>OX401912.1:6910000-8410000 GCA_947859195.1 Drymonia ruficornis | reverse complement strand
GTAATTATTTTCGCTAGGTACAACTGGAAATAATTCAGCTCATTAATCTTGCTTCGTTTTAATTAAAATAATATTCAAGATGGAAATGACGTAAGTAGTATTTCTCATTAGGATTAATTTCCAGCAAAGCGTGGAAAGCGTAAGCAAAAGACAAATCTGTAACAAAAATAATTTATTCGATGGATATGCTTTCCGGTAGCACTTCTATGCGGTCTCCTATAGTAAATGTGTAAAAGTTTGGAAAAGGAATGTCGTTTTTACAAACTGCCAAATTCGCTCAGAAATAGAAGTTTTAACATTTTCTTTCAATCTAATAAATTGTCTCTATAATTGCATAGTATCTACCTGGCAAATCAAATTACCTCCATGAAGAAATCCATAATCTAGTAAAAGCAATGTAAAAGCTGTCACTCTCATGAAAATTCTTTTCAGATTGACCAGTTACGTGGAAGCTCAGATTTCTTCGGACTAAATCACTACACAACATTCTTAATGTCACCGTCATCTGGTGAAAAGCAGTGGCGGATTCCATCCATGGATCATGATACTGGTGTGAGATTAGAACAAAATCCTACGTGGCCAAGACCTGGGCCTGAGTGGCTGACGGTATGTAATTTATAATTTAAAAAATTGCCCTTTTTAACATCCCACTCCAAATCTTCTTCCAACTCCTCCTATCCTTTCTTCTGATTAAATTCGTGCAGGTTCCCTTAGCTTTTCCCTGGGACTCGTCAAGGGTCAAACCTTGGCGTCATCGTTGGACACCATTGTCGATCCCGGCTACAGGACTGTACAGGAGTAACAGTGGTGGGAATGTGTGGTGGGCTTAGTCCCAAAAAAAATCCCACTCCTAAGCACTGGCCTCCTAAATGCGAGGGAAATTCACATTTGCGTGCGGGTTGATGGATTTCTAGAAAATTGGTTAAATTGTATAAGACATGCAAGTTTCCTCACGATGTTTTCCTTCACCGTAAGCAAGTCGGTGCGTCCAGATGCCTCGCATGCCTCGCCCGAGCACTCATGTTATGACATTATGTCTATGCATTCCGACGTCAAAACTGAGTGCTCGGGCGCGGCATGCAACTGATGTAGACGCAGCCACTTGAAAGCATGATTCGCTGATGTCATTCATATCATTCAAAAATAGCTTGTATCTTAAAATCTTAGCTTGTATCTCGCTCGTTCGCGCTCGAAGAAACGCGACGCAGCATCGATACGTCACAAAATCACCGGTCGCCGATGCTAAAAGTAGCAAGTCTGCGGAGGCCCTTATAAAAGAAATAACGTACACTGAAATAACGTATTCTTAATCCAAGGTTTTTTCATCCCTGATTATTGACTTCACAATCTCGTAATTGTTCTTGCCTGTATGGGATTACCGCATTGTAGCCGTCGAGCTAACAAGTCAACAGCTGATAAGTCCCAGCTCTAGAGTTTAAGGTGCCTTTCTTCAGAACACAATTTACAGTTTGCTTACGGTGAGGGAAAACATTATGAGGAAACCTACCTATCCCTCGGGATTAGATAATAGTCAGTTCCTGTATACACGGCGACAAGGTTCACCACCTGTCACGTTGGGTTCTGACCACCTGGTGAAACATGGGCTTTGAGTTGACTTAATACCTCCACAATGTAGTGGTGTATGGCCACTCAAGCCTCTGACTACCCCCGAATGGGGATAAAAGTCGTGACGTTATATTTTATATTTTTTTATACAATTTATGCAATACCATTGTTCCAGGTAAACCCACCAGGTTTCCGCAAACTCCTTAATTGGCTCACAAACAACTATAGAGAAACACTGCAAAAGGTCCCAATCATTGTCACTGAGAACGGCGTCGGGGATCAAGGTCAACTTAAGGATTATGACAGAATCTCATACTTCAATGATTATTTATACCAGCTATTGCTGGCGAAGTATGAAGACGGCTGTAACATTCAGGGGTACTTCGCATGGACTTTGATGGACGACTTCGAGTGGTCAGATGGGTATACGTAAGTATTCATTATTAAAACCTCCACACCCACACTACCTCCACAATACCTCCACATTGTGGTGGTGTATGGCTACTCAAGCCTCTGACTACCCCCGAATGGGGATAAAAAAGTCGTGACGTTGTATTTTTTATTTCATTATTAAAAATTAGATCTTCATAGTCAGCTGCAATCACTGATCGGTAAACGATAGGATGTTAAGCAACGCTTGGCAAGGTCAGTCAGAGATGGGTGACAATTTTAGTAGCATGTGAACTGAGCGTCTCCGTCCTTTGGAGGGCATGTAAAAATTCGGTCCCAGTTGTTGTCATCTAGTGAGCAGTCGTTAAGCTTTGTCAGAGGCCTTCGAGCGGCTTGAACAACTCTGACACCAGGTTGGTCACCATACGATAAGAAAAATAATATTAAAAATGCATCCCATCTTTTTATTAACCTCTTTCTAAATTTGGTTGAGACCAGTTTTTTACTAGTTTATTATCAAGAAAACATAAATCGCCCAGTCGGAGCAAGTTTTGGAAATGATCAAAATTCAAACTAGCTAATTATGTTTATAAGTACTTATGTCAGAATTTGCCACAGCCCGGTTTGGAATGCTGCTCCCAATGATAAGAGCCAGCAATATTTTGAATAATGGCTCATTTCAATAGAAAAAAAATGATAACTATATATTATCAGACATAGCAATACAATGTTAGCAGACAACACCGTAAAATCATCATGATATTTTTGTCATTTACCTAAAGCATAGTTATAGATGCCCCACTCCTTTTCAACCCATAGTACAACCGTTGTTTAGTTTGGAATATAATACAGACTGGCATTTATTAACCGTATCGTATGTAGCTATTGGCTGCGTCTTCATCAAGCGCATGCCTCGTGCGAGCACTCAGTTTTGACGTCGTAACGTATAGACGTAATGACATAATATGAGTGCTCGGGTGAGGCATGCGCGCCATATGGACACGTCTATAGATTTGTTCCAAGGCATTAATAATTTGTATGGTAATGAAACATGTTTTTAATTGATAAATATTGATCAATAGATAATAATAAAATAACTAATTTGTATACTGTTTGTTGCTAGACGATAGAATAGGTCTTTTATCTATACTAGCAAATTACAAGTAATAATTAGGTAAACCTTCTGTTTCTGTGGCAATCAGCCCATATAAAGGTTTTTATCTCCCGTTTTTCTAAGTAAGAAAGTGGATAATCTTGTTCAAACTGGGTAATCCTTCCTCCTCTTTCTTTTGATTAATTTCGTGCAGGTTCCAAGACGACTTATTTTTTCCCCGGGACTCGTAGTGGGCCAAACCTGGCTTACAGAAGTACTGGTGTTGTCAAAAAATTAGGGAAGCGTTTACTAAATATACCAAAAACATAGCATGCTGATATATTTGAACCAATACAAAAATTACATATCACACCTTTTTTCCAGAACAAAATTCGGTCTATACAAAGTTGATTTCAAGGACCCCAAAAGGCCACGCACTGCGAAGCTATCAGTGAAGAGTTACAGGAACATCGTGCGTACGCGTCGAATAGACTTCGATTACCTCATGCCGCCTCAATATCAATCGAATCGACTATAATATAGAGTAGAGTAGAGTTTATTTTCGCTGAACTTGTCCAGTGTAGTATTATGATAGGACTAGTCGATCATCTGCGGCATGTGTGCTACGGTTAATCTGTAAACCAAACAAAACAATTTTTAGAGTACAGAATTTTGATATACCTATTGTACATCCAAAATAGTACTAAGTGCACAAACTACCAGACCATTGTAACGTGGTTATTTTTAATTTGGTATGAGTAGTGAATGTTTAGTTAGTACTAGTATAAGTTATGAAATAGTAATACTTAGTATTACTTATTTATTATTTTTCTTTTATTTGTTAGTAATAAGATATAGAGATGATATGAAATTATATCAAATGTTAATGAAAAGATTTTGTTTTATTTACTATTACTACTATGAGTATTTACCTTATAAACACTTGTAAATAACTACAGAACCCACAGCCTGCATGATAGACAGACACTTGGCCGGCTTTTCGAATAACAGAAGGTTATAATTTAACATTTTATTTCTCATCATTTCACAAGAAGACGTTAAAATATACAAAGTTATTAGTGAAACAATGAACACATCAAATCATGAATTTTAAAAACATTATTTTTTTAAGATAACATTATGTGTGTTGAATTATTAAGCACATTTTTTCGTGAAGCCACAATGGCTATATGATAAATAGATCGTGTTTTCAGTCCTCACATTTTCTTTATAAGGGACTAAATAAAACAAATGAAAAACACAAACATGGCTATTACCGTGCTGAATAGTGTCTGAACACGTTTAATTTCACACAATGCGGAACACGTTTAATTTCCACAAATGGCTCTTTGCTTGCTAGTTACATGTCTATAGTACCTTCACACCAAATTTGATTCGATTTAGTGCAGTATTTTTAGTTCTAGAGAGTTTTACATTCATTAAGTAGGAATTTTTGGAAAAACACATTAAAAAATCATAACTTCTAAACTAATAATTTTCACGGAACATATGTTGAGTTTAAATGAGTCGTTGGGGTGTCTAAAAACTAAAAAATAATATTTGGACTACTGTAAATGGGCCACCCTGTATAATAAATCATAATCTTACATTGAAAATAATGCACTATTTGCAAATAATTTCATCTCAAACAGTCAAGTATCTATGAAATATTCAACAATCGAATTGAAAATATAAAAAATGTAATGTCACGACTTTTATCCCCTTTCGGGGGTAGTCAGAGGTTTGAGTGGCCATACACCACTACATTGTGGAGGTATTAACCAACTCAAAGCCCACGTTTCACCAGATAGTCAGAGCCCAACGTGACAGGTGGTGAACCTTGTCGCCGTGTATACAGGAACTAAGATCCCGAGGGATAGGTAGGTTTCCTCACGATGTTTTCCCTCACCGTCAGCGAACTGTAAATTTTGCACATAGATGAAAATTCACCCATTGGTGCATACCCCACCGGGGATCGAACCTGGTACCTTCTGATTGCAAGCCCACCCTGTTCACCTCTAGGCTACAGTCGCTTATCGAATTGTTCAGAGATAGGTCCTATTATTGCGTTTGATAAACCAATTTCTATAGCTATTTTTAATCAGTATTGTTTTTATTTGCAAGGTTTAATCCAACTAGCAACCGGGGAATTCCCAGAAACAGACTTTAGTACTAAAAACCTAAAGAATTACACCTTTCTTGATTTTATATTTGGAGTGTCGACGGCTGCCTTTCAAATAGAAGGAGGCTGGAACGAAGGCGGTAAGAATATAATTACATCACAGAATGTATATATAAAGTTGACAATAATAATGTGAATCTTCATCATAAAACATACAGTTCAAGACCAACTGGAAACTAGAAATCACAAAGAGTTAGATAAGATACGCGTATTTCCAGCAGTGACTATAGGTAAGCTTAACGAAACGGGAACAAATAAAACAAGCTTATAAAAACTTATAAATTAGAAAGGAGAATTTGAGAATCTTGCCACAAAATGTATTTCTTTTCTTATGATAGGGAGAAGTGAAAGCATATGGGATACTTACATCCATGAACATCCTGAGTATACTGTCGAACGTAGTAATGGAGATGTCGCTTGTGACTCTTACCATAAGTACATGGAAGACGTTACCATGATCAAAGACTTTGGTGTCAACTACTACCGAATATCTATATCTTGGCGTCGGTAGGTTTATATTGGTTATTATAGTTTTAAATCTTTCATTATCATTACCGAGAGAGCCGTAAGCCCACCCCCCCTCCCCCTCTCTCCATCCCACTCCCCTTCAGGTCGGCAATGTGCGAGCAATACCTTTAGTATTGTAAGCATCTATTGGCTACGGTAACTGCTTAACATCAGGCGGGCCGTACGCTTTTTGCCACCGCAGTCCTATAAAAAAAAAAAAACCCACTACTTGTAGCTACCACTAACGAGTATACCTGAGCCCTCTCGCATCAACCATAATCCGTGTGAATCTCATTCAGATCCTTTTAATGCCGTTGATAAACTATTGGTCGCGTCACACCACGTCCTACAAAATCAGGAACCAAGAAGTGCATTACTATAGCAAAATATATTTCTGACCTAGTCTGTATTAAATTTTCCAGTTTACTACCAAATGGTACAGATAACAACATAAACAAAGAAGGTGTAAGGTACTACTGGACGTTATTTGAAGAGGTACTTAAAGCTAACATCACTCCAGTAGTGACTCTGTTCCTTTGGGCATACCCACGGCTTTGATGGACCTTGGTGGTTGGTGCAATCCAAAAATCGTTGATTATTTTGAGGCTTACGCAAAAGTAGCTTTTAATTTGTTCGGAGATATAATAAAGACGTGAACAACAATAAATGAACCTCAGCAGAAATGTGGTGATGTAAGTACAATTCAAAAATATTCAGGGTGTGTTTTTTTTTCTTCCCAACGTTCTTCCTTTCCGCCTTCAGAATAACACTACTTACAGAGATTTTGTTTCTGTTATTCTATGAGAGCGGTGATTTTACCGACCGTCCTAGAACAACATAAACTGTTGGTATCAAATTCTCATTATCTTACAAGGAATGTAGGTTAACGACAATCTGGGTATGCTACATAAAATAATAATTATCAAATATTTACATAATAGTAATAAATTTCTATCTTTCGTAGAGTTACGGCACCGATCACTTTTTACCGGCATTGCTAGCACATGGCGTGGGCGAGTATCTGTGTTCTCGTTACATACTATTATCCCACGCTCGAGTATACCGGACGTATGAAAAAGAGTTTCGTCCTTTACAGAAAGGTATTTTTCTATTTCTATATTTTCGTCAGAACTTTATCCAGATATAAGTCTACTAATAAACTTGATTTTGCAGGAAGAGTTGGTATAACATTAGATATATTTTGGGCTGAACCTAAAGATTATAACAAACCTGAGGGTCATGAAGCAGCAGTATGGTATCTACAAATGCATGTATGTTTCCTTTTCAAAGTAAAAGAGTTGATGTTAAAATATTGCTTCGGTATTAACTTTTTATTTTTATAGGTTGCAATGTACGCTGATCCAATATACTCAGAAGCTGGTGACTACTCGAACTTTGTCCGTAACCGTATAGATGTAAAGAGCACTGAATAAGGCTTCATACGATCACGCCTACCATCTTTCACGAAAGACGAGGTTAGTTTGAACATTACTTCAAATTCATGGTA
The DNA here is from genome assembly GCA_947859195.1 of Drymonia ruficornis. Taxonomy (NCBI): domain Eukaryota; kingdom Metazoa; phylum Arthropoda; class Insecta; order Lepidoptera; family Notodontidae; genus Drymonia; species Drymonia ruficornis. The sequence continues at coordinate 8,402,755 of OX401912.1, read as the reverse complement.
ACATTGGTAGTTATCATGGAACTTCCAACAGTAGTTAGGTGTTTAAGAAGGAATACTCAGCCGTTATAAGCACAGCCAAGTTCTACACATATTAGACATACTCTTAACATACACGGGTAGACTAAAAATAATAATATTTAGTATTGCTTTCAGATTGCAGCTTTAACAGGCAGTGCAGACCTCTTAGGTATACATCACTATACGACATTTCTACTATCGCAAACTGAAATGGAGCAAGCATGGCATATACCGTCTTTAACCCACGATACTGGTGTTAAAATGCAGCAGAGTCAGTTTTGGCCCAAGCCGGGTCCTTATTGGTTTTCGGTTGATAGCGATTCTGACTAAAATTAATATTATCCTGATCGTATAAATAGTTGTATAAGAGTCGACTACCGGTTCTCAAAATAACTTATATGGTATTTTTTTATTTTCTTAGAGTTACTTGCAGAAAAATCAGTCTTTATCATACCTATTGTTAGAGTATTATTGCATCAACTTGCCGCTTGCCGTCATCTAAAATCTTTATTTTATTTGTTTTTTCTGCTATGTTAAATATCAATGTTACCAAGCTAGCTTACTTGTTCACCTCTGCTTTAACAATGTCATTATGTAATTAATAGTGTATATATATACGTTTTTGAGAATATATTCCTATATTTTTTGTAATTGAAGTGCCCGTAGTGTATTTTTTCTCCTTAGGTAAACGGTATACTTTGTAGTGTCCGTATTTGTCATTTTGTATGGTAAATTGAACAACTCCCCAAGCCGATGGTATCCAAAACGTTCAGTTCTCCGTACAAAGACAAAATACACTAAGGGCATTGGCTATAAGATCTTAAAGTGCTTTATTGGCATTAAATGTATTGCATTTATCAACTCAAACGGAAATATCCAATTGTGTATGCATCATGGAATGTTTTCCTGTAGGTTTATCCCATCGGCTTCCACAAACTCCTCAATTGGCTCATGAAGAACTACAAATCACTTGATGAAATCCCAATAATCATCACTGAGAACGGATTGAGGAACTATGGCGGTCCTGAAGATTACACACGGGTGTCTTAACAATGATTATCTTTACCAGTTGTTGCTGGCTATTCATGAAGATAAATGCAACGTGAAGGGGTACTTTGCTTGGTCGCTGATGGATGACTTTGAGTGGTCTGATGGGTATAAGTAAGTAGACCTTGTTCTTTATAAAATCTTATATTTACAAAGTATGAATAGAGGTTTGTACTTTTCTCTAGACTTCTTCGATGTCTCCAAGTCATATTCAGAAGTCGCGTGCAACATCGGGCTTTGTCAGGCGATGGTACCAGATATATTTCACTATTGGGCAAAGTCTTAACATTAAGATATTGAAGTTCATTTTGAAAATTACCTGCCTTTTGAAAGTGGAGGTTTTTCATTTGCCTGGAGTACCTAAGTAAGTTACGTCTTTAGCAAAGCTTATTGTTACAATCTCGCCTTTAATAATTTGTCGTTTGCCGTCATATAAAAGGTGCAGGTTGTTCCGTTTCTAATTCACGATCAAATAACTGAACTGGTTTGTTTGTGCCCGAGCACTCATTTTTGACGTCGAACTGCACAGAAATTTCACAACATGACTGCTCGGGTTGGTCATGCGAGACATAAGGACCAATTCAATGTTATTATCACTATCTCCCAACAGTCAGTTAATAAATATTGACAGCTGATTAATCTCAAATTTGAAATGTACGGAACGAATCAAGATCAAAGTTCACCAAACTGGTCTGACATTAACATACAGAAAAAAGGTTCCTTAATAACGGTATAGACCTTCAATAAATTCTGAACAGCATATTGTCGCAGGTCATGGATATAAATTGTATTTATTTATACAAACCGTATCGTGAGCCCGGCTTACAATTTATCAGCTGGTCGACCTTAGCGGAACAGGAACTGTGGCAATTTAGAAATGCAGCGGTGTTTATTTACCTTTCACTGGGTAGGCGGAACTCTTGCACATGTGTCCAATTTGATGTATGACCGATAGTCGGTCAACCTATAATCGGTCTAGTCCAAGGTCTTTGATGGGAATTTGTTTTATCAAATACCTGCGTAGTGCGAATGAAAGCTTAGTTTTTCATGTCACTAAGGTGGCCTTGGTGTTAAGCAGTTACCGTAACTTATAGATGCTTGCAATACCAAAGGTAGCCGACCTGAAGGGAAGTGGTAAAGAGGGAGTAGTTTGGAAAATTTTCGAACATTCAATTTAATTTCGGATGTATTGGCTGACTTATTGATGAGTAAGTTAATCTATAAGTTTCGTAGTGAGAGGTTTTGGTTTAGAACGAAGGATTGAAACGGAACAAGTATTTACCTAATAACGTACACTAGTTCTAATGCTTTCGCTACCTGAAAGTTACAGAATTCCCAAAAGCTTGTATTTTTCAGATTGTATTGATATAATTTCAGCAAACATGGATCACAAAATGGATGAGGCAAATAAATATAAGTAGGGTAATGGATCTCACTGTTCGTTTATTATTGCTAGTTGCTAACAACTTTGTACCTAATGGAATTAGAAGCTGCATAATTATTGAATAGATGTGTCCATATGGCGCGCATGCCTCACCCGAGCACTCATATTATGACATAACGTCTATGCGTTCCGACGTCAAAACTGAGTGCTCGCGCGAGGCATGCGCCTGATGAAGACGCCGCCAATCAACTAGGTAATTAAAAAACATTTTATATCTATCAATTATCGCAACAATGTTATAATAGAATTATTATGTAAATAGAAGCAGTCTTGCGATATTGACATATCTGCATTAATATATTGGCGGATTTATAACATGGTCTGCCCGTAACACCTAAATAAACTTAATTGCCAGATTAAAACCAAACTTTCAGTTCTTATTCCAGTGTCCGACCCTTTCCATCTGTCTCTATCTAGAGCTGTCTCTATCACCTTAGGGCCCATCCATTAATTACGTCACACGAATTTAATGATTTTTAGACCCCTCCCCCCCTTGTCACAGCTGGTCACATTTGCGAGATCCCCCCACTCCCTGTGTGACGTCACATATTTTTATTATTGTAATAGCTGGTAGGGATAAAATTATTCACTCTTGGGAACTCCATCACCTCGGCATTTGTTCGCCGCAATCTATTTCAATCGTATTTCAATTTGCAAGCCTGTCTCTGTCAGACCCGTGCAAGAGAAGATGTTAGATTCAGAATAGCTGACCTAACTAAAACTAACTTCGGTTGTATCGCGTTTATTCCGGAGAAGTAGATTTTGAAAATAGGACAAGGTTTTATGTAAGCGATTGTTGTTTTGTCTTTATAAATATTTCTGCTTGTTTTATGAATGAGAACTATGAATGTATTAGATCCAATAAACGGGTTATCACCATACTAAATAGATGTGTCCATATGGCGCGCATGCCTCACCCGAGCACTCATATTATGACATAACGTCTATGCGTTCCGACGTCAAAACTGAGTGCTCGCGCGAGGCATGCGCCTGATGAAGACGCCGCCAATAGCTACGTCCAGAAGTGTCACATGCCGCGCGAGGCTGCTCACCCACATGCCTCGCGAAGCACGACGTTTGCCTCAGTCGCATGCCGCGCGAGGCAAATGGCGAGGCAACTGACACTCTAGACAGGGAAAGGTATACCCGATCAATCAGTTTGACACGTTTGACATCGTTCTGTCTCACGACTGCCAAACTAGGCGACGCAAATGTGAGTGCTCAGGTGAGGCAGGGCGCGCATTTGCCTCACGTGAGGCAAGTCAAACACCGCGAGGAAAATTTTCCTCGCGCGGCATGTGACACTTCTGGACGTAGCTAATGACTTTCAAAATGTGGCCGCCTCAGCACCTGTCAAACGCCCTGGGACTTGAGTCCAGAGTCGGGCAAAATTTCATTGCAATTAATTAATTGCTAATTGCATGTGGTGTCACGATTAACAATTAATTTTGATTTGTTTGTCAATCGCGAACAAATCACAATTAATTGTTAATTGTGACATTACCTGCAATTAGCAATTAATTAATTGCAATTTTATTTTGCCCAACTCTGTGAGTCTCTTAACAATCTTCTTCTTCTTATCGTATGATTAGTGGCCAACCTGGCGTCAAAGTTGACCAAGCCACCCAAAGGCCTCTGACAAGGCGTAACTGCTGTCTAGATGACAACAACCGGGACCGACTTTTTAGTGCCCTCCGAAGCACGGAGACGCTCAATTCAAATGCCACTAATGGTCACCCGTCTCTGCCTGACCTTGCCCAGCATTGCTTAACCTCTGATCGTTTAGCGATCAGTGATTGCAACTGGCTATAAGCGCCTCAAAACAACAACAAGCATTGATCATTGCGAAACCACTCTGTTAGCAGTGCTCTGGCCGACAAATGCCAACCGCCAAAATTTACGATTTACAATGAAGAATTCACGAAGACATATTAGAGATCAGTGATTTTGCAATGGACAATTGTTAAGAGACTCGAAGCCCTGTCAACGCTTTCTTTGGCGACGCGAGATAAGCTCAGGTTTGCTAATCAGCCTAGTTTCAACGTGCCACTTGCGGACCGTGTATAACGTATCTATTATATTTCATCAAAGATCATGATCATCTGCCTTACCTTATCCTATTATTTGGGTTGGCGCAGTAGGTATGTCTTATTCTTCCATTCATCGCGCTCTGCTGTCATACTTACATCCACTCCAATCTCATTCATATCCCTCTTTATACAATCCATCCATCTTTTCTCGGGTCTTCCTCTCGCTTTGTATCTTTCCACATTCATATTCAGCACCCGTTTAGTCACATGCTTCTGATCTCTTCATATTTCATCAAAGATAAGGGCAGAATATTGATTCTTAAAGAGTTCCAGTAGCCTAGTATTCTAAAGCCACGTAATATGTATCCGTGTAAAAAATATTTATCAAAAATTGCACTCATAACAAAAGCTTACATTAGATGCGCAGTAATAGCATCTACCAACAAGATTATGCTTCTAAATGACGTCAACTCCGCGCTAACTTCTATAAAAACATCTCAGCAGTATCTGTTTAAAGGCGATAATGGGCTAACAATATAAACTTGTTGCGGGTCTATTAACCGACTAACTAGTGGAGTAATTGCTGGTATAACGACCTGTAAGCGGCGTTGGACCGCACTTGCGGTAATCTAGTTATTATTCCCAATGGCATTTAGCCGTATTAACCCGGAGAATGCGGATGTCGCAACGATTGGATGCAATTTATTATGTTATTTATGATATTGTTATTTCTAGTGTCCAGTCAAAGTTTATTTGCGAGTATTGATTAAAAGCGCGCTTGCTTGTAGTAACACCGTACGAGGCATTTGGACGCTTCAATGGCTGCGTCTTTATCAGATGCAAGCCTCGCCCGAGCAGTTTTGACGTTTTAACGCATCGACACAATGTCATAACAGAGGGGCTAGCCAAGTGGCATGAACGCTAATCGAATAGAATGGAATAAACTTCAAAATGTATGGAAATGTCAAACGTCGCTATGTAAATCAACAACAAGTCGCTATGAAGATCTCGCTTGAGATCACGTAACTTATGTCATTTCCATAGATGAAGCGATAGCGAATTTGTAGACGTCTGCCACTTGTCTAGCCCTTCTGGAGTGCTCGGGTGGGGCATACGAGGCATATGGACACACCTAATAAAAATTTCAGCACTCCGCGAAAATATTTTCAAAGAAAAAACGAGATACTTACCTATTGTCCCTACTCTATAATTAGGCTACTGGTAACAACGTTGTAACCATATTAATTTCGATCCTAAAAGCTTATCATTTGTAATTTGATTGTATTGATGGGCCCGTTGGCGTGGCTGGCGTGATGGCGCCTTTCACGCTGCAGGTCGTAGGTTCGATTCCTACCTGGGACATGCATTTGTGTGCATGAACATGTCTGTATGTCCCGAGTCTGGGTGTATATATGTATATAAATTATGTATTTACAAATAAAAAAGTAGTAGGTATATGTAGTAATATCAGTTATCTGGTTTCCATAGTACAAGCTCTGCTTAGTTTGGGATCAGGAAGCCGTGTGTAAAAAATATCCCAGGAAGTTATTTATTATTTTTTATTTATTTATATTAATTGCTTAGTGCAAACAAAAACAAACTGTTAAAAAGTCATATGACCTTCATATGCATGCAATCTGTTTTTTTCTGTCGACATTGACCGTACCGTATCACAGATATTTTATCAGATTTAATCGCCCCAACTAGATCACAATTCCGCTAGTGTTGACATTTCCTTTATTATTTTCTCCTTCCTTATCTGTTTCCTATATGTATATAGGGTGTTTAAAAAATGCGAAAAATTACTTAGGGGTTTAGGTGAGTATCGGGAATTGAATTAAATGGTATAATTTTCATTGTGATCACTTTGTTTCAAATATTTTTTCCCGCCAAATAAAAAAAAACTACATATGCAATTTTTTACAAACTATTTCTTGAATATTAATGGCTGTGTCTCCCAAATGCAGTTTATACCGATTTCTACGCCATTTGATGTGTTCTAAGGCCATAACACAAAAATAGTCACCAATATTCAAAGGCCCATAACTCTGCAACTATCATAGTTACGAATAGCATATCTTTACGAGTTATCAACATAATCAGCTACCGTATATAAAGATACCTAAATAATTATTTCGTACTTTTGAAATACTCGGTAAAACAGTATCCTATAGTGTTGTTTCTTTTATCGAGTAGGTGTCGCCAAACGATATGAGAATTTGCATAAAGTTAACGTCAGTATGCTATTTATTGAATATTTTATCGATTTAAAATTACTAACCTTTAGTGCCTTGGCCTTGACCAATATGAATGTAGGCGCTCAATTTATATTACTTGAGCTATAAATGCACACATTGCTTCTTAATTTATAACACAACATAATTATAATCTATACAAATAACTAAAATTTAAATGTCTGTTTGTAATGTCAAAATAACAGTTTTTTACTAAATGCTTATGAAAGTATTTAGGTATACGGTAGGTGCTAATAACATTAAAAAAATCATTTTTAAAAATTTCGTCCCTCTGTTTGTCTGTTGTCTGTTGAATTTGTTCCGGCTGAACTCCGAAACGGTCGGACCGTGGACCAATTACTAAGGGGACTGGCCCTAAGCAACTCGGCCGAGTGGTCGACCTAGTACTAACATCGACATAAAACGAAGCGAGTAGTTCAACTATTTACCGGTAGATAGAACAATGAAAATGAAAAAACATGACCACGTTTTTTTTCATACATATATCTAATAAGGGCACCTCTTTCTTTAGTCTTTACTCTGTGGGTCAGACCGATTTTGACGAGACTTTCACTGGCGGATAGCTGTTATAAGGAGTAAATTAGGCTACTTTTATTTCAGCAAATCTTATCAATTTTTTTTTGTTAAATTTTACGCGTAGGAAGTCGCTTGCATAGCGAGTCTAGTAAATATTATTATGTATGTTCGCTTCTGTGAAACATAATAATATGGCGAACGGGTAAGTACCTATAGTTGATTGCGCAACATGCCTTCGCGAGACATAAAAACAACATCAGATTAAGGGCCATAACACATCGGGACGCCAGACGACGTCGCCAGCCACCGGTAGCCAACTTAGAGCCGGGCCCCACCTACGCGCTGCGCTGCGTTGCGCTGCGTCGTCGCAAGATTTTGTACTGGCACGTCACCCTCCCCGCTTCGTCTCTCGCCCGCTGACACCTGTGACGACGCAGCGCAGCGCGTAGGTGGGGCCCGACGCTAATTCGTATTGAAAAGTATGACAGGTATCACAGGTATCACCTGGCGACGGACTGGCCACGTCGCCAGTCGGTCGCCAGTTGTGTTACCTGTCATCATTTCAATACAAATTGCTTGACTACGGTGGCTGGCGACGCCGCCTGGCGTCCCGGTGTGTTATGGCCCTGAATTTAATAGTTTCATCTCTGTAGAATGTGAAGTGATTTCCCAGCAACTTGAAACCCCGCAGAGAAGCTATTTGTCTTTCCGAGTGAGAAATGTTTTATTTCTCATTCCACTCTTAATTAGTGGGTATTAGTGGTTGGGTGCGCTAATTGAACCGACCGTGTAATGTTCACAATTAAAACAGAGCTTCAGTCGGCGGTTCTAAGTCGTTTATTGCAGGAAGGGTGAAAGTTTGCGGCGTGAAGTCAGTTAATTTGGCGGGTATACATCCTTACAAGTGTCATTCATTTTGCTGGGGCGCATTTGTTGCGGTTGTAGGTAGGTTGGTAACCGGGGGTTACTCCGAAATACGTCGCTGACGGATCGTCCGAAGTACGGATTCGATTTACGATCAAAACAATGTCAAATCTTAGAGAAAAACGAAAGAAGAAATGTCAAATCACGACAATCCGTCAGCCGAAACGTTAGGTTCGTATTTCGGAGTAGGCCAGCTGATACTAAGGGCATCTTCGTAGGAGAGTAAAGTGGCGTCACTGTGGCGCGGCAGTCGTGGCGCCCTAACAGATGACAGATAGGTAGAAAGTCGGTATTTACAGGCCATACCTACTTAAGGTATGGCCTGAAAACTTCGATACCAGAGCTGCCCATTTATCCACATGAGAAAACGTATATGCTAAGGCTACAGCTATCATTAATTTTAGGCTACTGGCCGGGCCGTACTGGGAAGGTGACCGCGATGCGACAGAGCGACGCGACAGCAATCAAACGCCTATAACAAATGGCGGTGGCAGCATCATATGCCAAAATGTGTACTATACAAAACCGTCATGGCGTCGCAATCGCTTTACCGGACATAGCCTTAGTTACTGCCTACTTCTCATGGAATTAAAGGTTTGTAATGAGTATACATATTCCAGAATATCAGTTTAAGTAGATATACATCAACGGATGTTGAATCAGTGTGTCAGATGGCAAATCAGTAGATCATTTTCACACACACTCTACCTCTAATTATTCCATAAATCCTATTCCGCGGATACAACACTATACTGAACTTAATTAACAGAATGGTGTTCATTCCACGCGTGTTAATTGAGTTATGAGACACTGTATCATTGTACCGTGTGATTCAAATCAAGGTAGGGACTTCAATTAATAATCTTAACAAATTAAAGGAACTGAATTATTATCTTCATGTATCTTATGTTACGAAAATGAACAAAAATATGATATCAAGACGATTCTAGATCTGCCCACACATGTGTCCCGCTGCGAAACACGAAATATTTTATTGGATTAAATAGAAAAGTCCAAATATGTTATGCTCCTGTTTCTGATAATAATATCTTGAAAAATTACGGGCGAAAAACTAATTATTGAATACTGAAATGTTATATTACTTAAGTCCTACTTAGCGTCCAAATTAAGCAGCCCTCAAATTTGAGTAGTATTATTGATACTTACAAATGATATTAATCTGAAGGTCTGATCATAATAACAGATATATTACTATAATAACTTCGTTTATTAGGTGGAAACAAAACAATAACTTCAATATCTAATTAATTCTATAAAATAAATAAAATAATAGAGATCATAATAAAAATAGAAATATAATAGAGACCAGTAGTAGGTATATGTCAGTTCCTGTTCACCACCTGTCACGTTGGGTGCTGACTATCTGGTGAAACGTGGGCTTTGAGTTGGTTAATACCTCCACAATGTGGTGGTGTATGGCCACTCTAGCCTCTGACTACCCCCGAATGGGGATAAAAGTCGTGACGTTACATTAATAGGGAGTCCGATTGTTTCAGCTAATGATTCGGTGTGCATTACCTTTCTTAGCCGCTAGTCCTGGTATTATATTAATAAGCAAACTGAATACAGACAAACCCTCAAGTGAAAGGTAGTATTAACATAAACATGACCCACATTACAGTTATTCCCGGCACTAGCGCTAACAACCGCCATCGATCATTGTTAGCAAACACAGCTTGATTAATACGACGAACGCTAAATGTACTCGTTATATTTTGAATATTAATATACATAATACATAGACATAACCAAGAAAGAGGGAGACACGTGTCCACAATAGTTTGTCCTACTAAACGGAGGCCATGAACACGTGCGAGTCAGTCGCTCGCGAAAAGTAATGATGAAAATATGTCGGTATTGCCAATACGGCTCTTCTTCTGGTGAATTGCTGTGTCCAGATGGCTCGCATGCCGTACGAGGCAGCATTGCCTCGCTTAGTTTGACATGGCGAACACGAACCAATTGCCGTGTGCCGCGGCATTTGACCGAGCAGCGTCGCGCGGCATTCGAGCCTTTTGGACCCCGCTGATAATGCCTTCTTATGTATTTAATAAGTTCGTCTTGAGTGCGATAACAGATCGGTGAATTCTGCATGTGGTGGTCGCTAAGCACAATTTAAGTGATTACGATGTTAGAAAGTACTACATCTGCTTTAAGAATACAGCAATGCTGGTATATTTATTATGTAGAGTGCCTCGTTAGTCTGATCCTGGGTCATGCTAGTAGTGTATAAAAAATAACTTCTACCAAGAATATTCCATTTCATAATAATGAAAATAAAGGAAAGCGGGTACATCGTACATCATCAAGAGTGTCGCGGACACGAACAGGCTGACACTGGGTGGATTAATGTAATCTTTGAACCTGGTTAACCTTTACACAATGGAAGCCTGTAAGGCAGCATTCGTGTTCTTGTACGAGTTTGCGGCTTAATAACTCCAGGGCAAAATTGTCCTTTTTTATGTGACTATGGTGGCAAACAAGCGTGCGACCCGCAAGGACCTAAGGGCCACCGCAGACTTGCTACTTTTAGCATCGGCGATCGGCGATTTTGATGCTGCGTCTCACTCGTTTGCGCTCGAAGAAACGCGACGCAGCATCGACACAGTCGCAAAATCGCCGGTCGCCGATGCTAAAAGTAGCAAGTCTGCGGAGGCCCTTATTCGCTTAGCTATTGAACTACCACCGATAGCGTTATGCTATTGCGTTGCAGTTTGGGACCATACGGCCCAACGGTTTGACGGGCCCGTTGGCGTGGTTGGTAAGATTCCGCCTATCACGCTGTAGGTCGTAGGTTCGATTCCTACCCAGGACATGCATTTGTGTGCATGAACATGTCTGTATATCCGGAGTCTGGGTGTAATTATGTATAATAAGTATGTATTTTCAAACAAAAAGTAGTATATGTAGTAATATCGGTTATCTGGTTGCCATAGTACAAGCTCTGCTTAGTTTGGGATCAGGTAGCCGTGTGTAAAAGAATGTCCCAGGATATTTCTTTTTATTTATTTATTTTATACAGTTGGTGTGTATGTCTGGCGATATTTATATTTATTTATTCAGTGATTTATTTTGTATCCAATGACCGAGCTCTATTAATCCTAGCCATGTTGCAAAGCAATGATGGTAAAGTGACATTTTTCAGGAATACTTAATTATCTTGCCTGCTGAAAATTGTAGCAATATACGGAAGCCTTAACATGACGCTGGTAACTATAACATTATGTATCTATCCATCAAACGAAGTAAATAGCACATTACTAAACGTTATAACTAATCAACTGAAGGCCAGAAGGAATATAATTAACGATGATCGATGGTAGCGAGTCGTGTAATAAGGAACATTAATTAATCTTAGTGTGCAGATACAAAATATATAGTTATGAAGGATGGATTTCAGAGACGACCAGGAAAATTATCCTAGATATAACCTACTAGCTTCTGCCCGCGACTTCGTCCGCGTTTACTTTAAAATCCCACAGGAATCTGAAAATTTTCCGGGATAAAAATGCCTATGTGCTATTGCAGACTATAATCTATCTCTGTGCCAAATGCCATCCAGATCCGTTCAGCCGTTCTGGCGTGATTGAGTAAAAAACATCCATCCATCCATCTATCTATCCATCCATCCATTCATCCATCCAAACTTTCAAATTTTAATATTAGTGGGATACCTCCTACAGACCAATGGCTGTGTCTACATCAGGTGCATTCCGTGTCCAAGCACTCAGTTTTGACGTCAGAACGCATAAACATAATGTCACAATTTGAGCGCTCGGGCGAGGCCTGCGAGGCATTTAAACGCACCAACTTCGCAACGCGTAGACATAATATCATAACGTGAGTGCCCGGGCGAGGCATGGGAGGCATCTGAGCGCACCAACTGAAGCTCGCCGTCCACTGGCCGAAAACATGCCGATAGCCAAGGATTTAAGCGACTACTACTTTTAGGCACGAAGATATGAACGATTGCTGTCCGATGGAATGTAAATTAATGAAATAATGACTTGGTGCTATTGGAGTTAGGTTACGTTCCAACGTCATAACTGAATGCTCGGGCGCAGCATGCGCCTGATGTAAACACGGCCTGTGTAAAAGCTACAATGTAAAACTCCGAGCCAATATGAAACTAAAACATCAATCAGACCCTGCGGTGTTAATGCCGGTTGTAAAAAATACAGAATGGGATAAAAAAAAATGAAAACGGTATCCAGTGGGAAAGGTTCACGATAAATCAGCGAGTATTTTCCGGCTTATAAATCAAGCACAAATTCGTGGATTTATACCATCAAACGTACTCGTTATTTTATGTCGCTTTAGAGTAGTAGTGAGTAGTAGTGTAGTCGAATGGTGCAGTGGTATATAAAACTTGTTCGCAAACTACACTAAATTGTGCTTAGGGCACCACTACATGCAGCGAAATTTACACATTTGTTATCGCACTAACAATGAGAATCAATATTAGGTCAACAAATCAACTCATAACCAACACTATAAGTTAAAACTAAGATTTCTTATCAATATAGTTTTGAAGTCATCGAAATCGGTCCATCCGTTGCGATTTTCTAACACATTTTATGTAATGTGCGGCATGTGTGTGTGATGTCACACGCACCGTCGGATCAAGGCGCACTGTACCCGCGCCGCCCTTCATTACAAAGCGCGCGTGATCCCGATGACGTCACAACAACCGCGCGCGAACTTCGCTAGTAATTTGGTCACAGCTTTGTAAATTTTTGTCATAGACCAAAAATTTTTGCACTGTATGTCATGGATTTCTTAGCTCTATAAATCTGCGTTCTCAACTAAATTCGTTACGGAAATCCATTCGGCAATAAACTGCGTATTATTCACCAGTAGATGAGCCGTATTGGCAATACCGACATATTTTCAACATTATTTCCCGCGAACGTCTGAGTCATACTGCGCCCATGGACTCCGTTTAGTATGACATACTATTTTGGACAGTCACATATCTCCATCTCCTTCTTTCTAGGTAATACTTTACCTTTACTCCCTGTATTCGGCGGACACTTATTTTTGAAGGTGGTAGAGCCAAGCTGTAGCCAATTGACTGCAGCTCATAACGGGCTAGCTCGACCGGGGTAGTACCACCCTCTCACAGAAGATCAGCGTAAAGCAGCTATTACAGCTACGTTTCGTACGATGAGTGAGAAAGCTGGAAGCCGAAACTTCCCTTCCCCTCCCTCCATCCCACTCCATTTCAGGTCGGCAATGTGCGAGCAATTCCTTTGGTATTGTAAGCATTTATAGGCTACGGTAACTGCTTAACATCAGGCGGGCCGTACCCTTTTTGCCACTGCAGTCCTATAAAAAAAGATCGAGCGCGAAAATTTCACCCAGACTTCTACCCCGGCTTAACTATGAACTATTCCGCGAGAGGGCTAGCGCACCCATTAATCTCACAAAGTTAAATGCGTGACTAATTCGCTGCTCCATTCCGGGTGTTACGAGGGTTTGCATTTTGCACCGCGCCTGACTCATTTAGCCGAGTTGCACTACTTCTGACGTGTCGTTCAAACTTGTTCGTTAGTTTTGGTTGCGAATAACTAACACGTTTAAGAGTCAAATGGTAAGTCAATATTTATTACCAACTTAACTATTATACTTCATGACGACCGCGTTTTTTATGTTACTAAGGTGGCAAAGACACGTACTGCCCGCCTGATGTTAAGCAGTAGCCTAAGATGCTTGCAATACCAAATGCATCGCTCGCACCGACGCGCACGTTGTCAACCAGAGGCGAAGGGGGTTAGGCTTCCGACTCTCTCACTCATCCTACAAAACGCAGCTCTAATAGCGACTTTACGCCGATCTTCTGTGAGAGGGTGATACCACCCCGTTCGATCCAGCCGATATATGAGCTGTAGTCAATAGTCTACAACTGGACTCTACCACCAATAAAACGTGTAGAGTATAGGACTTGAACTTGCCTCACTCACTTGCTTAGCACTTGCCTCACTGCATTTGGTATTTTGGGGTTGATTGCGGTCGGAGAAAAGATACCTACTCATTGTAAATGATGTGGTCTGAGTCATCTCTTAGATCACCACCAGTTTAGTGAAGCTAGGACCTAGTTAGTAGGTACATGTCTGACTAGATTGCTTTATTTATTTGTATGGTTTTTATAAAAGTTCTGTTCTCGCCAACCCGAATGCGCCATTACGAGACGAAATAAATTAATAGCTTAGGTTTATGCTCCAAAAATATTATGATGACGTCATATAGTAGATTATACACGCTGTTACAATTTCTATTCCACAAATCCACAAAAACTAGAGCGGATCAACGCAAAAATTATGACAATCATACATTTAGAAGCTTTGTGAGAATCGTTGAAATAAAACCCTAATATACAGTCATCATAATTTACCAACACTATGTAGGTAGGTAGGTACTCAAACAAAAATATGGCACCTCCATAAATTATAGAGTTCCTAAATTGTACTACGCTTGAGGAACGATCTAGATATTTTATATAAAACCCCGTCGGATAGGCGGTTCAGGAAAAATCTCGGAAAAAACCCACATTTATCTCAACGATATTACTAAAACAATAAAGGGCAAAGGGTTCCATATCATAAAAACAAATACGTATAAAAACTGTTATCTTTTTGATTTGTTGTTGGCTGTAGAGTCGTTTTGTGGCGTATTGCAATTCTGGCGCTTTTTGAGAACTCTCCTGAAATTTATTTGGATTATAAAAACGTCGTATTTGCATTCAAGTGGTACCATTTCGTGGGATTTTCTTGCGGGAATCATTTTTCCATGCAATAATGTTATATTTAAACGCATTTCGTTTCAAGTTCTAATAAAAATTCATAGGAACTTTCTATAGTAAGTAAATAACGGAAGCGTGATATTCATAAGTGGTAGAGCCAAGCTGAAGCCAATTAGACGGCTTAATTAAGCTCATATACGGGTTGGCTCGACTTGCGTAGTACAACCCTCTCACGGAAAGCCGTAGTAATGTAGCGTTACGTACGTTGAGTGAGAAAGCCGGAAGCTAAACCCCCCCTGCTTCTCTTTTTGTCCCACTCTTCAGGTCGGCGACGTGCGAGCGATAAATTTGGAATTGCTAGCTTCTATAGGCTACGGCAATTGCTTAACATCAGGTCGTACACTTGTTTGCCACCATAGTAACATTCAAACATAATGAAGAATTTTAACCCTATCTTACTTGTATATTTAGTTATTACACCATATCGTCATGTCACCCTAGTTAAAATTACTTTAACCGAAGTGGATAACCCAATTTCTAAAACTAAAGCACTGAATTAATTCTGTAGCTATGCATTCAATTAAACAATACAACAGCTACACATTTAACTCCACCTGATGTAAGTCACTCCTATACATTCTACGTGTGACGTAGACGTAACATGTCACCGAATTTGAATAGGGATGTCACGTTTAAGGAGTTCATTAATATAATGTACAATACAATTAATTATTTACAGTCCTATCAATTGTGTGGACATTACTACTTATTGCTATACTCAACATGAACGGTAAAACAATGTGACTAAGGTGGCAAACATGCGTACGATCTGCCTAATGTTAAGCAGTAACCATAGCCTAGCTTGCAATACCAAAGGCATCGCTCGCACTTTACTGACCTTAAGGGGAGTGAGATAGAGGAAGGGGAAGGGGGGGGGGGGTAGTAAACCTAGTAGATCATGCATGGATTCTTTCTTCATATAATAATATTATAAAGCTTATTCCGAACCGCCCAATAATGTTCACGTCAATAGATAGTATCAAAATCTTTATTGGGCTAATATTCATACTAGTAGGAATTGGAGGATACCAAACTTAGTGAACTATTTTATTTTTTGACAGGTTTTTTACAATCACTAAAGAAGAATAAACACTACCTACTAGGCACTGAAGAACTTATAGCCATTCTTATAGGTTTATTTTTTAAACCGACTTCAAAAAAGGAGGAGGTTTCTCAATTCGACCGTATATATATATTTTTTTTTTTTTTTTTTTATGTGTGCTCGCGGATAACTTCGTCGTTTATGAACCGATTTTGATGATTCTTTTTTTGTTGGAAAGGAGATTTTCCGGGGGTGGTACCATGATAAGGAAACCAGGATCTGATGATGGCATCCCAGAGAAATCGAGGGGAACCTTCGAAAATCGTAGGGGCGACTAGTGCGTTTGTAATTTTTTTCATTAAGTATTTTAAAGCACTACTATTTTATGAAGGTCTGGAGTCGATCTGATGATGGAGCCGAAAGACAGTCGAGGGAACTCCTCAACGATTTACAGCAATAACCTGGTGTTTGGGCTTGATTAATTTGTATTGATGAGAACTTTACACCTAGATGGGTTGTGACTGTCATTATGGGTCTGATGATGAAGACAAAGGACAGTCAAGGGAACTCCTCAACGTTTTACAGTAGCTACCTTGTGTTTGGACTTAATTCATTTCTATTGATGAGAGCTTTACACCTAGATGGATTGTGACTGTCATTAGGGATCTGATGATGAAGACGAAGGACAGTCAAGGGAACTCCTCAACGTTTTACAGTAGCTACCTTGTGTTTGGGCTTGATTAATTAGTATTGATGAGAACTTTACACCTAGATGGGTTGTGACTGTCATTAGGGGACTGATGATGAAGACGAGGGACAGTCAAGGGAACTCCTCAACGTTTTACAGTAGCTACCTTGTGTTTGGGCTTGATTAATTAGTATTGATGAGAACTTTACACCTAGATGGGTTGTGACTGTCATTAGGGGTCTGATGATGGAGTCAAAAGACAGTCGAGAGAACTCCTCAACGATTTACAGCAATTACCTGGTGTTTGGGCTTGATTAATTTGTATTGGAGAGAACTTTGCACCCATATGGGTTATAAGTGCCATTACAGGTCTAATGATGGAGACCATAGACAGTCGAGGGAATTCCTCAAAGATTTACAGCAGTTACCTTTTGTTGGGCTTACTTCATACGGTTCAATATGCCAAAATGTTCATTGGTATGGCGCCACTAAAAATCGTGAAATAAAATTATTTTTATAAAAAAAAAAAAAAACCGACTTCTTAAAAACCTGGATCACTAAAAAGCCTGAAATAATATTTCTATTACCACCTCTGCCTACCCCTTTGGGAAAACCAGACGTGATGGTGTGTTATCGAGTATTTGGAGTCGGTGCCAATCTATCTTCTTACTTTTATAGTAGCTATACTTGGCATACCAAGATTGGCACCGACTCCAAATACTCGATAACACACCATCACGTCTGGTTTTCCCAAAGGGGTAGGCAGAGGTGGTAATAGAAATATTATTTCAGGCTTTTTAGTGATCCAGGTTTTTTTGAAGTCGGTTTTTTTTTTAAACAACTAATATTATTTTAGAGTCAATGTATTTATTTAATGTGTGCCAACCATAGATCGAGAGCGACAGCTGTAATAGAACAAACGTCAAATCTCCCAAAGCGCGTTTATTTGTTCTACGTGAATGACGCGACAATTTCATTTCGCACGTGGCTGTATTCCTTGAATCCGGCACGTGTACGGGATAAGCTTATAATTCTAATTTAAATACTTTGCCTGTTGGGGGAAATTTTAATATAATGTATACCGAACAACTACACATTGAAATATTTAAATTGATTAATTTTTATTTTATTTGTGTGTGACTAAGGTGGCAAACGAGCGTACGGCCCGCCTGATATCAAGCTGTTACCGTAGCCTATAGATGCTTGCAATACTAAAGGCATCGCTCGCACTTTACCAACTTGAAGGGGAGTGGGACAGAGGGTAGGAAAGGGGTGCGAATTGGGCTTCCGACTCTCTCACTCATCGTACAAAACGCACCTCTAATAGCGACTTTACGCCGATCTTCTGTGAGAGGGTGATACCACCCCGGTCGAGTCTCTCTACCGCTAATAAATTACATTTCAATACCAACGGAATAAGCATCAATATGTTTTTGAGGAAAATAATCGGTACATCGTACTGTACTATGGACCAAATGTCATAATACTATGTCACGCACGTTACGTTACGTTGTCACATTTTACACGTATCTACGTCTCGGCATCGCTGATGACACGCCATAACGCCACTTCAACGCAGAGAAAATTGCCATGAAAACACGACGCGTATTGGATATTGGTACAATTTGTTAACATAACGCCTCCCCAGAGTACGCCACGCTCGCATTTCTAAAATTTATTGCAGTGTACTCTTTTTATCTCTTTCACACTACCGGCACCGGATTTCGGGTAATGAGAAACGAAATGAGTTCCAACGTTCGCTTGAGGAGAAAATGTGCGGCGCGTTTTTTTGTTAGTCGGTCCAAAGGGCTCATTAGGCACCTGCAGTAAAAAAAAAAAACAAGTCTTTGCCTGCGGTAGTCTTCTTCTTATCGTATGGTTAGTGGCCAACCTGGTGTCAGAGTTGTTCAAGGCGCCCGAAGGCCTCTGACAAGGCTTAACAACTGCTGCCTAGATGACAACAACCGGGACCGACTTTTTACGTGCCCTCCGAAGCACGGAGACGCTCAGTTCATATGCCACTAAATGGTCACCCATCTTTGAGTGACCTTGCCAAGCGTTGCTTAACCTATTATCGTTAACCGATCAGTGATTGCAGCTGGCTATGAGCGCCTTGAAAATAGTCAGCAGATATTGTTGAATGTAAATTGATAATTAAATAAATACAAACAAAAGGCAGAAATCAGCTGAAATTCTGTTGTGGTAAGTGATTAAACTTTTCATACATTTTCACGGGATAAAGGCAAGTATGGATTTTTAAGTTCAAGATCAAAGATACAAATTAATAGCCAATACATTTGGTCTGCGCAGAGTGCTTTAAATATTTAAATTGGAACAATCTCTCAACCTAATAAAATCAAGGCAAAACTCTACTCATTAAAAAAATCTAAATTGTTTTGTTAAAAAGGGTTACCTACTTAGCAATTCAATATCGTAAAAAGGAAAATTCAGATGAGATTCGCCTTCGCGTTAATTAGCTCTTGTTTTGATTGACCCGTAAAATTAACCGATGGTTATGATAACAAAGTTTCCCGTTAATTCGATACTTTATAATCACTGATGCCATCTCGTTAAGCCTTTAACGTCACCGACATAGATGTGCGAATTAAGAGGAGGGTTCGAAATTTGGTTGATTTTCTATTCTACTTTTTCTTTAAGTAAGTATGTGGACTAGGAATCTTATATTTAGATGTATGATTTTTGACTATATTATCTTGAGTATCTTTAAATCCAAATCACGATTTGATGAAATTTTCTCGATAAAAAAAATTTATGAAATGAGCTCTAATTATTTACAATTTTCCTTGCTACCACGATGTTTTTACGATTTAAATCACGAAATTATTTCTAAAACATAGCAAATAATGATATCTAAACTACCCTTCAACCATATTTTAATTCATGAAGTAGTTTTTTTTTAATTCAAGAAAATGTGGTTTGGCGCTTACGTTGTTTATTTCCGAGCGCGCGCACAATATCGCCATCTCACATTTTAAGTACTTGAACTAACCATGTCTCTCTCTAACTTTGTATTGTCAGTGTCCAGTCGGACTTGTTCGACGTCGGACCTGTGAAGGATTTTTTAAAAAATATTACGAAAAAATATTACGGTCGTGCCACATTACAGGTACAGTACAGTATTTACAGTCCGCCGACGCCTATGATAAATAAATAAATATCCTTGGAAATTATTTTACACATGACTACCTGATCCCAAACTAAGCAGAGCTTGTACTATGGAAACCAGATAACTGATATTACTACATATACTACTTTTTGTTTGTAAATACAAACTAAATATACACTTAATTACACCTAGACTCGGGACATGCGGACATGTTCATGCACACAAATGCATGTCCTGGGCAGGAATCGAACCTACGACCTGCACTGCAGCGTGATTTTCGTTTGCTTTTCCTTGTCTTGTGTAATTTCTTTTCATCTCTTGTCATTTTGTGTCATCTCTTGTCATTTTGTGTCATCTCTTGTCATTTCATAGTTATTCGTGTCATTTCTGTAAAAACTCCCTATTTCGCTTACTGTTATATACTTGCAGCATGGTCTTGGGCCGACAGTGGGAATACATTGCTTGTCAAAACAATGGAGTCGCTTTATTGCGTTTGTTGTAGGTATGGATGGGCAAGTAATAAATATATCATACATCAATAAATTATCGTAAAAAATAACATTACAGATATGGATAGGAAAATGTTTGTCCGTCCTATTCAATCTATTATATTATAAACGAAAGTAACTCTGTCTGTTACCTTTTCACGGCTAAACCGCTGAACCAATGTTGATGAATTTTGGTATGGAGATAGACTGGGTCTTGGCGGAGAACATAGGCTACTTTTTAGGGTTCCAAAGGGTGCTAACGGGACCCTATTACTAGGCCTACGCTGTCCGTCTGTCTGTCTGTCCGTCTGTCAGCGCGGGCTGTATCTCACGAACCGTAACAGGTAGAGAGTTGAAATTTTCACTGAATGTGTATTTCTGTTGCCGGTGCAGAACAAATACTAAAAAAACAAACCGACTTCAAAAAAACCTGGATCACTAAAAAGCCTGAAATAATATTTCTATTACCACCTCTGCCTACCCCTTCGGGAAAACCAGACGTGATGGTGTGTTATCGAGTATTTGGGGTCGGTGCCAATCTATCTTCTTACTTTTATAGTAGGTAGACCAAGATTGGCACCGACTCCAAATACTCGATAACACACCATCACGTCTGGTTTTCCCGAAGGGGTAGGCAGAGGTGGTAATAGAAATATTATTTCAGGCTTTTTAGTGATCCAGGTTTTTTTGAAGTCGGTTTGTTTTTTTTTATATAAAAATAATTTTATTTCACGATTTTTAGTGGCACCATACCAATGAACATTTTGGCATATTGAACCGTATGAAGTAAGCCCAACAAAAGGTAACTGCTGTAAATCTTTGAGGAATTCCCTCGACTGTCTATGGTCTCCATCATTAGACCTGTAATGGCACTTATAACCCATATGGGTGTAAAGTTCTCTGCAATACAAATTAATCAAGCCCAAACACCAGGTAATTGCTGTAAATCGTTGAGGAGTTCTCTCGACTGTCTTTTGACTCCATCATCAGACCCTTAATGACAGTCACAACCCATCTAGGTGTAAAGTTCTCATCAATACTAATTAATCAAGCCCAAACACAAGGTAGCTTCTGTAAAACGTTGAGGAGTTCCCTTGACTGTCCCTCGTCTTCATCATCAGTCCCCTAATGACAGTCACAACCCATCTAGGTGTAAAGCTCTCATCAATACAAATTAATCAAGCCCAAACACAAGGTAGCTACTGTAAAACGTTGAGGAGTTCCCTTGACTGTCCTTCGTCTTCATCATCAGAGCCCTAATGACAGTCACAACCCATCTAGGTGTAAAGCTCTCATCAATACAAATTACTCAAGCCCAAACACAAGGTAGCTACTGTAAAACGTTGAGGAGTTCCCTTGACTGTCCTTCGTCTTCATCATCAGACCCCTAATGACAGTCACAACCCATCTAGGTGTAAAGTTCTCATCAATACAAATTAATCAAGCCCAAACACCAGGTAATTGCTGTAAATCGTTGAGGAGTTCTCTCGACTGTCTTTTGACTCCATCATCAGACCCTTAATGACAGTCACAACCCATCTAGGTGTAAAGTTCTCATCAATACTAATTAATCAAGCCCAAACACAAGGTAGCTTCTGTACAACGTTGAGGAGTTCCCTTGACTGTCCCTCGTCTTCATCATCAGTCCCCTAATGACAGTCACAACCCATCTAGGTGTAAAGCTCTCATCAATACAAATTAATCAAGCCCAAACACAAGGTAGCTACTGTAAAACGTTGAGGAGTTCCCTTGACTGTCCTTCGTCTTCATCATCAGACCCCTAATGACAGTCACAACCCATCTAGGTGTAAAGCTCTCATCAATACAAATTAATCAAGCCCAAACACAAGGTAGCTACTGTAAAACGTTGAGGAGTTCCCTTGACTGTCCTTCGTCTTCATCATCAGACCCCTAATGACAGTCACAACCCATCTAGGTGTAAAGTTCTCATCAATACAAATTAATCAAGCCCAAACACCAGGTAATTGTTGTAAATCATTGAGGAGTTCCCTCGACTGTCTTTCGGCTCCATCATCAGATCGACTCCAGACCTTCAAAAAATAGTAGTGCTTTAAAATACTTAATGAAAAAAATTACAAACGCACTAGTCGCTCCTACGATTTTCGAAGGTTCCCCTCGATTTCTCTGGGATGCCATCATCAGATCCTGGTTTCCTTATCATGGTACCACCGCTGGGATATCTCCTTTCCAACAAAAAAAGAATCATCATAATCGGTTCATAAACGACGAAGTTATCCGCGAACACACATAAAAAAAAAAAAATATATATACGGTCGAATTGAGAACCCTCCTCCTTTTTGAAGTCGGTTTAAAAATATAATAACATTTAAAAATAAATATCAAGTCTCAAACTTGATATTTTTGATGTGTTTAGTCTACGGTGGTACGGAACCCTTTATGTGCGAGTCCGACGCCTTCAGATCTTATGAATGTTTTCTTGAAATAAATATACTTAGTGTATTTTAAGTAATTAACTGGCCAACCCTCAGGTCCTACCTACCATGTTAGGATCTTTTTCGTTCTAGCGGGTGTAAACCGTGATTTAACGAGTTAATGTGATAATTTTTGTATTTAAATTATTCAATTCAATGTATTTGTTTCAGACATAGTCCAATATTGATTATTAAAATTATTATAATTTCACAATAAATATAAAACAATAAATAAAAGTAAAATTAAATTAAAAAAAATAAAAAAATATTTTTTATTTTTCATGTTTTATCATTAAAATACAATATAATATAACATAAATTAAAATAAAATACAATAAAATAAAAACCTACCCCTAATTAAACAAATACCGTCCGCGTGGGATACTGGCTGCATGTCCTCCCTGTATTCAAGCTGTTCCTGTTGTCAAGCGAATTTTTTGAGCAAGGAAAGAGCCAGCCCTCTTGTCACCTGTGGCGGTAACCAGTCTAAGGGTGATTTTGATAGATAAAAAAATAAAGATAAAAAGATAAACAATAAATAAATGCATGGTTAAATCAATAAAATTAATAAAAACTGAAAATTAAATTAAAAAATAAATTAAATATGGTAAAAATAAATATTATGACACCGCTGATGACTTCATGATCGGCATCGAAGTTAAGTACCAAAGTATTCCTTTGCCTACGAAACATGAAAAAGATACTCATATCCGGCAGTCAGTCACTGACACAGAGTATGTACATTTTTACCCGACTACGGTGGGCGGAGGGTTATGATTTTGACCGATATGTATGTATGTTCATCTGCTCCCGTATAACGTCCAAACTATTTTTATCATAATAATTTGACTAATGAGATATCGTTGGACGCGTCTGGATCGTCCGCTGGTTATAGGCTATTATACGATCGAAATATTGTTATACGTATCTATCAGCATATTGTAGGTATCGTTTGTCTTCTTTTGACTTACTTTGTCTTCAGCAATAAAAACAACATAGAAATTAAATTATCTTTTTCAAATACACTCGACATAAAAATCCCATATAAAACGAAAAAAATATATTTGAATATTTTCATCCATTTCATCTATTTTAAAAGGTGCACTGGGACATATTATTTTAATTGTACGAATTAAACAATATTGTTCCTTCAAAAAATAACTATACTATAGTCTACTCCATAGCTGTTCTGTCCTAGCTAAGCGAGAGGGATATATCCTTCGGCAGCTCACGCGACGCTAGCCACACCCCGAAACTAAAATTCATTTTTTTCTTGTATCGTCTTAAGAGGTCTACTTTTTGATGACGAAAATGAAGTGTCGGGTCGGGTTTAGGACAGTTTTCAGCTTTTAATTGTGAAATAATATATAGGGTGAAATCTACATAAGAGCTGTCCTTGTGATAGTGACTAGGCGTGTCTATAACATGCACATGCCGCGCGAGGCTGCTCACCCACATGCCTCGCAAAGCACGAAGTTTGCCTCAGTCGCATGCCGCGCGAGCTAAATAGCGAGGCAACTGACACTAGACAGAGAAGGGTATACCCGAGCAATCAGTTTGACACGATTGACATCGTTCTGTCTCATGACTATGCCAAACTAGGCGAGGTAAATGACAGCGCTCAGGTGAGGCAGGACGCGCAGTTGCCTCGGGCGGCATGTGAGTGAGACATCTGGACGTGGCTAATTAATGTATTTTACGAGTGGTGGCATCGAATATTTTATTCTCGAGGTTTACCGAATTCTACACCAAGTTCTTACCCTTGACTTAATTCCGATTTCAATCCCAAACGAATACGTAATTAACCCTCGATACATTATAAAACAATCTTTAGACCTCAGTGATATTATACCTACATACCTGCCTACTATATTTTCACTTACAAGTTTACAAAGTGTATCATGTTCACTCGTGCGTCGAATTGGATTCAGTCTACATTGTAAACACTGGAAAATTGTCTGTCTGTTGCTTATTTTGACATTGATTCGAAATAATCGGAAATCTGTTGCTGCAATTATTTTATGTTTAAAGCACAATTGAATTTATCAGTAGGTTTTTATGTTTGATGTTTGTTGTATTAAATCATTGTGTTTTTCTTATTTCAGTCTGTGGCACATATGTGGGGTTACGGGAACGTTTGTGCACTAATATTTGTTTAATACCCTATGACATATTCCAATTAAAAGTTCTAAAAACTTATCAAATTAGCGATAAAATTGAAATCACAAAGAAAGCAATCAGCATTCTCTGATAACCCGTATCACACACAATCCGATATTTAGGGTTCCTTACCCTAAATCTGGGAGTATTTCTCCCAGATTCAGCAACACTTTTATCTCGACTTGCCCGGTAGTAGGGTTATATTTTTCGCGTTTATGTCTATGTTTGTATTTCTACTTATTTTTTGGCGTGCTCTACAACCTAAACGGCTTGATGGATTTTAAGACGATACAAGAAAAAAATGAATTTTAGTTTCGGGGTGTGGCTAGCGTCGCGTGAGCTGCCGAAGGATATATCCCTCTCGCTTAGCTAGGACAGAACAGCTATGGAGTAGACTATAGTATAGTTATTTTTTGAAGGAACAATATTGTTTAATTCGTACAATTAAAATAATATGTCCCAGTGCACCTTTTAAAATAGATGAAATGGATGAAAATATTCAAATATATTTTTTTCGTTTTATATGGGATTTAATTATTTTTTTCAAATACACTCGGTATTTGAAAAAAATAATTTAATTTCTATGTTGTTTTTATTGCTGAAGACAAAGTAAGTCAAAAGAAGACAAACGATACCTACAATATGCTGATAGATACGTATAACAATATTTCGATCGTATAATAGCCTATAACCAGCGGACGATCCAGACGCGTCCAACGATATCTCATTAGTCAAATTATTATGATAAAAATAGTTTGGACGTTATACGGGAGCAGATGAACATACATACATATCGGTCAAAATCATAACCCTCCGCCCACCGTAGTCGGGTAAAAATGTACATACTCTGTGTCAGTGACTGACTGCCGGATATGAGTATCTTTTTCATGTTTCGTAGGCAAAGGAATACTTTGGTACTTAACTTCGATGCCGATCATGAAGTCATCAGCGGTGTCATAATATTTATTTTTACCATATTTAATTTATTTTTTAATTTAATTTTCAGTTTTTATTAATTTTATTGATTTAACCATGCATTTATTTATTGTTTATCTTTTTATCTTTATTTTTTTATCTATCTAAATCACCCTTAGACTGGTTACCGCCACAGGTGACAAGAGGGCTGGCTCTTTCCTTGCTCAAAAAATTCGCTTGACAACAGGAACAGCTTGAATACAGGGAGGACATGCAGCCAGTATCCCACGCGGACGGTATTTGTTTAATTAGGGGTAGGTTTTTATTTTATTGTATTTTATTTTAATTTATGTTATATTATATTGTATTTTAATGATAAAACATGAAAAATAAGAAATATTTTTTTATTTTTTTTAATTTAATTTTACTTTTATTTATTGTTTTATATTTATTGTGAAATTATAATAATTTTAATAATCAATATTGGACTATGTCTGAAACAAATACATTGAATTGAATAATTTAAATACAAAAATTATCACATTAACTCGTTAAATCACGGTTTACACCCGCTAGAACGAAAAAGATCCTAACATGGTAGGTAGGACCTGAGGGTTGGCCAGTTAATTACTTAAAATACACTATATTTATTTCAAGAAAACATTCATAAGATCTGAAGGCGTCGGACTCGCACATAAAGGGTTCCGTACCACCGTAGAATAAACACATCAAAAATATCAAGTTTGAGACTTGATATTTATTTTTAAATGTTATTATATTTTTAGTATTTGTTCTGCACCGGCAACAGAAATACACATTCAGTGAAAATTTCAACTCTCTACCTGTTACGGTTCGTGAGATACAGCCCGCGCTGACAGACGGACAGACAGACAGACGGACAGCGTAGGCCTAGTAATAGGGTCCCGTTAGCACCCTTTGGAACCCTAAAAAGTAGCCTATGTTCTCCGCCAAGACCCAGTCTATCTCCATACCAAAATTCATCAACATTGGTTCAGCGGTTTAGCCGTGAAGGTAACAGACAGAGTTACTTTCGTTTATAATATAATAGATTGAATAGGACGGACAAACATTTTCCTATCCATATCTGTAATGTTATTTTTTACGATAATTTATTGATGTATGATATATTTATTGCTTGCCCATCCATACCTACAACAAACGCAATAAAGCGACTCCATTGTTTTGACAAGCAATGTATTCCCACTGTCGGCCCAAGACCATGC
Source organism: Drymonia ruficornis (assembly GCA_947859195.1). Taxonomy (NCBI): domain Eukaryota; kingdom Metazoa; phylum Arthropoda; class Insecta; order Lepidoptera; family Notodontidae; genus Drymonia; species Drymonia ruficornis. The sequence continues at coordinate 8,375,581 of OX401912.1, read as the reverse complement.
TGCAAGTATATAACAGTAAGCGAAATAGGGAGTTTTTACAGAAATGACACGAATAACTATGAAATGACAAGGGATGACACAAAATGACAAGAGATGACACAAAATGACAAGAGATGAAAAGAAATTACACAAGACAAGGAAAAGCAGACGAAAATCACGCTGCAGTGCAGGTCGTAGGTTCGATTCCTGCCCAGGACATGCATTTGTGTGCATGAACGGACATGTTCATGCATGTCCCGTGTCTAGGTGTAATTAAGTGTATATTTAGTTTGTATTTACAAACAAAAAGTAGTATATGTAGTAATATCAGTTATCTGGTTTCCATAGTACAAGCTCTGCTTAGTTTGGGATCAGGTAGTCATGTGTAAAAGAATTTCCAAGGATATTTATTTATTTATCATAGGCGTCGGCGGACTGTAAATACTGTACTGTACCTGTAATGTGGCACGACCGTAATATTTTTTCGTAATATTTTTTAAAAAATCCGTCACAGGTCCGACGTTGAACAAGTCCCTTTGGACACTGACAATACAAAGTTAGAGAGAGACATGGTTAGTTCAAGTACTTAAAATGTGAGATGGCGATATTGTGCGCGCGCTCGGAAATAAACAACGTAAGCGCCAAACCACATTTTCTTGAATTAAAAAAAAACTACTTCATGAATTAAAAATATGGTTGAAGGGTAGTTTAGATATCATTATTTGCTGTTTTAGAAATAATTTCGTGATCTAAATCGTAAAAACATCGTGGTAGCAAGGAAAATTGTAAATAATTAGAGCTCATTTCATATTTTTTTTTTATCGAGAATATTTCATCAAATCGTGATTTGGATTTAAGGATACTCAAGATAATATAGTCAAAAATCATACATCTAAATATAAGATTCCTAGTCCACATACTTACTTAAAGAAAAAGTAGAATAGAAAATCAACCAAATTTCGAACCCTCGTCTTAACATATGAGGTACCGTTAGATTCATGATACTAAGTAGGTATATTATATTTAAATATTACGTCTGTAAATAAAAAGAGACAGGCATTAAAATATACAAGTACGTAATAATATATCAATGTATTCGAGTCAATGATTTAATCTTAGACCCTAAATATCGGACAGAGTTGGGCAAAATTTAATTGCGATTAATTAATTGAAAATTGTAGGTGATGTCACAATGAACAATTAATTGTGATTTGTTCGCGATTGACAAATAAATCAAAATTAATTGTTAATTGTGACATCCCATGCAATTTGCAATTAATTAATTGCAATTAAATTTTGCCCAACTCTGATATCATAATGTAATACTGGTTTCTAAACTAAAATCTAACCTATAGCTGAAAGGCATTGTCTATAAATGTTAATCAAGTCGTTTCTATCTCAAATCGCTGACTGTGCTTCTCTTAGTCACGTTTTTGCATCGTCATCGGACGCTGAAGACTCTACAAATTGTGCAACCCACTGGAACGAAGCCAACTGTTTATGATGCAGTGTTTTGAATAACGAGCGCTGTAACTATGGCAGGGTTTTTCGGGTAATTGGAGATACTGCAGATGGTATGACACGTAATTTGAATGAAGTTGGGCAGTAAGACCAAGTAACTTAGTACTTAGTTTGTGACAACTCACCTTTAAAATATTGCCTGGATTTTTTGTAAAGTGGAGAAAACATGCCATATAACAATTTTGCAAAAGTATTATTTTTTATTTTATAGCCAGAATTCTTAGCACTTCCGCTAAACTTCTGTAAAATGGTCACAGTTGGTTGAACGGTCCTTGGATATAATGAGGTGTTATTTGAGTTTCTTCCTCTGATTTTTTCTTAACTTTACATAGGTATATGTACTTAAGCAGCATCGATAAAAATAGGAAAGTTAACTGTAAACTGAGGTAAACAAGTGTTCGTCTCCATGTCTACTCACGTAATTTCACGTCAGTAATGTAGACTGAATTGCATTAATCCCCTTGCATTGAAAGGAGGCCGGGAGGGAGAAATGGAAAGTTAAAAAGAAAAAACAGATTTTCATAAGCATATAATTTTCCTTACAATTCGGCTAATATTGTGGATGTAAATATCTGGAAATTCAAAGAAAATCTTGGAGGAAACCTTCTTTGAGTTTCCTTCCTACGTTTTTAGAACAGATATTTATTACATGATAATTTTGGAAGCAGAATGAACCATTTGTGTATTTTTACATAAGTAGATTTATAAGCATTTCTATAATATTAATAAAATCATTATAACATTTCCGTATTACGGAGATCAAGGAAAAATGTTGGATAGGGAAAAATATTGTCATCTACTTTATCCATTTGGACGTTACACGAGATTATATTTACCAAGTCTTGTGTCCAGGGAATGAAAAGGGACCTTCAATGGCAGCAATTTAGTAATGTCTTTCATATCTTTCTTGTAACTCTTTATCCTATGTATTATTAACTAAATTATATTGATTGACATTATGTTGTGTGGAACGCTGGCAATAAATCATTATATTTTAACTTGTAAGATTACTATTTACTAGTCTAGCAATTAAACTCATAAAAGTGAGTAGAAATGCGTAAGCGCTAACATACACGGACTGCAATTTTGCAGTTTGGTTGCAGTCGACGGCACGCGACTGCACACGGACTGCATTTTGGCAGTCGGAAGTGATAGCTATATTACAGTTGGTTGCAGTCGACGGCACGCGACTGCACACGGACTCCATTTATGCAGTCGCGTGTATGGCAGCGCTTAGTCAATCAAACATTAAATTTCGCCAGACTTATACACCAACTGTATGATCCCAAACTATGCAATGCTTGTATTATGACTACCGTACAATGGACTAGGGGCGATCCCAGTGACACCCAGATCAGAGCAAATTACGAAAAGGCCGTTTCTGAAATTTGCCTCTGGCGGGAACAGAACCTGCAACCACCCGATCCAATGAGCCGAGCAGCCTACGCTTGAATTATCAGAAATAATTTATAATCAGCATCACTGTGAAAATAAACGGTGGTGAGGGAAAACATCGTGAGGAAACCTACCTATCCCTCGGGATTAGGTAATAGTCAGTTCCTGTATACACGGCGGCAAGGTTCACCACCTGTCACGTTGGGTTCTGACTATCTGGTGAAACGTGGGCTTTGAGTTGGCTTAATACCTCCACAATGTGGTGGTGTATGGCCACTCAAGCCTCTGACTACCCCCGAATGGGGATAAAAGTCGCGACGTTACTATGAAAATAGTACCTTATTACCTTGGTAACTGAATAATTCCTAAACTACACTCACAGGTGCTTAGGACAACTAATAGGACTACTTCTCAAAGCTTTAAGGAAAATGAAAAAGCTACCAGCACGCGAGAACTACTTATCATCAACTTTTTATCCTCCAAGGATAAAGTAAGTCTCAACCTAATGCACGTTTTGAAGACAAATGGTGACGAATTGGCAGCCGTGTCACCATAAATCCCTCGAGTCAACATTAACTTTAATGGAGAGGTGAAAATAACATTTTAATACACCTAAAGTTGGTAACCCAGGAACAACAAGGATAATAATAGAAAGAAAGAATCAAAGTATATATTTGGGATGTGTCCATATGGCGCGCATGCCTCACCCGAGCACTCATATTATGACATTACTTCTATGCGTTCCGAAGTCAAAAGTGAGTGCTCGCGCGAGGCATGCGCCCTATGAAGACGCCGCCAATAGATGTGTCCATATGGCGCGCATGCCTCACCCGAGCACTCATATTATGACATTACGTCTATGCGTTCGGACGTCAAAACTGAGTGCTCGCGCGAGGCATGCGCCTGATGAAGACGCCGCCATCAATATACCTACTTTAACCCCTCGAGTGATTCGGGCATATAAGCATACATGTGTATCAATTCAAAGGAAAATCTATTGACTTTTTTTTTGGGACATTCCACGGGTTAATACCTATAGAAGTAGACACTAGAATAGAAGTGAAAATATTACCTATACATGAAACCATTCTCTGAAACTATTAGGTGTAACGTAGGTTATTACTTCCTAAAACAGACAACACAATAAGTAGATACCAACCTTAGAATTCTTCCGATGCTTGGTCTTCTTCTTCTTATCCTATAGATGTGTCCATATGGCGCGCATGCCTCACCCGAGCACTCATATTATGACATTACGTCTGTGCGTTCCGACGTCAAAAGTGAGTGTTCGCACGAGGCATGCGCCTGATGAAGACGCCGCCTATGGTTAGTAGCCAACCTGGTGTCAGAGTTGTTCAAGCCGCCCAAAGGCCTCTGACAAGGCTTAACGTCTGCTACCTAGACTATAACAACCGGGACCGACTTTTTACGTGCGCTCCGAAGCACGGAGACGCTCAGTTCAAATGCCACTAAATAGTCACCCATCTCTGACTGACCTTGCCAAGGGTTGCTTAACCTCCGATCGATTACCGATCAGTGATTACAGCTGGTTATGAGCGCTTGCTTTTATGCTTGGTAGTCCCGCGACCGTCAAAACCAAAGTCGATACCTCAACATGGATAAAGAGCTTATTACACCTTCCTAAATTTAGGCTACTTAATTTAGTCGTGACTGAATTTAGGCAAGTGTAATCGCATTTAGCAAGTTAGAATCCTGAATAATCAGAAGTTTTCTAAATTAGGTTCTAAATTTAGTGACTAAATTTAGGAAGGTGTAAGAAGCTCTTTCTTTACCTCTGAAATTTTGTTACCCCCTTTACCGCACAGGTTTGGAGGACAGACTCACCACAAACATAATGTCTGAGATTTTACTTTGAAGACTTCGTTTAGTAGTTTATGCCGCGTAGGCTGCTTAGCTCACAGCACTGGGTCGTTGCGAGTTCGGACCATGGACCAATTACTAAGGGGACTGGCCCTAAGCAACTCGGCCGAGTGGTCGGCCTTTAGTCTTTACTCTGTGGCACGGACCCATACAATGTGTACATAAATAAATATCGCCAACAAACACACCAACTGTATGGGCCCTAACTAAGCAATGCTACCGTAATGGACTGCGGGCAACCCCAGTGACACCCAGACCAGGGCAAATTACGAAAAGGCCGTTTCCCAAATTTGCCTCTGGCGGGAATCAAACCCGCAACCATCCGGTGCAGTAAAACGAGCGGCGAACGCTCAAACCACTGCGCCAAGCGGTAGTCAAACCTTCGTTTAGTAGTTTAGGCCACGTAGGCTGCTTAGCTCACGACACTGGGTCGTGACGGGTTCGGTACCATAAAGTGTATGTTTTTGTCTGTGGTGACATCATCCCTGAACAACATTTATGAGAATAACTTGTTTCTTTTAAAATATCCTTTCAGTATTCACATGCGGGCCACGTATCGAGGGGGCGGGGCTGCGTTCAACGTACAGTTTTTATTTCCGGACCATTTCCAGCGACAAACAAACTTTGTTACGTTTCTTATGTACACCGTGTACGTAGGTTATATTGAATTACAACGGCAGTTTAAAAATAAATCAAAAATGTTAACATTAGTCAAGTGCAGATTGCAATTTTATCCTGTTTATATCTTTGCGAGAACTATTGTTCGTTATTCATATTTCCATATAAGCTGTCAATAATATAAAGAGCTGAGCTTATGTTGGAAATCTTACCAAAGGCCTGCAGGCGACCGTAGCTACTACATCGGGTAAACATTGTAGGTGTTATTACAAAAAAGTTAAACAAGTGATGAACGCGTGTCTTCTCATTCATGCACACTCGTTACTAAAGTAAAATGTGACTAGACCCGCGTTCAACACTTGTTCAACTTTTTTGTAAACACCGTATTATCTTTGATTATCTATACTAAGTATTTATTTAAATTTCTATGTCTATACTAATATATAAAGGGGAAATCCTGATTGACTGACTGGCTCTCTAACACCGAGCCGAAACTACTGACATGAGATGTTAGAGACATGAAATTTGGACAGTAGATATATATTATGACGTAGGTAAGCAAGCAATAAGAAGCTATTTTTGAAAATTCATCCCCTAATGGGTTTAAATAGGAAACATTGATAGGTATTCTCAAAGTAGGTAATATCGCGTGAAATAAAAAGTGGGTATAGTATTTTCGTCTCAATCCCACTGCTTCTATCTCTCGGGAACTCAGGGTCCGTAAAGATATCTGCTGTCTTCCGAAATAACTCCGTAATACCTCTGTATATCCCCATGCACGTTATTGTATTATCAGTGAGATAACCCAAAATGATGAGTATATTTTTTACAAACATTTCTGATATACCTAATATTATGAAATGTTAACCTTTTTAACGTCCCACTACTGGGCACGGGCCTTCCCTCAATGCGAGGGGGCTTCAGGCCATAATCCACCACGCTGGCCCAGTGCGGGTTGGTATATTTCAAATGTCTTTCGAAAAAAATCCTTCACTATAAGCAACTGATAACTATGTATAAGTTATGATTCGCACATAGATTTCGAAAAACCCAGAGGTGCGAGCCGGGGTTTGTACCCTGGAATTTAAGCTCTCAAGACGCGTGCTTAACCAATTGGCTATCACTGCTGATATACCTACTTTTTATAAATCGATTCATATTTACTTTCCAGTGGTTACCTTAAACAGGGCTTTCAGTATAAAAGCTCGCTTGTTGTATTGCAAAGTTAGGCCTAAGAGGCCTTGGAAGATACCATCACTTGATTTTGAATGCTTCTCTATCATTATTTCATATTCATACTCGTTTAAGTTCATTAAAATATTCCCCTTTTGCAAGAAACTCAATCTCAAAAACTAATCTACGGTTTGATTCATCTTCATATTTCCGGAACTCGTGATTCAGCACCTGCATTCGCACAGAAAGTTGTACCTTAAAGTTAGCGTTACATTTTCATGGCTTTAAGACGATACAAGAAAAAAATGAATTTTAGTTTCGGGGTGTGGCTAGCGTCGCGTGAGCTGCCGAAGGATATATCCCTCTCGCTTAGCTAGGACAGAACAGCTATGGAGTAGACTATAGTATAGTTATTTTTTGAAGGAACAATATTTTTTAATTCGTACAATTAAAATAATATGTCCCAGTGCACCTTTTAAAATAGATGAAATGGATGAAAATATTCAAATATATTTTTTTCGTTTTATATGGGATTTTTATGTCGAGTGTACTTATTTGAAAAAAAAAATTAATTTCTATGTTGTTTTTATTGCTGAAGACAAAGTAAGTCAAAAGAAGACAAACGATACCTACAATATGCTGATAGATACGTATAACAATATTTCGATCGTATAATAGCCTATAACCAGCGGACGATCCAGACGCGTCAAACGATATCTCATTAGTCAAATTATTATGATAAAAATAGTTTGGACGTTATACGGGAGCAGATGAACATACATACATATCGGTCAAAATCATAACCCTCCGCCCACCGTAGTCGGGTAAAAATGTACATACTCTGTGTCAGTGACTGACTGCCGGATATGAGTATCTTTTTCATGTTTCGTAGGCAAAGGAATACTTTGGTACTTAACTTCGATGCCGATCATGAAGTCATCAGCGGTGTCATAATATTTTTTTTTACCATATTTAATTTATTTTTTAATTTAATTTTCAGTTTTTATTAATTTTATTGATTTAACTATGCATTTATTTTTTGTTTATCTTTTTATCTTTATTTTTTTATCTATCCAAATCACCCTTAGACTGGTTACCGCCACAGGTGACAAGAGGGCTGGGTCTTTCCTTGCTCAAAAAATTCGCTTGACAACAGGAACAGCTTGAATACAGGGAGGACATGCAGCCAGTATCCCACGCGGACGGTATTTGTTTAATTAGGGGTAGGTTTTTATTTTATTGTATTTTATTTTAATTTATGTTATATTTTATTGTATTTTAATGATAAAACATGAAAAATAAAAAATAAATAATTATTTTTTAAAAATTTTATTTTATTTTTATTTATTGTTTTATATTTATTGTGAAATTATAATAATTTTAATAATCAATATTGGACTATGTCTGAAACAAATACGTTGAATTGAATAATTTAAATACAAAAATTATCACATTAACTCGTTAAATCACGGTTTACACCCGCTAGAACGAAAAAGATCCTAACATGGTAGGTAGGACCTGAGGGTTGGCCAGTTAATTACTTAAAATACACTATATTTATTTCAAGAAAACATTCATAAGATCTGAAGGCGTCGGACTCGCACATAAAGGGTTCCGTACCACCGTAGAATAAACACATCAAAAATATCAAGTTTGAGACTTGATATTTATTTTTAAATGTTATTATATTTTTAGTATTTGTTCTGCACCGGCAACAGAAATACACATTCAGTCAAAATTTCAACTCTCTACCTGTTACGGTTCGTGAGATACAGCCCGCGCTGACAGACGGACAGACAGACAGACGGACAGCGTAGGCCTAGTAATAGGGTCCCGTTAGCACCCTTTGGAACCCTAAAAAGTAGCCTATGTTCTCCGCCAAGACCCAGTCTATCTCCATACCAAAATTCATCAACATTGGTTCAGCGGTTTAGCCGTGAAAAGGTAACAGATAGAGTTACTTTCGTTTATAATATAATAGATTGAATAGGACGGACAAACATTTTCCTATCCATATCTGTAATGTTATTTTTTACGATAATTTATTGATGTATGATATATTTATTACTTGCCCATCCATACCTACAACAAACGCAATAAAGCGACTCCATTGTTTTGACAAGCAATGTATTCCCACTGTCGGCCCAAGACCATGCTGCAAGTATATAACAGTAAGCGAAATAGGGAGTTTTTACAGAAATGACACGAATAACTATGAAATGACAAGAGATGACACAAAATGACAAGAGATGACACAAAATGACAAGAGATAAAAAGAAATTACACAAGACAAGGAAAAGCAAACGAAAATCACGCTGCAGTGCAGGTCGTAGGTTCGATTCCTGCCCAGGACTAGCATTTGTGTGCATGAACATGTCCGCATGTCCCGAGTCTAGGTGTAATTAAGTGTATATTTAGTTTGTATTTACAAACAAAAAGTAGTATATGTAGTAATATCAGTTATCTGGTTTCCATAGTACAAGCTCTGCTTAGTTTGGGATCAGGTAGTCATGTGTAAAAGAATTTCCAAGGATATTTATTGATTTATCATAGGCGTCGGCGGACTGTAAATACTGTACTGTACCTGTAATGTGGCACGACCGTAATATTTTTTCGTAATATTTTTTAAAAAATCCTTCACAGGTCCGACGTCGAACAAGTCCGAGCGGACACTGACAATACAAAGTTAGAGAGAGACATGGTTAGTTCAAGTACTTAAAATGTGAGATGGCGATATTGTGCGCGCGCTCGGAAATAAACAACGTAAGCGCCAAACCACATTTTCTTGAATTAAAAAAAAACTACTTCATGAATTAAAATATGGTTGTAGGGTAGTTTAGATATCATTATTTGCTATGTTTTAGAAATAATTTCGTGATCTAAATCGTAAAAACATCGTGGTAGCAAGGAAAATTGTAAATAATTAGAGCTCATTTCATAAAAAAAAATTATCGAGAAAATTTCATCAAATCGTGATTTGGATTTAAAGATACTCAAGATAATATAGTCAAAAATCATACATCTAAATATAAGATTCCTAGTCCACATACTTACTTAAAGAAAAGGTAGAATAGAAAATCAACCAAATTTCGAACCCTCGTCTTAATCACAACTATCCTGCACAAAAAGTATAGGTAATTTCTGCCTTAGTTACCTATTTGTTTTCTTTTTAGGGTTCCGTACCCAAAGGGTGCCAACGGGACCCCATTACTAAACCTACGCTGTCCGTCCGTCTGTCCGTCTGTCAGCGGGCTGTATCTCACGAACGCGAATCTCCTATTACGGTTCGTCCTACCTATAGAGACTTGAGATTGTCACAAAATGTGTATTTCTGTTGCCGCTACAACAACAAATACTAAAAATAAAATAAAATTTAAAAATAAAGGGGTCTACATACAAAAAACTTTTTTTTGACATATTTTATTTTACGGTGGTACGGAACCCTTCATGTACGAGTCCGACACGCACTTGGCCGGTTTTTATGTTACTCAGGTGATACACAAGCGTACCCGCCTGATGTTAAGCAGTTACCGTAGCTTCTCTGTAGATCCTTGCGATACCAAAGGGTTCGCTCGCACGATACCGACCTGAAGGGGAGTAGGGTGGAGAGAGGGGAGGGGAAGGTTGGTCTCCTGGCGCCTACTAAACGCAGCTGTAATAGCAACTTTACGGCGATGTTTTGAATAATAATAATAACTAGGTATGATTTAAGTCACAAAACTTCTAATAATTACACTTAATAATAAACCACGATAAGGGTTATACAAGAACCACCCCAAAATTACCCATTACCGGACAAAGGGTATACGAAGCTACAGCAGGTATAATGAAGTTCGAACACGAGGTGAATTCAGACAAGTTGCGTCGTAAATAATGAAACTTTGATGATTCCATACAAGAACAAAACAACATTAAATCAGCCCCTTACTTATTCTCTGACCAAATTCCCGAGCAGCCAGGCCCGAGCCTGTCTACTTGGGCAGACGTCAAACTGATTGCTCGATTCGTGTAGACGCACCAATTCAGTCCTCCTGGTAATGCTGTTTTATTCATTACTTTTATATTTTTACCCGACTACGGCGAAGGGTTATGATTTTGACCGGTATGTATGTATGTATGTATGTATGTATGTATGTATGTATGTTAGTATGTATGTATGTATGTATGTATGTATGTATGTATGTATGTATGTATGTATGTATGTATGTATGTGCATCTGTTCCCACCTAACTTCCAAACTACTTGTCGTAATTTGACAAATGAGGTATCGTTAGAAGCGGCTTAATGGCGCGCTGGTTATAGGCTATGTGACGTCACATGAAATTGCATATGGCGCCCTCTAGAGGACATAATGTCATGAACTAAAAAAAAAACATTTTTTAATAAAACCGTGTGGGGTATCAAATGAAAGAGCTTAATGAACTCATTTCAAAAATATATATATATTGTTACCTATAACTCCATAATAATTAAATAAAAAGTAAGTTTAAAAACTAAAACCCGACTACTGAAAAATCGCGCTCTAAAAAGTATGAAACAAGAAAATATTCTCATCTAGAGGATAGCCGTGGTCCGTGTTTATGCCATTTGGCCCTAAAGGACCTACACGGACCACGGCTATCCTCTAGATGAGAATATTTTCTTGTTTCATACTTTTTAGAGCGCGATTTTTCAGTAGTCGGGTTTTAGTTTTTAAACTTACTTTTTGTATTACACATTTTTGAAGAGATTTATAATCATCATCATAAGCTTATTCAAGTCTATTGGACTATTTTAAAAATATTCACCTATTGCATTGCAGTTTGTTAAACGTTTCACAATACAAATCAAAACTCTACTTCCCTTTGGGGGTTTATAAAATTCATTGCCATGGAAATGGGATAACTGGGCAATGAAAAATCTCATTTGAATTTTAATTGATGCGCTGTGGAAATGAATATGGCGGAACCTTTCACAGTCGTATAAAAACGAAAATGGAGTGAAACTAAAATTAATATCTGTTTCTTTAACACTACATAATCTATACTTTTGAAAGTTTGCATGAAGTTTGATGTCTTTGACTTTATGGGAGACCAAATCATTTCACAAGTCATCGTAATTTTTGGTTAGAAATAACAGTTAGGTATTTGTGTTACATAGGGCCAAAGCGATATTTTGTTCCATGAGGGCGTTATTTTGAATTCAGAGGAAAGCCGAAGGATTCTAAAGTAGAATCCTAAGCTTTGCGAGGAATTCAATATACGCCGCCCGAGGACAAAATATTTTGGCCCTGAGTGATACATACTATTTTTCATCACTACCTATGAAAAAAAGAAAAAGCGACGTGTACCTCTACCTACTCGACACTCTCATAATATTATGTAGTATCCAAACAAATAATAATTCATCACCATCATTACTCGAACTCATTTTTCATTATTATTTGCAATAACTTAAATTTATTAAACCGAGACAAAATAAATTAAAAGAAAAATGACATGACAATTTTTTTTTCAGCACGCGTTGCCATTACATTCTCTTTGGTTGCCGCGTAATCCTAACCGGCGAGTAACTTCTTCATACATTAAGCGTTCGATTTTTTTTTCACATTCAATTCAGAAGCACGAACGATCAGGAAGGAGAAACAAATACTCCCATGGGAACAAAATAGAATTAGGCTAGCGGGACCAAAATTCTATTTTGCTCCCGCTGGCCTTAAAAGGCAATTGACGTTTTTCGAATGGGTGTGATGAAAAGAATATTTCTACTCGAAGTACAAATTCTACGCAGACAAAATCTAAAGCTCTTGTAAATTCCAGGTATACCGTTACAAGCAAAACATCCCGCTACAAATACACGGCGCATGTTACGCGGCGCTAACGCAATAGGTGCGTCCAAATGTCGCGTATGCCTCACCCGAGCACTCATATTATGACATTGTGTCTATACGTTTTAACGTTAAAACTGAGTGCGCGCGCGAGGCATGCGCGCCATATGGACACATCTAATGAATAGCGACACTATAAAGATGTGAAGCTATTGTGGGCCCGCAGTTGTTTCACGGAGCCGTATTGTGTAGTCAGGCAAACGTCACTACCACGTCCTGTTTCCGGCAGGCTGCGCTTCAAAACTGCGCTGTTCTAGCGGCGATTAGGGCTGACACAGAATTGGTGTATGCATTTTTTTTGTGGTTTAAACGGTCAGTTTACTAACTTCTTGTGCTTACCAACATTTTTTAGAAGGATACCTACCTACTATATCGGATCTTACAAAACAACTGCCTGTCATCGCATCCAGCCCTTAATTATGTCAAAAATCCTCCATATTTACTAATATGATCAAGTAATTTGACTAATAAGCATCTAATTAACCTAATTAAACATCAAACATAATTAACAGCTGTGGACATGTTTTTTAGGGTTCCGTACCTCAAAAGGTAAAAACGGATCCCTTATAGGATCTTGCACACAGCACAATTTCTGATCGTAATTTTTAATCCTTAAATACCTTTTAAAGATTTACAGAAATAAAATCTCACTTCGTACCAGAGGGCCTACTCTTTTACAAACGAAAACAAAATTTCTGACGAAATTTCACGTATTTTCTACTACGTTTCTCATTCATTCCGACATTTCTTACGAACGAAAATTGTTTGACGATGTATTTACTTTTCAAAAAAATTAATTAACAACCCTACTGTTACCGCTGCTGCCTGCCCACGTCACTAACTGCTCATTTAAAAGCTGTATATAAATAGTCCACTCAAGTTTCCTTTTGTTATAATTAAGAGGAGGGTTCGAAATTTGGTTGATTTTCTATTCTACTTTTTCTTTAAGTAAGTATGTGGACTAGGAATCTTATATTTAGATGTATGATTTTTGACTATATTATCTTGAGTATCTTTAAATCCAAATCACGATTTGATGAAATTTTCTCGATAAAAAAAATTCATGAAATGAGCTCTAATTATTTACAATTTTCCTTGCTACCACGATGTTTTTACGATTTAGATCACGAAATTATTTCTAAAACATAGCAAATAATGATATCTAAACTACCCTTCAACCATATTTTAATTCATGAAGTAGTTTTTTTTTAATTCAAGTAAATGTGGTTTGGCGCTTACGTTGTTTATTTCCGAGCGCGCGCACAATATCGCCATCTCACATTTTAAGTACTTGAACTAACCATGTCTCTCTCTAACTTTGTATTGTCAGTGTCCGCTCGGACTTGTTCGACGTTGGACCTGTGAAGGATTTTTTAAAAAATATTACGAAAAAATATTACGGTCGTGCCACATTACAGGTACAGTACAGTATTTACAGTCCGCCGACGCCTATGATAAATAAATAAATATCCTTGGAAATTTTTTTACACATGACTACCTGATCCCAAACTAAGCAGAGCTTGTACTATGGAAACCAGATAACTGATATTACTACATATACTACTTTTTGTTTGTAAATACAAACTAAATATACACTTAATTACACCTAGACTCGGGACATGCGGACATGTTCATGCACACAAATGCATGTCCTGGGCAGGAATCGAACCTACAACCTGCACTGCAGCGTGATTTTCGTTTGCTTTTCCTTGTCTTGTGTAATTTCTTTTCATCTCTTGTCATTTTGTGTCATCTCTTGTCATTTTGTGTCATCTCTTGTCATTTCATAGTTATTCGTGTCATTTCTGTAAAAACTCCCTATTTCGCTTACTGTTATATACTTGCAGCATGGTCTTGGGCCGACAGTGGGAATACATTGCTTGTCAAAACAATGGAGTCGCTTTATTGCGTTTGTTGTAGGTATGGATGGGCAAGTAATAAATATATCATACATCAATAAATTATCGTAAAAAATAACATTACAGATATGGATAGGAAAATGTTTGTCCGTCCTATTCAATCTATTATATTATAAACGAAAGTAACTCTGTCTGTTACCTTTTCACGGCTAAACCGCTGAACCAATGTTGATGAATTTTGGTATGGAGCTAGACTGGGTCTTGGCGGAGAACATAGGCTACTTTTTAGGGTTCCAAACGGTGCTAACGGGACCCTATTACTAGGCCTACGCTGTCCGTCTGTCTGTCTGTCCGTCTGTCAGCGCGGGCTGTATCTCACGAACCGTAACAGGTAGAGAGTTGAAATTTTCACTGAATGTGTATTTCTGTTGCCGGTGCAGAACAAATACTAAAAATATAATAACATTTAAAAATAAATATCAAGTCTCAAACTTGATATTTTTGATGTGTTTATTCTACGGTGGTACGGAACCCTTTATGTGCGAGTCCGACGCCTTCAGATCTTATGAATGTTTTCTTGAAATAAATATAGTGTATTTTAAGTAATTAACTGGCCAACCCTCAGGTCCTACCTACCATGTTAGGATCTTTTTCGTTCTAGCGGGTGTAAACCGTGATTTAACGAGTTAATGTGATAATTTTTGTATTTAAATTATTTAATTCAATGTATTTGTTTCAGACATAGTCCAATATTGATTATTAAAATTATTATAATTTCACAATAAATATAAAACAATAAATAAAAGTAAAATTAAATTTAAAAAAAAAAAAATATTTTTTATTTTTCATGTTTTATCATTAAAATACAATATAATATAACATAAATTAAAATAAAATACAATAAAATAAAAACCTACCCCTAATTAAACAAATACCGTCCGCGTGGGATACTGGCTGCATGTCCTCCCTGTATTCAAGCTGTTCCTGTTGTCAAGCGAATTTTTTGAGCAAGGAAAGAGCCAGCCCTCTTGTCACCTGTGGCGGTAACCAGTCTAAGGGTGATTTTGATAGATAAAAAAATAAAGATAAACAATAAATAAATGCATGGTTAAATCAATAAAATTAATAAAAACTGAAAATTAAATTAAAAAATAAATTAAATATGGTAAAAATAAATATTATGACACCGCTGATGACTTCATGATCGGCATCGAAGTTAAGTACCAAAGTATTCTTTTGCCTACGAAACATGAAAAAGATACTCATATCCGGCAGTCAGTCACTGACACAGAGTATGTACATTTTTACCCGACTACGGTGGGCGGAGGGTTATGATTTTGACCGATATGTATGTATGTTCATCTGCTCCCGTATAACGTCCAAACTATTTTTATCATAATAATTTGACTAATGAGATATCGTTGGACGCGTCTGGATCGTCCGCTGGTTATAGGCTATTATACGATCGAAATATTGTTATACGTATCTATCAGCATATTGTAGGTATCGTTTGTCTTCTTTTGACTTACTTTGTCTTCAGCAATAAAAACAACATAGAAATTAAATTATTTTTTTCAAATACACTCGACATAAAAATCCCATATAAAACGAAAAAAATATATTTGAATATTTTCATCCATTTCATCTATTTTAAAAGGTGCACTGGGACATATTATTTTAATTGTACGAATTAAACAATATTGTTCCTTCAAAAAATAACTATACTATAGTCTACTCCATAGCTGTTCTGTCCTAGCTAAGCGAGAGGGATATATCCTTCGGCAGCTCACGCGACGCTAGCCACACCCCGAAACTAAAATTCATTTTTTTCTTGTATCGTCTTAAGTGGTTTCATACTACCGCGGTAGGGAGCTTTGAACTATAGTCTGATTTTTAATTAGACGAAGTGGGCTGACAGGTTCTTATGTCACTTTTCAATATAAATAGAACAAATAAGGTTCAAATTCATAGAGCAGTGACATTTTCAGCTGTCAGTTGGCTTCGTCTAATTAAAAATCAGACATGCTTTGAATTTTAAACGGGACTTCAAACATTGCACAGTATTTGTTTTTGGTATACCGAATGCAATTCGTCAATTCTTTTAAGGTTCACAAATTTTGAGTTCTGCTATAAAGTTGAATATGTAATTACACTTATTTTCCTAAATACTTCTGAATGTGAATCTTAAAGCCGCCAGTCTTTAAAGTTTTAAGTAACTAAGCAGTTTTGCTATGACCAGTAATCCCGAAGTGGTGGTTGGTTCCAAAGAATTTCTCGAACTTAACTCAAGTAAGTTTCTTGTAACTAGTTCGTGCAAGCATGTGTTTCGTAGGGAAACTTAAGCGTAGTCGTAGCATCGTAGCTGCATAATTACGTACAAATGCGTAATTCGTCTTTGTAACGGTAATTAACGCAACAAATGAACCCCTGCGTAAGACAACGTTAGGAATTTGTTCTTCTTCTTGGTTTTATCATATGGTTAATGGCCAACCTGGTGTCAGAGTTGTTCAAGCCGCCCGAAGGCCTCTTACAAGGCTTAACGACTGCTGCCTAGAAAACAACAACCTTGACCAACTTTTTACGTTCCCTCCGAAGCACGAAGACACTCGGTTCAAATGCCATTAAATGGTCACCCATCTCTGACTGACCTTGCCAAGCGTTGCTTAACCTCCGATCATTTACCGATCAGTGATTGCAACTTATAAATTAGGTACATACTCATAAGCATATACCTATTACTATTTTTTTATAGAGCAATGGCGGCAAACAAGTGTACGACCCGCTTGATGTTAAGCAGCGCGCACATTACTGACCTGAAGGGGAGTATGACAGAGGAAGGGGAAATGAGGGGGATTGGGCTTCAACCGATATCCTGTAAACATAAACATCCCATGAACAAAACGTTCCAGCAGTCTAGGTCCTGTGAAAAGTAGAAAATGTTCCATGCAGTGCGTTCTGATCGTTATCGACACCATGCTTTCATTTCCGTGTGCCAGACAGGTGGAAATTGCGAGCCCATCCGATGTCGAAGTGCCCAATGCTTTTTGACTGACCTGTTTTGAAACAAACTCCATTCGTGTGTATTCGATTCTAACGTTCGGATGTCATTTACAAGACTGTATATTCTGAAATTAACTTTATGGTATTGCCAAACGGAAATGTAGGCAGAAGCCTGTTTATGTATTTTTTTAAACTTCCAAAGAATTTGATAGTGGGGAGATCTGGACGTAACTTGGGTGCATCTACATCAGACGCATGCCGCGCCCGAGCAAGCAGTTTTTACGTTGGAACGCATAGACATAATGTCATAACATGAGTGCTCGGGCGAAGCAGGCGAGGTATCTGAACGCATGAGTATTAATACGCTACAATATACAAGCAAGTGACTTTCAGGAATACGTTTTTTTTTCAACTTGTGTTGTCCCACTGCTGGCCAAAGGTCTCCCTTTCTTTCCTCCACTCCTCCCTGTTTATGGCAATAGTGGGCCGATCCAAGTCCAACTCATCCTGCCATCTCCTTTTGAGCGTGATGCTCTCTGTGAACGTATAAACCGAAATTCCCGATATTCTTCAAAGCTCGTTACTCCGAACTATAAGCCCCGACAGTTGCGTTTCCATTCTGAATATTCGCCTTATTTGAATGTGGAGTTCAAATCATATTAATGACAGAACGCAAGTGAAGCGTAGGATTTCCATTTCTGGATCGGAGTGAATTTTCACAATGTCTGCACTCTAGCAGATATTCAACGTTTAATATTCATAGATAGCGCCACGGCAGCTTTGCTTCCTTGGCCAGAAATTAGATATTCGTTTCTCAGCAGGAACTTCGACATTGCCCTCTGAATACTAAAGTTCGCTTTCGGAATGTATGTTCATTGTTCCCATAATTGTTTGTTCCCGTTATTTGTGTTGGCAAACGTAGTTGCTACCGAATTACTTTTATGTTTGTAGGTACTTACTATTATTATTGTAGTACTATCTAGTTCTAGATTGTTGGCAATGAAACTGTTATGATAGTTTTTTGTCGCGAAAAGATTTCATTTCTTTCTGAAAATGTTGTCGAATATTTTCTTTTATTAGAGTAATATCGGTATCTTATTCAATTTATTAAAACTTTTATTGGTGTACATGTGTAGAGACAAAAGCGACATGTTTAAAGAAGTTCATTTTTTTATTCTTTGTAATGACTTATTCTTTTCTACGTGATATGACTATAAATGTTCCTATTTTAACTGGGTGCCATCATAAGCCAGTCAGGAATATCAGTTCAAAGGCAGAATTTTCTAAATTCATTCAAAGAACTCTCGCATCTAAAGGTCAAACTATTGATACAAGTACCTACGTCCGGCTGTGAGGCCAGTAAAGGCTAATAAATGCACTCGCTTAAATCCGGAACGGTAGAAATCCATCCACTTTCGTATTCAGATTTCCTGAACTATGTAAAAGGGAAATATGCTAACTCCTAAATTTATATAAAGTTATACTGGCATTTACTCATACTTTTGTTCATATAAATTATTTGTAATACCTACCATTTGATTGTAAACTCACTAAAATCTCCTAAATTTGGCGTTTAAAATATGCAGATATTTTTATAATTTAATGTTTATGAACAAGTACTTATAGCTGTAAAATATGTGTAATTTATCGGCAAACTACTGAACTAACATATTTATTGAATTAGTGAGTGTTCATTACATGTAATGGTGCGCTGAGCGCAAGTTATGTGACTGCAATTATTAGAAGGTAGGTACCATATCTGCTAAAATTATATTTCAATGTAACACATTTTAAGATACATGAAAGATGCCCTGAAAGATAACATGTTGACGTATTCAGTAGAAACATCGCAGTATCAAATTACATAGAGGCATAAAGAGCTCATTAAACTTTAATTAGAATACAGGAATATTAATTTAAAAGCCACTCAATTTATTCACCGTCATACCTCGGCTTCCGAAGGCTTTGTTTAATGTGTTTTAAGGCAAAATCAAATTGGTGTAATCATATTGCGTTTTCATTGAACACTTCACAAATAATTAGTGGTTATCTACTGGATATTACTAGGTTCGTTGGTCTCTTGATGACGTTTTAGTTTCGGTTCATGATCTCATTAAATATTTAATCCTCCATAAACTCACCGCCAAATTTACAGAGACTTTTAGCCAGCTTACAATGGTTTTACAAAGTATTTCTAGGAACGAAAGTGATTTGTAACGCCAGTTTAAGTCCATCATAACATTCCATAAATTTGGGGTGAGCCTAAAAACAGTGATAACATTTGTTTAATGGCTACTTATACCTAAATTAAAAAGTATGAATCTAAATATATCCACGTATATCTTCCATAGTAGATATATCTATGAACTTATAAATTAGAAGACCAATATACTTACACAGGATATTTCAAAAGTGCGAAATAATACTCGGGATTTTGGATGAGTATCAGAAATATAATGAAATTGTATGAACATTTTATTGAAATTCAACTTTTTTCGTACTTTAGCAACATTCAAAAGAACGAAATACGGCAGGTACCGACTTTCTACGTTCCCTCCAAAGCTCACAGTTCCAATGCCGCTAAATGATCACCCATCTCTGACTGACCTTACCTAGCGTTGCTTAGCCTCCATTCGTTTACCCAACAGTGATTACAGCAGGCTATAAGCGCCTCCTTAATATTGACATGCTTTGACCAATGATTATTATAATCTCATTGGTTTTAACACAGGGGATTCAACACGTGGTGATGATACCGTCATTAAATTGAGCAAGATTGATAACTGTCCACGTGACTTCCACTCGGAACAATTTTGGGATCGTATCTGCGCGGTCATTGAATCATCATTTATATCCCGATCCATATCAATGGCAGTCATTAATCTGCTGACGTTCCAGGATTTTGCTGGTGAAAGCTTTCACGAGAATATTATGGTTCTTTTTATCACAGAAATGAAATGAGTAGATGAGGAAATTAATTCGGCAACACAGACAATATAGGATTTTCAAGCAAAGAACGAAATAATAAATAATAATAATATAACGTCACGACTTTTATCCCCATTCGGGGGTAGTCAGAGGCTGGAGTGGCCACCACATTGTGGAGGTATTAAGCCAACTCAAAGCCCACGTTTCACCAGATAGTCAGAACCCAACGTGACAGGTGGTGAACCTTGTCGCCGTGTATACAGGAACTGACTATTACCTAATCCCGGGGGATAGGTAGGTTTCCTCACGATGTTTTCCCTCACCGTAAGCGAACTGTAAATTATGCACATAGATGAAAAATTCATCCATTGGTGCATGCCCCACCGGGGATCGAACCTGGGACCTTCTGATTGCTAGCCCAACGTGTTCGCCCCTAGGCTACAGTCGCTACAACGAAATAAACGAAATAATAGTTGATGAAAAAAAATAAACCACGTAAATTTTTGACCGACTCTTTCTTGAATATTAGTGGTTGCGACTCCTAAAGTTGTCACAAATATTAAAAGGCCCTTGGAGACTATGATAGTTAGAGCTGTTTCAGTTCCCTGTTACCTGTTCTTTAAGTAAAGCGTTGCAATAAATATTTATTTCCACACATTTAAATAATCACGTTTAGTGCAGGGGCGAAAAATTTTTAGTGTGAAACATCCATTATATCAGTGATATGCAGATGCCTAGTGAAGACAAACTATATAATACCTGAATTTATATTTAAACTTTGTTTTCAGATAAATAGGTAGGTAGTAACGAACACAATTCATAATTAATGCCAGTTTTAAACTGGAAAACGGAGTCAAATACCTACTTATTCAAGCGCCAAAACAATTTAATACATTTATAATGAGCTAAAAAGTTCCCTTTATAACCCTTTAGAGAATAAACTGGATACGAAAACTTTGCGCTTTTCCTCTTACCCCACCCTTGATAGGACAATAGAGGCCATAAAACAAAAAGTTATTTAAATACCTTGCTATTGATATCTTATTTAAGCAGATATGGTCCCTTCTATAACATTGCTATTACTAAACTTGTGCTCCCGCACTACTACATGCAGCGAAATTCACACATCTGTTAATGCACTTGCAGTTTGACAGTTAAATTATGAAATACATAAGCAGGCATTATTCACCAGAGTGAATGAATGACCCATATAATGACCGTGACCGTGTAATGACGTTTGCAGACAGTCGTACTGTGTCCATGGACTCCGTTTAGTAGGTCTAACTATTTTGGACAGTGAGGTGTCTCCCTCTTTTTAGGGTTCCGTACCCAAAGGGTGCCAACGGGACCCTATTACTAAGCCTACGCTGTCCGTCTGTCCGTCCGTCTGTCAGCGAGCTGTATCTCACGAATCGTAATACGTAGAGACTTGAAATTTCCACAGAATGTGTATTTCTGTTGCCGCTACAACAACAAAATTTGAAAATAAAGGGGGTCCCCATACAAACTGGTTTTTTTAATTCTACGCTAGTACGGAACCCTTTATGTGCGAGTCTGACACGCACTTGGTCGGTTTCATTGGTAATGTCTTTGCTTGCTATAAAACATTTCTGTGTTGTTTTTGCTCACAAACGCCACGGAGATTAAAAACAAAAATGACGTCTCACGTTTTTATGAATTTCATAACAAGGAGTGTCAAAGGAAGCGACAAATTATAACTTGAGCAATTTAACTTTTTGCGGACCCACGATTACTTCTTAAATTAGTTGGGTTGAATCTTTAATAAGTTTATGGAGGTAATTTTCTTTTAACTAGTGGGTTTGACAAACCACGATGCATCCTATCCTTTCTTCTGATTAAATTCGTGCGGGTTCCAAGACAACTTAGCTTTTCCCCGGGACTCGCCCAGGGTCAAACCTTGGCGTCATCGTTGGACACCATTGTTGATCCTGACTTACAGGATTAACAGTGGTGGGAATGTGTGGCGTGTGTGGCGTCTTAGTCCCATAAAAAAAAACCACGATGCAGGCAATATTTACGACGAATTTTAAAAAAGAACCTATTAATTAAATCACAATGTTAATACCATGGACCAGTTACTAAGGGGACCGGCCCTAAGCAACTCGGCCGAGTGGTCGGCCTAGTACTAACATCGACATAAAACGAAGCGACTAGTTCAACTATTTACCGGTAAATAGTAAAATGAAAATGAAAAACAATGACCACGTTTTGTTTCATACAAATATCTAATAAGGGCACCTCTTTAGTCTTTACTCTGTGGTTAATACTAACATATTGTTTTATTTTATTTTATTGTGCATGCAAAATCATAGTTACTACTCCACCAAGCCAACTAGGCACCTGTCAAATGTGACGTCACCCGCACAGAAAGGCGGTGGCGGGTATGCGCGCAGTATGCGGGCGGGGAAGCCGCATTCCACCCAAGCGTCTACATGGCTTGGTGGACTAAAAGGCTCACATTGATTTTCATACAAAACGAGGGATATGCGTCATCTATTTAGATCTATGTCTGTGGGATAGCTACTGCGAATTTTTTCAACCTCTTACTTCAAATGCTGGCACACTGAATAACGTAAAATTACAGTAACTACTCCATTTCGCCTCGCATTTCAGTCTAGCGCATTACATGACGTCTCGACTGAAATAAATTGAAAGCAGTTAAACCAGAAATGAACTCAGCACCTGCAATGAAAACTATTTAATTATAAAACTAAGTTTTGTAGAATTGAAATAAAAGTTTGAAGAATAAATAAATAGTACACCTACTTGCTAGGTAGCTATAAATTGTTCTTCTATTGAATTTTCTATCAAAAAGCTTGTCACGTCGAGATAGAATTCGCACGCATCGGCTCCATATAGAATAGGTTTTATCTCTAAGTAATATTGATAATTTAAAATCTACTTGTACAAGGACTTTAAAAAGCCATAAAACTGGAACGAGATTCATTATTTATTTCAGCGAGTGCAAAGGTGCCATTGAAAACACCTTGTACTTTACTATTATAACAAGTACAGTGACCATAAAAATAAATTTGAAGTCAATTATTGGCGGTAGAGCCAAACTGTAGCTTATTTACGGGCTGGCCCGCCCGGGGTAGTACCACTCTCTCACAGAAGATCGGCGTAAAGTAGCTATTGCGGCTGCGTTTCGTACGATTAGTGAGAGAGCAGAAATTCCCAAACCCTTCCCCTCCCTCCGTACTACGCCCTTTCAGGTCAGCAATGTGATGCATTTAGTATTGACATGGCCCCATTGCCGCGTTGCGCTGTGTTGCGTCGTCATTGCGTCGTCGCGGCGTCGCCGCTGCGTCGTTTTACATATATTGTATTTATGCGCTGCGTCGTCGCATGCGACGTTTCAACGGAGAGACGAAGCGGGGGAGGGTGATGCGCTGCGCTGTCGGTGGGATGACGTACAGCGTTCCGCTGCTAGAGGGAGACGTGCGTATACGAAATGACGTATACGACGGCGTGGCGTCACCCTTTTTCGTTGCGACGTCGTGCGTCGTCGCAACGCAGGTGTGGCATACGATGCGTTGTCCGTTGCGACGACGCAGCGCAGCGCGCTAGTGGGGCCCGGCTCGTAACTGCTTAACATCAGGCGGACCGGTAGGTAGGCAGGTAGGTACGATTGTTTGCCACCTCAGTCCCATAAAAAATATATATTTGTGAAAGAAAAAAGGTAAACAATCAGCTGAATGCCCGATAGACATTCATGAAGAAAAACCTTTTCTATCCACGCGGCTTGTCGATTTCCAATAAAGGTTACCGAGCCAAACAATACATCTCATACAATTATGTACCTGCGGCATTATTTGTATTGCTTTGGTCCGCCAAACCTTAGATTTATTCTCATATTACCCACAAATAATATTATAACTTTTTATAGCAAGACTTTATGTAGCAAGAATGCTTGCTTACCTACAAAGAATAAATAGATAAAGACCCCTGCAATACCAAAGCAAAGGCATCGCTCGCACGTTGCCGACCTGGAGTGGAGTGGGACAGAGGGAGGGGAAGGGGGGAGGGGTTTGGCTTCCGGCTCTCTCACTCATCGTACGAAACACAGCTGTAATAACTACTTTACGCCGATATTCTGAGAGAGGGTGGTACTACCCCGTTCGAGCTTGTCCATATATGAGCTGCAGTCAATCGGCTACAAAAATAAGCTCCACCATCAGTAAAAGTCAAGTCAGATCAGTCTGACTTGACTTTGTTGGCATCATTAACTCGGCTTCTACTTTCAACCCGTGATAATGTAAAAACGGGGGTGTAAAATTGACATTCCGTAGGGACAGAGGAACAAAGGCTAAATAATAAGGTACAGTCGATTACAAATTGTTTAAATTCAAATACCGATTCCATTTCTGAACTAACAAAAAAGCAGCCAATCCGAGATCAGAGAACGCTCAATTTTAATTCAACTTTGAAGGACGCTTCACGAATTGTTTAAATTGTGAATCAGGATTGCCCGATATCCTTTCCATTAGGTCGGACATCGGAATAAATGGGCGTTTTCATTACACGCAGGGCTATAGCCGTCTTAAGGTGATTTGCACGGGCTTTCGTCGAGATGGAGGGACATAGCCGTGTAAAAACGGCACTTTATCAAAACCTCATCGGCGTGAGATGAACGATTTTTTAAAAGAACAAAGGGATTTTCGTGAATATTTTTATGCCAAGTAATTTTTCTTTTTTCAAATTATTTCGGCTTTGATAGTTGATGTAGGTATCTTAACTGAGTATGGAAAGTGAAAATCTGGGGAAACGTTTCATGCAAGTATATACAGTTATAGCAAAATAAATAGATGAGCTATAACTAAACAAACAACTAAAAAAAATGCCATTTTATTGAAGCCTTATTTATATTTCCATATATAAAATTATGATTAACAGTCACATAATGAATTAAGCGCCGCCATACACGGACTGCTTGTCGACAGCTCTAGAGCAGTTGGTTGCAGTCGATCGCATCGACCGACCGACTGCTTGAGCGGTCCGTGTATGGTGAATGTCAATTTTATATTGAAACTGCGGTCGACTGCAACCAACTGCTCTAGAGCTGTCGACAAGCAGTGAGGTGCATGGCGGCACTTAGTGTTGCTTGAAATATTATTTTCGTAATATTATACTGAGTTGGTCAATAATACCGGCTTGACTGTACCTTTTTTATTTGACTAAGGTGGCAAACAAACGTACGGCCCGCCTGGTGTTAAGCAGCTACCGTAGCCTATACATGCCTGCAATACCAAAGGCATCGCTCGCACGTTGCCGACCCGAAATTGACCGAGACAAAGGGAGGGGAGGGGAAGGCGAGGGGATTGGGCTTCCGACTCATCGTACGAAACGCAGCTGTAATAGCTACTTTACGTCCATCTTCTGTGAGACGGTGGTACTACCCCGAGCAAGCCCGTATATGAGCTGCAGTCAATTAATTGACTATAGCTTGGCTCTACCAGAGTACCAAACTTCGTAGTAAATTCAGAACTATTAGAAGTTAGCTCACAGTACACTTCGAAGCTCTCAGTGGTATACAAACATTTGATTTTTGTAGCACTCGGAATAAATGAATTATTTGTAGCGCGGCCGTGTGGCGCGGAGGTTTGTGGGGCGGAACCGTGACGTATATGTACGCTACCGTTTAAGCATTGTGTGAAAATGTCCAATGGCTTTTACAATTCTGGCCAATGTATTTTGGACCATTTTAAAATACTTAACCTAGAGGGTGAACATTAATACGCTGGCAAATAATTTTGACGCGGTATAAATCGTTACTAATGAAATTAATACCGAAAAGCTAAGCTTAGTGTTATTTGGTAAATATGCCAGCTCGTAACTATAACTTTATAATAACAAAAAAGTTACGTTTCATAAACTTTTTTATTCCATACGAATAATCCCGTTTGTTAAGTTGTTTAAAAATCCTTACACAATTGGTAAGATTTCTACGATATGCATACAGCCGCGTTAAAATTCATAAGACTGGGGATGTAAGTAAATAAAATAAATTGATCTTTGGTTACGAAAAAGTGTTAAAGCTAACATTAGAAAGAAATAGAAACAGATACAGAATTTTTAACTTTGCTGTTATTATCTTTGTGTTTCCTCTTTCCATAGATACTGGTTGTACTAAATTACAACACCAAGGATCTACATGAAAAAAAAATGCTAATTAATGGGCCATTCTCTCTCGTTTTGAGTGCACAGCGTCCGTCAGTGCCGGCTACAAACATGGGCGGGTCACAGCCGGGTCTCGCCGCCCGAATAATGAATGCCAACGACTTCTATTCCATTGTAATGCCTCTGACATATTCCGCAAATTACCCCATTCGCGTACACAACGGACAACGAGAAATGGGAGACAAAAAATAAGTAAAATGTTATATCTATCCAATGCTTTTGGAGACCAGAAAAACAATATTAATGGTTTTATTATAATTTTAGGATGACATTTTTTTTTCATACGGTTGGCTCTTTGGTCTAGTATGTAAAATGACTATGGCTCCCCTTATTTTCTCGTAAGTATCGTTTAGTTCGTTTTATAGTAAAAAAGAAAGAACCCTACCCTACACTACACTGTTAGAAAGACATTAGTTTTGCTATTTTGGGTATTCTTGACTATTGGGCAAGTATTTCTACTTCTAAGAAAATGGTGAAACAATTGGCATGGCAACTCTAATATACCTACCTACCAAACTTGAAATAACTAGCCTATGTAGTTGTAACCTAGTGTAGTAGTTTTGTGGCCTAAATTTAAGCGATCTTTATGATTACTGTCTAATTGCAAAATGAAAATAAAACGCTGGGGCAAAGTCCATTACTTCTATTTACAACTACGCTTTTATTTTATTTAAACTTTAAGACAACAATAGTAAAATTATTTATGTTTCTTGAAATTTCTGTCACAAAGCTCCAACAGTCTCGACCAGTCCAAGTAGAACTGCAGTCTTTCACTAAATTACCTCTTTGTTCGTTACGACAAAACCGGAGACGCAGGTTTACTGAGCTGGTTTCCTGTCTATAAAACGACAAGCCTTGTTATCAGTAGGCATAGTCCTACAGAGTTTATGTGCCGTAAAATATAATTCGTTACCGAATAGGCGTGTTTACAACATTCACATGCCGCGCGAGGCTGCTCACCCACATGCCTCGCGAAGCACGACGTTTGCCTCAGTCACATGCCGCGAGAGGCAAATGGCGAGGCAACTGACACTAGCTAGACAGTGAAGGGTATACCCGAGCAATCAGTTTAACACGTTTGACATCGTTCTGTCTCATGACTATGCCAAACTAGGCGAGGCAAATGACAGCGCCCAGGTAAGGCAGGACGCGCATTTGCCTCCCGCGAGGCAAGTCAAACTTCGTGAGGGTATTTGCCTCGCGCGGCATGTGAGTCATCTGGACGTGGCTATTGATATAAAAAGCTGGTGATATGGTAAATTGTTACTCAAGACATAATTTGTTTTATGATTTACGGTATTCGAAATAAATGTCTGCTTCTAGATTTTGACGCTTGTTGGTTCGAGCGTAGGCTGCTCGGCTCACTGCATCGGGTGGTTGCGGGTTCGATTTCGCTTGAGGCCAATATCGGAAACAGCCTGTTCGTAATTTTCCCTGGCCTGGGATCGCCCCCAGTCCATTCTATGGTAGCCATAGTATAAGCGTCGCTTAGTTTGGGTTCATACAGTTGGAGTGTAAGTCTGGCGATATTTATTCAAATGTTTACATATAATCATTTATTACTAATAATTCGAAAGTAACTGTGTTTAACAATTTTCACCGACTTGCTTGCCAAATGAAAATGATATCAAAATGAAGGCAATTTTATTGCGAATACAGTGTATAGTGTTGCTTGCGAAAATCCAGTCAATGCGATAGAGGAGGACGCAGTACAACACCTGCGCGCGACGAAGCCGTGCATGCTTTTAGCTTTTTGCTTTTTTTTGCTTTTTTTATTCTTGAGCATATTCTTTATGGCAACCCTATTGGTATATGTTCAGACACGTATTTTATTTGATAAAATCTAGGGTTGATCCGGTAAGTCGATGGGTGAAGGTCGCTCTTCAATGTATCTTAGACCGAGAGAGATGAGTATATCTACTATTAGCAGCTTTACGACGTTTCACGGTCTTGCAAAAATACTTGCGTCACAGTAAAATCGTCCGTGAAAATACTTCACCCTCAATTTTTCCCAACAAAATACCATTATTTTTATTACACATTTTATTTGCTTTTCTTTAGCGTTTTACAAATGTGAACGATAATAACAGAAGATGAGTGGCTCCAATGCAAATAGGTAACTACAGGGCGAGTATGAAAATTTCATCTAATGTTCGCGAAAAGGCGAAATATAAAAGAATTATTCATAAAGCCTGCCCGACAAATAGGCGGTGGAGGCGTTGGAGCGTCTTTAGGAGCGGTGCAGACTTCCCACTGTATTAAACATTCGTACGTTCGTTCTTGTGAAGAAAATGCATTCTCTATTGTAAGATACTTCTTACAATTACTTGAAATTATTTTTACAGGTTCACATAAAAACAAATTGATCCTATTAGGTACCTTTCTATTCCATCCTAAAGTTAGGAGTACTAAGTATAGTATGGAATGGAAAGGTACCTAATAGGATCAACTTGTTTTTGTGAGAACCTTTTTGGCATGGCACTTACAAGCTATGAAAAACGTAAACCTTCTACTTACATTGGTTTCTGTTGTTTGATGAATAGCAACAGTAATTAAGTAAAAGACTTTAGTAAATACTTATTACTTAGTTGAGCACAAGTCAAAAAACATTTATTTTTACCCGACTACGGCGGAGGATTATGACCGGTATGTATGTATGTATGTATGTGCATCTGTTCCCGCCTAACTTCCAAACTACTTGTCGTATTTTGACAAATGAGGTATCGTTAGAAGCGGCTTAATGGCGCGCTGGTTATAGGCTATGTGACGTCACATAAAATTGCATAAGGCGCCCTCTAGAGGACATAATGTCATGAACTAAAAAAAAACATTTTTTAATGTAACCGTGTGGGGTATCAAATGAAAGAGCTTGACGAGCACATTTCAAGTATATATATATTGTTACCTATAACTCCAAAATATTAAATAAAAAGTAAGTTTAAAAACTAAAACCCGACTACTGAACAATCGCGCTCGAAAAAGTATGAAACAAGAAAATATTCTCTCTCTAGAGGATAGCCGTGGTCCGTTTATGCCTTTTAGGTCAAATTGGCATATGACCACGGACGACGGCTATCCTCTAGAGAGAGAATATTTTCTTGTTTCATACTTTTTAGAGCGCGATTTTTCAGTAGTCGGGTTTTAGTTTTTAAACTTACTTTTTTATTTTTTTATAGAATCAAGATGGCCATCCGTCCCGCCCGCCCCTTCTAAAGTGTTGAACCAAACCTTTCAATGAATGAATAATTTGGGTGCAGAGGTCCTTTAGCTGAACAAGGATCCATTATTAACCTGATCCGCAGTGCGCGTTTAAAGGCCATTAAACATAATTTTGGTAATAGACTGTGTAGTCACAATTTAGTAGCTATTTTATTATATATATATATTTTATTATATATATATATATAATATTCACAATTTAGTAGCTATTTTATTAGTGGAACAAATTAGATCAACATTGGCTGTTTACGCAAGATTAATCATGGAGGTACACTTAAGCCTAAAGTAACTCTCCCTACCCTAATACCTCATTGATATACGAAGCGATCCATACCGCTAAAGACAGGACGACGTAGTGAGACATTGTGCAGAAAAGAGTGCTTCAAAGAGGTTCACGACCCTCAGCATTGAGGATACACGACGCAAGGAGGAGTAGCTATAAACCCTAGATAACCTATTGTTCAATATACATACACCTGGGTACATCTGGATACACCAAGGGTGTAGGCTCGTGTAAAGGATAAGTAAATTTATTTATGTTAACTGTGATGACAAATTTATTGAGGCAATAAAGGTTCTTTAAACAGGTACTCTAAACCGAAATATAGTTTAATTGCTTACTCCGTTAACTAGATTGAATGAAGTTCCTAGAAATATAATACAAAAGGATTATAAAAAAAAAAGAACAAAATAAAATATGTGTAACGTCATGACTTTTATCCCCATTCGGGGGTAGTCAGAAGATTGAGTGGCCATATACCACCACATTGTGGAGGTATTAACCAACTCAAAGCCCACGTTTCACGAGATAGTCAGAACCCAACGTGACAGGTAGAAAAAAGGATTATAATTAGTAAGTAGACGCCTATTTATAGACTTGAACTTTCAAGAGATAAACATAAACGTAGACAGTAGTGGAAATATCTATATCGGGGCTTTCCAGAAATACGCAAAGTAATAAAGTAACCGTATTAACGCTGAAGGAATCTATTTGATACTTGTTATCATATTTACATATTTATGTAAGGTCCCATAAATTTAATATCACGCCTGACGCCTCTCGAATCTTTCGGCGAACAGTAAATTAATGTCGGCAGTCGTTTCTCCTTCAACGACACTAAATTTTTAACGACATTAAATGCGACTGTAGCCTAGGGGTGAACAGGTTGGGCTAACAATCAGAAGGTCCCAGGTTCGATCCCCGGTGGGGCATGCACCAATGGATGAATTTTTATCTATGTGCATAATTTACAGTTCGCTGACGGTGAGGGAAAACATCGTGAGGAAACCTCCCTCGGGATTAGGTAATAATCAGTTCCTGTATACACGGCGACAAGGTTCACCACCTGTCACGTTGGGTTCTGACTATCAGGTGAAACGTGAGCTTTGAGTTGGTTAATACCTCCACAATGTGGTGGTGTATGGCCACTCAAGCTTCTGACTACCCCCAAATGGGGATAAAAGTCGTGACGTTACATTTACATGAATCTATTTGATACTTGTTATCATATTTACATATTTATGTAAGGTCCCATAAATTTAATATCACGCCTGACGTCTCTCGAAGCTTTCGGCGAACAGTAAATTAATTTCGGCAGTCGTTTCTCCTTCAACGACACTAAATTTTTGAAGCAACCGAGACTTTTGATTAAAATTTTAAGCAAACTCATAGATGTCTTGGACTGATTAAATATATTTTGTAATGGAATTCATATTAATGTTGTTTATTCCTTGGATTTGAATATTTACGCAGTTAATTTTGGCTTGGATGTTATTTTCAAGTTGGTAAATTAATTAATAGTATTTTCTTTGAAAGCATAGTTTAAAGATTTTGATCATCCATAGATGTTATCTGTATCTTATGAATGGGCTAATTTCTAAAATAAATAAAGAATAAAAGTGGTGAGCAATACGTAAGTACCTACAAAGATAATAATCCAGCTAGTATTTTTTCATTGCGGTCTTTACAGTTTTCAACATCAGAACGGTGGGCACCTCTATAACCCTTTTTAGACTGCTATAATTATAAATCAAGGAGACTACATAAAAGGTGTGAGAAATAGATATGTACAAAAACAAAAACATGGGGAACATTTTTCTTAATTAATACATAATCATTACTTACACAGAATTTCTACACATGTCAGCTCAATCCTTCAAGAATCGTCTCGGCGTCTTCAAAGAATTAATTCGTCCTTACCGGTTTTGCTCGTGGAAACGAATTGACGCCCTACTTGCTCAATCGTCTAGGCCAGGGTTTCTTAAAGTGGGGTTCGCGAACCCCTAGGGGTTCGCCATTCGACGGCAGGGGGTTCGCGACAAGATTTACGTAATGGTGGCTTGATAACTGGCAGGCAGAAACGTAGATGAAACTCTTCAAGCTGATTTAAAAAGAATGCCTTTGATAGATTTTTGGGCAGCTAGACAGAAAGAGTATCCCGAACTCTCACGCAAAGCGGTGAATTTCCTTTTACCCTTTGCTACAACATACTTATGTGAGAGTGGGTTTTCACACCTGGTCATGATAAAAACTAAATACAGAAATCGACTTGATACCGAGTCAGAATTAAGGTTAAAATTGTCCATAACGACTCCCTAAATTGGCTCCATTTGCACACCCATCACATTAATATTAAAAAGATATTTCTTTTGGCACTTTATTTGTTACCTTTTATTGGAATAAAAACCTTATTTTCTTCAACAGTCAATTTTATTATTTTCTTTGGAGGGGAGGGGGGATTTAATTAATTATTTAAGGGGTTCGCTGTCACCTGGAAACTTTAACAGGGGTTCGTGGAGCCGAAAGTTTGAGAAACCCTGGTCTAGACATCCCAACAATTTGAGTATACAGAATGTTTCATGAGTTCTAAATATGTAATACTTGGGGATATACATGAATATTGGACGTAGAATTAAATGGTATAAAATTTTATAGAAATTGGAACACTTAATAAATTCCACCAATTAAAAAAGAAGTAGGTACCTAAGTACTCTCATGTATATTTCTATCTCAAGTAGGTACTGGTTGGCTGCAATGGAATTCCGTAACTAATTTAGTTGAGACTGCAGATTTATAGAGCTAAGGAATCCATAACATACAGCGCAAAAATTATTGGTCTACGACAAAAATTGACGAAGATACGATTAATTTCCTAACGAAATTTCCTGACCGGGCCGCGCCGGCCGCCGCGTTTGCTGTGACGTCACTGGGTTGGTACGCGCACGGCTAGCGTTACGGTTCGGTTATTTTGTTAGCGCGCAGCGTGTTCTAAGCCACTAAACTCAAAATGGGTAATGAATTATAAGACGGTTTTGAGCAAGCTAAAACAGATAACCTTCCAAAAGTGGATACGTTCATGGTTTTCGACTACTTAGACAATAATTTAAAATACACCAGCGCCGAGATACGTGGTTGGAAACTGAAAAGGTACACTTACCTTTTCTGTTATGAATATTACTTATACAAACAAACCCATTATTTTACCACTAGGTTAAGCATGGAAAGGTTTGGTGTATCTTAAGTGTAATACCTACCCAAAGTACTACGTAGATATAAGATACCTAGGAAGGTAGGTAATATCCTGTCTAAAGTAGGTAGATTAGGTGTTTATCGTATTGACTATTATTTTTATTCCTGTTTATTTTTGACGGCCGCTTGGCGCTGTGGTTTGAGCGTTGGCCGCTCGGCTCACTGCATCAGGTGGTTGTGGGTTCGATTCCCGCCAGAGGCAAATTTCGGAAATGGCCTTTACGTAATCTACTCTGGTCTGGTTGTCACTGAAATCGCCCCAGTCCATTGTATGGTAGCCAAGTATCAGCGTTGCTTAGGGGGCGCCATAAATTACGTGAGGCATTTAAGGGGGGCGGGGGGGGGGGGTCGAGCCAAAACTCAACAAATAATCATATTATTAATAATCAATATCAATATGTATTAAAAAAAAAAAAACAATTTCATTTTTAAGGTGGTAGTAGAGTCAAGCTGTAGCCAATTGACTGCAGCTCATATACGGGCTGGTTCGACCGGGGTAATACCACCCTCACACAGAAGATCGGCGTAAAGCAGCTATTACAGCTGCGTTTCGTACGATGAGTGAGAGAGCCGAAAGCCCAACACCCCTCCCCCTCCCTTCATCCCTCTCCCCTTCAGGTCGGAAATGTGCGAGCAATGCCTTTGGTATTGTAAGCATCTATAGGCTACGGTTATTGCTTAAGATCAGGCGGGCCGTACGCTTTTTTGCCACCGCAGTCCTATAAAAAAAAAAATCTCACGTGGGGAGAGGAGGGGTCACGGCAAATCTCACGTAATTTTTTTCACCGCAAGAAACAGTGTAAAATTGCGAGATAACTGGGTTAAATTAAATAAAATATGTTTCTCCGCTAGAATATGGCTTTTGAAAAATTAGAGTGAGCGGGAGGGGTTCGACCAAAATCTCACAACATCTCACTAAGGGGGGAGGGGGAGTCGAAAAATCACAAAAATCACCTCACGTAATTTATGGACGCCCCCTTAGTTTGGGACCATACAGATGGTGTGTAAGTCTGGCGATATTTATTATTATTATTTTATAATCTATTATTAACATAATATTATAACATTACCCATCACCCTACCTAAGGATTCACTATCACTACATACCTAGTATAAAACAAAGTCGCTTCCCGCTTTCTGTCTGTCTGTCTCTATGTATGCTTAGATCTTTAAAACTACGCAGCGGATTTTGATGCGGTTTTTTTTAATAGATAGTGATTCAAGAGGAAGGTTTATTATGTATAATACATGCTTAATATAGTAAAGAAACACTGATAATTTTAGAGGTTTCTAATGTGATGTCGTAAATAAATACATTTTTTGCGCTTACATTGCAAACGCTGGCTGAATCCTACGAGATAGATCAAAATAATGTACTACAGTATTGTACACCATAAAAAGGTATACAAAAAGTCCGCGATGGTATTTATGTCTATCTCTTAGGGATAACCCACAATAACCATTTTTTATCCTTTACTTTTTACGAGAAATAATGGCTTATTTACGAAGCGATTTTAAGCAATACAGCATTAATCCTTATCCAATTAAGTACCTTAAATACATTGTGCATTTAATATAGATCAATATGGCCCTTTACAGCATGTAATTTAAATGAATAACACCTAAAATAGTGAATGGCGGCGCAAGCGGGAAACCGGGCATAGCGCGAAATCAACGAGGCGAACCCGGTGACGTCACGCGCGCTGGCCGCGCTTACCGCCCGTCGATAAATTTTGGATACATAAAATGTGTTAGGAAATCGCAACCGATGGACCGATTTCGATGATTTAAAAACTATATTGATAAGAAAGCTTAGTTTTAACTGTTAGTGTTGGTTATGAGTTGATTTGTTGACCTATTACTGATCCTCATTCGCAAGCAGCACTTTCACACTTGATCCATCCTGTAGAGCCTTAAATATTAAATCATTATATAAATTGGTGAGCTTAATATAGCTTATTAACACAGGATATATTACAACAATATAGCAGGCGATTTATATTATAACAGCCGTATAAAATAGACGGCAAAATACAATCAGCTTACATTCATACTTTATGTTCCGATGAGACGTAAATAGTTCTAAGTAATGATATTGTACGCCTTTAGTTGTGCTCATAAATAAACGTTAACAGTTATTTGTTATTGCGAACAAAGATTTATATTTAGAGTGTGAGGCTGAACTACTGTATTTGTTGAGTCCTTAGACTAGACATCTATAGACAGAGCATAAGATCTTGCCGCTCCGTCGGCTATCTCTCAACGTATTGTCTTGTTTCTCGGTCCTTTACACGGATTGCCACCTTTAGCAAATGAGAAAGCTATTGTAAGAATGATAACCTCGTGCTATCTGTGAGCTTCGTTAATACTTAAATGTGAAAATAAACAAAACATATTGTTGTTATGACTGGATATTCTTTTATAAGTAATGAAATTACGTCATATTGTGATGTATTCTGTCTCAAGAACAACTAAAGAAGGAGTTAAAGTTCTGTAATTATAATTGCACACGTACCTTAGCCTTTATTAGCTATTATAATCTTAAATGGCGGCGTGCGCATACCCCAATCGATGCACCCGAACATTAACGTATTTTTTTACCTCAGATCGAGTAGATAATATGTCACATCTGATTGTACGGGCACAGCGGTTCGGGGCTTGTAGACGCACCTAAAGAAGAAGTATCAAAGCAAAATACGCATTCTTACTAGATACAATAACTCGATTACAACTATAATCTTACACCAACTTCTAAACTCCACTATCGTAAAATGGCCACCCATATTGCTCTGTCTACAGATCCAATGTCAATGGTCGGGTCTGTCTCATTGACTCACAAAACAAGTGTTGATAGCTCCCAATCCCGTTTTCGTATCACGTACAAAGTTTACTTTTTTCTATCTTCTTTGTTGAATTCAATTACGAGCTACAGACATTGGCGGGTAAACGCTTTTCCCGAAATGGATGACTTAGTTCCTTTCTTATTTCAAGTTCATAAAAGGTTTGGTTGATGTTTCTTTTCGCCTGATTTGGGGATACATTTATTTGATGGTTTCAGTTGTAGTTTGATTCTTTCAACCATGTTTTTGGATTTATTTTGGATCGCTTTTTTTTTCAATACCCACCTTTTTGTTTTACGTAAATAAGTGGGAGTAGGCACAGCCTGCTAGGCTAACCTTACCTAATATAGGTACCTACCTAAATGTCCGGTATGATTTGTCCGGTATTTCTTCACCGTTCAACGAGTGATTATCTTGGCTGGGAATGTTTCAGGCCTTAGTCCTGCTAAAAATGACGATTTGTGTGTTGTGACAAGATTCGTTAAACTTTTGCCGAGAGTATTCAGCACCATTGAACTGAAAATTTGACATCAAATATTCTTTTAGGCTCGAATTGTTACGAATTCTGAAATAACGTGATGTCGGTTATGTCTGAAACACTGTTTATTATCTTGCCTTTTACATATTTCAGCCTCCTTCATTTTCATTTCGTAGTAATGTCACGACGAGTCGTTTGTAGGTCTCGCATTTTTTAAGTCTGTTAAGCTGGCTAACGAACTGCGAAATGAATTACAGAGCAAACGGTCGTAGGCATGTAATGTTGCCACATAAAAGAACGTATAAGCCGTAACGACGACTCATGCTGAAATTACAGTTGTAGATACCAACCTATGTTGCAGGCAAATTGTGAATAGGTATTCTCTACACGCTTCGAAAAATGCATTCCCAAATTTCATGAGCGAATCTCATTTCCAACAAAGATTATTACTTGCAACGGTGAAGGAAATCATTGTGAAATTAAGATTTAAGTAGGCTTCTTTTATTCTGGATAAATTTCTAATTTGTCTGCAACATTTTCATACATATTTTACGTTCCCCTTTGGAGTTGCTTCCGCGGTCCAGCGGTTAGGCTTCGGTGTAACTAATTAACGGATTCCTTTTGAACTGTCATTGTTTGTAGGAATTCTTTAAATTAATAAACAACCGATAACAATGTCAATTTCAATGAACTCTCGACAACGAACAGTAATGTAAATTCAATATTCATAATTAATTATGAATGTTTTGCAAGTTGGTATGGATTGTCGCACTTTTGTTACTTACGCGTAGAATAATAAAGTCTGTTTTTCTTTGTTTTCACATCAGCCCTTACAATGCAAATAGAGGTAATTTATATCAACACGTACCTACATAAATATATACAGGGTAGGAACGATACCTATGTGTGTATGATAATATGTATATAGAAATTAGCGTCTTCTAATGAGAAAATTAATCTATTTCACCCTGTATAGCCTAGCCCTAGAAATAAGTAATATAAACCTTAAAACGAGACAATTAGCATGCAATTCACGTTGACTTTATTGTTAGTGGCAATATATCAGAATAAAGGCATTTCGTTATAAAACCCTCGCCATGAAGAGCATGTGGTGTAGGGGTTGAAATATGGCGCAATATCTTATACCTGCCCTCCTTACTGCTTCTTACGATCGGGCCCGCTTATTAAACTACTAAAGCCTTGTAAAAAAAAGAAATAAGATTTCCTTTTTGCAGGTATCTATATTGGTTTGGGGCTTGGGCCCTTTCCAATGTCAATACTTTACAAATAGTTAATAATAATAATAATCATTTATTTCAGGCGACTAGGCCCATAGATAGGTATGTATCTAGGTCTATAGGACAGACTAACATACATATATAATTAAACATATTATAACTAAAAATTATAATAATAATAATATCCTGGGACATTTTTGTACACACGGTTACCTGATCCCAAACTAAGCAGAGCTTGTACTATGGAAACCAGATAACTGATATTACTACATATACTACTTTTTTATTTGTAAATACATATACACCCAGACTCCGGACATACAGACATGTTCATGCACACAAATGCATGTCTCGGGTAGGAATCGAACCTACGACCTGCAGCGTGAAAGGCGCCTCCGCGCCAACCACGCTAACGGGCCCGTCAAATATAGTCTATGTACACTTCACTTCACTTCAGTTAAGGTAGATGCTAGCGACTACGAGCGTAAAACTCTTGAAACTACGCTAGAGCTACGTTACATTTCTCGATAACAACAATAATTTCAATCGGATCACTTGTCTTCGAGGGACCTTCACAGACAAATGCCTCTAAGTCACTCTCATCAATCATTAGTCGACACGAAGCCAATTTGGTGACTGACAGTTACTTTGTTGAGCAAATCATTTCTTGTTTGATATCGATCATTTGTAGTCTCATATGTAATAACCAACGTAATATCTTGACTTTGTAAAGATTTCCTGTAAGGAAAATCATCGTAATGTAATCCATTTCTTTTTGTACATGAGAGAGTTTTAGAAGTCTGAAATAATAATTATGTAGAGCGTCGCGCCGCGCTTCGAAAGTACGGTTCAGACTTTACGTACGTGGAATTTTGAAGTCAAAATACGAGGTATATTATTTAAATGACTGGAAAGCTGTAAAACTCTATGCGCTGAGGATTCTGTGCGCAATGCAGTCGAGATGCAAATTCGGCAGTGTAGCAGCAATTAGAGTGTCCAATCAAATTCAACGATCCATTGTAAAAAGCGGTTGAGTCCCGTGACCAATTAACTTAATTACTTGCCTAAGCTTATAATAAAAATTGGTATTAAATTGACAAAACTATTTATTTTTTATTTGGAATACTCACTAGGTTAGAGGTAAATTACCTACAGATTTTTTGTATGAATTCGCGAATCTAGGTGGACTTATTTGGTACCCACCCAGTCTTCAGTTTCTGGCTACACTATCAGCGATTCCAGCCCAAAAAAAATTGTGCAGCCATGCAGCCGTGACGCTAGGTGGTACGTGACTAAGTGGATGTCGGGCAGTTACCTTGCATAAGCGCTAGATGTCGCATGTAAAACTTTAATACATCTTTGATTTCAAGATTACATACAACTTTTAACTTATTACCTACAACTTAGATATTAAGATTCCCTAGATAATATAATATTTTAATTAAAATACGACGGTATTAACGCTACGTTATTAAATATTACGCTGAATTTGATTGCCCAAAAATATTCCCTCGGGTGAAATTATTAGGCGCGCTGCTACTTCAAATTCATGACATGACGTTGTCGATTGAGGAAAATTGTTTGTGACCCCCTTTTGTTGGTTGGTCCATCAAGCATACTAAAATCTGACACAAAAAAAAATATATCTATGGACACATCACAAAACAGTCACTTCAAAGCCGCGTTGTTATAAATAAATATACCTACAAATAAAAAAATGTTTTATTCGTAACTATTCGTCGCATAAATATAATCAGTTTTGCAGCATTTTTAGGGTTCCATACATCAATGGATAAAACGGAAATCTTATAGGATCACCTTGCTGTCCGTCTGTTAAGACGTGCACAGCCTAAGCCGCTGGTGTTATTAGCAACATAAAATTTTAACAGTAGGTGCCCTTTTATAGCGTAGAAAATGAGCATAGGTAGAATTTTGAGAAATTCTACTTCTTTTAAGTTTGTACGGGACCCTTAGGCCGCGAGTCCTATTCGCACTTGTCCGGTTTTTTCCTTATATCCATACTTATTTAGTTCAGGTCTCTTCCATAGCAATCCATTTCTTCCGGTCTTGTGCTTTCCGCATCCATGTCTTTCCTGCTACTTCACTAGATCCTCCGTCCATGTCGCTAGTGGCCTGCCCACACTTCGGCGTCCAGTATCTAGTCCGACCAATTTTTTTTTTATAGTCTGTTAACTGTCTCACTGTTATTATCCTTTTCTAAAAAGCAATATTACCCAGCTGTATCTAAATCGTATATCGACAAAATAAATGGATACTGTCGAGTAAGATCAGTGAATCAGAAGCAATATGTACACATTATCATATGTCTCTCATCGCCAATATGTTTATACAATGAACATAGACCGGGAGAGATGAAAATCGATTTCACAGCGAATCGAGGACATATCGACTACTATATCGCTGGACTAGATTGGATAGCTACAGAAATAAATATCGCGAGACTTACACACCAACTGCATGGTCCCTAACTCACTACTAACTACATGCATGCATACCATACAATGGACTGGGGGCGATCCCAGCAAAGAAATTGTAATAATAAGAGTTGATCCCAGTGACACCCAGAACAGGACAAATTACTTAAAGGCTGTTTTAGAAATTTTCCACTAGCGGGAATCGAACCTGTAACCACCCGATGCAGAGAGCCGAGCGGTTACGTTCGGTCCACTGCACCCAGGGGACGACAAAATATTAAAAATGACTTTATGAATTTTAAATAAACTCTACAAATAAATAGTAATACAGTCAAACGCAGACATGCTCCGATGTGCCACCGACTTTTTTTATAAGTTAAAAACCTTTTCATTCCACGGGCATTTGGTGGGGTGACTCGGATAACGGTGCGTTTCCTCTGACGCGGAGCTGGGCGGAGTGGAGCGGAGCGGACCGTGAATTGGCCAATCACAGTGCTCTGACTCTCCAATCCGCTCTTGGCCTATCACAGTTGGCCAATCACAGTCCGCCGCTCCGCTCCACTCCGCCCAGCTCCGCGTCAGTGGCAACGCACCCTAAGGCTGCGTTTCCATTGAAGCGGAGCGGGGCGGAGCGGGGCGGAGAAGAGCAGTGAAAAGTGGCAACTGTTTCCATTGAAGCGGTGCGGGGCGGAGCGGGGCGGAGCTGGGCGGAGTGGAGCGGAGAAGAGCAGTGAAAAGTGGCAAATGTTTTCATTGAAGCGGAGCGGGGTTGAGCGGGGTGGAGCGGAGCGGTGCTGGGCGGAGTGGAGCGGAGAATAGCAGTGAGAAGTGGCAAATTTTTCCATTGAAGCGGAGCGGGGCGGAACGCGGCGAAGCGGAGCGGGGCGGAGCGGGGCAGCGTGTTCATATATTGTATTCGAAAGTCCGCTCTGCTCCGCTCTGCTCCGCTCTGCTCCGCTCTGCTCCGCTCTGCTCCGCTCCGCTCCGCTCCGCTCCGCTCCGCTCTGCTCCGCTCCGCTCCGCTCTGCTCCGCTCCGCTCCGCTCCGCTCCGCTCCGCTCCGCTCCGCTCCGCTCCGCTCCGCTCCGCTCCGCTCAGCTCCGCTCTGCTCCGCTCAGCTCCGCTCTGCTCCGCTCTGCTCCGCTCTGCTCCGCTCAGCTCCGCTCAGCTCCGCTCTGCTCCGCTCTGCTCCGCTCTGCTCCGCTCTGCTCCGCTCTGCTCCGCTCTGCTCCGCTCTGCTCCGCTCTGCTCCGCTCTGCTCCGCTCTGCTCCGCTCAGCTCCGCTCTGCTCCGCTCAGCTCCGCTCAGCTCAGCTCCGCTCAGTTCCGCTCTGCTCCTCTTTTCTCCACTCTGCTCCGCTCAGCTCCGCACAGTTCCGCACAGCTCCGCTTCGTGCCCACCACTCGGCACCACAGCCTGCTCGACTCCGTTCTGTCCGGCTCGGGGCCACGTGTTCATTTGTTTTATTCGAAAGTACGCTCAACTCCGCTCCGCTCCTCTCCGCTCCGCTCCGATCCTCTCCGCGCCACTCCGCTCCTCTCCGCTCCGCTCCGCTCCTCTCCTCTCCGCTCCGCTCCGCTTCGTGCCCACCACTCGGCACCACAGCCTGCTCGACTCCGCTCTGTCCGGCTTGGTGCCGCGTGTTCATTTGTTTTATTCGAAAGTCCACTCATCTCCGCTCCGCCTCGCTTACACTGTTTCCACTGATGCGGAGTGGAGATTTCGAGCACTGTGATTGGCCAATTCACGGTCCGCTCGGCCCCGCTCCGCCCCGCTCCGCTTCAATCGAAACGCACCCTAAGGCTGCGTTTCCATTGAAGCGGAGCGGGGCGGAGCGGGGCGGAGAGG
Organism: Drymonia ruficornis; assembly: GCA_947859195.1. Lineage (NCBI taxonomy): Eukaryota > Metazoa > Arthropoda > Insecta > Lepidoptera > Notodontidae > Drymonia > Drymonia ruficornis. The sequence continues at coordinate 8,333,574 of OX401912.1, read as the reverse complement.
AGCTGTGAAAAGTGGCAACTGTTTCCATTGAAGCGGAGCGGGGCGGAGCTGGGCGGAGTGGAGCGGAGAAGAACAGTGAAAAGTGGCAAATGTTTCCATTGAAGTGGAGCGGGGCGGAGCAGAGCGGGGTTGAGCGGGGTGGAGCGGAGCGGTGCTGGGCGGAGTGAAGCGGAGAATAGCAGTGAGAAGTGGCAAATGTTTCCATTGAAGCGGAGCGGGGTGGAGCGGGGCCGCGTGTTCATATATTGTACTCGAAAGTCCGCTCAGCTCCGCTCCTCTCCGCTCCGCTCCGCTCTGCTTCGTGCCCACCACTCGGCACCACAGCCTGCTCAGCTCCGCTCAGCTCCGCTTCGAGCCCACCACTCGGCACCACAGCATGCTCAGCTCCACTCAGCTCCGCTCAGCTCAGCTCCGCTCAGCTCCGCTCAGCTCCGCTCAGCTCCGCTCAGTTCCGCTCAGCTCCGCTCAGCTCCGCTCAGCTCCGCTCAGCTCAGCTCCGCTCCGCTCAGCTCCGCTCAGTTCCGCTCAGCTCCGCTCAGCTCAGCTCCGCTCCGCCCAGCTCCGCTCCGCTTCGTGCCTACCACTCGGCACCACAACCTGCTCGGCTCCGCTCTGTCCGGCTCGAGGCCGCGTGGTCATTTGTTTTATTCGAAAGTCCACTCATCTCCGCTCCGCCCAGCCCAGCTCCACTCCGCTCCGCCCAGCCCCGCCCCGCCCCGCTCAACTCCGCTCCGCTCCGCTTCGTGCCCACCACTCGGCACCACAGCCTGCTCGACTCCGCTCTGTCCGGCTCGGGGCCGCGTGTTCATTTGTTTTATTCGAAAGTCCACTCATCTCCGCTCCGCCCCGCTTACACTGTTTCCACTGGTGCGGAGTGGAGATTTCGAGCACTGTGATGGCCAATTCACGGTCCGCTCGGCCCCGCTCCGCCCCGCTCCGCTTCAATCGAAACGCACCCTAATGGGGCCTATTACGTCCCGGACCATCTGTTTCTTTGGTTCGTGATTTTGTCACTAGTTTTGGTACTAATGAGTCAAAATCACGTCAAAATCACGTCAAATGTGTCAAACTTCAAAATTCGAATCCCGAATTAACGAAACGGATTATTCTTTTCAGCTTTCGCACCATTAATTTATTTTCGTCTCGAAATTTTATGATATCCTTAACCGAGTCACAGAGTCTCAGTATGATTCAGTCGCGCGCGGGACGTCATTTCAAACGCATGTTTTCTTTATACGCGCCAAAATGACTTCTTGTCCATTTAATAGGTGTTTTAATTTAAGCAACAATTAAATAATATGTAGATTTCGCTGTATTTCGTACGCACAGGTTTGTGCATTGCTATGTAAGAAGGTACCATATCTGTCTAATCTGTTTCGTACCAAGTTCTTAATAGCAACGCTCGAGTAATGATTACGTGACTTGAATACTCCTCAATGATTGCCGACTGACTCTAATGAGGGGTCGAACCGCGGCCCCCAAAACGTCTAATAGCAACGCAATTATTCAATTAATTTTAACTTATCTTAATTATCATGAAATTAAGTCTCATTCCTTTTTAATGGAGTTAAATGAGCCGCGGATAGACTGAACTAATTATTACTGTCTGGGAGATTTTAGATCCAGTTGCTAATCCCTTAGGCTTTATAGCGGAGCTTTTTGTTACAATCTGGCATTTCTTGAAGTGGATTTAGGTCTTCGCATTAATACATACGTAATCACGTTACATTTATTTTTTTTACATTAGTTATCTTACAAATTCTGGTAGCGAAACGTCGTATATTTTTTTACAAGGTTCTAAATTCAAACACATTCAAACACACACAAAACAAACAGTGTTACCATTAAGGCATACTAAATAAAAATTGCTGTTTTTTCAAATGCTTTTGACTATGAAATCATCTAAAATGCTTACAGCAGGATTACATACCTATTTTTTTCTGTAAATTTTTGTCAGATCATGGCCATCATAATAAACATCACACTAGTAGAGCATATGACCATACAAAATAAATAATACTTGCAAATAAAATATTACAAGTAAGATATTAACTTTTTTTAGTCGACTTACGCGCTGCACTGGTTCTTTCACTCCATTTCAATGCATACGATTTCCATTTCAATACTGTCGTACTGGCTTTAAGGTACGTAAATAAATAAATACGCTGCCTTTAAGTAAACCAAGAGTTTTATTAAAGTCCGAAACAATATTTTTGCATCATTTGAAAACAGAATAAAGTCAAACTCAAGTCAAGTTTTTTTATATGTAAGGGGCCATCCATAAATTACGTCACACGTAAAGGGGGGGAGGGGTTCGACGAAATGTGACATTGTGTGAAAAGGGGTGGGAGGGGTCCTAAGTATCGTGACGTCACATTTAAAAATCTAATATACCTATCTAAGTAATAAAAATACTTTATTTGCATAATATGGGTTTACAAAAGATATTGCATTCAGGCTGACTGGTTAAACACTTTACATGAAGGACTTAATAATTTATGGTAACATGAAACGTTTAAAAAAATAACATTAAAAAAATACCAATGAACTACAGAGAAAACCTTAATTAAATTAATGTGCTAAAACTCGGAAATTGTGGACACCGCAGTGCCTGGCGTAGAACGCTAGTGCTAATGACACTAATGACACTTGATAGGTACTAGGGGGTGCATTCCGAAATTCCGAAATTTCATAATTTCGAAATTTCGGACCATTTTTGCATAGTTTTCAATTTCGGAATTTCGGCCATTCAGTTTCGGAATCCGAAATTAAATTTAGTTTCTTAACAGCCGCCTTCTTCTTTATATTGGATCTAGTACACTATGGAACTATTAAAATGCCTGTAGAATAATATCCCGCGACCTAAAAAAATTGAGAATAAAAGTACAAAAACATTATGTGAGAGGGATACTACTTTAGTTATATTCTCAAAACTGTTCATATTTCGTGAAGGGGTTTATCAAGGCGGGGCAAAATTCGACAAGTTTCATCAAGTCTTTCAAATCAAAGGCTTGCGTCAGCCTGGACTTTCTCTCAGTTTTAACTTATTGAGCCTAAACATGATGCGTAAAACTAGAGTCTATGAAACCAAACCCAAGAAAACGTCTGAACATTATCATAGAGGCACGAAACAGCTATAGGGCGAGGGTTATTATGATGTATGCGAGGGTATGTATTTCTCTCCTGAACCTGTTTCTTATTAATCCGAATTTGATCAATAGAAGAAGATCCTATTTGCTAATCATGAGAGCAGATTAGGCAGAGGCACGTATAGAGGACCAGGGGGCTTACCACAAGCTCTTATTGCGATTCAATTACAGGAACGTATTAATGTTTCAGCGACTTTTTGTGCAATGACATACCTTATTGTCATGACAATAAGAAACGTCATTAAAACGTCGTTAAAACGTTCCTATAATTGAATCGCAATAAGAGCTTGTGGTAAGCCCCCAGATCATTAAGGTGAAGGCTAGAAATTTGTGGAATAGATCAACGGCACAGGAGTGAAATCAGTGTCGGGTAAGGCAGGAGCCCAGACTGTTTTTATTGTCCTTTCGAGATTTTCCCCAAAAACTCCTAATTCTCTGTTAACCATTTCGCATAGACTTCCTTCAGTATCCTCCATTTGTGTCTAACAGGACTTTTCCAGTTCGATCGTGCGGCCTTCTTAACGTCATCTTTTCATAGCACTTGAGGTCCCCTTAGTGGACATTTATTTTTCAATAGTCTCGAGTCTCCACTAGAGTAGCGATTTGCACCAAGATCCCTGATTTTGCTTAACATGATTTCCTTCATTCAATTTGAGGCAGGTTATTCGTTTGGTGACATCTCTGACTTTGCTTTGGTTTCTAACGGTCGATGGTCCAGCTTGCTGAGGTCTTTCGCTTAATAATATAGATCTAATTACGCCGATGAGACCGTCCAGCAATGTGGAGACTTTGCTTATTTTATCTTCTTCTTCTATTTAAGTACCCGAAGGCCCTTATCATTGTAGCTGTTGAAGTTTCCATCATTCCCAGTCTAGGGCAGTATCTTTCACCTCCTCATACGATATGATATCAACCTTAAAATAAATCTGGCTCATGTAATTTATTCCTGGTCTTGCGTCTTCCTCATCATCGCTTTCTTCCTATGGTTTCTTCTAAGATGTTTTTCATAAAGTTGTCAAATTGTATGAGATGAAAACATTTTTCTTCTGCTACTAAGTATTGTTTCTAAACTTTTTCTTTATTTGACTCTCATTTGTAACAGATTTTTTCCATTATCCTTAATCACCACATTTCAAGCGTTTCAATCTACCCTATGCTCGTCTCTTTCAATGAGGGTCCACGATTCACACCCATATAGCGCTACGCTTTATTTTATTTATACTATTACGAAATTGCCTTAGGAAGCTGATTCTGTAAAAATATTTTTGAATGTGTCTGAATGAAATGTTTTTGGTTTGTTGTCTGTATATCTGTACTTATGTTCGAGCATCACAAGAAAAGGGCTCAACAGATTCTAACTAAGTTTACACTGAACATATCATATCACGATATTAGGGGTCGACATACAGAATAAACTCTAGCGCTAGTTGAAGCTGCGGCTGCAAGCTATTTTTCGTCGTAAAATGATTCGAAAACGACATTTATATATTTTTTTAAATGTAACTAGCCGTAAAACTCTTATTTATACTAAACATTTCAGATTTTACAGTAAAATTGCAATTTATAATCGATTTACCAAAATGTCGTTTCAATTTCGGAATTCCGAAATTTCGAAACTGACGAGCCCAATTTCGTAGGCCAATTCCGAAATTGAAAATCTACGAAACTGCACGCCCTAATAGGTACGTCAAATCAAGGAGATACGATCCTGTCCACGCTTATTATTTGAGTGGATAATTAAAGATAAATTAGGCAAATATTAGGCATCTATTTTTTACATAATTATAACGAGAATCGAGTACTGAGCACTCTATATCAATATATAAAGTGTTCAACCAGTCAGCCTGTATAAGTATTATTCGGAGTTTTGAAACACCTGTATATACAGCTCGCTGTAAATTACGTAGTAGCTACATGCTTGGCTGAATAAAATATGCATTGCGAGTGTATGTGAGCATCTCAAGCAAATAACCGTGCGTGTTGGACAAAAGCTTTTAGAGAGAGAGCTTGGGCGGGTGCATACATATTTGTGGTGTTAGGAAGCCGTCACATAGGTAGGGTTACTGCGATTTGCGTAAACATATTTTGTGCCAGTTGTAGAGGAAATGGTTCATCAGTAAACCAGAATTCACGGTATTAGGGCCTCGGAGCTCAACAATTGTCCGAAACGAAACCACTGGTCGCTAATATTATCTTCGTGAATTCTTCATTATAATATAGCAATCCTCTGGCCGACGACATGACGCCCAGAATTTGCGATTAACAATGCAAAAAAATATAAGTGAAGTCTCATTCTAACATATTATGATAGATGATAATGATGCTAGATTAGGTATCTACTAACGTCAGCTCATTTACCCCTCGCGTGTCGCGGGCACCTACGCATGTGCATCAAAACAAAAGAAAATCTATTGCCTTTTTTTGACATTCCATGGTTAGTGGCATTTGAACTGAGCGTCTTCGTGCTCCGGAGGGCACGTAAAAAGTCGGTCCCGGTTGTTGTCATCCAGGCAGCAGTCGTTAAGCCAAGGCTTAACAAGTCAGAGGCCTTCGGGCGGCTTGAACAACTCTGACACCAGGTTGGCCACTAACCATACGATAAGAAGAAAAAGAAATTCAGTCCCATAGTTAAAGCAGAAATGTTTTCAAACTTTGTGGAGTATGTCTAATGTGAACACAGCTGCCGTGTACATTTTCATGAATCACATTCAAATGACACTCTCAAGCGATGAATGCTTTACACTTCGCCCTCACTCTGACTTGAAATATTTATTTGTCTGCCGTAGGTATGTTTGTGAAGTTACGAAACGTCGGTAACTCACTCAACTGTCTCACTTTTGGCTTAGTTCATCGATGAAATATCGATGTCTGTACTAAACTAGAGAGAGATGAACTGTCAGACTTTGAGCTTAGTTTATACTAGCTGAGCCCCGCGGCTTTGCCCGCGTGGAAATTGTTGTTTAAAATTAGCCTATGTCTTATTCCAGAGCTTACATTATCTACGTTTAAAATTTAATACAAATCAGTTTAGTAGTTATGGAGATACGTGGTAACAAACATTCACACATACACACACTTTTGTATTCATAATATTAGTAGGATAGAATATCGATGAAATATTGATGTGAGTGAACACGCGTCTTCAAGAGGCAAGTGGCGTATTTTTTCGGCCCCTTCGAAGCACGGAGACGCTCAATTCAAATGCCACTCAATGGTCACCCATCTCGGACTGACCTTGCCAAGTGTTGCGAAACCATCGCGTGTGTTCTTTTCGTTTACCGATCTGTGATTGCAACTGGCTATGAGTGACTAGCAGCGTGGGATCATCATATTACAGTTTTTAGGTAGGGAATGGGGATAAAAATCGTGACGTACATGTATGTATGTGTGTATGTACATGCTATTGCCCCTATATTCCCTCGTAACATTGTACTAGTATCGGATTTTAACAGACTTATGGTCGGCGCACAGTGAGGACGGCATGGCATGGCATCTTAATTTTTATTAATCGAATTTAATGCTTATCCAATCGAAATAAGGTATATATTTCAATACTCGGTGATCGACCTCGGAGTATCGCGGAGTATTTTCTCGGTGCACCCGCTGGAGCACCTTATTTCGATTGGATAAGTATACAATTCGATTATTAAAAATTAAAATGCCATGCCATGCCGCCCTCACTGTGCGCCGGCCATTCTGATCCACATTTGTGTGATGATGATACCTACTGTAACAGATCTTCATTCTTAGTAGTATTGTGAGTCTGTACTTAATTACACTTAAAAATGCTTAAAAATTTATACGGGAACATACGCTTTAAAAATTCTTGGAGGACACTAAAAAGATTTCATTCTAATAAATTATCGGTCCCATTCGAACATTGAATCGTATTAAAACCAGAGTGCACAAAAACAGGAAATTTAAAATGAAAACTGATTAAAACGTGTTTAAAACATTGATTTAAATCAGAAGGAATAAATCATAGCGTTTAAAACATGTTTTAAATGATTAAAACATGTTTTAAACTCGGTGTTTAAAACAAGGTGATTTTTTCGTAGGTAACAACCCTGATTAAAACCGAATACGTCGTTTCACTGCACAAAGAGATTGTGTATCTTCCGCACACTTCATAAGGTCTAAGTGCCATTGAAGCGGGCGCTTTGAACTCGGCTGCATAAAGAACTAGGCGTTTCTTTTTTCTCGTCAGGAGACTCTCCGACAGGGATTGTGGGAAATGAAGACAATTTCCACTTCTGAGCGGTTGTAAGTACCTAACTGTTTTTAGCCTCATCCAACACCGTCTTACAGACGTTTGAAAACATCCCATTGTTGTGTAGAGCTCAGTGCAGTACAGAGATGCTATTGAACGAAATGTTTTAATGCATCACTTCTAAACTTCAATATGTTGCTTGCATAGCTGCTAATGCTCGATAGACCAATGTTACTACGTAAATTGATATGCATTATTTTAGCAGATACGGTAACTCTTTACATTGCAATCAAACTTGTGTTCAGCGCACCTCTAGGTATATGCTGTGAAATTCACCTTTGGTACTTGCAATTCCAGGCATTCTGATGCACCAGAAAATGAACCGTATTGGTAATATTGACATGTTTTCGAAACTATTTTCCGCAAGCGAGTGAGTCCATGGGCGCCGTTTCGTAGGACTAACTATTTTGGACACTCACGTATCTCCCTTTCTTGATCTTTTTTACCGTCAATAAAATCAATTGGTTGCAAAATGTGCAGCATAAAAAGTATCAGAGCCACAATTCTTTGGGTGCAAATGGAATGACTCGCACGGTCTTACACACTGAAGGTATGAGTTTGCACCAATAAATTCTGAAGGCAGGCGCAGAATTCCAATATCGAGACTCCATATTAAGAGTATTTACATGCATTGCAGACGCGCTCCCAGCGAATACTTGCCAACTTCGATAATAGATATTACTTGTACTAGAACTCCTACGTGCATCCGGCGGAAACTAATTAATTTTTCTTCAGGATTGTTTTTCTGAAAGTTCTAAGAACAAATAAATGTCATAAATCTGTCTTGGTAACCGAGCTACTTTTTTTCTGAAAATAGTGATCAACGTGTGCAAAGTTACTAGAAAAAAAAATTTCTTCTCACAAAATTGTGCTTTACTGTTTTTTTTTTTAATTGTATTAGAAGAACAAACTATGTTAATCGTTGTTGTAGGTAGGTATGTATATTTTTAATTTACCAACGTCTGCAAAAGCAACATAGCTTCAAAACTTGAGGATCTCGGAAATAACTCCAACTTAAGCAAAGTAAACTAAAAATATACCTAGGTGTGTACTGCAGTGTAGGTGCAGTGTAGTTGCAGTTTAGGTGCAGTGTAGGTGCATTGGCGGCAGTGTGTATTATAGTAATCTTAGGTACTCTCCAAGAGAAGCCTAAAGTTCTGTTAAAACTTAATAAATATTAATTTCAATTCAATTTTACTTTAAAAAACCTTTCCAATAAAGTTGGTCCTTATGAAACTCAAGCAATTTATCTCTCGGTCTTCAATAGCCCGCTTAAGAAATAAACTGCGCGTTGACATAAATCTACTACGGACGCAATCAGAGCGCCCTCTGTCGGCTCTGAAAGATGTCTCCCACGTGTGCGCTTCGGCTGAATTTACAGCCTTATTTTGTAAATAATAGCACGGATTTCATTAAGCTATAAATAGCATTAAACCAGCTTTATAGCCTTATTGAATTAAGTGGTGCTATGAGAGTCATTATAAGTGAAGTTCTTTGGATTCTACTTCAGATCAGAATTGTTCATACATAAGGGACGTGAACCAAAGTCAGAAGCCCTTGATTGATTTAATTGACATAATGGGTATTCCATACGTAGACATTGTTCCATCAGTCAAACAAATGACCTTTGAGAATTAAGCTTGGAGGTTAACTTAAAAGTGGGATGCCTAGTTCCAAAGACATTACCAAGAAAGAGGGAGACATGTGACAGTCCAAAATAGTACCTATTAATAAATAAATAAATTCTTAATTACTAAATGGAGTCCATGGACAAAGTAAAACTCAGTCTCACCGGAGCAATCAGTTTGAGGTTACGTTACGTCAGATGTTAAAACTTAAAAAAGCTATTTCATAAAAAAATACACATCATCCCGCAGATAAGAATTTGCAAGCATAAGAAAAGCGATCCTATTTAAAAAGATTGAAATGACGTCAACATTCCAAATCACAAATAACAACCCAAAGAGCGATAAAGTAGGGAAAAAATCCAAAATAAACAAGTATTGGTGAAGTCTAAATCGGGAAATCGTAATTTCCGCTTTACTGGGCAGATCGCACTTAACGCTTCCCGCCAGTTGTATCGTGTTGCGTTACCCGTTTACCCTTACTTAATTATTGGAAACATTTTTGGCAAATTGGAGGCAATTTTGCAAATAAATTCATCGTCACTGTGTCAAACATTTGCGTGATTCAGTTATTTGTATAGGATCTACATTGATATATTTTTTAGCAGATATGGTAGGTACCTCCTCATATTGCAATCTCCAGACCTGTGCTCGGCGCACACATGCAGCGAAATTCACACATCTTTTATCGCACTCGTGATTCGACATGAATCATATGCGTGTTCTTCACCAGATGAGCCGTATTGGCAATACCGAGATGTTTACAACATTATTTTCCGCGAACGTCTGAGTCATACTGTGTCCAGTGACTCCATTTAGTAGGTTCTACTATACAGTCACATGCTTCTCTCTTTCTTGGTAAAGTATGTTATTGGAAAAACCGCATTTATTTATTTATGTAGGCCGAACGGCCACTGGCCAATTACACGGACTACTAACCAACTAAACCAAGAAAAAGGGTCGGTTAGAAAATTCAATATCTTCAAAAGTACCTGACCTAGCTTTATGAAATAAAGACTAAATTAAATAATACTTAAATGAAAATCAAAAACCGGCCGAGTGCGTGTCGGACTCGCACATAATGAGTTTTTACCACCGTAGAATAAAAACGTCAAAAATATCAAGTCTTTTTTTGTTGTTGTTGTACTATGTTGGACAGTCAGTCACATGTCTCTCTTTGTTCGTCATAATCTCGCTCATAGTAAATCATATATTTCACCAGCAGTTTTCAAAGTTTCCAACACAAAGTAGCCCCACGTAATTAAGTGTCCGTGAACGGGCGGTACGGAATCGAGTGTGCGCGATAATATAGTAATTTATTGCGCCATATTTCACTGAGCTGGCCCCGACGGACTCTAGAGGACCCCGGGTACGGATTTTGATGAAGATACTATGGAGAAATTATAACTTGAATTGTTTTAACATCATACTGTAGATCGGAAATCGGGTAGTGGATAGCAGTCTTTCCCAACCTTTTTCAAAGTTGTAACACCAAACAATTATACTATGATCGAAAAAACCGGCCAAGTGCGTGTCGGACTCGTACATGAAGGATTCCCACCACCACCGTAAAATAAAAACGTCATAAATATTAAGTTTCTTGTATGGAGACCCCCTTTTTTAAATTGTATTTTATTTTTAGTGTTTGTTTTTGTAGCGGCAACATAAATACACATTCTGTGAAAATTTAAAGTCTCTACCTATTAGGGGACATACATAAATTACGTTACATGTAAAGGGGTGGGAGGGTCGACGAAATGTGACGTTGTGTGACAAGGGGGTGGGAGGGGTCCTAAGTTTTGTGACGTCAGCGGCAACAGAAATACACATTCTGTGAAAATTTCAAATCTCTACCTATTACGGTTCGTGAATCTAATCTAATCTAATAATTCGATAATCAAAGTTACAATAATATAAAATAGTCGGCTATAATAAAAAGAAACGTATCGTCTGTTAGTCCTCCGTTTCTATAATGGACGTCTGTCTATGAAAACGTTGAATTATTGAACAAAAATATTAGAATCTACTTTAGTAACTAGAATTTTAATGTTACGTATATGAAGTCTGTTCTTCACTAGAAACACCACGAGTTTTCCCGCATACATTTTTGAAGATCATTCAATAGAATGTTATTACATAGGGCTATCTACCTTGCTTCCAAATCCTAGCCGCTTAGACCCTCGTCAGACCTATAAATCGTTACCTACTAATATTATGTGAAAGTGTGTGTTGTTGGTAAGGTTATCGTAACTGCATAACATATAATGACGGTAACTGCATAAAATTAAGCGACCCGTACACTTGTTACGCTTGTATAAAAAAAAATTACTGGATCTATCGATTCCATCGAATATGGATTGGATCAAAATTGCGACTTCGACTGAGAATACTTAGAATAGAAGATTATGAGTTTGAAACAATTATTTACCCAACTACAGCAAAGCCACGGAGAATGTTATGTTTTTAGCAGTTTATGACTATAAGGGGCCATCCATTAATTACGTCACACGATTTTCATGATTTTTAGACCCCTCCCCCTCTTGTCACAGCTGGTCACATTTGCGAGACTCCCCCCCCTCCCTGTGTGACGTCACATATTTTTTATAATTTTTAAAAAAAAACCAAAATTTTCGTAAAAAAATAATATTTCGGTTTAAATACTTAGATATATTAGATTTTTAAATGTGACGTCACAAAACTTAGGACCCCTCCCACTCCCTTGTCACACAATGTCACATTTCGTCGACCTCCCCCCTTTACATGTGACGTAATTAATGGATGGCCCCTAAGTATATGTCCTTCTTGTATTTGGGCCTTCGACTAGGACTGCAGCAAGCAGTGAAAGTATAGGAAATTGCTCAATCTTGGTTATGACTTTTAGACAGTTATTTTTTATTATTATTATTTTCCGTAGTCGGGTTAAAATTTTTTAGAGTTAAGGAGTTGGGTACCCTAAATAGCAGGTAGAATAATAAGCATTTAACAAAGGAATAGATAACAATAGATCCCCGAAAACCCATTCGATATCGCCAGCCAGTTCCCACACGCGACAGAATCGTTTTGTTAGCCAACCCGCATCCATTTGCCAAAGTCTGACAAATCAGTCCTCGGGCCAAAGCTGCTCAACTTAAATATTCTATTCGATAGTTGAAAATAGCCGTTCACTCTTTCAGCTCGTCTTTGTGAGTGGTATTTTTATTACGGTTATTAAATTAAAATTTGGCGCTTGAGACTTCTGTATGGCGCCTATGAAATCCAGATATAACTATTAAGATATTGCAGTTGTGTTGCTTACTATTAAGATATTGTAGATATTAGTAGTAGTAATCTATTAGTTTTTAATCAGTTTATAATGTTTTTACAAAGTATATCTAGGAACAAAAGTGATTTTTAATGCCAGCGTAAGTATATCATAACTATCTATAAATTTGGGGTAACTTAAATTTTGAAGTAAGGTTTAACGCGACTACGATTTTTCCATACCTTTTATGATCATAATATAAAGAAAACAACGTGGTCGTCTTGGTCATAACGTAAATACAACCTCTAGGGCTTACACATTTTTTACAGCTATATGCATTACAGCTATGCAGGAAAAACCTAGAAAATATAATTACTACAATAGTCTGCAGTCTGGGAGAAACACTTTAAATTATAGAAATAATCTCTGCGCACCGCGGTACAGTTTATTTCATTTCAGAGATGCGATATTTCAAAGTTAATTATTTGAGTCCAGGCGGCGGCGGATGAAGATGCTTGGGCGGCTTAATGGCCCGTCGTGTACACCGTCGGCCTAGCGTTTGTAATTCAGTGGAATTTATACCTACACCGCGTACTATATCAAGGGTGTCTGTCTGAAGTCTGAACACTGTTCGGTGTATTGCAAGTTTAGAGGTGAATGAATGTTATCTGGCACACAAGCTTATCCGGCCCACTGATAGCGTTGCTGGTGATGATATAAACCAACCAACTGCCAAAATATGACAATTCTATATTTGCTAAAAAAAACCGGGCCAGCAATTCTTGTGGCACTGTGGTACTTATTTGTACAATTAGCGACATAAGTTGCTGAACATTCTGATTTCAAATCGCTTGCACACTTTTGTTTTGCAAATCCTTTATTAGTTGGGCCCTACCACCACAGCAGTATTGTTTTAACGTTTCAGCAACTTTTTGTGCAATGACGTTTCTTATTGTCATGACAATAAGGTACGTCATTGCACAAAAAGTCGCTGAAACGTTAAAACGTTTCTATAATTGAATCGCGATAAGAGGTCGTGGTAAGCCCCCTAAGAAATATATTGCCAATATTGGTTTTGAGGTTTGAGTAGGATTTTTTACTCTTTGGTTTCGACAGGATTCATCAACGTTTGTAAGTAAAGATTTTTAGCGATTTAAAATATTGATTAATACAAGTCGCTGGCGCTTTGACGTTCTTTGAATTTCAAAGACGTGATATCTGCCAACCCACTGGGCCAGCGTGGAGGATTATGACCAGAATATCCCTCGCATTAAGGGGATGTCCTTGCGCAAGAATGGGTCATCAAAACGGCTAATTATAACCATCTCTGCTTCTCACGCTCTGTAAGCCAAGTTGTTACATAATCAACTCTCAATGTCGTATTATGAATAATTAAAATATAATTATTTGCCGACATCTTGTGTTATTATTTGGAAAACTTGACAATGATAAACTATTTATTAGCTTTTGATAACCGCGGCCCGGGGTTATTGTTATCATTCAGATAATGGGCCATAATAATTATATTATTACAAATATACCTAATTATTATCTAATAAGCAAATAAGTACATATAAAATGATTGTTTATTAAGAAACTATTGTAGATCTAAAGAGAAAAAATATCTTGTGGATATATAAAATAATATTTTTGTCATTTCTTAAAATGAAGGACAGTATTTAGAAATCAAAAGGAACATGAGACACAAAAAAAAATGAGGAGCGTGATTTCGCGTAAGTAATAAAAAGAAAATATAAAATCTCGGTAAGTACTAGAGATGTGCCGAGTACAGCCCGACTCGAGTACTTACTCGAGTACCCGGTACTCGAATACGGGTTCCGAGTACTTCATGGTTTTCGAATCCTAAGTCGGGTACTCAAATAAATAGAGGTGCAATCAATAATTTGTTTATTATCCCAATGTACTGTATTAGTGTTATATTTTAAAAAAATGTCGGTGATCAACCAAATCAGGGTAGATTGAAAGCCGACCCCTCATAATGGGATAAGGCTAGGAAGAAGAAGATATGTTTTCTAATTGGAAAAACAGGTAATTATTACTACATATTTAAGTAGACTTTATACAGGCTTTTTTAATTTGCTGTAACAGTTGTAGTTTTTTAGAAAATACGTTATAAATCGGGGCTCTCGCCAAAATTTTCGCCATTTTCGCCAATTTTCACGAGTGCAAGTATGACGCAATAATTAGATGTGAAACTCGGACGTTTGAGTGGTTAGTGGTTTGGTAATACATAATACAAAAGTACTCGAGTCCTATTAAGTACTCGAGTACTCATTACCAGTATTCGAGTACCTGTCCGAGTCCTCTGACTCGAGTACCTACTTACTCGATTCTTTTTTTAACGAGTACCAGAATACTCGAGTACCAAAAATAGCGTACTCGGTACATCACTAGTAAGTACTTAAAATTCAGACTATCTGTTCAGTCATTGATGTATAGTAAAAATAAATAACATGTAGAAACATTAGAATCTACATCTGTTTAATATTAAACTGAAATCAGTGAAATATATTCTCTTTGTAAATGTTCGAATGCCTTGTGAATCTGAAATAGTGCCTTAGCGGTGAAGCGATGATCGACTCCGCTAGCGTAACGCTAAAATATTGGAAAAGGGGTCTCGACTTTCATACTAAGTATGATCAAACTGATTAAACCTTTATGTTACGTTTTAAAAATGTTCCAGCATTGAATGATGAAGCTTGCCCCCTAGTTAATTTTTGTTGTCATACTACAATAAATAATGTAGGTACCTAAAAATATGACTAAGATGTGTCTGAGGACTTGGAATATATTAAAATGGTACTAAGTTATATAAGATAATATATTAGGATTTCAATAAAAGATAACACAAAATGTGTCTAAAATAAATTGAAAATTTTAAAACACTGTGCCACAAAAAAACATTAAATTATTTTGCTGTTCTCTCTTGCAGTGTGGAAGGGTCGGATTTCATAGTCATCTGAATCTGTCCGATGAAGAGATCCAAAGAAGAAGTTCTTTTGAAGTTTGCCCTGAACTTCTTACAGTGCTCCAAAAATACAGGGTACAGGTGCCGCAAGAGCGCGTGGTCTAAAGTAGGGAACAGATGGTGGAGGGCGTGGTCTCCGAAGAAGGTCATCACTGTGAAGATACTGCTGTTGATGTCATTACGATCCATCACTGCGTTCAGCTCGTGGACTCCCCAATCCGGGTTCTCGTCACTGGAAAATAAGTATAGCTACACTTATATTTGTAGGTTTGTGAGTTTCTTTGTACGTAGTAATCCCTTGAAACCCTGAACCAATTTTTAAAATTCTTTCACCAGTAAAAAGCTACATTATTCCTGTGTGACATAGGCTATAAATTGCTTAGCGGTTGAAACCACGCGGGGCAGTTAGTTTGGAATATTTTTAGTACACTAAAATTCACTTCACAAACATATAAATACAGCAGACTTTATTTCAACAGTAAACATCTCAAGTTTTACGACAAAGCTGTAAAATATCACACTGTATTATGATCGAGCTATGAAATACATTGTTGTATTTAAATGAAATAGTATTTCAAGTTCATAAATAAAATAACAAAGTGGTTTTTTTATCTTCTTCAGAAATTCATAAGACTGACAAGGGGATCTACTGATCAGTCCCATTAGTCTATTGAGCAATATCAAAGAAATGATATATCTACATCTACACTAATATTATAAAGAGAGAAGATTTGTATTTTTGTATGTTTGTATGGATGTTTGTAATGAGTAAACTTAAGAACTACTAGACCGATTTTCAAAATTCTTTCACCATTAGAATGCTACATTATCCCTGAGTAACATAGGCTATATTTTTGAGATCCGGGATACGGGATCCGGGATCAGAGATCCGATTTTTTAAATTTAAATTCTACGCGGACGAAGTCGCGGGGAAAAGCTAGTTTGCATATAATTTCAAAAATTCAATAAATTACTTACTCTACTTCATCGCCGTCTTTAAATATCTTGGGGTGATGATGAGCAGCATTGGAGCCGATGTGGAAGAAGATGGCACTGGCTGTGCAGACAATCCACATCCACGTGATTAAGACGTTATAGATTGGAGCCCCACTGACGAAGAACATCCACAAGGGCAGAAGGAAACCGAAAACATCGTGCCAGCGGTAGTGCTGTGTGAAGAAACCTTTACGGATGAAGTTGGAGAAGAATCTGAAAAAGGTGCATTTTTTATATTTAATAAGTAATGTAGCCCTTCAATGTCCCACTACTGATTATGGGGTTCGCTTCAATACGAGGAAGATTAAGGCCATAGTCGACTACTAGTGCGGGTTCGTTGAAATCGCATTTTTTTTAAAACTGCTTTGCTCTCAGACTTGCAAATCACAATGACTTTCTTCGCCATTCAGCAAGTGATAATCTTTCAGATTCGAAATCCCAAAAATCTCAAAGGTTCGAGCTGAGATTAAATCCAAGATTTAATAATCCAATTGCAAAGCTTTAATAATAAAGACACCCAATTAACGAACATATTATATTATTATGGTGTTTGTAAAGACTTAAAGTTAATTGATTTGTAATCTCATCTTCTCAAAACAAGAAAGTTCCTCTGTAATTAACTCGTATTTACAGATAGTTCCAAAACATTCTAATGGATCCATTAATCCGGAGGATTATTCGAAAAGGGAAGAATATTAATTGTGAAACAATTAGCGCACTCCCCACATTTAACTCGGTTATTTACAGAAAAGATTTTATAGCAACTCGTTCGGGATTGCAAAGTTGTTTTCTTACTGAAACCGAAATAGGAAAAATAAATATTACCTCTTCAAGAAATTTTGTATGAAAACGAATGGAAAAACGATCACTTCAATTAAAAACGCAATGTTAGCGTGAATAGGCTTTTTCCTGGGGTTCCAAAATACTATAGGCTCAAAAGCACTCACTTCCAAATCCATCAGAGTGTTCGGATACAAATGGTGTGAAAGTACATGCGACACTCTGAAATCTCTGCAAAAGGAATTGAAATATGGTTTGAATACAAACTTCACCAAAATATTTGTGTAACGAGATGGAAATTGTTTCACCTGTAAGACCACAAGCTGAAGTTCCACAAATACATTCTCCAATTCGTTTTTCTATGGATATAATTATGTGATGCTACAGTCATCCAGGCTAATGAAAGAGATGCCACTAAATATGATGCCATGACCGCCCAATAGTCCGTGAGCCAACAGGATAATGCAGAAGATGTCAATAGTGTCAGAAGCAGTCCATCAATGATCGTATCAGCTATACTCCGACCTCCAGAGGGTATTTTCTTCAGCTCCTCTCTCACGGCCCTCTTCAAAGTGCGGTAGAAACCATCGTCTTTAAATGTGAATGGTGAATTTCTTGGCGTTGTTGCCTCTTTAACGTAATATTTTTCTAGCATTTTGTCCACTGTCGGATTCATGTGATGGCTTTCGAAGGCTTCTGTTATATCTGTGCCCTAAAATAGGAACCGTAAACTAAAACATAGTTCATTTAAAAATGGACAATTAACATTCAAAGGTATGCCAAACTGAAATAGGACTGAGCGGAACATATTTGTTGGTAAAAGCCGAAGAGATGGGCAAGTCTTCACGCAATTAGTGCCTAAAGATGAGTAGCGTCGTTAGGCAGGCTCAGAAAAAGTTGGCTTGACGGCCTGGATGCACTGCTTAACAATTGGGCAAAATTAGGGAATTACAGTGAAAAATGAAGAGTTGTGGGGAGATCTTCACCCAGGAGTGAGACGATGTAGGTTAGAAAAGGTAGACCTACTACTATTTTACTACACATTAATGCACAATATTTTCTCTTCGTAACATTTATTGGCTTCTATATTCATATCAAAAAATGTCTCGTCTATAGTGATTAAATTACCTTAGAAAGCTCCAGCCACTCTGCTCCACCGGGATGTCTATGAAGGAAATCATTCAAATCGTAAATCCCATTATGCACTCTCCACAGGCCCTCAGCGCCATCGTCTAAAGCTTTCCCGGTGAGCCATTGTACCGGGTCCCTTAACCCTTCGTCCCTTAGCGAGGGGTACTTCAGCTGAGGGAAGCTAACATGAGTTTTCTTTTCCGCGGCCCTTTGATGAGCTAGCTCTATATACTCGATGTCTTTTGGAGCCATTTTATAACATAACTTTAATAATTTTAATGAGATGTTCACTGGTTAAAGTCAGACGTTTAAATAGAATATAGTGCGTCTCGTTCTCTTATTATAATACATTGTGATTACACAGTACGTATGTTTTGTAAATATAAAAATATAAAATTATAAATTCATTGGCGTCACTTATCAGTTGTGGACTGGTAATAACATAAGTAAATTGATAATGGTAACATAAGTAAAATGATAATAATTGATAATGCTTGTTTTTATGATTATTATACTCAATATAATTATTTGTATAATGGCAGAATATTACAATATCAAAGTACTCTACTGTGGTGACAACTTAGGTATCATTTGCTATAGTTAATTAACCTACTATAGACACAAAAGAATATTACCACAATTTTAGCGATAAAAGCTCTTTGATCAAAAAATTATGAATTAATAGCAATTTAGAGGTAGCCCTTCACTTGAAGTAGGTAGGTATACCTTTCTTTGAGAGACTATATAAAGAATCCATCAAATGGCCCTCAGATGGATATTCACGTCGTACAAGACTCTGGCGGACTTTTAATAAGGAGTGTGTTTTACCTGGGATAATAAGCTACGCATTTTACTGCTGAGGTAAATTAATATATGTATAGTAAGATCAAGACAAAAACATGGTCTTGTTCTTGCATTTGCTCAAGTCTGGCAGGATCTGTCTTGCAACAAGAACAAGACCAACTTTGGACAACTATTTCTATAGAACCTTGCGTTATTACTAGTGATGGGATGTTCTCGAGAACAATCTCACCCTCGGAAACTTACTCGTGAGAATTTTCGAGAATTTATCTTCTGAAGCATATTAAACTTGGCATAAACCTCATCAAACATGCAAGTATGGTGGTTTTAATTGTTTTTAAGATTTAAAGGTTAAGATAACGTCACCCAAAATATTAAATTCTCAAAAATTCTCACGAGTAAGTTTCCGAGGGTGAGAATGTTCTCGAGAACATCCCATCACTAGTTATTACTATAGTTAGGTATTTGATGCACTACACTATGACAACTATTTAATGTCCAAACATGTTCAATTCAAGTTTCGATATTAGGTACAGTCCGAAATAGAAGCATTGAAATCTCGTCAATTGAATCTACCGCAGAGGAATTTCTTACACAACATTATGCGAGAGACGCTAAGACTGCCCGTAATTCGCCGTTCACTTTCAAGGAGAACTTTCATAAACCGTTAAAAGGAGCGCTTTTGAGGAGCTCAAGGATATGCCAAGGGATGCGGCTAACCGTTACCAGCATTAATGATGGCTTATTCATATCATATATTTTATTATATGTCATTATATTTTATATATTTTATTTAGCTCGGCTGTTGTGGCTGATTGGATGCTGAATATTTTGGCATTTTATTCTGACCCAAAACAATGCCTTATATCACGCTAAAATGGCTAAACGGATTTGGATGAAATTTAACGTAGAGATTACCTTGATAAACTCCTATGATACTTTTTATCCCATAAAAAATATTAAGAACCCAAATTATAAAGTCAACGCGGACGAATTCGCGGGCAAACTAGTAGGTATACATATGACAATAGTTGTTGAGGTACCTAGTAACCAAAGAACATTAAGAAAAGATGCCACTTTCGAACGATATTGTATGGTATTTCAAACGTCAGAAGTTGGCGATGTATCGGGAAACATGGTGAATTTTCATTGGTCCGTTCTAGGTCAAGCTTGGAAATAAGCAATCGAAATGTCACGTGCCATTGAACTGCCATTGCCATTGAGCTGCTATAGTGATCGACCCTCTGATTGGCCGGTTGATTCTGACCTAACAAGCAGTAGTAATGCGAGCGGGGATGCCCAGCTATGCAGCGTCTTTGGCTTATTGATCTATGTTAGTAGCTCAGGGGTCGTAAATATCATATTTTATTTACAGGGATTTCTTCGTATCCCGCGTGTTATCTGCCCCGCCTTTCAAGGATTTACAGATCAACACCGACTTCAGTTTACCTTCGCAAAGTTGGGATTTGTTATTCCTGAAATTGTTATTGCCTTCAGGTGTGTTTTTCTAGTTTTATCAAATTTAAAATCAGAAGATAAGGATTGTGTGGTTTAATTATCATCAAAGACACGGTTGATTGAAGACGGGTTGTTTGACGGGCCCGTTAGCGTGGTTGGCGCGGAGGCGCCTTTCACTCTGCAGGTCGTAGGTTCGATTCCTACCCGGGACATGCATTTGTGTGCATTAACATGTCTGTATGTCCGGAGTCTGGGTGTATATGTATATTAAGTATGTATTTACAAATAAAAAAGTAGTATATGTAGTAATATCAGTTATCTGGTTTCCATAGTACAAGCTCTGCTTAGTTTGGGATCAGGTAACCGTGTGTACAAAAATGTCCCAGGATATATTTTTTTTATTTTTTTATTATAGAATAGATTCGAAAATATCATGGATGGTAAGCAGAATAAAAATCTGTGTTGTTTATGCTCAAGCGTTGACACGTAACGATAAGGGCCACCGCAGACATACTACTTTTAGCATCGGCGATCGGCGATTTTGCGATAGTATAGATGCTGCGTCGCGTTTCTTCGAGCGCGAACGAGCGAGACGCAGCATCTAAATCGCCGATGCTAAAAGTAGCATGTCTGCGGTGGCCCTAACACAATGCAATTTTAAAATAGCTGAAAATGAATGAACATATTATCAATAATTAAATGTATAATTAAGTAGTAATTTAGGTATCAACCCTAATGTTCAGGCTTCGTTCGATTCTTTAAAATAAAACAAATAATAATAATAAAGTTAAGTATCTTCTGTCGCATATAAATCAAATCAAATGAAATCCAATGAATGCTAAACGCTGTGGAACGTGTGTGTTCACGAAAACAAATAAATTATTTTCGTAATTCCAGGACGCCTACTCCGAAATACGAAACGAAATGCTTCGGCTGACGGATCGTACGATTTTCTACTCTGAAAGTGTTTCAGAAGTGTTACGGATTCTTTAAGAGTGGGGCTCACGAAAGAAGAAACGTCAAATCTCGACTATAGAATCCGAACTTCGGATCCGAAACACTTTCGGGGTATGAAAACGTTGTGATCCATCAGCCGAAGAATTTCGTTTCGTATTTCGGAGTAGGTACCCAGTTTCCTCTGTGTATTCCTTCGTCAAGGGTTTTCAAGAGGCATTATTGTTGGCACGACGCCACCGGAATGCTTCTCCCTGTCAGGGTGGGTGCGGGAGCCGTGCGGGGACCATGTGATCACATGACCGTGGATCAACAGCCTAGAGCCAAGCTGTAGCCAAGTTACTATATGGGCTGGCTCGACCGGAGTAGTCCCCCTCTCATAGAAGATCAGCGTAAAGTAGCTTCGTGAGATGAGAGCCCAACCCCCCAATTCTCCTCCCCCTCTCCCAGTCCCCTTCGGGTCGGCAACGTGTGACCGATGCCTTTAGTATTGCAAGCATCTATAGTATTGTATAGGCTACGGTAACTGCTTAACATCGGACGGGCCGTATGCTTATTTGCCAACTCAGTCAATGAAATAATAACACTTTGTAATAACAAAGTTTATGTAACAGATTATTACGTAAACGGCATCGCACTGAATACTTTAACGAATATAGCTGATTATTAAATAATACAAATAACAAAAAGTATTTATCGTGTTTTTGCAATTCATGTGTTTATTGTGACCGTGACTTATGTTATCAGTACTTATCTTAATGTTATGGTCGAAACTATTTACTTGAACTTCACACCTTATTAATTTATAGTCAATAGTCCCAAAATTGACTTATATTTAATAGAAGGCAGTGATCTTCAATTAAATAGCAATTATTCAAATTAAAAATAATACAGATTCGACCTCTAGGGTGTCTAAAATACCCCATAATCTTTAGTCACAGACCTCCCTATACCATGATTTAGATAATAGTAGAATGAGATTTCTAAAGGTCATGGGGAGAAATCCGACCGACATAAATCAATCTGATTTAAACAGAAGAGTATAATAATTTCCCTATACATTATATTGTATTTAGTTATTTTATCCAATATTAATTGGGGAAAAAATATTGAACAAAGAGAGTATTTTTTCTAGTAGTACCGCTCTGCTAAATTATGTGCTGTGGCGAGTATTCGAGTTCCGAGTGATCAGAGCAAAACTATTTTCACAACCCAAAAGAATGCGACCCATGCTATTGTAAACAGATTTTTCAGTTCATACTGTCCTATTCAGATTCTGGCCGCGGCGGGTATTTTTCCATACAACTTGCCCTTTGACCGTTAGCCTAAGAAAACAATGTCTGCCCTGAATAATACCATAAAACAACTCTGCACTTAATTTAACAGAACTGAGGTTGTAATTTTAAAAATTTAATGAGCCGTACAACAAGCTTATCAAAACATTCTCACTTAATGTAACATTCAGATGAGCCCCGAGATATCATTTGGAAAGGAACGTTTATTTTCATTATAAACGAAATGTTAAAATATTTTTTATTCCTTTTGTTTCTCTTGCGAATACTCTTCCCTTGAAAAGTAGAATTACATTCAAATTGTATTTTTTTTACAATGAACTTGTGATGATTTTACTCTTTTGCTAGGATCACTTAATTTTTTTTTATATGAGCGATACCTTCTCATAAAGGTATTCTATAATACATAACCAAGCAAAAGTGAGACATGGGACTATCCAAAATTCTATGACCTACGAAACGGAGTCCATGGACACAGTATGACTCAGTCGCTCGCGGAAAATAATATTGAAAACATGTCGGTATTGCCAATACGGCTTATCTTCTGGTGAATGAAGCCTTCTTATGTATTTAAAAATTCATTTGTTTTATTCGAGAGCGATAAGCTCTATGAATTTCGCTGCATGTAGTGGTGCGCTGAGCATTAGTTTAGTTAGGGCCACCGCAGACATGCTACTTTTAGCATCGGCGACCGGCGATTATGCGACTGTATCGATGCTGCGTCGCGTTTCTTTGAGCGCGAATGATCGCGACGCAGCATCAAAATCACCGATCGCCGATGCTAAAAGTAGCATGTCTGCGGTGGCCCTTAGTGGTTGCGGTAATATTAGAAGGTACCATATCTGTTAAAATAATACATCAATGCCTATAATTGTTGAATTTCGCCGAGAATATACTCAAAATAGATTTAAGTAGGTAAAGACCTCTTAGATCAACTTAAGTAGCTTAGATAAATACCTCTTACACCGAAATAGCTAGTATGTAATATAGTATAGTATATAGTATGTAATAGGACCGGCCTAGTGCCATGTTGTGACGTCACAACTGGAACTTGGTACGGCTTTCGGCTAACTTCACTCATAAGACATTCGTACAGTACTTTATATGAGTGAAGTTAGCCGATAGCCTGTCATATTCTTTTAATCGCGTTGTAGACACTAGAACGGTGTTCACCTTATTCTATTGAACCGTATTTTACATCACAACAACATTGTCCGGGTGATACTGCACTTTAATTTGAATTAACCTCGACAGGCTTATAAAAAGCCTATAGCCGCATCCCCGGCGATGGGACGAGGGTCCGCACCCTCATTAAAAAGGAGGCTCCTGTCGATGCCACTCGCATTACCGAGTTGATCAAATTACCACAGGGTAAAGACTAACCCCCTTATTCATAGAAATTTATAATTGACCTGCAGTGGCATTACAAATCACATTTGTTCCTAAAAATGCTTATCAAAACCATTGCAAACTGGCAAAATCTCTATGAATAATGGGGTAAAGAAAGAGGTGCCCTTATTAGATATATGTATGGAAAAAAACGTGGTCATTGTTTTTTTCATTTTCATTGTTCTATCTACCGGTAAATAGTTGAACTACTCGCTTCGTTTTATGTCGATGTTAGTACTAGGCCGACCACTCGGCCGAGTTGCCTAGGGCCAGTCCCCTTAGTAATTGGTCCATGAGAATTACCTTCGAAATTCGAATTGAACTAGGTCTGATGCCGAGGTTTTAGTGTCACTTTGACATAATAGTTATAAAATAATGCCTTGATATCTATAGACAGCGAGCGCGATCAACTGTCTATGTTCATCAAATATTTTTTAGGTTCATGATGTTCATGGACTCCGTTTAATAGAACCAACTACATATTTTTGACAGTCACCTGTCTCCCTCTTTCTTGGACTTTGATAGCAGCAATTTATTTAGAGCTGAAATCATAGAT
This sequence comes from Drymonia ruficornis, assembly GCA_947859195.1. Taxonomy (NCBI): domain Eukaryota; kingdom Metazoa; phylum Arthropoda; class Insecta; order Lepidoptera; family Notodontidae; genus Drymonia; species Drymonia ruficornis. Next base: position 8,308,943 of record OX401912.1, on the reverse strand, counting down.
TAATTTTAGGGCGGTAGGGCGGTAGGGCGGTATCTAGTTAAAGCGCACGCGCAAAACTTTTATAAATCTATGGCTGAAATTAAGTCGAGCCATAACACCGGGACGCTAGGCGACGTCGCCGGCCACCTATCCAAACAATTTGTATTGACTGGCGACGTCGCCAGGTGTGTTACCTCCCATACATTTAAACACGAATAGTCGGCTACGGTGGCTGGCGACGTCGCCATGGGTACCCGGTGTGGTGTGTTATGGCCCGTAATAAGACGTGGTGGTAGGGCAGGGGGCAAGTGAGTATGCGGCAAAAACTGTATACCTACTTAATTCAGGAGAAATAACAAAAAAAAGCAGGTTTGTAAATATTCCGCTATGAGAAAGGTACGTCACTCCGTCATGCAAATTAGATTCTTCCCGCGGGGATTGTAAAGAGTTAGTTTCCTCATGTATGACAAATTACCTCGTAATATAACACGCATACGAGAGCAAAATGTTCATGCATTATACTTACTAACACAAAGTAATAAAAACCGGCCAAGTGCGTGTCGTACTCGTACATAAAGGCTTCCGTACCACCGTTGAATAAATTATTTTTTAACTATTTTTAATTATTGTTTTACTTTTTTATTTTTAGTATTTGTTGTTGTAGCTGTAACAGAAATACACATTCTGTGAAAATTTCAAATTTTAACTCTCTACCTTTTTTTATTACGGCTCGTAAGATACAGCCCGCTGACAGACGGACAGACGGACTGCGTAGGCTTATTAATAGGGTCCCGTTGGCATCCTTTGGGTACGGAACCCAAAAAATGTAAGCCTGTCGTGACTCGATCGTGTCGTCGTGATTTTTGCACTGTAAGTATCTAACCCTTTTGGTATTCAATTTTTTTTTGGTAGGCATTGATGTAATTTTTTAGCAGATATGGTAACTCCTAACATTGCTATCACTGCTGCTCAGCGCACCACTACATGCAGCGAAATTAAAATAATATTACCGAACAATCTAATCTAATTTTATGCTAATAATTATGTATTTATTATTAACGAAAGAAATTCATTAATTCATGTGAAAATGATTACAGAAATGAGTGTGTTTTCTTATGATTTCTTTAATATAAATTATTTGTTTACACGGGCTATTGATACTTACCTTAACATTCATACGTGTACTGTTAAATTGTAACTGTAAAATTTATTTGCCATAAAGATAATGTAAGTGAACTTATCTTCATGGCAAATAAATTTTATTATTATGTTTCTCTTAATCCACTCGGGCTAAACCCTGTTATGTAAGGCACCTGCTGGGGTCAACCGCTGCAGGTGATAAGACACTTACAGCAGCTTGACCCCAGAAGGTGCAGGAACTATTGCAAAATTGTGAAAAAATAAAATGGGTCTATTGCATGAAGTTTGGATGGACTGTGGATTGGGCTATGGGAAGGGTTCGGACACCTGCCATAATCAGTGTTACACTAATTATCGTTGGCAGGTGGTGACTTGCCGCTCACTAGGTGGGCTCCTAAAATTGCCATCGTAAAGACGGCTAGGGGCAACACTGGTGGGGGCGGCTCAGGGGTGTAGAGAGGTGTGCTGCGCTTTCTCCGAAGTTACTCGCGGCGTTCCCCTTTAACACTTCCACCCCTGGATCATATAGCTCTGACGACCCCTCTCTGGACAGCCAACTAAGGCAAGCCAGAGCTGAGAGTCCTGCGGGCCCCCGTCGGTTTCCACTCGGCCGGCGAAGACACGCCGAGGTGGGGGCCCTGACCGACTCTCTGGGGTACTCGGGTCCGTTGTGTCGCTACTCACCAACAGCTCGCCACAAGCTGCCCTGCGGGCTTATTATTATTATTATTATTTTGTTTTACAATTTTTGTTCTCCCAGGTGATTGGGGTATAACCATATCTGCGGGCTTTTGGCCAAGCAAGAAATGGTGGGGCGAAAGAATGATAAAAATATACATATTAAATAAATATTAATTAATACATAAATATATAACTACTGTAGAAGATTAATTTTGTAACGGTTTTATGTTTGGTCTATAGATAGAAACTTTCTTACGATCCTGCAAGTGTTTAAGACTGTTGCTTTTTGAAGAAGGGTGTATGTTAGTTTGTGAATGCCCAAAGCTGCGAGACTGGTGTGTAGTGTGTGAGGTATGACGCCGGTCGATGAATGGACTATTGGTATTGTTCTTACTGTCTGTACTCTCCATTGATTTTTTATCTCTATTGATAAGTCCTGTATATTTAGCAATTTTTTCGGTGTATGTTGATGCAAGATTATGTGCATTAGGTACGGCTATATATTGATATAGCCGTACAGTATACGGTGCTATTATCTTTATCATGAAGCAGAATATCTGGTCTGTTATAATGTACTGTTTTATCGGTAATTATTATACGGTGGGACCGGTGGTATATTTTATGATTCGCTGATTCTAGTATTGTTTATGGTGTATATTTATAGTATGGAGTTTTTTGTGCGATGAATGAGTGTTTGTATGCGAGATGTTGGTGTATAATAGCGGCGACTTGATCGTGACTGTGTTTATAGTCTGTTTGTACTATGGATTTACAGGCTCCAGTTATGTGCTGAATAGTCTCCGGGCTACTATGGCAGTGTTGACATATGTCTGATGAAAGAGTTCTCTTAATTATCTATTTTCTATAGTTTCTTGTGTATATTGTTTGGTCTTGGATGGCAATCATAAATCCTTCCGTTTCAGGGAACAACTCGCCACGTTCAAGAAATGCATTCGATGCACTTTTATCGACGTTGGATTTGAGTAGGTCCTGTCGGTGTCTGCCATGAAGGGATTTTTGTATCCAAGCATCTAATTTCTGGGGAATGGTTGTGATTTGTTGGTTTCTCTGTGCAGTCGAGTCTGATAGATTGAGTGGAGTCAATTTCTTATCTGTATGAACTATTAATTTGTGTAACGGAGATCGGTCTGATTGGTTGTGGAAAAATGTGCGTAGTGTTGTTATTTATTTATTGTGTAAGTTCTGTATGTCTATCAGCCCTCGTCCACCTTTAGCTCTGGGGAGTGTGAGTCTTTGAATACATGCGCGCGGGTGATGTTTTCTGTATTTGGTTAAAAGGGTATTTATTATTCGTTGAAGTCTTTTTAAGTCTGTCTGCGACCAGTGGATGATATTCCTATATACTGTTTTATTGGTTTCTAATTGCGTTATTTTATAGTAAATAAAATCTTGTGTGGGTGGACCCTTGCATAAATGCACCAGAGCCAGCACCAACAGGAACAAACGGCGAGAGATCGTGAGGCGAGCAACATCTGCCCATGGTAGCTCCACATGATGACCATGACCGCTCTGCCAAGAGCGTAACGACTAAGAAGAAGAATGATTGCCTCGTTATATTCATTTGTCCACCTCATTCGCTGGTCTGTCTGTGTGTTAAATGATTGTGAGTAGTTTGTTTCTTGTGTGTGAATTGATTCTAGCTCTGCTTTGACTTCGATATAAATTTTATCAATCTGCTCCTGGGGTAACATTTTCTTTTGGATTATTGCTCTACGTTGGTCTCCTACTCTCTGTCGTCTTACTTGAAAGTTGGGATATTTTTCAATAAATTTCGTGTGTAAGGGCAATAAATATGATTTAGTGTCTGTTTCCATATTGGTAAGCTGAAGATAAGTGCGTAGGATGAATTCATTCATTTCTGTGTTCCATTTCCTACGCGTTTTTATACAACTAGTAGTTGGCACAGGTTCATTGACAGAGTTTTTCTCCTGTGCAACATCCACTAGTCCCATACTGATAGTAGACGATGGTGTCGGAGACACGCAGTATGATGGTGCTGTTGAAGAGATGGAAGGGAACAGTGACAGGGAAGAAGATCCAGCTGGCCTACTCCGAAATACGAACCTAACGTTTCGGCTGACGGATTGTCGTGATTTGACATTTCTTCTTTCGTTTTTCTCTACGATTTGACATTGTTTTGATCGTAAATCGAATCCGTACTTCGGACGATCCGTCAGCGACGTATTTTGGAGTAACCCCCCTGACACTGAAACGTGTTCGGCTGTAACCAATTTATCGAGAGGAGCCCGCCTGCTCAGCCCCTCGTCGCCGATGGTTCGCATGCTGTGACATCCAGCACCGGCTACAGATGTGCCCCGGCGACCCCCGGGAAGCGGCCGCAAATTATATTTTTTGTTATCTTTCTCCATATTCTCTACATGGGTTTGAGACCGTTCGTACAGAAAGGGTATGTGGGTTTTGGTGTTATAAACCCTTGTTTTAGTACATCCCTTTATGGGGTTGATCTGATGTTCGGACCTAAATAGTGCCAGCTTTCCTTAAGCCCCCCCCCCCCCCCCAACACGGCAAGGTGGTCCCCTGGTTGGGGTTATTATTATTATTATTATTATTATTATTATTATTATTACTGTTTTACCCATAACCGTGACACCCGAGATCCCTTACAAATCCTGTCATTACCAGCCCGCCGCTACAACGTAAAAAAATATAATTCACTTTTACAGGTTTACTTTTTCTTACAAGTCGTTTGACATGAAAGGAGGTTTTATATTGTGAGCGAACAATAAAGAGCAGTCGCCTTTCGCCCTTTGTTCCTTTCAACTGAGAGGCTTCACTTGCACTCCCACTGCGTCTGTTTATTTTTTAAATATTGTTCATCTGAAAAAATCCGTAGTCAGATGGATACAATAATTTGGTACTTTTGTGATGAACTTGGTGTACTCTGCAGTAAATAAATACGCATGAAGTACCTACACTGAGAAAAAAACCTATTGCAGGTGCAGAAAACCTAAACTAGGTAGTATTTAACTAACTTTTTTGCAATAGCTCACATTAGGTTTTGCATTTAACCAATTTTTTTTTCTCAGTGTATGTTCCAATTTCAAACCATTTGCATTTTGCCCGATTTACACTAAACAAGTATGCACGTAAATCAAGTATCCTAGTAGCAAGAGTCCACTTGGAAATAAAGACTAGAAATATGTTTCAGACTCTTGCCTACTTGTCTTCCTGCAAACCTGCCGAGATTAGTTGGAACCTATTTACTGTCATCGTGTAAACCTGACTGTAATCTAAGTGCGTTTGTGTTCTTAACCTAACGGGTGACTATGGGCCGACACAATGGATATATTCTATTGTTCGATATACACCCAGGTGCATAAATAAACGACGCGAAACGGATTAACTGACTTGTCGGTTTAATATACCAATAATTGTGTACTATAAATGTTGCTATAATATGTTTGTATCTCTATGAAAACAGAACATTTGTGCGGTTAATACTAAATTAATCGATTTTATAATTGTTTTACCGCAATCAAATTAACCGATTACACGCGATAATATGACAATTAACCATGCGTGAAAATGTTTCAGAATAGTTTCAACGAATATAATTCTGTTGGCACTTAGTGCTGATAATGTCGGTACGCAGACAAACAATGACTGAACTGTATCACCATCCTTCCCATGCACGTACACATACCTATTGCGGGACAATTATATTTGAAGATGTGACAAAAGTCAACAGTAACACACAGCCGTAAGACACATTCGTCTTCTTCTGTTTGTGTTTTGTTTTTGTCTCTACCTTTTTGTTGTTCTGTCTGTTTATTTATATTTTTGTTTTATTTAAACTGTGTTGTGTGTCTTTTGTGCTGTGCCAAATAAATGTTTTCTTTCTTTCTTTCTTTCTTTCTTTCAGTACTAGGTGGGACACCGTAGACATGCTACTTTTCGCATCGGCGATTTTGCGACTGCATCGATGCTGCATCGCTATTTGGTGACTCTGTGCGTTCGGACGCAGCGACTGCTCCGATGCTAAAATACTAAATCGCCGATCGCAGATGCAAAAAGTAGCGTGTTTGCGGTCCTAAGAGAGAAAGAGCGACTCGGTGCGACAAAATGCGTGATAAAAGTCTCGTCTTGGCGTGTGTTAGCCCGGCAGAATTGGTAGGTATCATTGCGAAACTATACCTTACTCAAAATACTCAAATCTACTTACTTAAGGGCCGTAAGAGGTTATTTTTACTGTTCCTTATCACTATTCTCTATCCTATTTTCACACATAAGACAATTGCATGAAATCGTAGCTTCGTAGTAAATCTCAAAATTTTCACAAACAATAAAACTCGGGTGTTTTTCCGCAGATTTGTTTTCATCGGGATTATTTTACTGTTCGTAGAACACGCCCTAATTGGTATAATCGCGAAGAAAAATGGGATGTCGTTAATGCGATGAAGAAAATAATTTTAACGAGCAATCAGTGGGAAGCGGATGCAGCTGGATGTTACTGCGAATGAGTTTCAGAACTCGCACTTTTCTTAATGAGTGCACTTCAGTAATAAAAATAATATGACAAGCCTATGAAACGTAGTGATTTCTTCCTCTGTAGACCTACCGCTCCACCAAGCCAACTAGGCGACTATCAAATGGGACTCACCCGCAGAAAAAGGCGGTGGCGGTGGCGGTATGCGGGCGGGAAGATGTAGGCCGTCGTGGGTGTGCGTGCAGTGTGCGGGCGGGGAAGCCGCATTCCACCCAAGCGCCTAGTTGGCTTGGTGTTGTGGTGTAGTATGCTGAAGCACACAAAGCTCGGTAGGTTCCTAACGGCTGCACGTGTGTACAAATACCACTTTGGTTTGGTTTGCCAGTTTCGTCGTATCCGTGGTCGTATCTATAGATAGACAAGTTCTAAAATCTAAACAGGTTTTTTCCATAAATTCCAATTTCAAAATATTGTAATGCAGCGGGCGCCGGGCGGGGCTCCATTGAAGTGAACAAAACAAAGTCTGACGAAAATTTACCACCCTAGTGGATGGTAGATTTCCGTCGGAGTAATCGGCACAGTCTCCGATTAGTTCACGATAAAGGAATAACAAGGTTACGCCGGCGCCAGAGTAAATTGAATATTAGGTTATACCCATGGGACGTAATGGACGATGGTGGCCTCACGTGCAGTAGATCAAAGGATTCTCCCCTTGTATCGTTTGATACGGACGCGACTTTGATATACTGACGAGGATGGAGTAGGGTAGAATATGGCTGACTACAAAGTGTAACACTGAGTTACGATTTCTAAATTGAGAATTTCATTAACGGCGTAATTAAGCTTAAAATAAAATGATCCGAAATACGACAGCCAGTACCTACCTGACCTCTGCAGCATCTAAGTAGACACCTACTTACATAATAAATGAGGTTCCCTAATTCGAAAGATTATCTCGGAGCCGGGCCGTAGTAATTTTGAATTAATTTTTAATTGTTAAGGCACAGTAATGATCTCGGGCTTGTAATCGTATTTGTTGCGCATGACCGGCACATCCGGTTAATGTTTAACCGGAACACGCACCATGGAAATTTCACGCGGAATATTGTTTCAGAATGTCTTTTGTTTTTATTCGTGGAGATTTGAAAAAAGAAAATATTTATTCTTTTTACCCGACTACGGAGGCGTTATGATTTTGACCGGTATGTATGTATGTATGTATGTATGTATGTATGTATGTATGTATGTATGTATGTATGTATGTGCGTCTGTTCCCACCTAACTTCCAAACTACTTGTCGTAATTTGACAAATGAGGTATCGTCAGAAGCGGCTTAATGGCGCGCTGGTTATAGGCTATGTGACGTTACATAAAATTGCATATGGCGCCCTCTAGAGGACATAATGTCATGAACTAAAAAAAAACATTTTTTAATGAAACCGTGTGGGGTATCAAATGAAAGAGCTTGATGAGCACATTTCACAAATATATATATTGTTACCTATAACTCCAAAATAGTTAAATAAAAAGTAAGTTTAAAAACTAAAACCCGACTACGGAAAAAACGCGCTCTAAAAAGTATGAAACAAGAAAATATTCTCATCTAGAGGATAGCCGTGGTCCGTGTTCATGTGCCATTTGGCCCTAAAAGACCTACACGGACCACGGCTATCCTCTAGATGAGAATATTTTCTTGTTTCATACTTTTTAGAGCGCGTTTTTTCCGTAGTCGGGTTTTAGTTTTTAAACTTACTTTTTTTACAGCAGCGATTAAAGTATTTTTTATGACATAGTTTTGTTTTCACGGGGCATCCTTAAATTACGCCACACGTTAAGGGGGGAGGAGGGGGTGGGTGGGGGACCTATGTTTTGTGACGTCACATTAAATAATCTAATACCTGCCTAAGTATTAAAACCGACATTTGAACTGTAAACGATTTTTTTTCAAAATTTCTGAAAATTTAAAAAAATATTTAACTTCTTACTAGGGAGGGGGGAGTCTCGCAAATGTAACCAGCTGTGACAAGGGGGGAGGGGTCAAAAAATCATGAAATTCGTGTGACGTAATTTATGGATGGCCCCTATAATACCTGTACCAATCAATTAAACGTGCTTTTTAATAAAATATTGTGCAATATATTGTCAAATTAATTAAATACTCTATGAATACACAGATGAGAAATAACTAATTCATCTAGGTAAGTACTACCTACTCGATAAGATAACCAATACATTATTAACAACTTTACGTGCCTAGTTAAGTCACATTAATTCCCAGCTCTAATGTATTGTATACATGTCATGATGTCATGTCATGTATGAATAGTCAACATAAATATTAACACTTAGACATGAGACCGATACCGTAACCGAGAATAATTAAATTCTTGCCCGAGACTGAGACCAATAAACGACAAAATTAAAGAAATATTGAGACAATACTACCAGCCGACCGAGCGAACCGCGCGACAACTTTAAAATACACTAGTTCTTCAGATGCATAATTATATTCTCTCAAAGCTCGCCGAGAACAAGACCCAGACGTAAATTTTAACCGATAACGGCCAAGACCGAGGCCAAAACGGAAATCTCGGTCGGACTCTACAAATTCACTTTACCATTACAATACCAGTACACGCCAGCATAATCTGCTTAATACCGAAGCAATTACTCCCATCTCGAGCTTAAACGAAAATCTTTTCCTGAATTCGCGCCGATGCAAATTGCTTAGAATTATAAAAGCGTCTCCCTGAGTGCCGAGTCGGCGCGAAAAACGGCGCAAACATCTCAACATTATACCTACTATATCAGAGAGATAACCCCGCAATTAGACCTTCCACTTAATAAATATTCGACCCACGTCCGCTCATTGTAGCTGCGATGTTATAATGCTTTTATTTACCATAAATTCAGGGGATGCCCGTATTTTTGGCGTTCACGAAAATTGGATGTAATAAAATGTGATGTATGTGAGTTTATTTGGAAATGTAAAATAATAGCGAGTAATTTTTGGAGTAATTAGGTACGATTTCTTGTATCCAAATAGGGTTCGCTATGAGTGCTATGTTGTCAATCCATTATTAGTTTTATTTGTTTGATTACTTAATCGACTACGAAGATATTTTATATTTACGTCCACTGTAAAAAATAGCAATATTAGAGAATTGTAGAGGCATTCGGATTCAGTTTCTACAATAAATAATAGTTCCTCTAGCCCATTCATCTATTGGTTTTAAATACACGACGACACTTGACAATAAAACACTAACCCCCAAATTCATAGAGATTTTCGCCAGTTTACAATGGTTTTGAAAAGCATTTTTATGAATAAACTAGCTGTGCCCGCGACTCCGTCCGCGTCCAGTCGGTGAAGCCCTTAAATATAATTTGGTCTATCGTCTAATCTGTATTACGTCAGTCTGCATCAGTCTGAGTTCGTCTGTCCGTGGCTGTCTATCTGTACCAGTCTATACCAGTAAGGTGGTAGAGTCTGACCAGTAAGGTGGAGATCGGCATTCAAGTAGCTAATTTACCTTCGTTTCGTATGATGAGGGAGAGAGCCGGAAGCGCAACCCAGCCACCTCCCCGTCCCCTCCCACTAACCCCACTCCCCTTCAGGTTGGAAACGTGCTACCGATGCCTTTGGTTGCAAGCATCTATAGGGTACGGTAACTGCTTAACAACAGGTGGGCCGTACGCTTGCCTGGCGCCTTAGTTGTATAACAAAAGTTTGACTTTATTTGTCTGTGTGTATCAGTTTAGCTGTAAGTATCTGTCTGTCTGAATCGGTCTGTCTGTAATCTATCGGTAGGTGAGTATCTCTGTCTGTACCAGTCTATCTGTATCCGTCTATCTATATCTGTAGTTACTCACAGTATCACGACTGAGCGGTTGGACTCCAGAGCTCAATGTTTAAGTTTGTACTTGATACCCATGTTCCTTATTTAAAATGAGTGAGTGCTCCAGACTCACGGCTTAGGTAAGAGTCACTTCGCAACATCGTGCTTAAAAAGTTAGAGTCCGGAGTTTATCGTCTAAGTCAATAGTCAAAGCGTTTATTTTGTTTAGGCCTAGGAGGGCACTTATAAGTAGTCATTTTACATGTTTTCCTTAAATTCTAGCGCCGGATCGGAAACGCGACCTCGCCTGAGAAGTTTCTACTTGATACCCACATTGCTAATTCAAAGTTAGCAGGTCCTCCAGATTTATGTTTTAAGCAGGCAGTTACCCAGCAGCATCATTCCTGAGGGGTTGGAGTTCAGAGTTCAATGTCTATGTTTCTATTACTACTTAATTCAAAATCAGCAGGTCCTCTAGACTTACTTCTTAGGTAGGTAGCTTCCCTACGGCATTAGTACCTACTGTGGAGATGAATTCCAGAGTTAACGTCTAAGATTCCGCGTGATACAAAGACCCGCTTAATGTTTTTTATACGTAATTAGGAATAATAAAAAAACTAAATTTCTTGAAGCAAGGATGATATTAAATTTTGACATGTGGTGCAAGGCAGGTATTGTCTCATTTTAAGTATAGCGACATCTAGTTAAGAAAAACGAAACTTAAGATTGTAGAACGCAGCAATAAAATTATTATTATTATTATTAAAATTAAGATTATCTATTCCAAATAGTGTCGGATCACACACAACGTAGGGCTCCGTAGGGCTCCGCTCTAAATAGACGTATTTCAATAACTAAAACTTATTTTTTGCTAGAATTTCTGTGTGGTCATAAAAATTTACAACCTAATATTTTAGAAAAAAATATCCTAGATGTTAAGTTGGACAATTAGTCATATCCATGCCAAATTTCATTGAAATCAATCCATTGGATTCGAAGTTGTGCGTGTTCGAATATTTAGGTAGTTTTTGAATGTTTTGCGGCAACCCTCAACTTTACCGAAAAAAAAAATGCTAGATGTTAAGTTAGACTATTAGTCATATCCAATTTTTAAGTAGTTTTTTGAATTTTCTGTGGCAACCCTAAACATTAACGAAAAAAAAAGTATCCTAGATGTTAAGTTAGACTATTAGTCATATCCATGCCAAATTTCATTGAAATCCATCCGGTGGATTCGAAGTTGTGCTCTTTCGAAAATCTGAGCAAACATACAAACATACAAACATACAAACATACCCACAGACAAAAATTCTAAAAATGATAAAAATGAATTCTGCTGGTCCACCTAAGTCCCCCCCACTATTTTTTTTCCAAATATTTCGAATGTACAGACGCGACCAATTTTACATTCTTATTATATGTATAGATGTGATTTATAATTCATCATAAAGCAAGGCGATCATAATTTTCTATGAATTTGGGGATCAGTGTATACATCGAGTGTACACCACCGCGACACCTTATTACAGTTGTAGTGGCGATGTCGCTACACTGAGATACACTGAGTGTCGAGTGTCGCCGTGTATCCCGAGCAGACACAAGTGTTTAGACTCAAATTGTTTTAAAATTCAACGCACGAAGATATTTTTTCAGGCGATATTCATAAAACTCATATCTCTCTAAAAATAAAACTTTTCTTACTAAAATAAACTTAAATGACTTTTATATTCAAAGTCCATTTAGAAAGTTTCGATGGGAAACGTGAGGAATTTATCAATGAACTATTTATTTCGATTAGACTGATTTCTGTGTGATAACAAGGTTGCCGCCGCCAATATGTTATCTACTCGAATATTAAACAAACATCAAGTCATGGATAAGATTTTGTCCAATTTAATTATGATTTATGACAAAACTTTGTTAGCCTCTGGAATATTTTGAAGGATCTTACTTAATAAAAAAATCAACTCGCTCATTCATCGACTGACAGGTAGACACAGCCTAGACCGGGGAACATAAAATGTTGCCATTCCCTTGTGTAACGTAATTGAGTACTATGAAAGGATTCTTGTAAATTCATCTCCTAATGGGATTGTAAATAGGGGATGAAAGTTTGTATGGAAAATCTCATCGGACACACGGCTAGCAAACAAGAAATGAAAGGTGCTATGAGTAACAAAATAAAATTATGTAGGTATCCATCTATTTAATTTTTGACTATGGGAACGACTTAGATTTTGATTCCCCGAAGTAAATTGCTGCTTAGTTTAGATTTTTAAAATCTGTCATTTTTTAATATGTCAGATTTTCCGCACATTTTAGGACAGTCTCATTCGTTATTCATAAATTAAACAGTATGAAATATAGCATTAGCAACTTTGTACTGATTCGTCCACGGGGGCCGTACTAAACCCGTAAATTAAATTCCAGCGACAAATGTGTCGCCCACACTGTGGCGCCGCATGGCGCAAGCCTAATTTGATTATTACGCTGTGATTGCATTTTCTGCGAATGATAACTTATTAGCACGTCGCTTGTTAGTAATTTGTTTCAGCTGACTAAATTAGTATGGAAATTAGATTAGACGAAATTGTAATGCTTTCGAATTTCGAATGTAGTCAAAGAAGACTTACCAATTTAAAAATAGAATAAAATAAATCGATGAAATAGTAGATTGTATGATAAGGGAGCAAAATAATATTTTTACGGCGAGGGCGCTTTTTTGAATCCAGAGCGAAGTGAGGGATTCTAGAGTAGAATCCCGAGCGTAGCGAGGGATTCTTTAGTAGAATCCTGAACGTAGCGAGGGATTCAAAGTACGTCGCCCGAGCCAAAAATATTTTGCGCCCGAGAGATACACTCTACTTTTCATCACCCTCTATGAGAAAATAAAGGGCTCCTCATATTTTATTGTAATATTATTATTTAATAAGACATTTAAAGGTGGTAGAGCCAAGCTGTAGCCAATTGACTGCAGCTCATATACGGGCTGACTCGACCGGGGTAGTACCACCCTCTCACAGAAGATCGGCGTAAAGTAGCTATTACAGCTGCGTTTCGTACGATGAGTGAGAGAGCCGCAAGCCCAACCGGCCCAACCGGGTCGGCAACACTCGAGCAATGCCTTTGGTATTGTAAGCATCCATAGGCTAGTTCGCGCGTTTTAATTTGATTTATGTTTTTATTCAGCTGGCGGCTCGACTATGGGCCCCGTCGCGTCGTACCAGCCAGTCTTTATTCAAACAATATTTGCGTTCGATTTATTTGGCGCTGAACACTAAGATATTCTAAATTCAAAAAGTGCGCCGCAATTTACTTTCCCGCACACTTATTTCATAAGTGTGCGGAAAAGTTCATTCCGGCGCACTTTTTGAATTTGGAACAAGTTTCTTATAGAAAACACCACCTTTGGGCTCACTTAAAGGCGAACCAAGTCGTCCTTTTCGAATAGATGGGATGAAAATAATAATAACATAATATGTCATGTTACTGAGTTGCGGAAACCAGCCAGTAGGTACATTTATTTTGGTTTTCCAAAGTGAACGGTCACATTTTTGGCTTGTTTTGTTCTGTATCGTTATTAATGTAAGTTCGTTGATGATATTATAAACATATACTTGACACTGGCAAAATACCTATAAAACTGGGTGGGCCATATTTTTTACGAAAAAAGAAATAAGATTTACATTGCATCTTTTAAAGGAATCAATCGTTTAAATAATTCTATAAAGTACGCAATGTAACCTAAAGTCCAGAATAGTTGGAGCTTTCGTAGGAGATTGGTAGATGTCGTGAGTTAGCAGGTCTGAGCATTTACATAATTATATTAGTCTGGGTTGTGAACCCGCCACCCTGTACCTACTAATTGACATTGTGACGTCATTGCAAAGAGTAAAGTTATGACATTTTCAATTTCGAACTAAGAATGTGATAAGAAATTCAAAATAGGAATTTTAGGTTTCAGTTTTAAATTGGTAGGTACTTTAAATATCACAAAAAAACTTTATTCGGTGTGAAAACAAAAGCAATCAAATTATATTGACGGATAATCAGCTAATCTGCTGGCCTACTCCGAAATACGAACCTAACGTTTCGGCTGACGGATTGTCGTGATTTGACATTTCTTCTTTCGTTTTTCCCTACGATTTGACATTGTTTTGATCGTAAATTGAATCCTTACTTCGGACGATCCGTCAGCGACGTATTTCGGAGTAACCCCCCAGATACCATTAGGATTTTTTGAGATTCACTACCCATTATTATTACTGCACCAAATGAGTTCTACCATCCCATTGGTGCTTTCGAACGGCGATATTATAAGAAAGAATAGAAGCTGATTACGGCACATTTGAATTTATAAACCATCTTTAGAACTCCGAGCGAACTGGAACATTTTGAACGCTTCCATCTTTGGCCATGTTGTGTTTAAAATAACAGGGTCTTTTTCTTACATCCAGGTACATAACTTCGGTGAAGTTTTAGCAGTGGTTACGTCGTTTTTTTACAGTTTTGATTTATTATTAATGCTATTAGATAGAGTAGGATGTCGCGGTTCGTTTCAATTAATCAGAAACCAGACAACAGACCGATAATGATGAGTTATTTGAAATTTAGTAATACCACGTACTACTCCACTAAAGCGTCGGGTTCCTAGGAATCATATAACGGCCGCACTAGAACATTGGCTATGTCAAAAACGGTGTCCAAACCGGTCTCTAGGCAACCGCGCCATAGTTTACATAGCCAATGTTCTAATGCGGTCGTTATATGACGGCACCAATTTGGAGGAACCCAGCGCTTAAGCGAACTAGGCGCGTGTCAAATGTGACGTCAACGGCACAAAAAGGCGGTGGCGGTGTTCGGACGGGAAGCCGCAGGCGGTGGCAGGTGTGCGGGCGGGGAAACCGTATTCCAACCGAGTGCCTAGTTGGCTTGGTAGTAGTAATGCATAGGTAGGTACCTAATAAATATTTTAATTTGTTTTTTTTTTTAGCTCTCCTGTAAAATAGCTATTTGTTACTCACGCACTGTTAGAACTTCACCGACGATACGATAAGGTAAATAGGAATAATAAAAAAATATACTATTTCGATTCTCAGTATCGACAGTTTCCTTGAGCGATTTCTTCGGAGGTTTGTTTAGTCGAAATAAAGGGTGCGGTCCAATGACTTCAGCGGAAGGGTCGCGGCACAGCTTTCGTAAATGTAACTCGGTCGATTGGTCGTCCCGTATAAACAAAATGGAATTAAATTTTAAGTTAACCGTATCTTAAGATGATTTTAATAAGGTTCACCAAATTTGCGTTCGTAATCAATATTTATCTAGGATTATTACCTAATTCACTTTTGAGAAAATTAATAAAATACCAACAGAATTTGTTTTGTTTTTATGCACCAATATAATGTTCATGAATTACGACTGAAGAAGATTGAATAAAATAATAATAATAATAATTTAGCCATTTTAACGTCCCACTGCTGGGCACGGGCCTCCCCTCAATGCGAGGGGGATTCAGGCCATAATCCACCACGCTGGCCCCGTGCGGGTTGGTGGATTACACATGTCTAAGGACATGCAGGTTTCCTCACGATGTTTTCCTTCACCGTAAGCAAGTGATAATCTATATATATAAAAATGAATCCCTATTTCATGTCATTACTTGACGCGAGAACGGCTGGACCAATTTAGATGTTTTTTTTTTTAGATTATTCCGTGAAGTTCAAGGAAGGTTCATACATTAAAAAAAATGGAAAAATTGCCCGAAAAGCGCTAAAAACCCATATTTTACATATGATTCAAATTACTTTCAATAGATGGCGTAATGAACGCCGGTGTCAGATGGCGGATGGCGACTATAAATTCTTGCAAATTTATTTCATGGGCAATTCATCACAAAAAATAGATCCGCGTTGTGCACATAAAGCCGAAAACCCACTGCGGCGCACGGAGAGGCCACGCACACGCTACGCACGTGGGTCAAGCTTCGCTTTGCACGAAAATGTATGTCACCGTGTCCACCGCGGCGCACGGAGAATGACGTCATCCATACATTTTCTTGCAGAACGTAGCCGTGGCCGTGTGCGTGGCCTCTCCGTGCACCGAGGTGGGTTTCCGGCTTAACAGTTCAGTGTCGAAAAATAAAGGGATGAATCGCTAAATTTGTTGCTAAGCGCAAAACTCGAGAACGGCTGGACCATTTTTTTCTTAATAACCTACTGTATCCCACTGCTGGACAAAGGTCTCTCCCATCTTCTTCCATCCATCGCGGTCATGGGCTCTTTCATACCACCCGTCTAGATGAACGTCGAGGTCATCGTGCCACTGTTTTTGGGTCTACGTCGGCGATGACGGTCGTGCTTTGGGACCGCACTCGGTGATCGCTTTGGCCCACCTTTCTGAGCACATTCGGCTCAGGTGACCCGCCCAGGTCCACTTAAGTGTAGCTGTTTTCGCTCCTACATCCGCGATAAGGGTTATGGAACGCAGCAAGGTGTTCCGCACCCTATCAGTGTGTTTTACACCCAAAATGCTGCGCTCCAATGCTCTATGGTAAACCTTCAGTTTGGACTTCTAAGCCTCGATTACTGACCATGTCTGGGCGCCGTAGGTAAGAACGGGCAGGATACACATGTCGATGGGTCAGTGGAAGGTTGCCCTTCATGATGGACTCTATTACTAAGCCTACGCTGTCCATCCGTCATCCATGTCTGTTAGCGGGCTGTATCTCACGAACCGTAATAGCTATAGTTGAAATTTTCACCGAACGTATATTTCTGTTGGCGCTACAACAACAAATACTAACAATAAAAAATAAATATAAAATTAAGGGGGAGGGGGGACTCTATTACTAAGCCTACACTGTCCGTCCGTCTGTCATCGGGCTGTGTGGCGAACCGTAATAGGTAGAGAGTTAAAATTTTCACAGAAAGTGTATTTTTGTTGCCGCTACAACAACAAATACTTACTAAAAATAAAATAAAAATTGAAAACAAAGGGGTCCCCATACAAGAAACTTGATAATTTTGACGTTTTTATTCTACGGTGGTACGGAACCCTTTATTTGCGGGAAAGGAGAAGAACAGACGACGAACGGGGAAACGGGGGGGGGGGGGTTAGTTCTTTTTCGGACAACATTAATTCTGAGGCGGTACGAAGTTCGCCGGGACAGCTAGTCATTATTAAAGTTATGATTCACACATAGATTTCGAAAAATCCAGAGGTGAAGTTTGAATACTTTTTGTAAATAGAATATGCTGTGATCCGTTTTTTATCGAAAGTTCATTTTTATTATGTTGTCTTATGCTATTTCCTAAACATATACACAGGTAAGATACATACTTAAGTAAGTACTAAAACATAGTTCTTCGAGCGATTTAAATGCGGCAGGTATGAAAATTGAGAGCGACTCGAGAGCAGAGATTTCTTGTGGCAAAGCCTCGGGTGTAAGCGGCTTAAAGTGTCGTCGATTCACAATCCGAGTCTACTCTCAGCGGATGAAATTGTAAAAACATTACATTTTAGGTTTTCACAAGACTTAACGCGAAAGGCGACTGATAAAATTTAAGCGCTCGCTATAAAATAACTTTACATTAAGGCTATAAATGTCTGAAGAACGTAATCATAATTTTATTAAGAGGCTTCTGTAGGTACACTTTATTTATAATAAACCAGAATTATATTACTTAATGAATATTGTAATTTTAGATGTAAGATTTGATATTGACTTATTAGCTCGTACCCACTTAAGTCATCTTCCAAATCCTTTTCTTTTCATAGAAACCTTAATGTTGCGAAATCAGAGGGACAATATGAAACGCAACCGGCTCGATTATCTGCCTTTAATTTATATAAATTATAGCTGCCAATATTAATGAGGTAACCTTAGGCGTTAACAAAATTGCTTCTTCATTTACATAACACTCAATATACCTATTTCATCCTGTGATAACACAACTAGATAGTTTACATAGTAATGAAGTCCGATTATTTAAATCAAGTCATTTCAACCCTCAAATCAAAGACATCACAAGATTTCAAATATGCAAACTAATCCAAAATATTCATGTTCACAAAACCTGTACCTTGTACCTTTTATGCAATCGGCTTCTAAGGGTAAACACCGCACTAATAAATTCACCAGAGGTAGGCCAACAGGGGTCGTCCGTCAACGTCCGCCGGCTAATCCACTTACCCAAATACGAAGCCAGTAGCCAGTAGTTTGGCCAATGACAACGAAAATTCGGCCAACAGGCGTCCACTGCACGTAAATTTACGGCCGCACGCTTTTACATGCAATTTTCCGTGAACAAGTTACAATGTGGCGACGAAGCTTACGAGATATTGTTGTCATTGATGTAATTACTGTTGTGAAAACGAACAAATTGAAACAGTATTTCGTTTGTATTTGGTGAAAAGCATCGAATATAAAGGTATTAATTACCCATTGAAATATTCAATGAATTTCTTATTTAGGTGCGTCTAAAAGCCAGCGATGGAGCCGCCTAAGGGCCACAGCAGACTTGCTACTTTTAGCATCGGCGATCGGCGACTTAGTCGCTTTTCAGAAGCTCGATGCAGCGACTGAACGCTACACCCCGCACACTTAAAAACGCCGAACGCAGCGACTTAGTCGCTTTTCGGAAGCTCGATACAGCGACTGAACGCTACACCCCGCACACTTGCGGATGCCGGTCGCAGCGATTTATCATATTGACTACAGGCTACCGGATCAGCATCGGAGCAGTCGCTGCGTCCGATCGCAGGAAGTCGCAAAATCGCGATTCTGCATCGATGCAGTCGCAAAATCGCGCGACTTTGATACTGCGATCGAACGCAAAGAGACGCCAAAACGCGATGCAGCATCGATGCAGTCGCAAAATCGCCGATACCCGATGCTAAAAGTAGCAGGTCTGCGGAGGCCCTAAGAAATAATTTTATGACATAAATATCTACGTAGTCAGACGTCAAAACTGATTGCTCTGGTGCGCCGCTCGCCTATTTGAGACGCACCCGTTTATACTAAAACTAATAACTTAGTATTTTATCCGAATACCTTAGGATCGATTTGTGGCACAAATCTATCGCAGTCAATTTAATACCACTGCGAAATTGATGCGGGTTTAGCGTTTACACGAGCCATATCTATTCAGAAGGTGGCAACGATACCATTAACCCGAAACAATACAGGTTTCTCGGCAGTTTATCGAAAATCTAAATTGTATGGGGACTAACGTATTGCGAACATTTATTACGACGAAATGAACATACGTAGCGATGTGTGGGGCGATCTATCAGTTGGATCTGTAGCAGGGAAGCTTTTATCGTTGCCGATATGCGCTTCGCTTCGCTATAGAGCCTGCGATATGCAAGTTGATTCATTGGTTAGATAGCTTCGTAATTTCCTATAGGTTTACCTTCTGTTTACATATCATTCTTACGGGCCCGTTAGCGTGGTTGGCGCGGAGGCGACTTTCACGCTGCAGGTCGTAGGTTCGATTCCTACCCGTGACATGCATTTGTGTGCATGAACATGTCTGTATGTCCGGAGTCTGGGTGTATATGTATATTAAGTATGTATTTACAAATAAAAAAGTAGTATATGTAGTAATATCAGTTATCTGGTTTCCATAGTACAAGCTCTGCTTAGTTTGGGATCAGGTAGCCGTGTGTAAAAAAATGTCCCAGGATATTATATTATAATCTGGGTTAGATAAGGTTACTATTACCATGAGTTATTATATTGTTTGAGCAGACTTAGTACATTCTAACATCGCAATCACTAAACTTGTGCTCAGCGCACCACTACATGCAGCGAAATTCATACATCTGTTATTTTGTACTCGAACTTCCACAAAGAACTAATTAAATACATAAGAAGGCATTCACCAGAAGATCAGCCGTAAAGGTGATACCGACATGTTTTCAACATTATTTCCCGTGAGCGACTGAGTCGTACTGTGTCTATGGACTCAGTTTAGTAGAACATTATATTTTGTACAGTCACATGTCCCTTCCTTTTTAAATAACGCATATTTTCAATAACCCACTCCACTTTACTGCTTCGGTAAATCAGAGGTTATAAAATACGGTGGTGCAATAAAGAAATTGATAGCTCTCGTCATAGAGGCCAGGCTGTTTTAATTTAATTAACTGCGAAGTGCAGTTTTAAGAGCTTAATAAAAGCACCCACAGCAAAGGTCTCTCAGTAAACACGCCACTGAGTGAAACCAGAGCTTTATTTAACAATGGCACTCACTGAAATTATTTAATGAACTTTTTTACCCTTAGCTCTATCACAGAATAGGCTCTATGCTATTTAGATTTTGCTGCAAGAATGAGAAAATACAATGAAAAGTATACAATTTGACTTTACCCTACCTATGCCTTGAAAGTATTTTTAATTTTTAAAGATTTTAAATTTAGAAGTAGCTTTTAAGGCTACATTCACCCGGCTACGATGACGTTTAATTTTTCGGGTAACGCTTGGGGTTTTTATAGGTATATTATTTTTAGTACAATATTCTTGTTACGGTACTTCTCCACTAATGGAGGTTAGCTGTCTCCAAATATTGTTGCCTATCCATGCCCTGCGAAAGTGTTCTCCTCTGGCGATGCCGAAAGTACAACATCAGCCACCGAATAATATGAGGGACCAAAATTATAATTTTACTCCCGACAAAATGTGCGATATAGATTAGGCATAGGTACCTACTTTTCTGCCTCCGTTATCCAATTTCCGTAAGTAGATAACTGCGGGCCATTTTCATCTAAGCTGCTTCCAACGGACACAAAGAATAATAAAAATTTAATTTAAAAAAGCATAAGATTATGATTTCTGTTTCGTAAAACGTCTTTACTTAGGATACGAGGAAATTGTGAGTAATTTTATACGGTGAGGAAATTACAAAAGTTTGAAGGAAAACGATTTAATAGCGACGACCACAGAATTTAGAATTACAAATGCTTTGGCGACGACAGTATGTTACTAATTGTTAATTGCAAAGATAGAAAATTAAAAAATAAAGCCATAGATATAAATAATAATGTTCAAGGTTCCCATCCTATTCCATCTGATGTTAGTCTCGAGACAATCTACGCCGTAAATTTTACTGTATTATGGATATAATGCGTTTACGTTTAAAAATAGTTTAGTTCACTTATGTTTTGCTAATATGAAAATAACAGGCGCTTTATTTTAAATTAGACAAGTACAACCATAGAGATTATAATCTGGTCCATGGGTACAACACAATTGGATTACATAGAGTTATATAATCCTCGATTTTTCTATTGTATTAATTAATACAGAAAAACAAAATACCAAGACCTTTTTCTAAAGATTTCCTAGAAAAAGGTAACACCGCTTAATTTGTGATGCGTTAGTGATCAAAAAGGAGACAAAAATTTTACATTCTCAAGTCCTCATATTCGGCATATTGTATAGCAGATACCTACAATAGGAAGTCTATTCATCGGTCAGCAACCCCGATAATGAAGACCTATGTTTATTGCAGGAGTTTGATTGTTCAACCGAGTTTTATGACGGTTGAAACTAATCTGATTTACTCACACTTCTTCACACGGGACTAATGGAAGAGGCGGCATAAACTACAGATATTGCTGGACTTTACGACTGCCACTGATGGCTTCATTTCTAGGGTTACGCGCTCAATAAATAGGCACACGGAAAACATAAGAGAGTTTCATCATCCCTCATCACATCATAGTGGAGAGTTGAGTTAAAATTTAACGGTACTGAAAAGGCGATGGCGTTTGTAGCGAATTGATGATTTTTGTTGAATAACTAATGTTCAAATCTGTTAAATACATATTGTTTAAAAGATCATAAGCATTATTTTGGTGGAGATGTTGTGGAGAGAGTTTACAATTTAGGTTGAAAACTATATATTTATAATTACTTTTCTACAATATTTGGTAACATTAAACATACACTACCAAATACATTTTATTTCTAACGTTCTGCAGTTTAATGTGGTATATTTTATATAGGTAGCACTTGGGCCCGTTAGCTTTTGAAAAAATTGTTGGCATTCCACCTCTCTCGTCTCTAGGAAATATCGTCCCAATTCAGCATATGCTGGTTGAATAATCTATCTACATATTAAATAGGGATATGAATATTGTTATTTTGACACTATTGTAAATACGGAACTCTTCCTACGAGTTAAGCTCACACCCGACCTGTTTTTATATTTCATTCCACGGTCCGTAGGATCCGTTAATTGAACTTTAACGGTCCAAGTAACGGCATTTATTGACTTTCAGTAGAGTATAGGTTGTAAATCGCAAGGGTTGAAACCGACCCGCCCAAGTTAAGGGACCGTGTGATGCGAGGGCTATTTGTCTTTATCTTAATGTTAGGGTTGGCGGGCATTGTTTCACGGAATGATGTATTGTAGAGTGGAGTACCTTCGTTATTTGAACTATAGAGATGTGGGTATGTTGACAAGCTATTTCGGAGGATATTGGTGCTTAATGTTATAATAATAATAATATCCCGGGACATTTTTATCACACGGCTACCTGATCCCAAACTAAGCAGAGCTTGTACTATGGAAACCAGATAACTGATATTACTACATATACTTCTTTTTTTTTAATTAATCTAATTTTTAATACATACTTAATATACATATACACCCAGACTCGGGACATTCAGCCATGTTCATGCACACAAATGCATGTCCCGGGTAGGAATCGAACCTACGACCTGCAGCGTGAAAGGCGCCACTACGCCAACCACGCGAACGAGCCCGTTATGTCCCTGTAATATGTTTTTTTTAAATAGCCAACTAAGGGGCCTTCCATAAATTACGTCACACGTAAAGGGGGAGGGAGGGGTTCGACAAAATGTGACATTGTGTGACAAGGGGGTGGGAGGGGTCCTAATTTTTGTGACTTCACATTTAAAAATCTAATATATCTAAGTATTTAAACCGAAATTTGAATTTTTAACGAAAATTTTTGAAACTTCCGAAAATTGTAAAAAATATGTGACGTCACACAGGGAGGGGGGGAGTCTCGCAAATGTGACCAGCTGTGACAAGGGGGGAGGGGTCAAAAATCATGAAATTCGTGTGACGTAATTTATGGATGGCCCCTAAGGTGGCTAACAAGCGTACGGCCTGCCAGATGTTAAGCAGTTACCGAAGCCTATAAGATGCTTGCAATACAAAGGCATCGCTTGCACGTTGCTGACCTGTCAGCGAGTGGGGCAGTAGGGGATGGAGGGAGAACGTGGGTTAGGTTTCTAAGCTCCCTCACTCATCGTACGAAATGCAGCTAAAATTGCTACTTTACGGTGACCTTCTTCTTTTCTACCACTCCGTGAATTGGACATGTTGTTGGCACTTATCATTTCCATTTTGTGCACCTGGGTGATTTAATTCCAGTGTTGCCAGATGACCATGTGAGGTTCCCCCCATATTTTTTCAAAAACCCCTCGAAAATTAGCTTTTTGAGAAAAAATCCCCCCAAAACAGTTTTTAATCATTTGAAATTTTAATTAGATTATTTTTTTAAATTTCAATTTTCATATTTTATACAAAAACAAAAATAGTTACTCTTTCATAATAACTTCGTCACAAAACGATAACGAACTAATTGAATTAATAGATAGAATGTATTACTGAATAAAAACTAAAACCCGACTACTGAAAAATCGCGCTCTAAAAAGTATGAAACAAGAAAATATTCTCATCTAGAGGATAGCCGTGGTCCGTGTAGGTCCTTTAGGGCCAAATGGCATATGAACACGGACCACGGCTATCCTCTAGATGAGAATATTTTCTTGTTTCATACTTTTTAGAGCGCGATTTTTCAGTAGTCGGGTTTTAGTTTTTAAACTTACTTTTTATTTAATTATTTTGGAGTTATAGGTAACAATATATATATTTTTGAAATGTGCTCATCAAGCTCTTTCATTTGATACCCGACACGGTTTCATCAAAAAATGTTTTTTTTTTAGTTCATTACATTATGTCCTCTAGAGGGCGCCATATGCAATTTTATGTGACGTCACATAGCCTATAACCAGCGCGCCATTAATCCGCTTCTAACGATACCTCATTTGTCAAATTACGACAAGTCGTTTGGAAGTTAGGTGGGAACAGATGCACATACATACATACATACATACATACATACATACATACATACATACATACATACTTACATACATACATACATACATACATACATACATACCGGTCAAAATCATAACCCTCCGCCGTAGTCGGGTAAAAATGAAAATAAGTATGTATTGATGATCCTCCGTGTTTATTTTTCCCCCCGACAATCCCCCCAAAGAATCCGTACCCCCGAATCTCTCCCCAAAGGCGAAAAAACCCCCCGAATTTGCAGGGAATCCCCCCCATCTGGCAACACTGTTTAATTCGCCAGGTGATATGAAACAACTTTTTGTTTCACTTTGTGAACCCAGGTCATATCAACCGGTGGACTCGGGGCTTCGGTGGTGTCGGAGTTTTCAGGTGGCCAATTATTGGCCACTAGTTCATACCCACGAGTGTAAAGAAAGAAACAAAGAAAGAAAACATTTATTTGGCACAGCACGAAAGACACAAAAGAGTTTAAATAAAACAAAAAATATAAATAAATAGACAGAACAATAAAAAGGTAGAAATAATATAAAAAAAGTAAGTTTAAAAACTAAAACCCGACTACTGAAAAATCGCGCTCTAAAAAGTATGAAACAAGAAAATATTCTCATCTAGAGGATAGCCGTGGTCCGTGTAGGTCCTTTAGGGCCAAATGGTATATGAACACGGACCACGGCTATCCTCTAGATGAGAATATTTTCTTGTTTCATACTTTTTAGAGCGCGATTTTTCAGTAGTCGGGTTTTAGTTTTTAAACTTACTTTTTATTTAATTATTTTGGAGTTATAGGTAACAATATATATATTTTTGAAATGTGCTCATCAAGTTCTTTCATTTGATATCCCACACGGTTTCATTAAAAAAAGTTTTTTTTTAGTTCAGGACATTATGTCCTCTAGAGGGCGCCATATGCAATTTTATGTGACGTCACATAGCCTATAACCAGCGCGCCATTAAGCCGCTTCTAACGATACCTCATTTGTCAAATTACGACAAGTCGTTTGGAAGTTAGGTGGGAACAGATGCACATACATACATACATACATACATACATACATACATACATACATACATACATACATACATACATACATACATACATACATACATACATACATACATACATACATACATACATACATACATACATACATACATACATACATACATACATACATACATACATACATACATACATACATACATACATACATACATACATACATACATACATACATACATACATACATACATACATACATACATACATACATACATACATACATACATACATACATACATACATACATACATACATACATACATACATACATACATACATACATACATACATACATACATACATACATACATACATACATACATACATACATACATACATACATACATACATACATACATACATACATACATACATACATACATACATACATACATACATACATACATACATACATACATACATACATACATACATACATACATACATACATACATACATACATACATACATACATACATACATACATACATACATACATACATACATACATACATACATACATACATACATACATACATACATACATACATACATACATACATACATACATACATACATACATACATACATACATACATACATACATACATACATACATACATACATACATACATACATACATACATACATACATACATACATACATACATACATACATACATACATACATACATACATACATACATACATACATACATACATACATACATACATACATACATACATACATACATACATACATACATACATACATACATACATACATACATACATACATACATACATACATACATACATACATACATACATACATACATACATACATACATACATACATACATACATACATACATACATACATACATACATACATACATACATACATACATACATACATACATACATACATACATACATACATACATACATACATACATACATACATACATACATACATACATACATACATACATACATACATACATACATACATACATACATACATACATACATACATACATACATACATACATACATACATACATACATACATACATACATACATACATACATACATACATACATACATACATACATACATACATACATACATACATACATACATACATACATACATACATACATACATACATACATACATACATACATACATACATACATACATACATACATACATACATACATACATACATACATACATACATACATACATACATACATACATACATACATACATACATACATACATACATACATACATACATACATACATACATACATACATACATACATACATACATACATACATACATACATACATACATACATACATACATACATACATACATACATACATACATACATACATACATACATACATACATACATACATACATACATACATACATACATACATACATACATACATACATACATACATACATACATACATACATACATACATACATACATACATACATACATACATACATACATACATACATACATACATACATACATACATACATACATACATACATACATACATACATACATACATACATACATACATACATACATACATACATACATACATACATACATACATACATACATACATACATACATACATACATACATACATACATACATACATACATACATACATACATACATACATACATACATACATACATACATACATACATACATACATACATACATACATACATACATACATACATACATACATACATACATACATACATACATACATACATACATACATACATACATACATACATACATACATACATACATACATACATACATACATACATACATACATACATACATACATACATACATACATACATACATACATACATACATACATACATACATACATACATACATACATACATACATACATACATACATACATACATACATACATACATACATACATACATACATACATACATACATACATACATACATACATACATACATACATACATACATACATACATACATACATACATACATACATACATACCGGTCAAAATCATAACCCTCCGCCGTAGTCGGGTAAAAACAAGACACAAACTGAAGAAGACGAACGTGTCTCACGGCTGGACCAAATAGGTTCCCAGATCAGCCTAATGCCAGGCATAACCTTGGCGCTGATTTTCATCTGGGACCCGAGTGCCTAACGGATGTCAAGCAGAAAATAGAATAGTAAGTAGAAAACCTGATGCACTAAAAAGTCTGAAATAATATTTATATTACCACCTCTGCCTACCCCTTCGGGAAAACCAGACGTGATGGTGTGTTATCGAGTATTTGGGGTCGGTGCCAATCTATCTTCTTACTTTTATAGTAGGCATACCAAGATTGGCACCGACTTCAAATACTCGATAACACACCATCACGTCTGGTTTTCCCGAAGGGGTAGGCAGAGGTGGTAATATAAATATTATTTCAGACTTTTTAGTGCATCAGGTTTTTTTGAAGTCGGTTTTTTTTTTTTATAAAAATAATTTTATTTCACGATTTTTAGTGGCGCCATACCAATGAACATTTTGGCATATTGAACCTTATGAAGTAAGCCCAACAAAACGTAACTGCTGTAAATCGTTGAAGAATTCCCTCGACTGTCTATGGTCTCCATCATCAGATCTGTAATGGCACTTATAAACGATATGGGTGCAAAGTTCTCATCAATAGAAATGAATTAAGTCAAAACACAAGGTAGCTACTGTAAAACGTTGAGGAGTTCCCTTGACTGTCCTACGTCTTCATCATCAGACCCCTAATGACAGTCACAACCCATCTAGGTGTAAAGTTCTCATCAATACAAATTAATCAAGCCCAAACACCAGGTAATTGCTGTAAATCGTTGAGGAGTTCCCTTGACTGTCCTACGTCTTCATCATCAGACCCCTAATGACAGTCACAACCCATCTAGGTGTAAAGTTCTCATCAATACAAATTAATCAAGCCCAACAAAAGGTAACTGCTGTAAATCGTTGAAGAATTCCCTCGACTGTCTATGGTCTCCATCATCAGACCTGTAATGGCACTTATAAACGATATGGGTGCAAAGTTCTCATCAATAGAAATGAATTAAGTCCAAACACAAGGTAGCTACTGTAAAACATTGAGGAGTTCCCTTGACTGTCCTACGTCTTCATCATCAGACCTCTAATGACAGTCACAACCCATCTAGGTGTAAAGTTCTCATCAATACAAATTAATCAAGCCCAAACACAAGGTAGCTACTGTAAAACGTTGAGGAGTTCCCTTGACTGTCCTACGTCTTCATCATCAGACCCCTAATGACAGTCACAACCCATCTAGGTGTAAAGTTCTCATCAATACAAATTAATCAAGCCCAAACACCAGGTAAATGCTGTAAATCGTTGAGGAGTTCCCTCGACTGTCTTTCGGCTCCATCATCAGATCGACTTCAGACCTTCATAAAATAGTAGGGCTTTAAAATTGTTAATGAAAAAAATTACAAACGCACTAGTCGCCCCTACGATTTTTGAAGGTTCCCCTCGATTTCTCTGGGATGCCATCATCAGATCCTGGTTTCCTTATCATGGTACCACCGCTGGAATATCTCCTTTCCAACAAAAAAAGATTCATCAAAATCGGTTCATAAACGACGAAGTTATCCACGAACACACATAAAAAAAAAAAATAAAAAAAAAAAAAAAAATATACGGTCGAATTGAGAAACCTCCTCCTTTTTTGAAGTCGGTTTAAAAATAGAATTAATTAAAATTAGATACTCACATAAATAAAATATGAGGAAGAGTTCCTGAGTTAGATACTTAATGGATATAATAGAAATAAATTAAATTATATGAATGACTGTACGAATGAATGGCTAATTTTTGGGGCTTAGATCTGAACTACAAACACATTATTTCTTTGCAGCGATATCATTGAACTACCTGCATTTTACATAAGGTGCAATTTAATTAAACAAGTACCTACATTAAATAGTAGTCCCAATCTGTACTAATGTTAAAACATTTCAGTACAAAGCGCCTGCAAATCTGTTAATAGCAAAAGGATTTAACTAAAAGGTTTAGGTATTAGAAACAAAAGTTTTTAGCTCGTTAGAGACAGATAGGCTGAAATTAAATATGAAAGTTATGACTTGATGAATTATGATTTATGAATTTAAGACTAGGAAAAAAATAAAATAACTCGTCACGACTTTTATTCCCATTCGGGGGTAGTCAGAGGCTTGATTGGCCATACACCACCACATTGTGGAGGTATTAAGTCAACTCAAAGCCAACGTTTCACCAGATAGTCAGAATTCAACAACAAAACAACAATAGTACATTACTGCTGCGGTCGCTAATGAGTGTGTTGTTGACCGCGTTGTTGATGGGCGAAAGCGCGGCGCAGCGCAGCTCCAGGCCTCCACAGCGCGTTCAGCATTGCAACCCTAGATGGACAAGCTAAAATAAAGGCCGAGACCGAAGGTCAAGGTTTTTATAGCACGGCCAGCAAGGGTTGCTAATGATGACCAAGCTTGAAGGCCGCGGGCGTAGCAAAGCTTGAGGCCAGTATAGCGTGGTCAGCAGTACACTCATTAGAGACCAAGGCTTGTATAGTGCTTTACTAAAAAATGCGAATATTAGTTTAAACAAAACTAGATAAGTAGGTATAAAAATTAATACAATTATATTTATATTTTTACGAACTATATCTATAGTTGTTTATTTTCTTTGTTTACGTTTCCATGGCAACGGCACGTTAAAAACCACCAACTCGTTTTAACCGTCAATCAGATTTTTTTACGAACCATAAACATACCTGTTTGTTAAGTTTCCATGGCAACGGTCAGATAACAGCAATATAATGTTGGTCATACTCGATAATAATACATTATAATGTCATGTGGCCCTTGCAATACGACAAATCCGATTTTGCTCGAAGAAGGTTTGCGAAATAATGACAACATTATAAACTTTTTTGAGTAAAGGAACTTAATAAAGGAATATAATATTTTATTAATTTGTTAATTGGCGGGACAAAAATATCTTCAAAAACCATTCAATTATATTTCCAATACTCATCCAAACCCCAAGTATTATTTTGCATTTTGAAACATCCTGTCGGTTCACGAGTCTAAACCAGCATGCTCCTTCATGTCCTTGCCTTTTCCAGGAATACATCCATGACGATTATTCTATTATCAACGTGTTGACATATGAAAATTCCGAGACACTCAGCCGAAAACCTTAAGTAATACATAATGCAAATTGATCAACAGCCTGCCGGGAAGTTCCCGTACATTTGAATTGTAGATTATTACAAATAAGTTTATAAAATGGCCACTCTGAGGGCTCGTTAATGGAGTCGAGTGAATCACCTCGGTCTCACCTTAAGAGCCCTTAGCTTGGAGTGTTTTGAATTAGGATTTTCTGTTTGTTCAAATATTAAGATTAACCTGATACAAATGACATTTTCCTCATTTTCATTATAAAGGTGGTAGAGCCAAGCTGCCAATTGACTGCAGTTCCTATACGGGCTGTCTCGACCGGGGTAGTACCACCCTCTCACAGAAGATCGGCGTAAAGCAGCTATTACAGCTGCATATCGTACGATTAGTAAGAGAGCCGGAAAATCGTAGTGCTTCCTTAATAATTTCATGCTCCCGCTACAAATCCCTAAAAGGACGACAAAGAGCTTTAAAACTTTTTAATTTTTAAAACAATGAATTAGCCTCTAATTCTGCTTTCTTACAATCCTTTTAAACCAGGCAATTATTTTTTTCTTGTCGTTTTCTCTCTCGACTTTAGAACGCACGAAGAAAGTTGCCAGACGTTTTCATTCTCGCTTCTTGCTCGATTTTTCGCAGTCTCATGCTACAAGTATACAGGAAATTAAAAATTTGAAGCTGAAAACTTAAATTGCTAAGAATTATAAAGTAGAAGACAGTCAAAGTAATGTACACTTTTTACAAGATGTCAGTTTATTTTACAGCAAGTCATAGTAAAAATCACGGTAATCACCGTAGGAGGAAGATTGGTTATTAGCTTAGATTTTCTGAATCTTAGATATGACGTCAATCATCAGCTCACTAAAATCTTCCAAAATAAAAATGTTTCATAGATTATAACTGATGTCGAAAATGCCTTAACGCCGCTACCCCGAGGCGAACAACAGGGAGCGAAGTAACGAAAGTGCACTTAATTCCCAACATCGCCGGCGGATTTACGGCGACGCGGACGGCGCTTGAGTGAGAAAATTGCTTGATTTTATTACATTTTCAGTGTTCTTCACGTTAACACCCGCGACATGGACTGGGTCGTTATATTCACATTCATATTTAGTAATGGCAAACGTAATATCAATGGCGGCGTCTTCATCAGGCGCATGCCTCGTGCGAGCACTCACTTTTGACGTCGGAACGCATAGACGTAATGTCATAATATGAGTGCTCGGGTGAGGCATGTGCGCCATATGGACAGATCTAATGGTTCAGATATATCGTGTAGACACACTCTACACGATACATCTGAACAAATGATTCAAAATGCTCTACAATGTAGAGCATTTTGAATCAAGTAAATGCTCGATCCAAAATCATAATTCTAATAATTAATGCGAGCAGCATAGGACTAGTCGTTATGGAAAACCTTCGGGAACCCGTTGATGGGATCATGATGCTGAAATGCTTAGCCAAGGTGGATGCAGAGAAGTGAAATATACGTAGCGCCTCCATTTGGATTGCCGAATCAATATTTATGAAGGAATTACTTACTAAGGTATTACTTTAGGTAATAATAATTCACTGAGAGGTTAAAATCCAATCTTCATTGCCGTATGACGTATAGTGCCCTACGAAGTAGGGGAGATGTCTGATGTTGTTAGAAATATGACCGAGCCAACATTTCACGCACCGTTTATCATGCTTCTTCTTCTTCTACGGGCGGTGTCCACGAATCGACGACTTGGTGCGCCTGTTTTGTGTGTTGGAGGGATGGCTGGTAACTCCAGCCATCCCAGCTCCACTAGGAAGTTCCCCGGCTTCTTGACGTCACGACGACTCCTGGAGGCTACACCAGCCAGGCTGGTATTGTACATGGCGGGTCCCGGCTGCTATGCCTAAATGATTGTTGTCGGATCTTGTAGGTATATAATATAGCGATGTGGCTCGTGAAACTTGATATCGTTATTCAGGATTTCTAAGCAGAACTGCATGTTGTATTGGAGCGCTGCACTCAGCGCCATCTGTTGTGAATTTGTGGTATGTAGCGAGAGGCATTCGAAATTTAAACCTAGTATTACAAGTCTGAAACATTCGCACAAATGAATTGCAATTCCAGCGTTAGCGTGGTGTAGTGAAGAAATTCAATAGTGTGGAATGTCGAACAAACTCAATAAGAACGCTCGCGTTATTGTGCCCGACTTCATCACGATACCTACTATGTTACAAGGATCGAGCAAATTGCTCTAAATACACAGCAAATACGAGCTTGCTCCTCGTTTATTGGAACTGTGTTCTCAAATAGATCCTTTCAGTCTGGTAGTTTGTGCTTACAAGAGAATTGATAATTTGAAGCCCCGATGCGAGATATGTTTCTTGTACGACAGAACCGTTACTATGAAATATTACAAAAAAGCTGCGCTAAAAGGAGATATAGAATAAAATTTTCTTTGAACTTTTACGCCTGTTGATTTTTTAAATCAAGGTATGTAATTATAGGTATACAGGGTTATTGAAATAACATTAACAACCTTGCAGGACTGTATTACTGACATCATAAACAACAACTTTTGTATGACTTTTTACAAACCATAATACATTTAACAAAAAAACACTTTCTAAAATGTATGAAACAAGAAAATATTCTCAGCAGAGGAAAACCATGGACGTGGTTGTATTCCACTTTGCCCTAAAGTACCTAAACGGACCACGGTTATCCTCTAGATGAGCATATTTTCTTGTTTCATACATTATAAAGTGTGATTTTTGTTAAATTTATTATTGTTTTGTAAGTAGTCATAGAACAAAAGTTGCTATTTTTGATACAGTCCTGCAAGGTTGTTAATGTTTTTCCAATAACCCTGTATAAGGTCCTTATATTAATGGTCTTTCAGTATGTAGATTTAAAAATGATGATTTAAAAAAAAATGCCATTTTTATTCCTATTTCATCAAATTATTTAATTAATTTTGGTAAGTCCAGAGACAAATTCTACTTATGTCGGCATTGCTAGTGAATGGGGTTCCCATCCAACTAGTGCTCGGTTCAAACGAAATAAACCTATTTCGGTATACAATACCGTTAGTAAATTGAGTCCATTTGCAATGGTATACACTGGGTTTAATCCAAACTGTACCACTGAGAGGGGAAAACGAGAACTGAACATTATTTTTTAAACCGACTTCAAAAAAAGGAGGAGGTTTCTCAATTCGACCGTATATATTTATTTTTATTTTTATGTGTGTTCGCGGATAACTTCGTCGTTTATGAACCGATTTTGATGATTATTTTTTGTTGGAAAGGAGATTTTCCGGGGGTGGTACCATGATAAGGAAACCAGGATCTGATGATGGCATCCCAGAGAAATCGAGGGGAATCTTTGAAAATCGCAGGGGCGACTAGTGCGTTTGTAAATTTTTTCATTAAGTATTTTAAAGCACTACTATTTATTCACTACTATGAAGGTCTGGAGTCGATCTGATGATGGAGCCGAAAGACAGTCGAGGGAACTCCTCAACGATTTACAGCAATTACCTGGTGTTTGGGCTTGATTAATTTGTATTGATGAGAACGTTACACCTAGATGGGTTGTGAATGTCATTAGGGGTCTGATGATGAAGACGTAGGACAGTCAAGGGAACTCCTCAACGTTTTACAGTGCTACCTTGTGTTTGGACTTAATTTATTTCTATTGATGAGAGTTACTATTTAATGAAGGTCTAGAAGCGATCTGATGATGGAGCCGAAAGACAGTCGGCGGAACTCCTCAACGATTTACAGCAATCACCTGGTGTTTGGGCTTGATTAATTTGTATTGATAAGAATTTTACACCTAGATGGGTTGTGACTGTCATTAGGGGTCTCATGATGAAGACAATGGACAGTCAAGGGAACTCCTCAACGTTTTACAGTAGCTACCTTGTGTTTGGACTTAATTCATTTCTATTGATGAGAGCTTTGCACCCATATGGGTTATAAGTGCCATTACAGGTCTGATGATGGAGACCATAGACAGTCAAGGGAATTCCTCAACGACTTACAGCAGTTACCTTTTGCTGGGTTTACTTCATACGGTTCAATATGCCAAAATGTTCAGTTCGTACAAAAATAATTAAGATTCAAGTTTTACAAAGGAATACCACTACCTACTAGGACTACTAGGCATGCTGATGCGTCAATTTGACACTGAATTCAAGTTGCGTAATCGCGTCATCTCTAGCAATGCTCTTTCGTCGTGTGGCCTACTCAATAATTTGTTTGAATCTAAGTCAGACAACGCTATTCCTTCCAAGGTTTTAACACGACTCAGAGCAACATACACCTGTCCTTTAGCGAAATTTTTCTTGCCTAGATCTATAACAGCTTTTTCTAGTGTAGTTCCCTGTAATTTGTGAACCGTAACTGCCCAACTTAAAATCAAAGGTAACATACGGCGCTCGACATCTCCGTATCCTTTTGTTGCCTGAAATGTTGCAACAGTAGGAGTAATCGGTACCCAGCCATTTTCATCTTTAATTCTACTTCCAATCGTATCATCATCAAATTTAACCAACACACATTCCGGTAATTCCCCTTCCTCAATTTGTTCTCTCCGAAGAGCAGGCCATTTAAATTTTTTAACAATACCCATTGCTCCATTTACAAGTCCATCTGAAACCGATATATTTCGCCTTAGCATAACGCGAGATTCTTCAGCCAACTTTAGCGTTGATAATAAACCTCCACAGTTATTTACATCCCTCGGTATTACGTTGGGCGGTGGCGTCTTTCCATAAGTGGCTACCTCACGAGACTCGTCTAAAGCAATAATGGTATAAACTTTACGTATTTTAGAATTTTCTTCCGTCATTAAATCATTATAATCGTCAACTTGTTTAACGGTGGGGAAGATTCGCACAGCAACTCCGTCAGCGAAGTCCCCTGTCAAAGGTATTCTGCGTCGTTCACATAGCAATTCAAGTTGACTCGTAGTCAATTCACCGACTCGCAAGTTATTTAGCAAGTCGATGAATTCGGCATCATTTTGTTGGCGCATGTTTATTGTTAGTTCGCAAAACGAAAATTGATGCCACAAATTAATTTCGGCTGCAAACCATGATGGCTGCAAAAAACACCAGTTCCCTTTGACCGGGGGCAGTTGCATTATATCACCAAACAGTAGTAAGTTGACTCCGCCAAATAACTTATCATTGTTTTTATATTCCTGTAAACGTAAATGAATGATGCGCAGGTTTTGATACGACACCATAGAAATTTCATCAATTATGAGCCAATTGATATGACGCCATCTACGTCTTTCTTGTTCGAGTTTATTTCCACTTAAACGTTTATAGGACATGGTGTTGCCTTTTTCAATAGGTAGTAAAAATACGGAATGCAGGGTTTTACCAAATATTTGTCGGGCAGCGACCCCTGTTAAAGATGCTACTTCCACAAATTTGGGTTTAAGCAGAGCGTCAACAGTCGGGCCGTAACAACGTACGATGTGTTCTACAAGTAATTTTAACAAGTATGACTTGCCGCTGCCGGCCCCTCCTGTTATAAAAAGCAGCAATTGATCATCGGCGCCATTTAAATCAGCTTCGACCGCAGCAGAAACCTTTCGGAACAAATTTTGTTGTTGGATATTAAGTCCACGTATAGTATTGATGAACACATCATTAGGCATCATTATTCTTTCACCATTATCATCGCAATTGTCATTAATGTTAAAAATAACTTCTTCATCTGCACATAGTAGTCCTTCATTGTCAGTGGCAAGCGTTTGTCTAGCAGCATTTAATGCAGTTGCTTGAGCTAATGCTTGTTGTATTATTTGCTCGGCGTGAGCAAATTCTTCAGGATTAACATTAGCTTGCAAAGGTCGTAATTCAGTTTGCCGTCTCAAAAAGCAAGACTCTGCAGTTTCATCATCCAGTAAGAGGCTAGATTCCACTCGAAACGGGAGATGACAAACAAGTAAGCTATAATAATAGCTTTCCTTATCACTATTTAAAGTGTAGTATCTAGTGCGAAGAACTGCCTGCTTATTCCGTATGCGCATTCGAGTGTTATCTCTTAATTTAATAAAACGTAGGGGCTCATTATGCGTTTCTCTCAACTCCTCGTCGCCATCTTCTTCATTCCATGCCGGGTGCGAAACTGTTTCAAAACGTACAGCAAATTCAGCGAGGCTCAGGTTTTCGTGATCGTCGGGTCTCTGTACGTAGCGGTCAAAAATGTTGTTATAAATTGATGACTCATTGCCTTCAACTCGTAAAAGCCTAAATCTTTCATTTGGTTTGCAACTGTTAACAAACACAGTCTTCCGTGAACTCATCTTAAGAGGTAAATGGCATAACCTATACGCACATTCAGGGGCGCTTACCAGGCGTTGTGACAAAATTGCCATAGCCACTGTGAATAACTGATGCCATACTGTGCCCCCTTGCCTCTTCGCTCTGGTAATTGTTTCGCGTATTAGATCGCCACTATCGTGTGGTTCACATTTGCTAACGTATTTAGCGACGTAATAGGAAACTGCAGTAACATTGCCACAAGGTTGCACGTCAATGTTGCCTTCCCATAGTTCTAACAAATCTGCATTATAATTATTAACCATACCTTCTTCAGCTGTTCGTCTAAGGTTACAAAATCGCCCATTATTAGCTAGCGCTTCATCAGGTCCTAAACAAACAGTATTATCACTAGGTGCCCTAGGAAAACCAAATCGACAGGATTGGTTAGTGCGATTCTTATAACAAGTGCTAGTGTGCTTATGAATTTGTACGTTCTCTACCAATGCTTTTAATGTAACACTCTCAGGATTTAAGGAACAAGAAATCAGTCTATCAATAACCGCAGTGCCTTCTGAGGTGGAAAAGTCAGGAAGACCCTCACACCATACCAACATGTGAAGATGTGGACTACCTCGATTTTGAAATTCAATTCGGTGCCAGTAATCCACAACTTTGCCTCTTAAGCAGTTATCATTCCCTTTAATGTATTTCATCAGCGCGTTTATGCGTACTGAAAATTGTCTGGCAACTACTATTGGATATTTTTGAACTAAATTAAGCTTTATTTCAAATGTAAGTTGGTCAATTTCATTAATGTCTTGATTATCTGCAATGAGTAATGCTTTAATAATATCGGGCCAATGTAAATCATTGCATGAGAAAGTTAAAAACCACGAAGGAGGGCCTAAAGTTCTTACCATCGCTATAAGTTCCGAACAACATTTTCTCCAATATGATGCTGAACCTCGTATGTTTCTCATTGTCAGGTGAATATTATCAACAAGGCCTTGTGGAGTTTGTTCTCCCTGAGCTTGACGCATTCTACATGACACAGAAATGCTAGCTTTTGCTCGATAATACTCAACAACAGACAAAGCAAAAAATAAATAATCGTTTCTATGGAAACGTCTGTCATTAGACATTATTCGGCTCTGAAAGTAATCTAATGGGGTAATAGGTATATGTCTTTCCTCATTAAGTCCATTTTTACCATCTGGGAAAAGAAAATACCAGGCCAGCTCTTCGAGTCGACGCTCTCGTTCCAAATTCAGCGGCGGAGCGGTTTTCCTCTTAATTTCGGCTAATCTCATCTCGGTTACTGAATGTGCGTTATTGAAATCAACAACACTTTCTAACGCGGGCACTGTTTCCTCAACACTGCAAAGCATACTGGTAGTCTCTATTATCATTGTAGATTTAAAATTTCGTGCTCGTTGTAATGCATGTTCATCGATCTCAGTTGTAGAGCTTGATATGGTTACGCTATTATCTGTATTAGTATGAGGTTGATTGTCATTATATGGTACTGATGCTATTATAAGTGAAGTCAATGAATAAACATTCAATGTGTATTGATTAGAAGAATTATTGACTGTCAAATTCCTTCGCAAAACGTTATACAAATCATCAATATTTTTGAATCTCATACAACAAGCTGCTCCGTGCAATGGTGCCTTAAAACCTTTTGCGCCACGTGCATGAGAATCAAACAAAAAATACGTAACAGATTCTAATTGACGTTTGCAATGCACGGCTACTGTTGTGAGGTTAGCGGTTATCAAACCATACGAATGTTCAATAACAAATCTATTGAGAGCATTCTTTAAATTAGGGAAAGAATTTTCGCTGTCGTCATTTACTAAATGACCGATATAAATAGGTTGCTCATTACCGCTAATGTTAACCTGTTGTCTATTATATGTTATACATGGCAAAAGTTCTGTAGCTGCTAAATATTCTGAGTTTTAATCATCGATGGTAGGTTCAGGTCGAGCTGCTATGCAATCACAATAATATTTGTCACCTATAATCAAAATGTAGTCAATGTCACTTTGGCACAATGAGTTGGGATCAATTAGATGAAAAGCCACACAAGAAACTGTTGCAATAGCAGTACATTGTCTGCCCTTAGATTCGGAACTGAATCTTGCATCACCTTGATGATATGAACCGTGCAAAATACTTGTGTCGTTATTTAAAAGCTTAAAATGTTCAATAGTTCCAGTTATTCTTGTTATTACCTCAGTTCCTTCTTCATGATTGGGTTGTTCACCTGTCACCTGTATTAATTCCGAAATATCAATTGCATTGCTAAAATGAGGTCGAACGTCCCTATAAAGAGCATTATTAGACATTAACCAACTTAATGCAATTTTTAATTTATCAATATCAACCACGAATTCTTTAGAACCTTGAACGTTTTCTAGACTTTCTACAACAAGTATTAGTCCAGCCTGGTTTGGGTGAAGTGGTAGTTGTTCGGCTAACTCTACGACATCTTTGGCAAATAAGAATACTTGACCTTTACACCAATCTTGGCTAAATCGGTTCTGTAGTTTCATTATTTTAATAAATGGCACCACTCTGCAAAGAAATCTTTTTTCAGTTTCGGTTAAATCAGCTAATTCATGTGGCACAGTAGCAACAACCATATTATTCCAATAGGCTTGAGATGGGATTTTTCGTTTTTTTATAGTATTAGAGCATCGAGAACACGTTATTATCCTATTACCTGTGATTAATTCTACAGGTAAGATAGAGTTGTATGCTGCCGTCTGTAAATTAATACGCTGTTGTGGATAAAGCAATTTATTACATATAGCACATGGTACATCTGCAAAAACATTAACCGCTGCTCGAAATTGTTCAACTCCCAATATACGAGTATTTCTTAAGCGACATGACACTTGTCTTAGAACGGTCAATCGACTGGCCCTTTCTTCTGGAGTTTCATTAAGAACCCTCTGTGTGGACCGATTACGTGAGTAACTTAATCGTTGAGATTGCTGTGTAGCAGATTCATTTGACAGTCGCTCATGAATCAAACCGAGCCGATGAGCACGGGCTTCATCGGATTCATTTGACAATCGCTCACGAATCAAACTGAGCCGATGAGCACGGGCTTCATCGGATTCATTTGATAATCGCTCACGAATCAAACTGAGACGATGAGCACTGGCTTCTTCGGATTCATTTGATAATCGCTCACGAATCAAACTGAGCCGATGAGCACGGGCTTCATCAGATTCATTTGACAATCGCTCACGAATCAAACCAAGCCGATGAGCACGGGCTTCATCGGATTCATTTGACAATCGCTCACGAATCAAACTGAGCCGATGAGCACGGGCTTCATCGGATTCATTTGATAATCGCTCACGAATCAAACTGAGCCGATGAGCACTGGCTTCTTCGGATTCATTTGATAATCGCTCATGAATCAAACTGAGCCGATGGGTACGTTGTTCATCGGATTCATTTCTTAG
The DNA here is from genome assembly GCA_947859195.1 of Drymonia ruficornis. NCBI lineage: Eukaryota > Metazoa > Arthropoda > Insecta > Lepidoptera > Notodontidae > Drymonia > Drymonia ruficornis. The sequence continues at coordinate 8,268,588 of OX401912.1, read as the reverse complement.
GTTATTGCGTATCAAAGAAAAGCGATGGTCACGATCTTCTTGGCTTTCGTTACTTAATCTATTTGACATATATGCTCTCATATCCGACAATCTAGTTTCGCGCTCCTCTGGCGTTTAATTTTTTCTTTTTTCATTAGTTTTGTTTTTTTTCTTTTCTAAGCGTTTCCGTCTATCATTATCTGCCTCAAGTAGCCGTCGTTTTCTCATCCGAGAAGCATCCTTGTTAGGTCTTCCCATCACTAAAAATCGTAAAAAATAATAATTTTTAAACAAAAAAATTTGAAGTCGGTGCCAATCTTAGTATGCCAAGTCTACCTACTACAAAAGTAAGAAGATAGATTGGCACCGACCCCAAATACTCGATATCACACCATTACGCCTGATTTTCCCGAAGGGTTAGGCAGAGGTGGTAATGGAAACATTATTTCAGGCTTTTTAGTGGTCCGGGTTTTTTGAAGTCGGTTTTTTTTTTTTTATATGGCTGAGGTGCCAAACAAGCGTACCGCCCGCTTGATGTTAAGCAGTCACCGTAGCCTATAAACCCTTGTAATACCAAAGGAATGAAGGGGAGTGGGACAGGGGGAGGCTGTTGGGCTTACAGCTCTCTAACTCATCGTACGCAACGTAGCTGTAATAGCTACTTGACGCCGATATTCTGTGAGAGGGTGGTACTACCCCGGTCGAGCCAGCCTGTATCTGAGCTGCAGTGAGTTGACTACAGCTTGGCTCTACCATTGCTACATAGTGATAACATCGTGGATATTTTGTAAACTTACTCATACAAATGGTAAGTTATTTTATTTATATATACATAAAGCTTTAACATAGAATTATAAATGTTTACACACTAACCTAAATAAAGAAAATAATAAAAAATAATAATAATAATACAAAATTATATATACAAAAGGGACTCCACGTCGTCGTCGATGCCAAAAGTGCCCAGCAGGCTGGCCGCATTTCCGCGCTGTATAGCTATGCTTATACATTGCGCGAAATAAAGGCCAGCCTGCCGGTCATTGAAATTAATTAATACAAATTAATTTAAATAATTTATGGACGAGTATTATGTGACGTCTAATTCGTTCTAGTGTGACGTCATTTGCATGTTAATAATACACTTATTTATTTACGTATTCACGTAGCTACATACCTAAGTACCGTGTACTTACGTGCATTATTATAAATGTATGTTTGACTGTCTCTCGAACAGCTAATAATTAGACTAATAATACCTTCAGGGGCTTACCACCACCTCTAATAGCAGTTTTGTTTTAACGTTTCAGCGGCCATTTGTGCAATGACGTTTCTTATTGTCATGACAATAAGGTACGTCATTGCACAAAAAGACGCTGAATCGTTCAAACGTTCCTGTAATTGAATCGCAATAAGAGTTCGTGGTAAGCCCCCTGGCTTGTGTTAAGAGTCAACTTAGACTTGTCAACATACCCCTGTATCTTTAGATAATGGATTACTGTTTTCTTCCCCCTAATATTGCTTTCTTCCCGCCTGATTAAGTCTTCTTAAGTAAATTGTAAGCAAAAACCTGTTTCGCCATACATTTTTGACAGGTTTACCATACAATATGATAATATTCTATAGATAATTTATTGAAACTGGATTGTCAAACAGGATTTTTTTATTAGAATTAACTTAAGAACAAGTAATGGGCATGTCTAGATAAAAAGCATGCCGCGCCCGAGCACTCAGTTTTGACGTCGGAACGTATAGACATAATGTCATAAAATGAGTGCTCGGGCGAGACATGCAAGACATCTGAACGCACTAAATGACTTGTTCACATACAGGGTGAATTTTTCAAGTGTGCGTGGATGGCCAAATCCGAAACTATGTGGAATAGCGAATTGTACTCAAAGGAGTCTCGGGGCCGATTTTGATGAAAACTAAATCTGCATTATTGGATTTTTGAAAAATAATATTCGTAGCCAGGAATCGAACTAGTTGATTTAGAAACAAAAACCACACACTGTATTATTACACCATTCGATAGTGTCGCTGATAAGGAACGAATTCTGGGAAGTAATGACATACGGTAAATTTAAGGAAAGAGCTCATTTTAAACAAAATACTATTTCATTTGTCTTAAGTTACCTACCTATTAAACCTAAAAATCATTGCTCAAAATGATTGAAAATTCATACGAACATAATGTTGCGAAGATGACTGCGCTGCGAGTGTAAATTTGAAAAAAATATTGAGCACAATTTCGAACAAGGTACAGGTAATGTACGTATGACTTATTAAAGAGATTACTTGAAAATATGGAGCAGTTTATAAAATCCAACACTTTCCTCAAGTTTGCCGTATGTCATTACTTCCCAGAATTCGTTCCTTATTACCGACACTATCGAATGGTGTAAACAGTGTGGTTTTTTTTTTCAAAATGAACTGGTTCGATTCCTGGATACGAATATTATTTTTTCAAAAATCCAATAATGCAGTTTTAGTTTCCATCAAAATCGGTCCCGAGACTCCTTTGATTATTTTTCGCTATTCCTCATAGTTTCGGATTTGGCCTAAACGCACATTTGAAAATTTCACCCTGCATACGGGTGTAAGAGTTATCAACTTAATAGTAATAATTTAGTCTCATATTGCTAGAGATCTTAAGAAAAGCGGACGTTAATTGTATCTAACTCTACATAGGCTCTACCAAATCTTATGCTCTCCCTCTCTCTTTGTTTAAATTCGTGAGCGTTGCAAGAAGCTTTTACCCGAGAGTTCTGGTCAAACCTCGGTGTTATCGTTGAACCCTACTGTCAATCCTGACTTACAGGAGTACTATGATAGAAGTGTGTGGCGTGCCTAGTCCAAAAGCTATAGGTCGGTACCAACATTATCATGTTCCCTTTGCATAGACAAGAACCCCATTCCATTTACCTAGTGGGTGCAATACAAATAAATATACAATCTTGAATCAATATTTAAATAAACATAACAGAGATTTAAACATTTTTGTTTAAAATTTTGAATCACTCACACGGTAGGTCAATAAACTTACAGCCCAAAGTTTGAAAGGTCAGATATAATGTACGTCATACACGCTACGGTCTACCGGAGATCGTGATCGTCGGATATCGTGTGTGGGGGGGGACGTTTCGGTGTACCGGAGCGGTCTTTAAAAGAATTTATTTTCAAAATTGCTCCAGTCACCTGCGCAGGTTTAAAAAACTGCACAGGCCTATTCCCACACACGCTCCGGTCTACCTGCGCAGGCATACCGGCACAGGTTGACCTCTCCGGTATACCGTAGCGTGTATGGCCAGCATAAGGTTAAAAAAATAACAAAAAAAGCTTAGGTTTACACATAACATGCAAAGAGGCTAGCTTATCGTCCCCACCCTGTATATGAATAGAGCCATGATTATCATCATAGTATTACAAGTTCAATGCCAGAGAGTTTAGCTTCTTCGCTAAGCTTAGGTAATATACTTAACATAGCATTCAAATTTAATCGTAACGCATCGCAAAAAAAGGGAAACTGCGCGCACGCACGCAACACAAGTAACACAACAGTCACGGCCAATCAACAGCCGGCGCCGGTCGCCCCATTGCCGCAGTGTTACTAGTATAATTAAGACAATTTCGAGTGTTACCTGTTCCTGCTTTGAAGACCTTCGGATTTTTAAAGGTAGGACGTTTAATTTATTTTTAATTAGTTAACTGGTAATTTTGAACGAAATGGTAAAAACGTTGTCGATATAGCGTGTTATCAGTGTAACGTTGTATACAAAATGATAGTAACCTACATTCTAAATAGCGGTATCATAATTTGACTGCAGGTCATCGAAAGTACAGCTATTGTTGTCATTTTAAAATAGTATGTATGTTGTCCGCAAAACTTTTATTAAGTATCATAGTTAGGATAGGTATATGACGGCATTCTGTAACCCCACGCGAAGTATGAACTTTGTAGTGGGTGAGATATTAATGTAATTATGTATTGTACTATATCAGGGCTGAACCGAATCATAAAACAATAGGAACACTATTCACCTGTGATTAAAGTATAAATCTGTGCAACCATAGAAGTCTAGTCTCTATGTGGCAACGCAAAAAAGCAATTATTCTAATTACATAGCACATTTTCCCGTCCAAAGGTAAATAAATCATGACGCATCGTAATCGATGCAATGATATTTAATGAATCTTACAAACTGGTTCCAGACTTTATTCGTTTGTAAGAAAATCCATTATACTCTCATTTTCTGCAATAAATCACGTTTTTAAAATAGTGGAATATTTTCATGAGATTATTTTATGCTTGTCATTATTTTTCTGATGATGCATCCATACGCTGCATGCCCAAGAGAACTTGACCGGCGATAGAGATATGAAATTGCTTCCTTCGACAACAAAACAATCTAAACAATTCTGGTGAAAACAATTTTCCAATAAAAGTAACATATACATTTCAAACCTTATTATTATATTCTGTACATCCACCAAAAGACGTCAGTAATTAACATAGACCATCTCAAATACTGCAATTACGGTGATGAGCTGAACCGTCTCATGACGGGAGATTGACTATGGCAGTTTTTTTGTGTTTGTTTATGAAAATGCTTCTTATCCATTATAATGCAATGATAATAATGATGAATTTGATAACTTTCAGAAATTAACTGATAAAGTAGCTATGAGCTATCTAGTATCTAATCAATAGGTTACGTTATGGATAGATTTCTCGATTTTTATATATCTTTTAACGTATCCTACTAATATTATAAATGCGAAAGTGTGTGTAAATGTTTGTTGCCACGTCTCCATAACTACTTAACTGATTTTAATGAAATTTAAAACGTAGATAGTGTAGACTCTGAAATAAGACATAGGCTAATCAAATTTTCACGCGGGCGAAGCCGCGCGGCACAGCTAGTAATTTATAAATATACGTGTGGAACACCACTTAAGTGCGTAATTATACAGCCAATAATATGGTTAATGAACAACTTTTTTGATAGTTGGATTACTAATAAAACTACGACAGCAAATTATATTGTTATTTTCGTCTTGGAAGTGTCACAAAAAATCGGAAAATAAACAAAATAACTAATAACAAACAAACAAAAAATAGAAATAATGAAACAGTTTATAAAAAACCTATTTCGTTCTCAGGACAAAATGGCCCCAGATGCAGACAGACGTCAAATAAGCTTCCCGAAACTAAAATATCCAGTGCTACGTGAAGCATTGCCGAAGACTGCACAGCTGTGGCTGAAAGGGAAACGTTTACAGGACGGCGCTGAAGGGCTATGGAGAATACACGATGGCTTATATGACTTGAATGACTTCATATCATCGCACCCTGGAGGGTCTCAGTGGATAGCTTGTACTAAGGTAAGGGAAAACCTGCTGAATGCATAATGTAATAGAATAAAAAAAATATTTAGGAGTAGTAATTACGTGTAACAATGGAAACAATAACCGTATTAGATATAGTATGCAAGTAACTAATCACAATTATTCAAGAGATTTTACAATGAATAAATAAATAAATAAATAATATCCTGGGACATTTTTGTACACACGGTTACCTGATCCCAAACTAAGCAGAGCTTGTACTATGGAAACCAGATAACTACATATACTACTTTTTTATTTGTAAATACATACTTAATATACATATACACCCAGACTCCGGACATACAGACATGTTCATGCACACAAATGCATGTCTCGGGTAGGAATCGAACCTACGACCTGCAGCGTAAAAGGCGCCTCCGTGCCAACCACGCTAACGGGCCCGACAAAGTTGGATCCCAAACTAAGCGAAAACTTGTATCTTGGGAACCAGAGTAGTGGCTTACTACACATAAATAAAATTAAAATAGTAGTAACATAAATAATATACCCAATAAGCATAAATTACAAATTAGTATACCTATGTAGTTATAAATACACTTCTCATCAAAAAAATCGAAACACTACGTTTATTTATTAGATGAAAATTCTTAAATTTAAATTCAAATTTGGAATTGTGGTACACCATTGTGTAGGTAGACTAAACTGCCAGCTATTTATTGGCGTAATTTTTTAATGATATCAATCATTCTTTTTATTTAAATGACTGAATAGTACTTGCAGTACTGTTTAGATTTTTTTGATGAGAAGTGTATTATGTGTATGGATACATCTTCATTTGATCAAGGGATTAATAGTAGTACTGATTCTGATATGAAAACTAAATCTGTCTTAACTAATTGTATCACTATTGTTCTCGTGCTCGTCAAGTATACGCCAGATTATTTTTTGTTGTATCTTAACTTAAGAAATTATGTGACGCCAACAGTACTAGCTCTAATAAAAAAATTCTTGCATATCTGTTTTGAAAATATGATTCTGAGTTTTCGAAATGTTAAGATCTAAAAGAAAAGAAAAGGTAAGGTAGCCTAAATGATCAAGGTAAAGCCGCTGGCACGGATTAAAGATTGTAAGGACATTATAACCCAAATGCAACAAGCAGTCGTGTAAATAAAATGAACAACTGGAGTGGAATATTCAATAGGTATAATTATTTATCCTCAGAACTTGATACAGTCTACTGCATGCAAGGGCAAACCGAAGGCTGTTATTCTTTGCTGCACTTGGTTTTTTTTTTTTGTTTCCTACCGCAAAAGAAAAAACCTTATACAATTACTTTGTTGTCCGTTCGTTAGTCTGTCAATTCTAGGGTGTGTGAGTTCATTTGTGGATGTTATTCATGTTACCTTAACCCCGTGCTAAAGGACGCAGACAATAAGTTAGTGGATTGTTTGCAATCCCAATTGCATTGCATATTAATGTATAATTGAAAAAATACTCATTGGCTGCATCTACATTAGACGCATTCCGCGCCCGAGCACTCGGCTTTGACTTCAGATATAATATATATCATATTATGAGTGCCAAATCAAGCCATGTGAGGCATCTAGACGCACCATTAATATTTGTTGACTCCCAAATTTTAATGAATTTCCCTATTTCTCCTAATTCTCAGCTATTATTCCTCAGGGCACAGACATAACAGAATCATTCGAAACGCACCATGTAAAAGGCCTAGCAGAAAACATTTTGCCAAAATATTTCGTTCGAAACGCGACGTCACCAAGAAACTATCCATACACCTTCAAAGAAGACGGCTTTTACAAGACCCTGAAACTGAAAGTCATGGCGAAATTGCCAGAAATACCAGCAGACGCCAGAAAGAAGAGTGATTTAGTTACTGATTCGCTGCTGCTAGCTCTAATTGTTTTAAGTCCTCTAAGCTGTTGGGCTTTGACACAGAGCTACGTTATGGGAGCCACGTTTGTTTTGATCAACGGTTTAGTACTGAGCTCAGTGGTGACGTGTGCCCATAACTATTTCCATCGGAGTGATAGCTGGAGGATGTATCTTTTTAATTTGAGTGGAATGCCGTACGAGTAAGTTGATTACCTTTCATAATCATGGTGGTAGAGCCACGCTATAGCCAATTTCCTATACCTCATATATGGGTTGAGATTCAAGATTCAAGATTCAAAACCCAACCCCTTCCGCTTCCACTCCCTCTGTTCCACTTCCCTTCAGGTGGGGAATTGCGAGCAATTCCTTTGGTATTGCAAGCAAGCTCCATACCAGCAGACCAACATGTTTTTGTGGGTAAATAATGCCAAGGGGATGAAAATCTAGAAGGCTAGGATTAAGCTTGATGTTAGGCAGTTACCCTTTGACAAAATGGTTCCCCAAGTACGGTAAGCCGACAAAGCAAAGAAAATTGTTTAAATCTTATAATTTAGTAACACAACTTGTTTTTGACTTTTTGGACCTCTTTTGTCGAGGCAGACATGTTTTTTGTTAAGTAGATATTATATTAATGAATTTAATGGCATTACCACTTGTTTATTGTCTCTTCTTATTCTTTATCTATAGAGAGATAGATATATAGATGATGGTAAAATATGTAGGTACCTAATTTTAATATTAAGTCCGCATACTTTTTTCTTTTCAGTGACTGGCGGATATCCCACGCAATGTCCCATCACTTACACACAAATACAGCTCAAGACATAGAACTGAGCTTTTTAGAGCCTTTTCTCCAGTTCCTAGTTGATAAGGACAAGCCAATTTGGGCCCAAATGGGTGCTTTTTATTGGCCTGTTGTGTACAGTTTTAGTATGTTTAGTTTGGCCATTACCGAGTGAGTATCTTTACATCTATACAAATAAATAAAATTTAAGTGTATGTAATGTCAAAATAACCAATATTTACTAAATGCATGTTATGAAAGTATACCTATACGGTACTTATAACAAAAAAGCAATTTATATTTTTTTTTATCGGCGTGCAATTCGCTTGCAGTCGACGTAGAACTGCATATAAACTGAAATTTTGCAGTCATCTAGCCGACCAGTCATGCAATGCAATTCGTCTGAATAGACCCTTAGATATCTCGTCAGAAATTTCAGTATTCTATTCAAGGTATGTTTTCCTCAATTTTAATTAATGACTTTCAATTATTATTATTTTTCAGGCTAATAGTTTGTTTCACGAACCACGAAGGCAAGACCTTGGGCTTCAGGAATCTGATTCCTCTGACCGTGCCGACCTGGATGTGGATCGCGGGAGGGCTCTCGTTGCCATGGACAGTCGCTGTGTGGCTGGCGACAATAATGTCTGCTAGCTTCATCTTCACCGTATTCGGACTCACTGCCGGTCATCATAATCATACTAACTTCTTCGAAGGAGATATACCAAGGTAATTGCAACTATGTAACGTTTTTTAGTCATCAAAAGCCCGCGTGATAAGGTCATCGGAACCGGTTCTTTTTTGTACAGCCAGCGATTCCCTACGTCTAATGATGTTAAGCTATTACCGTGTTTTTTGTGACTAAGGTGCCAAAAAAGTGTACGGTCCACCTGATGTTAAGCAGTTACCGTAATCTATAAATGCTTGCGTGCTATAAACACCAAATGTATTGCTCGTACGTTGCTCACCTGAAGGGAAGTGGGACAGAGAGGGGAAGGGGAAGATGGTTGAGCTTCCGACTCTCTCACTCATCGTACGAAACACAGCTGTAATAGATACTTACGCCGATCTCTTTTATATTTTTATATTTAAAATTCTTAATTTTATTCCTAGTTTTAATTCCTAATTAGGAATTTAAACTAGTTCAATTAGTTTTCCAAAACAAGTGCATTGTTCAATTGTACAATGCACTTGTTTTGGAAAACTAATTGATCTAGACCCTCACGATACAGGCTAGGCCTAGTGTAAGGGTCACTAGTAATAAGTTTTTGTACTAGAAAGAAGAAATAAAGTTTTTTTTTTAACTTCTGTAAGAGGGTGGTACTATCCCAGTCGAGCCAGCCCATATAATGAGCTGTAGTAAATTCGCTGCAGCTTTGATCTACCACCTAAAGTTATGTCTACGGACGCGCCGCTCAGTATTTGAGGATGCACCTATGAGTGGTTCAATATATTATTTACTATGTGTAACGTCACGACTTTTATCCCCATTCGGGGGTAGCCAGAGGCTTGAGTGGCCATACACCACCACATTGTGGAGGTATTAACCAACTCAAAGCCCACGTTTCACCAGATAGTCTAAACCCAACGTGACAGGTGGTGAACCTTGTCGCCGTGTATACAGGAACTGACTATTACCTAATCCCGAGGGATAGGTAGGTTTCCTCACGATGTTTTCCCTCACCGTCATATTATTTACTATTTATTTTCATTTTCAGAGACGAAAATATAGACTGGGGGATACACCAGTTAGATACAATTGAAGAAAGAATCGATTATGCCGGCAACCACTTTAAATCGATTACTCGATTCGGCGACCATGCGTTACACCATTTATTTCCCACTCTAGACCATGCAGAACTACACTATCTTTATCCGATACTATTCGAGCATTGTAAGAAATTCGAATCCCAACTGAGGATGAAAACATTTTATGAAAATCTTTTGAGTCACGCTAAGCAAATGATAAGGAAACGACCACACGATTTTAGAAATCAAAAAAATATGAAATAAGTAATTAAAATTTTCACAAATTTATTGTTGCCAGTCCATAATTATTTTAAATTCCAAGGGTTCGCTAGCCAGATGAATCATTTCAACAGCTATATCTACAGTTGTTGAAATTATGGACTATGAGTCTTGCACTGTGAGTCTAATACATACATCCGGATTTTAGTGTAGTGATATTTTGTGGTTTAAGGGGCTTATTTAGGTACGTACTTATAAGTATTTACCTACAAGGCTGAAATTAAATAAACGCATTTTCTTGTTTGAATAAAATGTACCTACTATAATGTAATAAGTAGGAAGGTACTTTAGTTACAAATACGATACCTATCTGTATGGGTGCCAATCGTTAGAAAAATTATTTAATTCTAAAATACTCTTAAGTAGGAAATTAGTATTTAATAATTCAATTAGTATACAGGCTGACTGGTTAAACACTTTACATATTGAAGGGCATGATAATTTATGATAACATTAAATGTTAAAAAAAATAAAATTAAAAAAATACCAATGAACTACAGAGAAAACCTTCATTAAATTAATGTGCTAAAACTCGGAAATTGTTAACACCGCAGCGCCTCGCGTAGAACGCTATCGCTAGTACGCGTGTTCTGCGCGAACGGAGTTAATGACACTTGATAGGTACGTCAAATCAAGGAGGTACGATCCTGACCACGCTTATTGTTTTGAGTGGGTAATTAAAGATACATTAGGCAAATATTAGGCACCTATTTTTTTACATAATTAAAACGAGAATCGAGTACTGAGCACTCTATAACAATATGTAAAGTGTTCAACCAGTCAGCCTGTATACTATATTTTTTACATATAATACCAACTATTTACTATTATTTTATTACAAAATTTGGCTTATGCGGAAGTGAACCCATGATGCTGGTCGCACTTCCTAGCTGGATGGCCAAAGACACTCGCTAAGCGAGGAAAACCCCAGGCCTAGGGCGACACAACTCTCATTATATTTCATTATATTTTTAAGAAACAGGTGAATGGCTGTGTTTTTTAAATAAAATATTGTTTTTAATTTGAAGATTCTATTTAACGACCCTGTGTTCGCTCTCATATACTCAAGTTACATAACCTAGCAAGGAACTACATGGAGAATTAACTTGACGCCAACTCAATTACTGCAGTATTCACTGAACGTTTTCCTACTCTTGGTGTGTATGTAAGCGAAGGGCGATCATCACGCCTATCCAATGGTAATCCATTGTTACATCGTTTTAGAGGAGGCGGCTACAAATTAGACTTTTGCTTGTGGATTTGTATTATGGCAATAGCAGTGAAAAATCAAAAACTTGGATATTGTGGCCCCAATAACCTAATACCTACAGTTTTTCTATGGTTATGTGTGGTATTGTTTTCATACTATTATATTATTTTCTCAGGGGTCTACAGCTGACCTATTTATCTGAAAACCTATGACGAATTCTGGAAATCAGTCGCTTCATGTAAATATCGGTCATCAGGGTACACTGAAAATTGTACCAGGCTGAGGTATTTACCCACAGGTAGGTTGGATTTTTGTTAAGTACCTACCTACGTATGTAACTTATCGAAAAAGATGAAACTCATTCGAAACTCGCTTTCATAGCGACCTCACCCTCAAATTATCCCCACAATAGGATCACATATCGTTATCTGAAGTCCGTTCAGTCCCAGCGGTACTGAACAACTGAAACCAAAACTTAATTACAATGAGCTAGCTATCGGAATAAACGATTTAACGATCCCTAATGAAAGAACTGCCCCCCTAGCCAAGTGGTTCCACGAGCTTTTCTACGAATCGCTACGCTTAAATGTATGGAAATGACATTACAAGTTACGTGAGTGACTTATATCATGTCCATACATGAAGCGTAGCGGTTTGTAGAAACGCTCGTAGACGAAGCCACGTGGCTAGGGGGGCTGGACCCAAGTCGCTTGACGACTGAAATTTTTAAACTATCAAAAATCCGTAGTCTGATGTACACTGGTAGCCAACTGTCTTCAAAGTCAAAGTCAAAGTCAAAGTCAAAAGGTTTTTATTCATGTAAGCTCATTAGAGCATTTATAAATAGTCAATATAAACAATATTTTAGCGTTACCACCGGTTCGTAATGTTGCTTCCATTGAGAAGAGCCGGCAAGAAACTCAATGGTTACTCTTTTCAAAAGAATAATTGTATACATTTTCAAACAGTAACGCTATGTGAGCAGGCATGCATTAACACAGTGTGAGTAAAAAAAGAAAATAAGGTATTTAAATAAAAATTAATAAAAACTAGCCTAGAAAGCTGTGCATGCCTACTCCCACTTAACTGTCAAACCAAAAGGTGAATATTTATAACGATTGTTTTGGTGTGATGCCTTCCGTGCTTAGGTCTTGTCTGTAAAAGTTTTGGAACAACGGTGTCAAGTGGAAAATGGGCGGACCAGTCCCCGCAAGCAGCGCCCGGAACCCGAGCATGACTTGAGCAGCGGCATCACCCTCCTCAACCATTTTAGAGGGAAGAGGGTGACCCGCTCCACAGAGCCACCGCAAGCAAGGACATTAGAGTGAGCATGACCGATCCATTACCGCAGTGACATAGTTCAACAAAGCTAAGTAAGCGTACGGCAAGACAACATCCGCTACAATTGACATACAAATGCTTGTCAATGGCTACATGATACATGATTTCCACAACTTAAAAAGGTGGTAATTGTGACTAATATGTCAATAGCGCTAAATTAAGAGAAGGAAGAGGAAAACAATAAATAAATAAGGAATAAATCAAAACAAGAAATTCTGAGGAATTATTCCCGTTCCGGTGGAGCTGGACCAGCACCTAGCCAAGCATCTTTATCTTTCAAATAATCATCTAATGTGTAGTAAGCCCGCTTACAAAGCGTACGCTTTACACAAGTTTTGAATTTAGTTTCACTAAGACTAAGTATGTTTGGTGGTATTTTATTATAAAACTTGACACAGTATCCCATGAAAGATGTGTGAACTTTCGCAAGTCGAAAGCGCGGTTGATCTAATTTGTCTTTATTTCTAGTGTTATATCGATGACTCTCACCTAACTTTTTAAAGAGATGTAAATTTTTCCTAGTGTACATTATGTTTTCATAAATGTATTGGCATGGTACAGTCATAATGTTGATTTCCTTAAACCGTTCCCTCAAGGAGTCGCGACTTCCTAAATTATAGATGGCCCTAACGGCCCGCTTTTGTAAAATAAAAACAGATTCGATGTCAGCCGCCCTACCCCACAATAATATACCATACGACATGACACTATGAAAGTAACTAAAATAAACTATTCTCGCGGTGTCGATATCGGAAAGTTGTCTAATTTTCCTAACAGCGTAGGCGGCGGAGCTGAGCCGCTTCACGAGAGCTCTTATATGTGGGCCCCACTGTAATTTGGAGTCGAGCGTAATACCTAAGAAAACAGTATCATTAACGAATTCAAGTTTTTCTTTATTTAGTACTACATCGCATTCATTACTTCTAACATTAGGTAATGAGAATCTTACACATTTAGTCTTGTTACTATTCAATGCTAAATTATTAGTATTGAACCAGTTATGGACCTGAAGAATAGCATTATTCACGTTGTCCAAATTATTTACATGTCTACCTACTTTAAAAATCAAAGAGGTATCATCGGCAAATAAAACTATCTCTGCCCTACTTTGTATTATATGCGGAAGGTCATTTACATATACTAAAAACAGAAAAGGACCCAAAATGGATCCTTGAGGAACTCCCATTTTAACTAGAGAGCCTAACGATTTAACACCATTTATTTGAACGTTTTGTTTTCTACCTACTAGGTAAGATTTTATAAGTTTGAGCGCCCTATTTCTAACACCGTAATGTTCCAATTTAAGCAAAAGTATTTCATAATTGACGCAATCAAATGCCTTTGAGAGGTCACAGAAGATACCAATAGCATCCTGTGAGTTCTCCCATGCGTCGAAGATATGCTTGATTAAGGTGACACCGGCGTCGATAGTACAGCGGCCTTTGGTGAAACCATATTGTTGATCATGCAGGATGTTATTTGCGTTGAAATGATGTAACATTTGAGTAAGCATAATCTTTTCAAATATTTTGCTAAAAACTGGCAAGACGGATACTGGTCTATAGTTGTTGGGGTCTTTACTATTACCGGATTTAAAAAGGGGTATTACTTTACTGTATTTCATTAAATCCGGGAAGACTCCCTGATCAACACACTTGTTAAAAATCAAAGCTAAATATGGCGCCACAGTACCAATGATAGTTTTACATGCTTTTACTGACATTCCCCATAGATCTTCAGTTGGTTTAATTTGTATGTTACTGAAGGCTTTAACAATAGACCGATCGTTAATATAATCGAATTTAAATTCTACAGGACAAGTGGCTCTGTTATCTTTAAGAAGTGAGAGTGAAAGTGAAGGAGAGCAGTTTAAAAATTCTGTTGTTTTTACAGGGATGTTTGTAAAGAACGTTTCGAATTCCTGTGCTACATCTTCATTTGAACTAATGAGACCACGCGAGGTCTCTAAAGTGAAATCTGTATTGCGTTGTTTGGTTTTTCCAGTTTCACTGTTAACTATATTCCAGGTGGTCTTGATCTTGTTATCTGCAGATATAATTTTTTGTCTAATGTGTATCGTTTTGGCCGCCTGGCATACTTTCCTAAACAATTTAGAATAATTTCTAACATACTGAGTAAAAGCTGCATTTTGAAGCTGGGCCTTCTGTTCATAAAGCTCAAATAGCCTTTCCCTACTCCTACGTATCCCTAGGGTGGCCCAGTCACTGAAGGTAAATTTTGGTTTTATTGTCTTTGTTTTAATAGGAAATCTATTATCAAATTCTGTATGTATAACTGCAAAAAAGTCTGCGTAAAAACTATCAGGATCATCTAAGTTATAATTGGGAAAACTTAATTTGGTAAACAAAGTAGTATTATATTTTTGTAAGTTCCCTGATGTTACATTCCTACATTTAATTTTTATGGTTTTTATAGGTATGGTAGAATTAAAGGTGACCGTTTGACCACTATGATCTGACGGCAAATGGCAAACTATTGCTGTATCTAAATATTTACAACTACAGAATACATTATCTATACAAGTGGCAGAAGTAGAAGTTACTCTGGTCGGTTCGAAAAAAACGTGAGCTAAATTGAATGCTTTAAAAAGGCCTAACAGTCTATCAGTATAGCTAGTTTCTTCTAAAATATTAATATTAAAATCACCACAGACTATAATAGACTTATTACTTACAAAGATTTTTTTTAACACATCTTCCATCACAGATTCAAATATACTAAAATTCTGTATGTTTGGGGGTCTGTAAACACATACTACAATGTGCTTATCCAGCTCAACACAGGAAATCTCAATAATCTGTTCGACCGAGAGTCCTACTATATCTTTACGTTCTTTTGACTTAATAATATTTCTAAGTAATATTAATGTACCACCGTGAAGCCTGGACTTGCGGTTATAACAACTTATGACCGTGTAGTTTTCATAATTTATTAACATTTGATGCTCATTAAGCCAATGCTCGGAAATACAAACAATATCATATTGTGACTTTTCTAAAAATAATTCAATTTCTAATGTTTTTGATAAAAATCCCTGTATATTCTGGTGAAATAATCTTAGCGTTCCAGGCCTCTCTTCCTTCCTATAATTTTCGCACGTTTGTGAGACGCCAGGGATACTAGAATGTACCTCTATTGTCGGCCTCGGAAGTTTAAACAGTCAATCACAGCATTATTCGAATAACTAAATAATACTGATTCGTCTCCTATGCTAAGTTTTGTTGAATCTACAACAGCGTTAATATTATAAGCTATCAGTGTAGCAATCTTTTTTCTATCATTCTTAGGAAGATACATATTTTCCTGGGTCAGTCTAAAGCTACTTATAAACCTATTTGTGTCAAAAAATAAAATATTGTCATTATACCATGACAAAGTAAACATTAAATTATTTAAATACTGAATGTATTTATTATGTCTCTCTGACAGATGGTAACAGTAAGGGAGGGCACACAACATGAGCCTCCCCATGTTAAGTTTTAATAAGGTGTCAACACCATCTACAATGTCCTTTTTTCTTAAACCAAAGCTATTACCTAGTAATAACACTACAGTAGTTTTACTATCAAGTTTTGTTTGAACAATTTTTTCTATAAGTAAGTTATAAGGGAGGTTTCTAAAGCAATAATTAGTGGCATTATGACTAAGTTTATCATCTAACAGTGAACCAAATCCTACACCAAACTCATCTGAAAATATCAAAGTTTTACTCTCACTGTTTAGATTAGTACAGCTGTCTATTGGAAGAGTTGCATCAGGCAAAGATGCAGCATGCTGAGGCTCAGGAGCAGACGCTGAGCAGGCGCAGTCGGACGAGAGATTGTTTGTCAGCGACTCGTATCTCTCGGCATTGTACCGCACCAGGTCCATCAGCTCACTGGCCTCGCGCATGCGCTCACATAGTTGTGCTTGGGCAGCTTCATATTTATTAAAAATATCCCTTATTGTATTTTCCCTAAGTGTCAACTCATCCCGTAGACACTGAATATCTATATCATACATAATCTGGTTTTGCTCTAAGTCATTTGTACATAATTCTAACTTTTCTACCAATTGTATACGTTCTTTTCTAAGGCAAATGTTACGTTTTAAATAATTATGTCTTTTTAATGCCTTTCTAGTTTTTTTAATAATATTATTAATTTTAATGTACTTTTTAATTTTATTACTACTTTTGAAAAACGGACGTATGTTATTGTTGGTGTCGTCACCAGTCAAATCAATCGTGATGGCCGGCAAGCCACTCACTGAGCTGGATCCACCACATACCACCAACTCATTATACAGGCTCTGGGTGGAGGCGGCCTGCTTGGTGATTTGAATTGATTCCAAATTAGATATAGATATAGATATAGATATAGATATATGTCTTGCTATTATGATGCTATTGTGTGGTAGAATCACCAATCAAAGAATAGAACAAGGTCCTTAATCTCTTCTCTGATTGGTCGGTCAAAATGTCAAAGTGGCAGTTCAATAGCAAAGAAACTACGAACTTTACGACCGTTGTAAGTGGTTGGCAGGCCTGAATCAATGGAAAGAGGCCATTAAGAAAAAAAAAGTGGTTGGCAATACAAATTTTCCGTTGCTATTGATACACAGGAGACTTCAAAATCCGTCGTAATTCAACAACTTTCCTCATTATACGTCGATTTTATCATATTCTGAGACATTGTTGATAAGCGACTGTCACCTACACCAAAGAAGGCATTAATGCCTGCGTTGACATCAGGCATATGCCGCGTCCGAGCAATCAGTTTTGAAGTTGGAACGCATAGACAAATGCCTTAACAGGAATTCTCGGGCGAGGCATGCGAGACATCTAGTATCACCCAATAACTGGTTTTATTTGATGAGAAAATATTAAGATCTTAGCATTCAATTACAGTAGTGGAAGTAATTTGAAACTACCTAACATCTACGGGTAGGTAACTTAATTGGAATGGAAAATTACTCAGATCGGACGTTGAATACAGTTTTTGTTAGCTATTTGTAAAGTGCTACATCCTTTTTATTATAAATTAATAATCGCAAGTTATTTGTGGAAACTCTGGCCTCTAACTGAGGTAAAAAATACATTATGAGCGCCGACTCATAACTGAGCCTATAAAAAAGCCTGTCTTACGAGAATTTTAAGGCCACTGTATTAATGTTTAATAATGGACATTGATATATTATTTTAGCAGAAATGGTACCTCCTTACATAGTAATCACTAGACTTGTGCTCAGCGGACCACTACGTGCAGCGAAATTCACACGTGTTATCGCACTCGCAATTCGAAAATAAACATGCAAGGCATTTTGATGCGTGAACTAAACGCAGCTCAATTTGCTATTTTACACCGATCTTCTGTGAGAGCGTAGTGCTACCCCGGTCGAGCTAGTCCAAACATGAGCTTGGCTCTACCACCTTATCTGAACCACGTAAAATTAAATTGATGACGTCATAATGGGCGGTGGGTACACGCGCGAGCAATGTTGGCTTTTCACTTGGCTACGTAATTAGCGCGGGCGGAACCAACTGTGATTGCTCCCAATTTATCTCTTGTTGTACTGCCCGATGACAGGTCACGTTAATTACGACGTTATCCGCAGTGGGACCACGGTTTAAAATTTTATTTGGTCCGATAAATTTCGTTCTGGGATTTTATTAGCTGGGAGGAAATCCTTTTAAAACTTCTGGGTAGTAAGAAAATCTAGTAATAAATAAATATCGCCAGACTTATAGTTCGCGACAAGTCGAGATGACATTCGGGTTATGAGCTTTTTGCAGAATAAAATCCGAATCAAAATAAGCAGGACCCGCAACGCAACAGAATAATTTAATTTAATAATTTTGTGGGCAATTTTAATTGTTTATCGGGTCCTGCTAATTTTGATTCGGATTTTATTCTGCAAAAAGCTCATAACCCGAATGTCATCTCGACCTGTCGCGGACTATACATTTTGATAATTTATTCACCTGAAGTTAAGCCGTATTGGCAATTTACCGACATGTTAGTAGCATTATTTCCGCGAACGACCGACTGGACCGACTGGACTCCGTTTAATGTGACATACTATTTTGGACGGTCACATGTCTCCCTCCTTCTTGGTAATGTCTTTGCCACAATTATTAAAGTTATATCACTTCAGATATTATACAAGGTATATTTTTTTATTCATGTCGTATCAATAAACATTTCATATTACCTCTAAACGTTACCTTTAGCCTTTCAGCTTTACATCCATTGTAAATCGAGTCGTATTTCGACGTGTATTGAAGTTCCATTGAGGGTCAGTCACCACGGACTCGTAAAAGGAAAGCATTGTACCCTATTCATTTCCGTTTCAACTACAAATTAGACGGATGTTTCTTTAGAACTTTGTTCAGACTCACGGTTTGTTTTATTCCGGGACAGTGTTAAAATCTCGCTTGTTTCAAGTCTACGGCGTCGGATAACAATGGAGAATGAGTACCTATAAGTAGGATGTATGTACTAGTCCACCAAGCCAACTAGGAACCTGTCAAATCTGACAAACAACAAGGCGGAGGCGGTGTGCGGGAGGTGTGGCGGGCGGGAAGCCGCAGACGGTGGCGGGTGTGCGGGCTGTATGCGGGCGGGGAAGCTGCATTCCAACCGAGTTCCTAGTTGGCTTGGTAGAGTAGTATCTGATACCGATATGCCCAGGGCGTGGAGTCTTGTAGCATTTAACCACTGGAAAACTGCTGATCTAATATTATCTTCGTGAATTCTTTATCATTAATCCTCAATTGTTGCCGGTTGACAAATTGTCGGCCATCAGTGACTAGTCTTCTGGCCGACAACATGCCAACAGCCAAGAATTTACAATGAATTCACGAAGATTTTTTTATAGGACTGCGGTGACAAAAAAGCGTACGGCCCGCCTGATGTTAAGTAGTTACGGTAGCCTATAGATGCTTGCAATACCAAAGGCATTGATCGCACATTGGCGACCTGAAGGGTAGTGGGATGGAGGGAGGGGAAGGGGGGTTGGGCTTTTGGCTCTCTCACTCATCGTACGAAACGCAGGTGTAATAGCTGCTTTACGCCGATCTTCCGTACTACCCCCCGGTCGAGCCCTCCCGTATATGTGTTGCAGTCAATTGGCTACAGCTGGGCTCTACCACCTTCTACTTAATTGTTAGAGGACTCGAAAGCCTGCTTTGGAATTTAAAGTCAAATTGATTCTCAGCAAGAATGTAACTGGAAGCACATCTTACAGAAACTCTTACTGCAATAACTTTTTCACAAGCGAAATAAAAACTTTGCGGAGTCCTGAAAAGCTCTCACGAAGACTTACAAGAATATAACACGCAAAAAATGCGTACATTACCACAGTGAGAAAATGGGGCCAAGGAAACCTACAAAGTAACTTAAATATTAAAACGCCTGTCAAATAACTTGGGGCAATAAACCAGGGATGTCCTTGCTATAAGTAATTTTTAAGTACGGACGCACATTTTAACTAGAATTTAGACACTAAAACCCTTTCACATAAAGTGCGGAATGGAATCTCCTCTGCACATAAAATTAGAACGTAAAGGCTTGCACACATTTCGTTCGTTCGTGAAAAGGTAGGTATGACCGAACAAATCGTTCAACTTTTTAAACCGACTTCAAAAAAGGAGGTTTCTCAATTCGACCGTATATATATATTTTTTTTTTTTTTTATGTGTGTTCGCGGATAACTTCGTCGTTTATGAACCGATTTTGATGATTCTTTTTTTGTTGGAAAGGAGATTTTCCGGGGGTGGTACCATGATAAGGAAACCAGGATCTGATGATGGCATCCCAGAGAAATCGAGGGGAACCTTCGAAAATCGTAGGGGCGACTAGTGCGTTTGTAATTTTTTTCATTAAGTATTTTAAAGCACTACTATTTTATGAAGGTCTGGAGTCGATCTGATGATGGAGCCGAAAGACAGTCGAGGGAACTCCTCAACGATTTACAGCAATAACCTGGTGTCTGGGCTTGATTAATTTGTATTGATGAGAACTTTACACCTAGATGGGTTTTGACTGTCATTATGGGTCTGATGATGAAGACAAAGGACAGTCAAGGGAACTCCTCAACGTTTTACAGTAGCTACCTTGTGTTTGGACTTAATTCATTTCTATTGATGAGAGCTTTACACCTAGATGGATTGTGACTGTCATTAGGGATCTGATGATGAAGACGAAGGACAGTCAAGGGAACTCCTCAACGTTTTACAGTAGCTACCTTGTGTTTGGGCTTGATTAATTAGTATTGATGAGAACTTTACACCTAGATGGGTTGTGACTGTCATTAGGGGACTGATGATGAAGACGAGGGACAGTCAAGGGAACTCCTCAACGTTTTACAGTAGCTACCTTGTGTTTGGGCTTGATTAGTTAGTATTGATGAGAACTTTACACCTAGATGGGTTGTGACTGTCATTAGGGGACTGATGATGAAGACGAGGGACAGTCAAGGGAACTCCTCAACGTTTTACAGTAGCTACCTTGTGTTTGGGCTTGATTAATTAGTATTGATGAGAACTTTACACCTAGATGGGTTGTGACTGTCATTAGGGGTCTGATGATGGAGTCAAAAGACAGTCGAGAGAACTCCTCAACGATTTACAGCAATTACCTGGTGTTTGGGCTTGATTAATTTGTATTGGAGAGAACTTTGCACCCATATGGGTTATAAGTGCCATTACAGGTCTAATGATGGAGACCATAGACAGTCGAGGGAATTCCTCAAAGATTTACAGCAGTTACCTTTTGTTGGGCTTACTTCATACGGTTCAATATGCCAAAATGTTCATTGGTATGGCGCCACTAAAAATCGTGAAATAAAATTATTTTTATAAAAAAAAAAACCGACTTCAAAAAAACCTGGATCACTAAAAAGCCTGAAATAATATTTCTATTACCACCTCTGCCTACCCCTTTGGGAAAACCAGACGTGATGGTGTGTTATCGAGTATTTGGAGTCGGTGCCAATCTATCTTCTTACTTTTATAGTAGCTATACTTGGCATACCAAGATTGGCACCGACTCCAAATACTCGATAACACACCATCACGTCTGGTTTTCCCAAAGGGGTAGGCAGAGGTGGTAATAGAAATATTATTTCAGGCTTTTTAGTGATCCAGGTTTTTTTGAAGTCGGTTTTTTTTTTTATAATCTATATTTCTCTGGATTCAATTTCTTATGATTAGATTATTAGGTACCTAAATACCTAACAGTAATCGTAAAGATTTGTTAGGTACAAACAGAAATCAATATTACAATAATTAAATGCTGAAGTGTCATAGTCCAACTGGTTTTCGAGGTGCTCATATCGGTACCTAAACGATCGGAGTTTAAGCAACGCTAGGCAAGGTCAGTAAGAGATTGGTGACCATTTAGTCGCATTTGAACTGAGCGTCTTCATGCTTCGGTGTCATCCTTCCGTTGTTGTCATCTAAGCAGCAGTTATTCAGCCTTGTCAGAGGCCTTCAGGCGGCTTGAACAACTCTGACACCAGGTTGAACACTAACCATACCATAGAACAAGAAGAAGAAACTGGTGTACACATAACTTATACATATACTGATCTGGCTCGGAGACTAAAAAAGGATCGATAATGTTCAATACCGAAATGGCACGTTTTTATCGTCTTGTATTGAGACTAACGAATCTAACGATGCTCTCAGCGGGCATAAGTTTTTGGGACTGTATTAAGCGACAAATTCAAGCAAAAAAGTAAAATAAAAGTTACGATGTCAACTTGACTCGTTTAAAAATGTAAACAGGCCTTTACATTGCAAAGTTGGGTGGTGCGTGTTTCCCTCATTACAGTGTCTCGTAATTCAGTCTCGCTAATACAGAATAACTCGACTAGTCACCTGTTATGCGCAAAAGGAATTCGCTTATTTAAGCAACTATAAATTTGGATTAACAACGTGATGGCGTATATTGGCGCTTATTCTGATGGCTACATATTAACACTAAATTAAGGTTGATACATATGTATAAACTTGCTCATACGTTACGACTATGAGAGATATCAATACAGTAGTTAGTCGTCATATTTGTTATTTTATTTTATTTAGGGAGATTTCTTTTATTAAGTTCACAGAGCGAGTAAGATTATAATTATGCAAATGCCAATTACAAGCTTCCACATCATTTTCTATAAGGTCTTTTACCAAAGCCAACTTCACGTAAGGTTCCTGATGTAATACACATAGTTAAAACGCAGCTCTTAATAATTGATACTTTTTAAGTGAATAGGCGTGTCTATAAGATGCACATGCCGCGCGAGGCTGCTCACTCACATGCCTCGCGAAGCACGACGTTTGCCTCAGTCGCATGCCGCGCCAGGCAAATGGCGGGGCAACTGACACTCAATACAGAGAAGGTTATACCCATGGACCAATTACTAAGGGGACTGGCCCTAAGCAACTCGGCCGAGTGGTCGGCCTAGTACTATCATCGACATAAAACGAAGCGAGTAGTTCAACTATTTACCGGTAGATAGAACAATGAAAATGAAAAAACAATGAGCACGTTTTTTTTTCATACATATATCTAATAAAGGCACCTGTTTCTTTAGTCTTTACTCTGTGGTTATACCCGAGCGAGCAATCAGTTTGACACGTTTGACATCGTTCTATCTCATGACTATGCCAGACTAGGCGGGGCAAATTTGAGTGCTCAGGTGAGGCAGGTGGAGCATTTGCCCCACGTGGGGCAAGTCAAACTTCGTGAAGCAATTTGCCTCGCGCGGCACGTGACACATCTGGTCGTAGCCATTAGGTAATATATTACTTTTTAAACATTTACCAAGTAGGTATGTGCTTATATTAGTACCTAGATCCCGTGTATCCCGTGTACGGACCCGGCTACATACATTCCTATCCTAGTGATATACCTATTCTAGTCTTTCCGGACTTCTAACCTGCACACGTTTCTACTTCGAATATCAAATGGAATTGAAAACTTGCATGCAATTTAAGAGGGCTGTGAAGTTACAGCATATATCAAAGGCTGCAAACATAGGGCCGTCAGGAGCTCCAAATAAACTTATCTACTCGACCGCCCTCAACTAACCTCCGCCCTTATACGCGCTACTTCTAGTTCAAGAACCCTCGTAAACAAATGAAGTAAGTTTTCCAGCCCTAGAGATCTAACACTGATGTATAAAATATAAAACAGTGAGGAGACTGTACCTATATCACAGCTACTTATGCTACTTATGATATACTTCTAATTGTTAAGGATTTTAGAATATAAATGGTAAAATTCAAATAAATAATTAATAATTAAATGCACATAAAAATCCTTTTGTACCAAACCATATATATTTTTTTTTAATTATTGTAATTCAATGTTAAAACAAATGACGCAAATATACTTACTCATTTTATAAGGAAAGAAAATAAATAATACCAACTTGAAATACAATAGAGTGAATTTATTTACAGACCCGTCACAAGTGAATATATTTATAGTCTATTCCAGCCAACACATAAAACACTAAAAATATGTCGGCCGATCATAACTGAAAGAGAAAAAGCTTAACTTTATGGCGTCTCTCGTAAAAAAAGAAAACCTCACAAACTTTATGGTTCTAGTACCTATCTACACTATTTTCATGGGCACTGTGTACCTACACGATAAGCTGAATTACTTCACAAGTAGCTACGTAAATATTTATATATTTTTTCTCGAGTCTATTATATTTATACATCTATGGAATGACTTTAACGATAAAATCATAATAAGAAGTTATAAAGTACAGCATAGGGATATCCTTACGACTGCTATCATATAACGAAAGCCTATTTATTAACATCTCTGATCACGATAAATATTTTGTTATATCTTATATTTTTTATATCCTAGAAGGGCATGGGCAGACGGTCCACCTGAAGGTAAGTGTGGTAACCTTTCCCCAGTACATCTGGAACTTAAGGGTAGTAGCCGTGTTGCCGGCCTTTTGGGAACCTGTACACATGCCCTTTGAAGAACTCTATGTTGTAGTGCAAAGGAAAGACTTCTGCAGGGAGGTCATTCTAGGGACTTTGATGACCGCTTGCTTAGCATACATAGTGGTTTTAGCTAAAGTCTTCAAATCCAAATTTGGCCAAGGTATTTCCATAATTTGCCATGGTCTGGGTGTTCATGGGATCGTTTGTGTGTTTGGCTGGTAACATGAACCGTGAAGTGCGCTCGAGCAATTAGTGTTGACGTCTAACCACGTAGACATAACTTAGGGCCTCCGCAGACTAGCTACTTTTAGCATTGGCGATCGGCGATTTTAATGTTGCGTCTCGCTCATTCGCGCTCGAAGAAACGCGACGCAGCATCGATACGTCACAAAATCGCCGGTCGCCGATGCTAAAAGTAGCTAGTCTGCGGAGGCCCTTATATTTGATTGCTCGGGTGCAGCTGCTAGGGGATTATGGACGCAGCCTCACCTTATTTAATTAAAGTAAACATTTGTTTTAAACACTCTTATTCTTATTCATCTTTAGAACTAAGTCTATGCAATTAGAAGGAATGAAGATGGCGCAACTGGTCGAGATGGTTAAGTGAACCCAATGAGCGCTCTGGTAAGTAATTCGGTGCTGTTATGGCCTGGCTACTGAACAAACTTTTTAATTTCATAAATGACTTGATTTACATTGCTTCATGTTACTGAAAAGAGACGGCGCTGAACTGTCGGAATGGTGTCAGGAGTTCAGGAAAAGTTTCGTAGTGACTCGTGAATAACACTTCTCGTTTATTTTTCACACGAAAATATTAATTTATGTCCTATTCTTAGGTATTATTAAGTCACAGCGGCTGTCACGTTGGATTCTGATTATCTGGTAAAACGTGGGCTTCGAGTTGACTTAATAGCTCCACAATGTTGTGGTGTATGGCCACTCAAGCCTCTGACAACCCCGAATGGGGATAAAAGTCATGACGTATATTTCCTTTTCTTCATTTTTTTCATCGGCTTTCTTTTGTTTTCTCTAATTTTACAAGCTTGTGCTCCGTTCACACGTATTGCTATGTCCAGAGGGCTCGCATACCGCACGAGGGGCGCACACGAACCAAATGCTCGCCCTGTATCACCCGAGCGATGTCATTTGACCCCCCCCTCCCCCTAATTTGGCCTTGTCATGAGACAGATCGAGAATGTTATACCCGCGGGTATATCCTTCGCAAGTAGGTATAGGAACACCCTAACATCTTATGTGCCAATATGGTATGATGATGTAGAGACTCAGGCGTCGTGAACTGCAAACATTCATCTTAATTTCACCTATGCTTCGACAAATAATTTTATTCAGTAACTTGACAGTAAAAGGGTCACCAGTTTTTGACAAAAAAAAGATAGTGAGGTGGTGTAAGAATGAACGAAATTGAATGAACTTATATGATGTACTTATATGCAAATATTTTATTAAAATTTATAACTCATCTTAAATTACACTGTGTACACTATTAACAATTGTATAATTCTTATTCACCATGTCTACTAAGTAGGTATGAAATATTTTTATAAAAAAAGTAAAATTACACGATATTTATTTTTAATTCGTTTCTATTTGATGAAACTAATAAAAGGAAACAACTTTTATTAATACCTATTAATTATTCTTATATTGCACATCTTACATACGAATTTTCGAAGTTTTATTTAATTAAACAATTTTTATCATTCGTTCTTTACGCATAATCGTTCACTACCGCAACGCTATTAGTTTTAGTATGGTAACATTATTTCTCTTTGTACTGTCAAGTTACTGAATACAATTATTTGTCGAAGTTTAGGTAAGGATTACTACCTAAAATCCATCTTAAAAAAGCAAAAGCTAGCGCGCTGTCGCATATTGCAGCGCAGTGTGCAGCATTTTATTGCACTCGTTGCTGGCAGCCGGCTCGCGGGTAACGGCAGCAGCAAATAGCCGTGCTACAGTTAGCTCCAGTCCAGTAAATATCGTAAAACCTAGTACTAGTGTAGACCGTACTAATCTGTATGGAACGCAATAGCTGGAGACGTCGTTCTTACTTCTTATATTTATAAACAGATTCGCCAGACTGCATGCATGCATTTGTGTGCATGAACATGTCTGTATGTCCCGAGTCTGGGTTTATATATATATTAAGTATGTATTTACAAATAAAAACATAGTATATGTAGTAATATCAGTTATCTGGTTTCCATAGTACAAGCTCTGCTTAGTTTGGGATCAGGTAACCGTGTGTAAATTATTACTTACACACTAACTGTATGGACCCAAACTAAGTTAACGCTTGTAATATGGCTACCATACAATGATCTGGACTGCGGGTGATCCCAGTAACACCCTGGCAGGGCAAATTCTGAAAAGAAATCTGAAAGAAAAAAATCATACCCGCAAAGTTAGTTGTGTGTGTTAAAATGCAGTATTGTTTATTTATTTATCCATCAGTCAGAATAACATCTGCTTTTTCGAGGACTTATATAGGTTCGTCGCGCACGAGCTTGTGCTGCTCTTGTCTACTACCTTCCGGTGACAGGATAATCACTAAAAATTCATTGGTGGCAGAGCCAAACTGGTAGGCAATTGACAGCAGCTCATATATGGGCTGGTTCGACCGGGGTAGTACCACCCTCTCACAGAAGATCGGCGTAAAGTAGCTATTACACCCGCGTTTCGTACGTCGAGTGAGAGAGCCAGAAACCCCCCCCTTCTCCTCCCTCTGTTTGTTCCACTCCCTTTAAGGCGAGCAACTTACGAGCGATGACTTTGCGAACGATGCTTAACATTAGGCGGGCCGTATGCCTGTTTTCCACCTCAGTAACATAGAAAAAAGTGTGTCATTACGCCACAAATCTCCGCCAAATTAGAAAAAATATATTACACCGAATAAAATTCCAAATAAACGAGAATTGCAGGTAAGTAGCAAACCTTGCCAAGTTCTTAAATGTAATAAAGAAAATGATATTTCGGAACGCAATTTAGCTAGATAAACGGCTCGCAAAGTGAAATGAGAAAAAATAATGGCGGCGTATATACAATTATCCCTTTTCATTGCCACAGTCGCGATGTGTTGTAAATGCGGCGTAGCGAGTAGATACTTCCAAGAAAGAGGGTGACATGTGACTGTACAAAATTTTACTACTAAACAGGAGTGACTTTTGTGAATTTCGCCAAGTTCTGCCGCCCCCGAAATTTTGCCGCCCTAGGCCTGCGCCTACTCAACCTTTAGAGAAATCCGCCCCTGTATTTAGCTGTCAAAGCTATTTTTTTCTTAGGTCCTTTCCCAATGCCATGGTAGACAAAAACCAACTTGTTTTCGAATTGGAGCGAGACGCACCAATACCATAATGATTCTTGAAGACGTACCTGTAATAAAAGCCAAAGTATTTTAGATTTTTTTTTTAGATTTTAATGAAATATGATAATAGTACATTACTGCCGCGGTCTCTAATGAGTGTGTTGTTGACCGCGTTGTTGATGGGCGAAAGCGCGGCGCAGCGCAGCTCCAGGCCTTCACAGCGCGGTCAGCATTGCAACCCTTGATGGACAAGCTAAAATAAAGGCCGAGACCAAAGGTCGAGGCCTTTATAGCGCGACCAACAAGGGTAGCTATTATGACCAAGCTTGAAGGCCGTGAGCGTAGCGAAGCTTAGCTTGAGGCCATTATAGCGTGGTCAGCAGTACACTCATTAGAGACCAAGGCTTGTATAGTGCTTTACTCAAAAATGCGACTATTAGTTTAAACAAAACTAGCTAAATGGGTATAAAAATTAATACAATTATATTTATATTTTACGAACTATATCTATAGTTGTGTATTTTCTCTGTTTACGTTTCCATGGCAACGGCACGACCAACTGATTTTTAACCTTCAATCTGTTTTTTTTTTGGAACCATAAACATACCTGTTTGTTACGTTTCCATGGCAACGGTCAAATAACAAATATAATGACGATAATACCGGGTAATAATACATTGTATGTCTAGTAGCTCTTGCAGTATGACAAATCCGATTTTGCTCGAAAAAGGTTTGTGAAATAATGACAACATTATAAACTTTTTTGAGTAAAGAGAATACTTATATCATTATCAAATTATTAAATCACTAAGTAATAAGCAAGTTACATTATAAGTTATACTAAGATAATTAAGCATAATTACTTAAGTTAGACAAACTTTCGCAGTATTGTGATATTTCACATTACTACGACAGTATGAGACGTATTTCATTTCAGATGCTCAGTACAATTCTCACAAACTTTCCTAAGTCTACGAATTTAAATTAAGTCTGGGCTCTGACACGACCCTAAAGGGCAAAAACTCCCTAATCTACTGACTCGTTGGCCCTGTAGCCCTAAAACGCGTAATTAAGATCTCACCCGAGCCCTTACGTCTTCATGAATAAGACAATGCTAACAGTGCGTATTTCGGAGCCCTTGATTTTTATTCCTCTTCCTGCTTTATTTGTTTTGTTTCTACGTATTTTTATTAAAACAAAGATTCCCGTAAAACTTACACGGCTCGTAAATATAACGGTGCCGCCTGTTTTTGAAATAAATCGTGTTTTTCTGGCTAATGTATCTAATGGAATTAAATACGTGGAAGGTTAACGATCGTTTCTGGGTTATAAAACAAAACATTACATTTTCTTTCTTCTCCTTTAGCCATTTTAAGCTTTTGGCATGCTCCGTTTTTCTCTGCGCTTAATCAAGCGGCCTTGACATCGAATTTATATACCTATAGATATATGGATAGGTATTAATTCTTTAATATTACATCACACAAAAAATAGTACATTTTCACACAGAACGTGGAAATGGGCTACCTTATCCCTAATAGTGATCTCTACCAGGCAGTTATGACCTTATCTAATAACTTAGAACACTTGCGTTATTCAGTTAATTAATAGTTTTATTTACATGTCAATAGATGGCAGTAATAACTAGATCCCTCAAGCAGCTAGAGAAGAACATTTTCTGTTGCCCTACTCGTTTTCGTAGCTCAGTGGTCGAAGCGTCGTCTTTTGAGTTCGGTTTACTCGGGTTCGAGTTCTCAGGAATGTTCGTTAGCAGGACCCGATAAAAATTAGCAGGACCCGATAAACAATTAATATCGCCCACAAAATTATTAAATTAATTTATTTTGTTGCGTTGCGGGTCCTGGTAATTTTGATTCGGATTTTATTCTGCAAAAAGCTCATAACCCGAATGTCATCTCGACCTGTCGCGAACTATACACATTTTGTAACTTTCTGAGTTCCTGAATTGATTGATGCATTACATAACACCAGGGTGCGCTTCACGCTTGCATGCTTAAGTGATACCTCTATCTGTTTATAAGTACTCTGTGCGGTAACCTTTGAATGGAGAGTTCCACTAAGTTGTGTTCTTCATAATTTCCAGTATTTATTCTTACTTAGCATCTTCTACGTTATATCGACGATATAGTGTTTGATCCCAATAAGGAAACGCGGAGAAATAAGCACGCGGTTACAGTATAGGAACCCGCGTCGTCGTCGTAACGTTTCCTACACTAAACTTCTAGCACACTTGTGGTCCCAGTGACGACTGTTAGGACTTATCCTATAAGACTGATCTTCTACAGCGTGGCGCTACAATGGTGACATTAATTTGTCAAACGATTAGGGTTAGTAAACAGTAATAAAAAGTAAAAAAAAAACAGAAGAAAACTACTTCAAAAACAATATCAGAGTCAATTCATTCTATTATTAAAGTTACGAGCTGACGTGAGAAATAGCTCAGCACCGACTCTAAACTGTATTTAATTATTATTTTTTTTAATCTCTTTATACTTATACTTTTAAGATTGTATCGCGTAATATTATACTTATCGAGCAATCTATCACACAGCATGTAACGTATACCCAGCCAAAATAATTTTATTGTAATGCTTATTGCATTAACATGATGAGGAAACGAACACAATTAATGTATCTGATTTACAATCCAGTTATCAAGCTATGACATTAATTCATTAATATCGAAACGCAATTTCCTTCCGGACTTAAGTTAAGTCAATAACGCAATACAAACTGGATATTTAATTGATCGGATCTTTTGCTAGCGGTTCGCCTTGAGTTGCCTAAATCGCTAGCAGTGAGACCCCACTCACGCTCACCCATACTCTCCCACGGAATTAGCAGTCAATTGTTATGGGTTGCAAGCGCCTAACAACTCCCTAAAAAATATACGGAATTAAGCCAGTGCGTAATAATGAAACATCATAACTACCTATTCAAAAATAATTACACACTTTCTAAAATTCTCTTCATACTCTACCATAATGTTTGCGTTAAACATACACTTTGGCCGATCTCAGTTGTATATGGTAGCAAATTGGTGTAATATAGAAGTTTAATTTTAATTTAAGAGCCAAATCAGGAGAAAGTATTACGAAATGGATGTTTTTAATGTCCGAATGGGCTTGATGAAAGGCTGTAACATTATGTTTTGAATAGCTCTTTCTTGTATGAATTACAGATGTATTATGCATATGTAAGATCTGTAGCCGGTAATAGGTAGTCTGATTTGTCAACATTTTCTCACCTTTTTGTTGATTTATTAATTAAAAAAGCAGTGGTAGCCGATTGGTTAAGCACGCGTTTTGCGGCCTTAAGGTCCTGGGTTCAAACCCTGGCTTCACACCTCTGGATTTTTCTAAATCTATGTGTGAATCATAACTTTAATATGATTATCACTTGCTTACGGTGAAGGAAAACATCGTGAGGAAACCTGCATGTCTTTAGACATGTGTAACCACCAACCCGCACTGGGCCAGCGTGGTGGATTATGGCCTGAATCCCCCTCGCATTCAGGGGAGGCCCATGCCCAGCAGTAAAAGGGCTAAATTATTATTATTATTTATTAAAATTGTAACGACTTGCATGAATAAAAAATACTGACTGACTAGTATTTCTTACCAGTCAATGAACCAGTCTTATAAAATAAACTAGAGTATACGAAGAGGTAAGGTACCTTTAAAACAATGTTAACAAAACAGAAACCATTCATTAAAGTCCCCCAAACCCGACCGCCAACATTTTAATTGTCAGGAAAATATTTCGTGCACGCAATACGTAATAACAAAAGTTGCACCTTGTTTACGTTACGTAATCCCCAAATTACCTAATTCGGTAGTTGCTAACAATATAGCTACCGTGATATAATTAACAGAGCTAATCAGAAGGTAAAAGTCGTTTGGACAATTCGCAAACTTGGTAATTAACAAATTGTGGGTTTAGGAAACTTCCCTTTCACACCTTGTGGAGCAGGAACATTTATGTTGTTGCGATGTTGGAGTCGGTGGTGGAGTTTTGGTGTCGGAAAATCCCTGACGGGTTACCTAATGCATTTACAAGTATCTGCTACAAATACCTAACTTAATTTTATTTTTTTTCGAAACCAAAATGTGAAGCCAATTAGACGTGTCTACGCACCGAGCCGACGCGCTCGAGCAATCAGTTCTGACGTTGTCTTTGTGGTTGGTCAAAGCGGACTGTTCAGGCGTGCCGCTCGGCATATATAGATGCTACTATTAGCGGCGTTCTGCAGTGCTCAGCGACGCGCCTGAATTTATATTTCAAGCGTCCGACATTATAATTTCATTATTATAGGCGATCCGCATAGTTTAGCTTTGACTACACTTACACTTCAACTAAGTAGATCTATGTTGCGTTGAAGTATTTGGTGGTAAACAAAACAAAATCCCTTAAATTTAAATATTCCAAAAAATAACCCTTAAAAGATACGATGCATGGCCGGCCAGTGGATATCTTTTTGTGGCAGGCGTTATCCCGGTTAAGTGGAAGGGTCCGATTTACACAAGGGCCGCGATGTGACAGTCGCGTGAGTTATGGTGATCGGCTAACGTGACGTCAGCCCGGAATTCCATAAGCCCTTTTTAGCTACTATCGACCAGCTGTGGTTACGTGAAGGTTCCTCTACTTATACAGAGTGTTCCAAGTCCGAAAATTACTTGTATGCGTGAGTAACGGACATAGTATTTTAAGTTAATTTAATTACGCCATTTGATCGAAAGTGGAACACTTTCAGTTTAGTTAGTTTTCAGCGGATACCAAAATACTCAAATAGTTAACAATATTTAGGAACATAGTTTTTGATCATTTGATGTGTTCTCAGGCCGCAACACGAAAGTTGTGACATATGTTCAAAGGCCAATAACTTAGGTAAATTATTATTTCGGACATTTGATACGCAGTTCAATTATTGTTAATGTAAAGTGATTTATACTGTTTAGCGTTACGTTATATATGAATATGATGATGTATTGTGATTTCATGTTAGTGATTGTCATTATTTGTTTTTGTTTGGTGTTTCGCTAACGTAAACCTACTCGAAACCAAACAGTGTTTAGACCGTCCATACTCAACCTGCGGCCCGCTGGCCACATCTGGCCCACCGAGATTTATTTAGTTGCCCAGTAAAGTAAAAAAACTCACCAAGCAAAGATATTTCATGATTCTCCATGGGTTGGGTTTTCAATGTTATCGTAATATTATGGCCCACTTATACAAGCTATTTTTGTCTAAGTATGTGGCCCGAAAGAAAAGGTTAAGTAATGCTGCTATAGACATTTTATGCCCCAAAAGCGTATGGGAAAACACAGCTGACAACACACTTCAGTCTCGATACCGCATAGTTTTTTACCAAATGCTAAAAGAATTCGCGACTTATCGAAAACATGGAATACCCGAGTCTTATGGACCCATCCGGGGACCCAAAATGTGGGTCACAGTAGTTCCGCGTTCCATATTCGCGGAAATGAGCGACCCTGGAAAAATTGCGACCCTATGTTATGAAGGCATAAAGTCGTCCCTTTGATTCATGACCGGTGCATGAAGATTTGTTGACACACGTGATTTCAGGGTTTACTGGTAAGTTTGTACGTGGAATTTGTGACAAGAATATTACATTTTACATTGGTGGTAGAGCGAAGCTGTAGCCAATTGATTGTAGCTCATATTGGCTGACTCGACCGGGGCAGACCCTCTCACAGAAGATCGGCGTAAAGTAGCTATTGCAGCTGCGTTTCGTACGATGATTGAGAGATCCGGAAGGTATGCACAGGCATTTTAATCTTCATTCAAATTTAAGAAACAAGCCTATAAAACTGTTTTTGAATATTCACCGCTACAACTAATTCAGATAGGCATTTATAATAAATTTATGGAAGAATTTCCGAGAGCCAATATTCCATTTATGACAACTGCCTTACGGTATTCCGTATCCTTATTGGATGACTCGCGGTGGCCGACCTGAATACATGACGTCACGTTAAGGCTGCGCAAGCGCCGGGGAAAGTACCACATTCCGAGCCTATTGTCAACCCTTTTCTACTGGAGACTTATGGGTTATCATTTAAATCCATCCATTTAAATAAAAATATCAACTAGGTGTGTTTTTATCGTTTCATTCACCAAGCAACGTCACTATGCTTATTAACATTTAAATCAGAATTTTTATCTACTTTGCGTTCTACTCAATAGGATTTATAGATCTATTTCATTTTATATCTCATTTGTATAAAAATGTTTTGGACGTAAGTAACTTTACATTTATTCCCAGCCTATTTCAATTTGTACTTGTGTATCTTTATAAACCTGAACATCAGGTCAGCCTAGGTTTCAAGTTCAGGTGATCTTTGCAAATTAATAACAGCGGGAAACAACAGTTGTGACAAGATTTAAGGGATATCGATCTTTGTGTATACTGAGAATAAATTATACAGGGTTATTGGTAAAACCCTAACAACCGTGCAGGGGCGTATTACTGACATCAAAAACAACAACTTTTGTTCTATGACTTTTTGTAAAAAATTAATGAAAAATTTTTTTTTTCTCATCTTGAGGAAAGCCATGGTACGTGATTGTATTCCACTTTGCCCTAAAGTACCTAAACGTACCACGGCTATTCTCTAGATGAGCATATTTTCTTGTTCCATATATTTTAGAGTGTAATTTTTTGTTAATTTTATTTTAGTTTTGTAAAAAAAGTCATAGAACAAAAGTTTTTGTTTTTGATGACAATAATACGCCCCTGCAAGGTTGTTAGTGTTTTACAAATAACCCTGTATAACACCATGCGGTAGCTCCAAGGAGCCGGTATCGCTAATCGCTTTGCAAGGCAAACAACGGATCAGGCATTGCAAAAGGACATTCCATCTACACCCTAATTCTCAAATCTAGTGTTCGTAACAGTCGCTGCGAGTATGCCGTTGTCTTAACGCTTAGAATATTAAGTGTTAGCCCGCAGGCTGCCGGCTATGTGGTTGTGAGCGCGGATTCTTGTGATTGGAGCGTATAATAGTGGATTGGTGTAGCGTCTTGGTTCATTTAAATTATTGGACAGAATCTGGAAGTATCCTACACAATTGTTCTATGAGTGTTTATGTTTGGGCCCTGCGGTGCCCTGGGTTTTAACTTTGCAGACGTGGTATTTTCTGTGCAGTTTTTCTTGATTTTATCACCTGTTCTACATCTACTGCTTGGAAGTGACTTTGGATGCATGGTTCGCTTATATTTTGTAACTTCTGCCCTTTAGTTTTCCTTCTTTAAACTTCCCCACCACCTAGATGTTTCCTTCAAAATCCTGGTTAATGAATTTAAGGACACGTAACTAACACTCGAAATCCTTTTAGTTGACACATAGAATTCTACCAACTTTCTTCACTAATATGTTGTCACCGAACCACATCGATGCCCAACATCAACGCACACAATGACACCAGTCAATGTACCGGTGTGAGTAGCACCGTAGTCTCATTCTTACCTGCGCACGCGTCCGTCGTCTCGAAGAAAGCCTCAGTGCTTACCTGGCGGCCGTCGCGACCGCACCGGCCTGCCGTCATGTGGCAGACTTTGTGACTCAAGTGCAGTGAATTGTGTACAAGCACAGTGCCCGTGCGTTAACCCCAACCCCTGATAGTGCCTAACCGGATTTTTAGTCGGGACGCCCCGCGGCGTGAAAAAGGTGGGTCCAAGCTATCCTGTTTGCATTATCTAGACGTATCAGCTAGTCGAGTGTTAATTTAAGGTAATGTGAAAGTTGTGACGATCGATCGTCGAGTTCGAGGAGTCAGCGGTGTTGACACACTTTTGGTTCAGGTGTGGTGGCTGGCAGGTGGGCGCGCCCGCTCTGTGTCAGTAATACGTGTGCGACCAAAATTCCGATCTCAAGACTTTCGGTTGAGCAACTTTCTTCCGGCCGATGAGATTTCTGACGCCAATGATCTATCAGCGTCTTATATGTTTACAGAATACAGTTGTTACTGCGGTAATAATTATAAAAGCTCGAGATTATACGATCAAACGGAAGACATCAACGCGCACAGTTGAACACTATCTTACATCTCAGCGCTCACATAGTTAAAGCCGCCCATTATCTCGTGTATAATATCAAGGAGATAATGTTGAATTACGACCTTTTAAATATACATCACTTCCTCGTTTTATAAGGTATAATCAAGATGAAATTAAAGCCTAAATTGACTTGTTCAGCTGAATAGCTGTGACGTTGCCCAATTTAGAATGATTTGCTTATGAAACGAATTTAGTTTGAGTCTTTTGCAATTAGAGTCTTTTCAATTGTGACAGATAAACTTAGATCAATTTTATTCCTTTAAAATTAAGTATTGAAGCAAATACGTAGGTACGTATTTCATTCGGAAAAAGAATTAGTTTTCTTACTAAATCTACTTCGAGTTACAATCACTTCAAAGCACTACATCACTTCAAAGCAGATTTCTCTAACTATACCTTTTCTTCTAACATTAATTATGAATAGCAGAATAATAAAGTCTAGACAACCAAGTTATTCAGAAGAAAATCAGTA
Organism: Drymonia ruficornis; assembly: GCA_947859195.1. Lineage (NCBI taxonomy): Eukaryota > Metazoa > Arthropoda > Insecta > Lepidoptera > Notodontidae > Drymonia > Drymonia ruficornis. Next base: position 8,232,133 of record OX401912.1, on the reverse strand, counting down.
TTATTACATTATAAACATGAAGGCAAGGCAAACGGGGACATACTTCGCGTATACCTAGTGACGAGGTTGAACCGGTCCTCCCGCGCCCCCCTGCAGCGGTCCCCCCTCACACTGTACTCACTCGCGCCTCAGTAACTCGCGATGCGCAAGAGTGCATCCCTTATATCCCCATTTTAATCAAAATTATGGTTGCACAAATGAGATTTACAACTCTGAAGTTAGAGATTCAAGGCTATTTTACGTCAGCTTTTCGACATTTAAATGTTAATTGTCGAAAGATTTAACAATACAATGGGTAGATAATTTTAATTTAAATGCCTCCATTTAAGTCAAATAATCGAGAAACGTTATCCACAAAATCGTCTGAAATAAAGATTATTGACCAATGCTACCAGTGCTGATATTTGCTTCGAGGAAAAACTCGAGAGAACGTAGGATGTTCGGGGTACCGTAGATTGAGCTCCTTCAACAAGGTTCGCAAAAATCATGAATATCTATTCAACTTTTCCGCATTACCATATCACAGGAGTACCCTCGTTGCCTCCCCTCGGGACTTTTTACTGCGTGGAATTAATTATAATAAAATATTCAATTCCATATCAATCATACTACTAAATTAGGTTTGTGGTACTGATAGAATGTTTGACGCTGTAATGAATAAAACATTCTGGAGAGAGAAATTCATGTCTCGACCCTGAGGTTATATTCAGGAATATATTGTGATAGCATGGAAATTGTTATTCCGGTATGAATAGATATTACCGGAAGTGGCCAACTTGCTTTCCGAGGAATTTGATCCGATTTGTACCTATCAACGTTTGTTTAACTTCAGATTAAGAATGATGGTGCTGATTAGAGTGATGGTGCTGATTCTGGTGACACAAACTAAACTATAATAATATTGTCTTCCTGGTTTTTTTTTGTCGTGTTCCTTTAAGTTTGTTCGTAATTTGTAGATAACAGAACAGGGATTAACATAAGCGGAACTCAACTTTTACAACCAACTTTATAGAGATTTTTAGCCAGTTTACAATGGCAATAAAGCATTTCTAGGAACAAAAGGGATTTGTAACGCCTGTGTAAGACCATCATACTTTATATGGGGCTTAGACTGGATTTTATTGTTTTACTTTAACCTACTAGGTATAATTTCAAAGGATAGTGTAGTACTTTCTGAGCTTGCACTATAAAATTAAGAAGAAAATGAGAATGTCGTTTTATGATAATTAACCTAATATTAACTAATAAAGCAAAACAAACCTAAAAAAACTGCACTAATCCTAACAATGAGCAGGAACTTAAACCAGAAACACTTAACAACAACACAGCATAATAAAATCCCACGAATATAAAAAGACTGCACATTTTACGATGACGTTTTTCAGCCAAACACAATAAGAGCGATAGAAAATACGAAGAATCGAGGAAGGTCATTGAGGACGGATACTTAGGTACTAGAGGAATATTATCATAATCATAGTCTTGGTTTTCTTTTTCTGTTAGGTATAGGTATGCTAATGATTTAGTTTTTGCTTGTCCCAAAGAAAAACGCTCTTTTGAACATCATTGTGTTTAAATTTTAACAAAAATGACTACATCGCTTTTCCACTTCCCGCCGAAATATCCGAATTTAATTTTGCTTTCGCGGCAGCGCCTCCGCCAAGCTGGCGCTTGTTAAACCATAACAAATACCTACTTTCTTTGAACTTAAAATAATGTAGAAATACACACTTTGGTACTTAAATCCTAACGTATTTGCAAAGCTGTAGAAGTTATGATTTATTCATCAGGTATCTACACGCATACACACGTAATATAATAATTGGTAATTGGTTTTGAAAACAAGATTTCCAACATATTGACTGCGTTTCTCTATTTTATTAGTTTCATAAGTTACCTACTTAAGGGAAGTGTTTTCAAGAAATTATTTTATTACCCATTTATTTGTAAATAATAATATAATATATTACACAAGTTTTAGTACATATTAAACGCAGTGTCTACTAAGCGGAGCTTTCAACCTGGCAAGTCGGTAATCATCCCGAAAACTGGATTTTCCACAAACCTACTAAAGTTTCCATTCAAACCGGTCCAATTTTCTGACTCAAATATGACGCTCTGACTGACTAAACATACCAAATATACCTACTTACTTACCTATAATTACGCTACCAGACGTGTGTACGGTGAAAGTGTTACATACGTAGATTTGTTAATTTTCACTATCCATGCTACAATACAAGACCCGCATGGAAAGTGGAATACTTGAATTTTGCACAATACAAAATGGATGTGTCATACTGTGTGCACCAAAGATGTGCGGAGCGGAGCGGATAAGGAAAATCGAAAACGCGGATTGTGGATATTTTTTATGTCATGTTTCAAATTAAGAAGTGCTCATGTCTGTATAGCCTTCTGATATCATTAAGACCCAATTTGAAGAGATATAGCTTTAGCGAAATATTTTTTTTGTATTCATGCCATGCCATAATAATAATAATAATAATATCCTGGGACATTTATTACACACGGCAACCTGATCCCAAACTAAGCAGAGCTTGTACTATGGAAACCAGATAACTGATATTACTACATATACCTACAACTTTTTTTTTCTTCTTTTCTTCGCATAATCCTCTCCCATCAGATGAGACTGTGTGTAGCTGGTCTAATGTGCTCATAACCTGGTAGCAGAGTGATTGAAGAGCGACGAAAGATTTGAATTGAATAATTACTAAAATAAATTTTGTTAGTCGATGCTTTCCCCGCTCATCGCTCCGCTAGATACAGTGAACACGCAGCCTACATTACAAACACCGTCAATAAGGAGTTATGTATTTTGAGACATTGTATTTCTGAATAAGGTTTTCTCTGACCCTTATCTGCAGGACCGCTTTATTCAAGAATGCAGGATAGATAGGTATGACCGGTTGTTTTCTGAGATCATTCCTCGGCTTCTAAATCCGTGACCAAAGCTTTTACGCTTGAGTCATCATGCTCGTATGCTATACTTATACCTATTTCAGCAGTAACTTATACCATAATAATGTACTTATATCTGGCTACTTATTATCAAATCAAATATGAAGTCGATTTGCTAACTCCATTGCCACAATATTATAATTTTGTTACACTGCTCTATTAAATAAATAGCTTATAGGTAACTCCACCGATGTCCGGGAAAAAGTCTTACCCCCTTATTCATAGAGATTTTAGCCAGTTTACAATAGTTTTGAAAAGCATTTTAAGGAACAAATGTCATTTGTAATTCCACTGCAAGTCGATCATAACTTTCTATGAATAAGGGGGATAGCGTTTTCCTGCTAAGTTCTCGTGTATGCAGTGTTCATACTTATAATCGACGTTTTTTTACACGACTGCCCAAAAAAAAAAGAGTGTATATGTGTTTAGGGTTCATGTATGTATGTATGTTTGTATGTTTGTATGTTTGTATGTTTGTATGTTTGTATGTTTGTATGTTTGTATGTGAGATTCTTTATTCCACCATAACTTATAAATGCCTGAACGGATTTCGATGCATGGGGTATCGTTAGAATCCTTACATCATTCCGGGTAACACTGGGTATATTATTTTTGAAAAAAATCAATATGGCGGCATTATGGCTCAACTTTAATGAGTGAAAAAAAATTTTTTTTCTTCCATTATTACAATATGGGTATCAAATTGAAGGCCTTGATGAGCACAGTCCAAAACTGTAGAATTTATAGGCATAATTTAACATAGGTAGGGTGTACATGCAAAACAAATATATCATTTTTGGCTGCTGTCACTAAAATGCATAAAATAAAAATAAATAATTTAAAAAATTAAAAACACGACTGCCCTGCCAAAAAACGAACTAAAAAGTATAAAACAAGTGCAGTGTCATTGCAGTCGGGGGCCCTCTTAGATTAAATATGTTCCACAGAACGGTCCCCCGACTGCAATGACACTGCACTTGTTTTATACTTTTTAGTTCGTTTTTTGGCAGGGCAGTCGTGTTTTTTTAAATCCATGATTGTCTGTGAGTTTCTGATTTTAGAATGTCTCCTTCTAGCATAACACTTTCATACCTCCTAAGATATCTAAGGTCCTTCCCATATAGCCCTATCAATACTGATTTCTTATATAACCCGTTCAATACTGCAAAGTTATACATCTCAAGACGCGAGCGCAGCCAACGGTTACCCAGTCCGTTAGCGCTAAGGGGGTCATGCGCGCGGCCCGGCCGTCGCGTGCGCACTTTCGAGCCGCGTTAGTTAGTTAGTATTCGACCTGAAATACTTGAATAGTTCGTGATCGAATAGGAGACTCGGTTTGTGTGAAGAAATATTGTATGTGCTATACTCTTTTAGGGAATTAAACTAATATTGGACGTTATGATACCTATTATTACCAAAAAAAATCAAAAAAGTGATATTAAGTTTTTTTATAAGTAATGATCTTTCCTCTACACACCTTTTGGGCACATGATAAACATTAGGTAGAATAATTTACTATAAGCAAGTTTATACTAAAATGGAGGCACATTATAGTTAGTTAATAAGTACGTTTAAAAACCTGTCATTTTAATAACACTGTAAAAAATCTAAGGTTAACATACCTAACTGAATTCAATCACCTCTTGCCTAAAAATAGTGTGAAAAAGCGGAACACGCAATAGCATTGAAAATATCGTGCGTGGCACAGTTTGGAAATGAACCTTGCTTAATTTTTGCCGCTTTCAAAACTGAAAACACCAAGGATTTGTTGATTGAAAAAATCTAAACCCTAATTTCTAACACGTAACCACGAGGTCCTGTGGCGCAACGGATAACGCGTCTGACTACGGATCAGAAGATTCCAGGTTCGAATCCTGGCAGGATCGAAATTTATTTTTAGTTTTATTGACTATATTTTTTATTTTTTTATACTTATTATTATTTTTGTCGAATTTCGACACATCAAAATAGAAATTAACTTACAAGACTATTTCTAAATACCATAATGTTTAACCTAACCTACTAGTTATGATGGTATGTAGTACTAATATGTTAAAGTTTCAGATTGTGTTTTTTTAACAAGTAGGTAGGTAGATAGGTAGGTTATAAAGTTAGCTACCTAGAATCTCTAGACAACTCCTTACTATTCTATTGCTTCCATAATAAGGTACAATTCCACAACAAGCTTACTGCTATTCCTTGCTTAATTTCGCCGTAGCGAAATAAATTTAATTTCGTCAGACAAAATGCAGATGCAGTGGCCCATTCTAACGAACTGGATAATGAAAAGCTCTTCGAAGCGCTTTGTCGGTAAACGTTAATAATTAAGTAAACGTTAATCAATTAGACAATAGCTGCATTCTGTTGAAATGGAACGTTCCTTCATTAAAAAGTTTATAACAATATTTATTTTAAAAGAATGTGACGGTGCTGGTGAATTTTGTTTTCCGAAAATTGCGATGTGTTTCACGTTCCAATTTTACAAAGAAAAGAATTGCAAAGTTCCATTTCAAGTTAGCTCGGAATATTAAAAGGACAGGATAAGAAATTAAATAAGTACCTAAAGAACACGACGTGTTTTTATCTCTACACAAAATTAAGTGTATTCACCTTAACATTTAGACATTTCCATGTCTACCATTGGTCCACAAAGAAACTTGTTAATTTGCATTCGGGCCATCTCGCATTCAACACGCATTATTTAGGAAACGCTGAGGAATCTGTGCGTAGTAACGGTTGGCTGACCTGTCGCGCGAGTTACCACGAATCCGGTGCTATACGGTTGAAGATTACATTTGATTAAGTAGGTGTATTATTCAAATTTTAAATGTATCCACTCGTGCGCCAACATATTTATGAGTCGGGGCACCACTGAACAGTGCTCAAAGCTGCAGATTAGACGTAAAATAATGTCCTAGGAACTTATTGTGCAAAAACAAACGACGATCAACAAAAATTATCTCTACTTATAAAAAATATTCGACATCGGTAATCACCTTGAAAATAGTTTCACATTTTTTATGCTCATACCACAACATAGATTAAGTTAAGCAATGGCACAATGTAGATGAAACAATAGAGCAAATAAACGGCTTTATAAAGCTCTAGCGTTTACACAGCCGCATTATAGTATAAGTACGGCATATTTGTAAAGGAAAGCTCGCAAACTGTAATAAAGGACAATCGTGGGCGTGGACCTCTGGAGATTAGTATTATAAGCGTAGTATTTCTAGCACAAATCTAGATTCATTATTTTTAAATAACGAACTATAGAATAATAACACACATTGCATTTCATTATGCAGTTTTGTTTTATCCAATGCGAAAATAGATGTTCTTTATTTGAAAAACATTTCTATCGAGAAATGCCTGAACTTCCTACTTAATTAGTATAATATGTGTTTATCGGATTAATTCAATACAACATGTTTCTCATTTTATTAAAAAACTTCAATGTTATTTTTTTAGTCTTCGTACCAGGACTTTCGACTTTGTAGATACCTACCAGGTACCACCGGACGCAATATGACGATTATGGGTGTATTTCATTAAACCACCAGCTCTCGACTGAGTCATAAACTGATCAGAATGGCATAAACCTTGTAGATACGCAGCACCGCCAACAACGTCAGGTAGAATATTATCTTATGAAGTCTATTATTCATATAGGCGTTACCTATATTGAGCGAAACGTGGGCCACCATTTTTATTCGATCTCTGATTAGCTGGTGAGTAGGCACAAAACAATGTATCAAACTGCCTGCCATTTTAATGCAGGTTAAGAGCTTATTACACTTAGCTAAATTAAGAAGCCCTTCTGAATAGCTTGCTGAATGCGATTACACTTGCCTAAATTACCTCTAATGAATATACTCTCTATTATTAATAACCTCTTATGTAGTAATTATTTGAATTTGGAATTTCATCGATTTCAAATTTCAAAGGGAATTTTATGTTCGCTTGTTGGTTTGGTCGTTTAATCATAATGCGCACACTTTCCAAATACAAAATTTAAAAAATGTTATTCTGAATTCTAAATTAGATTATCTAAGTTTATTCTCACAACGGACGGAATTCATCATAGAAGCGGCCAAAGAGCATATCGAAACTGCGTCACAGCCAAATTACTGAAGTATCACTTTATTGGCAGATCTTAATATACGAACATTCATTATTACTTACTGCTTTTTATATCTCGTGTTCATTAGTCGACCATCATTTGGTTTTTACCGGCCGAAACGAGTTTTGGCACGCTGCATACGAATACAAGGAAGTATAAGGGGCAGGTCTTGGTAAGTAGGTACCTATAGATAGGTAGGTATATTGATTCTAGAAATTGACGGGTCGTAAACTTGTAGGTGCGGAATATGGTTGTCACTGAAGCAAAGAACCTCATATCGACCTACGGTATAGAATGCTTTATATCGAGTTATCAGGTACCAAGTGCAATGTGACCATTATAATATACCCTTCGTTCGTTTAGTTTATGGTAGTAATGCACAATACGACAATATCTAGCCTGTCCTTTTTTTTTTTTTTTTTTTTTTATAGGACTGCGGTGGCAAAAAAGCGTACGGCCCGCCTGATGTTAAGCAGTTACCGTAGCCTATAGATGCTTACAATACCAAAGGTATTGCTCGCACATTGCCGACCTGAAGGGGAGTGGGATGGAGGGAGGGGGAGGGGGGGTGGGCTTACGACTCTCTCACTCATCGTACGAAACGCAGCTGTAATAGCTGCTTTACGCCGATCTTCTGTGAGAGGGTGGTACTACCCCGGTCGAGCCAGCCCGTTTATGAGCTGCACTCAATTTCCTTCCTCAGTCAGTCAGTCAGTTTCCTTCTTCTTCTTATCGTATGGGTAGTGGCCAACCTGATGTCAGCTTTGTTCAAGCCGCCCGAAGGCCTCTGTGACAACAACCGGGACCGACTTTTTACATGCCCTCCGAAGCACGGTGACGCTCAGTTCAAATGCTAAGTGGTTACCCATCTCTAACTGCCCTTGCCAAGCATTGCTTAACCTTCGATCATTTACCGATCAGTGATTGCAGCTGGGTATGAGCGCCTAAGGGGCCATGTCACACGTAAGGGGGGGGGGGGGGGTCGACGAATGTGACATTGTGTGACAAGGGGTGGGAGGGGTCCGAAGTTATGTGACGTCACATTTAAAAATATAATATATCTAAGTATTAAAACTGAAATTTGAATTTTTTACGAAAAAAATTGAAAATTTATGAAAAAAATATGTGACGTCACACAGGGACGTCAGGGGGTCTCGTAAATGTGACCAGCTGTGACAAGGGGGGGAGGGGTCTAAAAATCATGAAATTCGTGTGACTTAATTAATGGATGGCCCCTCATCTCTATTGCTGTAAAAAAATAGTCGCAACCATAGAAATACCCTGTCAACAATAAATAGAGAACTATTTAAAACCTGTGACCCTATCGGAGCTCCCTTCACAAAGCGACCTTGGTGTGGCCACAAGGCCTGTCGTTCGCCTCGGAATGCGACCATAATGGCACGGTGTTGACGAACCTCGAGATAAATTCCGTGATGAGAGTCCCAAAGGTTGTAAAAGGCACCTAATTTCGTGTAAAATTTTGTACATCGTTATTAGGAACATGTTTCCGCTGAATAATCATTATGTATAATACGAAGTAGGTACAATTTGGGATTCGTCACACTCAAAATATACTTGTAATAATTAAATAATGACTGTTTAATAGAGTTAACGTTTCCGTGTTATTCGTTTATAATGTTTTTATAGTAAGGTACTTCTGTCGTTTAAGTTTTGTTTTATTAAACAAATAGCAAAAATAGTGGGTCCGTCTTCATCAGGCACATGCCTCGCCAAAGCAATTAGTTTTGGCGTCGCAACGCATAGACATAAAGTCATAACATGAGTGCTCGGACGAGGCACCTGGACCCAAATGGACTAAAGCTTTAAGATTTGACCAACAAGGACATGACATTTTCATCTACTTAAATATTTATGTAAATCGTCTCTTGAACTTTATAATCAAAAGATGGCCATCCTACTCATTACCCAACTGTGACAAATAAAATGAAACAAAAATGTTGTATCTTGATACATTTCTGTTCTACATTTTAATAGCGTCATTATAACAACAGATAGACATAATCCATTTTTAAAGACATTTCAAATCATAAACCAATGAATCTTATACAGCGTAGTCGGCCTCAGACAAGAATGCTGTTGGCTGCGAAAGAACCGGTCTTGTAGGAGTCGAAATAAATGTTCTTACTAATGCTGAACAATAAATATTGTAGGTGCCGCAAATATTAATCAAGGTACGACTATTACAACATTACACAATGTCGGAGTTATTAGTTACCTAATGGCTGTGTCTACATCAGGCGCATGCCGCGCCCGAGCACTCAGTTTTGACGTCGGAACGCATAGACATAATGTCATAAGATGAGTGCTCGCGCGAGGCACGCGAGGCACTTAATTTAGGTAGAGCCAAGTACTAGCCAATTGCTTGCAATAGCTTGACCTGGGTAGTACCACCTTCTCACAGAAAATCGACGTATAGTAGCTATTACCGCTGCGTTTCGTACGATGAGAGAGCCGGAAGCCCATAGCCCCCACCCCTCCCTCTGTTCTACTCCCCTTCAGGTCGGCAACGTTCGAGCGATGCCTTTGGTATTGCAAGCCTCTGTAGGCTACGGTAACTGCATAACATCGGACCGTACGCTTACCGTTTGCCACCTCAGTCACATAAAAATACTATAAATTAGTTGCGTATACAGTAGGGCAAAGCTACGCAGATCTAAAATATATTTTGTCTTGACATTTTTTTTATCCAAACATCGCCGTGAAAATGACTCATTTCCTAAGTGTATTTGTGTTCAATAAACGTGATATTTTAAGTATAATGACCTTAAATACGTAGCTGTGTAAATAACCAAACAAAATTATTTTTGGATTTTGTTTCATTGTTATAATATTTGGTTACGTATAATGAACCTAACTTCGTGTGATCCCTTTTGTCGCGAATGGCCGCTTCTACATCAGGCGCATGCCGCGCTCGAGCTCTCAGTTGGTGCGTCCAAATGCCGCGATTGCCTCGCCCGAGCACTCATGTTATGACATTCAAAACTGAGTGCTCGGCCGCGGTTTACACCTGATGTAGACCCAGCCAGTTTTGACGTCGGAATGCAAACATAATGTCATATCATGAGTGCCCGGGCGAGGCATACGAGGCATTCGGATGCACCAATTTACTACATTTTTTTCTATCATAGGTACTTTTTATATTTTTTAATGTTCCGAAATTAAGAAAAAAAATTTAACATCAAAGAAACCAATTCACAGTAGGACTTGTCATTATAATAAGCACTTACTTCTACACAAAGATTTCTATCACAATCACGAGGCAGCTTGTGAATAAAATTATGTTTGTAAACGCTTGCAAAGAGACCACAAAGGCTTTGTACAACATGCATTACGGGTTGTCATTGTATCCAAGTACAGTGAGCAACACATAAAAACGGCAATAGACAACCGCCTACGCCGCCTACCGACTAATTTGATTTCGTTACGCGTTCACTACAAATAGACAGGCACGTTTAAAAACGCAAGCTATCATAATCATCCTAAATAGGTTCCTACCAACTTATCTTTTTCGCAAATTCTATATTTTACCAAAAATATGTAATCTGACAAAGAACCAAGCACAAAATTGGTAATACCTGCTCCAATTAAACGGTTGTTTTATCAACTTTTGTCACAAATTGTAGAACTTATATTATTGACTATACTTAAAGGTGCCAAATAGCGTGCTCAAGGTAATATTGCTTGAAGTTATTCAAAGGCATGTCCGGACTTCAATCAAGTCGGATTTATAGCGTCTAGCTTTTAAAGACAAAATTATATTGAGGAGCAATTTTTGTACTAAGTCAAGTACCTATGTTGGTACTATTACCATCAGCAATAGGCGACAATGGTTTTGTAAAACACGCCTCCGTGCGTAGCTTGTCTGTTTTCCGCGGTTGATGTTACTATCTACATATTAAAGCTTTTAAAGTAAGCTGCTAAGCTAAAGTAGTACAGTCGACATCAAAAGAAAGTACACTGACAAGTAGGTTCATATTGGTCTGACATGGTAAACTTGTCGAACTTTCCTGCCCTCGTCAGTCCAAAGTTACTTTTTATAAATCGTGAGTGTTTATAAAAAGAACACGTCCAAAAACAAGTTTACTGTGCAGGAACGCTTATTACGAAATGTGTATCGTGAAATCAGATTTGTACGCTTGGTTGTGTTGACAAGCCGAACCGCCTCCCACTTGGACTATCGATGCCTTGGTTGATGGTAACATAGTGGGCAAATCTGTTTGTTCCTAGCTACAGCTTCTGATTTATAAACTGATATCGAATTGTCAAGGTAGCTTTAAATATTTTCGTAATACATTCACAAATTAATAGTAACTATTTGTAACATACTTGAGCTAGAAGTATTCAGGTCGACACTTATGTAGAGCATAATGACTGCGTGTGACCAATATATTAAAATAAATCGATTACGTGAACTGCTGTTACGTTGAATGCTGTAATTTCACAAGGAAATAACGAGTGACAGGCCAATTGGTGCACACACCGCGCACCTACGCCCATTGCTTCGAATCCCGCAAATATGTGAGCGCAGTAGCTTACATACTCTCACGTATACCACTCGATAATCATTCGCGAAGAGTACGTGACTATCAACGCCCATACGTGTTTTTCCAGTAAATTTTATTATTTTCAAACACTTTGAAACTTGTGGTAGGCAATTCTCTTGTTTGTCTACTCAATATGCAATTTTGAAAGACAACTACGTAAATGGTATTCTACAAACAATTTTGCGCGATATTTAAAAAAATCATAAATATTTAAGCACCGCTGTATTAGATTTATGGCCCACTGTGTCTACTTTGCATACAAAGACAACAAAAAATAAAATGCTAGACACTCGGGACCAAAATATTAAAGTTTTTTAAGTCTTTTTACGTAAAACTTACGCACTAACGTCGAATATTTTCTAGGCTCGTTCAAATCTCGGATTGGAAACAGGCGCTTATTATTCTATGGCCGTGGTTTGGCCACTTCCAGAATAATAAACGTTAACACTACACAGTCATTCGCTAAAGAAACTGACGATATTACCGCGGCACTTTCGAACGCTTGCGGAATATAAAGCAATTTTTCAAGTCGGCTCAGGTAAGAGCTTATAACAAAATGAATGATAATATTATGGTTTTAACGATAAAATATTCTGTATTTCTATGATATTTTTGTAAGCATTTCTATATCCAGTAAGCAATGTTTACAATGTCCCATTCTAAAAATAAAAAATAACCTTTGCGTGACCATTCAATTACTCGCTAGTTATATTACCTATTGCATGGAAAAAAAATATCACACGCACATTTTGCGTGTAACATGTTGCGAAATTGTGATTACCTCAAAAACTTCTGAGATTAGAAAAAAATATTGTGGCACAGTTTCAATCCAATTTGCCGGCCGTGTGGCTGGTGGCTGGATTGCAGAAGTTTATTAACCACTGTGCGCTGTCCACGAACTGTCAAGGTTGTCACTCTATTTTAATCTACCAATAACGGTATTGCTTACATAAAAAATATCAGTAATTTACAATGTTTTCTCGGTGATTAACGACTCGAAATCACGAAAATTTTGTTTTAGCTTATTTAGAAATGGAATTTGGAAACGGTGTTTATGTAAAATGTTTTACAGTTTATATTGAACTTTAATATTAACACTAATAGAATTATATTTACTGACGATACTAGCTTATTATGAAAATATTCAACAGAGCAAAGCCCACTGAATGGAAAGGACAATGAAATATAATTAGCATAATCACAACGACCATGCATACGCTTATTACAAACGAATCAAAAACACAGCAGGCTCGCTTGCAATTATAATAATATAAATGTGAACAAAAGTTACCGCTGTACTACTACTACTGTATTTACAGTAATGCATAATTTATTATTGCATATTTTTGTGCAATTTTTGCATAGGTACAGTATAGGTAGTTCGGAAGCTTTATATTATTTTTACTGCTCAATAGAGTTTCAATACCTCCTTAATAAAAAAGTAGTATATTTTTATGAATCCTTTTGTACTTACTAATTACTTTACAACTCTACAAAATTAATAAAATAGGTAAGGAATGAAATATTTAGGGAAACATTTATTTACCTTTCGATATGAGACAGCCCTATGTATTTACAACATTGTAAGGAACCCGGCCGCACCTTCGCGCTCTGTGAATGTCTTGGAACATCTTTAAACTCTGCCACTCCCATCAAAGGCATTGTGCTTTTACAATACGAAACTCTCGCAAACTTTTACCAACTCCTGTAGTTTGCTGTGTTTCTGCTACAACAAGACATTTCCTAGTAGTTCTTTATACAGTTTTCGTCTGATTTTAGGGACATAAAATGACATATCTGGTTACTTTACCCACTAATTAAAGTGTACCTAATAATGACTTTAAAAATGCCAAGTATAGTAGGCGACAGGTCGGGAAGATAATTTGGGTATGAGCTTTATCCAGAATAAAATCCGAAACAAAATTAGCAGGACCGGATAAATAATTAAAATCGCCCACAAAATTATAAAATTAAATTATTTTGTTGCGTTGCAAATCTAGAAACTTCACTAAAACCCTTTAAATACAGTTCTATCTTTTTAATGTTCCATAGTATTAGCGAACAAACACACAGAACGTGTCAAATGATGTTTGCGCTAATACAAAACGTTATTGTTTATTTGTTGATACGAGTACGAATGGACTGACGTCAGCGGAAGTGCAATGTGCAAGGTCACTGATATAACTGTCAGCGAATTCAAAAGCAATATGTAACGTGTATATGTAAAAGTAAGATAGGAACATTTTCTTAAAACATTATTTAAATAAATTGAAATGGGAATGTTGCATAAAACATCCATGTTTTCTTATATCTTGTCATATGATTGCAATTCCAATATGAAATTAAATTGAATTCGAATTTTATTGACGTTTAAATGAGTTGTTTTTGTTGAACCTGCTTCCGTGCGATTACCTCACAAGAGCATAAAAATTGCCACCATTCAGTCAAAAATTCTCATATACCGATATTAATTGGACATACTTTTAAAGTAAAATTATTTCACTCACTTTAATCCATTAACCAATAACGGTTATATAATTGCAATAAAACAAGATATTTCATATTACAAGTAAGTACCTATAGATATTACAGAATCAGTTACTTAATATGCTTACTCATATTTTTGCAGAACATTGCATATTCGAAATTATGTTCACTTGCCTCATTTAAAACGACGTACTTATAAACCTACTTGCTAGAATCATTAAACAATAGGTACTCGCAGTAAACCTATTAAAATGCCTGTAGATATTAGCAGCACGCGATAGTCGATTGTCTGATTGTCTTTTGTTTTCATAATATTTGGCCGTACGGTAAGTTAGAGGCAATCAATAAAAAATTACAAATAGTCAACTGAAGGTGATACAAAGAAGCAATCAGTACAACTGTAGGTACAATCAACATCAAAAGTAACTTGGTAAATCAAATGTCCAAAAGAATCACATTGACACATGTCAGCGTATTTCGTATTGGGATCATGTAATTTTGAAACTGGTCATACTATTATGACGTGTTTAACAATTTGATTTTTACATTTGATATAGCTACTTTTGATGTTGGCTGTACATACAGCAGACTGGGCTAGTGTACACCTTGAACTTTTCGCCTCACCCCGCTACTCCGCCGGCATGCCGCGCTTAGGTCATTTCGAAACCTCTCGTGAATTATTCACAATAAATACTTGCTACACGTTTTAACTTTATCTTAGAACTTCAATCTGGAGTTTTATAGGTAGTTAATGATTAAGTAATATTTTTTTATTTTCACTCAGTCAAAGAAGAAAAATTAATGCGATCGTCAAAAGAAAACCTAGAGATATAGGTAACATAAATTATAATTTAAGTACAAAATTACGTTTCTTAGGTCATCTAATATTTAACATCTGATTCTACTTTGTAACATAAGAAATTCTTAATTCTGTAGCTACAACATAATAATAAATACTATAAGTAAGGCAATACATAACGTATTTCCAAGATAAAAATATTCGTGATCGTCGCAAGGATTCTGATAGAATGACTCATACAGAATCCGTAATCAAGTCTGTACATAGTAGAATTAACATAAATGTTAATAAGCATATTCTTAGTCATGAATTACAGAAATATTTGCTTACGTTTAGTTTTGTCAGTCAGTTTTGTCCATAAGGAGCATTCGAATGTAACCCATCATTGTTAGATATCTCAGCCCAAAGATGTACACTGCTGGACATAGGCCTCCCCAAGATTTTCCACAACGACCAGTCCTGTGCTGCTCGCATCCAGCAGTTTCCCGCGACCAGTTCGTCAGTCCATCTTGTGGGAAGCCTACGCTGCGTCTTCTGATACGTTGTCGCCATTCCAGAATTTTTCCGCCCCATCGACCGTCGTCGGTTGTTCGGGCTATGTGTCCCGCCCACTGTCACTTTAGTCTACTAATCCGTTGGGATATGTCGGTAACCTTAGTTCGTTTCCTCCTCATTTCTTATTCGATCACGTAGAAAAACTCCGAGCAAAGCGTAACATCTCTGAGTAACTATGTAACTAAAAAGGGAAATTTGAAAAAATCTATACTAGATTTTAGTCATACGTTCCACATTAATAGATTCGGAAAGAGACAAAGTAACGGAAGTCCGCGACTAAACGAAGTATAAAAGCGTGGCAAATGCAAGATCTTTTCTGTGGCGCTCAACAAAACAGCAGGCATCATTGGGCGTCCGTCTCGTTAGGCCCATTCAGCGCGGCTATAGTCCTACGTCCACAGACTTTAGAAACTGACAACTTTTTGTGTTGCTCATTCGACAGCCACCTTTTATCTCCAACGTCCAACTTACAGTGCGAATGGACGTACGAATGGATATACCTACCAAACGCAAGCGCGGTAGCAGGATTCGTTCAGGAGGGCAATTTGTGTGTGTTTTTAATCTATTGTCTAGAATATTCGTCTTTAAAACGTTGGATGAAAAGAATAGTACTCAGTGCTAGCTAGGTTCGTTAGTCATGGGGGTGGGGAGAATTGTACCTATTGTCAACCCCCTCCCCCTGTGTCCGTGCCTGATCAAACGTGATGCGAAATTTACTTCTATGTGGACGATCTGTTGTACGTATTACATTGTTTAGTTGATGTAATTGTTTTAACTTATCAGGACCTCACCGATCCTTAACAATGGTAATCAGATCATCATCGTTATACGAGGAAAGATTTATAAATACTGAGAATGATGCATCGGGACAACCGTGCAATATAAAGCAGAAACATGATTGTTAAATAAAAATATTATTTAGACGGCATAAGGCTCAGCGCAAACGGCCCACCGACCACAACCACCGGTGGTCAGCGAAAAGCAGTTCACAGTCGCGGACACTGTTCAGCGAGTCACCGCCACTGGCCACACGTGTGCGGAGAGTTTCTACATAATGCATGAAAAAACTGCTTGTCACTAGACACCGCTGGCTGTAGTCGGTGGCCCGTTTGCGCCTAGCCTCAAAAATATCCAAAAGTCAATCTATATTGACTGACAAAATCAACGTTGACGGGCATAAAATACCTGAACTTAAGTTAACATTATATAAATACAAAGGTAAAGGTAAGACGCAAAGGTTATTCAACAAGCGGGTATATTTTGTTTGGGAATATTTCAAGTAAATGACAAGAACATACAGAACCGGTCGGCCTTGTACGAAACCACATGCGTATCCTCCTTTAAATTCCACATGTACTAACCTCAGCAGCTTTTGGTGTATGATGCGGCATCGCCCGCAGTACGTCATCTACCCATTGTTTTTATCTGATGCGGAATCGCATCAAAAGGTTGATACAACATATTTTTTCGAGTCAAAAGTTGAAACTCGTTTCGAAACTTGTTCGTATAAATAACGTTATCGTACCTTTAATAATTTATTTATGCTTATCAAGACAATGTACTTCTTCAGTATTCTTCCGCTTCAGATTGAGAACACCGAACATAGGCGGTACACATAACAGTGGTAGAGCCCAGCTGTTGTCAATTGACTGCAGCTATACGGGCTGGAGCGACCGGGATAGTACCTCTCATAGGGGATCGGCGTAAAGTAGCTATTTTAGTTCCGTTTCATACGATGAGTAAGAGAGCTGGGTGCTCAACACCCTCTAGCCCGCCCTCTGTCCCACTCTCCATCAGTTTCAGATCGGCAATGTGTGACCGATACCTTTCGTGTTTCAAGCAAATTTACTGCAGTAAAGTAACTGCTAAAAAGGCAAATACTCCTGTGTTCGCTCGCAAATAATAATAAATGACTTACCTGGATATGCCAAAAATCCCACACTCTGCTAAGTCTTTGAACCGGACGCACGGTGTACCACAAAGGATTTCTTCAATGACTCAGACGCAGGTAGATTTCTGTCAATAGCACAGCGACTCCGTAAATAATCTAATACACGGTAATTATAGAGAATAGCTCGGCATTATCACTGTTTTCGGTGAAATTTCGGGTCGCCCCGTAAATCACCATTTTCGACGTGTTTAAACCTGTTTTATATTCCAAACGAAATACCACACTTGCGATAAAAGCCTGTTTTTTCTGAGTCATTTGACAGTTTCTTTTGAGCGTACCACTATACCTACTTGGGTTTTTGTATTTGCAACAAGCTTGCACATTTTACTCGCACTTGGATACAGAAAGGTTTCGGACACAAAACGGATTCAGATAACCTGTTTGCAAAGTTGTCATAATAAAATACTTTTTTATTAACAAGAATTTATTTTATGCTGCGTGTGTTGCTGCTAATATCATGAAATGTTTATATCCAGTTATAATTATCAGTCTTGGTAGCTAGCACATGTATATTGAAATCATTACAAGAACCAGTCTCCTGGTTATACGTATAAAAACATCTGCTTTGCATGTCTACTGTGAGTCCGTTAATGTCGTTACATACAGACGTCCCGTTTGATGGATAACCGTATTTTGCTTTGATTGAAATGATCGAGCTATGACACTTTGGCGAAATAATTAACACCTTTTTAGGAACTCCACCTTATCTCCATGATTATTGTTGAGATAAAAAAATGTGTTCAACTAGGTGCTATTTTGATAAGCAGTTCAGTTTTATAATAATATAAGAACACTTAATTAACTGCATATCTTATAACTACTGTGAGTCTAGATATAAATATTGTAACTTAATACATTTGTATTTTCACCATTGCGACGTGTGTATGTACAGCCAGCAACATAAGGTGCTGAACATTATCAATATTTTATATTGGTATTACTCTTTATTTTACAAACGTTGGTGAACATTGCTAAAACTAAATATTAGCAAGATGACGTAGTAGTTGTAGTTTTAAGTAGTACCTACGTTGTTTGCTCTAAAAATGTCACAATTCGTTCGCCGAATTAACTGTCTGTGTGTCCGGCCTTGAGCAAATGCCCGTTAGCAAAGCAACCGACGCGAGCCGAGGGGTCCGAGCTCATTATGTGGAAGGTTTTCGCAAATGTCGAGCAACAAAACCATTACAATTTTTGGTCATATTTTATGTGTTTTGTCGGAGAGAGGAGACATGTATTTACATATAGGGGTAACCAGCATGTATGAAACAAATTATGAATAACAAAATAGGTATGCCTCGGTAGAGCCTAGGGGTACGTGAGAGCATCAGCAGAGCAAGTTAGTAGTAGAGCAGGATAGAGTCAAAAGTAGTATGTAGCTATTTAAAGGCACGTTTTAGCGCCTGTTTCCGAATTGACAGAAAGCTTTTATCTACCAAATAAATATGGCGTTTTGACAGTTTTTCCATTGAATATCTGTCAAAACGCAATATTTATTTGTTGGATAAAAGTTATGTGACGATTCTGAAACCGGCCCTTAAGGTAATATCATTCGGAAAATTAATATCCATGGGAAAAAAGAAGCCTGAATAATTTCCAGTCAAACCCGTTTACCGAACTCAGTAAAGAAATTCTTCGTTTCAACTTTAGTTGGATTCACAAGAATCCACGATCATTATACACCGGTTGCTATAATTAGCAACGTTTTCGCAATGCGAGACGATAAGGGAAACAAGATTTTCGCATCGCCAGGAAGAATAAATTGAAATTATCACCTCTGCAATAGTTACACGTCCAAGCTATTTGAATATTGTTCGAGACAGTCTCTTTGCTGTTTCCAATCATCACGTTTAATACAGAGAAAGTTACTATTACCTACTTATAAAATACATTGCCATCAAACCACATCAATCTCGATGGGAAGGACAAAGGCAACCGTTGCCTTGGAGTTGGAGTTAAATAGTTATTATTAAGTGTCATTCCACCATCTCAGGCAACCGCGTCATCATAGTTTCACTTTTGCATGAACGTAATTTGTCATAAAACAAGTCGATTCCGTGAGACGCCAACAGGAACAAAATGGCGGCGTAAAAACCCGCGAAACCGCGAGCGCGGATGCGTTCGTAACCGTCGCGTTCTAATAACAATGCCGCATTCTATATCTCGCTTCTACACATAATAAGTCTATGTTGCTACCTCTTCTGTCTCCTGTTAACACTTTATTGTTATGTTTTTTAAAGATTACCCAACAAGCTAAAAAAAAGCGACATGTAACCACGACGACGTAGAATTGTTTGAGCGCAATTTAGTACTTGGCATTTATAAAAAAACCGGCCAAGTGCGTGTCGGACTTGCATATAAAGGGTTCCGTGCCACTGTAGAATAAAAACGTCAAAAATATCAAGTTTCTTGTATGGGGACCCCCCTATTTTTAAATTTTATTTTTAGTATTTGTTGTTGTAGCGGCACCAGAAATACACATTCTGTGAAAATTTCAAGTCTACCTATTACGGTTCGTAAGATACAGCCCGCTGACAGACGGACAGCGTAGGCTAAGCAATAGGGTCCCGTTCGCACCCTTTGGGTACCGAACCCTTATAAAAACATAATTTTCAGCGTCTTTCAATAACTTTTCAACTCCAAGTAAGTACAGAACCGTCAGGGCGCGAGTCCTACTTGCACTTATCCGGTATATTATAACTCCACCTAACTTGACAAGCGTATAACCTATGTTACTTAACTCGTTGGCTTAACCTCAGTATTAACTGTAATGATCACGTATGTATCGTTCATTTTCCACCTGTCACTTGGTATTGGGTACATGACGTAGTGGGCCCGTTAACTACAAGATCAGTAACCAATTGGTCAATTGTTATGTCCGTCATGTCGTATGCCGGTGGCGAAAGCTAAATGCGTAGAACTAACGGTGTGAGTTCAATGAACCGAAAGTGGTGACTAATAATAATTGGCACCTGCTCTATAAGGGAAGTTGGAGCAAGCCGACTTATTCGGGTTACAGGATGTAAGTTGGGGACCAATGTTGTCGCCAATAAGGCGTTACAGGCTGTTGCGGTTAATCTGCCGGTACTATACCTTGTTGCCATATGTTTGGAAGTCACCTACTGACACAGCTACCTCGGCCATTATTTATTTGCGGGCGTGAACATGTCCCGTGTTGTCCCAGTAAAGAGCTATCGGTGTAAACAAGTGGATTTTCATAACTACTTGCTCGTTACTTTTTATTTTTTTCTGTGACTAAGGTGGTAACCAAGCGTACGGCCCGCCTGATGTTAAGAAGTTACCGTAGCCTATAGATGCTTGCAATACCAAAGGCATCACACGATGCCGACCTGAATAGGAATGGGACAGAGGGAAGGGAAGAGGGGGAGTTGGGCTTCCGGCTCTCTCACTCATCGTACGAAACGCTGGATAGCCGATTTACGCCGATCTTCTATAAGAGAGTGGTACTACATCGGTCGAGCCAGCCCATTGCCTACTGCTTGGCTCCACCACAGTCTGCTCTACCACTAGTAGCTAATAAATGACTGTTGTTGACGTTTGGTATTACTAGATAATCGATAGAGTCATCTATTCAAATTTAACAATGTGTCGTTACGCAATTTTATTAATGTAAACAATGTTTGTTGTAAAAGTAAAGCATAGTACACGATGTAGGCCGACTGACCGCAAATTTCGCCTCATACAAGTGCAAAACTGGGTTTTCGTTTCAAACTCTCTACGGCACTTGGTAGTCTAAAAGGCAAGACCCTCACGACATAAAGCGTCTTAACGATTCATTATATTGTGGACTTTCGTTTATTTCACCAACTATTTAAACATTTCTACTTTTACTTTTTAGGTCGTGTTTTGCGTGACTCAGTGTACACAAATGATAAGAATCCGACTACAATATTTTTATGTACAATCTAGATCCGTTTATTCTGAATCATACGAAGTAAGATACTTTTACTCGGATCATACTTGAACGACTAGTTTCCAACTGTTGACTTCCCATTTTCTAACGAGATTTTTTTCTGTAGATAGCGAGCAAGTTGTTCGAGACTTCTTCCGTACGAATGCACACGCGGAGTGGAAAACTACCACTAACGTTTGCTCCAACTGCTTTGGTACCCTGCCAATATTCACATTTTTGCTACAGAGTTCAAAAACCGAATGTGTCAACAAAGAGGGCCAATCACAATGCTTCAACCTCGACAACTTTCCCGCGCTTCACTAATTACCTTTTGTCGCAGTAGCTGAGCTCGCATTTCACTAGTCCAATGAAAGACAAGATAATTGCTGTAGAGTCAGCTATTCGCAGGAAGTAGGTACATAAATGACACACTGACCGACAAAATCCTTGATACCTTACTCTTAGGTCTTGTCTTAGGACACGTACTTAGCAAGATCACATAGTTAACTTTCTCGTCAGTCAAGCTTGACCTTTGACTAAGTTGTGTCATGATTATACACTAGATGAGTCATAACATATCCAGGCCAGATGCTGTATCAGACCTCTGATATAACGCAACGATAAAATTTAGATGCCAATGTCGATAAAAAAAAAACAAAATTAAAATTCGTATTCTAAAATTG
This sequence comes from Drymonia ruficornis, assembly GCA_947859195.1. Lineage (NCBI taxonomy): Eukaryota > Metazoa > Arthropoda > Insecta > Lepidoptera > Notodontidae > Drymonia > Drymonia ruficornis. The sequence goes on along the minus strand of OX401912.1, from coordinate 8,210,081 downwards.
AAAAGTCATCTTCTACTTTCCGTGTCCGTTCTCGTCGCTTCTTTCACTTTGCAATTATGAATATTGAATGCGCGTACACCGCCATATATGGAGGGGGGAATAGAAGGTTGTAACTGTAAAACAGTCAATGGACGAGTGACACTGGCAATGAGGCGCGCTCCGTTTTAGGCGGGCGTCACGTATGCAACTGGTACGTGGATCGTTTGAGCCGTTGGAACGGAGCGACTCACGTACTGACTTTCCACCGCATCACACACAAATGACTCGTGAACAACCGGCTTTATTCTATTTTTAAAGCATCGATAGATTTCTTTTTGTCTTTACTTCCAGTTGGTTGTTCTGTGTGTAAGGAACAATTTATTCCTGCCAGGTTGCGTTCGTTAGAGTAATAGATAAAGTCAATGAATGTGTCTCAAATGTTGCTTTGAAATGCTAACGAGTAAAATTATCTAACAGGTTATGTCGTTTTATACTGTCCTATGTCGCCTATTTAGTCACATGTTTTAGCGGGACGTGGGGTCAAATTCAGGGGGCGAGTGGGTACTCTACCTTGTATACCCATTTTACCTGAAGTGAGAGAGTTAGTGTGAGTGAGTGATCGAGTAAGATTGACTCTATTCTCATGAAGGTTTCTAAACCTTAAGACGTTGCTGAAGCAACTCGATACGAACGAACAAGATAGAAGATACCCTTTAGTATGACTTCGCTCTCCCGATAATTGGTTGCAATTCAGAATGTAGAGAACTGAGATAGAGTATGGCAGTCAATAGCCAGCTGAGAGACATTACCATTAATATAGATGCAATCTAATGATATCGTAGCTAACTTCCGCCATCTCGAGTCTGGACACGGCGAATGCATTCCGTTACATGAAATAGAGCCACTAATCGTTTGAGCTTAAACGAAGCGACCACTGGTTCGAATCGTTCACAGTTCAAATAACAGTAGAAGAAACATACGGCGATAAAAATGTATAATATGTGATGCTTCCAGCGCTAGCACAGCCGATCGTGACAATACAAAATGTGAGATAAATCATCTCATTCTCTCCTATGCATAAGTAAGATAGAGAGCGTCTCGGTGCGACATCACGCTAGATCGTCAGTAAAACAACTTGTGTGGAGTAATTTTCGTGGATGCAGCTGGAATTTGGCAATTTTATGAAGATTTTACTGTGATTTTAGTTAGAAAATAAGCTGAGAAACGACTGATTTTGTGTTTTTTTTACGAGATCCGTTTCAGAGCGCATGTACGCATATTTTTTTCTATGGTTGTTACAGCCATAACAGCAGCAAAAAACTAACGAAATTAATTTTAGGCTGCAATACAAAATGTAACGCAAATTATCAACCTGATCAAAACGATTTCCATGTTGATTTATCACTATTTATACACAGATCAGATCATCATGCGTCCTTTTCATTCGCAATTCCAACAAAAAAGACAGCACATAAAAAGTTTGCGTGACTAAGCCCAATCAGAATCTCGATCGAGCTTGGCTGTCTTTATAGTCGGACGAGTTTTTCGACAGCACGAAATATAGCCTTTTCCGATGTTCCGTTGATTGCTCAATCCGTCGTTTGAATAAACTATATTTTACTCTGAATATTTGTTATTCGATTCAGTTCTAGTAGTTTTTAATGGTTCAATTTCCTGTTCACAGATTTTTCATCTATTCATGTTTATGCTGCTCCTTTCATTAACTATTTTTATATAACCATTAATATTTTAAGAATAAGGCCTGAATTCACCAACACACTGACGGAACGTTACAACAGTAAACGGACTGTCACCAATACATGAAACAATCTGTTACTCCTCTTACAGTCCACTGGTGTGTTGGTCAACTTGGCCCTCATTATCAAATATAATAACGGAACTCATCATAATTACAACGGAAAATCTTAATTTTTCCCTCAATCTGCATTTTTTTATAAACTTAACTAAAACGGCGAAAAAGCGCGGTCCGCCTCATGATACCGTTACCGTATAGTTACCGTAGCCTATAGACGCTTGCAACACCAATCATCGCACGCACGTTGATAATTCCACCGTAGGTACTTATAGTTTTTTATGTCTTTTTTTAGCCTGTGAAATTTCCCACTGCTGAGCAAAGGCCTCCCCATTCTATCTCCATAGATCCCTATCTTGGGCTTGTAGTGGCCACGTTTTACCTGCAAATGTGTTCAAATCATCGCACCAACAGGAACTTTATATATTTTTTAAAAAATTTATATGGATATTTCTAAAACATTGCAGCTAGGTGGTAGGAACTAGCCGAACTAGGTCACAACGTAGACACAGTTTGCCTCGTACGCCGATAACATCTTCGCACAATAAAATGCGCTTTATCGCTGAACTGTTCTGCAATCCGCCTGGATTTTTTGTTATGGCAACATTCAGCTGTTGTTTACCCGCATATTTCAACAATTCTATACAAATAAATAAATTTGAAGTTTCTGTTTGTAAAGTCAAAATAACAGTTTTTTATTAATGCATGGAAGTATACGGTACTTGTAACAAAAAGCATTGTTTTCTTTTATCTGTCTGTCTATTTATTCCGGCTAATCTCTAAAACGGCTGGACCAATTTTGACGGGACTTTCACTGGCAGATAGTTGATGTTATAACATTCTCAGTTTTTCAAATCGCACATTGTAGCCACTATGTGTTTTTGTTTACATAGGCTAGCGGCCAAGTTCTATCTCACAAAAGAATAGAATTGTTTATAAAACGTTAAAGGAATTTTAAATTCTAGTCGCCAGAGGTCCATTTATCTTGAACGTTGTTAAATGACAAACATTTGAAAATTATACAGTCCAACTATTAACTGAAGCAAAGCAAATTAAAACGTTTGCATTAATCTACACTTAGCGAAACGAACGCTGTTTTGTTAGGCCTGGATTTCAGGAAATCTCATTTGTAACAAAGCCCGCTTTCCGTATTTCGTTCCTAAGAAAATATGATGGGTTTGTATCAACAATCTTTAGCGCCTATATCAGAATCGTTGGATTACTTTTATCCATCAAATAAATATGGCGTTTTGACAGTTTAGCCAAAGAATACCAATCAAAATTCCATATTTAGGTGGATAAAAGGTAACTGATGATTCTGAAACAGGCCTCAACCCTAGTATTAGGTTATAAATAAACTGTTTAATAACTAATATATGGATTTTTGGGACGACAATAATGTACATCGTATTAGAAAATATTGAGTACTCTATCATTAAGAGGAGGGTTCGAAATTTGGTTGATTTTCTATTCTTTTTTTTCTTTAAGTAAGTATGTGGACTAGGAATCTTATATTTAGATGTATGATTTTTGACTATATTATCTTGAGTATCTTTAAATCCAAATCACGATTTGATGAAATTTTCTCGATAAAAAAAATTTATGAAATGAGCTCTAATTATTTACAATTTTCCTTGCTACCACGATGTTTTTACGATTTAGATCACGAAATTATTTCTAAAACATAGCAAATAATGATATCTAAACTACCCTTCAACCATATTTTAATTCATGAAGTAGTTTTTTTTTAATTCAAGTAAATGTGGTTTGGCGCTTACGTTGTTTATTTCCGAGCGCGCGCACAATATCGCCATCTCACATTTTAAGTACTTGAACTAACCATGTCTCTCTCTAACTTTGTATTGTCAGTGTCCGCTCGGACTTGTTCGACGTCGGACCTGTGAAGGATTTTTTAAAAAATATTACGAAAAAATATTACGGTCGTGCCACATTACAGGTACAGTACAGTATTTACAGTCCGCCGACGCCTATGATAAATAAATAAATATCCTTGGAAATTCTTTTACACATGACTACCTGATCCCAAACTAAGCAGAGCTTGTACTATGGAAACCAGATAACTGATATTACTACATATACTACTTTTTGTTTGTAAATACAAACTAAATATACACTTAATTACACCTAGACTCGGGACATGCGGACATGTTCATGCACACAAATGCATGTCCTGGGCAGGAATCGAACCTACGACCTGCACTGCAGCGTGATTTTCGTTTGCTTTTCCTTGCCTTGTGTAATTTCTTTTCATCTCTTGTCATTTTGTGTCATCTCTTGTCATTTTGTGTCATCTCTTGTCATTTTGTGTCATCTCTTGTCATTTCATAGTTATTCGTGTCATTTCTGTAAAAACTCCCTATTTCGCTTACTGTTATATACTTGCAGCATGGTCTTGGGCCGACAGTGGGAATACATTGCTTGTCAAAACAATGGAGTCGCTTTATTGCGTTTGTTGTAGGTATGGATGGGCAAGTAATAAATATATCATACATCAATAAATTATCGTAAAAAATAACATTACAGATATGGATAGGAAAATGTTTGTCCGTCCTATTCAATCTATTATATTATAAACGAAAGTAACTCTGCCTGTTACCTTTTCACGGCTAAACCGCTGAACCAATGTTGATGAATTTTGGTATGGAGATAGACTGGGTCTTGGCGGAGAACATAGGCTACTTTTTAGGGTTCCAAAGGGTGCTAACGGGACCCTATTACTAGGCCTACGCTGTCCGTCTGTCTGTCTGTCCGTCTGTCAGCGCGGGCTGTATCTCACGAACCGTAACAGGTAGAGAGTTGAAATTTTCACTGAATGTGTATTTCTGTTGCCGGTGCAGAACAAATACTAAAAATATAATAACATTTAAAAATAAATATCAAGTCTCAAACTTGATATTTTTGATGTGTTTATTCTACGGTGGTACGGAACCCTTTATGTGCGAGTCCGACGCCTTCAGATCTTATGAATGTTTTCTTGAAATAAATATAGTGTATTTTAAGTAATTAACTGGCCAACCCTCAGGTCCTACCTACCATGTTAGGATCTTTTTCGTTCTAGCGGGTGTAAACCGTGATTTAACGAGTTAATGTGATAATTTTTGTATTTAAATTATTCAATTCAATGTATTTGTTTCAGACATAGTCCAATATTGATTATTAAAATTATTATAATTTCACAATAAATATAAAACAATAAATAAAAGTAAAATTAAATTAAAAAAAATAAAAAAATATTTTTTATTTTTCATGTTTTATCATTAAAATACAATATAATATAACATAAATTAAAATAAAATACAATAAAATAAAAACCTACCCCTAATTAAACAAATACCGTCCGCGTGGGATACTGGCTGCATGTCCTCCCTGTATTCAAGCTGTTCCTGTTGTCAAGCGAATTTTTTGAGCAAGGAAAGAGCCAGCCCTCTTGTCACCTGTGGCGGTAACCAGTCTAAGGGTGATTTTGATAGATAAAAAAATAAAGATAAAAAGATAAACAATAAATAAATGCATGGTTAAATCAATAAAATTAATAAAAACTGAAAATTAAATTAAAAAATAAATTAAATATGGTAAAAATAAATATTATGACACCGCTGATGACTTCATGATCGGCATCGAAGTTAAGTACCAAAGTATTCCTTTGCCTACGAAACATGAAAAAGATACTCATATCCGGCAGTCAGTCACTGACACAGAGTATGTACATTTTTACCCGACTACGGTGGGCGGAGGGTTATGATTTTGACCGATATGTATGTATGTTCATCTGCTCCCGTATAACGTCCAAACTATTTTTATCATAATAATTTGACTAATGAGATATCGTTGGACGCGTCTGGATCGTCCGCTGGTTATAGGCTATTATACGATCGAAATATTGTTATACGTATCTATCAGCATATTGTAGGTATCGTTTGTCTTCTTTTGACTTACTTTGTCTTCAGCAATAAAAACAACATAGAAATTAAATTATTTTTTTCAAATACACTCGACATAAAAATCCCATATAAAACGAAAAAAATATATTTGAATATTTTCATCCATTTCATCTATTTTAAAAGGTGCACTGGGACATATTATTTTAATTGTACGAATTAAACAATATTGTTCCTTCAAAAAATAACTATACTATAGTCTACTCCATAGCTGTTCTGTCCTAGCTAAGCGAGAGGGATATATCCTTCGGCAGCTCACGCGACGCTAGCCACACCCCGAAACTAAAATTAATTTTTTTCTTGTATCGTCTTAAAATTGTTGAACTGGTCAAAGACTTCAACAAAAGTGCCTAGTTAATGAAAGGCGCTTGGGTAATTTGTATGAAAAAAAACTTATGTAGTAAAATATGAAACTGAAATAGTATTGCAGTCACTTTCAAAAAGTTCTCTAAATCTCGTAACAACAGAATATGAAATCGTTCTCAATAATTAATCGTTATGTTTTCTTTGCAGGTAATTGCTGGTTCAATTGCGTCGAGGTGGGCTGGTAGAGTCCGTACCTAGAGCAGGAAATAAAACAATAAACAGGTACAATGTCTTAATAGGGCTAACACCACAGGCCTCTCTATACTGTGCTTGTAGATACAAAATCTTAATTTTTGTAGGTAACAAAAATTAAGATTTTGTACAGCATTTCAATGTCAAGTTTTGTACGGCCCGTTTGATGTTAAGTAGTTCCCGTAGCCTATAGATGCTTGCAATACCTACCAAAGGCATGTTGCCGACCTAAAAGGAGTGGGACAAAGGGAGGGGGGTTGGGCAATCTATGTTTACTACGAAAATTCATTCACAGTTTCCTAGAATCTTACGACATCGAAACATCTTGAGTAAAGAAAAAGTGACGCCTCTCACTTTCTTCGAATTATATCTTAAGTTCAGGGCCACGTGTGCACCGTGTGAAAGTGAGACGCCGAGCGGACACTCGTTTCTCACCTATCGGTTATTACCTACCAGATATTACCATTGATAGGCTCATACATCGTGATTCGACTTTCCCATTAACTTTGACGGAGGAATGTTATTATGTAAAGGTATTCGTTTACACGTAACCTGAGTGAAAGAAACATCTTGACGACCGCTCGAGGGTAGACCGCTCGGTTCACTGCATCGGGAGGTTGCAGGTTCAATTCCTGCCAGAGGCATATTTCGGAAACGGCCCCCATTCCATTGTATGGTAGCCATAGTACAAGCGTTGATTGCTTTAAGTCCATACAGTTGGTGTGTTAGTCTGGCGATCTTTAAAATAAATCTTTAGTCATTTGTTTGAGAATCTAAGAGTGCTGATAATAATGAGAATGACGTATGCTTGTTTACCGCCTTAGTTGTTTTATGACACGATTGGAGACAATTGTTACAGTTCTAAGCATAAACAGAGCTGCCTTTATCACGAGTAGTTATCAATAATAAATATTGCTTATACTGTTAATAATCTCCGAGATGTGCGGCCCACCGTACGATAAAAAGACCGATCAAATTAAAAGGATCAAAATATCGTAATTAATGTCCAAATAATATTGTTTTGTCATAAATACGTTAGTTTTGGAGAAGGTTAATATTATATCTACCAAATAATTAGGTTTGTTCTTCAAAACTTAAAAAAATAATAGCAATATTTAATTTTAAATAGTTACTGACTCTACTCGATAACATGTATAGTAGGTAATTCAATGTATGAACAAGAACTATTCGTGTTCTTTTCCAACCAAATTTCTTCATGTTAACTTTAAAACAGGTCCAAAATTTATTGGCAATTTATAACGACAAACTTAAGTAGTTTATGTAGGTACCTTCGTAACAGAATCAGGCTCTACTGGTTATTGGCCAATGCGCAGGTTATAATGTGATTGTAGATCTATACAAATAGCTACGTCCAGAAGTGTCACATGCCGCGCGAGGAAAATTTTCCTCGCGGTGTTTGACTTGCCTCACGTGAGGCAAATGCGCGCCCTGCCTCACCTGAGCACTCACATTTGCGTCGCCTAGTTTGGCAGTCGTGAGACAGAACGATGTCAAACGTGTCAAACTGATTGATCGGGTATACCTTTCCCTGTCTAGAGTGTCAGTTGCCTCGCCGTTTGCCTCGCGCGGCATGCGACTGAGGCAAACGTCGTGCTTCGCGAGGCATGTGGGTGAGCAGCTTCGCGCGGCATGTGACACTTCTGGACGTAGCTATTGGCTTACAACCAGATATTGCCATGTTGTCTAATCTGTTCCATTTCACCATCGCTAAAGATTATGAAACATTTAATTATCCCTATTATGTATCAAGGCTGTTAAAATACCGATGTTAGATAATTAAAATTTAGGAGCCTACTCTACTCAAGTAACCTATACCTATTTTTTCACTTACAATATTCTAAAAATACTTATTACAAATGGAATAGTCTATACCTATTTCATCTTACACAGAATTTAATGAGCCACAATTTAATATATTGAGATTTATCCATCTTTGAGTAAATAGGATAATTATTGTTGTAATGTAATGTAACGTCACGACTTTTATCCCCGTTCGGGGGTAGTCAGAGGCTTGAGTGGCCATACACCACCACATTGTGGAGGTATTAACCAACTCAAAGCCCACGTTTCACTAGATAGTCAGAACCCAACGTGACAGGTGGTGAACCGTGTCGCCGTGTATACAGGAACTGACTATTACTTAATCCCGAGGGATAGGTAGGTTTAATTATTGTTACATAAGTACAATACAATTGACTGCAATCGGATATACATATATATCCGATTGCAGTAACAATCAATATAAAATCGTAAGCTCGTTTACATCGTACAGGAATATACTCAGGAACAAACAAATATTCATTAAAACCAAATGGATATCACCTGTCCATATAAATTGTTTATAGTAGGAAAGTAACTTGCCTAATTATATTGTCCAATAGCTCACATTTCCGCACTAAATAGCCAGGAATGTTTACGGTACAATTACAGTACATTTTATATTACCGTCGGATTATTTGACATTATTAATATTCAGGACGACTTGGCCAGTTTCCCGTTGTCCTTTAGCATAACGGTTTGTAATCGTGCATATGTCCTCAATACCAATGTTTACGAGTAAGAACTAGAATGTATCTGCGTATTTGTCGATCGTGTGTCAATGGTAGGTACTAATAAGGTTAGAAGGTTGTGTTTAGCCTGGTTAGCTACGGCTAGATTGCGGTCTACCAAATACTACATATTTTTAATAACTGCACTGTCATTTTCTTTCGAGTGTTTTTCCCGTTTTTGTATTTCGAATACCTATCCCGTCTGGAAATCGATCTAAGCTACCCAGAAGCGCTTTTAATAAGAGATAATCCTTATATATGTTTCATGTTTAATAAAGTATTTCTTACGGTTACTAACAGTAAAACAATTTTCAAAATAAGTTGAAAATTGCCAAAAATTCTGACGTAGTTTATAGTAAGTATTTTCGAAAACTGTACCAATTTCACACGTATATCGTGATAAATTGAAAATTAGCAAACTTGGGCTCAGTCTACGCTGCACAAGATTACTGACGAATTTAAATGTATTCATTAAATATATACTTACTTATTTTAATTTGCCGAAGGTTTCTGTACCTACGTAAATTATATAATTATTCTCTATAACTTTCCCATACTCACGTAAGTAAGCTGGTGAACAGATTTCGATCCTAAAGAATAGGGTTTTCCAACTGTTATGGTTGAATGTCAATAGAAATTCCACGAGAACCGGTTTTCCAAAATAAACGTATTTGTTACTGCCTAATAAACATTATGTTGTCACAGCGTGGTAGCAAACGGACTGGAAACAAAGGTTATGGAAATAGCATGAGATTTTCATTTTATTTTTCAATATATTAGAAATAAATTTCATGAATTCTTATTTTAAGACATCTATAAATTCTCATGTTTAAGTTCTTCTGACTTTAGCATATATTAGTTTTAATAATAAGAATATTTAATGATATTTTTACGTAGCTTAGTAACATTGTAGTTATTATTACATACATAAAATGTTGGAAACTCTACTTTCATTCGAACACTATTAACACACATCTTTCCACAAATGATACATCTCGTTCATAAATATTTATTCAAAAACACGAAGCATTTAATTACACCGTACATTTCAACAATCACAGTTTGCATAATTCACTCAGATATTTAAGTCACAAGCGTGAGATTATATTTCAAAAATCACTGATTACGCAGCAACCAGGTCAGACTGGCGCGAGGTTCCCATTATGACAATGGTCAATTAAGTAGAGCGTCGCTACCCTACGTGGGAGAGCTCCGAATTCCATATTTAATAAAAATAATTAAAAACCGGCCAAGTGCGAGTCGGACTCGCGCACGAAGGGTTCCGTACCATTCTATAAAAACGGCAATCATGTCTGTTGTATGGGAACCCCACTTAAATATTTTTTTATTCTGTTTTAGTATTTGTTGTTACAGCGGCAACAGAAATACAAATTTTATTCTGACTTTTCGGATAGTTTTGATAAAATCTATTGCTCAATTCGAAATTGTATCCATAAAGGGCTATGGTAACTAAAGAGTGCACAGTATGTGCCAGCATTCAAGTCAATATTGATAAACACATTATCTATTTGAGTATAACCCGTTGTGGTAACAACACGAGGAAGTTTTGAATTTAAACCAATATGGTCAAAATATTTTTTTAAAGGTGCATTCTCATTAGATTCCAGTAAGTCTACATTAAAATCCCCGCACACTATAGTCGGAGGCAACGGGAGTATTCTGCCATCAAATATGACACTATGAAAGCAATACAACAATTTCCAATCGATCGAAACCTAGAGATAACGCAAAACTTGTCAATAGCAGGCGAATTTGGTCGTGACTATATTGGATCTGAAAAACGAAACCATAGCGCGATCTAGGAGCTCATCTAGCATCATCTAGTGGTGCGTAGCGGTACTATTATTTTATATATTATGAGGTTCTTATTTTATATTATCTTTGTTATAGCAACAATTATTTACTCTTTGCCACCTCACTCCCATTAAAAAAAACTGCTCAACATCAGGCGGGCTGTACGCTTTTTTGCCACCTCAGTCCCATAATTGTTAGTACACACCTGCAATAATAGGTACATAAAGTACACAAATAAATAAATACACATTCTGTGAAAAACTATTACAACGCCATCTATAGTTCTAATACTCTGTGCTTGAAACTCCGAATGCATTTGAAACTTGATTTACAAATATGTTTACGTACGTAAACAATGTATTTGCACAAATCAGTTTAGTGTTAACATTATTTTAATTTAAGCTGTGGGCGACAAAAAAAATGCGAATTACTCAAAAAAAAAAACAACTCATAGTAAGATTCGAACCTAATACCCACATACACGTGGACTAACGCCTTAACCATACGGCTAAGATGATCTCTAGTATTGCACTCGAATTATTATACTAGTTATGACACTGTAATGTCAATGATATCATAACAATGTTAGATGGCGCTACTTTGACTGGTACTATTAATTTAAAACTTATTTATGGGTCAAAAATGTAGTTTTACATTTCTTTTTTTTGTCAACAATTTATCTAAAATATGTCATAATGATCACTCATGGTTAAAATGTTAGTTTTCTCTTTATATATTGTTTAATTTATGAGTTATCAATAAAAACGCCAAAAATATCGAGTTTATTGTATGGGGACCCCCTTTATTTTTAAGTTTTATTTTATTTTTAGTATTTGTTGTTGTAGCGGCAACAGAAATACACATTCTGTGAAAATTTCATGTCTCTAGCTATTACCGTTTGTTAGATACAGCCCGCTGACAGACAGACGGACAGACAGACAGACAGACAGACAGACAGACAGACAGACAGACAGACAGACAGACAGACGGACAGCGTAGGCTTAGTAATAGGGTCCCGTTGGCACCCTTTGGGTACGGAACCCTAAAAATGATTATTATCTCGGTTCACATTAGCGGCACGTTGAAAATTGTAGAGTAACATTGTGTATTGTTTTATGATGTATGCTTTACAATTAGATAGATAGATAGATAACTCTTTATTAATCCACCACTAGAAAAATAAACATTTATAAATAATTACACAATTTACACAGAAAGTGGAAAATGGGCGGCCTTATCACTAATAGTGATCTCTACCAGGCAACCTTTGGATGGAGAGGATCTAAAAATAATACGGGGGTGTACTTACATAAATTACCACTTATACATACACATAAATTACATTACATAAACAAGAAAATATTACATAGACTGATATACTTATACCTACTACATAATGGCTAAATTAATATAACAGCACGTAAAAGCATGGGAATAAGCAAAATAAATACATAAATAAATTTAAGAAGCAGTACTTATGGAGAAAGAAAGCATTTCTTTACCCGGTCTTAGTAATTAGTATTGTCTGTAGGAATATTTTTAAGTACACATTTATTACGAACTTAGATCTCCGAATTAAGGTAGTATAAAATCATGAGTTAACTCTCTTAGGTAAAGTAATAAACTAGTGTTGTAGTAATTTAAGTTTGTCTTCATCTCATATGAGTTGTTTGTCGAGTATCTGTTGAAAATTTATGTAGATGAAGTATTTTAATTAAAATTCAGACTGCGCTGTAGTGTAACACCAAAAAATATAAAATTTTAGTTCCATTTTCAAAATTAATCTAAGTAATACATTCTATAATAGTATGATAGAGAACAAATATTAATCAAATTATAAATATTTTGACTCAAACGCATTATAAATAATATACTCGCTAATTAATTTAATTATTAACTCCAAAAGCTTTCAGCACAGACGGATTAACCTTATTCAAATAAATTAATAATAACATTCATTTTGGACCGCAAACTTTTGTTAAATACGTTGCGATCCTAATTAAAACAGTAATTGCTGAGTACAATGCGACCCGCATTGGGCAACACTGTTTTATCATAGGTAGCTAAATTATCATGCACATAAAGTTCTGTAGGCAAAAACAATGGTGACAGACAAAACACTATGTTTCAGTCAGCGTATCCATTTTATTGGTGGTAGAGCCCAGCTCATGTAATGGCTGGTTCTACCGGGGTAGTACCACCCTCTCACAGAAAATCAAGGTAAAGTACCTGAGTGTCTGAGCCGGAAGCCCAAACTATGTAGGCGGTAATCTCCTAGTTACCAACTGGTGTGGCTTTTACCTTCAGTACCTACAGACATTTTTAAAGTAGTTTAAACTAATAACAGGTTGATAGAGTCCCGTTTGATGTTTCACGAAGTATAAAAGTGAAATTCACGAAAATATATTTCACTAATAATTTCCCTCTCCGATATAATACTTCTTTACCATTACACCCATGTTTATCTTAAAAAGACAATAGTTGACATCAATTTCCCAAACCTTAAAATTGGACTACTGGCTACCAAAATAACCCACTTTCGCTTAAATAATAAAACCAATTAGAACGGAACAAAATTCTTTTATCTGTTCAGAGATAGTGCCATCAAATCTGATCTCACGGTATGCGTAGACGCAACTCATATGAAGACAATAGCGGAGTGAGAGGGAGGGAGGGTGAGACGCGTGAGAACAGGCCACGGGGGCACGAGACGCGGCAAATTGTGAGGAAGTGGTTCCTATTGGTCTCGTTTCCTTGGTACAAATAATACTAGGAACAGTATGTAGAGACTTTAAAGCAACATCCTTAACTGTTCCTTTATTACGATTAACGATACGACTGAAAAGACTCAAACGCTACTACATTAAACTTAACTATTTGAGGCATCTTGGTTGCTATCTTGCAATTTTTAGAGGCGTTAAAATTAATCAGATAAGCTTAACCATTAACCATTGTTCTCTAAGTGCTATATCGCACGAGGACACCAGTGGTAGCGCAACCAGTCGCTCCACCAACAAAATGTATAGAGCTGTATGGAGGGTATCGCACCTAGTGTCCGCTTGGTAGCGCAACCAATTCTGTGTCGGCTATCGAATCACCCGCTGGTGGCGCAACCGTGGTTGCCTCGTGCGATATCGCAGTGGTTTTCTATTGGTTTTTAACTAGTCGACTTTGGGGTCTGCAATTTTGTTAGTTTCTATTTTTTTTAGTTTATCTGATAACACCATGTGTGTGAAAAGTTTTCTAACTGTATTTAGCATAGGGAAAAAAGCTTTATAAATTATTTATTTGTTTTTAAAAATAATAGGCTTAAAGATTTTGCGTAACATCATTCAGTCATGGTGGCGATGCTAACAGCCTAATTGCGAGTTACGAAATTTAAAAAGTGAAAATACGGCAAACGAAATCGAATATGCCTATTAGAAATCTAATCGAACTCTTTGAAATACACAAAAGAACACGATGATTGCTCTTAGAAAAGATTTACCGGTTACATAGTCATTTATTCTGTAAGAAAAAAACTAGGACACGATTTGTTGAGTTTTTTTAATAAAATTAGGTGCCAAACAAGCGTACGGCCCGCCTGATGTTAAACAGTTACCGTAGCCACACGTTACTATCTTGAAGTGAAGTGGGACAGAAAGATGAAAAAGTAGAGAGAAAGAAGAAAAATAAATGTTGGATTCACTCACTCATCGTGCGAAACGCAAAAAAATAAAATACTTTACGCCGATCTTCTATGAGAGGGTAGCACTACCTCGGTATATCAGTGAATTAGCTGTAGATTGTCTGTACCACCTATAAAGCGTACTTATTTACCTCATTTTATTTTCAATTCTTTTAAAAAAGTCGTAGAACTTTCAGCTTTATCTAGATTACAGTTCTTGCACATTTCCTTGTCAAACAACCCTTGTCACCGGCAGCCTGTTATCTTGTACTAACGAAGTTCTCTCGAGCCCTGTCCTGGTCCCATTTGTATTCAGGCTAACATGTTTGTGATTCACAGAGGACCCGCTGCAGTAGATTCAATTGAAATTTTAATTCTACATTCCTGTTTGTTGTTCAAATGGGGTAAGGAATGAATATGTACTAGAATACTCACGAACAATTGACAACATTTGTTCCCATTAATTTTGGCAGATTTTGATCGTATGAGGCACCCGATCTTCGACCATGGGTGCGTTTATGAGACAAGGCGAGCCATATGACATTATTGTATACCATCTAAGTACATCAGGTGTATGCCGCTCCCGAGCACTCAGTTTTGGCGTTCGAACGCAAAGACAACAAGATTGATATCTGATAACAACATGTTTAGATTTCTAAGAGTGCTCCCGCGAAGCATGCGAGGCAACTGGACGCACCAAATGTTTTTATATGCATTCCGACGTCAAAACTGACTACTCGGGCAAGCCCCTTGCTTCATAAAGACGCACCCAATGACACTTTAGCTTTAGTGTCTATCTCCAAATAATGTACTTTTTTTAAAAAGACTATCCGCCCTCTGTACATAGGTAGGTCTTATTTCAAGCTCACAGGTATTCAGGCCACAGTCCGCCAAGCTGGCCCAGAGCAAGGCCATAACATTTAGAACTGGTTTCATATTCGTATTGCGGCAACATCCCTCCTGTGTGAGTGGAAGTAATGGAAACCCTCGATTTCCCGTCTTGCAAAACGATAACAGTCATTAATATTCATAAGATCGATTTAAAATGTTAGAATCGAGGCGCTCATAGCCAGCTGCAATCACTGATTGGAAAACGAACGGAGGTTAAGCATCGCTTGGCAAGGTTAGTAAGAGATGGGTGACCATTTAGTGGCATTTCAACTGAGCATCTCCGTGCTTCTAAGGGCACGTAAAAAGGCTGTAACGAAGTTCTTCTACTGTACTCTACCTAGTTTTTTTTAATATATTTTATTATTTCATTCACGATTAAAATGACTCCTATGAATACAGATGCCGTAACTATTATACTCTATTCGTCCTTATGTTAGTATATCGATTGTTGAACACCACAAAAAGTTAACAGTCATAACCGGACACGAAATATGAGATCATCGGTTGAAAGGTTACTGCAGGCGAATTCGTTAGCCGTATAATATAATTTGGACATAATTGGCGTACCTATCTTATCTCATCTCACCCAAATTATATTTTTTTAAACTATTGATGGCGTCCCATTACTTTGATTTCCTTTTTTTAAATCCTCTGATCCTTGGATCCCGCATTCTATTTGAGGTGAGATAATGTTTTGATGGGTCAAAACACTCAAAACTACAATAATTATAGGTTACCTAGTAGTTAGTACAAGTACCCCTAATTTAGAATACTACAATTTATTTTGACTATAGCAAAAATATTTTCTGGTTAAGACTAAGAGACTATGTAGAATGACCATTAAGTGTCCCGGAGGTCCATTAAATAGCTCACTTACCCTCTACACGTAATTACGTCATAATCTTTTACATTGCGTACATGAGCGCAGTGTTATGCTGTGGAACTCAGGAACTCATTGAGATATTACAGTTTCTATTATACATTTGTATTAAGTATAATATATTGTATAAAGTAGGCAGTTATTGTAATGAATGACATCACTGTATGTGCGGTAATTATGTTTTTATTTGCATTTATTTAAAATAATTCAAATTAATGTTTAGTTTTATAATAAAGTTTACTTACAACAAAATAATGAGTTACAAACTACTTTGTTATTTTGGTGACTATTTCATTACAAATAAATTATTCATTTGCAAATAAATTAAACATTATTATATTTCTGCCTCATTCAGTGCGTCCAGATGCCCAGCATGGCTCAAAACTTAGTGCTCGGGCGCGGCATGCGCCTGATGTAGACACACGCCAGGCGCCTACCGCGCTCCAGCACTTAGTTTTGACGTCGGCCCCCCTAGACAAGTGGCATGAACGCTAATCGAATAGAATAGAATAGACTTCACAATATGGAAATGACTTTACAAGTCGCTATGTAGATCACGTGACGTATGGCATTTCCATAAATGAAGCATAGCGATTTGAAGACGTCAGCCACTTGTCTATGGGGGCTGAACGCATAGTCGTAATGTCATAACATGAGTGCTGGGGCGAGGCATGCGTGGCATCTGACATACTAATTGAAAAGACCAAACAGGGCTCAAGATCCTCAGATCTCTCTACCTAGGTATGTAACTTAGTTGTATCAGTAAACCCACCAATAGTCCATGAAAGAGTACTTAATTACAATACCGATTAACGTTTAATTACATACAAATTGATCAAACCACTACCGAGAGAACGCCTAGCCTGCCCTAGCCTTGCTCTACTTAACGAACGGTGACAGTGCTCTATCGTACGTATTTACTTACGATCTCACGTAATCGCCAGACGGAATTCATTGCGATATTGTGTTGAAACATATCCACGCAATAAGTCATTGTGCCTTTGACAAAGGTGTAAGCTTATCGTAGTTAATTAAAATAAGTTATTAGTGTATGTACATTGTTAAGGCTGTGTTTAAAGTAAGGCTTCTATGGGACAGGCAAAGAAGTGCTAGACCAGAAGGGCTAGACAAGTGGCAGACGTCTACAAATTCGCTACGCTTTATCTATGGAAATGACATAAGTGACGTGATCTCAAGCGAGAGCTTCATAGCGACTTGTTGTTGATTTACATAGCAACGTTTGACATTTCCATACATTTTGAAGTTTATTCCATTCTATTCGATTAGCGTTCATGCCACTTGGCTAGCCCCTCTGAACTGAAAAATCTGCTTATAGCAGGTAGAGTCAATGTTTATGTAGAGTAGAGTCACTATTTATTTTACTAAAATGTTTAAGATTTTGAAGGGTTCGTGTGTCATAAGCTAGAATAATAGCCGTATTCACAAACAACATTGTGATTTGGTAGAACCAAGCTGTAGCCAAAAGACTGCAGCTCATATATGGGCTCGACCGGGGTAGTAGCACCCTCTCACAGAACATCAGCGTAAAGTAGCGAATGCAGCTACGTTTCGTACGATGAGTAAGAGAGCCGGAACTAAGGTTCTCGTAAATTCAAGTCCCTTTAAACCCAGTGTGTCGACGCATCCCTGCCTCTTCCCTTTATGTCAATCATAGTGTTGTATCCATGGACCAATTACTAAGGGGACTGGCCCTAAGCAACTCGGCCGAGTGGTCGGCCTAGTACTAACATCGACATAAAACGAAGCGAGTAGTTCAACTATTTACCGGTAGATAGAACAATGAAAATGAAAAAACAATGACCACGTTTTTTTTCATACATATATCTAATAAGGGCACCTCTTTCTTTAGTCTTTACTCTGTGGTTGTATCTCTCGAACTATTAGACGGCTACTCGAGAAAATTGGATTGATGGCTTTCGGCAACGTTGACAGACTCTAAATTATAAATGGACGAACGATAGGAAGACTGATGGGTATACGAACAACGAGTATAATAACGTTAAATAATAACGTTATTATACTCGTGCGTCCAGATGACACGCATGCCTCGCCGGAGCACTCATGTTATGATATTAGGTATGTCTAATCATTCCGTCGACAAAACTGAGTGCTCGGGCGCGGCAGGCGCCTGATGTACACTCGTTATTATGACATCAACAATACAAAACAAACCAGAATTGTACTGAAATATTTATCCACAAACAAACGCAATAGGATTTGTTAAACTAACTGTTAGTGTTTTCAAACTGTTCCATATGAATGTCCTAACCTAATTAATTCTAGTTTTAACTAGTTCGCAACAAGCAAACAACAATGTTTAGTTCAAACAAATAGCAGTGAAATACAATACGCAATTTATTAAATGTATGTATTATATATACTTACAAATGTACAGCAATAATTAATACATTTGTTGAATCAACTTAATTAATACCAATCACCAATAGCCACGTCCTGATGTCGCAAATACCGGGCAAGGCAAATTGCCTCACGAAGTTTGACTTGCCTCGCGCTAGGCAAATGCGCGCCCGGCCTCACCTGAGCACTCACATTTGTCCCGCCTAGTTTGGCATAGTAATGAGACAGAACGATAATGTCAAACTGATTGCTCGGGTACTTATACCCTTCTCTGTCTAGAGCTAGAGTGTCAGTTGCTTCGGCATTTGCCTCGCGCGGCATGCGACTGATGCAAACGTCGTGCTTCGCGGGTGTGGGTGAGCAGCCTCGCGCGGCATGTGCGACATCTGGACGTGGCTAATTACAATAAATGGGGACTGATATAACAAAGTAAACAATAGCCACGGAAACGTAACAATTTTACGTTTTGTGATTAAATTTTGCGATGGCCGTGTAAATATGCACACGTGAATTTCAATAAATACACAAAACGGACCCAAACTGCCTCTGTTAAGCTTTTATTCAACATTCGTTGTGAGTGGCATCTTCGTTGACATTGGCTTTTGTCATAAGCTAATTGAAACGTTGATTGGTCAAATATTCACATTTCCTTTGCTGAAAACTGCAATTCGATATGAAAATTGGGCTTATTGAGGAGTCTATAGAAGCATATTATGGAGACAGCGATATAAACGCTGATAAAGGGAAATAAAACAACCTATTACAACCCAATGCGAGGCGAGGCATCCGGACGCACTATTTTGGTACGCCTCGTGGTTCGGGCCTCTCATGCCTCGCCTGAGCACTCATGTTATGACATTATACTGGGTAAAATCGAAATCATGGGCAATATTTTAAACGGTGATTCTACACGTGATTCAGAATATTTAGGGAATATTAATCAACAAATCAATTGATAAAAATTTATTACCCAGGTATATTATTTGCTTACCCGAGCAATATTTTTTAATCAATAGATTTTTTTATTTGTTTTCCCAAAATATTCTGAATCATTTGTTGTGTCATATTTAAAAATATTGCCCACGATTTCGATTTCACCCTGTATACATGCGCCTGATGAGATACACCCACTGATGATTGTAGTTCTCTCCTAGGGCTATCCATTCCTTGCGGTCTTCTGTTTTCCGCATCCAGGTCTTCCTGACACCTTCACCAGATTATGACATAATGATGATGATAATAACATGACTTAAATAACTGAACCACATAAACCATTTTCTGTTCTCCATAAGTTGTGTATTACGCAGGAAAACAGCTGGCCTACTCCGAAATACGAACCTAACGTTTCGGCTGACGGATTGTCGTGATTTTGACATTTCTTCTTTCGTTTTTCTCTACGATTTGACATTGTTTTGATCGTAAATCAAATCCGTACTTCGGACGATCCGTCAGCGACGTATTTCGGAGTAACCCCCCAGTACCTCAGTGCCAGTATTTGCTTTAAAATGGGACCGTACAATGCATTATTTACAAAGTAAAGCTTCCTAGAAGAAAACTAAGCGTTATTATGTTTTGTCCCCAGATTTACGATGTTGATAAGGTGTCCGGCGGCACTATGTGCCGTCGCGTTCCTTCTGGCAGCAGCACACGCCAACTCGGAGGTAAGTTACAACTTATTTTAAACTAGATATCCAAATTTACATAGACTAAGTTTCAGAATAAAACTCCAAACTGTTAGGAAAACCTGCATCAAATTTCTAACACTAAAACTATGTTTGATATGCCTATGAAAATTAATAAAAATAGAGATACGAAATTTTAATATTGAACCGAGATTTTTGTGTTGACACAATATGTAAAATTAGACAAAAAAACAAATACTTGTGCGTACAATGCCTTTTGTGGTTTTCTGTAACCTTTCCAATATCCACTGGTATTTTATACATACCTACATGTTTTTAAATATTTATTTGGTGTATGTTTCACTACATGAAATAATGGAAATTCTTGGCTCAAGTCCTGCATAATCCGATGTAATAATCAACGACCATTTGGCAACTGTTCTGACCAATAACTGGTTTACCGCTACGAACTTTGATTTTAAATGGCTGATAACATAAAGCCCTCCAGGGGAGAGCTATTTAGAAGCGTAGAGTGTCTACGACTCTATATAAATTAAAGAGATAGAAATAGACACAAAAAAAATAAAACGAATACATTTTCCAAATAACAAAAATCAGCTCAGATTTTTCTTACATCTCCGTCGCATACATTGTAGCCAGGTTATAAGGCTCGTATTTTCTGATGGAAAATTTTATATAACGCAGTCTCTAATCTGAAATGTGGCACTCCCCAGTGGAAAGTGAATATATTCATGACCCTATTTATTCTGCATTTTATCTATTGTTTGATATACACCCTGGTGTATAAAGACGGAACGCAACACGAGCTAATTTTGATGTTTCGTTTTCAGGACACCAAATGCACGTAGTTTGTGTTTTAGTACCTTCTTACCCAAACGAAAAAAAACAAACTTAAATAACATTGACACAAATAGGTTACGCTATTAATTACCTCTAAACAGTCATTAAATCTGTTGCACAACAATTAATGACAAATGAATATCGTTCGATGAGTTCAACTGACCTAAAAAAAGAACAATAAAGATTTAATTAAAAACTGAAAGATGAATACAGTCGCATCCCGTTTTTGCATTACAACGGATGTACTGCGTACTTCTTTCAATCATATTAGCGGAACATCTCATTGTATGGTAAACAAACGGTACATATTATTAGACATTGCGTTGCGCAGACGCCATTTCGCAATATTAGTTTTGTATTGTGTTCAAGTTTTAACGAATTAATACCGTTGGTGCGGAACCTACATTATTGCACACACCAATTAAATCCACTCTTTGATGAAGATGAGGGTTCGAAATTTGGTTGATTTTCTATTCTACTTTTTCTTTAAGTAAGTATGTGGACTAGGAATCTTATATTTAGATGTATGATTTTTGACTATATTATCTTGAGTATCTTTAAATCCAAATCACGATTTGACGAAATTTTCTCGATAAAAAAAAATTATGAAATGAGCTCTAATTATTTACAATTTTCCTTGCTACCACGATGTTTTTACGATTTAGATCACGAAATTATTTCTAAAACATAGAAAATAATGATATCTAAACTACCCTTCAACCATATTTTAATTCATGAAGTAGTTTTTTTTTAATTCAAGAAAATGTGGTTTGGCGCTTACGTTGTTTATTTCCGAGCGCGCGCACAATATCGCCATCTCACATTTTAAGTACTTGAACTAACCATGTCTCTCTCTAACTTTGTATTGTCAGTGTCCGCTCGGACTTGTTCGACGTCGGACCTGTGAAGGATTTTTTAAAAAATATTACGAAAAAATATTACGGTCGTGCCACATTACAGGTACAGTACAGTATTTACAGTCCGCCGACGCCTATGATAAATAAATAAATATCCTTGGAAATTCTTTTACACATGACTACCTGATCCCAAACTAAGCAGAGCTTGTACTATGGAAACCAGATAACTGATATTACTACATATACTACTTTTTGTTTGTAAATACAAACGAAATATACACTTAATTACACCTAGACTCGGGACATGCGGACATGTTCATGCACACAACTGCATGTCCTGGGCAGGAATCGAACCTATGACCTGCACTGCAGCGTGATTTTCGTTTGCTTTTCCTTGTCTTGTGTAATTTCTTTTCATCTCTTGTCATTTTGTGTCATCTCTTGTCATTTTGTGTCATCTCTTGTCATTTCATAGTTATTCGTGTCATTTCTGTAAAAACTCCCTATTTCGCTTACTGTTATATACTTGCAGCATGGTCTTGGGCCGACAGTGGGAATACATTGCTTGTCAAAACAATGGAGTCGCTTTATTGCGTTTGTTGTAGGTATGGATGGGCAAGTAATAAATATATCATACATCAATAAATTATCGTAAAAAATAACATTACAGATATGGATAGGAAAATGTTTGTCCGTCCTATTCAATCTATTATATTATAAACGAAAGTAACTCTGTCTGTTACCTTTTCACGGCTTAACCGCTGAACCAATGTTGATGAATTTTGGTATGGAGATAGACTGGGTCTTGGCGGAGAACATAGGCTACTTTTTAGGGTTCCAAAGGGTGCTAACGGGACCCTATTACTAGGCCTACGCTGTCCGTCTGTCTGTCTGTCCGTCTGTCAGCGCGGGCTGTATCTCACGAACCGTAACAGGTAGAGAGTTGAAATTTTCACTGAATGTGTATTTCTGTTGCCGGTGCATAACAAATACTAAAAATATAATAACATTTAAAAATAAATATCAAGTCTCAAACTTGATATTTTTGATGTGTTTATTCTACGGTGGTACGGAACCCTTTATGTGCGAGTCCGACGCCTTCAGATCTTATGAATGTTTTCTTGAAATAAATATAGTGTATTTAATTTAAGTAATTAACTGGCCAACCCTCAGGTCCTACCTACCATGTTAGGATCTTTTACGTTCTAGCGGGTGTAAACCGTGATTTAACGAGTTAATGTGATAATTTTTGTATTTAAATTATTCAATTCAATGTATTTGTTTCAGACATAGTCCAATATTGATTATTAAAATTATTATAATTTCACAATAAATATAAAACAATAATAAAAGTAAAATTAAATTTAAAAAAAAATATATATTTATTTTTATTTTTCATGTTTTATCATTAAAATACAATATAATATAACATAAATTAAAATAAAATACAATAAAATAAAAACCTACCCCTAATTAAACAAATACCGTCCGCGTGGGATACTGGCTGCATGTCCTCCCTGTATTCAAGCTGTTCCTGTTGTCAAGCGAATTTTTTGAGCAAGGAAAGAGCCAGCCCTCTTGTCACCTGTGGCGGTAACCAGTCTAAGGGTGATTTTGATAGATAAAAAAATAAAGATAAAAAGATAAACAAAAAATAAATGCATGGTTAAATCAATAAAATTAATAAAAACTGAAAATTAAATTAAAAAATAAATTAAATATGGTAAAAAAAAATATTATGACACCGCTGATGACTTCATGATCGGCATCGAAGTTAAGTACCAAAGTATTCCTTTGCCTACGAAACATGAAAAAGATACTCATATCCGGCAGTCAGTCACTGACACAGAGTATGTACATTTTTACCCGACTACGGTGGGCGGAGGGTTATGATTTTGACCGATATGTATGTATGTTCATCTGCTCCCGTATAACGTCCAAACTATTTTTATATCATAATAATTTGACTAATGAGATATCGTTGGACGCGTCTGGATCGTCCGCTGGTTATAGGCTATTATACGATCGAAATATTGTTATACGTATCTATCAGCATATTGTAGGTATCGTTTGTCTTCTTTTGACTTACTTTGTCTTCAGCAATAAAAACAACATAGAAATTAAATTATTTTTTTTCAAATACACTCGACATAAAAATCCCATATAAAACGAAAAAAATATATTTGAATATTTTCATCCATTTCATCTATTTTAAAAGGTGCACTGGGACATATTATTTTAATTGTACGAATTAAACAATATTGTTCCTTCAAAAAATAACTATACTATAGTCTACTCCATAGCTGTTCTGTCCTAGCTAAGCGAGAGAGATATATCCTTCGGCACCTCACGCGACGCTAGCCACACCCCGAAACTAAAATTCATTTTTTTCTTGTATCGTCTGAATGCATTTTTTATGCCATAGTTCCAAATATAAAAAGTATAATTAACGTAACTTCAAGAAACAGGTACAGCTGTGTTCAATTTCTCATAACTTACAATAAATCATCTCCTAATCGTATAATAGACAATACGATTAATTTCTTTACAAAGTTAAGTACTTCGTGTTGTCTCTAAAATATCGTTCCTAGAATGTGTCAAGAACATTCTATACGAAATCAATCAACTTCTAATTGCATTCAGTGATTATCACATCGTCAAGTCATTAAACAGTAATAATCTGTGTATTTTTTTAATTTCCCATGAGTCTCTCATCAAATAATTACGATTGCATAACTTGCTGCCTGCTGTACCATAAACACCATAGAATCTACGTAACCGATTACGAGTTGATTAAATTATTAACTGACCGAGCTCATTCAAGTTTAACGTCATTGAGTCTCGATATGAATCAGCTGCTCTTTAACTTTGTCAGTTAGGCAAGCATTGCGACTCCAGCCCACGTGAATTTGCGCTTTCGACACTGTTTGATTTGGTAAAAGCAGTGACGTATTTGACAAGTATTTGTGAACGCATCGCTTGTGGAATGTTTGCTTTATTAATTTTGATTTCGAAATTCAAATATCGTTCCACAGTGTGACAGAACGCAAAATCGAATCAACAAAATTCTCGGGAACAAAACTTGAGTCAGAAAATCGAACATTCACTTTCCGTTTCAAATATAATTAATTACTTTTTGTATGAAAAGTGTTTAAATTTCCGGTCTTAAACGACGAAAGCTACGCCTTCAATTCAAACAATGAATTCACATACGTATTAAACCGTAGTGTATTCAATTAATACTTTCTACGAAGTTGTATTCGCCCTCGACTCTCGCCATCGATCTTCACGTTACGTAACAATCAACTCGATTCTCGGATATTTTCATTCATTGTTTTATCCTACTGAACCAATTGGTTTGTTGAAAATATTTTTTTGTGCGGTCATGGGCGGCGGGTGTCCTCGCGAACTCACTTTCGCCTGTTTGGCAAGCCACTCGAAATGTTTCATTCTGTCACGACCGACCCGTTATATCAATTTCCAAATGGAAAACTGTGGAATCAACCACAGTGCGGAATTGTTCCACTGTGTGTGGTTGGAAAAATATCAACGTGGAATTCATAAATAGTTGCTGTTCGGAAATTGGCAAACTGAGAGAGAGGACTATAATATGACACTCTACTTCGAATGGATTGAAACTAAAAAAGTGAAGAAATAGAGAGGCAATAATGAGTTTATTGAGGAAAATTGAAATTTTATTACTCACATAGATTAAATTCTGGTATCCGAAAAGGCGCTCCAGCTAGATGGAGCATGTGCACTAATAAAATGCGGCAACGGATAGTACGCCGAAATCGGCGTACTTCCATACACAATAATGCATGACATTAACGTGCCGCGACGATAATAAGCTGCTGCAATCTGTTATAAATCGATGGATACCTTACTTTGTTAATTATATTAAAGCTTTTGAACAACAACATAATATAAATAGTAGTTACTAAAATGCTCAGAAACTAGCGGTCTGTGTAACAAGATTTCTAAATATGGTCCCAGTAATACGATGCCGGGTCTACACATAATTTACTCCTAAATAAAGGCCTAGTTTCGTATCTTGTAGGTATAGAAGCAGGTTATAATCTAGGCAGACAGAATGAAATGGTCGTATATTATCGTCGTCGTGTGCGTAATGAAAACTGTGTGAACAAAATTAAGTTTCTTGTCATCCCAAACATTACCTATCTTTATAGTTATTATGTACACCTAAGGGATAATTTGTTTGTTTTTGTTATACCTACCCATAATTACCTATGTTTGTCATTTTTATTTCAATACTTGTGTTGCCCAAATTCGGTCTTGCAGTCTTACCCCCTTATTCATAGAAAGTTATGATCGACTTGCAGTGGAATTACAAATCACATTTGTTCCTTAAAATGCTTTTCAAAACCATTGTAAACTGGCTAAAATCTCTATGAATAAGGGGGTTAGTTTTTAACTCAGTTCGATAAGACCCACCTTATTATAGCAAGACCCAAAAGAGACCTGCAAGACTTGACAATCAGTCTTGTTTCTGCTCCAGTCTTGCAAGATCTTTCTTGATCTTCCTAGAAGATCTTCGATTTGCGAAAATACAAGACCAAGACTGCAAGACCGATATTGGGCGATACTAATAACGATATCCTAATTAGTTGAAACTGCTGATTAATAATTATATTATTTGTATTGTTAAGGAACCTAATTACATCAGGAATAACACTTGATGTAGGTACATAAACTGCCAAAACTTGTCAAAAAGGATATCAAAATAACCGCACAAAGGAAACACATAATAAAATCTTAAGATTAAAGTCATCCATAACTTTACTTGAAACTGTCTAAAACCATTCCCAACTTTACCACAAAGCTAACGATTCTGTTTTATTTTACAGGGAAACCTCTTCACGTGTCCGAATGGTAAGTAAAACGCCTTTGCGCTTCAATATTTACTTTGTAACTTCGCCAATACTTCAAATAACTTGGGGCATTGGATTTTGTGTTTAATTAAAACCAAGCCAGTGGTTCAGCTTACCTTTGGGAAATATAAAATTCCGTTACTCTGTTGTTTCACGGTTTAATGAACACTGTCCGGGTTTTCATTGAGTTATTACCTGCGGTATAACGAAATGTAGAAAATCATTTTACGTTACACTTCGAGTTCTACAAAGAGATACTTAATCAAATGTATGAGTGACAGAGACGACGCTCTACGAAGCCGATTATCTCTATGTAGAGCCCAATGTGTAATATTAACTGCCGGGTAGGTTAGATGTGTAATACCTACTAGGTAGAGATCAGTCAATCCATTTTTTGTATGAACCTAACTAAGGGAACAATTTTCAGGTGTGAAATAATTTTAACAAATGATCGAACACGTTTAATCGATGATTTAGTAAGTCGAAAGATCAAAAGTACGAACTAATTGCATATTTAAAAAATAGGAAATAATAAAGTAGTTTTTAGTTTGCTTAGAAGTAGTTCAGTATTTAATCTAAATTCCCCTAATCATGCTTATTGTACGAAAGCGTAACTTTTTATCAAAGCACCGTCGCTCCATCTGAATTGTCCGCCTAAAACCGCAAAGCAATCAAGTGGTATCCAAAAGTAAATTAGATTTTCCGGGGACCAAAATGGAGCTTTAGAATCTAGGCATAGGACAGGCTTTGCAAATACATTAGGTTCATGTAAAAGACTCACTGAGCCCCAGGGCAAATTGAGTTCTTTAATTTAACCTGGAATAACCTTGCCGAATCTCTATTACGTGTTTCAGTGTCCCACTATTACTGGATAATGAACTTTAACCTTTCAGTATTCTGCCATAGTACTTCATAGTTTTATAGATACTAACGCACAAAATTAATTTTGAATCCTCATCCAATTTTTGTTATCTAAGATTAATATTTTGCGTTGCGTTGGCACGCAAGATTTGTAGCAATCCACGATTATCTTGGACATGAAAAAAAACATTATTTTTGACTACATAAATAATGTCCAACGTTGCTTCCTACAATATCTAATCATTGTTACGTAACTGTATATATACCTACTACCACCAAATTGCACCTTAAGTTATGTAAACAAGCAATTAATATTCCGACCTCGCATAATACACTAAATTTCCAAAGTACCTACTAACACTATGGCTGATTTATACTGACTGCAGCTCATATACGGGCTGGCTCGACGGGGTAGCACCCTTAGTTGCGTTTAGGCAACGCGCGAGGGATCGCTTTCGTACTACAAGCATCTATAGGCTACGGTAACCACTTAACATCAGGCGAACTTATTTGCCAACCTAATTAAGTATATATTTAAAAAAAACAAGAGTTCATAACACTACACTGACTCAGACTTCCTATCCTGGCTGCCTGTCTTAATTTAGAGAAGTGTATTCGCATTTAACATCTAGCCTTCAGGACAGTTTCAGAATCCTTGCTGAAAAAGAGGCTAATAAGCCTGAATTAAAAATAGTATTTTAGCTTAATAACCCTCTCTCAATCATCCCTTTTGTGAGAAGTCGTGATCTAAATGCCAACGATTTCACATGTTCCTCCTACGACGTATGAAATACAAAGCTGCCTTGTAGTAACAATACACATGAAGCGACTGACGCAACACAGCTTTACGTTCATCGTAAGCTTTGCAATTCAATTTGACCTTTACGCAATTATGAAACTCATTTGACTTATAATACATTGCGTTTCTTAGTATTATGAATTGTGAATTCATGTATGCTAAATCTTAAGCAAATACTTAAGTAATTCTAATATTCAAGTTTTTTTTAATTAAATTTTAATCCCCAAAGTATTTCCAAAACCAGTAATTCCAAAAATAATTAACAATCAAGACGCTCTACCAGCTATCATACAAAAAACTTCATGCTTGAAGTTTATTCTTGGGCCAGGGTGCTCAAAATATTGACAAAACCATACTTTAAACTTGTAACATCCGTCTATTTACGTTGTGTCGATAAAGATTATGTTATGATCACACTAGCATTACTCCTTAGGAAGGAATTTTAGTTTACTACAGACTAGTGAGACCGAGACCTACATTTTTAAAGAACTTTAAATTCATTTTAATTTAATTCTAACGACATAAATATCGTATTTTCCACGCGATCATCTCATCGCGGTTTAGTAACGACCTTGCGCTGACGCATCCGTCTGGCTAAGCTAAGTAGACACCTGATGACTATGTCTTGTGGAATGTTACGTCGTTCAAATAAATCACGTATTAGTGCATTTTAATTTAAAGATTTTAAAGTTGAGAAGTATTTTGTTTAAGCAGCCTGTCTTTTACTTAAGTTAGTTTGAGTATCAAGTAATTATTTTTGAGGTTTGCTATCTGATCATGGATCATTGGTTCGATCCCAGGGCCACACCACACCGGCAAGGCGATTGCGTTGCGACGGCTATCAAACCTCTTGAAACATATGTCGGTGGCCGCATCAGATACGCGGAAATTGGTTTAGAAATCGTACATCATCACTCATCGTACGAAATCCAGCTGTAATAACTACTTTACGCCGATTTTCTGTGAGAGGTTTTTTTTTTTTTTTTTTATAGGACTGCGGTGGCAAAAAGCTTACGGCCCGCCTGATGTTAAGCAGTAGGTTTGTAGTGCCCCGGTCGAGCCTGCCCGTAGATGAGCTGCAGTCAATAGGCTACAGCTTGGCTATGCCTCCAATCGCATGGCATTGTAAATAATTGCATTCCCATCTGCGTGGTGAAATGAATCGAGTTTGTCACCCCCGTCTGTCGTCATCAGCCACATAATTAGCGAAGGAAATTGCCTCCAGACGTCCCGACCGAGGTGCCGGGCTCCTACAGCATCGGGTAATTAAACACGACCTCTACATACTTGATTAACAAGCTACCTAGACTAGAATTCTGTATTTCACATAGTTGTATTGTAGAGCTTTTTATCACAACCATTGTATATCATTGTCCCATGACTGTAGAGCATTTATAATTTCTAATGAATACATCTGCTGGCCTACTCCGAAATACGAACCTAACGTTTCGACTGACGGATTGACGTGACTTGACATTTCTTCTTTCGTTTTTCTCTACGATTTGACATTGTTTTGATCGTAAATCGAATCCGTACTTCGGACGATCCGTCAGCGACGTATTTCGGAGTAACCCCCCTGGTTATTTTATTAGCAGTCTCAAACTAAACATCAAAATGATGATTTTGATGATCTAAGAACGCAACACAGCGATTCCGCAAAAGCTATTAATTTTTCTGATTTTTCTAGCAGAATTTTTAGCAATTCCACTAAATTTCCGTACAACACTCACACGGACTCCATGGGCTCAGTACCTACGGAACTGAATAATGTATTGACAAAATTGCTCATCATTAATTTCACTTCAATTTCATTTGATGTGTGAATTTCGCTGCATGTAATGGTGCGTTGAGCACAAGTTTAGTGTTTGATCAAGATACCATATCTGACCTATCTGTGGCTTCATGTCATAATTGGCAAAGGAAATAGGCTTTCGTCATGCTGTAAGAACTACCTACTGAACCGTGCAATCAAATGTTATCTCCCGTTCACCAGTCGTGTCGTGTATGTCAGGATGTGTTGAAATGTGTGTTTTACTTAATTATAGTATTCAAGCGCTGGTCTAGATGTCATGAGGAATTAGTAAATAGAGACGTTTAGTTGCAACCCATACGGTACATACATATTATTATTATGTTTACAAACATAGGTGTTTTATATACCTAGTTAATTAAGATGGCAAACCAGTGTACGGGCCGTATGATTAACCTACAGATTCTTGAAATACCAAAGGCCTTGAAGACCCTGAAGGGTTGTCAAGGGCCTTATCAATTTCATAACTTTAAGTAACGTAGGTACCTACCTATATTACTCCTATCAGTCAATATTCGAAATAGAGAACTCAAATTGATTAAGTACTTACGTAAATTGGCACATTGCATAAAATAAAATGTCAACATTCTAGTATGATAATATCCGTAAATACCCACCCAATACAAACGAACGCATTTCGAAATGAAGATTTAAACAAACAATGAAATGTTAATTTAATTATACAAAGAGGGTTTAACCCACACATATCCCTACAAACCAAAACCAACCCTCATTCGAACAGTGTAGGTTAGTTCCAGTTTGCAGAAATACGTGTGGTTTGGTTCCTCTTTGCATAGCTCCGTCCAAATGACGTCACTCCACAGCCTGATTGGTCGGACCCCAAATGCGTTAATTATTCAAACTCTTCGGTAACAGAATTACGCACACATTGTTTATTTGGATACGGCGAAAGTAAAAGCTTTTAATTAGACCCCGTATTGTATACGGCACAAACAAATGGCGATTAATTGTTGCGTGTAACTAACAATTTCGAACTTTTAACTGCTTGTTTATGTCATAAAGTACACGATTTCGCCTTTAATGTAAATAATAAAATAATTTTACTATTTAATGAGAGCTATCAGCAACTTTCTAGATATTTCTTAAGGTAAGAGTGTGTGAAGGTACAGACTTGTAGAAAATATTTATTCAAATATTACAGTTTATAATGATGGTGTCATTAAATTAACCACTGTAGTTTGTGCATAGTAATTTCAGGGGAATCAAAACAGCGATAATCGTAAAACAACTCACTGATTTTATTATTGTATTATATTGTTTAATTTAGTAATTAAATAATTTTAATAATAGTAGATACTCCAAAATAGATATAAGTTCATTTGAAGGTTTGGCAATAAGTCATGTTAAAGAAGATTTTGCAATCAAAATCGTGTTCAAACCAAATAACACATTATACATTGACACGTCTATTTATACATGATATTAGTTTAAAATAAACATATTTCCAAATCACTTTCTCATTAACTCAACAGCGATTGCGTTTCTATTGGCTGAAAAAAATGCGGCGCACCCACACATTAACAAAGGTCAACAGCTTATCCGCATGGTAATGAATGTTTTCCCTTTTGTTTGTATTTGTGTAACCACGCTTTATAAAATGGCACTAGAGTGTATTGACCTTCGAAAGAGTTTTTTGATAATTAAGTGATACCTCTACATAACATTTCTCAAAACAGAAGTAGCTACATACGTAGTATTAGTATATATCTATTGGGTACCAAATTTTTTAACAAGCATATTATTTTCTTTGAATTTACAGCAATTAGGTATGTAGGCGGAAAATAGGCGAACGGTCGCCTGATGTAGGTACACTGGTTTCCGTAGGCTATAGAATAGACGTTTGCAATACCAGAGGCATCGTTGGCGCATTGCTAACCCTTTAAAAACCTTTGACTTTTTAAAGACCCCATGCCATAGTAGTCAAGTTTTCCTATATGTTTGTTTCAGTTCTAACCATTTCACAGTTTATCAATTCTATTCACACAATCGCATTTTCAACTTCTGTAACTATGAAGCAGGTGCATTTGAGATCGTGAAGTTTGATCAACTCTAACAATTCAGAGTATTGGATATAGTCTAATATCGAAGTGACTTCATCATCGGAATGGAAACCTATTCGATACCAGCTAGTATGTACTCCACCCCGCATACAGATTACATCTTTAGCTCCAAACGTTTCATTGTTCAACGTAAATCGTAGCTTGAGTTTTCAAACTTTTCGAGTGGTCGAGACGATGTATATTCTTTTGATATTATATCCAGAACGAATGGTATCATTTAATATGTTGAGAGATTCAATATTGAAGACTCAAGTAATCTTTTAGGTGCAAGTTGTATGCTAATACCAGACTAAATGGCAAATATAACTTATAAGTAAAATTCCAATGAATTTTCTTTTAAGATAATCAGTAGGTATCTGTTGCGATTTATTGTTTGTTAAAGTATCTTTTTTTGATATTTGTAACTAACTTGGTATTTTGGAGACCGATAACGATCTAATTTCAAAGCTGAAACTATTACAGAAGTTAACCTGACTTGAATGGATAAGGTTTGGAATTGGAACCTAGATAAACTAAAATAGATACCGATTCAATGAAAATCTACAATTGCCTGTCTATAGCTCTTATCCTGCCTGTAAAGAAAATTGCTAGACTTGAAGCGATTTGACACATAAATGAATGAATTTCTTTAGAATAACTTTCATGGGTCGACACTTTCGATTAGCCGAATCGAGGTGCCTTTGAACCGTTACAAATCTGACTGTCCCAGCACAATATGATTGTATAAGTACAATGGGACCGTCTGAGGCTACACAAGGGAGGGTAATGCCCTAATCGCCACAGTGAGCATGCGGGTTGTCGATCCCAATACTGGCAGTCTCGCTTCAGTTACGCTACAACCTGTCTCCATTACAGATAATTATTCCACTAGGGACTTAATATTCAGGTACTTTAGACATACTACACGACGACCGCTTGGCGCAGTATTTTGAGCGTTGGCTGCTCGGCTCACTGCATCGGGTGGTTGCGAGCTCGATTCCCGCCAGAGGCAAATTTCGGAAATGGCCTTTTCGTAATTTGTTCTAATCTGCGTGTCACTGGGATTCCATAGATGGTAACCATAGTATAAGCGTTGCTTAGTTTGGGACCATACAGTTGGTGTGTTTGTGTGGAGATATTTATTTATTTATTTACATGAGATCATTAGACTCAAATCTGTGTATCTTTTGTCCAGGTTACTATCCGAAACAACAAAATTACGATTACGATTAAAACGTATGTAGGTTAAGTAGAGTCAAGGGATGAGTAATTGCGATACGAGTTTCCTCTCGATAGGTACCTAATTGTTTTCTGAATACATCGAACAATAAAAGCCTCTTAATCAAAACGTTATTGCCGATTCCCATATTCCCAATTCTAAATATCTTCATACAAACAGAACGGCGATTCTTTGGGACCGAAGAATGGTCCTATGACCGATGTAGAGAGATTTGGATCATCCAGTTATTGCCAAAATTAGACATAGATACGTTACTCTTAGTAAGCAGGTTGTTCCTTATTAGATTGTTAACCCTTTAGTCACCTTTTACGTTAAAAAATATGCAAACTTTTCCAACACACTCTTTAAGTAAAGACATACTAAACTCTTGACTAGCTTCATTTGTAAGTGCGATGCTAATATGCGATCTCAATTAGGGCGTAACATTGTTTGTAGGGCTTATGTCAATGAGAACACGGCTCCGTGCACTCGGGAGAGACATTAATGTAGAGACAGTGCGACTCAGTGCTCTACCTGATACTAATGGGATTCCGGTGAAGGTCTTAGTAATTTAATGTACTAGTTTGGGAAGCCTTTGAGAGTCATTGAAGCATTTGTAGTTTAAATTGTTTACCTGTAGTATTTGGTTTCGTGAAAAGGTATAACTTTGGCATTCATGTAATAGGTAGGACTAAATATAAATAGTGCCGAAAGTCAACCGGTCTACTCCAGTAGTAGACAAGTATGATTAGGAGTCGCTAAGTTAGACAAATATATTGCAAAATATTGTCAACTACAAGATCTTTGAAATAGTAGTCACGATCAAAATCCTTAACGGTTAGATTAGCAAATTACGGCTCCAGTCTAGCGATTAATTGAACTATCAACTCAGTTAAGAAATTACTGCGAACAATTCATAGCAGACTACAAAGCTAATAAGAAAATAAAGCGCAACCCAATTTATAGAAAGTTATCATAGTCTTACACAGGCATTACAAATCACTTTTGTTCCTAGAAATGCTTTGTAAAACTATAGTAAACTAGCTCAAAGTTTCTATAAATATGGCGGCCTATATTTATAGAAACAGACGTGGTTATTGTCCAATAGGAGGCTGGAATTCCATCGCTTTCACCGACCCAGCCAAGTTATGAGGCTCCAAGATAAATGCAGCCGACAGCGGGCTCTTGTGCACACTACAGTATTTACAAGTCACGACTATCGTATCCTTTCGTATCTTTTGTGAATCGATGGATATATTTAATAGTAATATCGCCAGACTTACACACCAACTCTATACTCCCGATCTAAACAAGTCTTGTGCAATATAATAGCTACCATACAATGGACTGGGAGCGATCCCAGTGACAACCAGGCCAGTTAGTTATTCGATATTGTAGATAGAATTGTACAATAGAAGTAAAAGTTTTCCATAAATTGTTATATAGATAAGTTCATGCGTAACTTTTATCCCATATTATGACAGCCACTGGGAGATTTTAGAGTCATCTTCGCACGCTCCAAATAGACTTTCTAAATACATTTAATTTATAGGTACAATTTCTAGGTCGTATCATATATATATTCAATTTATTTGAGATATAAATCTTCAATATATTCATTGTCGTAAGATGTAAAACTCGAACTGCATCTAGGATGAACGCCGTGTTATCGATCTAACGTAATTGCAGCCCCCAGTTGTCTATACAACATGCTCAAAGCATACCGTTAGGTCCTGGCCTAGCCGCGCTAATCACGACTACGCACTATAATAACTAAGATACTGGATTATCTACCGCTAGTTGTGTCGCTATAATCTCAAATATGTAGGTGACCTAACGTACATTGTCATGTTGCCAACAACGCCAACTTAATGATACTTAATTATATTATTGAAGATGGAAACACTGTCTTTTTTCTTTTCCAGCGGACGTATTTTTTTATGGTGCTTAACAGAGCGCCTATTATTTTATGATTGGGTTTTGCCAAAGTGAAGTTTTAATTTCATCTTCTACATCTATTTTCAGTTAAATAACTACTGCCAAGTCAAAAAGATAGTGTATCTACCTTAGCAGATTAAGTTGTGTCATTTTAGATCTTTTTGGGACCCCCACTGAATAATGCGAATCGGGATTTGAGCAATATGAAACCATATTTCAAATTATAAGTCCACAAAATATGACCCCTTTATACAAGGTCAGGGTGGACTTACACTGGCATTAGAAATCACTATTGTGCCTAGAAATGCTTTGTAAAACTATTGTAAACTGGCAAAAAAAACTCTATTAATTTGGCGGCTACTAATACTACTTCTGGTTCTAAGGACCTTCACCTCAGCTGAGGCGTCTTTATTTCCGTCAATTCTATTGTTACACAAACATCTGTGAACTTACATCACAGATGACATAAGTATCTTGACCTTAACTCCTTCCGTGTATCGCTTCATTAACAATAATAACCATTACTTACTTATAAATTTTTTTTAGATATCGTATTTCGATGGGGGTTTTTTGGAATGATTGATTTTAGCATTACGAATTGATTATGCTCTAAAAAGTGTATCACTATTACGAATTGTATTAATAGTGCCTATATCATAATGTCTTCGGAAATAAAGTAGCCTAGGTATTAAAGATACTACCTTTAACTTACCTACAGTAAAAACAACAAAGCGTCAGCCCTTTTTACTCAATCACTTCCGCCTTTTAATATTCTTGCGGATGATGATTTATATTCCAATATTACAAAATTGGTTACGTTATTGAAGAGTTAAAGTTATGATCGGCCGATCAAACCCTTCCCTGTCACGTGTTCGTAACGACTTTTCTGTTAAAGTCGGATCTTGCGTTAGTCTCGGAGCCATGATTACACTAAACTTGGCACGCATATACCATGACATTTGGAGCATCACAATCTGGGTCAGTTGTTTAGTAAGGCGGCTTGATGCTCGGTGCATCGCTGCAACAATAATGTTTGATTGTTCAATTGCAGTATAGCGTGAATTACTTAACTATGCTACAAATTAGTTGGAGACGTCAGTTTTATTAGAGTAGAACCGAAGGGATGTGTCTGTGAGTGCGTTTAGCGTTGTTTCGGGCAAATAAT
Source organism: Drymonia ruficornis (assembly GCA_947859195.1). Taxonomy (NCBI): domain Eukaryota; kingdom Metazoa; phylum Arthropoda; class Insecta; order Lepidoptera; family Notodontidae; genus Drymonia; species Drymonia ruficornis. The sequence continues at coordinate 8,173,486 of OX401912.1, read as the reverse complement.
AATTTTCTTTTTCCTCTAAAAGTTACAGTAAATATTGAAATCTGATATAGACGAAATGCTTATCAGCTATGTTTGATGGAAATCAGTTCTATAGTTACCAAAGCTTTAATTCATTAGACGTGTCTACAACATGCACATGCCGCGCGAGGCTGCTCACCCACATGCCTCGCGAAGCACTACGTTTGCCTCAGTCGCATGCCGCGCGAGGCAAATGGCGAGGCAACTGACACTCTAGACAGGGAAAGGTATACCCGATCAATCAGTTTGACACGTTTGACATCGTTCTATCTCACGACTGCCAAACTAGGCGACGCAAATGTGAGTGCTCAGGTGAGGCAGGGCGCGCATTTGCCTCACGTGAGTCATGTGACACTTCTGGACGTAGCTATTAACCAAAGTTGATTTGCAAAATGTCCCCAGGAAGCCAATGCATCTGGCGAAGGTATGCAAATCCTTTGGGAAGGCCTATATCCAGCAATTCCCTTCATCCGGCTTATGAATGCATGTCATTAATGACTTGCATTCATAAGCCGCCATAATGAAAATCGATAGGGTCTGATGATTTACCAGTCATCGTCGTCATAGTTATTTATTTATTTTTAATCGCGCTTTTGTTTGTCAACTGTTTGTGTAATCTCATACGCAGTACACTCGCGACAAAAATAAAATCGATTGTCTTACGTCAGATTGTATATTATCTATGTTTTATCTAACAAGACAATGCGAGCTTTGTGCTGGTAGAGTCGATTGAGCGGCAAACGGGCAGCCTTGAAGGCTCACATTTGTAATGAGTGAAAGGCACCACCTCGATCACACATAGCCATGGCGTGACTCATGACTTTTAATAAGCGAATATACATGCCACTAAAAGTTTTAGATCACTTTATTAGTTACATGCCATCAGTGCCGTAGTATATTTTTTTCGTAATCGAACTACACTGGACCGCAAAGAAAAGGGGTCGGTTAGAAAATCTTCAATAACTTCAAAAGTACCTGACCTAGCTTTATGAAATAAAGACTAAATTAAATAATATTTTAATGTGCTTAAATGAAAAAAATAATTAATTGAAGCTTTTTAATTTTAATAAATGTAAAATAAATAAAAATGCGATAGAAGATATTGAAGATTTTCTAACTGACCCTTTTTCTTTGCGGTCCAGTGTATATATTTTAAAGTCTGCGTATTTTTACGCTTTGTATGGAGAATTTATCATTCTGGATACCATCCACTAGAGGCAATGTTCAATTTGCCATACAAAGTGACACATACGTAGAATAAAGTATACACTTAGCTTACGAGAAAAGTTACACTCAGGGCCTTGGTTAGGATGCCACTTAAACTTATTGTGATGTATGTACACATCAGCATTCGTACTGTAGGTTTAGAAAACTAATCTAATTTGTAAATGCGGCCATGATTTTGTTTAACAAATAGAGTTCTCTGTTAAGAATAATAAATTAGCAAGAGTACGCTTAATTAATATTTCATTGTTGTTTTATAATTAAGGCGACCAAAAAAGCGTACGGCCCGCCTGATGTTAAACAGTTACCTTAGCCTATAGATGCCTGCAATACCGAAGGCATCTTCCGCACGTTGCCGACCTAAAGGGGACTGGGATACGGAGTAAAAGGGAGGAGGAAGTATTTAACATATTATCAGTGATGTTAAAATTTAACAAGTACTTACCCACACTCCTTATTAAGGATCGTACATTCCAAGATAATGTTGGGTACTGAAACGAATGAACATTTAGCCCACGTAATGTGGCTATCCATCTTGATACCCACTTATATGATACAGAGTAGGTAGCAATTACGGTTTAAACACGCATAAGATACAACATTGACATTTACATACAAGGTAAAGCTTTTTATGGTCACTGAAAAAAAAAACCGACAAAGCTGAATAAACAAATGTATTGAATTTAGATAATTGAAAATTACACTAAAATGTTAGCCACATTACTATTTTTATAACTTTGCAGACTTTCAGTAAAGATTGATGCGAATGTGAACAAAGGACACTAATTATTCCCACTTTGCACATGGTGATATCACCTGGGTGATTAATTTACCAGGTGATCTAGGGCTACTTTTTGTTCTACTGTACACCCAGGTAATATCATCCAAGTGCACAAAGTGCAATATTCCGATGAAAAGCTTCTGCCTATAGTAAAACATAGGTACGCGGTTTGAAAAGTTAAACGCATAATGAACCTGATTACATCTACCTCACGGTTAACGCCTTTGTAATATGCATTACCTATAAAGCTTGATGCTTGCAAATAGCTCCCCTATACAAATCACGATCTTATTTCCAAGTCAGTTGAGGTATGCGATTACTGTATTTACCTATAGCACCCTCTTACAATCAGGTTGCAGAGCTGAGTGTGTAGCGGGTATAAGGCCTAATACAATACACCTACATGTCGTCGAGGCAGTAAGTCAATCTCCGGTGCAGTGGCATATCCGCAATTCCGCATATCCTTCAAAGGTTCGCCTTGCTAAGAGCACTCGACACAATTGATCTTCAGACACCGTGACAAGCGACCTCATTGCCTCAGTCCTGTTTAACACAAGCCTTATTTGTGAATAGTTAATATTCATAAATTGTGGGATGTATTGTTTATATGACTGGACCTTTGTTCCTTGTCTTGGCAATGTTGGCATTGTAAGTGGGAATTAATTAAAATGTTTTCACTTTACCAAATCCATAGCTTATAGATGCTTGTGACCCACCAGCTATACCAAAGGTATTGCTCGCATATTTCTGACCTGAAGGGGTGGACCAGAGGGAAAGGAAGCGGTGGGGGAAGGGTTTTGGTTTGGGCAATAGTAGAAGGTTTGTTTGTTGGAACTCAGGAGAAGTCAATAAGACACTTGCCCCTAAAACTAAGCTAAATTCTTGTGCTTGGAGTAATAATGGCGAGGATAAGGATCAAACTCGGAACCTCTCAGTTACGCGGGCCGCACCGTAAACCATTGAGCTATTGACGCTATTCCACTCGAAACTAGAAATAAAACGTAGCTAGATATGCACTAGAAATTATGTAAGTACCTAGCTATCGATTTTTTATTCCCATTCATTTTAGTTGCACCAAAGTAGGAAAATAGTAGAACTGACTAAAATCGGCATGTCTGTTAATAAAATGATGTAATTGATCGAACGTGGCTATTAACTTTCCCTAACGATTAATCACGAATGAGGAAAGAGCCGAGAGATGTGCCCTGACATCCGAAGCCGGCCTCGTGTGTCTATTGGACAGTTACAAAGCTAGTCATCCGTGGATGTTATGGGAACTGGATACTCCATCATCTATACATATAATAAGAATGTAAAATTGGTCGCGTCTGTACATTCGAAATATTTGGAAAAAAAATAGTGGGGGGGACTTAGATGGACCAGCAGAATTCATTTTTATCATTTTTAGAATTTTTGTCTGTGTGTATGTTTGTATGTTTGTATGTTTGCTCAGATTTTCGAAAGAGCACAACTTCGAATCCACCGGATGGATTTCAATGAAATTTGGCATGGATATGTCTAATAGTCCAACTTAACATCTAGGATACTTTTTTTTTCGAAAATGTTTAGGGTTGCCACAGAATATTCAAAAAACTACTTAATTATTCTAAATGTTTGAAAGAGCACAACTTCGAATCCACCGGATTAATTTCAATGAATTTTGGCATGAATATGACTAATAGTCCAACTTAACATCTAGGATATTTATTTTTTCGAAAATGTTTAGGGTTGCCACAAAACATTCAAAGCATTCAATAACTACCTAAATGTTCGTGCACGCACAACTTCGAATCCACTGAACAGATTTGTATGAAATTTGGCATGGATGTGACTAATAGTACAACTTAATATCTGGGATTTTTTTTTCTAAATTATTAGGTTGTAAATTTTTATGACCACACGGAAATTCTAGCCAAAAATATGTTTTCGCTATTGAAATACGTCTATTTAGAGCGGAGCCCTACGGAGCCCTACGTTGTGTGTGATCCGACACTATTTGAACTAGATAATCTTAATTAATAATAATAATAAATATTTTATTGCTGCGTTCTTTAATCTTAAGTTTCGTTTTTCTTAACTAGATGTCGCTATACTAAAATTCAGACAATGCCTGCCTTGCATCACATGGCAAAATTAAATTTCTTCCACTTGCTTCAAGAAATTTAGTTTTTTATTTATTTATTTATTTATTAAGGTTCGCCAATAATTGTTACACCCAAAAAAAAACAAAACTCACAAAACAGTTTCCTTAACTAAGTGTACAATTTTTTAATTTTTTATTCCTAATTAAGTATAAAAAAAATAAGCGGGTCGTTGTATCACGCGGAATCAAACGTTAATTCTGGAATTCATCTCCACAGTAGGTACTGATGCCGTAGGGAAGCTTCCTACCTAAGAAGTAAGTCTAAAAGACCTGCTGATTTTGAATTAGTAATAGAAACTTAGACGTTGAACTCTGAACTCCAAACCCTCAGGAATGATCCTGCTGCCTGCTTAAACCATAAATCTGGAGGACTTAACTTTTAATAAGCAATGTGGGTAAAAATAAACTTAGACGATAAACTCCGGACTCTTAACTTCTTAGGCACGATGTTGCAAGGTGACTGCTTACCTAAGCCGTGAGTCTGGAGCAGTCATTAATTTCAATAGCTACGTCCATATGGCGCGCATGCCCCGCCCGAGCACTCATATTATGACATTATGTCTATGCGTTCCAACGTCAAAACGTTCCAAGTCATGCGCTTGATAAAGACGCCGCCAATTAGGAACATGGGTACTTAAACATTAGACGTCTCTTCTCTACAACATGCACATGCCGCGTGAGACTGCTCACTCACATGCCTCGCGAAGCACAACGTTTGCCTCAGTCGCATGCCGCGCGAGGCAAATGGCTAGGCAACTAACACTCTAGACAGAGAAAGGTATACCCGGGCAATCAGTTTGACATCGTTCTGTCGCATGATGCCAAACTAGGAGAGGCAAATGTGAGTGCTCAGATGAGGCAGGGTGCACATTTGACTCACGCGGCATGTGAGACATCTGGACGGAGCTATTGAGCTCTGGAGTCCAACCGCTCAGTCGTGATACTGCAAGTAACTACAGATAAAGACAGACGGATACAGAGGGACTGGAACAGACAGAGATACTTACCGATAAATTACCGACAGACCGATTGAGACAGACAGATACTTACAGCTAGACTGATACAGACAGACAAATAGGTACAGTCAAACTTTTGTTATACAGCTAAGGCGCCAAGCAAGCGTGCGGCCCGCCTGTTGCTAAGCAGTTACCGTAGCTTATAGATGCTTGCAACCAAAAGCATCGCTCGCATGTTTCCAACCAGAAGGGGAGTGGGATTGTCGGAGGGGATGGGAAGGTAGCTGGGCTGGGTTTCCGGCTCTCTCCCTCATCATACGAAACGAAGCCAAATTAGCTACTTGAATGCCGATCTTCCGGTCGAGCCAGCCCAGATATTAGCTAGGTACAGTCTATTAGCCACAGCTAACAGACAGCCACGGACAGACGAAATGAGACAGATTCAGACTGACGTAATACAGATTAGACGATAGTCAGAATTATATTTAAGGGCTTCACCGACTGCCGCGGACGGAGTCGCGGGCACAGCTAGTATTATAATAATAATAAACCGTTTATTCCAGACAAAGTCTATAAATAATAATAATAATAATAATAACCTGGGACATTTTTGTACACACGGTTACCTGATCCCAAACTAAGCAGAGCGTGTACTATGGAAATGAGATAACTGATATTACTACATATACTACTTTTTTATTTGTAAATACATACTTAATATACATATACACCCAGACTCGGGACATACAGACATGTTCATGCACACAAATGCATGTCCCGGGTAGGAATCGAACCTACGACCTGCAGCGTGAAAGGCGCCTCCGTGCCAACCACGCTAACGGGCCCGTCAATTGTCGTCAAAGCCCGTCAATTTGTTAGTGATACATGAATTCTAAAACTAATATATATAAAACGAATAATAATAATAACAACACTCGATTACTGTACCGCTACTGCTGAAAGGTAGCTTGGGGCGCGTGCAGCCGCAACCAGTGCTCGAGCATCGGAGAGTCCCAGCGCTCTGCCAACGCGTTCAGGATCCCTTTCGGGCTAGACCTAAGCCGCTTTAGTAGCGAGGCACAACGTTTTCTAATAATTGTATGGAATCCGTCAACTTGCCTCTCCGCAAACATGGCTGAGGCACTGCAGTGACGCGGCAACCCAAAGAGCATCCTAAACGCGTTGTTGTATTGAACTCTCAAAGCACTAAAAGCACGAGCACTAATTATGAGGATGATTCTAGCGAATGATTAAATGAGGTCATATCAGGAAAACTAAATAACAATTTGGTGTCAAGATGAAGACAGAGAGACAAAAATTTGGTGCTGCAAAATGTGCACGGCGATCACTTATGAGTTATATTTGGAAATGTAGGGAGAAGGCAGAAAGTAAAATATTCTACATATAAAGCGAAAAACTCTAGCTACCTTTATAGAGATTTTCAGCCAGTTTAGAATAGTTACAAAGCATTTCTAGAAACAAAAGTGATTTGTAATGCCAGTGTAAGTCCGTTATAACTCTGTAGAGCTACACATAACTATACAAACTGTTTTCCGGATACCCAGATACAGCTATTTACAGTAACCACGTTAAACAAAAAGCCAGATATATTCACAGTGATTGCATTTTGCAGTAACATAACTGAATAAGTGGGTCGAGCACATTGCATCGTGTTGCGGCCGATGCGCACTCAGCCGTGGATCCATCGCGCTCTTCGCGATCGTCAAACTCGCACGCTCTATTAATGCCTGTTTACTTTTTTATCTGTGCGGAAATCGATTTGAAATTAGAATGTTTTCTTTTTTTAATTACGTCGATACCTTTTTATTTAGATGCTCCTTCTACTAAATTTGCGGTAAAAAAGGGTTTGTGTCATTGATGTATTATTATAGCAGATATCACAAAACTTCTGTTCATCGCAAAATTCACATATGTTATCGCACTAGCAATGTGACATTTCACTTCAGTACATAAGCAGTCGATAATTCACAAGGCTTCAAGCTAAAACAATAAGGACAATAAATAGGTAGGTAATAGTGTCACAAAATAAATTTGATTAAAACTAATACATTTTAGGCATATATCACGACAGGGATATAAGATTAACGGCTTGATTATTAGGTAAAATTCGCTTATAAAGGGAAATATCGAATTTTAGGCAGAGAAGATAACGCATACATATTACCTACCTAGTTATTTCTATTAGGTAATAGGTGTACACATACGTACTTACGTACATAGGTAGGTACGAATGAATTTATCTCAACATGCATACAGACTTGCATGCAAATTCTCACAAGCGCAATCACAGTGCGATTAGGCAATTTTGCGCTGTGCATTGTTACCGGTAAGATAAATTACGTAACTCGGTTACGCCAAAAAAATTAAATGACATAACAGTCTAAGCAACTGAGCATTATCGTCTTGTTTAAGTTAGACTAACTTTTACTTGCAACTTGACAATATTTACATACCTACTTTATTTCGTAAGTGTCATCCATTAAGGTTTTTGCTTTTCGATAATAGGATTTACGGTCTTCCTCATCTCACTTCCCCACTTTTTCTTTACGGTATTTCTCTTCCGGAACTGGGGGCTTACCACAAGCTCTTATTGCGATTCAATTATAGGAACGTTTTAATGACGTTTCTTATTGTCATGACAATAAGGTACCTACGTCATTGCACAAAAAGTCGCTGAAACGTTAATACGTTCCTGTAATTGAATCGCAATACGAGCTTGTGGTAAGCCCCCTGGCTATTTAGCACCGCACCCCCACTCACTCTAGGTGGATTTGGCTACTTTCAATGCACGCAATGCAGTTCCATAAACCTATGAGCCGTAAGATCGATTGTAGCTTAAACGAACCGAGAAAGTTTAAACTCCCGTCTTCCATACAAAATCTATAGTTTAAACTCTCCACGATCGATCAACTACCATTGATTTTCGGGCTCTAAAGACTGGGGAAAACTCTTCACTGATAATAGAAAAACAAAAGAAAGATGGCCAACTTTACTGGCACATAGAATATAATTGCCAGAATAATTGTTGAGAAGGTTCTGACTATCTGGTGAAACGTGGGCTTTGAGTGGACTTAATACCTCCACAATGTGGTAGTGTATGGCCACTCAAGCCTCTGACTACCCCCGAATGGGGATAAAAGTCGTGACGTTATATTATTATTATTATTAATTGCCCTTTAAATGTAACTCCAGGGACAAACTACAATATCGAGTAACAAATGTTCAACAATTTATGCGTAGTTAACACTATAATTATAAACTCAAAGGTAGATAAGACAAATAATCTCTAGTCAAGTGCTTGTTGTCAGATTAGCTTAGTTTCATACCCTTTACATTGAACGTGCGAACTTTGTAGATTAACAAGAGACTTCGAGGTTTAGCAGAGAAGATTGTGTCAAACTTAATCTAAGCTAAGAACATGAGAATCTTTGTGCCTAGTCGTATAATTTAAGGACTGTAATGCTGAAGATAATTCAAAGATGACTTGTTTAACTCTTTTGTAGGTTAATGGATTTGTTTTGAACAATGAATGTGTAATGTAATGTCAATCGCATTAGGAATTAAGGGATACTCTTAATTTCTAATGAGATTAACATTACATTACACATTCATTGTTCAAGATAAAGCTGAAAACTTCAATAAACCAATCAGCGTAATCAAATTTCTGTTCAACAACATTCTTCAAACTAAATTTAAAACTTCGCTCGTACCGAAATTCTCAAATCCCCAATCCGTCTAAATTCAAAGGCCAGTTAAATACACCTGGTGAATCGCTAATCTGAATTAATAATCACCAAGCTAGACAGTTTAGTCTGAAAATCTAGGCAGATTTTCCTAAGGCAAAACGTCTATCAAGTCAGCGGTCTGATCCAAAGCAATTTGTCGTTCACAAGCCATGACCCTGACAAATGACGATGCGGTAACTTTATAACTCAATGTAAATTTTTCGTGAAATTGTTTCCCGATACTGGAATAGTTCCTTACATAAATCCACATTCAAAGCACTCGTAAATACCCTATCTGAGATTCGTGGTGAAATGAACCCGACGGCTTTCACCGAAAGCCCTTTGAATAGTGAAAGCATTATTTGTAATGTACGTGTTTACACAAGTTATTCCTAACAGAAATATACGTAAGTAATTTGCAGAGTCAACATCTTACGTGGTAACGCAAACACCAAACTTTTCCTTTTACTAACACTATTTAGGTTGGTACATCCTCGTAATTGATGATTAGTTTACATAGGCAGGAGTGTTTTCTGTAGTATTACAACCAGTTATTTTATCTATTTTTATCTTGTTTCAGGATGGGAGCTGAAAGGCTTGCACTGTTACAAATTCTTCAATATCAGGCATTCATGGGAGAAAGCGGCAGAATTATGTCGAAGGTAGCTATGTCTATAAATGTTTAATTACAAATCCTATAAAACAGATAATTTTAATAACACCGACACCCTGTTATCGATAAAATACTTACATTCAATGTTTCTTCTTTTTAAGATACGGCAGCGAACTCATGGTTGTAGATAGCTACACGGAAAATAATATGACTGCCAGCATGGTACCAGCTAGCCCATCAAACAAGAATTATTGGCTCGGACTTGCGACTGTTGATGATCTTAGAACGAACACACTAGAATCAGCTGCTGGTACCCTCGTATCACAGTACGCTGGTTTCTGGGATCTTAGGCAACCAAACCCTAAAGAAGGAGAATGTGTCGACGTCCACGTCGCATCTGACAGCCAGTCATGGGAGCTAACCACTTGTGAAACTCTTCTGCCATTTATGTGCCGAGCATCTGCCTGCCCTGCTGGTAAGTAAACTCAAGAAGCAATTAGTTTAATTAAACAGCTGATTGTAGTTTTCATGGACAGTTTAAATTTCAATGCTAACCTAAAACAATGGTATCGCTTTTCTTTTAGGAACCTTCCATTGTTCAAACGGACGATGCATAAACGCAGCCTTCAAATGCGACAAGCAAGACGATTGTGGTGATGCTTCCGACGAAATGGACTGCGCTTCCGAATGTCACTTCTACATGGCCAGTAGCGGAGATGTAGTCGAGAGTCCGAACTATCCTCACAAATACCCTCCTTTCAGCGAATGTAAATGGACTCTCGAAGGACCTCAAGGCCAAAATATCGTTTTACAGTTCCAAGATTTTGAAACTGAAAAGTCTTTCGACACTGTTCAAATTCTAGTAGGCGGCAGGACCGAGGACAAATCTGTTAATCTAGCGACGTTATCAGGGAAGCAAGACTTGTCTAGCAAAATTTACGTATCGGCTTCGAACTTCATGATCATTAAATTCAGTACAGACGGATCTGTGGAAAGGAAAGGTTTCCGAGCATCATGGAAAACAGAATCATCTAATTGCGGCGGCATTCTTCGGGCCACTCCTCAGGGTCAAGTACTGACCTCACCTGGATATCCCAATGGTTACCCTGGTGGTTTAGAATGCGTGTACATCATCGAAGCGCAACCGGGTAGAATAGTATCATTGGAAATAGAAGACTTAGAGCTGGGAATGAACAGAGACTACATCATTATTAAGGATGGTAACACTCCATCCAGTCCGGTATTAGCAAGATTGACTGGACCAGGTGAAGAAAACCAGAAAGTGGTAATATCCACGACGAACCATCTTTACATGTACTTCCGAACGAGCCTTGGCGATTCCAAAAAGGGATTCAATATGAGATACTCTCAAGGTTGTAAAGCAACAATAATCGCCTCAAATGGTACTGTTACGTCACCTGCTTATGATCTAACAAATTATCCAAACAATCAAGAATGTTTGTACAGAATAAAGAATCCTAACGGTGGACCACTCTCACTGAAATTCGACGAATTCAAAATACATCCGTCTGATGTTGTACAAGTTTTTGATGGAACCAGTACCAATGGTTTGAGATTGCACTCTGAAAATGGTTTTACAGTAAAACCAAGAATAACTCTGACTGCTTCCAGTGGTGAAATGCTGGTACGGTTTGTCTCTGATGCTTTGCACAATGGAGTCGGTTGGAAGGCGACATTCTCGGCAGGTAAGAGTCCAAGTTCCTTTGAAAATAAATCATAGCACATGTGAACGTGGATAATAGATACTTACTTTAGGAACCTTGTTTTTCAGATTGCCCAGCACTAAATTCTGGCATTGGTGCTTTAGCATCAAACAGAGATACCGCTTTTGGAACAGTTATTACCTTCTCATGTCCAAATGGACAGGAATTTGCCACTGGAAAACCCCGGATAACCACGAAATGTTTGGACGGCGGAAAATGGTCAACTACTTACATTCCGAGTTGTCAAGGTAAGTGGAACACAAAAAAGTGATGTCGTGACAGTTCCATTTCACATGAACAACATTTAAAGATCTTTTATTTTGTCGTAACAGAGGTCTACTGTGGTCCAGTCCCACAAATTGATAATGGATTCTCAATTGGTTCCACAAACGTGACTTATCGTGGAGTTGCAACTTATCAATGCTACGCTGGTTTTGCTTTCCCAACTGGACAGCCTATTGAAAGAATATCTTGCTTATCGGACGGACGATGGGAAAGAACACCTACTTGTTTAGGTATGTACAATGCAAACTAATAAATTGACATAGTCACTATATGATTTGTTAAATAACTTTCAAAAATTACTTAATATTTTTTTTATCTTCCAGCATCACAATGTGTGGCTCTTCCTGACGTTCCTCACGCAAACGTAACAATACTCAATGGAGGTGGACGAAGCTACGGTACTATTGTCCGCTATGAATGTGAACCAGGCTATGTAAGATCTGGCCAACCGGTACTTCTATGTATGAGTAATGGAACATGGTCAGGGGACGTGCCGACATGCACCAAAGTATTGTGCCCGAAGTTCCCGGAAATCAAAAATGGTTTCATAGTGGATCAAACTAGGATCTACATGTTTGGCGATGAAGCTCGTGCACAGTGCTTCAAAGGTATTTTGATTTTTTTTCTAATTTTATAATATTACTTATTAATGTAGTAATCGTCCACATGACATAACTTTCAAATTAATCTATTTCAGGCTATAAATTAAATGGACCCAGCGTACTTAAATGCGGACCTAACCAAGAATTCGATTCTCCTCCTACCTGTGAAGATATCAACGAATGTGTCAGTAGCCAGTGCGATCAAGTTTCCACGGAATGTAAAAATACTCAAGGCGGTTTCTATTGTCCTTGCCGATCTGGCTTCTCGCCAAGCTTGGATTGCAGGCCCGTCGGAGATTTGGGACTCATAAATGGAGCCATTCCCGATGAGTCCATTACTACTTCAACTCCGGAAACTGGATATCACAAGGGCGTAAGTATTTTCTAAAATATAATTCCACTATCTCGTGAGAGTTGCCTTTGGTTTACAAAATGTTTCTATGTTGCTCTTCAGATGGTACGTTTAAACAACGGCGGCGGCTGGTGTGGTAACAACTTAGAAGCTGGAGCCAACTGGATCCTCATTGATTTGAGAGCACCGACCATTGTCAGAGGATTCAGGACAATGAGCGTCATGCGCGCCGACGGCAACATCGCTTTCACTTCTGCTATTAGAATTCAGTACACCAACGATTTGACGGACACATTCAAAGATTACACCAATCCTGATGGCACGGCAGTAGAGTTCCGGATCTTGGAACCTACTCTCTCGGTACTCAACTTACCGGTTCCCATCGAAGCGCAATACGTGAAATTCAAGATCCAAGATTACGTTGGTGCACCTTGCCTTAAAATTGAAGTCATGGGATGTGCAAGACTAGACTGCGCGGATATTAATGAATGCGGTGAAAACAATGGAGGGTGTGACCAAAAGTGTCTTAATACGTGAGTATTGGTGACCAAACCCCAATTTATCTGTATTTATTTTCTAATAAAATAATAAATGTTATTTTTTCTTTTTAGCCCTGGAAACTTCTCATGTGCCTGTAATCTCGGATACGAACTCTATTTCTCCAACGGTACAGCTGGTTTCCCAATAGAAAAATCCGAAACTGGTGAGAGAGACGGCGATACATACCAAAGGAACAAATCTTGCGTGCCTGTTATGTGCCCACCGCTCGCACCACCTGAAAACGGCAAACTATTATCCACGAAGGCCGCTTACCATTTCGGTGACATCGTTCAGTTCCAATGCGACTTCGGCTTTGTGATGTCTGGATTCTCTTCATTGCTTTGCACTTCAAGTGGTAATTGGAACGGAACTGCTCCAGAATGTCAATGTAAGTTAAAACCGTATCAAGGTCGTTAATAATGTAAATAAAACTGTTGAAATTTATAGTCTTAACAAAACACACTTTTTTTTCAGATGCTCGCTGTGTAACTTTATCTGACGATAAAAATGATGGATTGCAAATAATAAGGGATGATCCTGAAAGCGTGCTTGTGCCTTATAGAGACAACGTCACAATTACCTGCGCTTCGCAAGGCAGACAGTTGAGGAATACTTTAACATCCTCATTCAGGCAGTGTGTTTACGATCCTAAGCCGGTATGATTTCATTTTGTCTTGTAAATAAAAATACTTAATATTTTAACACATTCCTGTTTGTTCATCATTTTTGTTGTTGTTTCTAGGGTCTACCTGACTACTGGCTATCTGGCGCTCAGCCTCAATGTCCCAGAAGAGACTGCGGTGTCCCGATGCCTGCACCTGGCGCCGAATATGGTCAATACCTTGATACTAAATACCAAAGCTCATTCTTCTTCGGCTGTCAAAACACCTTTAAACTTGCCGGACAAACAAGCAAACACGACAACGTGGTGAGATGTCAAGCCAATGGTATCTGGGACTTCGGTGACTTGAGATGCGAAGGCCCAGTGTGCGAAGATCCAGGAAGACCAGCAGACGGTTACCAGATTGCCAGGAGCTACGAACAAGGTTCCGAAGTGCTGTTCGGTTGTTCAAGACCAGGTTACATATTAATTAATCCAAGACCAATCACTTGCATACGGGAACCTGAATGTAAGGTGATCAGACCCCTCGGATTGGCATCAGGAAGAATACCAGACGCCGCAATCAACGCAACTTCTGAAAGACCGAACTACGAAGCAAGAAATATCAGGCTCAATTCAGTTACAGGCTGGTGTGGCAAACAAGAAGCCTTCACTTACGTGAGCGTCGACCTGGGTAAAGTCTACAGAGTCAAAGCTATCCTTGTAAAAGGCGTGGTCACATCTGACATCGTAGGTCGACCCACAGAAATCAGGTTCTTCTACAAACAAGCTGAAAATGAAAATTACGTAGTTTACTTCCCCAACTTCAATTTGACAATGAGAGATCCCGGAAACTATGGTGAACTGGCGATGATCACTTTACCTAAATTTGTGCAAGCTAGATTTGTTATTTTGGGAATTGTAAGCTTTATGGACAACGCTTGCCTCAAGTTTGAACTTATGGGTTGTGATGAACCAGCTGCGCAGCCATTGTTGGGCTATGATTACGGATACTCTCCGTGTGTTGGTAAGTCTTAAAACATTTTCAATATTAACACAATATAGTCGATTTATATAAAAATCTAACTACTATCTATTATTTTTCCCCAGACAACGAGCCACCAGTTTTCCAAAACTGTCCTCAGCAACCGATCGTAGTACAAACTGATGTGAACGGCGGCCTTCTACCAGTCAATTTCACTGAACCAACAGCAGTTGATAACTCCGGTGCTATAGCTAGATTGGAAGTTACGCCTCAACACTTTAAAACGCCAATCCAAGTATTTCACAATTTGGTAGTGCGATACGTAGCATTCGACTTTGACGGAAATGTTGCTATTTGTGAAGTAAACATCACTGTACCAGACTACACACCTCCAAAACTGAGCTGTCCTCAAAGTTATGTGATAGAATTGGTAGACAAACAAGATAGTTATGCCGTCAACTTCAATGAAACCAGAAGGAGAATTAATGCGACTGATGCATCGGGAGAAGTTTCACTTAAGTTTATTCCAGACAGGGCTGTTATTCCAATCCGCGGCTATGAAAATGTAACAGTTATTGCCTCTGATAAAAATGGAAACCGAGCACAATGTAACTTCCAAGTAAGATTAATTTTCAACCTAACATAATACCGATAGATCTTGCATAGACACGTGTTGAATATTGTTTTAACTGAGCATATTTTCAGGTGTCCGTCCAAGCAACACCATGCGTCGATTGGGAACTAATGCCACCGGCAAACGGAGCTCTGAACTGTCTGCCTGGTGACCGAGGAATCCAATGCATAGCTACCTGCAGCCCCGGCTTCCGATTCACTGATGGAGAGCCTGTTAAAACATTTGTATGCGAAACCAAGAGGCAATGGGTACCCACCGCTGTTGTACCAGACTGTGTTTCAGAGAGTAAGTACGAATAAAATAATTCTAAGCACGTTAAACTTCTTTTGATTTGATTATAAAAGTTATAAACTCCTTTTTTTCGTTACAGATAACCAACAAGCCGCTTACCACGTCGTAGCAACAGTACAATACCGTGCTCTTGGAGCTGTTTCAAACGCCTGCCTACCAAAGTACAAAGACTTGGTGGCTCAATATGATAACCAACTAAACGAGAGACTCTCGCAGCGTTGTTCTGCCGTAAACGTGAACATTAATGTAACGTTCGTGAATGTAGTACCGGTACTTCTTGATGAAAATGTCGTGAAAATGGACTTCGTGTTAGCCATCGCTCCCGCTATTAGACAAACTCAGTTGTATGATTTATGCGGATCAACATTGAACCTTATATTTGATCTCTCTGTGCCATATGCTAGTGCTTTAATCGAACCTGTACTGAATGTATCGTCTATTGGAAACCAATGTCCGCCATTGAGAGCCATCAGGAGTTCCATATCGAAAGGATTCACTTGTAGTATCGGCGAAGTTTTGAATATGGATACCAATGATGTTCCTAGATGCTGTGAGTATCAATGACTTTAACACTTAAGCTCGTCAATTTCTTTAATTATTTATATTTAATTTGCTTATTCTTTATTGTAGTGCATTGTCCCGCTGGTACATTTGCTGAAGAGAAACAAAAGTCGTGCACAATGTGTCCACGAGGATTCTTCCAAAATCAAGCCCGTCAAGGCTCCTGCCTCAAATGTCCAGGAGGAACATTCACTAGAGAAGAAGGCTCCAAAGATATAAACGACTGTATACCAGTCTGTGGTTATGGAACTTACTCACCAACTGGATTAGTACCTTGTTTAGAATGCCCCAGAAACAGCTATACCGGAGAACCACCAGTAGGTGGATTCAAGGACTGCCAAGCTTGCCCTGTAAACACATTCACTTACCAGCCCGCTGCCCCAGGAAGAGACAGATGTAGAGCTAAGTGTGCGCCCGGAACTTATTCACCTACCGGTCTGGCTCCATGTTCTCAATGTCCAAGGAACTTCTATCAGAACCAAGTTGGTCAAACATTGTGTATGGAATGTCCAACGAACATGAAAACTGTCGGAACAGGAACAACGGGCTTAGAAGAATGTCTACCGGTGGAATGTTCGAACAGCGCTTGCCAACATGGCGGTCTCTGTATACCTAAAGGTCACGGTATCCAATGCTATTGTCCGGCTGGATTCTCTGGACGCCGGTGTGAAATCGACATTGATGAGTGCGCGAGTCAACCTTGTTACAATGGTGGTACATGCACTGACCTTCCACAAGGATACCGCTGCTCTTGTCCAACTGGATACGGAGGCACTAACTGTCAAGAAGAAAGATCTGACTGCAGAAATGACACGTGCCCTGAAAGAGCCATGTGTAAAGATGAACCTGGATTTGACAATTATACCTGCTTGTGTAGATCTGGATACACTGGCCTAGACTGTGACATGACGGTATGTATTGTTGACATCAATTGAACAAATTCTGCGCACTTATGATGGATAAAACACGTTTAGCATTATATTTTTCAGATTGACCCCTGCACAGCTAATGGAAACCCATGCAACAACGGCGCTTCGTGCATTGCTCTTCAACAAGGCCGTTACCAATGCGAATGTCTACCAGGATGGGAAGGACAACTGTGCGAAATCAACACCGATGACTGTATTGAAAAGCCTTGTCTTCTAGGCGCACCATGTACTGACTTAGTTAACGATTTCAGTTGTGCATGTCCACCGGGCTTTACAGGAAAACGTTGCCATGAAAAGATAGACTTATGCTCCAACGAGCCTTGCAAACACGGAATTTGTGTCGACAAACTATTCATTCATCAATGTGTCTGCGATCCTGGCTGGAGTGGACCTTCATGTGATATCAACATCAACGAATGTATTATTTCACCTTGCGAAAACGGAGGACATTGCATAGATGGAATTGATGACTTCAACTGTATTTGCGAAGCTGGATACACAGGAAAGAGATGTCAACATACTATTGACGACTGTGCATCTAATCCGTGCCAAAACGGTGCGTCGTGTGTTGACCAAGTAGAAGGATTTATATGTAAATGTCGACCAGGTTACATTGGCCTGCAATGTGAAACAGCAATCGACGAATGTTTGACTGAGCCCTGCAACCCAGCTGGCACTGAACGTTGTATTGACCTTGACAACAAGTACCAATGTGTCTGCCGTGAAGGTTTCACTGGAGAGATGTGTGAAACTAACATCGACGATTGTGCATCAGACCCTTGCTTGAACGGCGGATCTTGCAAAGATGAGATTGGTGGCTACAAATGCGCATGTCAACCAGGATGGAATGGCAAACGTTGTGAACGAGATATCGGCAATTGTATGAACAGACCCTGCCAAAATAATGCTATGTGTATTGACCTCTTCCAGGACTTCTTCTGTGTGTAAGTATCGCAACTCCACAAATGGACAAGATTTAGTTATGTTTTAATTAGATCACTTATCTACTTATTGGTTTAATTATAGGTGCCCCAGCGGAACCGATGGCAAACAATGTGAAACAGCGCCAGAAAGATGTATCGGCAGTCCTTGCATGCACGGCGGAAAATGTCAAGACTTTGGCTCTGGCCTCAACTGCACCTGTTCTCTCGACTACACCGGCATTGGTTGTCAGTACGAATTTGACGCATGTGATGCTGGTCTCTGCCAGAATGGAGCAACATGTACAGACGAAGGCGAAGGATACACTTGTATTTGCGCTCCCGGCTTCAAAGGAAAGAACTGTGATGAAGACATTGTTGACTGTAAAGACAACTCATGTCCACCGTCGGCTACTTGCATTGACTTACCAGGACGATTCTATTGCCAATGTCCATTTAATTTAACGGGAGATGACTGCAGAAAAAGTAAGAAGTCTTTGTATTCAAAATGTAATATTTTGCTATTCGCTAATAGGTAATAAAACGTAGGGACTAATATCCATTTCCTTTTATTCCAGCAATCAGTGTAGATTATGATCTCTACTTCAGTGACCCATTGCGTTCTAGTGCCGCTCAAGTGGTACCATTCGATACAGGATCGGCAGACAGTCTGACCGTAGCTATGTGGGTGCAATACACACAACAAGACGAAGGAGGAGTGTTCTTCACAGCTTATAGCGTGAGGTATGTTGCTTGTATTTATTAAGTGGGCGTTCGATGTATGCGTGCTATTTACGATATCACGTTAAATATTATTTATTTTCTAGCAATTCGCACATCGCGCTCAATAGGAAACAAGTAATTCAAGCACACTCAAATGGAGTTCAAGTTTCGCTATTCCCGGAGCAACAAGACGTCTACCTAAGCTTCGGAGAATATGCAACGATAAACGACGGACAATGGCACCACGTCGCTTTGGTTTGGGATGGTAGTAATGGAGGTGAACTAACGCTTATCACGGAAGGTTTGATTGCCAGCAAGATTGAAGGTTATGGGAGCGGACGAACACTACCACGATAGTAAGTTAATTTGTCAGTGTTTCAATAAAAAACACCGCATGTTAATTATAACGTCAATATAACCATTGTTCTTTATTTCAGTGTTTGGGTAACACTCGGCAAGCCTCAGTCTGATAATCCCAAAGCTTACACGGAAGCCGGCTTCCAAGGGCATCTAACCAAAGTGCAAATATGGAACCGCGCTCTAGACGTCACAAACGATATCCAGAAACAAGTACGCGACTGCAGAACTGAGCCTGTTCTTTACAACAGCCTAGCACTCACTTGGGCTGGATATGATGATTTAGTTGGAGGAGTAGAAAGGATAGTTCCTTCCCATTGCGGCCAAAGAGTTTGCCCGAACGGTTACGCTGGTCCTAAATGCCAACAGTTGCAAGTCGACAAGGAACCGCCGAGAGTGGAACGTTGCCCTGGAGACTTATGGGTGATTGCCAAGAACGGCTCATCTATTGTCAGTTGGGATGTACCTGTGTTCAGTGACAACGTTGGAGTTGCTAAAGTTGTAGAGAACTCTGGACATAAGCCTGGACAAAACCTGGCGTGGGGTGCTTATGACATTGCTTATGTTGCATACGACGCTGCGGGTAATGCAGCCACTTGCACTTTCAAGGTTACTGTACTTGGTAAGTATTTACAACAACAACACTGCAGACAAACCCCATTTTTTTAAATTATTTACTTGAATAATATGTTTTTTGTAGCGGAATTCTGTCCACCACTACCTGACCCGCTTGGCGGCTACCAATCCTGCCGCGATTGGGGCGCGGGAGGTCAATTCAAAGTGTGCGAGATCGCTTGTCGCGACGGCCTCCGATTCTCACAGCCGGTGCCTCCATTCTACACCTGCGGAGCCGAAGGTTTCTGGCGACCAACCACTGACCCCAGTCTACCGCTCTTCTACCCTGCTTGCTCACGTAAGATTCCACTCCACACTAATTAGCAGGTTATATTAATTAGTTTTATGAGGATAGATTGCTTATGAATTGGTTTTTTCCACAGCTGCTTCACCTGCTCAGCGTGTCTTCAAAGTGTCAATGTTGTTCCCGAGCTCAGTGCTTTGCAACGACGCCGGACAAGCTGTTCTTCGACAGAAAGTTCGCAGCGCCATTAATCAACTCAACAGAGACTGGAACTTCTGTTCTTACGCTGTTGACGGTAAATCTGCATTCAATAAAGAAAACGATTGACAGTGAAGAAAAATGTTTAAGTACTTGGTTTTAAATAACATTTTTGTATAGGTACCCGAGAATGTAAGGAACTGGAGATCAACGTAAAGTGCGACCATCGCGCTAACTCGCGTCAAACGAGACAAGTATCCACTCCGCCTACAATACCCGTGGAAGATACATACGTTCTGGATGCCAACATTCCTGTCGAAGAGTGAGTAATATGCATTTTCTTGTCATATAATAGCGATAAAGTTGCAAAGTAGGTTCAATGAAAGGTGTTGGCGTAGGGTGTAGATCGGCCAGTCGCGCAGAAGTTGTAAAATGTTGTAAATGTTTGTACTACACATTGAAGCATGTGTTACACAGTCAGTTTTAATAAGTGTAATCACGCACAATCATACCGTATTAAATAAACAGACATGGCTTTACACTAATTCTTTTTGTTGCAAGACTAAGGCCTTGGTCTCCTATTAAATGCCATCAGCCGCTTACAACGTCACGCGTACTCCGCGTCACAATGTTACTATAGTGACGTCGGCGTGTGAAGGAGACCACAACAGTACATTTCTATAGTAAGCATTGCGACGCGACGTACGCGTGACGCTGTAAGCGGCCGATAGCATTTAATAGGAGACCAAGGCCTTACAAAATCTTTGTGGAAGAAATCCAAATTACCAGATCAACAAAAAGTTGTGTGTAAGTCATAGCCCTTAGCAGAGTACTTTGAATAAAACTCCACTGCACTTTTAGAATTAAATAAATAAAGCATGTTTATTCTTCCAACACAAATTGCATGTATTTTATCTCACACTTAGGACACGAAGCAATAGGGAGGGACGTCAAGTAGGCGATACGTACAACGTTGAGATCGCTTTCCCGGCTGTCAAGTAAGTCGTTTGCATGCATTCAATAGCACTTTTGCACTTGTTCGTATTTGTAAATGTATTGCCTTTGTAATAATTAAGTAGCATTCGATTGTAGCAGTTATTTTCTTTGTATTATGAAAAAAATACCTGTGAACTGAACAAATACTAAGTCAAAAATTATAATTTCAGCGACCCAGTAATTCACAATGGTAATAACGAGAGATCCAGCGTGCAACGATTACTGGAGAAACTGATTCTCGAAGACGAACAATTCGACGTAAGGAATATACTTCCGAACACCGTACCTGATCCAGCCAGTTTGAACCTGGTGTCGGACTACGCTTGTCCAGCAGGACAGGTTGTAATGGCTCCTGACTGTGGTTAGTACCAATCATTAATTTCTAACTGACCTTCTTATCGTATGGTTAGTGGCGAACATAGTGTCAGAGTTGTTCAAGCCGCCCGAAGGCCTCTAACAAGGCTTAACGACTGCTGACTAGATGACAACAATTGGGTCCGACATTTTAAGTGCCCTCCGAAGCACGGAGACGCTCAGTTCAAATGCCAATAAATAGTCACCCATCTCTGCCTGACCTCGCCAAGTGCCAACCTCCGATCGTTTTCCGATCAGTGATTACAATTGGCTATGAGCGACTCTTAATTGACCTAAAATTGATTGATGGTCTTAATGCCTTCCAAACCAACCATTTTTTATTTGGTTTCTTAGCAATAAAATTGGTATCGCGTTTAATTTTTCACCTTAGTTCTTCTGAACAGAAACAGTCTTAGTACAATCTTGAACTAACTAATGAACTCTTAATTTCCAGTGGCCTGTGCTGTCGGTACTTTCCTGGATGCTACTAGTGAAACCTGCAAACCGTGTCCAGCTGGCTCTTACCAATCCGAGGCAGGGCAGGTGCAATGCACCGCTTGCCCGGCTATCGCTGGTCAATCTGGAGTCACTCAGTCCACGGGAGCTAGAAGTGCTGCCGACTGCAAAGGTTCGTAACACTCATACAACAAAGATTATAGATACACTCGTATTGTGAGGTTATCACAGACCGTTCAACTAAGCGAATTGCTGGGCTTACGTCAATAGAATAACGGTTTGCCACTATGCACTGCACTTATATTGCCTGGAGCCTAACCTTATTCCTGAGTAGAAGATGGGCAAAAAACTCTACGGTTGGAAGTACATTTTATATGGCAGGACAATGTATTCTGGAAAATATGGACAATATCATCATCTAAGAATTATTTACAGAGAGATGCGCTGCTGGAAAATACTACGATGCCGAGGCCGAGCTCTGCCGACCATGCGGTCATGGCTCGTACCAACCACGCGAGGGAGCGTTCTCTTGCCTCTCCTGTCCAAGAGGCCAAACTACTCGCGCTACGGAAGCTGTATCAGCGGCTGAGTGCAGAGATGATTGTCCTTCGGGTAAATACAAAATACATTAACCAATAAACTTATTGTCCTAGACCCATCTTCGGGGTAACAACTTAACGTATTTTGACGTTGCGCTCTTGAAAGATCAGTCTTGGTACCTAGTTAAGTGGAATTAACGTCATGCTAGGATCGACCAACTCGAGACTAAATCGGTTATGTCCATCACATTGTTGGTGACTTCCACTTGCCTTTGCGTATCAAGACAAGACACTGTGGGGTCGTCTGTCTCCAATCAAAGAATTTTAGAACGTATATTGTACTGTAGGAAGGATCATTAATAAATATATTTTATTCTTGAATGTGTAGGTGAGCAACTAAGCAGCGATGGTGGTTGCGAGCCGTGTCCCCGTGGTACATGGCGTACAAACGGCGCGGGCGCAGCGTGCGCGCCTTGCCCACCGGGTACGACTACACCGCAAACCGGAGCATCTTCCGCTGATCAATGCTCTTTACCTGTCTGCAGGCCTGGTAAGTTTCACAGATGTTGCAATTTATTTTTCTTATTTGCAACATAGGTTTTTTTTCGTAAATGAAAGGGAATCAGACTTATTCCAGTTAGGTTATATTCTTTCAATTATATAAGTACTTCAAACTTAAACAAGATTTATAATATTCAGCAGCTGGTTTCAAAACAATCCACTTAAATGTGAAAATACTTAGACATTGGAATTTCAATAGATGAAAACTTGAGGAATCTGCGAGAATTCAATACTCCGTTGGCTTGTTTCATCTTGTAGATGCGAATACGGAGTATAAAATAGTATTCTTAGAATTAATATTTTAATTTTCTCGTATTACAGGTTCATATCTAAACGTAACGCTAAACACATGTATACAGTGTAGAAAGGGCACGTATCAATCGGAAGCCCAACAGACCGTCTGTGTTCCGTGTCCAATCAACACAAGTACGAGGGGACCTGGTGCTGTAAGTAAAACTCACTTATCCTTAACCCAACTTCCCAAATGGATCTTGAGTGGCTTTTTATTTACGACGAAATGTTTGGGACCCTTTTGCGATATTTATTCAAGATCAAAATATAGAGAGAAATAAAGTGGGTTATTGTTATGAGGATCTTTTGATTTACGTCCTTTGCGGATAGTTGAGAGAAAATTATGTAAAAAATAAGTATTATTTTCTTATTCTTATTCGATAAGGGATTAGGTAATAGTCAGTTCCTGTATACACGGCGACAAGGTTCACTACCTGTCACGTTGGGTTCTGACTATCTGGTGAAACGTGGGCTTTGAGTTGGTTAATACCTCCACAATGTGGTGGTGTATGGTCACTCAAGCCTCTGACTACCCCCGAACGGGGATGAAAGTCGTGACGTTACATTTATTTTATATATTTTTTTCTTATTCGATTACCCGACTAATAATCGGAATAATATCTTTTCAGACATCAGAATCAGACTGCACGAATCCCTGCGAGATGAGCGGTCCAGAGATGCACTGCGATGTAAACGCTTACTGTCTATTGATACCGGAAACCAGTGAGTTCAAGTGCCAGTGCAAGCCTGGATTCAACGGCACTGGAAAAGTTTGTATAGGTGAGGCAATTTATTTTGACGATGTTCTTACCCTTATTCCCAGACTTCTGACTGCGTGGTCACAAGTCAGACAGTCGTTACGAAAATATTACGTCAATGGTAGCACTTGAATTCAAAGTTATCATTTGTTATTGTTGGTACTTACTTTTATAGTAAAATTCTTAAATTTCATATATCTTAAAATTAGACATAGTATTGCTGAAATTCTTCAAAGATATTCCGACCCTAAATTAAGGTGCCTTTTGTGGAAACTTATCTGGGAATTTGATTTGATTCCTACATAATAGGCATTGGATCTTTCAATTACGACTAATTTGTATTCAAATGGGGAATGCTTTGAAACGTGAACATTTCTTGCTGCCAATCACCGAAGTTTTGAATTCGTTTTGATCGTCTACCGATAAATTCTACATAGAGCAATCAATTAGTATTTACGACTTCCTTTATGGTATTACATTTCTGGATGAGCATTTTCTACCCTAACGTCTTTGATTGCTATGTGAGTTATTGAAAAGTGAAATTAGTTTCGCTTTTCATATCAAGAGCGCTCTAATACCTAATACTGTTCATATTATTTGCTGCAGACATTAGTAAGAGTGATAAGAATTGAGTAGGTATAACTAGTTGATCAGATTTTAATGAACTTAGGTCAGAAGTATGACAGGTATTGGGAATACTATACCTGCTATGTTCAACTCTATGACTGCGTCCACACACACCGAGCAACTGCGCGAGGCAAATGCTGTCTTGCTCCGAATGACGTTACGTCATAACCCTTCTCTGTCTTTGGCTCGCTATCTAGACGCGGCATAACAAGGTTGTGTTCTTTCAGATGTATGCCTCGAGTTCTGCGACAACGGCGGCGAGTGCGTGAAGGACGCTCGAGGCGAGCCTTCTTGCCGTTGCACGGGCTCCTTCACCGGCCGCCATTGCAGGGAGAAGAGCGAGTTCGCGTACATAGCCAGCGGTGTCGCCGGCGGGGTCATATTCATTATATTCTTGGTGCTGCTTGTATGGATGATCTGTGCTAGGTTGGTACCTCTTGTGACTATTATAGGAACTTAGAACTCTTTAGCAAGAATCTTTTCCGAGCCTACTATTCTTAGCATTTCGCTTAGTTGGAAAGGCAACGTATTACATTATCGATACTTAGGGCACTACCGATATTTAGGGCCTGATATTTAGGATCCCTAAATCTAACTCTAAAAAGGGTATCTTTCTCCTATTACACCTCCTTCATTTAGGGCTAGGGTAAGGGCGCCCAAATATCGGGTGGTGTGACATTAGCACATTTATTAAAATAAAAAAGGCAACCGTCAGCACACTACAGTAGGGTCATTATTTTCAACCGTCACGATACAATATTGTTACTTCGGTTACAAAATTTGATAATAAGAATACCGTGCGAATGGATATAATATTAGAGATAGGGTTTGAAGAAATGTCTAATAAAGCTTTGATTGTATTTCTTTCTTCCACAGGTCGACAAAGAAGAAGGAACCAAAGAAGACTCTAACACCAGCTATCGACCAAAACGGGTCCCAAGTGAACTTCTACTACGGAGCGCACACACCGTATGCAGAATCCATAGCGCCTTCACACCATTCAACGTACGCACACTACTATGACGACGAAGAAGACGGCTGGGAGATGCCAAACTTCTACAACGAAACGTACATGAAGGAAAGCCTCCATAATGGAATGAACGGCAAAATGAACAGCTTAGCGAGGTCCAACGCGAGCATATACGGCACTAAGGATGACCTGTACGATAGATTAAAGAGGCACGCGTACCCGGGTAAGAAAGGTCAGTATTTATCGTAGCACTTAGATTAGTGCGCACTTTTGTTTGTTAGAATGCCTGCACGGCTTGCTTGGTAACAGGGCCCAATTACGAACCCGACAATCTTTAAATCGGGATTCGTTTCATGATTTTAATGATTATAGGGAAATGTATTAAAATCACGAACGAAAAAGATTTTCTGGGCTCGTAATAGGGTCCAGTGTTGGTTTAAAACAGGGTCTTAAATATAAAACACTATTTGTTTACCAGGTCATAGTTTGTTTAGAATACTACTGTTTTTATTTTCCAACCTGGTAATTTAATTATACGCTTTGACACCTAATATTAATGCCTGGATTTAGATTGCCAAAGATTGTTGGTAATAATCTATGCGATAAGAGAATCGATGAAGCAGTAAAAAATCTATAGTAAATACAATAGTTATTATCTTATGATTGCTAGAATATTAATAAGGCTCGCTCTGTAGGTTCAGTATTTTACTATTATTTGCACAATGTTGGTACTCTTCTCGCAAAGTTTGAATTTTTATTTGAATGTGCACCTACCTAATAAATAATACTTATTGCATGAAGTCATACCTACTTAAATTCAATTGCAAACGAAATACGATTGTTTTTGAACTAAAATATGCGCCTAGAATAATAACAGCTATTAAAGGTGACATTGATATCGTGTTATATTGACCGCGCCGGCAATTTGTCCTCTATGTCATCATCCCTATCTTTATTTCAATTATCAAACGCGCATAACAAAACACAATTGCGCATTGCATGATTTTTAACAGCAAGATGTTATTCATATCTGTTTATTCGACACTTGTACAAATAACATTATAGGTTATATTGAGGTGATGAAATAAACATGTTATTGTTATTTTCAGATAAGAGTGACAGCGATAGTGAAGGTCAGTAAATAACAAGGGACTGCGTTTTGTCGTATTCTGGTCAATCTTACATAATACTTCGTACTAGTTTCAAACCTCGGTGTATGTAGAGCTACTATGAGTATGCTAGAGTTGCTAGAGTCTTACGTAAAATATTTGATTGGCTAATTGTTAGTTTCCGCAGTCACTATTGGCGCTGTAAAAGCCATACTAATACTTTATGTAGGCTACGGAATAGTGAGCGTAACTCATGGTAGAGCCACAGTCTATTAAATCATACAGTCGTCCGTGAGCCCGACATACTAACAAGCATTAGTTGGTAATTAGGGACGCGATGACTGACTGTAAGGTTTACTAGTCTGTGGTAGAGACTTATAGTCGATTGTGTAGACGTTTTGGAGAACGCGTCGTGTCTGCGACTCTACCGAGGAAGGACTCTGTCAAATGACGTTTTCCGTTAGCTTTATTAAGTTCTCTTCTAGTGTTAAACGTAAAAATGTGTATTAACACACTCACTGTTTAATCATTACAGCCCCCACCAAATATTCTTTATGCTTCGTCACAAATCATTAAAGTCTCATAGGAAAGGCCTTACGTTTTTATTTAGAAACAGTGAATGTGTTGATGTTCCAAAAGAATAATCGAAGAACAAAATGCTCAAGTATTTTAAGGCGAACACTGCCATAAGAAAGCAGGGCTTTTGCAAAATTTGTTTTAAAGATTTTGTACTTACATTCCGACAACATTCCCCAATTATAAATTGTGTAAATATTATGTTATTAAAATTAAAATGTTTTGTATATTTATGGTAGAATCCTATTCTTGAAGTGTTAGTAATAATTGCACGGACAAAGTAGGGCGGGTACAGCACTACAAAATTAATTATGCGCCTGGGCAGCATTCGGCTATTTATGTCAATATGAACGTTTTATGTATCAAAACAAGGTTTATTTTCAGATGGCAATGTTGTAATTTTATAAGATGGATAATTAATTTTGTATGACTGTAATAATTATGCATAATGACTGGTTATTATTAACACTGAGAATAGCTAGGTAATAACGGTTTTTGTTTTGTATTATAAACTGGACTGTATTTTTATAACTTTAACAGTTTTATGAATGCGCGAGTGTATGAGTATTATGTGAATGTGAAATGTATAGAATGTTTTTGTAATAATAATCTCTGAATATGAAATTGTAGGTAAATGAACAGTAACATGTATTATACGTACATAATAAGACAGTAATAATTAATTTATCATACATATCTTCGTAACATTGGATATTCGGACTCTGAATTGTAACAAATAATTTTAAAGAGTATGAGACTAGATCTAAACACCCTGTATACGTACCTAAGGGATATAACGCGAATACTCAACGATTCCTGTAAGGATGGTCAATATTCCATCACAATCTATTACCACATTAGTGATTACGTTAACAGTAATACATTATTTTTTTTACAAAAATTTTAATGAAATAAATTTAATACGTATATTTATTAATGAATTTTATTTACGAACTGATACCTATACCTACCAATACTACCTATTCGACTGCCTTTACCATCCTAACAACATAATCAAAGTAGGTACTTCTTACTAGTCTATCAAATCAAGTTACAACCTACATTCATAAGAAAATAATTAGGTAGAGTCTTAAAAGCCAAGCGAATTGGTCAAGCGATAAATTTGGTGCGTCCAGAAACCTCAGAAGAAAGCGCCTCTTGTAGACGCAGCCAAGTAATAGGCAAATAGTGCAACGTGTTTTACGCACAGCTCTATATTTCTCCCTTTTAGTTTTCCCTCATAAATCGCTTAGCTTTGACGGACTCTACCTTTGAAAATGGCTGTGAATGTTTATGTTTGATGGGCCCGTTGGCGTGGTTGGCGTGATGGCGCCTTTCACGCTGCAGGTCGTAGGTTCGATTCCTACCCGGGACATGCATTTGTGTGCATGAACATGTCTGTATGTCCCGAGTCTGGGTGTATATGTATATTAAGTATGTATTTACAAATAAAAAAGTAGTATATGTAGTAATATCAGTTATCTGATTTCCATAGTACAAGCTCTGCTTAGTTTGGGATCAGGTAGCCGTGTGTAAAAAATGTCCCAGGATATTATTATTATGTAGGAAATTGTGCTATTGTCATAAGGTAACTGAATTCTTTGAATAGAACTTGATCTGATAGACTGGATCTTCTCAGTCGAGGTCGCGTTTCCGATCCGGCGGTAGAATTTAAGGAAACAATTTGTAAATGACAATTTGTAAGTGCCCCCGTAGGCCTAAACAAAATAAACGCTTTGATTTGATTTAATTTTATTTGAACCTACCATGCATGAACAATAAAATAAAGCACAAACGTTATTATTCCACACTTCACAGTAACCTACTGAAAGTAGGCCAATAACAGATAATAAACATCAAGGGGTCATTGAATCTAGATACCTACCATAGCAACGTGAAATCGTTAGATATGGATGCGAACGTTCGTTGAAATCATTTCTGTATGCGTTATCTAGTCGTCTGACATCGACTCAACATTCATTGACCTTATTGAATCATCTGTTAGACATATTATTTATATCTATCGAATTGCTAATAATTTATTTTATGCACAAATAAGGACCTTAGGAACAAGAACCCAAGCACTATATTTTTAAGTCAAATTGTTTAGTTTAGAACTATGACACAATTTTATCTTATCTTTCTTTATTTTATCTTAATATTATCTTTTATCTTTCGACGACCGCTCGGCGCAGTGGTTAGAGGGTTGGCGGCTCTCTGCATCGGGTGGTTATGGGTTCGATTCCCATCAAAAGCAAATTACAGAAACGGCCTTTTCGTAATTTGACCTTGTCTGAGTGTCACTGGAATCGCCCCTAGTCCATTGTATGGTCGCCATAGTACAAGTGTTGCTTAGTTTGGGACCATGCAGTTGGTGTATAAGTCTGACGATATTTATTATTTATTTATTTTTAATTAGCTTTTGCCCGCGACTTCGTCGGCGCATAACTTTTCCCACGGGAACCACATATTTTACCGGGATAAAACTTTCAGACTATAATCTATCTCTGTGCCAAATTTCATCCAGATCCGTTCAGCCGTTCTGGCGTGATTGAGTAAGAAACATCCATCCATCCATCTAAACTTTAACATTTATAATAATATAAGTGGGATAACCATTTATTGTCTATAGTTCAGACCTCTTGTGGGGTATGTGGGATTTTTACCTACTAAAACCTTCCCGGTGGCGCCTTCAGCACGTCGAAGGGGCTGGTATCTCCAAATGGAACGCACCGGTGGACCTATGGACCTAAAAACAACGGGTCTACGGGACCTAAGGCCTACAGGTGTAAGGAAAGTAAATATAAACAACGGAGGTGCTGATGCTGAGGTGCTGCTATCAACGAATATAATGTGATCTAGAATTATTCCATTGTATTTGGTCGGAACTTATCTATATCAGACACGATTTAAACAAATACGTGCGCGTAGATCCTAAAATACATAAGACCAACAAACAAAAACTAATATACCTACTTACCTACTATAAAACAAGAATGCAAATGAATTGGTTTGACGCAATTCTATGTATATTTATTTATGAATTACAATAGATCGCGTTAAACCAACGGACAAACAAGAAAAAAATACTCAATTGACCTCAAAAAACTTCACGGCAAACACCCATAATAACTTAAGACCAATTAATAACGTACTTATCACTGAATACTAGTATGAACGGGTCTTTAAAAATCCACTAAAAGATAACATGACACCAAGTGTCGAATCGATAAGTAAATAAATATGATGCAATCGTGCAAATAGGTGATGACGGTGATGAAAAACAACAAACCTTTCACTAAAAAGTGGAATTTATTAAAAAAACATTTTAGCACAGCCAATCACAAGTTTAAACATACCGCATACATAATGTAATTTTCGGTGTAAAATATTCGATACTTAAACGAAGTAAAGTAAAAAATTAAAGGTATTACTTGGAGTGTTTCTTGTAGAACTCTCGCATGTATTTCGCCAAGTGTTCTACTTCCTCCAATGTGACGGCGTTGTAGATGGACGCACGGATACCGCCAACATTCCTGAAATTAATAAAATAAAACTATAATAATATATATCTATACTAATCTATACTAAAAATAAATCTAATATTGTTACTTTTTTTTTTGTCGTTAATAGGAATTGCAAGACCAGAAACCCAGCCGCCAAATTTATAGAGATTTTAAGCCAGTTTACAATAGTTTTACAAAGCATTTCTAGGAACAAAAGTGATTGGTAATGTCAGTGTAAGTCCATCATAACTTTCTATAAATCATTGTAAGTCATTGGTAGCTGTTGAGGTATACCATCACCGATCGCAACTGGAAACACTATTTGTGCCTTCCAGTATTTATCTCAGTTAGATTTCCTATTATAAAGATACTACTATAATAGTAACATTTTTTATAAGGCTGTTAATAAACACGAGACTTCCTCACTTATGTGAATAATTACACGTCGCGGCAATTTAATGTGTGAAAGTCAAAGATCAATGTCTGACGACACAACACAGTAATTAAGTAGGTAGAATAAAAATTCCGCGAATGTAATCCCCGTAAAGTCTTTGTCAGAACAAACAGAATATTCACTTTAGACCAAAATTAGAAGAGCTACATGCCAAGTGTTCGGACCATAGTCGCATAATTCTTTTAAATGGTTCAAGAAGAACTCCAACCACGACATCCATAGAAATATTTGAAGTAAAGAGATTCCACCATGCATGCACCCTGCAGATAAGTTAACTAAAGGGAAGTACAGATATACAATCATATCCATTAATCGAATTAAAAACGGCTATGGTGAAGAAAAACATCGTGAGGAAACCTGCATGTCTTAGACATGTGAAATCCACCAACCCGCACTGGGGCAGCGCGGTTGATTATGGCCTGAATCCCCCTCGCATTTAGGTTAGACACGTGCCTAGGAGTGAGACTTTAACAGGACTAATATTATTCTTATAGGTAAAAAAAATACATCGATATTTACCTATGTCCTTTCAACTGTATCATCTTCAAAGCTTCAGCACCCTTCAAGAACTCTTTTTCCATCTCCTCATTGCCAGGTGACCCGATTCTGAACGGAATCGTCATCTTACTCCGAGCGTCCTTCGCGACGGGCGCGTAATAGAAGCCTTTGGATTCGTCGACAATGCCGTATATGAGGGAGGCCTTCTTAGAAGCCAATAATGCCATTCCTTCGACGCCTCCATTCTTCTCGACCCATTGGAGTACTTTGCCCATGACGTAGATGCTGTAATGAACATGATTGGTTGGTCAAGCTTAAAGTAGCAGGTAATGGAATTACCATATTAACTAAAATAAACAAACAATATCTTATTAGTAATCCTAATCAGGAATTATACTTGAAATGACACTTAGATAAGTGTATGTGTTGTTCTTAGATAAGAACTGAATTTATCAAACAAACAGAGAACTGGTTACTTCTTTATGAAATGTATGCAAATTAAACAAATACCTAATTAATCATATGTCCAGATGCTAATTAATATAATGGTTAAAATTATGCTGATAATGGAAGCTTAAATCATATTAAGTATTTCCAAATTTTCATAGGATTTATTTAGTGCGTCTGTTTTTGAGTTTGCATGGGTCAATTTGTATGAGTTTCACTTTAAATGACATAGTTGGTTCGGTCAGTTCAGGTTGAAATCTACTAATTATTAAGATGCTGTCTTTCTGGAAGAACTTGGAGAAGCTCACGCAAAATCCACCTTATTAGTTCTGTCTTTACTACACAAAAACGTGCATTAAATTTAAACTTACGCAAACATAGGTGGCGTGTTCAAAATGGAATCAAATTTGTTGTTTGCTGTCCAGTCCAATATTGATGGGCATATTGGCAGAGCCTGGTTCAACAAGTCTTCTCTTACAATAACTAGAGTAACACCAGCTGTGCCGATGTTCTTCTGTGCTCCGGCGTATATCACTCCAAACTAGAAAAAAAAATGTTATAGCACTTATAAATTGTACATTATTCAATGAAAGTGTCTTAGGTAGGCAACATTAAATAATAACAGAGTTAGATGTGCCGTTTATAGATATTAAATTGCTGAAAATTGTTCCTTACTAAAAGGAAAAATTAAAATTAATTAGGTAGGTATGATTTTTTTTATGGGACTGCGGTGGCACCGGTTTTTATGGCACCGCAGTCCCATAAAAAAAATCATACCTACCTAATTAATTTTTATTTTTCCTTTTAGTAAGGAACAATTTTCAGCAGCAGCCTGATATGAAACAGTTACCGTAGCCTATAGATGCTTTCAATGCAAAAGGCATTGCTCGCATTATGCCAACCTGAAGAGGAATGGGACAAAAGGAGGGGAAGAGCGGATTGTATTGTACGAATCGCAGCTGTTATAAGTTACTTTACGCTGATCTTCTATGAAAGGGTGGTACTACACCGGTTGAGCCAGCCCATATATGAGCTGCAGGCAACAGGCTACAGTTTGGCTCTACCACCAATCAAGATGTGCCTTTATAGATATTAAATTGCTGAAAATTACTTATTGTAGGTACTAGAAACTCTTACCTTAGAAACATCAACTTTCTTGGACATAATATTTGATGACATATCAGCCACTAAAGGCACTCCTTTTGTATCCGGCACGAAGTCAAATTCAACTCCTGGAATGAATTAACCAAATTTTAATCCTGTTCTTAAACTTAGGTTTTTCCTTTTGATCATTCAGGTTTTTTACAGACGGTTACCTGTTGGTAAGTGGAAACTATTGCGCAGGACATCTCTGTAACATGCCCTTGGATGAACTGCATGTTAACTCCTCATTAAAATCTCAGAATACCAGTAATGGATTCTTACCATGAATAGTTTCATTGGCACAATAGTGCACATAAGAAGCGTTCGGGTCTAGGTTCCATGTTGATTGTTCCGGGATGCCAACAAAGCGGTCTGTGGGTGGCAGTACCAGGTTCACTTTGCCATACTTCTTGGCTTCCTTGGCTGCCTTCGATGACCAGTCACCTTAAGAAACAATGTGGGTAAGTACCTACCTATTCACAAAGGCGAAAAATAATGGTTTATAAGTTTGACTGAGTATCATGCAAGGACAGTAATGGATTAGAATCGCACCGCAACTAAGAAAATGCTAATTTTAAACAAACTATTTCATGATGAAGTATGAATTTACATACTTTATGTTGGTAATGTATTTAGGTATATAGTTGTATGGTTGTACTATAGTAAGATATTATGACACAGATGTTGGAAGTCATCTAACCACCCGATATTTAGGGACCCTTACCCTAAATCAAGAAGGTATAATAAGGCAGTGAAACTAAATTAAGGCCCTAAATATCGGGTAGTTATACACGTTAGAACGAATTAACGTACTCCTGTTTTATACCCAATACCTACCTGAGGGCTACCTTAAGGCCTAGGTTTAAATATAAGGTCGTGATTGGTCGTGTCAATGATTTTATGGGTCATATTTACCAGTAACAAGATAGTCCGCAGTGCCAGTTCTGGATATCAAGTTAAGTGGAATTGCTGCGAATTGTCCAGTGCCACCGCCCGCCAAAAATAGGATCTTGTAGTTTGCCGGCACATTTCTAAAACAATTTTATTATCGTAACATTTCAGTTCGGTAAAATTAATTATCTCATGTTTTTTGTATTTTTTGACATTTGCGAGCCTGAAGGATTCCTTCCCGCCAAATGAATGAATGTAATGAATGATTAACTGACCCAGCGAGCCAGAGCGTCCGCCCATAGCTAGAGGAAGGACGAGGGTAGAGGGCAGAGTGAGGGGCAGAGGCAGGCAATTCAATTCAGGCAAAATAAAATGCAAGACAGAGATGTGATGTCAATGACATTTGACATTGAAATTGAGCTAAACGCATGCAATTAACAAGTTTAAACGAAATGAAAATTGGCAATTGGCAGAATCACATTGAGCCCGACTCAATGGAAATAGGCCATTAGCAAAAAAAAGTGAATTATCGTTAGTATAGTGGTGCGCTGGGCACAAGTTTAATGAAACTGATTGCGAATATTGCGATCTTAGAAGGCACAAAGTCTGCTAGAATAATACCACAATGGTAGCAATACCAATATGGTACCTATTATTTTAGCAGACATGGTGCAAACCTGGTACAACCTACTAACAAACTACCGCAACAAACAGCATAAATAGGTAATCATTACGTTTTAGTAGGTACTTACAACAATCTCCTTACAATATTTTGTACTTCTGTATTCAATCGCATATATGATTGTGAGCGATGACTTGTTTCCAATAGGCTTATGTTTGATCCTTCAAAGTTAGTGAATTCATTTTTTATGATTTCATAAACCTTTAGAAGACAAAAAGAAATAAAAAAATAAGTACTTACTCCTATAACTAAGAATGTAACAATACCTTATACATATGTCGTACTATTATAATAATTATAAACCAAGTTATCATCGTATAGTTATACCTACTATTATTTTAAGTTAGTCTACTTAAGTAAGTTCGAATTATTTTTCCTAAGTTGAAAACTCTTATCTTGGCACACTACACTTACTTCTTCAGGTAATTTTGCTGGTCCAGCACCAAAATTATGCACCTTCGGCATTTTGTTTTATAAACGTGTTACAAGTTCAATAAATATTATAAATAACAAACGTAACTCGTCTCGCAGTCTCTTTGCGCGGAATACTGATAAATACTAAGTTATGCGGGTTATGCCCTGCCTTTAAATTATGTCAGTGACTGAATGACTGGTTTGGTTTGTTTGAGGCAAGTATTACTATTAGTTCGTGTGCACACTGCACACATTTCATTTAAACGTCATATCATAACATTTGTTGCTCGGTCATAACTATCTGGAGGGTGTTACACAAATATATGATAAATGTTTAAAAATAATATTTTATCACTTTTTTGCTTAGGGCAATTAATGCTTTTGCAATGCACATTTGGTTAACCCATCGGAAAATACAGGCGCATGTTTCGTGTTGGCGTACCAATTTATTTACACACAACTTTCCAAAATTGTTTTGATGAGATGATTAAAATATTATTACCTAATACCATTCATAGATTTTTTAAATTACTACCGTGGATGCGCCTTTATTTGGATTGTGATATGGAGGTTCAATCTACAAACCATTCATTCAATTATTTACAAATCATTTTTGGACATGTTAATGTTACTACGCCTAAATGCTACCCAACCAACCAACCAAGCACGCCAACTTAGCTGTTTAAGTACCGAAACTGAAATAGAAATACTGTGCCATTTATTTAGTTGTAAAATTGAAACTTATCTCCAAATGTCAAATTTTCACCAGTGTTCCCTACACACAATTTGGCTGGCTGATAATTTTGGCTTATACTTTGAGGCACAATCTAAAATGTTTTATGATATAGTTAATTAGTGAGTTAAGTATAGCTTTCATTAGTTCGAATAGTTGCTTAGTGAATATCCAAACAGAATCTCAGGAAAGGATCAACCGAATATTGTCCATATCTGGGGTATTTTGTAGAGTACTAGCAATACTCGTTAACATAATTCCTCATTCACTCTCTTGAACGAATCATGGTGTTGCTCATTCTTTCTTCGTCATTGGCTCATTCACAGACATTCATCGATTCATTCTGTTATTTTAGTAGTACCTACTCACTCGCTCATTTCATTCGATCAGTTCGATTTTCACTTGAAACGGGAGGTGCACTGTACATTGTACTTAGTGATTTTTTTTACAATAAAATAAAATAATAGCTACGAAATTGATATAAACGTTGTGTTTATAAGCTGTGTCAGGGATATGCCTCCTGTAAAAGATGAAACGATAAGCGAAACCAATTGCTTAGAGATAATAAACATTACGGAGAAGAGTCCAGCTAAGAGTACTCTTGTGGATGTTAGAGCGTGTAACAAACCAGCTGCTAAGGTAAGAAATAGTGCTAGGATTATACTAAGATTGTCAGATAAAGGTCTCTCCACAAGTTGCCTTTGTCTGAAGTATCGATCTGTCACGTATCGCTAAAGATTTCTCTCTGAAAACATGTTGCGGTGTCTCAGTACAAAATGTAATTTTTGTGTCTTTTGTTTTCGTTGTTCCTTTGTTTTTATCATTGGCTTACGTCACGGAGCCTTTCGATACGACGTTCACACATGGTACCTAACTACTTGCACGCGTAATAAAAAAACTAGCTACACAACAAATTAGCCTCATGTATGCATGTTGCCTCAGCAACATGCATACTTACATTTTTTTATGAGACTTACACTTTCTAAAGTACCTAGTGTCTACACTAGAATACACATTCACATAATACAGTCCGTAGTACAGTATTCCAATGTGTAAGTACTTCCTTTCTACCCATTCAGGAAGTACTTAGTATGCCTAGTCATGCTCACTACAAGAGTTTATTTACTATAGGACCATTAGTTACCAAAATCTTAACCAACTTACAGAAGTCTTTGATGGAGTAAATATGGTCTATGTTAGGGTTATACAATCTGGAGTCCGCAGACAAAATAAAAGTGTTTAGGCACTTATAAATATTTAAATAAAAGAGCTAATAGCAAGATAAGTATTAGGTATGTTTTTATTATTAAGGTGTCTGTGATGATAATAGTAGAATCTCTTAGGAGACCTATGTTAAAAAAGGTTGTGAAAGGCTAGCAATTCTTCATTTTAGTAACATCTAGAGTAAGTAGACCACTTGAATGTTAAGATCCCAAATGCTTTTTAATTCAGGGTAACATTGTCACCAAGTTTTGAATTAAAAATATTGTGTGAAACCTCAACATTTATCTTAACACTACGTCTAAGTTGATAGAGCATTCATTTATTTTGTCTAAACGCACCTGCATTAGCAGCATGACTATAAAACTTGCTCTATTATAGTCAGGCACCTACTTACTCAACTTTCACCATGTACCTACCTAACTAGATGATTGATCTTGAACAATAAGTAGTTACTTACCTAGTGATTATTTTGAAGTCTGTAGAAATAATATTTTTGCAGTTATGAATTGGTATTAGATAAATTGTATTCATTCACATTTTGTAGATAAAAACTGAATACTTTAGGTAAGTACATTATTATTATACCTACATACAATTATACGTTGGTACTTAACTTATCATAAATCACAATAATTTGGTTGATAACCAGATCAAATTTAATGACATGCAGTACCTATGGAATGTTTACCTAAATTATATTAAAAATATATTTATATGCAAAGATTGAGCAGATTATACCTATTGTTGTGTTATCTAATTGTTATAAATTATAATCAACTTTATATCCGTTAGCTAGAGAGGTCGAGTTGTGGAAACCGCCCGTAGAAGAAGAAGAAGAAGATCCATTAGCTAAAGGCATATAGTTTCATAAAAGTTCTTACTAAGAGACACCGTAGACATGCTACTTTTTGCATCTGCGATCGGCGATTTAGTCGCTTTTAGCATCGGAGCAGTCGCTGCGTTTGACAGCAAAGAGTCGCCAAAACGCAATGCAGTCCTAAAATCGCCGATCTCCGATGCAAAACGTAGCATGTCTGCCGTGGCCCAAACACTAACTAAGGTTAACAAACTCCTTTTTCTAGTAAGAAGGAGAGTTTGTTTGCCCTTTTCCCCAAGTTCAAAGGGGTACACATACATCTGCCGTCCACTACCCAACTCAAAGAACTAAGAACCTAAGAATAATAAGAACATAATACTTATCACATTTTTACAGCACACATAAAACACTACAATTCCACAAGAAATGTCCGGCTTGGCTGATAGGAACTCCCCATATAATTAATTTTAGAATTAGGATTATAGAATTATAGAATTTCCAGATTTGTTTGAACTCACTGTTCCATTACCTCGACCTGTATGTGAGTCAACCAGGATATATATTGGTCCCTAACAAATATTTTGTGTCCATCAAGCTGGAGTATACCCATAATAAAATCTAGAATTCTGTACTGTGTCAAAAAATAGTGCATTACCTGAGATAAATTATTAAAAGATCGGCATAAAGTAACTACTACAGCTGCGAGAGAGCCCAACCACGCCCCCCACCCTCCCTCTATCGGCTTCAGGTCGCCACGTGCGAGCGATGCCTTTGGTATTGCAAGCATCAGGCGGGTCATACGCTTGTTTGCCACCGTAGTCACATAAAAACCGGCAAAGTGCGTGTCGGACTTGCGCATGAAAGTTTCCGTACCACCGTAAAATAAAAACGTCAAAATATTAAGTTCTTGTATGGGGACCCCTTTATTTTTAAGTTTTATTTTATTTTTAGTACTTATTTGTTGTTGTAGCGGCAACAGAAATACACATTCTGTGAAAATTTCAAGTCTCTATTACGCTTCGTGAGATACAGCCCGCTGACAGACGGACAGACGGACGGACAGCGTAGGCTTAGTAATAGGGTCCCGTTGGCACCCTTTGGGTACGGAACCCAAAAAAATAATTTGTCAATATACATTGACCTACCTTTTACAAAATTAGTGGTAGGTGGGACATTGTTTCCCAGGTCAATGAAGATTACATCCTACATCCTTGGCGCAATATTTACACACACAACTATGACATCATACTATCAAATTTAACAATCATACTACTTCAAATCAATGACATAAGTGCAAGTTGTTTGGTAGCCCACTTCTAAATCCGTGGGTGTTGAGTACTATATTCTTTTTGTTACGCCCGCTGATTATCATGTAACGTCTTATCTTTGAAAGTGTTACGTTATTGCTAAATATTTAAGTGTTTGAGTCACTGCTTAATTGTAGCACTTATTGTTAGTTTGTTTGGCTTAGCAAATGTAGTTTGTGAAGTATCCTGGATTTAATTAAAATTACCTACATACACTTGTTACATTTATAATTTGTATGATAGCCTGCCTGTGTATTTAGCACAGGTGTATAAAATCCTGTTTAGGTTTGAAAAGAGAGTTTAGGAAATTTAATTTTAGGGCCTTTTTCAAAATCGTCAAATAACTCTCATCCAACAAATAAATATTGCGTTTCCATCTATCAAAACTGCATACCTATTTAATCAGTGTATAAAAGTTATCTAACGGTTCTGAATCGGGAAATTATTAAATGTCATAATTAAACCTAAATTCAATAGGTACTTACTTAAATTGAAATGTATTAGGTACATTAACAGAAAGACCGAATTTGAAATTCCCAGAATGGAAGGCGACAGCGACTTGCTACAAGTATCTTTTCACTTTTTTTTCGTCTGCCGCTCGAGACACGCGTCTCAACGCAGCACAAGCTCATAGTTTAGATTATCATTTGAACCGAACCGCGCTAATGTACGCACATCTTTACTAGTGACTATCATTTACTTTTTTATTTGCACATTTTTTTATTTTTAATGCATCCTTTTTTGTTTCTTTGGTACTTTCAGTGTTAAGTTACGGTGCATCATGTGTTGGGCAGCTGAGTTTCATGTTATTTGTGTACATGGTTGTGTTATGTAAAATGCACAGTACTGTATAGTATTGGAGTGCGTATCTATGTAGTGCATGCGTTGATATTGCACCCAAAGTAGCGTGGAGACAACATGACAAATTCACAGGTATTATTCTTTTGCACTTTTTATTTTATTTGTACTTTTAAGTTTTGTGTTAAGTATTTGAACAGTTCTCAAATAGTTAAGTCCTTCTGAACTGTTTGAGACATATTTATTTATTTTAAGTTCTGACTTAACAGTACTCAAATGTTGAGGAGAGTTGCTCTTTTAACGAGGTAACAGCCGAATACTTAAATGCATCTCAAATTATTATAACCCACTAAGTAAACAATTTAAGACGCTGTTATACGATATATGCAATTTTTTGACTCGTCAAATTTGAGTTGCGTACGAATATTCGGCCGTAAGTCTATTCTGTGAAGTAAGTCTCTAGGACTAAATTGACAATGATGACAAAACTATCTATTAAAGACACGACAAAATTCAAATTAATCTTAATTTGGTTGAATAGAATTGGCGTCAATAGCTCCTAAAAGAATTTACAAAGCGTTTAGCATATTGCTCCGTTTATAAAGTGGAGCGTCTTCTGTGTAAGACTGTCTGATATTAACAATCCGTTACGTAATTATGTTAATTGCTTTTAATTTCCGTGGTACCGCTCCTGCGCGTTATAAACGTTTTAATGAGTCAATAACATTGGTTGAATTCAGTGTATTATGCGGGTTAAGATACAATGAATTCTTTATGGAATTGAGAAATGCTGTTAAGTCTTCACAGCAACATGAGATGGGGATCCTTAAGTTTCGCATTCTCTTACATGCTCTATAGTGCTAAGTCGCGAAGGATGTGTACAGTTTTCTGCTTAGCCATTCAGTCAGTTCTAAATACATCTAAATAGCAGCGATGTCTTTCTAATTCATAAATTATGCGTACTCACGTAGTAGAGATTTGAGAATTACGACTTTACCGGCACTCGCATGCAAAATGGCAATACAATATGGCAGTCGCTTCGTATCGACCGGGAAGCTCCCTCTAAATTGCCATCAAATTGTTAATAGAATTATGTTTCATTATAAGTACATTTCTAAGAATTTTTATTACTAAAGATAGTAAACTAACAATAGTTCCAATTGATCAAAGATCAGCCAATTCATCTAAGAGAGATACACGTTCTTGTAGACTACAAGAACTCTGCAAGGCAAACGATGCTCTACAATGTAGAGCATCATTTGCCTTGCGAAGCTCCGTCACTGTCTGGTAATAAATACTACATTGACATATCAATGGAAAGTAATGCCACCGAGACTGAAACTTCGGATTTATGGCCTCAATTAACA
The DNA here is from genome assembly GCA_947859195.1 of Drymonia ruficornis. Lineage (NCBI taxonomy): Eukaryota > Metazoa > Arthropoda > Insecta > Lepidoptera > Notodontidae > Drymonia > Drymonia ruficornis. The sequence goes on along the minus strand of OX401912.1, from coordinate 8,131,926 downwards.
GTTAGTAATGGTTCAACTGGATCGTCTGAGAGAAATTAACACGGTACGATATCTAGTTGCTTTTAATTGCTGAAACATTTTATTGGAAAGTTGGCATCATATTCTCAGATCTATTGCTGTATTTCAGTGAATATTTATTACTAACTTACATATTTTCTGGAGGCTAATAAGGAAGAATGATAGTTAAACAATGTTATTGAACATTCCATCAAATGATTGATCAAACTGACTGACGATAGCACTCTGGATAATTTCATTCAGCATTTCCATACAATGCATGGTGTGAGCGAACCGCTCGCTCCTTTCGTGGTTTTTGGGATGCTTACGCGTTGTGACCTTATTTGGTGCGTCCAGTAAATTGCATGCCTCGCTTGAACACGCTTATTATGATATGTATGCGTTCCGACATCGAAACTGAGTCCTCGGGCGCGGCTTACGCCTGATGTAGACGCGGCTATTGAATAGAGTTCCAAAGTCAAATCACTATATGTCAGTCATGTGTGCTTTGAATATTTAATCATACTATCCTTCTCCGTATCCTTGCGTATCGTATGATGATGCGTTTGTGCGTATGGTAGAGCGTGCGTACTACGACGCGTGCATATTCGGTATAATGCCGATATAATTATACAAAGACTGGTAATCGATGTTTCATAATTCAATCAATGGATCAATGGATTAGTAAAGAATAAAATATCTCTTCGTTTGTGTTTTCCCCATTTGAATAATTCATTGTTGTTGTTTAATTTTCTCTTATTGCGTGCAAGTCAACATGGTAACATGTCAACGTGGTAACATTTAGTATATGCATTACTTAATTATGTAAGAGTCAGACGTAACGTGGGACATTAAAAACTATAATGTTAATAAATGGCTGCATCTACATTAGGCGCATACCGCGCCCGAGCACTCAGTTGTGACGTTGGAACGCATACACACATAATGTCTCAACATAAGTGCTCGTGCGAGGCATGCGAGGCATCTGGACGCACCAATTAAAATGTGCTTTTATCCACGATTACACAAACAGTTACCTGCCAAGTTACTTTCTGATGTTAGATGTTTTTTCTTCAATACCTATTAATAATTACATTATGTGCGTTAGTCGTCAATTCTATTCGTTGTTATTGGTAGGTAGACTAGGTATCTAATAAATTAAGACGGGTGAAATTTGATAAGCCTTCGTCAACAACATATTTTGCTATCTAAACGTAATTTAAATCCTAGACAGGTATTACTGGCATGTTAAAAAAGTAAGTTTAAAAACTAAAACCCGACTACGGAAAAAACGCGCTCTAAAAAGTATAAAACAAGAAAATATTCTCATCTAGAGGATAGCCGTGGTCCGTGTTGGTCTTTTAGGGCCAAATGGCATATGAACACGGACCACGGCTATCCTCTAGATGAGAATATTTTCTTGTTTTATACTTTTTAGAGCGCGTTTTTTCCGTAGTCGGGTTTTAGTTTTTAAACTTACTTTTTATTTAATTATTTTGGAGTTATAGGTAACAATATATATTTTTTTGAAATGTGCTCATCAAGCTCTTTCATTTGATACCCCACACGGTTTCATTAAAAAAATATTTTTTTTTAGTTCATGACGTTATGTCCTCTAGAGGGCGCCATATGCAATTTTATGTGACGTCACATAGCCTATAACCAGCGCGCCGTTAAGCCGCTTCTAACGATACCTCATTTGTCAAAGTACGACAAGTAGTTTGGGATTTAGGTGGGAACAGATGCACATACATACATACATACATACATACATACATACTTACATACATACATACATACATACATACATACCGGTCAAAATCATAACCCTCCGCCGTAGTCGGGTAAAAAATAGACAATTGCATTGCATAAAATGGTGACGGTGCGTTATATTTCCAAATCAATCTAACAATTTAGATTGATTATTATAGATTGATTGATTATTTCCTAAACTATTTCTTAGTAACGCGCGCGAAACTTTTATAAATCTATGCTAACTCATTTAGTTTTTGCAATATTCACTATTCCCAAAATTTCAGGTATGGTTCCGTGGCGTGAGGAGTTCCAAGTTTCGCCATGTTTATGGCGTGCCTTTCAAAAGGGAACGTTGCTACGACAACATAAAGATTACGAGGAATGCGCACGACTCAAATTTTTGCGCTGTCAACCCCAAATTCGTTGCCATAGTAACAGAGGTCGCTGGAGGCGGCGCCTTCCTTGTTCTGCCTTTGGATCATGTAAGTATGGTAACATTCTATGCCTTATAGATTTTACAAGGTGGACTTTGAAGTAAAAATAAATGTATGAGATTCCTTCCCCTCTTGCTAAATGGGGTTAGGAATCTCCATAGAAATCCACGAAAATAAAGATAATAGGTCATAATAGTTCCTAAGGTTTCAAAGGCACGCTTGGCTGCACAGGGAATATTTACAGCATAAGCTGAGCTCTTTTGTCTATTGACACCCATGATAATGAGAGCTTAGCTCTTATCACGGGTGTCGATATTAAACAGAGCTCAGCTTATGCTGGAAATGTTACGTGAAGTAGTCTCCTATATACCTACCTACTATGTACATTGTGTACATAGCACCAATATTAGTTTATTTTGTTGACTCTATCCAAAATGGTATGAGTTATGTACACAAGAGACTGCGTGAGTGTAAACCTTGACCTTGACACATGTTTCGTGGTATCTTATTATTTTCACACACATTTGGATGTCAATTTTCATGTTGGTCAACCACTACGATTTTTTTTCTGCAAATTGAACGTTGATGCTTGGCATTTAAAGTTTTAATTAAAACTTCTTGATGCAAGTGGTTGACTCCTTATTATTTGGATTCTTGATGAGAATTGAATGCGAAGCCAGTTGTAATTTGCATCGTGAGAATATTTCGGTACATAGTGTTAATTAAGTGTCAATGTTGTAATGTCCTGGCATTTCAAACATCTGATGCAAGTGTATGGTTAAAGCGTTAAATTGTTTGTATAAAAGCGGTCATATCGCTGTGCGTGCAACATAACTCATAAGATAATAAGATATGATAAGAGTTTTACGGTTTTATTCTTTACTAGTTTATTTTTCAGAGTGCACCTACATAATAATATAATTTATTAATATCTTTCAAATGATCCACATGTTACTAGGTCAGACGTTTAAAAGTTTATATTGATTGCAAAATTGCATACTATACTTGGTTGCTAAACAAACTTGTAATACGATTGCTAAATGGAAATATATTATGCTTATCTATTACTATTGAAGAAGAACATAGAACCCAAAAAAAAACAGCTTTTATTAGAGCTTTGACGCTAAAATCGTTGACCAATCTGACACAATAACTGCATAGCAATCTAGTCTTGACTTTTACTTTACTCCGAAGTCATTAAGGCGGAAGTCTGTCTATACTTCGTAAGTCTATGTCCTTTTCTTTTTAGACCGAGATCGATATCATAATTAGTTTCTATTTCTAAATTCAAGGTGCACAGGTTTCAAAGAGATTCTATTAGAGAACAATGTTTTTGATATCTTTTTATCTATTTGCAGACTGGGAGGTTGGACTTCAATGCCAGCCGAGTGACCGGCCACAAAGGCCCAGTGCTGGACATCAAATGGAACCCGTTTAATGATAACATCATTGCCTCGTGTTCTGATGATTGCACGGTAATTCTCGTTCCAATTTATTTTTGTACCACATTTTTATTGCTCATTATAAAAATGGTCGACCAACATCGTTGGCCAAACTCTTGGTATTAGACCGCCAACTTATTGAACCACTCTTAATTTAAAATTGGGGAAAAGTTCAATAAGTCCTTCGTGGTCGGCGCGCCGTCGGCGACGCCGCGGCGCGGCGTGAACAATATGATTGCTGCAAGCCCAAATATAATTAATTAATTATACCTCGTAACTTATAATGAGACTACTGGTCATAGAGCGTTATCTTTGTCTTGTCTTTGCAGTTTTTTTTTCACTAATAAAAAATATTTACGAGACCAATATTGGTCGTTGGTTATATTCGGGCGTTGGGCCAATACGCACGTTGTTGGTACGTGCAGGCGCAATTCGTTCATGGCAATTGACGACCATTATTACTGGATGTTCCGTTTCACCAATTACATACATGTTTTTGTTGATACGAAAGTGCGCCAACACAATGCCTGTTCTATAATGCGTATATTCAGCTATAATATTGGTTTATTATCTAATCTAAAAGTGCGTAGCTATTGTTTACAATGCTTATGGTTTCATGCCATTGTGTTTAGGTTATCGATTAAAATGAATGATGCATTCGTGATTGCCGTCATCCATGCATTCTTCTTATCGTATGGTTAGTGACCGACTTGGCGTCAGAGTTGTTTAAGGCGCCCGAAGGCCTCTGACAAAGCTTAACGACTGCTGCCAAGATGACACCATTTGTGACCGACTTTTTACGTGCCCTCCGAAGCGCGAAGACGCTCAGTTCAAATGCCAGTAAAATGGTCACCCATCTCTGACTGACCTTGCCAAGCGTGCTTAATCTCAGATCGTGTACCGACCTGTGATTGCAGCTGGCTATGAGCGTCTCATCCATTAATTAGACCACCTATATTCCAGAGTGATACTTAATTCTGTACCAATTTCGTTATTGAAATATTCCTATGTGGGTGGAAAATTCCTACACAATTAATTAAGCACCTGTCTATCACTAGTATCAGTAAAGTTAATCAGGATGGATCTAGGATTTACTTTGTAACACCTGCATTACTAAGCATTATCTATACTGTTGACATGTGCTTATCTATGTCAGGATAAGTGTTGTTATTTTACTCTAGCTCATAATGTTTTAGTACTTGCCTACTTTTTTACCATTACTATGTCGTTATGATCATAGACAATAATTTCTTTGGTTATCATACCGATATGCGATGGAATTTGGTCTCAATGCACTAAAAGGTAGTGTTGCTACGGCTGCGCCACGTTGAATTGACTGACCATAGACACTAAAGTACGTACACATGTGGTGGTTCATGTGTTTGTGTTGTGATTATCTGTATTTATAGTGACACTGACAGCAATGAAGTGACAGATAACGTCACCCAATCGAATCAAGCGACATCTGCGCCTTAAATCGCTCAGCCATTGTCGCGGCACTGTTGTGTTTTGCTAACCGTGCGTTTCCACTGCGCAATAACATGCTGTCACAACATATTGTTGTCTCTATTTAATGAGAGCAAAAAAATAGAGATAGCAATATGTTGTGTCAACATGTTTTTGCGCAGTGGAAACGCACGGTAATAGTGGTCAACCCTTCAGAAGCCGATCAGCCGGTCGGCCGACCAATCTGAGGGTCGCACTAGCTCAATGGCAGTGGCTAAGCGACTTAGGACCCTGGTAAACTTTTTTTGTCCTTGTCTAGGTGAAACTATGGCACATCCCAGACGGCGGGTTGTCCATGCATCTGACGGACTGGTTGGTGGAGCTTCATGGCCACAAGCGGCGCGTCGCATACATCGAATGGCACCCGACTGCTGAAAACATACTGCTCAGCGCGGGCTTCGACTATTTGGTGAGTAACTATTACCACATGCCTCCTAGCCAAGTGTTTATAGAATTTGTTACGCTAAACTGTATGGAAATAGCAATAAAACAGCTTATTGCATCCTTGCTTACGATCTGTTACATTTAATTTGAGAAAAAAAAATGAATTTTCCCAATCTGTCCCAAATGTTTGAAATGAGATGTTGGACCGACTACAGTCTGCGTTGCGTTATCTAAATTCTTGAGCCATCATATTTATTGCAGTCAGTAAGAAATCGGCAATGTGCGAGCAATGCCTTTGGTATTGTAAGCATCTATAGGCTACGGTAACTGCTTAACATCAGGCGAGACGTACACTATCTTGCCACCGCAGTCCTATAAAAAAAAACATATTTTATTAACATTTCGTGACTTAATAAAAATATAGAAGAAGATGCTAATTATTTCTTGATTCTACTAGTCGTGATCTAAAACGTCTTCACATTTGTTCTAAATAATGAATACAGTACTTTCATACTCGCATCTTTAGCGTACAATTGTTATTACCAACTGTCACGCGATACTAAATGCAAAACGTTTCGCGATTATCGTAACGAGCGTTTATTTTCGCGTGTATTGGAGTAATGATGCTTAGAAACGTTATTGGATCAATAGTTTATACCGTTGTGTTTATTGGGAAGTTATTCTTCCTCAACAAGTACCTATTATCAGATAAAAGTGACAGTAGACTAGGTACATAATATATAGGTACTCCTACTATTGTTATGCTACTCTGTTAAGTTGTGAATAGAGTCAAATTTATATAGTACCATATTCCGTATCTTAAAGAGTACCTACCATCAATATACCATCTCAATTCGCGTAGCTTGTCAATATCTCTGTCAGTTAAAGACCTAAGAGCATGAACGTAATACTTAAGAGTTAAAAATTCCTTGCCTAAGAGAGACCGTCTTTAGCTGACGTCATTTTCTATTACTAATTAACTTGGTAGTGTTGAAGACCCTTACACTGTGCGTCATCCTAGCGACCAATACGAACGCTTCATTTTAATGCGCTGAGTAAAATTAAGCGTTCCCATTTCGTCGAGAAGAGCGAGCCAGCTCACCCAACCAGCCACCGTTCGACGTTGACATTCGGCCTTAAACTATAGTCGAATTGCTAACCAGACGAAAACTGACAGCTGAACTGACAGCTATTTGTTCTATTTATATCGAAAAATGACAGGAGCACCTGTCAGTTTACTCCGTCTGATTAGCAATTCAACAATAAACTGCACTAAACTGTACTTACTTTCTATACATGATTATTATTGTGTTCAGATATTCGTATGGGATGTGGGCAAGGGCGAAGCAGTGAAGGTCATCGACTGCCATACCGACGTCATCTACTGCATGTCGTTCAATCGCGACGGCTCCTTGCTCGCCACCACTAGCAAGGACAAGAAACTTCGCGTCATCGAGCCTCGGCGAGGGATTGTTTTATCTGTAAGTACATATGTCTATCCTCTTTCAACGTCTTCTATTCTTTATTTTGTTTGAATTCGTGCTGGTTTCAAGGCAATTTAGCTTAGCTTCGGGACTAACTTAATGGGCAAACCTTGGCGTCTTCGATTCACACTACTGTCGACTTACAGGAGTAACAGTGGTATGGTGAATCTAGTTCTGAATATACACTACTCAACAAAGTCTAGGGAACAAGCAAACATGTCAACTCATTTATGAAACTCTTAGCAGCAAAAAATACCTTTCCCATTTCAATTTACCGGTCAATAGCAAAACTACTCGCTTCGTTCTATGTCGATGTTAGTACGTAGTTTAACTTTTTCACACTAGATGTCACTAAGTGTAGGGTGATAAAAAAGACGTACAGAGGGTCGCCATCTAGTGTCGAATAGAATTATATTTGGAATGCGAACGTTGGCAAGACGTACTGCACAGGACGAACGCCAACAGCACACTGACTTAAGCCACGCCTACTGTGATGACGTCAATGGCCTAGTTGAGCCATGTGGCCGAGTGGCTTAGACCCTCTCCTCTAAGTAATTGGTCAGTAGTTTTTAACTATAGTGTTCGTTATGAGTTGATTTGTTGACCTAGTATTGATTCTCATTACAGGAAGGCGTGTGCCACCAGGGCACCAAGGCGTCCAAGTGCCTGTTCCTGGGCGGCGCGGGCCGCGTGCTCACCACGGGCTTCTCGCGCTACAGCGACCGCCAGTACGCCGTCTGGGACCAGCACGACCTCGCCGAGCCGCTAGTTTGCGAGACTATTGACAGCTCTTCTGGAGTCGTATTCCCGTATTACGATTATGATACTAATATGGTGAGAATAAAATGGTACTTGCACTGGGCAGACTAACTGGGCCCTTAGCCATTGCAATTGAGCTGCTATCGACCCTCTGATTGGTCGGTCAGAATAAACCGACCAATAGCCAACTTCCGAACGACTACAATTGGCGCTGTGCCCAAAAGAGGAACTAACGTGTTAAATAATGAAATTTCATATGTTGACAGTCTTTTATTGCCGCTAACGTCGCTCTCAACAGGCGAGATGAGTTTGTGGGACAGGCAGTCTGGCACGGAAAATGTTATTACATTATGTCCATACATTTATATAACCACGCGCGGCGGAGCGCTCTGATTATGTTGGATTTTTACAGTATTAAAGTATTACAAGATCCGCTGGCCTCGTCTACAGTGATGAAACGCAGACGCTTACGCAGGTTACCTGCATTTCGTGACATACGGAATTCATTTGAATAATTCCAATGTGTGCAGGTATACCTTGCTGGCAAGGGCGACGGGAATATCAGGTACTACGAAGTGGTCGACGAGCAGCCGTACGTGCATTTCCTCAATCAGTTCCTATCCGGCAACCCACAAGTAAGTTGAAGGCATTTCTCAGTGATGTTAAATGCTTCTATTATGTGCCAAGTCTGAACTTTAAAGTTACGAAATCTCAGAACATGCAAACCTTTAGGATCACTAAGAAATTATAATAGAAAACTGTCATTTTGAAGCGATGGGTGTTTATCATTTGTAATTCTGACCACTGCAAATGTCTCTTGAATCGTCTCTTGAATCATCGGAATAGGGCTTGAATAATGTATTTGGTTTGACTCCAGCGAGGGCTGGGCTTCATGCCGAAGCGAGGCGTGAGCACGGCCTCTTGCGAGGTGTTCCGCTTCTACAAGCTGCACACGTCGCGGGGACTGTGCGAGCCCATCTCTATGATCGTGCCACGCAAGTCCGACTGCTTTCAGGTATAATAACTCATTAAGTTTAGATTAAGTAAATCGTAGCATGTGGCAATCAATAGTCCCGTAGGATACAGGCGTGAGTATATGTATGTATGTAAATTAAGATGACCGCTTAGAGCAGTAGTGCGAGCATATGCCGCTCGGCTCACTGCATCTGGTGGTTGTGGGTTCGATTTCCGTCAAATGCAAATTTCGGAAATGGCCGTTTCGTAATTTGCCCTGGTCTGGTGTCACTGGTATCACCCCCAGGCTATTGTACGGTACCCATAGTACAATCTTTCCTTAGTTTGGGACCATACAGTTCAGCCAAATCTAATCTTAACACTAAAAATCACGTCCATGGGAAAAAGGTTCTCGGTATTCACGGTCTAAACTGAAAACTAACTACAATATATATTAAATTCCAGGAGGATCTATACCCAGACACGGCCGCGCCGTTGCCCGCATTATCTGCGAAGGATTGGCTGAGCGGAATGAACACGCCGCCACTGTTAATTAGCATGAAAACAGGTAACGTTAAATTATACGGACACTCGACGCTCTCAACTTAATCGGATAGAATACTTTCGGAAAATTAAGTGGTCCTCAAGTAATAGTTCTAGAACAAATATCTACGGGAACTACGCGCGCGCGTTATAATATGACTTGATTTTGTAACATAGTAAGAAAACTTATTGAGTTCACCTAGCCACTTGGCCGATCGTAGTGGACAGTCAAACGGAGAGGAGTGTATGCAGTATAGTGGCAATAGGCACTTTCTATCGGGACATTTTATTTATGCAACTCCGGCGGTAGCCTGCGAGCGCCTGATGTTGAGCAGTTACGGCAGCTTTATAGATCTTTATATCAAATGCCGAGTGTCCACTGGCAAGAAAACTTGCACAAGCGACTTCCAATGTGTAAACACTCACGCAAGTGGACTTCTGCGACTTGCCGAACTTTCTGCAAGTCCCACATGTACACGGTTGTGTAAAATTGCAGTCAGTGGAAACACGTCGGCAAGTGACTTATGCAAGAAATTGCGGAAGTTACTTGCCAGTGGACACACGGCAAAAGGCATCGCTCGCACGTTGCCAACGTGAAGAGGAGTGAGATATCGGAAGGGGGTTTGGGCTTACGGCTCTATACCAGACTAACAGCGAATTTGATGCAATAGAGTGGATTTCTGCCTGTTTAAAGCCTTAATATTGTCACGATTTTATATTAAAACATTAGTTCCTTGAATGGCGGCGACTTATAACGCGGTGTTAAGATTTTTTGCGATTTCATATAGGTGATTGGGATTTTATTAATAAAACTTTTTTTCCCAAAACCTCGCTTAACATGATATTTCATTAGTTCAAATAATCGAAACCTATTGTAGTGGCAATTTTTGGGACTCTCAACACTGCCTTTTCGAGGAATTCAGGTGTGTTATGTATGGACGTTTGAATGTAATATGGGCCGGCAGGCGTGACGATATCGACGCACAAGCCGCGCACGAGCAGCGCGGCCGCGCCGGCGCTGCAGCCGCAGGACGCCAACAACCGCAAGAAGTTCGCCTTCCTGTCGCGCGAGACCACGCCCGACTACCGCCCGCTCGGCACCTGGCAGCCCGCCACCGACAACCAAGCTGACAACGATCTACAGGTACCCACATACTAGACTTAAGGCCTCCCACATACTTAAGTACACATATTTTAGTACTCCCATACTAGATTTAAGGCACTGACATCAATCGTAGCTCAAACCCACGGGAGAGAAAGGAGCGTGTGTCGGAACATCCCTCGCACAAGATGATGTCGCTCTTCGAATGCTGTGTTTTGACGGTGGAGGACGTTCAACTTCGTTATTAGTTAATCTCTCTTCCATATAGAATCGACAGTTTAAACTCTCCAAGATTGATCAACTACCCTTAATCTTACGGCTCTTATAAGCACACTTATTACGTCCTTAGATGGTTCAAATTGATAGATCGTAAAGCGTGTGCATTAATCCCGCTCATTCTTCTTCTTATCGTATGGTTAGTGGCCAACCTAGTGTCAGAGTTGTTCCAAGCCGTCCAAAGGCCTCTAACATGGCTTAACGACTGCAGTCTAGATAACAACAACCGGGACCGACTTTTAACGTGCCCTCCACCCGCTCATTATTATTGGGTATTCCAAGTTTTCTGTTAGTCCTCATTAAAAGTCGACTATACTGCACAATGTTTTTATTATGTATCGAGAGGAACTTAAATACCTACAGATACGTACGACGTTAGCAGGTACTCATTGACTTAAAACATCAATTGAATAGTCTGGAAAATACTTTAGTGGAACTGTACGAGTATTGACAGCATCGAATGTACCGATTGAGTGATCGAATCTTTAAAGAGTCTCTAGTGGAAACGTGTAACCTTACTGGTAAGTTTATAGAGACTTGATCATCACTCGGATCAGTATTCGAAACCTTTCAAAATTCATAGGTACTAAGGGCCCAGGTTGCCATAGTACATAATCATTAATCTTCACAGGTACAAGTCAATGAGAAGTCTCAGAAGACCAACGCGAACCAGAACACGAAATTCCATCAACTACAGCGCATGTTCGGCAAGCAGACCGGCGACGCCGAGCCCGTGCCGCTCTACAAACAGATCAACCAGGGCGACGTGTTTAGCACTGAACACGAGGTATTTACCATCACACTACATCCTTTATTACATGTAATAAAATTTTCGGGGGACGGAGTAAAACACTGTCAGTATATGACCAATATCGCAATGTACGTACACAGAGATATCGACGGTATCGGAATACTTTTGTATCGTGATAACAGTATTGTGGTACGAATCGCTTTCATTGCTAGCTAAACTAAAGCAAACGCATGCAAGCAAATCAAATCCTTTGTGTGATCTGTGTACTATGTACATAGTCAGATCTACCTCTAGACTCGTATCTTCGGGACAATGATCGCCCAAAGTCAAATTGTCAAGTACAAAATCCTATTGATTGTTACGACACATCATCAGGAACTTACCTCCGCTTTTTTTAATAATGACCAATTAACTCATGAATTTCATCAGCATATTTCCGCGTATCACTTACCTAAAATAATATTCTTCCATTCTAGTTACGCCTGGCATTCAACCGCCAAGGTGAGGAGTTGAGAATCGTGAAACGGCAGCTTCAAAACAGCCAGCAGCGAGTTCGCGAATTGGAGCAGCTAGTCGCCGCGTTGCAGGCGAGATTGCAACGGGACGGCTCATAAACAGCTACTGGCACGCTATTGGTTTATTTGATGTCTTAATAAAGCTATCGTGACGTCACGAGAGATCGCAGGCGATTTAAAGTACCTTTTTGAGGCTTCAGGGTGGCGACGAAAATATTCATTACGGGCCCTTTAGACCATGCAATTTGAAGAGCGCTAGATAGTGCAAAAGGTTAGACGTCTGTCGCTAACAAATCCATGTGATGACGACGCTCTGCCAAGACTGATACGATAAAGAAGATTAGTGCTGCTGTTAGTGTGTCTATAGGTACAATACAAAGTTAGTACGCTAACTTAGTATTAGATTGTATGGTCTAAAGGGCACTTTATTTTGCTTTATAGATCGTTAGGCTAAGCTCTTGGTCTAATCGCTCTGACTTATACTTAAGTGTTAAGCTTCATTGTGATTTATTTAGTGTTTCCCAATCGAATGTTTCACGATTTTTTTACGCTGGTAACGTTTGGGGATGTCTGCGCTCGATTCAAATAAGTATGAGCAATCGATGTTACAATTTGAGTACTGGACCATTATAAAAGTGAATCCATGAATAAATAATTTAAGTTATTTTAAGTTTGACCTATTAAACTTAGGGGTTTTTGTTGTAAATGCGCTAGTTTTTTTTTATTATATATGTATCTAAACAAATTGGTCTCGGTTTTTGGCTTGCTCAAATGTTTCAGATGTAAAAAAATAGCGACGTTAAAAAGACGTGAGCATGCAGTATTAAAAATTGTTCATTCCAAAATTCTGAATTCCGCCATTGGCATTTGATTTTATTGTTTCTAAGTCTGTATTTTATATACATTTAAATTTTTTGGCCTAATTTATAAATTAGCGTGAAGTAGTTGGCCTTGATCATTTCTATGAATAGTAATAATACCATGACATTATCTCATTAATGTTCCTGTCACAAAGTGTTTTATCACTAGGTATAACTTATTATGGACTAACCGCCAAATTTATAGGTTTTCAGCCAGTTTACAATGGATTTACAAAGCCTTTCTAGGAACAAAAGTGATTTGTAATGCTAGTGTAAGTTTATCATAACTTGCTATAAATTTGGGGGTAAAACAAGCAACATCAGGGTTACGGTATGATTTTTGACACCATTGTTTTGTGATTTTGGTGATAAGCACCTTTTATGAAAGCGCACATGATATTTTTTTATTCCCAGTTTTGTGGTTAAGTTGACGCCTTGTTAGTGATTATTTTAATAGTCTGATTTTGTATTAGTGTTACCTGTTATTTTATGTTTGTGTTTTGAATTATGTACTACATACATATTGATTATAATGATTTACATAATTAGTTTTGTAGCATTTTTTTCTAATGATGATGATGATGTATTTTGATGTCGTTTCTTATATTGCAAATGAAATTGTACAAAAAGTTACCTGAACTTTATATGTACATATTGTAGATTAATGCTAGATTTTGCAGCCAGCAACGTAGACACACATTTTAGGTGCTAGGTATTCCCAAAAAGCCTAGATTTAACAAATTTAATATTTTCGTCGAATATCATGCTTACAAACTATAGGTCACAAAGAAATTATATAATATTTTTTTATAATAATGAATTTATTTAAGGTATTCATTTGAGAAATTTCACTCTATGCCTAAAATATTTTGTGATCAAATGAGCAACTTTATGTATTGTTACATTCCAATTTCCATTATAATACGCATAATGTTAGTGTGGTAAGTGAAAATGAAAGTATTATTGTGCATTAGCTGGAAATAGTTACTTGGCTAAGTCGGTGTTATATTTATTATTATGTATTTTTATATCATGCTTGTGTAGCACAAATTTTCAATAAATGTTCTAACAATGCTTTTGTTTTTCTCTTTTCATTTCGTTTAATAATGCTCGGAAGGTAAATAATAAAAAGATGATAGTTGTTTGTCGTCATAGGTGGTTTTATTGCTAAAAGTTTGTACATCATATAAAAATATCTTCTAGTCAGTCAGCAAACTTATAAAATGGCGGTTATCAAATCAGATTCCACAGCTTCACCAATCAACATATGAAATAAATTGGTACTTTACGCATATGCATGAAGAACCTATTATACTGTATCTAAAGCTGCAGAAGAAATATTAATAATAGCAGAATTATACAAGTTACATCTGCTACTTGTACTCGTGAAGTTTGGAATGTAGAAATAAGCGCTTCTCTTAAAGCAGGTAGGTCATAGGACCTACCGTATAAACATATACTATAATAAAATAGTGGAATGTATAAAAGTACCTTACACAATAATGTATGAGATTCAAGGTTTGATTGACTGTATGTGGACGGATTCAATTTAAAAAATATACATCAAATCTAATTAAAATACAATCAAAAATCATATCCATCTTAAAACTACAAAATGCACAGTTATTGCATTGTTCTCATTCAAAATCAATATACAATACATACTACAGTCTACAACATAAGATTTATAGCAATAAAATAATGTGATGGCATTATATGACAACTTACCTCCATTAAAAATCAAGTGTTATTACAAAAAAGTTATACACATATGTCTAGTCAAATCCTTGTAAATTTTGACATAACTTGTGTTTAACTTTTTTGTGGTATCATAGCAAAATATTAGTGTGATACTCTAACAAAAACATTAAAAATATGAGACGTCCAAATATGCAGTTACAAATGTACAGACACACCTTTTTTAACTCTTAAAATTATAGATCAGTATCAAAATGTTAATTTATAGAATGCCTCATAACAAATATATCGTTATAGAAGCCAGAATCAAAGCCAATGCCGATATCCTCAAACCGGTAGCAGAGTTACATCCATCTGTGTTGCAAGTGAAGATACAAGTTCTATATTCCAGTTTGTCCCCAGGTTGCTGCACATAGTTGCAGTAGTTACCAAGGTCTCTTGATGAACAGTACCGTTTCGTCCCAATTCCACCTGAAAAATATGTCAGTCATGAAAAAATGATACTGCATGTATTTCAAAAGGTATTCCCACCATTGTTATTATGGCATATTTTTTATTGACTCATTTTAATTATGGCATTTGGTATAATGTCCAGAAAAGTGAGATAGGGATAGGACATTAAAAGGACTAATATTCATCAAGATTTAGGCAGTTATACTCATACTTTGATGATAGTATTTGGTCCAATGTTACATACACATTGGCTCTTGACTTGAACTTGCATTACAAATTAGTTTTGTTCCTAGAAATGCCTTTTAAAACCGTAGTGAACTGGCTAAAATCTCCATAAATGTGATAGTGATGTAATGGGAGATAAGTGAGGATTAAGATGTTATTAATCTATCTATCAGCTAGAAGATATTTTTTTATTTACTGCTAGTGTCTGGACATAGGCCTCCCTAATGACTTCCACATTATTACTCCCCCAGTCCACCGGCACCTGATATTCGGAGGATTACTGACACACCTAGGGAGTGCTTTTTAAGAAGTGGTGATTAAAGTTCTATAAACAAACCTTCCCATTCAACTACTGTGTAATAATTTTGTTAGTAATACAGTGACCATTACTTACCGATAAAAACAAATATTTTCACCATATACCAGTGTAAAGTGCCCTGTGCTGTAAAACTCAAAACCCAGTGCAATTAATAAGTGGATTAGTATTGTATTAACCAAATTAAACCAAACTATGAGTACAGTAATGTCCAGTTCTTATATTGTCATCTGTATTAGATAAAAAAAATCAACCTATTCATACTTTAGCCACAGATTTAGCACTGAGAAGTTTATTAGGCTTACTTCTCTTTGTATTTGGCTAAAATATTCGTAGCAGACAGTTGTTCATGCCATTATACTTTGTCTATTACACACTTTGTCTATTAAACTACCTATAAGTTCATTCATCAATCATCATTCATCAATTCATAGTATGCTTATTTAGATATAGGAACTGAGCATTATTAATTTTACATTTAAACATTGCTTGTACATTCAACTTTTTTTTCTCCAGACACTATTATTTTGTTAATACAAAAGTAAGCTCTTCTTGAGAGATCTCAGTGACCAGTAATGGGCTTATTCTTTTTCTCACAGTTTTACGTGTGATTTTAGAGTCAAAGAAAAATTTTGACACCTGAGTCCCATGGAAATTGGTCAGACGAAGAATGGCCGAATGAGACAATAAAATAATTACTTGATGACAGCAATGTTTATAAGTAATAATTCCAACAGATAAGCAAAAATAACCCTTGTTCACATGTTAGTAAAGACCTGCACGTTTGATACAGTATTGTGCTTCGTACACATGCCCGCACGAGTTAGGTTTCAGTATGCCACCATCCAAGTTCATCAGACCGTCACCACATTCCATTGTTGATGACGAGTTGCATTGATAGCAATCTATTGCCACACCTGTTAGTTTTTTTTTAAATAGATTATGTTTTTACCTTTGTCTAGCATATGAATAAAAGAAATTAAAGAAAAATAAATAAAAATATATAAAAGAAAATAAGGTAGATAGGTCAGGAAACACTTAAAGTTCAAAGATAGCTAGTATTAACTGATTAAAATAGATTTTGGTACCAGATCCCCAGTTAGTTGTGCAGGAATATAATAGAACTATTATAACATAGAGATGGTTTCCGATCACAAGTTACACAGCCAATGAGTCATTGACCGCTTAAGGGTATATTAGTGAGCCTCAGCCTTTTCTATACTGATGCCTCACCTTCGAATCTCCCGACGTGCTTTATACAATACTGGGCGTCGTGTATATTCGCACAGTCAGATGGTACCAAGTCTACATCACTATCAAGATACTCATTGCACTGAAACGGATTGTCTGAATCCGTCCCATAACACTGATAGCAGTTTATCGAATCAACTAAAAATGAAAACAAAATATAATAAACAAACCAAATCACAGAAATTTACGAAACAACGCCCTAATGTTGATACCTGTTTTCCATGTTGTAAACGATATGCACAAACACAGAATTATGTTTTCCGTCAGCCTCGTCATTATGAAAATGTATTTTTATTGAAACGATGTCGCCTTATTAAGTAATTATTTAAAAAAATCAATATATGCACTTTCCAAACAAACTTTCGTCTTACTCAGTCAACGACGGTTAATGACACATGAACATTCCAGACGATAATATTTTAAACATGAGAAGAAGAACGATATATGACTCATACTGCAAGGAAGATAAGGATGGTGAATAAAAGCGTTAAAATATTCTATGGACCCGGACTGCGCCTGTCACTTTGACAACTAGGTGGGGCAGGGCTCATAGAGAAAGCGTCAATAGAGATGACACGGTAATAATAATACCGTGTTTGAGCGAGACATGCTAACGCCCGATATCCTAAGAGTGAAAGAGATAGACGTACTATCTTTTGTCACTTTCGCCCTTAGTTTGTTGGGCTCAAACTTTTGGTAGGTCTTTGGTCCAGTATGAGCCAAACAAAGCATCACCCAACCAAATTTAGAAGTTGTATACGTCAGATCACGTTCCATAGACATTAGGGTTAAGCGTAATTTAACAGGATTATACATCTTTTGTCCCTTACGGGTGTACGCGCTTGTCAAATCTACAGGTACATTCTTTATCTAAGGGCAGGGCTTCAACGGATGTTTGGGGTTGCCAAGTCCCAATAGTGAATATAGGACGAAAAATTGAAAAAATCTACGTAAAATGCTATTAGAAACTATAATAGGTATAGTTCGCGACAGGTCGAGATGACATTCGGGTTATGAGCTTTTTGCAGAATAAAATCCGAATCAAAATTAGCAGGACCCGATAAACAATTAAAATCGCCCACAACATTATTAAATTAAATTATTTTGTTAATTGCGTTGCGGGTCCTGGTAATTTTGATTCGGATTTTATTCTGCAATAAGCTCATAACCCGAATGTCATCTCGACCTGTCGCCTTCTATAGGTAATGATAAGTTATTCTGTTTACAGATCTAAACAATTTTGTTTTTTTTTTCATGACAAACCTCAGACGAATTAGTCTAAGCGACAAAAACAATCTTAGCTAACTAATACATCAGTTATGATGGATCTAGGTGTGAGCGTTATTTCACATCACCGGTTATATTAACTGGTTACGAGTTACCTAATTCACCGGATCACTGTTTACGCGACGAATGAGTAACTGGTGATTTTTGTAACAGGTTATTTAGCTGTAGCCCCGCCCCAACTACATCATAGATATTATGTCACCGGCCACCCATAGACATCTAAAAGTAACAAATATCAATGTTTGTATTTTTGTATACAAGAAGCTAGTAGTGACGAAAACCATAGGGTTACAAAAATAACCAGTTACAAAAATCACCTCGGTGACGCCCTCAAGGTAACCGGTTACGTTACGTTTCGTGAAAATAATGTAACGACACACGTCTAGATGGATCGCAGAAACTAATTCAGATTTTACTTTTTTTATGTGTGAAAGTTTATTCCTTGTTGGAAGATTCTGTCTGACCTACCTTATTTATTAATTTATAAACATGTATTTATATTATTTCTTTATTCAAGTATAATAGAGAGCTACTTACCTAATTATTATTAGGTAGTACCTAAGCATCGAAGTATAGGGGTTTAAATAAATTACACATAATATCCCATTCAGAATATTTATTTCCAAATTTATTTTAGTTTTTCAATATGTTTATATAAAAATATTTAAGTAATATAAACCAGTACCTATTAATCGTTTTCATGAATGTTAATTAGGTAAATGTCTATGTCTACAAAATATTTTACAAGCTATGGACGTTTAAAGTCATTTATATCTAGCATAAATCTTTCATTCTAATCAACATCTTACATCCATACAATTTGAGTTTTTTATTATACATAATAATTATTTAAATCACAATATGCATGAGCTTTACCTTAAACTCATGTAAACTTAGTTTGTACAGTATAAATTCTACTTTAAATGCATAATTTATTTTAATTTATGTCTATAAATCGTAGGCAGTTTGAAAATTGAAAAATATTTATTGTCATTGTATCTTAAAGCTATGTTTATAATATTCAATCTGGAATGTAAGTCATGTTATTTCAAATAAGACATCTACATATCCAACAACACTTAACTATTGACAATGTATAACTATTTAACGTTATCTATGTAAAATACTTAGGTACATTTTAGAGTTTATGAGTAAGTAATAGTAATTTATATTGGCACTCAATTTACCGTAGTAAGGAAAGATTGGAATGCGATATTGTAAAGTATTGCAATCAGATAAGTAAGTAGAGTATTATGAATATAAAATAAAATAAAAATAGTATAAACTATTATTTAGGAAGAAGAAAGTTAATAATAAACGCCAAATTCTAAAGTAACTTAATGTTGGCAAAATTTTCGATGTGATGTTAAGCCTAAGTGAACCTTTTAATTACAAAAAAACAACAAGACAAAGGCATAGTATAGTCAGTTTAGTTGTTGAGTTGAGGTCTCAGAGGCAGTGAGCCCTCAACCCAGAGGTTAGGATGTTCCATCATCCTCTGCCACAAGGTCACTTCTTTTCCGACACTGTCCATCCAGTTCACACCCGCACCCATGTAAGTGCCTGTAAAAGAAAAGTAAGTTTAATAAATGGGAAAATCTCATGATTATTAGGCGGACGATGCAATAAAAAAATATCAGTCTTACCAGTTCCAAGTGACAATCTGACGGCACCCATGAAATCATTTGAAGCTAGTCGATCCCTGTCCCAAAGGCTAAGTTCTAAGGCACGGTTCGTTAACTCCTGAAGCTTCAGCCCTCTATACGTAAAGGTATGCTCCCAGCTGGGATTCAGGGTGCGTTTGGCTACGGTCGTCTTTTGTTTAGCAAGTCGACCACGTTCGGGTAGAAGATAACTGTAAGAATAAACATTATTTATTAATTGTACGATTATAAAATTCACACAAATTTGTATAAAATGCAAAAGGTTTTTTTTATGGCAACATTATTTTTGGCATGTTTTGAGCCCCGGCATTTTAAGGCTTAAAAAAAAGTTAAATTGGGAACTAGTCTTTTTAGTATGGTCTATGCTCAACTACACAAAGTTACGACGCGGAGACCAATCATTAATCTTTTTCAAGGAATATTTTCCATTAGCGTAGTTTTAAACTTATTCCACCTACCTCTTACAAAATACATCGGCAAGTCCATTAGGCTTGGTGGGCTGTAAATTCTTGGCCTCCTTGATAAGCACATGCAGCGTGGCGCCGCGACCCATGTCTATCTCCAGCTTGAGGCCCACGATCAGCTCCCCGCGACTACCCATCTCGCACTCAAATTGTTCCGTCTGCAATAAAAACAAAATCGTAAGGAATGCCCATTCAGAAACAAACACGGCTTGTATCTAAGGCCTTTCGGACTTTTTAGGTATGCCTACTCTTCGATTGATGAGTGCAGTTGTGCTGCGGATAATATTGGTTCTGCCTACGGATAGTGCAGTAAATCAGAAAAAATACCTACTTATAGATAGTCAAGTGTAAGTAGGTACTTAAGTCATTACGATAAAGGATGGATATTGAAGATCCAGCCAAGCCACCGACCGGAGGTTAAGCAATGCTTGGCAAGGTCATTCAGAGACGGGTGACCATTTAGTGACATTTGAACTTAGCGTCTCCGTGCTTCGGAGGGCACAAAGGAGACCTCCTTTTACCTCTCGGCTATTGTCATCTAGGGAGCAGTCGTTAAGAGTCAGAGGCCTTCAGGCGGCTTGATCAACTCCGACATCAGGTTGGCCACCAACCATAGGTACGATAAGAAGAAGAAGAATAAAGAGATGCTTGTAATAAAGTGCTTACCCTCTCATGTAACTTGTACCACATGGGCGCGGGGTCGTCGAACACGACGTCGGCCAGTGGCAGCGTCACCTCGCCCAGGAAGTCGTTCCTGCCGAACATGTCGGCGTGCCACACGCTGAGCCACAGTGTCCTCGAGGACAGCGAGGCCAACGGCTGCACGAAGCTTAACGTCTCCTCGAACACGGGGTTTAATGTGTTCTTCTTCACCTTCGACTTCCTCTTGCCAGCTTTGGACTTGTCCGGTAACAAGTACACCTGCAAGAAGATGTTAGATGTTAGATTTTAGACGACCGCTTGTCTCAGTGGGTCGAGCGTAGGCCGCTCGGCTCACTGCATCTGGTGCTTGCGGTTTCGATTGCCTCCGAGTCTGCTAGCTAAAACCCTACGGAAAACTATAACTGGTCTCAAGTGGTCTCTAATATTATCTTCGTGAATTCTTTATTATAAATCGTAAGTTCTTGGCAGTCGACTTGTCGGCCATCTGTTAGTAGTGTTCAGCAGGGCTATTACATATTATTATCTCAGTTGACAACTGACGTCGGTTGTACACCGAACATTGATGGTAAATTAGAATGACATAACATTGGTATTACGTATTTCGGTGAATGGATAATATCAAGTATGTACCTAATAGCCCTACTGGCCGATAACATGCCAACCGCCAAGAATTTCGAATTTACAAGAATTCACGAAGATCATATTAGAGACCAGTACCACAACGGTTGATTTTATTGTTAGTGGACTCTAGGGCCTGGTAATATTAAAAGGTCACTGGAGACATACTTTATGGACTCATAGTGTGACGTAACATTTAAAATAACCCATAGTACCTTAACATAAGGATCGGATCTGTTCCGCTTGGTGTCGACGGGCGCCAGGTCTCGGCACTTCTTGACTCCCACCTCCAGCGCTCCCAGCCGATAGTTGTACAGCAGTGAGATCTGAACGTCACCGCGCACCGTCACCGTGCCTCGCGTACCCTCACCAGCACCGGAGTACACCGACGCCATGGACTCGGAGCGAGCCTGGAAAGGAAAACGATATTTTTTATGACCAAGATGGAAAACATGCTTACGACCCGCCTGGTGTTAAGCAGTTTCCGTAGCCTATAGATGCTTGCAATACCAAAGGCATCGCTCGCACGTTGCCGACTTGAGGGAGAGAACGGGGGGAATTGGGCTTATTTATTAAGAGACTAGCCGTGTGCCCGATGGTATTTCCCATGCGAACTTCCATCCCTTGTTAACTTAGGGGATGAATTGCAAATACTAATACACGATTAACATTTATTTTAAGGTAAACCGAATGACAAACTTCCATAAAAAGTTTAACCTTCTTTCAACCTCTCACCCACGTTAAATAAGGTGAGTGGGATTTTGGGAGTTGGATAGAGGGAGAGGCATGGAGGGGCAGGGAGGGGGGATGATGAGGAATTCGCTTCGTCATAACTTGGGAGTAGATGGGTATTTCCACCTACAATAGAGTAGGTAGTTATCCTGTTTAAAATTATTCTTAGTTATTTTAATGTTCAATAAAATAATAAGCATTGTAGATTAACATAACAGGTGTATTTACATAGATGATGGGCACGGTTACATGTTTTATAATAAAATCTACGTAATTTTATTCAATTATGTTTGATATCCGTATGGATACGTTCTGTTTTATAACTCAGCTGATAGCATAGTAGTGTAGAGAGGTAGTCTATGCTATGTAAGTAAGTTTAGATGTTCCAAAGTAATCCTAGAAGCTCTCAGTACTAACTGTAACAATGCCTTTCTGGGGTTGTGTCAAAGAATAATGTATGCGGCTAGTTAGTATACCTTTAAAGTTAAGTAAGTAAACGAAAGTCGACCTCAAAATTATTGGGATAAAAGTAAAAATCAAAGAATTCTAAGGGTCTGTACGCTATATTTATTTGGTGGATAAAAGTTATCTGATAATCTGAAACAGGCGCTAAAAGTTCACCTAGGACTCACGAAGTATTTTGTGTTTGAAATGATGTTGTTACAAAATACTTACGGGTCTTTAATCCAGTAATAAGTTCACAGGATATTCCGTCTAAGCCAAGTAAAGTTGTGCACACACTTTCTTTGATCCCACGATACAACCGACTGTGCGGTAATTAGTTCGCAAACGCCACATCGTGTTTTTGTTTGCTTGCATTATCTGCTGTCACTCGATACAGACTATACTGGAATGCATGTGTGTGTGTAACATAATTTGTTGGTATGGGAATATACTAGGTTATCCATTTACATAAACTGACTTTGAAAATATGAATACTAGACCTTTATCCAAAGATTATTCAGATATGGTTACTTCTTACATGACAATCACTAAACTCGTGCTTAGCGCATCACTACCTACTTACAGCGAAATTTGAATACATCATCTCTCTTAAAAAACCCTATTAAATACATTGAAGGCGTTTTGATGCGTTTTATTCACCCGAAAGTGAAATTATCAGACATGCGTTCAACATGATTCTTCGTAGGTACTGTCCATGGATTATTTTGGACAGTCACGTCTCCCTCTATCTTGGTAATGTCATTGCCCTTTTATCTCTTATTTGTAGCGTTTTTATTAAAGGGACTTGGCCTATTATGAAAATTTGTAAGTTTACATCAATTTAAGATTCTCTGGATAATTATTAGGTACTTAATAATATTAGCCCTTTTAACGTCCCACTGCTGGGCACGGGCCTCCCCTCAATGCGAGGGGGATTCAGGCCATAATCCACCACGCTGGCCCAGTGCGGGTTGGTGGATTTCACATGTCTAAGACATGCAGGTTTCCTCACGATGTTTTCCTTCACCGTAAGCAAGTGATAATCATATTATAGTTATGATTCACGCATAGATTTCGAAAAATCCAGAGGTGTGAGCCAGGGTTTGAACCCAGGCCCTTAAGCCCGCAAGACGCGTGCTTAACCAATCGGCTATTACTGTTATTAGGTCTACATGAAATTAAATAATGTTGCTATTTTACAGAAAATGCATAAAAATAAACCCACTAAGTAAGTACCCACGTAAAGTCCACCTGTCTTGGCCTTTAATTTGATGTGTGGGTTTATCTCGTTTTTATTCCGAAGCAACTGAATATTTACATTAAGTTTCATTATTAAAACCAGGAAATAAATCTGTTTAACATTTATAATGTTATTGATGTGGTATTTAAGCAAAAAACTTCGTTTGTAAGTAGATAAAATTTAATTGAATTGTTATAGGTACCTATTTACTTAATAAGTTAATAATTTGGTGCGATTAACAACATTATAATTAAATGTTAGTTACCTACCTATTATTATTTGATTACCCTGTGTGCTTGAAATATTTAAGATAACGTAATGGAAAACCAATTGTGAAATAACAATAACATTATTAGCCGGCGGGTATAGTCATTAGTATTGGTACATTTAAAGGTATATCGAGTTGATGAGTTGATTATTAATACACAAACCAACTCACTCACTACTTCTGTAAGTAGTAGGTACACATAGTAGTATACCTACATACTAGCAGCCCGTTCTATGAGTGTACCAGAAGAGCAGCAGTGCGTGAGGAGTGGCGATGAGTACTAACGCCTAAGTGATGACCGAGACCATTCTGCCAAGAGTATTACGACGGAGAAGTATATTTACATACATAAACCACACTATATTCTGTGACCTAAACTGAGTGGCAAACAGTGTATGAAACGGGCAATCCAGTTGCATATGGCATTGAGCAATAACGTTTTATCGTATCAACCCACACTACGCTTTATAAGGGATTAATGTTACACACATTTCGAGTGTACCTATCGAATAGATTCTGAACGTACATGTCTAAACAAACATTAAAGACTTCAAAGTTACCATCTTGTTTCGTCTACTAACCATCGAATTGACTTTAAAATAGTCAATTCAGAACTGTTACAAATTTAGCATGTTTTGAAAAGTCAAGGTTTTGCGACCAAACTATGTCCCCATTTCACGTGCTAAAGAATTCGCCACATTACATCAACATCCAACACCCTATGCATAACACGTTCTATAATACATTCGGTTATTCGTTCGAGTAAATGTTTTGTAAAGGCTCGTTGTTCGCAGGCCGTGTCGCAAGACGCATAATACAATGGCCAACGCGGTCAACGAGACAATACTCTCGTTTACAGTTGTGCCTTTGCATTGTTTAAATGCCCTAAAGCTGGTTTCAAAAGGTTCAGTTTTCATTGCAACCCGTTTCTGGGATGCCATCAATAAAGTTCACTAGTCTATAAATTTATAAATGTTAAACAAAAATATGTTTTTTTGTAAATGTTTTTAAAGTACCTACTTATTGAAATGTGCATGAGAGATAACACAGAGAAAGGCTTATCATGTTACGCCATCACATCTGCTCAATTTGCGATAAGTTCAGATTGACTCTAGACTTGAAATATCGCAGGACAGTGAAGGGAATCTGAATTCTAAAGTGAATGCAAAAACAGAATGGCCTCGTAACCTAATAGTGACTAATAAATTCACATTAATACTATCTCTATCGGCATTCATCATCTGCCTTACCTTTTCATATTATCTGGAGTTGGTGCAGTATTAGTCTTTTTCTCACATTCCTCTCGCTTTTCCGTCATACCCACGTTAACTCTGACCTCCTTCAATATCACTATTGATACAGTCCACTTCCTTTCTTCTTCTCGTACTGTATCCATCCACATTCATATCACTCTTTAAGCCATGTGCTTTTCATCTCTTTTCAACCTCTTTTATTATAGGCGCTGTTTTTGCACTACCTCCTCCATCCATTCCTCACCTTGAATATTTGATTTTGAAGCCAAGACGATCAACGTAGCCTTGAAATATGTAGTTCCCTAGCTAACTGCCCGAAAGACTCCTATTACGAACCCGGACTATCTGTGTTGCCACCGTGATTATGACCACATTTACAATGGAAATGTATCAAAATTCGAAAGAAACGGATTATTGCTTTCGTACCGGGTTTGTGGTAGACGCCCAGGCTGGAGGGTTAATAATAAGACGCTCAAAATTTTACGGCGACGCTGTAAAACTGTGACTTGCTGCCACCAACATAAAGTGTTTGGTTCATAATATTCACCTGAAGGCCACTCCTGTTGAGCAAGTACCGGTCCCTGTCCAGTACATCTCGTTCGTGTGGAAGCGGCGAGTTGGAACGCCGCGGCAACGTCGCGTGGCCCGGCGAAGTTGGACCCGCGTACACATCATCTGAAAACAATAGAAACGATGCTTGAATTATCACTACACTAGCATTAACCGCTGCTCCGTTTGTACGTCAAGATATAGGCCTATGCAACGCAGGTGTAGCTTTCCATCAATTAAAGAATTTGCAGTAAGAGATATCACCTCTTACAAACATACTTAGAAATATAAAATTTTACCTCTTCTATCATTCTAAAAATAAATAACATCTTCTAAAAATAATAGCATACTTAGGTATAGATATGGTTTTAAAACCAGAGTTTGCAGTCCTAATCGTCAGTTTACAAATAAGGATAATAATTTAATCGTGCTGTTCAAAATAATTAAATTATAGAGTGTCGTGTAAAACCATAACGAGCTGCAGGTTAGAATGTGCCAATTAAACTCAATTCGATAACAGTAAATAAGGAAAAGTGATTGTGCCGACAGAATAGGGCGTGCACGTGCCTCAAATATTGGAACTAATATTGATACCATCGATCTTCAACTCTAGCCATTCATCTGGCTTAACATGCCGACATTTTTTGCTTCTCGTCAAGGAGTTGTCACACCACTCTAGAGATTTCAGAAACGCGTCGCGACACGATATGACTTCTCGAATGAATGAGATTTTCTCACCCAATTTTACCGTACTGCTGCTCCTTGAACTGATTGAATCTTCCGAAGGTACGCGTGGAATTGAAGACACAATTTTACAGTATTGTGGTGTACTTATGCTTACTGAACTTGCCGATTGTTCCGCAGAAAGTAAAAGTTTCGTTGTAGAAGCATTTATGGAGTAACACTCATATTGTTTAGCTCTATCGATATTTTCCTCTATAGGTCTAGTCACTATTAACTTTGGCAGCTGATCTCGATTATCAGCGATTGCTGACTCATTGTTGAGAGTATAGCTTCTCCCTACGGGACGCACGAGAGCTGATGATGAACGACATAAGGGAGAATCGGTCTCATCGTCATCAGTGTTTGTTTTACAGCACAAACATTTACGAATGAAGTCAACGAAGGTCATTTTATCCGCACTTTTACGACCAAAGTTTAAACTATAAACATTAACCGGCTGGTAAGGAGCAGTGTAATAATTCTGCTCATCTGATTCAAAACATCTATTCTCGAATGATAATTGAATTAATCCATCTTTTTCGTTTTTCAAATACACCATTATTTCACTGTTGATGGTAACACAAAACACGTCAGCGTGCTGAACAAAATCACTCTATTTAATTTCACATAAAATCCGTTTATCGTATCCTACATGTCATGGTCGTTTCCTGTTGTTTCGTTTGTTATAATGTGTACTGAGTTTATCGATAGCACCGGAGTTAGAATAACTAACTATGGCATATTCACAGCGTTTGTGATCAAATATGACCGTGTTTAATTGTACACTACTGATGCGTACGGTCAACGCCAGAAGAATAGGTGCAAAACTGAATTATAATGCTAAATTCAACCAGGTAAAATCGTGTTTTCCTTATTTAAAATAAATAGTCATTATTATTGACTTACTAAATCATTACACACTACTTAAATTATTAGTAATGCATTCATAATATTAATAATAATCATTTCAGTTCTTAATTAGTATGATATAAAAAAGCATACCGTTTTTGGATTTGCGTGGCAAGCCAAGTGTATTCCAACGTAAAGATTTGACTGGCTTGCTGAGATCATCAGTACTGTCACCACTCAAGGATTTAGAAGATTTTAAAATGTTCCTTTTGTAATTTGCGGTAAGCACTGGCAGTGAAGACTTGAAGTTGCCGTTCAGGCATTTGAGAGAGTCTCTTTTTGTCGGAGTTGGAGTAGACGGTTCACTATAATCTGAAAACTCCGGTTTTGGAGAAAGACTTTTAGGCATATCGATGTCATTTAAGTCTCGCATTGAGGATCCTCCGTAGCCAGACTCCGAGCCATTAGAGCTACTATTATCAGTTTTATCATTCTTTAACACTGCTTCTGCTTTGTTTTCTAATGAAATATTTTGAATTCCTTCTATAATCTTATCTACGTCATCATCCTTAGTTTTAATTCGTACTATAGTAGGAGAACGCAATTTGGATGAATCCTGTTTGACTTCAGATTTTAAAGGTTTTGGTGTTGATGTTTCTATTTGGACTTTGTGTACAATGACTGGGCTATTCTTTTCGGAACTAGAAACTGTGTCAGTTTTAGGAGACTCAAAATACATGTTTTTGTCAGCAGGAGCCGGTGTTCTGATGTCACCGACTGGTAATATGGCAGTTTTGAAAGAGAAGTTGCTTTTTTCGCTTAGCAGCTTTTCATTTTTTGAGAAGGTATCCAATTCAGATTTTTCTATAGGCGAATACTGTTCTTCTATTATTGGGTATACTTCTCTCCTAATTGGAATTGTTACAACTTCAGATGATGTAATTTTGGAAAAGGGTATTTCAATGTCAGAAGTTTTTGAAGACAATTCATTCTCCTTGACATTTGAAGCTTTCTCCTCTTCATCTGGTATTGCAGAAGCAGCAGCAGTAGCAGCAACAGTAGGAGGTAAATTTGTTTCTCCAATAGTCAAAGTTTTCTTATAATCAATTATTTTCGTTTTCATATTAGAATTTTCTGTTTTGGCGATTGGAAATTCTTTATCTACGTTTAAAATTGTTACTTTTTCAGATGTTTCCAAATTCTTTGTTGCATTAACTGAATTGTCTGTTAGGGAACTCGGGATTATTGTTTTCAAATTGCATATTATTTCATTTTTAGGCGATTGAATACTTCTGTTTTGTGTATTTTTTGTTATAGATCCTTCTGAGTTAGCAGGTGAAGCTTTGAAAGCAAAGTTGTTTTTTGTGCAATCTGGAATTTTAGTGTCAGATATTTCTGTAGCCAAACTTTGCTTTTCAACAATCGGATCTTCTGAATCCTTATTTGCTATAGATTTAATTTTATTAGTATTAGTATAAACGGGTTGCTTTTCAGTAGCAGGTCTACGTTTTATTAAATCTGGTGTTCTTTCTGTTTTATATGTTTCCAAATGTATATTTTTATTTTCGTTTGCTAAAATGGTCTTACTTTCATCCTGTATACTTATGTTAAATTCTACAGAAGTTAACTTGTTTTCAGTATTTGGGCTTTCTTTTTTAACCTCCGGAATTATTTCAGGCTTAGAAACTTCGTAGGATGGGGTATTTACTTTAACAACAGGAGTATGTTTTCCGTCATTAGACAATATTTCGATTTCAGGCTTTACAGAACTCGTATTGTGTTTATCAACTGAGTATTTATTTTCATGGTCTGTTATTGTTTTACTTTTTGAAGACACAAAGGACAATCTGTGTTTTTGAACAAACAGATTTTCTTTTTTCTCGGTTGGTATTACAATATTATCCGTTTTAGTCTTTCTCAAAGTTTCTTCCGTAGGAACTTCATTAGGCTCTTTCTCTGGAATTTTATCATTTTTTAAGTCTTCAAACGATACATTTTTAATAAATGAAGCCTTCTTTTTGCTAATGGAGCTCGTTTTAATTTTAGATAAAGTATTTTTGTTACCAGTGTCATCACTTTTATCTGCTGATCTCATATCTTTTTCACTCCTTTCAAGAACCACCTTTTTAATATTATCTGAACTTCCATTATCACTGTCGGAAATAATTTCAATTTTAGATTTCTCAAAATGTGAATGTTGTTCATCATCTGTATGAGAATATTCCTCAGGTTCCGGTTCGTCTAATTTTGTATCGTCTATTTTTTTCACATCCTTAGTTAATTTCTGTTCTATTTTTTTACCAACAGAGTAATTTTCACTGACTTTTTGTTTAAACGGAATAGCTTTTGGCCGAGAGATTTCTGAAGCCAAAACGGAATACAATTTAAATTTCTTCCTGTTCACTTTCCGCACAGTTGACAAGGGCACTGGATCGATATCCTTGTCAATCAATTCAACTGTAAAGCAATTCCAACAAGACACATCCACTTCATTTTTCTTCCGAGCCACCACTTTATTAGAATCACTGTTTTTATGAACCATTGTGATGTTTAACTTAAGTGCAAGATCACATCTGTGTTATCCGCTCACGAATCAAAAGTCGACTAAACCAATACAGAAGAATCAAATGTTTAAATAAGGCCAGTGCTATGTCCATAATGTATTTTAAACGACGTTAAATATTCATGATTTAATATTACGCAACATGATATAGAACAACAATCTCGAAAATATTCCGTGCCAGTTTTTAATGTTATGTATTTATAGTATATAAAAAATAGGAGGTGACCTTTGGAGTAATCACTGGATACATTTTAGAATTAAACTAAGCAAAGAAAAATAATATGTGTACAACGCACCGGTTGCGAACGGTACAAGAGACTCAATTACTCCTAACAGGGTCAAAGATTCATACGAATTAGCCGCAAGGCGGAGTATTCGACCCTATGATTCTAAAGCTATTAGCAATTGTAAAATAATAAGGTCTTAGTTTTAAAGTGCCCGATATTTGCATGGCGGCTCAGTAAACTTACGATGATGTTCCTATTTTACCGTGATGCAATATAATATAACGCCTCTTTTGACATTGTTCCCAACCTTAAAAAGAACCATTATATTAAGAAAATTAATTCAACTTTTGATCGTTATTTGCATTTTGTAGATTAGCATAGATAAGTAGATTGATACTTTTATCATTTTAAGGACTTATGGACAAGTTATTTATGTTTATTTAAATCAATGTGGTTACTGATTTGTAAATCGCATAAGATCGTGATTTAATTCAAACAACAGTCTTAACATATAGTGTAGATAGGTATATACCTAAAATAAATCATTTGTACGGATTCCTACTTTGGCTATCAAGTTATTTCGTTCCATACGGTAATTCTAACGCATTTTTAAACGGAATTGTAAACTATTTTATGCAGCATTTTAAAGTTGTTGAAGTAAGCGACACTTGGTTTTGTATCATTTAGGTACTTGTTATAAATTACTTCTATTACTTAACTTCCTACCTATAATTTTAAGTTAGTAGGTATCTATATACAAAAATGAATAAGAACTACCTTTCATATTTTCTTTATCATGCCGACAACCTTGTGTAACCGTTCCCGGAATTAATACATTTTATTAATAAGTAATGTCCTTAACATACAAATAACACTTGCATAATTTACATAGGTATTAAGATCATTATGAACAACCTAATCTTTATAATCCAAAGCTAAGAGCAAAATATTGTTTTTCCAAATAACATTATTGCAACCATTAGATAAATTAGCATCCTTATCTTAGGAGCATCGTCTAAGCAGGTACCCACTTTGCAAAATCGCGACAGATATCAAATTTTATAGCATTAGAGCTTATTTTAATAGTGATGGCGATAACATCTTCATCACAGACCCTATAAGTTATAGACGCCACCGCATAGCCGGGCAACCCCTCTCCACTCTCCTTTATATATACCTACGTTAATACTGCATATGTGACCGCACCTGATATTTTGATTTGGTGCGTCCCAGATTCCTCAAATGCCTCAAGCATTAGTGCCTAGGCTTGGAGTGCTTAGACATAATGCCATTTTCATGAGTGTTATGACAGTTATTATGTCTGCGAAACAGAGTATTTAGACGTCAAAACAGAGTGCTTGAGCGCGGATGCGCCTGACATAGAAGCAGTCCCTGATGTAAACACAGCCATTGGTCCGTTCTTAGTTTGATGGCAATGAAAATTCGCCATATTCTCCCGACTATTACATTTTAATACAATAGCGGATGTTAGTGGCGTCTTCTCTTATTGGTCTGTGATCGTGATATTTGAGATCAAGTTATTGAATACTAAAACAGAAATAGCAGATGGATACTGATTTTATCTACGATATGAAACACTTGTATAATGCTAATGCACTATATTTTACATAATCTATAGGTATACGTTACGTAACAATCGACTAATAGTAATTAACAAGCCAACATTAAAAGCATAAAAAGGTATTGCTAGGTTATTTAATAGACGTAATGTCCCCGTTTTTTGGTAATGTATTTTCTTGAGTGTAACATTCGTAAGTGGAATTACTATGATACCTACCTACTTTTCTTTCGCAAAAGTGAGTGGGGCAATTTCTAGTGCCACGAAGAAATGATTTTATTTTCACAAGTTATGATAAAATAAACCATAATTTTGTAGTACGACTTTCTGTAAATATAAGAAAATATTCCGAGAAAAATAATCGAGGCAACAGTTTAGCACTAAAACGAGACAAATTGAATTGCAGTGTTAAATTTGCAAATTATCTCCTTATTTATATTGCACGTTTCAGTTTCCCGTGTGAATTGAACTCACTTTCCATTATTGTGCGGCTGTCGTAAGGGAAATAAACCGTGCGATTATTTGTCAGTGATATGCAAAATCGCAATGTTTGTGCAACGGCGCGGTGGCGAATTCAGAGCGATAAGAATGGATTGAAGTTTATTATTTTCCATATCTTACAGAATATTGTTTCGTAAACAGCAGGGAACTCTTAAAATATTTAAATCTACCTATATCGGTCACGGATTCCTAAACTTTAAACTTCCGTATTCTTGCCAATCTTTAAGTTAACTGTTATTGGTCCTTAAACAATAGCAGGGGTGTTATAAACCTTCGAATAAATATCGGACACCGATTCGGTAACTTTAAACGTCCTTATTTTTGCCAAATTTTAAAGGTGCCTATTTTGTATTTTTTTTCACTTTTAGTATCCGTCAGATATAGTTAGACAGATATAGTTAGAACACTGATGATAAAAGTTTTGGAATCTGTTACGAATGTTTTAAAATAGGTACCCCGGCTGTTAATTAAAATTTTGGGAGAAAAGGGAATGATTGAATTTAATTAAGTAGGCATTGAAACTTATAATCTATTTGGGCAACAAAGTAGATACCTAATCTTCGTGCCACAGTCAGATGCTAGCTTATACTAATTATATCAAAATACAGTAGGTATAAGCTGTTAATACTGCTGTAAATGTAATACCCACTACTAGCATTATTTTTATAGCAGACTGAAAAGATATGATTAGCACGGGATATTTAGAAAGTGTTGGGACATGTTTAGTATCTGTGTTTTCGAAATATTTTTGTAACAAATTGGAAACATTTCATCAACTATCACTTCGCAAATGGTAATGTGTTAGATAAACAATCGATAGCTCGTGTGGCCGTGGCCGAATATCGCAATCGACCTTACATACACACATACCAATAATTACCTTTAAAGTAAACAATTTGTAGGCTTTTAATGTATCCGAATGTGTTAGTAAAATAATTGCAATTAATACCCAACTTTATTTAAGTTGACTTGTCCCAAATTTCTTTTAAAATATCTTACTACAGAAGCACTTAGATTGGTAATTGCCAAAACGTTACGATCGATGAATGAACAGCACTACAACAACAAAAAAAAACATATTAGGTACTTTATTGATTTTAAAATCAGACAAAATTGTCGTCATTAAATTGTAATGTAATTTATTACACAGAATAATATTATTTACAATAATCTGCTTATCATTTATTCCCCATAAGGTATCTATTAGTTGAATATGGCGTCCAAAACCAGTGAAGTGACATCATTTACCGGTTTGGGCGACTTTGTGCGCGGGAGGGTCAGACCAGTTCCGTTTAGCATTCAGTTAGGACATTGAATACATCACGAAAGGCGGTTTAAAAACGCTATTGTTTTAAACATTAGGGTAACGGAGTGGAACAAAATATTTAACAATATAAAATGATTCAACATTTAACAAAATAAGAAACGCTATAAGAATGTAACCTATCTCATAATTGTGTTACTCTTGAAATTCGTATTATGGTTTTAAAATATTATATCTATATTGAAGATTCGTTTCGCTCTCCTTTAAAATTACATAACCTAGACTAATATCTGGATTTCCCAAATTATAGCCTAATTTAATGATAATTACACACAAATTAAAACAATAATTTATACATACGACTATGATAGATCATATAATGAAGTAATGAGTCATCAAAATATAAGTCCAGAAGTAGGTAGGTACTTCTATCCCTACCAAACTCTTATTGTAAATAGGTACCTATTATCCGATTACCAATATCTCAATAGCCTATACGTAATATTCAATGGATTAAATTTATGGACACTTAGCTTTATATTTCATTGTAGTCATAAAAACATTACGTTATTGTTTGTAATCGAAAACCGTTGTGCAATCGCATTACAAGTGCATGTAGAGTAAACTATACTGGAAACGGTGTGCCAATGACATCTGTGGCTCTACCTTGGATTTTACCCTCGATAGTCGTCAGCGTTTACGTAAAATACTATCGGATATACGATGAACTAACAATTTACTAAACAGAAAATTATATAGCGCCCCTGTCGGACACCAGAGGAACTAGAGTCTAGAGTCTAGACTGTACAAATAGTTACGTCGAGAATAGATTCTTGAGCCACTAGGAACTCTAGGACTCGTGGTAGAGCTACATAAGATGAATATAAAATCAAGTTTATTTCTGATTACAATGACCTTCTTTGCAACTGACGTCATGACGGCCCAGTCACGTTAAACTACCTCGACCCTGACATAGAGTCGTTAGGAGATATAATTTAGTATTTACTTTTCGTTTCCACTGAATTATTGTAGCATAATTTATTATTACTACTTATTTATATTTAACACATGTTTGTTAGTTACAGTGCCAAGTCTTATCTGACTCGGTGATCAAAAGAGAAACTATAGTTTTCAATAGAGATATGTCATATTTAACTCGACAACCGGGACCGACTTTTTACGTGCACTCCGAAGCACGGAGACTCTCAGTTCAAATCCATCCATTTCTCACTTACCTTGCCAAGCGTTGCTTAACCTCCGATCGTTTAACGATCAGTGATTGCAGCTCGCTATGAGCGCCTCACTATACCCCCCACTATACTGAATTCATAGAAAGGCGACGCGCGACGCTAATTAAAAAGCGTTAATTTTGAAATAAATTATATGAATAGAAATCAAAGACTCCGTCTGAATGCGGAATGCATATTTCTCTTAATGCCCATATTTTAACATTACATACGATTATGTATGACGTACACTGGCAGAAATTGCAGTTTCTCTTTTCTTATGTTTGTAAACAGGTTGAAAACAATGCGAATCAAACAATGGTGAGCAGAAAACAAAACTTGCTTCAGTTATAGATGAAATGCTGGGTATGTTAAAGTCTTACATTACTGATAGAAAACTTATTTTTTGAATTTATAAACGAACTATATCTCATCTCGAGAGGTACCGAGTTTAATCTATCTATACTACTTAATAAGTATTATAAATGTGAAAGTAACTCTGTCTGTCTGTCTGTTACATTTATACAACTAAACCAGTAAGCCAATTTTGATGAATTTTGGTATATAGATAGACAGGACCTTGGAAAAGGTGAAATAGGGGATGAAAGTTTCTATAGGAGACCAATCATTTCTCGAAGTACAAATTCTACGCAGACGGCGTCGCGGGCGCCAGCTAGTTTAAGATATTTATCTTAATAACAAAATTACCTTCCAAGTAAGCATACCAACAAATAATATCGGTAGTTTGAAGTACCTATTTATGAGGATTTTTGTACTTAATTCAAGTAATATTTTGATGTAAGAAAGTACCTATCATAACATATAAACAATCAAAACTTGTTTCTGTGAAATAATTTTATCGGTAAATGTTACAACGTAAAAACGTTTAAAAATAAACTTAACTAAAGAAACTGATTCAATACTAAGCTAGTAAGCTTAGAAGAAGTTCAATGAACTTTCACAAGCATTAAACTTGAGATCTACAGTGTTATCTGAAGTGATAAGGTAGTTGACATAACATAAGATAATTTTATAAGATGCTAAGCAACCCAGTAGCTTTGTTACTTTATAGACACGGAACCGGATAAGCATAATTTATTAACTACCTAACAAAGATATTATCACGAAAGAGGGAGACTGTCCAAAATAGTATGTACCTATAAAACGGAGTCCATGGACCCAGTACGAGTCAGTCGTTTGCGGAAAATAAAGTTGAACGTATATCGGTATTGCCAATACGGCTCATCTTTAGGTGAGTAACTCATTTTTCTATTGAAAAGAGTAACCATTGAAATTCTTGCCGGCTCTTTTCAATGGAAGCATCATTACAAACCGGTGGTAGTAACGCTAAAATGTTTACGTTAATAACGATTCTTAAATGCTATGCATAGCATACATGAATAAAAAAAATGAGTTTGGGTTTGACGTAACATGCATCAAAATGGCATTAAAGCTGATTGTTGAACTGCGAGTGGGATAACAGAGGTGGGAACTTCGCTGAATGTACTAGTGCGCTGATTACGACTCTCGTGATGGCAATGTAGGATCAGGTACCATATCTGTTAAAATAATACATCAATGCTACCCAATCGTAAATTAGCATTTGACTTGGTCCAAATATTCTTTGTCTGGTATAATTAATGTTACTTAGAATAAAAATAACACCTACATTAAAATTATATTTATTTAGTGTTCAAGGCTAACTTCATTTTAAGTGCAACAATTATCATTTCTGATTTCTACATAATTAAACAGGTAGTCAGCATTCAGTTTTTATTATTTTAATTTAGTAGAGCAACGAGATACTGGCGCTTATTATGTCGGCAACAATTTACAACTAAACTAAATTGGACATAACTAAAAGTATTTCTGCCTTCCTCATTCGTTTCGATAATGAGCAGGATGGCAATACAGTTAGTCGAGTTTCTTTTAGTGGTGTACCAATAAAATCAGCACCAATATTTATCATAACACAGTGTAAGGATCTATAGGCTATGGTAACTGTTTTACATTAGGCAGGCCGTACGCTTCTTTGTCACCATAGTGACATAAAACAGTTGATATTTGGGTATGAGGCAAGAATATTTTCATTATAACGGGCACACTTCCTCTTAATGCAAGCACATGCACACACATGAAATAATGCACATCACACGCGTCTTTTCAGTATTATGTTTTTTTATTTTATTTTAAGTAAAGTACTAGCACGATTATCGTACTACTACTTATAACAATCGTACTATTATAAGTATAGGTACGATTGTTGTTCATAAAAAAGCCATAAGATGTACAATATTAATGAGTATAACAAGGAAGGGAATGAACTCGAAACAAGCAGACCAAATTATTCGCACTTTGTTAAATACAGTTATCAGGTACAGTTTGTGGTCCGCGGAGCGTACCGCAAGTAAAAACAAATGAATAAACTAAGCACAATAATATAACTAAGTATTGTGAGGCTGTATTGTTACAGAATAGAATGGTTTGTTTTTTAATGTTTTGGTTACGTTGTTGGCGGCGCGGGCGGTTCGTTGAGATCTTTTGTTAGCTGCGAGTAAAATGTAATGTCAGTTGGTTTGAAAACGAGATCGTGTGGAATTTATAACTTGATCATATGAAAGCTAGTTACAGGAATCTAGAACAAATACATCGCCAATGACACCAGACGACTGCATCGGGCGGTTGCGGGTTCGATACCCGCCAGTGCCAAATGCCGGAAACTGCCTTTTCGTAATTTGGCCTGGTCTGGGTTTCACTGGGATCACCCCCAGTCTATTATATGGTAGCAATAGTACCATGCAGTTGGTGTGTAAGTCTCAGTGCAGTTGGTGTGTTTATTCATTATTTTATTTATACATATAAATGTTACGGTCACAGTATATTGCCAAGGTTGTATGCAGTAGACCAAGTAGGCAAAGACACGGAACGAAACTCGCGGGTGTGGAAAAGGTTGCCACTACTTATACAAATTAGATATGTCATAATTGGCGACACTATTTCTAATTATGCTAAGTCACAGACACTATTTCTTATTTTAATTATTAGAAAACTTATCAAATATAATTTGTTTGTCATTTAAAAATGTCAAGATTTTCATATCCGCATCCCTAGCGGCCACGTCCGGGCAATCAGATATGACGTTATGTCTACGTTGTCAGACGTCGAAACAGGGGGGTTACTCCGAAATACGTCGCTGACGGATCGTCCGAAGTACGGATTCGATTTA
Organism: Drymonia ruficornis; assembly: GCA_947859195.1. Lineage (NCBI taxonomy): Eukaryota > Metazoa > Arthropoda > Insecta > Lepidoptera > Notodontidae > Drymonia > Drymonia ruficornis. The sequence continues at coordinate 8,093,881 of OX401912.1, read as the reverse complement.
CGATCAAAACAATGTCAAATCATAGAGAAAAACGAAAGAAGAAATGTCAAATCACGACAATCCGTCAGCCGAAACGTTAGGTTCGTATTTCGGAGTAGGCCAGCTGATTGTTTGGGTTTACTGCTCTGTTCATACAGATGCACCTAACTTTTAACCATTACAAAGAGTTCTTATCATTATGGTATAATTTGGAATAAAGTGACCACACACATTTTGTTATGTGTGTAATTATTATTGTTAAAAGAACAAGGTGTCCAATCAAAGCTATATGGTCTTAGGTAAAATGACACAAGCTTGGTAAAACCAGGGATGACGTCAGTAGATAACCGGTTGCCATAACCTCATAGCCCTTGTAGATTGTATAACAGAGTAGTTTGCCAAGGATAAAGAATTTGTGAATTATTTAGGACCTGCATATTAGCTGTAATAAGCCCCTATTGATCCTGGATATACCCCTAGATAGACACTTCCTGAAATGTTCTAAACCTGTTCAACTGTTGGGCTTGTTGTGACTTCATTTTCATAACAAACTTTCAGGTCCTTAATACGGTTAAGATGTATGAAATAAACGTAGTATTTGCCGGTTTTGCTTGTATGTATAAGAAACTCCGACCGTCATCATACTATGCCAAGCCGTCAGTACCTCAATAGAAAGTAACTCAGACGTAAACATGGTTGTATGTCGTTTTCCCATGGATGTTAGAAAGTGGTCCCACAGTAAGCTTAGTAGCCATTAGTAAATGTTACAAAAATTATACAAACTACAGCAGTATAATAGCCATTAAAAGTAATTGTTATTTTGCGTAATTTAAAGGTACCTATGTGATACTTTTTTGTAAATAATACGTCTAACGTCACTATTCTACGGGTTATTCCCGCCCGCTGCACGATATTGTTCGCGAGAGCTCCAAGGATTTTATTTTCAGAATATTATATAAATACGCAGCCACTATTTTGTTCCCGACAGCTCCAAAATTTTCTGAGATTGTATAGTCAACTTAAACATTTTCGGAGCCGCCGTGCACTAAATTGGGAGCAATGGCTTTATTTATCATAAGGCATGTTACTTTGGAGCTCCCGGGAATAAATGTATGGAAAACTCGGTTTTAGAGAATAATAGACATGGAGCGGGAGGATAAAGCAATTAAGATAAAGAAATTCTTTCTTTCTCCATAAGTACTGCTCCTTAAATTTATTTATGTATTTATTTTGCCTATTCCCATGCTATTACGTACTGTTATATTAATTTAGCCATTATGTGTAGTAGGTATAAGTATATCAGTCTATGTAATATTTTCTTGTTTATGTAATGTAATTTATGTGTATGTATAAGTGGTAATTTATGTAAGTACACCCCCGTATTATTTTTTCTTTAGATCCTCTCCATCCAAAGGTTGCCTGGTAGAGATCACTATTAGTGATAAGGCCGCCCATTTTCCACTTTCTGTGTAAATTGTGTAATTATTTATAAATGTTTATTTTTCTGGCGGTGGATTAATAAAGAGTTATCTATCTATCTATCTATAAAGCGTTTATTTTTATTTTTAATAAACTTTAACACTTCTGCTATTAGGGAAATACAGACAGTAACGCGACAAATAACAAAACACTGCAGCTAAGGTCACCGTTTGACCTATAAACACTTAATGACCTATAATAATGACTTCGACAATTACCTAACATTAGTCGCATCGTAAAAACACAACACAACACAATTAACAACATTATCTGTTTACGTAAGTGAAATTGGTTTCGTCTTGTTCAAGTGCCTCTGAACTACTGAAGGTTGGCAGTCAGCTCTTTGAATTCTGTTTAGAGCGAGTCTAAACAGTTCTACCGATCGCTTGTAACGGGCATCTACGCATGGGTATAAAAAAAAGAAGATCTATTTTTTCTGCGACATTACACGGGTTAACTATCATGATCTTCCACTCCCTGATGTTGCATGACATCTCATGAAATATCTCCATCTAAACTTGACGACCGCTTGGCGCAGTGGTTCGGGTAGTTGCGGGTTCGATTCCCACCACAGCCAAATTTCGGAAACGGCCTTTTCGTCATTTGCCCTGTCCTAGTCACTGGGATCGCTCCCAATCCATCGTACGTTAGGTACCTACCCATAGTACAAGGTTTGCTTAGTTTCGGACCATACAGTTGGTGTTACCGTCTGGCGTATTTTTTAAGCTACAGGCTCATCATATCTAATCTAACAGAACAGTTAATTGTTAAAGAAATGGCGCCAGTGTGGACACCGGCTTACGAAACGTGTTTACACCACCCACACGTTGCTCTATCGCAGCAATCGTAGATAACGTCTGTTGCAACTTCTTTGGTTCATTCTACTTCATAAATCTAGAGTGTGGCTCGAGATTCCGTATTAAATTGAAGTTTTCTGTTTAAGTTGTATGTTTCGTACTTATATTATTATATAATGCCATTAAAATAAGAATAGAACGGGCTCTCGGCTAACTTCACTTATACAGGGTTATTGGAAAAACATTAACAGCCTTGCAGGACTGTATTACTGACATCAAAAACAATAAATTTTGTTCTTTGATTTTTTACAAAACATTAATAGTTTTATAAAAAAATTACGCTCTAAAATGTATCAAACAAGAAAATACAGCTGCGTTTCGTACGATGAGTGAGAGAGCCGGAAGCCCAACACCCCTTTCTCTACCTCTGGTCCGTTCCCATTTGGTTCGGCAACGTGCGAACGAAGACCTGTTACTGCTTAACATCAGGCGGGACGTACGTTTGTTTGCCACGTTAGTCACATAAAAAAAGTTGTATATCTTAACATTATTTCGATGAATAGTTGCTACAGATGCGTTTTCTGTTGTTCTTTAATACTAATATTAAAAACTTTTGAGTGTTAAATTAGTATAAAAAGCAAGTATCTCACGAATGTTACATAGCGTATTTCGAAAGCCGTCTTAATTATAAAGAAACTGTTATCTTCGGCCCCGAATCGTTGATTTGTAGGCCAAACACGTATTAATCGTCAATCAATATTTATTTTACGATTTGTCTCTGATATCTGTGTTGATGGGAAGGTCGTGTGAAATACGTAGATATTGTTGGTAAACTTAAAAAAAGTCGCCAGACTTACACACCAACTGTATGGTACCAAACTAAGCAGAGCTTGTACTATGAGTACCGACCAACACCAACCGTATGGTCCCAAACTAAGCTAAGGTACTATGGGTACCGTACAATGGACTGGGGGCGGTCCACAGAGTAAAGACTAAAGAAAGAGGTGCCCTTATTAGACATATGTATGAAAAAAAACATGGTCATTGTTTTTTTCATTTTCATTGTTCTATCTACCGGTAAATAGTTGAACTACTCGTTTCGTTTTATGTCGAGTTTAGTACTAGGCCGACCACTCGGCCGAGTTGCTTAGGGCCAGTCCCCTTAGTAATTGGTCCATGGGGCGGTCCCAGTGACAGCCAGACCAAATTACGAAAAGGCTGTTTTCAAAATGTGTCTCCGGCTGGAATTGAACCCTCAACCACACAATGCAGTGACCCGAGCGACCAACGCTCAAACTACTGCGCCAAGCGTCAAAACGCAATATTAGTCAACGTTCCTAAAATGTTCTGGGAATATCAACAAATTAATTTAAATCTTTAAGGCTGGAACCATTGCAACTGACAGCTCGAGGTTGACCGCTTTTTGCTCAAACAATGTCGTAGGACCGCGAGTTGAATTTTTTGAATTTAGAATTTTCGATACGCCACGATACATCAAAAAGACGACATGATAAATCAAAAACAGAAGTGACTCATATACTAAATTCGTATCTTGCCTACTTTTATTTAGTCGTATAAGGGTAACTTCGTAAAGGAAATTTTTCACTAAATCTTAAGTACAATTTAAGTACTACATTTTTATTAATAGGTAGGTGGGTAGGTTATTTTTTCTTTGTAATCTTTTTTATTGTTATTTTGTTGATATAGTAAATAAAAGCTCACTAACTGTTAATTTTTAATTGTTCTGAAATTTAATTTTGCCCAACACTGGGTAATAGGTAGTACTACTTAAAAAAAGACTAGTACATAATTTAAATGTTTAATATTATAGGACAAAATAAGTAAAATTAAAACAACTTAAAATTCTAAATAACTGCAAACAAGAAAAATTTTTGACAACATCGGGTAATAACTGAAATAAAAGTAGTACTAATCCTTATTAGTTACTAGCTGTGCCTGCGACCTAGTACGCGCACATTTTTGGAAAAGGTTACCCCTTATTTGACTGATGGATTGATGGAGGATGGCGGACGGATGGAGTGGCAATGCAACGCATGCCGGGCATGCATGCAACCCTCATAGGATCACTGTTTTGCCCGTCAGTCTATCTGTCCGTCTGTCAAAACGTGCACAGCCTAAACCGCTTGGGTTAGAAACATGAAATTGTAACTATTTATAGCGTAGAAGAAGACCACAGGAAGGATTTTTGAGAATTCAACAATTAAGGGGAGAAAGTATCTATGGATAGTCCCAGTTTTTCTGAAGCTAGAGACATGAATATTTGTATTTGTAGGCTGAGTAGCCGAAATACTAATTTTCATGTAAGGTCAAGATTTTCAAGCCAGAGCCATGGGTCTGGAGCAGCTCCATGATAATAATAATATATGGTATAATTAAAAATAAAATACTTGCTCCACAAAACGCCTCGTTTTGTGAGTTTATAGGGTTCCGTACCTCAGAAGGAAAAAACGGAACCCTTATAGAATCACTTTTTGTCCGTCTGTCTATCTGTCCGTCCGTCAAAACGTGCACAGCTCAAACCGCTGGTGATACAAACATGAAATTTGGACAGTAAGTACCTTACATAGCGTAAAAGAAGAGCAAAGGAAGGATTTTGGAAAATTCTTACCCTAAGGGGGTAAAATAAGGGGTGGAAGTTTGTATGGAATTCCCTCATTTCTGAAGTTAGAAACATGAAAATTTCTATTTAGGCTACTAATACAAATACAAAATAGTAAATTCAGCGCTTTTGAAAATTCTACCCCCAAGAGGGTAAAATAAGGGGTGGAAGTTTATATGGGGGTTCAAATTTTTCTAAAGCTAGGCACAAGAAATTTTGTATTTAGGCTTCTTATTAACTAGGAATAGTAATTTCAGCGTTTTTGATCATTTCACCTCTAACGGTGTAAAATAGGGGGTGCAAGTTTGTATAGGCGTCCCAATTTTTCTGAAGCTGATATGAAAATTTGTATTTGGGCTACTCATTACAAATTAAAACCGGACAAGTGCAAGTAGGACTCGTGCTCTGAGGGTTCCGTACAAATTTTATTATGTTTGTGTGTGCATCATATCTTTGGCGTGCAAATACAGGGCAATGAAGCAAGATGTGCTCCACTGTCTCGCTGGGGTTCTTCGAGCTTCCACTTTGCTAGTTTTCGGAACAATACATAATAATTACAACACCTAAGTGTGTATTGTTCCGAAAACAGGGAAAATCATGAAGACTCGAATCTTGGGATATCAATTGCACTGCAAGCGACTGTGGTGAACAGGTTGGGCTAACAATCAAAAGGTCCCAGGCTCGATCCCTGTTGGGGCATGCACTAATGGATGAATTTTCATCTATGTGCATAATTTACAGTTCGCTGACGGCGAGAGAAAACACCGTGAGGAAACCTACCTATCCCTCGGGATTAGGTAATAGTCAGTTCCTGTATACACGGCGACAAGATTCACCAACTGTCACGTTGGGTTCTGACTATACAGGGTGAATTTTTCAAGTGTGCGTGGATGGCCAAATCCGAAACTATGAGTGATATCAAAAAGTACTCAAAATAATCTCGGGGCTGATTTTGATGAAAATTGTAATTACTTCTCAAAATTCGTTTCTTATCAGCGACACTATCGAATGCTGTAATAATACAGTATGTGGTGTTTTATTCTTAATCAACTAGTTCGATTCCTGGCTACTACTATTGTTTTTTCAAAAATCCAATGTTGCAGTTTTAGTTTTCATCAAAATCAGCCCCGAGATTTTTTTGAGTACTTTTCGATATCACTCATAGTTTCGGATTTGGCCATCCACGCTCACTTGAAAAATTCACCCTGTATAGTCAGAACCCAACGTGACAGGTGGTGAATCTTGTCGCCGTTTATACAGGAACTGACTATTACCTAATCCCGAGGGATAGGTAGGTTCCCTCACGATGTTTTCTCTCGCCGTCAGCGAACTGTAAATTATGCACACACACATGCGAATTTTGAGAAGTTGTAATTACTTCTCAAAATTCGTTTCTATTCAGTGACACTATCGAATGGTGTAATAATACAGTATTTGGTTTTTTATTCTAAATCAACTAGTTTGATTCCTGGCTACGAATATTGTTTTTACGGTAAACTTAAGGAAAGAGCTAATTTTAAACAAAATAGTATTTTATTTCTCTTAAGTTACCTAACTATTAAACCCAAACTGATTAACTGTTCAAAAATGATTGAAAATTTGTAATTAGAACATAATGTTATGAAGATGACTGCGCTGCGAAGGTAAATAAATAAAAATATTGAGCATAATTTCGAACAAGGTAAAGGTAATGTACGTATGACTTATTACAGTCAACTTGAAAATATGCAGCAGTTTATTAAAAAACACAGTTTTTTTTAAGTTTGCCGTATGTCATTACTTCCCAGAATTCGTTCCTTATCAGCGACACTATCGAATGGTGTAATAATACAGTAAGTGGTTTTTTTCAACTAGTTCGATTCCTGGCTACGAATTTAGTTTTTTTCAAAAATCCAATGATGCAGTTTTAGTTTTCACCAAAATCGGCCCCGAGACTTCTTTGAGTACCTTTCGATATTCCTTATAGTTTCGGATTTGGCCATCCACGCACACTTGAAAAATTCACCTGTATAAACGTGGGCTTTGAGTTGGTTAATACCTCTACAATGGGGTGGTGTATATCCACTCAAGCCTCTGACTACCCCCGAATGGGGATAAAAGTGGTGACGTTACATTTCTAAAAAAATATTTAACAGGTGATGACACTAAATAAATTTAGCACTGCAAATTTAGCGACTTATTAAATTTGGACCCATCCCTAAGAAGCTGTGATGTTTATTTGATGTATGGTTTAGTAATGTAGAGCATTGAACTCCGGTCTCCCAACTTAATCCTGATGCTCAATAAAACTAAACATATAGTAAACATTGCCGACCTGAAGGGAAGGGGTAGGGGAGAAGGGGGGGGGGTTTGGGCTTACGGCTCTCTCACTCATCGTACGAAACGCAGCTGTAATAGCTGCTTTACGCCGATCTTCTATGAGAGGGTGGTACTACCCCACCAAACGGTGGTTAGTCCAACTAAAAATAAGCAAACAAAAATAATTTCGTATTACTAATATTAAGTAGTATGAATAACATCAACTGAAACACGCTTAACATCAGGCGGGCCGTACGCATGTTTTTTTGTCTTGGCTTTTCTTGTCGCATATAGCCAGCGTCAAGTACCTACCTATAATATAGATTTTCAATGTTGCACTTCGCCACTTCCCGCCAAAAAAAAACAAGTTTGTCTAGCAACTCAGTGGTATAAAAAGATATCATAGGCAAGACAAAAAATATGAAAAAATGAAATGTAACGTCACGACTTTTATCCCCATTCGGGGGTAGTCAGAGGCGTGAGTGGCCATACACCACCACATTGTGGAGGGATTAACCAACTCACGTTTCACCAGATAGTCAGAACCCAACGTGACAGGTGGTGAACCTTGTCGCCGTGTATACAGGAACTGACTATTACCTAATCCCGATGGATAGGTAGGTTTCCTCACGATGTTTTCCCTCACCGTCAGCGAACTGTAAATTATGCACATAGATGAAAATTCATCCATTGGTGCATGCCCCACCGGGGATCGAACCTGGGACCTTCTGATTGTTAGCCCAACCTGTTGTTGTTGTTAGGCAAGACAATAAGATTAGAAAGTAGGTAAGCGGTTTTTAGAGGACGATTATGCTTTTTAATCATATACCTATTCATCATTCTATATTATTCATAATCTATGATGACAAGAAAACGCGTCACTGACATAAATATTAATTTCAAAATATTTGTAATCATATAATATCCTAAAAATTATGTTCAATATTATATTTAAACTATTTAAAACGTGATTTAATTCATAAAATGCTAAGAAGACGTAATTTTTTTACGAATTTCACGCAAAAATTTGCGCGCACGTCCAGCTTTGGAGGCCGCCATCGCGGATCTGCGACGAACATTTTGCAGTCCAAGTCATGATGACCCATGACGTTTGTCGCATATTTAAGGTTATTATTGATTATTTTTTAAATAAAATGACTAATATTAAATCTTGGATCCACGGATTCTTACACAAGTCTTGACAATTTTTCTGGTATAGGTTTCACGTAAATCTGTTCAGTTGCTATGGAGAACATTTACGATTAAGGTTGACAATTTCATATTTTGAAATCGATTTCTACAATTTTGGTAACATTTATAGTAAATCGGCTAAGCCATTTTATTCCCGACCATATGAGGTTTAATGTTGTATACTTTATATTGCACATAAGCCAGCTGCTTCATCAAACCATTTACTTAGACCCACCCAGTTGAACATTTGTATCACCTTAAATCAATCAGTCTCAGTAAGGCAGCTGGAACCAATCGCGATTAAGGTGCGCAAGTACGGGGTTTTAAGAAAAAAAAAACATTTCAAAATTCGATTCACCGAATCTTTCCTTGTATTAAACAACAATCCCACCAAAATTCTTATAACGATAAGGCCCAAGTCTCATGACGGTGACGGAATAAAAAGTTTTGCGATCTAACGGAGCCAAGTCTGTAGTACGTTATTACTAATTAATCCAATTTTTGCTATGTAATATTAATATTACATCCATTTTTTGGGTGAAGATTGCGAAACCAATCGTACCAATATTGCATTCGTCACACGGGCACAAGATCAATCTGCTAAGCCCTACGAGAAAGGGGCAGCACCTTCCTTTATCTTAACTTGGCAGAGGTCCATATCATGCCAGATGGGCCACATAGTAAACGTATTGCGTAAAATGTGTGATCATTTTACGGAAATTTTGCGGAATTTCTAGGAATTCGGCCTATGAAATCTGGAAGTGAATTGCTAGTACAGAACTGCTATCTGGCCTTTTTAGTTCCCCTGTAAGCACGATATAGACCCCTGCCACGTTGGGTCAAAAGAAGGCGCTACCCTTTTCTCGTATTGCTTTTACAGAATTGCTATGAGGCCTTTTTAGCCACGCAGATAATCTTTTGCAACGTTCGTTTTTTGATAGCTACGTGAAGGCAACTTATTGTCTAAGAATGAACTCATCCGGAGGTCTCGCTTGCGTCATTTGGACGTGCGCCGGAGTTGGCCTCGGCAGAATCTGTACTTTAAGATTTTTTCCTAAGAGAACAATATAAAACCGTCTAATTATCGTATCACTGAACATTGAGCGTTATTTCGTGTGCAGCGGATTGTTTAAGGTGGGTTTCGAGGACAGTTGCGTTTAGTTTTGAAGACCAAGTAAAATGATAATATTGTAATAATACATTAAGGATTGCATTTTTTTTAAATAATATTATGTAACCTCAGTCAGCGAGAAACATTACTTATAATCTTCTAAAGGCCTGTTTCAGAATCGTCAAATAGGGCCACCGCAGACTTGCTACTTTTAGTATCGGCGATCGGCGATTTTGATGCTGCGTCTCGCTCGTTCGCGCTCGAAGAAACGTGACGCAGCATAACAATTGCAAAATCGCCGGTCGCCGATGCTAAAAGAAGCAAGTCTGCGGGGGCCCTAACGTTTATTCCCCAAATAAATTTGACGCTTTGACAGTTTTTCCATAGAATATCTGTAAAACGTTATCTTTATTTGGTGAATAAAATTTATCAAACCACTCTATTATTATTTTAGTACAAGTTTAATTCTACCAGAGTTAAATTGGATGACGTGACCTTAATCGACGACACAGCACGGTATACGACCACCCCACTGTAATTTTCCGGTAGTTTTGTACGAAACATTTCCTTCACAATGAATGAACAGACTAAGATAAGATAAGTTTGTGCGCACTGTGCACTCCATCCTGTGCGGGCGCATTGATGCGATCGCGCATTACTACTCCACCAAGCCAACTAGGAACCTGTCAAATGTGCCGTCACTCGCACAAAAAGGCGGTGGCGGTGTGCGGGAGGTGTGGCGGGCGGGAAGCCGCAGGTGGTGGCGGGTGTGCGGGCTGTATGCGGGCGGGGTAGCCGCATTCTATCCGAGTTCCTACTTGTCCTGGTGGAGTATTACTTCACCGCTTGTAACCATTCCGCGTCTTGGCACCGTGGTCACGACACTGCTGGTATGCTATTCATAATATCACAATAGAGTAAAGGCCCTGCTACACATTAAGCGGAAAGAAGGCGATGCGGTAATAAAGCAACAATAGAACGCTGCAAGCGCTATATTGAGCAGAACATTTCAAGTTTCAGAATCATGCCTAACTTTAAGGATATTAAAGGCTATAAATAACAATTTTTGTCTCTTACACATTTAACAGATACAAAAATAAAATTGTCATATAAATGGCATAAAAGCAAAGGGATGGGCAGGGTGATGAAAAGGGAGAGAAGAGTGATTCTTTGCTCGTTGGAAGGGACACCTCATAAACCACGCAGCGCCTCACGCAAAATGTCTTCTTATATTTTGTCAACTAGATTTTCATACGCATGGCTTTACGCTCGCTTTCCCTCCTCTATCTGGTTAGGGCCTCCGCAGACTAGCTACTTTTAGCATCGGCGATCGGCGATTTTGATGCTGCGTCTCGCTCGTTCGCGCTCGAAGAAACGCGACGCAGTATCGTTACGTCACAAAATCGCCGGTCGCCGATGCTAAAAGTAGCTAGTCTGCGGAGGCCCTTACTGGTGACAGTTCCAATGAAGCCTTGGCGGTTTGAAACAACCACGTAGGTAAGTACTGAGGGGAGGAGTTATTACTACCTGCTACGGACTGAATTGTCTACTGCAATTATCGCATAACATAGCCGTCTGCTTTCTTTTCGTGTAGCAATACCTTAACATCAAACGACCTTTCATTGGTTATCTGCTGGCATTTCGGCTATTTTGTAACGATCGTGACAAATGGTGCCTTGATCGGTTGGAACAAAACTCGATTTATTGTCATTACTTAGGCTTGTTTACCTAACACGGAACATGGAAGGTATGTGAGAAAAGTCTATATATAGACGGTTGAGCATACTCGTTTAGAATACTTATGTGGAATCTAAGCTTTATTGTCGCATAGTTTGATTTATCCCTTCGATGTGTTTATAAAGTCAGGCTTGAAGGAGATTTAGGTTCCAATTTATGAAGAACGACGCATTTTATTGAGTTCCTAAAAGACAACAGTATTTTGAAAAAAATAAGTTGCATTATTAAGTGTAATTGGCAAAGAAAAAACTTTGTAGGTATCTATTTTTCACGGTCTTTTTCTAAATACTATTTTTTAAGTTTGTAAATAATTTTTATTTCATTATTTTGACCAAGTTAGGTAACGTACTCAACACTTTTATAGCAGTTAGAAATATATATGTTGTGAACACATTTTTCCGATTATTGCAACGAAAACATCCAAAGTTTTTACACCGACCGTAATTGATGCAACACTATTTAATGCAGGCAATTACCGGCCAATTACCGACTCATTAATATTTAACCGTGATTATTTGCATGATTAGTTCTAAGCAGCACAGTGAAAGCAACGCGCGTGGTAAAGTCATCGACACTAGTACATTGGTCGCATGGTAACGATATAAAAAATCGCGGCCGTGCACAATGCCTTCAGAGTTTCATTTCTCTGTGACATGAAATTTACGTACCTACTTGACTTACTGACTTCATTTCTTAAAATAAAAACGACTAGGTAAGTCAATGGCCGCATTCACAAGTCCCGAGTAGCCGCGCCCCAGCAATCAGCTATCCCTGATGCTACGCTACGTGAGCTACGTGGTCAGACGTTAACGACGACGTCACTTATGGACGCCGCGCGCCGCTATTTAGCCTACTACGAGTATTTAAATAAGATTGTGAGGTTGTTAGACTTGTTTCTAGCCTTTGCCCAACTTTATTTGAGGCCAGATTTTGATATATAATTATACCCATATAAGGGTTGACTGAAGGCGACCCTGATTTAAGCCAACCCGATTTTTGCACGAATTGTACTCTCTGATACCCAGAGCTATGTAGCCTATACACATAGTGCCGTAAATAGGTATAGCCTACACTTTATAGAAAATAACAATATTAATAGCCTCTTTTATTATTAAATCTTGAATGTGAAGTCAAGAACACAGCATTTTATAATTGCTAATGAATTAATCAAATCAATAATAATGTTTTATTGATTAGGTTTTAATTGATGTCATGAACGCTGCTCAATTGTTTTAATTAATTTTACCTATTATTAAAATGAATTAAAAACAACGGTAATTTTGTGGTCTGCAAATCATAACTAAACTAAATACTGCTGTCTTATTAATACAAGAACAAGTACAACATTCGTAAGTTAGGTTTAGATAGAAAAGGTCGAAGGTATTTCAGTAATATTTTGCTCTTTAATTAATCAAGTTTTGGAATCTGATGACCACTAAACCCAGTTCAGTAGCAAGCATTTAAAGGTACTGAATCCGCATGAAAAATATTAAGTATACCTTTCTGTTTTAAAAACAATATATTTTAATTAATTTATTATGACAAAACAACCGTTTTACATTACCGGTTGGCGTATTGTTTACAGTTTGTAAACGGAAATACTGATTTTAAAACAGCAAACTTGTCATTTTCATTCGTCAACTCATTGTTAACTGCGTAATGTGACCGGCTATTTATTCAACTGTCTCTTTTGTGGTAACGTTGGACATTTATTATTAAAATAAACTAACTAGGTGACGATGACAACTCTTTTGTCGTTAAATCACGACTCAGCTAATACTTAACAAAAACTATTTCTGTCTTTGGTCATAGTAGTTTAGTTTTGATAGTAACAGAATTCTTAATTAATTTAGTGCCTATACTTATCTAATTTTAATCTATGGTTAAGGTCTAAGCTCACCTACTGGACACGGACGGAGTCGCGAGCACAGCTAGTATTAAACAATATCCAAGTATTGGTCAAAACACTGTCGGTGTTATTACAACAAAGTTAAACACGTTTTGAACGCGTGTCTAGTCAAAATTCCCATATCCAGTTTGACATAGCTCGTGTTTATCTCGTGTTACTTAGAGTAGGTAACGTGAGATTCAAGGACATAAGAAGAGTAGGTAATTGTACTTTGAATTGTACCTTTCGCAACTTTATCAGATCTGGTTCCCTGGTGTATTTTTTCTCGTAACTAAATACTTTATACCTAGTCTGCGTATTTGTCCGCTTTGTCCAATTCAATTTGCTACACAAAATGACAAATACGCAGACTATATAGTATACTGTTAGCTTACGAATCAATGCACTCATTGCCCTGTAGGTAACAACTCCTCCCTCAGTACTTACCTGCCCGTTGTTTCAAAACGCCCAGTCATCAATAGAACTGTCACCGGTAACCGGATAGAGTTAAACAGTGGGTAGCGAGCGTGAAACCACCGTTGAGCAATGGTAAAGATAGGCCATGCGTACCTACAGTCGGCATGAAACTGAGGACAATCAATTTCTGGTGTCGCAATTGCGAGAAACGAATGAATTTAAAGGTATTCTATGTATTTGTAATGTCTTAGTATTAGACAGAAACCCTTATTTTACATCAGACTTCTTAGATTAGCTTTCTGACCAGGGTACTATTTTGTTGTTTTGTAGGTACAGTCAGCAACATAAGTCGCTGAACATTCTAAGTTCTTCAAATCGCTTGCACGCTTTTGTTTTCCATATAATCCATAATTTTTCGACATACAGACAAAATCTAGACATATTTCTAATGTTTGGTTTCGACCATGTTCAGCAACGTTGAGCTATCTTCTATACAAATTGGATGTCTAGGCTCCCAGATGTTCCAAAGTGATTATTATTTGATACGATATCATATTATCATTATAATTTTAATGTCAAGGTAAGGTAACGTTCCAAGGATGATGATCCATCACCATGTGGCATTTTAATATTCGTGACACGGTTCATTTTACACTCATAGACACGTCATAGGTAGCACGTTTATAATATGTTATGTTAGCCAAAACAGGAAACGTATCTGATCGTTATGGATCCAAGATTTTTTGAATATGTCCGAAATGCCGATTTTGAAGGCTGTAATTCCATGTAGTGATGTGTCGTTTCTTGGATATCGGCAATGTTACCAAAATTCCAATGCCGCATAATCAATATTCCCCATGTGTAGGTATTGGAACGAAATATCACAACTCGTGTTATGACATTATTTCTATGAGTCTGCTGTCAAAACTGAGTGGTCTAAATGCAGCGAATAAAAAATGCAAGTAACATAAAATTAAATACGTAGTTAACGGAAAAGACCGTGGAATCCATAATTCCATAGGTAGGTATTAGGATCATAAGAATATCAGGATAAGAATGTCATCCGCATTCTTTATTATGTTCACTTTAAGCATGATAGTGATAGTAACATACTGTAGAATAGTAATTGCTTATTTTTACGCAACAAACAGGTTTGTGGTATTTTACTGAGAATGATCTTAACCAATATAACCTTGTTGGCATTGATGACAATCTCTTCACTAGTAGGAAGTATGAGGGAAACAAAACTATACCTATTATAGCCATAGACATATCACAAGATTTATCCTAGGATTTATCCTACAAATAATTGTAGCACTAGCTACTAGCAATTCACTAGGTAATATTTTCTAAGTTGTTCAGTTGTGTTTCGTCCCGCTCACATGACAGACTTCATAAATAGGAGAGACAGTGACAGAATGTACTTTCTCGATGGCGATTACTGGCGAAATTATTTAGTAACATCCATACAAAATCGATAAATATTTAGATTTTGCATCAATAAACGCGACTATTAATAATGTGCCAATATATAATAGACACGTTAATGGCAATATCGTCATTGCTCAATCTTTCTACAATGTTATCAGTAATAATCTTACAATAATAAGTTTTTTGTATCAGATATCTATCAACGTTGTTAATATAATAATTATTGACGATTGTTATCAATTTACAGGTAAATTACCACGAGCAAGGAAATATTTTATGGATGAATCAAACATGAATTTTTTTTTTTAATTGTTACAATGTTTTGCTTGTAGCAACATTATAAAAATAACAATACATTCGATTGGCGAAGTTGATTCTTACGTCAAACATTAAACCAACAGTGTGCCAAATCAAGCGAGACTCAGCCACATGCATTTGCCGTGTTAAATTGGGACAAGGCCAGTACTTTTCGTTGCTTAAACAGTGCTTAGTGCGTAAATGCATCGACCAATCAGCGAGTTCGATAGTTAGGGCTGCTATTAAAACTGTTTGAAGACTTCTAATTTTTTATAAAGACTTTGATGATAGAATAATGTTTAACTATAGTCCACAAGAGTTGATACGCAACTTGAAATCCCTTTCAAGTCAAGAAAATATTACATAAATAATTTTAGAAATACTTCCGAATGCAGTAAGTACATAGTTACAAATAAATAAGTGAGGATATGAAGTAGGTAATATTAAATCCCCTTAAAATTAATAAAAGCAACCTGCTATCTTTCCTCGTTGTTGCTTTTAATTTAATATTAAATATATCCTCTAGTATACGTCTAGTAGTCTATTTGAACACGTTACTGTAACTTTATTATACTCTGGTTGTTACTGAGCGATGTTCAGATTGAGACCGATCGTGTTTGTCTGCTGATATGTACCTGTTTATAAAAGCCCGGATTGCGTGTTTGGCAACCCTATTTAAGTACACTTTACATTCATTACCCATTCAGTTATGAGTGATTACGTCTGATAAGCCGGAAGCTGTATCCGCAAACTGGTTTGGGAAGTTTTTGAAAGGTGCAGCTTGGGGTTATGTAGAGTCAAGAATTGATGTTCATGTTACAACACGTTACAATTTAAATATGTTAACTTGATTAATGTTATGTTGCGTAATGTTACATTTTGTTTATCAAACAATTACCGATGTTTTATTTGAAGTCATGACATTACTAGTACCTACCTATTTACTAAATCATTGCTGAATTTTTCCGAATAACATCTTAGTCATAATAATTACGGTGAAAATGATAATCAAGGATATAAAATTGCCTCAAATATAAACACGTATTTAAGGTTACTTCAATTTATATAGTTAATGATACAAATATTATGTAAAAACATTAATATCTCTTTACTAGCGACCAGACGCGTCATACAGTCCATGGCGCCGACGAGGAAGCATTAAGGTCGGTTGTTTGCTCAGGAATGCACGGAGAAATGTTCTGGCTAAACAGTTAGGCCTACTTTTTAACCTAATCATGTTGTTCTAAAGCGTGACGCCTAACAAATAGGACTTGCCTAATGACGCGTTTATATGTGGAGTAAGTTAAATGCAATATCGTTCATTTAAAAATACTGAAGATTGATTTAGTATTTGTTTGGTTTTTATTTCTGGAAAGTTTTGATCAAATCAGATATAAAGATGCTAGTCTTCGTGGAATAAACTTCACTTATTTCTTTAAACATTGAGTTTTATTTCTACGAATATTTTCTCATAGTATTGAAATAAATTAATATCGCTACCGCACAAACTGTATGGTTCCTAACTATTAACAACCCTTTTAAAATAGGATATGGGTAGAGTACACTGACGAGGACAAATAATGAAACGACCATATCCAAAATTTGCCCAGACAGGAATCAAACCCTCAGCCGTGCAGTGAGCGGAGCGTCCTTTTCTCATTTTAAACCTTTATAATTTAAAGCGAGTATTTATTACCACTTCACTTACAGTGCCCAAAGTCTTACCAGCCACCGACAGATATGATTAGAGATCACTTTTCCGGAGAGCAGTTTTTTTATGTGGTGGTTAAGGTGGTAAACAAGCGTGCGGCTCACCTGATGTTAAGCAGTTACCGTAGCCTATATGCATATGCAATACCATAGACATTTCTCGCATGTTGCCGACCTGGGGAGTTGGACAGAGGGAGGGGAAGGGAGGGTTGAGCTTCCGGCTCTCGGTTTCTCTCGGTTTCCATAAAAGAAGTAGGTATTTAAATTAAAAAAACAACTGCGTTCCGTGACTCGCGATGATCACATAAACACTGGGCCGAGAAATCCCTCAAAATCAATTAACTTTTAACAACCACAGAGTAATTATGTAATGAATGAAGTGGGACAGCGTTTATAACATTACTGGTTGTTTTCATTAATCTGTTCACACGTAATCGAAATTGTCGACTAGTCTGTGCCAATACGAGCTTGCTTTCATCGTAAATTAGTTCGGTGATGTAATTTGCAAATTAATGGACGCTGTATTGAGACGGATAAAAATTGGGGTACACACATTGATGTACTATTTTATGAGATATGGTACCTCCTAACATTGCAATCACTAGACTTGTGCTCAGCGCACCACTACATGCAGCGGCATTCACACATCTGCTCATCTAGAAAAGTGGCTGACGTTTACAAGCGTTCCTTCAAATCGATACGCTTCATGTATGGAAATGACATAAGTCACGTGATCTACATAGCGACTTGTAATGTCTTTTCCTTACATTGTGAAGTCTATTCTATTCGATAAGCGTTCATGCCACTTGTCTAGGGGGGCTGTTTTCGCACTCGCAATTCGACAATTAACTCAAAAGATTTTTTATGCCTGTTATTAATCAGAAGAGATACCGACATGGTATCAACATTATTTTCTGCGAATGACTGAGTGGTAATATGTCCATGGACTCCGTTTAGTAGGACACACTATTTTGCCCAGTCACACGTCTCCCTCTTTCTAGGTAATGTCTTTGCTATACTAAGCTTTTGCGGATGCAAAATTTGGACTGTAGATTCCTTTATAATAAGGTTGATTGTTAACTATCTGTTCACCAAAGTGCATTTGCTTTGTTGTATATTCTTGCTTGCGTCCTGAGTGTTCGTTATGTTACAAAGTTCCGTACATTTTTGTAAACACGAAAGGAATGCAGTGCGTCGAACGTGACTTCATGACGAATGAGTTGCAGTTTGACGAAATTGCAATGCTGTGACGTCATACATGTACTCCAAAGAATGTTATGTTTGTTCGATTTCCTAAGCGATTTTTGATAAGCGCTATTATAATGTGGCTAAGCTACTGATTAGATAACATTTTTATTTTAGTTTTAAAGATATTAATATGCCTAATACATCCTAATAGTTTATTACATAGGTATATAGTAGCGGTTATTAAGAAATATTTTTAAAATTGGAATGAGATAGCAAGTATCTTTTACTTACACTGACTCACGGTACAATGAAACTGGGTATTTTCTTTCCACGATTTCCCAAGTCTACGTCACGATCAGTACCTAGGTACTGTCATTGATTTAAAAAAAAAATTCAAAACAGACATATTCAATAAAAAATAAGGTTCATTAGCCGATGACGGCGTCTTGGACATACCTGATGTAGTAAGGCCGTGGTCGCATAAGGCGATTGCGATGCGATGGCGAAGTGACAGCGAATCAACCCTTTAAATATTGACGGTGGCCGCATCACACAAGCGATAAAAAATCAAAACTCGCCGTCGCGTCGCTATTGCCTAACCAGTGTGACCACGGCCTTACTGTTATAATGATGGTTATCACATACCGCGGTTATTTTTGAACAATTAAATTATTTTATTTTATTATTGTTCTCATTAAATTGTAATGGGAAAAAAGTCACGCAATAACTCAAGTAGGTTAAACAAATACTTAGTAACAATAATTCGTGAATAGGAACAATTTGCTTCGGTCATGGACAAACTGCCGTCTATGAATAGTGGGAACTCCGCAAGAGACCAAATTGTCGAACCATGTGTAGTAAGTTCACTTCCCGATTTCGATATCAAAGGTAACTGGATGGCATTGAAAGTACTATATTTTCGTCCCGAGAGGTCAAAGACTTGCACCCATCGTAGTGGTTTGTGCGCGGAAATAATTAAGTAAGTAGATTTTGTGAAGTTATCCATAGTCGGGCAGCTTAAATCCAAAAGAATTGGCGGTTCAAAGTCATGACAAGGGTTTAAAAGGCCCTAAAGAGTTAGTTTAAAAGGTCTTAAGGACTTGGTTTAAGGTTCCATAAATAATCTACGCAAATTAATAAAGTGTCTGTTTGTGCTAATAACAAAAACAAAAGTTAGAATTTTTTTGATGTTTGTTAATCTCCGAAACGGCTGGACCAATTTTGACGGGACCTTCACTGGCAGATATCTGATGTTATAAAGAGTAACATGGGCTACGTTTATTTTAGAAAAATAATTGGGATGCCGCGCAAAAAATAAACCCATTTAATTCCACACGGGTGTATTCGCGGGTAATCTTTTTCTAAAATTTAAGCGTGCGAAGTCGCGGGCACATCAAGTTCATACTAAAATGATGTGTGGAATTTAATGAACTAAAGTTCATAAGGTAATTAGAAAGAGACATAACGATACTCAACAGTAGAAATAACTTTCTAAATGGTTTTAGAGAACAATTCGTCATTCCATTAACGAGAATAATAGTTCGCCAGGTGCTTACGTAACCGCTAATTACACTTTTTTTTCTGTTGGTAACTATTATTATGACAACTCACTCGGAATACACTGCCTATTGTCTTTTCGTGAATAATAGTGACTTAAATTATGACGAATGAAATTAGCGAGTTTTGAAAATACGCAATACATGGTAGTATGAAAGTTATTCTTAGGGCGTTCGCTAAGTGAAGCGGGCGCACGCGGCGGGTGCACGGAGCGGGCGGCTGCGCATGTAAAAACCTTCTACAAACCCGTTGCACGCGTCCGCGCCAGTTAGAGCTGCTCATACTATCTTTCAATACAAACACGCAAGGCGGGCACCCGCGTGCGCCCTCACTTAGCGAAGGCCCTTGGAATAGGGAGGGTATACTGGAAGCGGCATGCATTCGTAAACTTTTATAAATGTACGTAGAATAGTTTCGTATTCCGAATTTCTCTTATTTTGTCGTCTGAATGTCAGATCCTTATCGAACTTATGGATTTGAACTCAAATCGAATGGTATAAAAAACAT
Organism: Drymonia ruficornis; assembly: GCA_947859195.1. Lineage (NCBI taxonomy): Eukaryota > Metazoa > Arthropoda > Insecta > Lepidoptera > Notodontidae > Drymonia > Drymonia ruficornis. Next base: position 8,073,674 of record OX401912.1, on the reverse strand, counting down.
ACAGACTCTAAACAGTGGTTAGGTTATATTACCTAAATATAAACCACGACCAAAGACAAGCGATACAAAAATGGACAGATTATTTTATTACATTCGTTGTTTTTCACATTTAACTTTCCTATACAGAATAAACCTCAAATTTTAAAAATAACCGCCCGAATTTGAACAGCGCCACGATTATCGACTTGAAGTCATTATGTCATTTCGTATCGCTTCTAGTTAGCTGTGATAACATGTAAAAACCCGTGGTTATAGCACTTACCCTGGAGGCTGGGTGACGACGCAGGCGCAGCGGGCGACGGCTGCAGTGTCGGTGGGGGTCTTCGCCTCCTCGGCGCATGTAGTCCAGGAGCTGATGCCGCGCGGGTTGCCGTACGGAATCCAGGCGCCCGGTACCGGGCCGATTTGACCGGCCCGGCGGGGACAGTGTTCGTCCCGGTTATAGACGGTAGGCGGGGGAGGGAGCCAGCGCGTTGTTCTTCTTCAGACTGTGGAGAAGAGAATTGATTCTACATATATTTACTCTAAAAACATAACCTCCTTCTGGGGCAGTGGTGGACTTGAAATTTATGTAACTAGCCCAATATTTGAGCCATCCAGCAGGGCTAGTACACTAGTCTGTTTAGTAGGACAAATACACTGAGAGAAATTTTACGATAACAAAATGGTTTTTGTAATTCCTAGTAGTGTTTTCAATATTTTTTACAAAACGTTTTGTATTTACAGCAAATGTTTTATGTAATGTCTCACATTTATAAAACATTTGCTGTAAATACAAAACGTTTAGTAAAACATACTAAAAGACTACTAGGAACTACAAAAACCATTTTGTTGTCGTAATTTTTTTTCTCAGTGTAATTGTGGATAGATAGATAACACTTTATTGTAAACCCACATACAAAAACAAAAATGACAAACAAAACAAGAAACAAACAACAGTGTACAGAGGACGGTCTTATCGCAAGCTGCGGTCGAGACAACCTTTGGATGGAGAGGATTCAGTATTTTAAACAGGGTAGTAGCCGATGGTGTACCTACCTACTAGAATTAATAGTTAAGGCTTAAAATTAACCTTACAAACAAGACACCGGTGTCGGTTCGCCACAAAAGTGATTGTATACCGACAAACGATGTTTTATGTGAGTCGTTAACTGAGCGGTCTCGTATTATGACCTTTTCTGACCAGTTCACCCGGATCTTTGTGCCTTTTGAGACATTTTGTGAAGCTATTACATTCACTAGATCGATACAATAACTTAGTATATCAAATGTTCAAAAGAATCGCATTGTTGGGGACTGCTTGGCGCAGTGGTTTGAGCGTAGGCTACTCGGCTCACTGCATATAATGGTTGCCAGTTCGATTTCCACCAGAGGCAAATTTCAGAAGCGGGATTTTCGTAATTTGCTCCCGACCCAGACTCTGGTAGCGTTTAACCACTGGAAACCCCCGGGGTCTATTTCTTCATTGCAAATCATTAATTCTTGGCGGTTGACATGTTGTCCGCCATTGTTATAAGTCCTTTGGCTGACGACATGCCGATTGCTAAGAATTTACGATTTCCAATTAGGAATTTGAGAAGACAATATAAGAGACCAATGGTTTCGCAATGGTTAATTGTTAGAGGACTCGAGGGTATTGTCTGGGTGTCATTAAGATTGCCCCCAGTCCATTGTGCGGTAGCTAGCGTATTGGTGTGTTGGTCTGGCGATGATTATTTATTGTGTTAAACACGTTATACTATTATGACACTAGAAGGTCTCTTAAATAAACGATCAGAGAGTTCTTCGTATTGGAATTGTATACTTTTAGGTATTTAAGTTTGTTAATAAGTTTATCACGTAGAAACCACTATACGGATTCGAATGTTGTGGCCCCCGGAAACTTAATGCACTATGAACGCGGAAGCACTAGACACAATACAGCAACAATATTGAATTTGGCACTTGACTGTTATACATAGAACGACTATAACGACCTAGATTAATAACAATTGATATCTGTAACGATTATGTCGATAATGACGTTAGAAAATGAAACGCCTCGTTGCCGTTACTAAAGCTTGTGTAGAGATATATGATTATGTTTACGAGTGACACCTCTGGTATTTACAAAATCTTGTGTGCGAATCTGATGATCACATACTAAACGGTAAATATTGTGAGGAAACATGATTTTTTGTGCGAAATTTACGAAAGATGTGTGATTTATAATTTAAGTTTAAATTCTCGGGTTAACTTAACGCACTGAATGAACGAGTAGATATACGTATCGTTATCTGTCAAGGTACCTAAGTATGTACTATCGGTTAAATATTTATTTATTTATAAGCGTTATCTCCTAAGATTGGCTATCAGATCTTGTGTATTATCTTATTTTTATCTAAGGTATGTGGTGACATTGACATTTTTGAAATACAGTCCCAAATAGATAGTGTATGGTGAACAGTCTCTCTTGAATTATCAGTGCTTTGAATGCCGTTCTCGTTGAAACATGATTCAAACGACCGAGTAGTAAACAGACGTGTGTTGTTTAAAACGGCATGTATCGAGTATTTGTTTCAATGGCATACAGATAATATGGAAACTGGAGACGAGTATAGGGTTATTACGTTAAGTCTTACCTCAGCGTCGGGTGCAGAAGCTCTCCGCCGACCCCTCCACAATCTATCCTCACTGCCGCTGATCGCTCCACAACTCCTCGAGTGGGACTTTTGTGCAGCTAAATCGGCACCAGCCGGTGATCTCCGAGCCTCAACACCGCCTCCCAACGTCCCTCGCGAATCTGCCGCCAGCAGTGCCGACTCGAAACTACCACGCCACGAAAACCTCTCACAATCACTCGCGACACTTCCCCTACTAGCCGTCGCCTCCAAGATATCGTGAGATTTGCTCCTCGCTAACGCTCCCGGCTCGGACGCACTGTCCTCATCCGTACTCGGTGATGCACCGCCCGAAACTTCATGCATCAACGCCACTAATCTGCCGCCTATATGCCGCATCACTTTCCCGAACATTGGAGGCGATCCTTCCCCGGCACGGCCCAGTGTTGCCGCTAATCTCCGATACGCTCCGACGGCGTCGCGCTCTAATGAACCCGCGTCGTTGTTTCCTCGATCGAATTCATCAATTATCTCACGGCAACTATCCGATATTTGTTTCCTTAATGCGGATCTATTAGCCACCGTACCTTCCAAATCGGAGCCCGCGTAATCTGACGAATCGTATGAGTCACTCCACGTGTCCTCGCTGGATAAATATTCAACAATTTCACGCACTTCTTCGTCTCGTATACCCGGAACTGTTTTCATGAGACGGGTTAATTCACTTTCGAAGTACAATAGTTGGGGTGGTTTCGGTGGGCGGGGACTTTCCGAGTTAGATGACGCTGGCGTGGAAGTCCGTACGTTCGTTGTGTGTACCATTTGTTTGAAAAACTGACGCATTTTGGTCATCATTAGATTAGTTTCCTCATCGGATGACCAATTATTAAAGCTATCTTTACGTGCTAAGGGAGTTTGAGGCGGACGGGATGAGGGTGGAACGTCTACGCGTTCTTCTGTATCAGGTCTGATTTCTTCGGTAATTTCTTCTAATTCGGTTTTAGGTTCATGAGATCTGGTAAACTCGGAACTGGAATCTCCATTTCTAAGCAAGTCATCACAGCTACCCACGAAACCGCTATCCCTACTTGTTTGTTTTTTAGATTCAGATAATTCAGATCCTAGCGGTGGGAATTCGGGTCGGGGTGACAACCTGCCGTCTTCACCCTCCGAAACAGATCTAGTATCGTCGCGTGTTTCTTCGGTGTACTCAGCTGATTGTCGGCGTTCGTCAGCAGGCGACCCACGAGTTTTTTTGTTTTGTTTCTTCCTTTTCGATTCGCCTTGCATATCAAGTCTTTCGGACGAGTCGTGCCTGTCCTCGGTTTCAGTACTCGAGCCGTCTGATACTTCCTGAGCATCTTGCGAAGGTTCGTCTCCTGTTAGTAAATTGTCTAGTGATGAAGAATGTGAACGCGGGGTGCCACGAGCGCGGACTAGCCGCTTTCTACGCTGCTCTGGACTTTGACGGCCTTCGCTATCACTCCCAACACTTCCGGAACCATCTGAATCACGCCTTTCCTGATTGAAACCCATGAATCCGGACAGGAAATACTTTTCCAAACGTGACGACACTAGATCATCACTATCACCACTGCGTTTAGGTTGTTCGTTATCGACAATCGATTCACCACCTTCACTACACACACTGGACGTCTCCGACACTGCTTCCTCATCATCGCGAACGTTTCTTCCATCACCCAAGCCGAAGAAAAAGTATTTTTCTAACTCTGTAGCCGATATAGGTCGCGGTTTTTTTGTCGTATGTTCCGTTTCGCTTTCTTCACAACTTTCTTCGACAATGGTGTGCAAAGTGAAGTCTATGGAACGCCTGCAGTAAGCGAAATCTTCCCCTCGCATAGGTAAAGCAGCTTCATCCTCAGAGTCAGTGTCGGAAGGTGATGTAGCCTCGTCCTCATTGTGGCTGACGTCCTCGACCCACGAATCGTCGTCTGCGAGCCCCTCTTCGAGGCACACGACCGCCGAGAGAGTGTCGGCATTGCTAACAACAGTCACTCCGCCCGAAGGCTGCGCCGTTTCGTCGTCAGATGTTCGTTCGTCGGTTTCGTCTTGTTGTGAAGAGATGCTAGGTTCCGACTCGTTAGTGTGGTGCACTGTGATGTCGCGCATGAGCCGCGTCGTGTCTGACGTGACGACGGAGACGCGGTCGTGCGTTATCATAACGCGGCTAGTAAAGCGCGCGGAACCGTCCGCACGAGCCGTACGCGAGCGGCAAACTGTTGTCGCGGCAGGTGCGCGCGCGCCCCCCTCCGCGTCCGAGCTAACCGGCCCGACGCCGTGCATTTTCTCCTCGTCTTGGTCCTCCATTAATTCTTTCTTCAATAGTTCACTGAGTGTGCGTTCAATACCTTTAAACAGGTCGATATTTTCCGCGGGCGGTGAACTCGTATTGTTGAGACTGGGCTCCGGTGAAGGCGCTAATTTCGACCGCAACTCGTTTGGAATTTCTGAAGAAATTAATTCTTCATTGTTTTCTTTCTCATTAGGTAACTCTACCGAGACTTTTACTTTCATATCGTAGTCCGAATTGAAGGTGGAAACCAATGAATCGTTGTCGGTGTTTTCTGATATACTTTGATAGCGATTAAGGCTGTTATCTATGTTATTTTTGCTATCTAAATCATTACTACTTGAGCTACACGATGCATTAAAACTGTTAAACGCTTCACATGTCTCACTTTGCAACATATTTTGATCACAAAACTTGAAGAAATTTGATCTTCTGCAGCCTTCGTCATTGCTTTCTTCGTCACTATTGTTATTGTAGGGTACAACTGAATACTCCTCCGTAAAGTTGACTGAATCCAAAAGCACAATATTTGGGTTATCTTTTTTTGATGGAACATTTTCATTTGCTTCGTTATTTCCATTTATTTCATTCGCTCTTTCCACCTCCACGGCAATTATTTCTAAACTATCCGATTTCTTGTCATAAGGATCATCACAATCTATTCCACTACTATCTGCATTGTCCTCTAAATCTGATGACGAATCCGCTGGGTTGACAACAAACACGCGCGAGAATCTGCCACCACCACCGCCTCCAGAGTCTTCGGAATCTTCATCTGACGTCGCCGGTTCCTCGGGAGCTCCACTGGTGAGATCATAGCTCCGTCGAGCTACACCCGCCTCGGAATCACTAGAATTGGCCGATTCATTGGACGACGGGAAAGCTTTCTCCGCTTCCAGGTGATCTGGCATAGCATCAGCCTGTTCCGATGTCACTGATAAACGATCCTCCTCGGCAATCACTTTGATACCAACTGACGTTTCGCACTCGACCGGCCGTTCAATATTCTTATCATTGTTATCGTTATCGCGGGGCTCCGGTGGCGTGGACGCCTCGGACTGTATCGCCTTATCGGTCCGTTCGACGGTGGTCATCTCGAGTCTGTTCGTTTGCGATGTCGCGGCAGCGGAAGCGGTGGCGGTAGCGGCGGCAGTGACGGCGACGGCTGCGGCCGTAGTGAGCCGAGCGAGGGCTGCGGCATCTAGAGGCGGGAAGCCGGGATACGTGTTCCAGTGCGGGGCGGGCGGGGCTTGTGTGGGGAAGGCGAGAAGGGCCGGCCAGAGAGCGGCGGGTACAGGTACGGGCACGGGGACTGGGACCGCAACTATGCGGGGCTCGGCGCCGCAGGAGCAGGGTCGGGGGCAGGCCTGTGGCACGTGCTTGGGGGGCGGGGGTGTGGGGAGCGCCGCCACCGCGCCCGGCTCGAAGTAGTCCCAGTCGCAGTCGTCGGGCGCGGGCGGCGCGGCGGAGGAGGCCGTGGAGGAGGAGTCCTCCGTGTCCTCGCGACACGACGAGTCCGAGCTGAAGAACACGAGGCGATAGTCTTCGGGACGCATGCGACCGGCCTCCGGTTCACTCGCCTCGCCCGGTTCGCTGTTGACGCCCCACTCTGAAAATAAAAAAAATCGTCAATTAGTTATTTTTTTCATAAAAGTTAATTCTATCTTCTCTATGAAGTAACCCTTTAAAACCATATTTACCTACTAATGCATTTAAAAATAAACTTAGACTGTGGTATAGGTACTATATACCTCAATACTTCTATCCGAGTGACTCCTGTCTCATTTGTTCTAAAGAAACGATTGTTAGTCGTGACTAAACACGTTATACAGGTAAGTAAGACGCGTTTCAAAGCGTGAATAGGATATAAACATGGCCTATTATACTTGCAAAACATGTATTTTGTTGTACATTGTATTATTATTTAGAGATTTTGTTATAACAGCGACAAACGCCTGTTGATATATTTATAGCAAGCATTTACTGGCTACATTATTTTGTAGCAGAATTGTAGTAGGCGCTTGAATAGCTGCGTGTTCGAAACAAACTCTATGATCGTTGGTTCGAAACCTTAATACTGCATACTCAGTCAACTAATACTTAATGCAAAACATTGAATAAAAAACAAAATTATAAAAAATTATGTTTCATTGAGAACTAAAAAAGTTCTGATAAAGAATAGGTACACTTGTATTGAAATAATTTTATACAATTTTAATGAAAGTAAAAAGTGTTTCTATAAATATAAAGTAATACGGTTTTATAATACGGTAGATATCGACTACATATCTACCGTATTATGAAACCGTTATTTCAAGATAGGATAACAATATGCTCGACTTCCACGTTTTCGATTCAAGATTTTGATTTTATAAAATTAACAAAATGGCGCCTAGTAACTTACAACAATACATCCACAGTCTTCTCATATAAATTACAATAATAAATTATAGCTATTATACTTCTGGAGTTCCAACCATCATACATGGTAATCTGTAGGCGACTGCTAGATATGGAAGTTGATCTAATAAACATGTCTTTAAACGCATACAATGTGGGTTGATAATCTCTGGACTTAATAGTAGGAAGTAAGTAAATAAAGAAACGAATACTTTGTCTAATGAAGCACAAATTATTAACCAGCTTGTGTGTACAATATATCTAATAGCTGGTCGCACGCTTTGGAAAAGAAACTATGTTTTTATAAAACGTTTTTGAACGCGTGTCTAGTGAAATTACTAGACACGCGTTTAAAACAAGTTTAACATTTTTGTAATAACACGGAAGGTGCAGATTTAAAACCTTTACGGATTTTCAACAAATATTATCACTTGCTGAACGGTAAAGGAATAGGTTTAGGTACATCGTGAGGAAATCAGAATGTAGGTATTGTGATAGACGTGTCCAGTTCGTAATAAAATAATAAGAAATTGATTATTGGAAATCATGCATTATTAGAATGTAAAAATGTAACGTCACGACTTTTATCCCCATTCGGGGGTAGTCAGAGGTTTTTTGAGTGGCCATACACCACCACATTGTGGAGGTATTAACCAACTCAAAGCCCACGTTTCACCTGATAGTCAGAACCCAACGTGACAGGTGGTGAACCTTGTCGCCGTGTATACAGGAACTGACTATTACCTAATCCCGAGGGATAGGTAGGTTTCCTCACGATGTTTTCCCTCACCGTCAGCGAACTGTAAATTATGCACATAGATGAAAATTCATCCATTGGTGCATGCCCCACCGGGGATCGAACCTGGGACCTTCCGATTGCTAGCCCAACCTGTTCACCCCTAGGCTACAGTCGCATTATTAGAATATATTTCATATTAATATCTGTTATGGTACCCAGACCAAATAGTTAGTTATGGCAGTTCAAAAGATATTGCAGCACCTATTTTTGACTTGACTTCAGCGGAGGCGTTACCCCTCATCAGCAAAAATATAACTTAGACTAGGTACCTGTTATGCCTCTTATTTTTCATTAATTTTCATGTCGTCAATAATAATTGTTATGGCATACAACCCGCCGTCGCCTTTTACAGACCGATGTAAATACACATGATGTGAATGTAATTACAAGTAATACGTGCCTACATTGGGATCCATATGCGCAAACGCATGCTATAGTAAGACGTCTTCTGTATCTATAGTTACAATCTGATACTCGCAGCCGTGTGCGCGTGACGAGATGAGTGTAGCGCGGTAACGATGCCATGAAAATGGCCGCGTCCACAAGCTCCGAGCAGCCGCGCCTGACCTAAGATTTGCATCTTTTTCGCTACGGGTCAGACGTCAAAATTGATAGCTCGGGCGCTTTCAAAATAGTTCTGTGAAAGATCGGTCAATATACGCAGACCTCTAGGTATTCAAGTATTGGCTCCTATAAGGTACTAATGTTATGAAACAATGGATATTGTTATGTATCATACTAAGCAACTCTTGTAATGTACAAACCATGGACCAATTACTAAGGGGACTGGCCCTAAGCAACTCGGCCGAGTGGTCGGCCTAGTACTAACATCGACATAAAACGAAGCGAGTAGTTCAACTATTTACCGGTAGGTAGAACAATGAAAATGAAAAAACAATGACCACGTTTTTTTTTCATACATATATCTAATAAGGGCACCTCTTTCTTTAGTCTTTACTCTGTAGTACAAACGATATTATCAACATTTTTTCAAAGATTGTAATCTTTTTTGTAGCTAGGTAAGTAAATAATCTTTCGGGTATTTCAACATACTTAATCCTAATAAAGATACAAACAAATCAAGAACAAAATGTAGGCGGTTGATTGTTAGACGAAAATGGGGAGAAAATTACCGGCATTGGCGAAGAATTATTAAATTGAATTTCGAGGCAAATGGCGTGTGGGATTAGAGGTCACTCATCAGCTCCAAGTCTGCTAATTTATTAATTGGCCAGAGGACTGCTAACATATGGCCGACAACATGTGAATCGCCAAGAATTTAATGAATTCACGTAGACAATATCAGAGACCAGTAGTTTTCCAATGTTTAAATAGTTAGCAGACTTAGGGAACAGATAATAATTTGAGATAAACCCGTGTCGCATCGTTTATGCACCCGTGTGTAGACCAAACAATCAGTATTATATCGTGTGTCTGCTTTTGGTCACTTGCTTAGATTGAAAATTCCATAAAATAGCTGAAGATGAATTTACAAAAGAAGTACAATAATAAAATATATGGGTCTACCACGCTACCTGATATACTAGTGTCAATAAACGTGATAAAAACAAAATAATTCTAAAACACTTTAAAACACCTCGAAACATTTACGACACTTGCAGTGTTATGAAAACGTGACATATTGGAACGAAACATTTAAATAGAACCATTTGTTCTCAAGGCTCCGTCGCCTTCAGTTATTGTTTGTTCTTCAATTATTCTTTTTGCAGGCTGCAAGTAGAACAAAAAAGTAGGTTCAGAACCGCATAGAATTATAAAGAAATGAATTATTTTTATTTAGCCTTCAGTGATGGCAAAGCTTCCGCTGATTCTCTATTTAAAGAACTGAATATTATTCTCCACATGCGCAAATAGACGTGTCCACATGTGCTGAGCGGTGCCTACTATGGCGGTGCGCCCGAGCTGTTTTGACGTGGAAATTACGTCATTCATTACTGATTACATGAGCCAGATTAAAGAGTATGGGAGGGAGAAGTAGGTGAAAAAAACTGCCCTAGATAGAGAAAGATGGAGAGAGCTCCATCAACTACACCGACAAGGGTCTTCGGACACTTAAGGATGAAGATAATTGATCGCTTGGTGCTTGTGGACAAGCCTATTAAGTCAACCTTACAAACATTAGAAGGAAGACCAAGGTCTTAGGTACGACTACTTACTACTCATTGGTCAACGGCGGCGTCTTCATCAGGCGCATGCCTCGCGCGAGCACTCACTTTTGACGTCGGAACGCTTAGACGTAATGTCATAATATGAGTGCTCGGGTGAGGCATGCGCGCCATATGGACACATCTATTGACCTAATGGGCGGGGCGAGCTATGAATATTACCTGCAAGCGATATGTTTTTGAAACTGATCAGGCGATAACTTTGTTCATTGTACCTTCATAGTAATTGGTTTAAGGACAAAGAGGGTAGATGTTTAATTCAAGTATTCATATCGTATGTGACAATCATTGATGTATTATTTTGGTAGACATGATACTTCCTTACATTGCAATCACCAGACTCGTGCTCAGAGCACCACTAGATGCAGCAAAATTCACACATCTCCTATCAGACTCGCACTTCGACAAATAACTTAATGCCATTTTGATTTATCTTTTACATCGCAAGATGAGCCGTATTGGCAATACCGACATGTTTTCAACATTGTTTTCACCAACGACTGAGTAGTACTGTATAGCCTACCTGCCCGGTTCATCAGTTAATCAGATGCCTATACAGCACCTTATTATAGTACCTCATTATATTCGCAGAGCAATTTACATTTGCGTAGTGATAACATTGTATTGCTCACGGTAGTAAGTACGGACTAATTAGGGATCTATACTTATATGCGTCACTGCTCACTGACACCACTGTCTTTTAGGGCCTTCGACGTAGCATGTCCTTAATTTGCGAACCTAATTAGGCCGCGTGTTATGATTTTATATAGTGTCATCGAAGACATTACCAAGAAAGAGGGAGATACGTGACTGTCCAAATTAGTTTGTCCTACTAAACGGAGTCCATGGACCAAGCACGACTCAATCGCGGAAAATAATGTTGAAAACACGTCAGCTCCACTTCCGCTGCCTTCTTATGTATATATTTAATAAGTTAATTATTGTTAATTTTAGAATTGCGAGTGTGATAAAAGATGTGTGAATTTCGCTGTAGTGGTGCGCTGAGCACTAGCTAGTGATTACGAGGTACCATATCTGCTAAAATAATACATCAATGTCGTCAAAGTATCATTCGTCCGAACTGGTCCGAAAGTCCAAACACCATGATCAAGATGGCCTCATTATAGTTAAATCAGCATTGAAACGGACAATGAAAGTAAGAGTGTGCACACGTTGGCGCCTGTTCAAGGCTTCGATTGCCTAACTCGCACGTGGGACGAAATACACCGAGGCCGGTTCCAAACGCACCGCTTTTCATTAATGTCCTTAACATTAGGTTGAATGTTAAGGATTAAACGTCTTAATGATTAATTAATTGCTTATTTAGCGTGTTAGAGGACAGAGACTAATGATGGATTATTACTTTTGAATGAGTTATACGTTTTCGTCTTTTTCGGCACGGCATGCGCCTGGTTGCGTCTAAATGTGGTGAGTGGCGCGCCCGAGCAATCAGTTTTAACGTCTGACCACGTAAACATGATGTCATAGAATAATAACATGCTCGTATTTTATGGATCTACCCTTTGGGTGCTTTGTCTCGAGGCAAACGTTTCGCGCTGCCTCACTTGACTCTAACCAGTTGGAGTATACCCTGCTTTGGTCGTAACAGACTTTTGTTTCTGTTTAAATATGATTTTAATTTTCCTCTTTCATATCCAATCTAATAAAAAATCTGTTTGATCAGACAAAAGTCGTCCGATTCAAAACAGTTGACAGATTATCGACCTCTACAAATTGTGCAAAGTTCTGTGGGTGTTGTTACGAAAGTCAGTATGAGAACAAACAACTTAGGAACGAGAGCATACCTACATAAATGGGATTGTATCGACACTGATAAAAATAAAATTCTGAATGATTCGGTAGTAAGGCATATTCACATCTGGTACACAATTTAAAGGCATGTGACGTCATAGCCGGAAAAGGTATCTTGTAGTTATATCGTGGTTTGGGATTTCACCATTGATGAATCACGTTTATGCCCTATACTTAAGACTTTCAAATATTGAAAAGGCGTAAGCATGGTATTTTTATTATTTTTTATATTATCTCTTTCCGCGGATATGCTAGTCTTGTACCGTTATAAAGGATATAATGTTGGCGTGGGCGTTGTAGTGAGGCAAGTGCCATCTCATCTTCTTCTTCTCCTTCTTTCTAGCCTTATCTCATTAGGTAGGGTCCGCCTTCAGTCTACCCTGATTTGACTTATGCGCCAAGGAGCGGTTGCCATCTGCCCTTCGAGACCCAACTAGTAGGACTATCAGCAACCAAAGGGTAAGACCACTTTTGCCAGATATTGCAGGCTTCCGACTGCCAGTAAGACTATCATAGTTATTAGAACGACACCCGGGATCTCTATCTTAACGTGCCCTTGAAGCCCAGAATCACGCGACATCTCATGAACCGAATTATTTTACACACATTGACACACCTTGTTTGTAATTTACACTCAATTTAATTTTCATTCCAACTATGCATACAGCTACACTTATTGCAAAAGCCAGATACCCAGACCACCTTTACACAGTAAACCCTATTGTTTTACATAACAGATGTACACAATACCTACAGATGTGGATCAGATGTTATCGATACCGGCTTTCTAGTGCCCGCGGACCGCATATCTGCAGCATAAACGCTCCGATGATTCAGATTGTTCTGAGCCAATGGTGTTTTGCACGCCATATTTTCGAACGCAATGCTCTAGAAACGTTGACTGTTCCGTTTTTAAATGATTAGTAGGTAATTCAAACTAGAATTATTAAGTAAATTGATAATCTGAGTCTTGGAAACTGTAATCACCTTGTTACCTTCGAAGAAGCAACATAATTCACTTATCCAGATCAAGGATCAATGGATTCGAATAGGGAATTGCTGAGCAGAAGAAAATAAAGTACTTGTGTTCTAACTTAATATGAAACCTTGTAAAAATTCCCAAAATCTGCTTTTTACCACGTGTAGATTTTGGGGTCTATGTAACATGAAATATGATTTTATTATAATGTTGCATTCATTTTAGTATAATTAATAATTACTTTTGTATTGAGATACCTTATTATTATTAATCGTTGTATTATCTTGTTTTACAAGTTAAAATAGAAAAATAGCGTTTTCAATTCTCTGCCTATTTCAAAAGTAGTTTAACATAAAAGTCACGTACGTTCCTAAGTATGTTTTTGTTATGATTGAGTTTCTTTATTGTAATTAGTCGTTGTTAGATAAATCATAGATCATCATGGAATTTCATAATAAGTTTAATTAGGTAGGTTCTTATCTAGTCTTCGTGACACTATAACTGCGTAAATTACTTTGGATTCTGTGTAAAATGCAATTACATGACAATGATTGATTTTACTTCGTTTGAAAATCAGGTCATAAAGTTTTGTAACTACTTTACTTACATTATTTTCTTTTATTGAAAAAAAAACTACAAGATTATTACGATTGCAAAAAATTACAACTAAGAAATTCGATACTAAAAAATATTGAGGTAGGTATTTAATTATTTTTATTAGGTTGTACTTGTGACCAATAAGCAAAGCATTATACCTAAAAGCCAGCAAAATTACTGAAAGTTTTTTTTTCTTTTTAAAAGCATTAATTTTAACAAATCAACGTAATAGGCTGACGCAAAAAATGTTAACACTATAAAATAGCACATCATTGTAAGTTTATTTACGGTTGCATTTTACGAAAGGCTCGCAAACTAATAGGAGAAAAAAATATCAATAGTATTAAGGCTTTCAGTTTTATAATAAGGCTTTAAGTTCACGATTTGTAAAACAATAATTCGACAGACATTAGGCAAGATCCACTCCTTACGTCATCTTCCAAAACTTGTATGTACCTATCAAATTGATTTTATTTTTAAATAGCTTCTGCCCGCGACTTCGTCCGCGTTGATCTTAGGACGTCCTGTAGTTTGTTTTAAGTTTACGATAATCCCACAGGAACCTAACATTTTTCCGGGATAAAAAGTAGCCTATGTTCTGCTCCAAGGTCCTGTATATCTCCATACCAAAATTAATCAACACTGTTTTAGCGGTTTAGTCGTGAAAATTTAACAAACAGCAGAAATAATTACTTTTGCATTTATAATACCTATTAGTATAGATTTTATGAATTGGCATGTAATAGAACTATTGTGTTTTCAAAGCAATTGTACAAACTCATTAATGTTTCCTTTTTGCTAACAGACTACCAATGCATTAATACCGTTATTTTGTTATTGGTATATTTATACCGTTTTACGATTTTAGTTCTTAGCTACCTAGCTTAGGTACTTATTGTAAGACGTTACGCAATACTTTTAATCCACTTACAATTCGATATTCGATATCCAATTACCGGATATCGATACTCACCTATATTTTAGTTAACACCACTAAGGCTTCCTCGTAAGGCTTCCACGACAAGTTCACCGCACGCGAATTAAAAAAAAAACACACTAATAGGTATCAACTCCGCTATTGTTTTAATGTAACGGTTTAAGTTTTTTTGCAATGATAACCAGTATTCTGAGGGTATATCGGAACTCTTGAAAACACATGTTCACAACACTATTTGAAGGTTTTTGAGTTGGAGTTCTTATTTTGAATTGAGGTTCTAAATTTGAAGTTTGGTTTTTAAATGTGTCGGCGCATGGCTGGCCGGTAGGGCTGAGCGCACAAGCGGATGTGCGCGTTGCCGGCGCGGCGGACTGCGCTCCCCGCGCTCAGTGTTGCGACTGCTCGATTGTTGATTATATCGACGTTGCTACGATACACGTGTCGTATGTAAACACATCATAGTTTAAACAGATGCAATAGTTGTAAATGTGTGTGTGTTATCTAGGTAACAATCTATGGAATATTGTAAAATCTTTTGCATGTTGTGTCTTTATAAGTCAGCAACAGCATTAATGTTAGTAGCAAGATAAAACTGTACCTTAACTACACATCTACGTAATATTATGATTAGGTATAAATACCGTAAAATGTAGATTGTTTGAAGCTACATAACATAACAGACTTCTGACGAGGATTAAGTAAGTATGCATAATATTATGTATTTTATTAATAAAAGAATAATAAATTGTTATATTTCTTTAGTGATTGTAATATTATTTCAACTATCGATATTACTGTTAATATGTTATATCAATATTGCTGTGTAAGCTTAATTACTTTCGTTATACGTTTAATTATTCACAGCATTTTTATTCCACGGTCATATTTACATGAGATAAGCAATAAATATGTTGCACAAATTCGCAACTAACAACTTTTAAAGGTTTATCGATAGCAAATATCGACTTTTACGTGTACTAACAACGTGACTCACCTCGCGTCTCAACGCCAACAACAAATCGTATCTGAGGAGAAAAATGACGTAACTAACAAGCAACAGGTCGACAAAAACGCTGTAGCTCACCTGAGGGCCAAACTTGTGTACAAAAAATCGCGGCAAAGCGCCGGGCGTGTACGTCCTAACACCAACTCGGTACCACCGAACAATGAACTTGCAATGGCGAACTAGACCAAACACCGCGACCAACTTGAATATAGAACAAGTTGGTTTGAAAAAAGAATCGTCGCTCTTTTGTTTGTGTGTATGTTACGTAGGAGGTACCCCCACGCACACAAGCAACGGTTAACTCAGTACTTGAAACAAAAACTTGAGTGTCAAATATAACTGTACTAGAGATGTCACAGTTTCGTTCAAATCACGAAACGTGAACCGTGAACGTTTTTTCTTTCGACGTAAAAAGTCTACATAATTCAAGAGTATGTACCTATGTTTTTGCTGCGGTTCTTGTTGGAGCTAACGTGGAGACGAACCTTGTGGCGTTTGGAGGCCGTGAAATCAAATTAGCAATCAAAAAAGTAATATTAATGATACGCGGCTGAATCATTTTGTCTACTTATCAATTAAAAAACCTATTGAGATTCTTTTCCTACTTCTTACTTCATTATTAAAACCAAAATAAATGACTGCAAAGTTATAAAAACCCATCAAATATTTCCAATAAAACTAATAGCAGTTCGAAAAACGTCGTCTATCGTAGTGTCAATATAAAAGACATCAACGACTAATAGTGCGTAGAGACTGTCTATTCTGTGGTAGAGATTTATGAATGAACTGAGGGAGATACCTGCCTATTCTATTTATTTAAATTATTTGGTCAGTTTAACAAATGAAATTATATTTCTTACAGAGTTCGACGGAATTATAAGGTACTTAAAAAAAAGAGTACTCATGTACTTACACTTCAGAGTTTACAGAATCAGTATTTTCTAAAGAAGACTTCGTCATTTCTATATCTAAAAAACATTATCATAATGTTATCTTATCACCACTTTACATAAAACTTCAAACATTTAAACCAATATAGTCAATATGGCGTGCTATGATATCTGATAGAGTCGACTCTACATAGCACTGACACTACATGTTCATTCATTATTTCGTCCCACGCGCTGCCCACAAGCCCACAGCTGGTGTACAAAGGCTGCATTTCCGTTGGCAGGTAAATTAGGGTACACAAAGGTTCAAGAACATACCATCAGTTTAAGCAATCAGAACCCTATCAATTGATATTTAAAGAATCAAATTGAAGTGTGGGTTTTAGACTGGTTGACTCATTAATGTGTAACATTGGTAGGCATTGTTTAACTGCACTGAAGGGAACTGCTGCCTACGTTGTTTTTTTTTTACAATGTCTACAGCTGTTTCCGATACGCACTTTGAATTAAACAAAAAATACAAGAATACTTCCGGTGATGTAGAGTCATTGAGGTAAATCGTGAGATCTAATTATTTGAAGAGATCTAGTTTTTCAATTGGATTTTTTTAAGAAAAAAAATCTACTGTAAATGGGGATTCACGGATCACCGCTTCTATTTCTGTCTCTCTCATACTTATGCCCATGAGGAGGATGGCATTAGGTTAAGTTTAGTTGTGTATTAACAGAATCAGCACCATTGCCTTGCTAGGCTTTAGATATCAGAGGTTATACGGTGGTTATATTATGATTACGATACGATTCAATGAACTAGATAAAAAGCCTTAATTCAGGATAGTGTAAAACTCTAAGTACTCTAAGTGTAAAACTCCAAGGCGTTGAATCTCTTAACAATATGTCCATTGCGAAACTACTGCCCCTCTAGACAAGTGGCTTCATCTACAAGCGTCTACAAAACGCTGTGCTTAAAAAAAAGTAACGTCACGACTTTTATCCCCATTCGGGAGTAGTCAGAGGCTTGAGTGGCCATACACCACCACATTGTGGAGGTATTAACCAACTCAAAGCCCACTTTTCACCAAATAGTCAGAACCATGGGCCAGTTACTAAGGGGCCTGGCCCTAAGCAAGTCGGCCGAGTGGTCGGCCTTAGTACTAACATCGACATAAAACGAAGCGAGTAGTTCAACTATTTACCGGTAAATAGTAAAATGAAAATGAAAAAACAATGACCACGTTTTGTTTCATACAAATATCTAATAAGGGCACCTCTTTCTTTAGTCTTTACTCTGTGGTCAGAACCCGACGTGACCTCGCTGTGCTTAAATGTATAGAAATGACATGACAAGTCGATACGTAGATCACGTGACTTATATCATTTCCATAGATGAAGCGTAGCGATTTGTAGAATCGCTGGTAGATAACAGCCACTTGTCTAGAGGGGCTGGTCTCTAATGTTATCTTCGAGAATTATTCACTTGTAAATCGCAAATTATTGGCGGTCCGCATATTGTCGGCCAAAGGACGGCTAAAAGATGGCCAAGAATATGCGATAATTACAATGAAGAATAATTCAAGAAAATATCAGAGACCAGTGTTTTGCAATGGACTAGAGACTCGAGGCCCAGTACCTTTGTTTGAGGTTGGATATTGAAATATCTTGACCATTCCACTTATATTTACTGCTAAGATAAATCATAACTTTAAGGTTTTATTTCCATCGGTATAACAACGCCATCTAGTCGCATTTCCCAACACAATAATTATCGTCACACAGCAAGCAAGCCTTCGCATAGGTAGGTTAACTTGAAGCATTTATCGTTGTCTAATAGATGGCGTTACATTCGAAGCAAACAACCAATCAGTAAAATTAATCAATAAGAATTTAAATAATCTACATATTTCTATCATGAATGGAAAATTACACATTTCTGAGGATATTGAGATATGAAAATATAAATATAATTTATGTACCTATGATAAAGAAACGATTTAGATTCAAATATGTTTAGCATTTTCTAAAAACTGTATATTTTGCAGATTTCTGTTTCAGATGAAAGTAGATAATAATATACATATGATAATACCGGCACATACGTATGGAGATATGTCTCTATCAACGACTCTATCTATATTTTCTAATGGTGTTAGAAAATTATTAATTATATGTTAGGAAAGTGAATAATCTTACAAAACGAAGATTTTTCTCGTATTTTTGTAGCTCTACTATAGCAACTCTTAGGTTATCTGAGTCTCTACCACGAGTTTTCTACTCGCTATTCGCTATCTACCTAAAATTTTTTTATAAAATACGAACGTACGTAAATTATAGAGCTACACTAGATTTAGAAGGAAGAGAGGTAAAGTTTGTTTACTGCTGTTTTATCTATCCATGTAGTAACAATCGTATGCAACAGTGCATAAATGAATACTGCTAAATATCAGAAGGCCCCTATAACCTTGCTTATTACATGAATATATCGAATACTTAAGTAATACTGCAGTGACTTTGAATTTTAATGTTTACTGCAAAGTCAGTGTAAAATAAGAATAAGAATAAATTTATTTAAAAACAGTAGTTACACGTACACAATTTAAAAAAAATGGTAGGTACAAGAGGTATTTTGCAAGTAAGTAATTAAATCACAATAACATGGATTAGTAATGCTATGGATCCCAAACTAAGCGAATTCATGTATCTTGGGAACCAGAGTAGTGGCAAAAGTAGTGTAATCTCTGATCAAATAAAAAAGTTAACTTAAGTAAGATAGTGTAGTATAGTGACTACTAAACATGAACATTATTAACTTGTTCCACATTCATAATAGATTGTGTTCCTAGAATCAGTGCACACAAAACATAATATAGCTGCGATGCATTTTACATAATATTATGAACGTGTACACTAAGTACCGTAGTGTGTTCTACGACTCTACGTAAATAAATGTACCTACTATGTAGTTATATTCATTTCCTGCATTATTTGCCTATTATTATTGTTGGAAACAGTGTCAAGTACAATAAACGGAGCGTTTTCTTTGGCCAACCTTGTGGATAGTCGTTCGAATAATTCTTATTTAAGCAATTTACCTACTTCGTAATAATGTTTTGCATAAGTTGATCATCAATTTACTTTGCTGAGTGCACTAATACGGTTTTATAAATACATATTTATTAAATGAACATTCATGGTTTCAAACAAAGAATAATATAGAAAACAAAATAATATTAAAAAACCTATCCATATATTTTTTTTATTAATGGATAGGTTAGTTTTGCTCAACAATCCTCCACCGACATTGCGCGGCAGGGCGCGGGCGCCCAGAACGCTGGCAGGATTGCCACCTTCAATGGCAATGCTCAGTGCTGAGCAAAATAGACGCCAGTGTGCTAGTCACTAATTTTACTGTGTTTATTTAATTTTCTTGTGAAAATCTTCGCTGGGATCGTCACTAGTATCGATACAAGCTATCACATTTCTCTATTAAAAAAGTTCATTTTTTGGCCACTGGGCCGGAAGAGGGTGTTGTAAGTATTTAGTATAAGCACAGTGTTAACTATAGCAATAGCAGCGCAAGTGCCCCAAAAACCCTGAGCCGTGTATTTTAAATAAAACACCACGTACTCAGAACGCACAATTTAATATTACTGACCAATACACCTGACTAAATGTGGGAACAAGACCATAGTGCCATCTAAAGTTGTTCTTGTGCCATCTATCGAATTTTATATAACGAAACCAATCACTAAACACACAGGTATAGGTGTCTTTTTGCTGTCAAGAGTTATGAATTGATCACAAACATTGGGTCCGAAGAATCTACCGAAAGTCATCAAAGTAAAAATAAAACTAAAAAGTGGCTGAAGCCCAAGCTCTGATGCGTGTCTTACGGGAGGCACTGCAGTGGACAACAATAGATTGATGATGACGATGATGATGATTTAGTGATGTGTATAACAAAAATCCTCACCTGGGTTTGCTGGCGTCCTGCGTCGTCGCGCCGACGCCCTCCTCACTACAGTCGACACCAAAGAATCCATCTCACTCCCGGAATCCCACCTCGGCCTGTACGGCACCGGCCTCGGCAACGCACGCGCATCGTCCTCCGTGTCCCTATCACTACTAGTCGGCGGCATATTGGACTCGTCACTTTCCGGCGGCGGATCGACTTTAACATCACTATTGAACACACCGATCATGCTAACATCGCGAATGTCGTCGGTACACGTGAACGGGTGGGTCAAAGTTCGTCTTATATTACTCTTTCTATGCTTCACTTTCACTGATCCTTCTGATAGAGAGCGCTTGCTGTCCGTTTTCGTGTCGGATCTAGTGCATTTCAGGTCGGACGGCGATAAAGATTTCTTTCGCGAGTTGCGTCGCTTGTTGCATCGTTTTTGTCTGCTTGATTCTCTTGTGCTCTGCATCGTGATTACATTGATGATGTCTGCAATAAAAAATGATTACATTAATACAGGTATTAAAGATTTCACATATGTATGTCGTGTCGGTAAGTGTAGTAGCAAATCTTAATAAATAATGTGCTGTATGTTCACAGCAATATAGCCTTTAGCATACTGCTGCACTTATGATCTCTGACTGCAGGTATATACAGAGTATAATCCATTCTATTAATTCGTACTGAATCTCTATATTTTATTTAATGTACCTTATACAATTTTAATGTAAATCTTTTTTTATATTAATTTAATACATTTTTTATATTAAAAAATATTTTAGAATGTCTGTATAATAGAGAACTGTTGAAAATTTATATTTAGTTTTCTTGTGGAAAAAAAACCACTGCTAATTCGCAATGCTGATTTAATTCATAAATAGGTGCTTGTTTTCCAGTTTCTACTGATATGCATAGATAAAATGACTTGCTGATAGGTTGTTATATTGATTTGCCTACTAATGGGACTGCTTATAACTTGTTAGGTACTACCTACATGTGTGCGCAGATACTTTTTAAATCAGGTTTCTGATCCATTTCTGTACTCATTATTTTTTTATTTTCATTATAATAAACTAAAATATTTTTGCAACACAGTTTTTTAAACTCTAGCAGGCTGTAAACGTTTTACATTTTATTGCACGGATTATGTTGGTTCCTTATACATTTTATTAAATTTTTATTATTTAAAACTATAATTAAAATGTGTAATATGTCATGGTTTCTAAAACCTACGTTATGAGTAACGTAATTAATTTGTGTTAATGAAGGTGAATATTTTAAGGCAATTAATGCGGTAATTAAAAGAAAAAGTTATCCGGTAATTTCGAGGTGACCTTATCGTGTTGAACATTAAGTTACGTGTATTCTAAAATATTATGTAGTTAACGTATACAAGAATAACCTTGGCGGAGAGCGCACTTCATACAAAAAATCGAAAAACTAAATATTTGGTCATGTCTGTCCACTATCCTGTTTATTTTAAAGACCACTACACTCTATCATTAATTCATCGCTACATAACTAATAATTTGTAACCGGTAAAGGTGTCAAAAAGTTTTTAAAACAACGCAAAATAGAATACCTCTTCCGCACGCAACCGCAAATCCAGGCAACGTTATCTGCACTGCATCGTATCACAATTTCGTATTTCACTAAACAAACACACGTTCACAGATAATAATCTATTTTTTTGCAAAGGAAACGATAAGGAATGAGTTTTTAATCTTAATTTGGCGCCGCTCACACATTTTAATCAAAGGCATTGGTATGTTCAACTTAGTGAGTCTATGTTGGTCTCGCTTCGCGCCAGTAGACGCGTCTGTACCCAACGGTTCTGCGGAGTGAACTGCCTCTGCTGAAGGCAAGGCACCGTGCGTCAACAAAGTTGAAATAATTTTCAATGTAACTTCACGCGCGAAAAATTTTCAAGCTACAATCTTCGGATTCAGTAACGCATCATTCTCAATTTGTAAGCAACTTACGAGTGCTATAGATAGAACGTCCGATAGATTTTTCATTAGCACCAAATATTCGATAAGTCGATGCAAAATTTGCGTATTTATTTTTACTTATTGAATGAAACCAAACCCTCTAAAACTCCTAAAATAAACGATTCATTTAAGGTTTAGAAATATTTTCCAAATTCTGACACTATGCATAACTAAACTGTATTTGAAACAAAATTGGTACACAAGTATTTTTCCGGTATTTTATAAAAAGTCTGTGCAAATCTTTTCTTGGTCAAACTTTTTAGGTTCTTAAATAAGTCACGGTCATTTTTTATCGGTTGAGGATCCATTCATAACTAAATAACCACATACTGAAATTGTATAATTGCAAGCAATCAAGATATTTACACAAGGTCTATTATTTTTAAGATGATAATAAGACGACCGCTTGGCGCTGTGGTCCGAGCGTAGGCCGCTCGGCTCTAGCATCGGGTGGTTGCAGGTTCGATATCCGCCAGAGGCAAATTTCGGAAACGGTCCGGTCCTACTGGGAATGCCCCCAGTTCACTGTATGGCTTAGTATGAGACCATACAGTTGGGAGAGAGTAAGTTAGTTACGGCGTAGCCATCATGAGGTTCAGTGTTCGAATCTCAGGTCATACAATCTCATTAAGTATTTCCTGTGAAGAAATTCTAAGTAACAGGATAAGTTAGCAACCGGAAGCCATACTAGAATTCCGTTTAAACTTACAGCGATGTGGTCTCCGTCACGTCGCCACTCACTGTTTATAAGGAATTCTTCACACTGACCCGATGTGAGAACTGCGATGTGATATGATACGCCTATTACGCCAAGGAAGATGGCCAGATAAAGCCAGTTCTTTTCCCATTCGGTACGGCCCTCAGAGAATCGTTTGTTGACCCGAATTGCAACTTGCGAAACATGCTTTAGCAATTACTGCTATGTAAGTTTCAAAGGGTAAGTGCCTTACTAAGTCAAAGATAGAGAAGTAAAAATATTCCTTTTTGGGTGAAATATACTTATTCTTTTATTGCCGAAGTTTAACGAAGTACTTCGGTATTCTATCTTTAGAGAATATAGTTGAGAATTAGGGCATCTTTTTAAGTGTTCAATATGATAAAAACTACTGATATCTACTAAAAACTCAGCAGAAATTATGGGATCGTGATTTTTTTGTTAAGAATTTTGTTTTCGAATCATTATGCCAGGAAAATTAGATTAGATTATTAGAACTTTTCATAGAAAGTGAGAGCGAGAAAGAGCCAGAGAGAGGAAATGAGAGAGAGAGGAATATTTTTAATAGAGCTAGCTCAAAATTGACTAATAATAATTTAGCCCCTTTAACGTCCCACTGCTGGGCACGGGCCTCCCCTCAATGCGAGGGGGATTCAGGCCATAATCCACCACGCTGGCCCAGTGCGGGTTGGTGGATTTCAACATGCAGGTTTCCTCATGATGTTTTCCTTCACCGTAAGCAAGTGATAATCATATTAAAGTTATGATTCACACATAGATTTCGAAAAATCCAGAGGTGTGAGCCAGGGTTTGAACCCAGGACCTTAAGCCCGCAAGACGCGTGCTGAACTAATCGGCTTCCACTGCATTTTCACCAAAATTGACTAATTGGCACCTAATAGGTACTATTGCAAAATGTAGGTGTACATGTATGATGTATAGGCAGGTACAGGCCTTCTTCAGAGTTCTTTAATTCTACATGATGAATCACATATTACAAGGCGAGGATTCGACACGAGTAGTACATAGACAAATCGAAGGTTCTCTGACTAAGCTATCACTCCATTCAAATTGGACTCGCATATGTTCCTTTACAGCCAGCCCACAATCCATCTTATCGATTCTTACGACTTTAGCCGGTATAATAGGCGTTAAATACCTATATCAATGCTCTTAAACGATTTTCCATTTAAAACCCATTCGGTTGAGTGTTAACTGTTGACACGAATTACGATTGAGAAACACTGTACACACACTTGTTGTGACAAGAAAATGGCTGTGTCTACAACGGGCGCATGCCGCGCCCGAGCACTCAGTTTTGACGTCGCGACGTCTCGGGACGCAATGACCTAATGTCATAACATGAGTGCTCAGGCGAGGCATGCGAGGCATCTGAACGCACCAAATATCGTTTGGACATTATTTTGACATGACGATCGCTTGCCGTAGTACCTATTTTAAGAGACATAACAAAAATCCAGCTTATTTATTAGTGTCTAGATATTTTTAAAAGGCCAGACAACACTTGCAATAAAAGCACTGATGTCTTCATTTAAGCGATAATAATCAAACTAGTTCATAATAAAGTTCAAGGTATCGGAACTAGGGGGTGCATTCCGAAATTCCGAAATTTCATAATTTCGAAATTTCGGACCATTTTTGCATAGTTTTCAATTTCGGAAATTCGGCCATTCAGTTTCGGAATCCGAAATTAAATTTAGTTTATTAACAGCCGCCGTAATTCTTGAATGAATCATTTTTCCACTTCGTGCGCTATCCTAGAGTCTTTATATTGGAACTAGTACATTATGGAACTATTAAAAATGCCTGTAGAATAATATCCCGCGACCTAAATGTTGAGAATAAAAGTACAAAAACATTTTGTGACTGAGATACTACTTACTTATATTCCCAAAACTGTTCATATTTCCTGGAGGGGTTTATCAAGGCGGGGCAAAATTCGACAAGGTTCATCAAGTCTTTCAAATGAAAGGCTTGCGTCAGCCTGGACCTTCTCTCAGTTTTAACTAATTGAGCCTAAACATAATGCTTAAAACTAGAGTCTATGAAACCAATCCCAAGAAAACGTCTGAAACTCTGAACATTATCATAGAGGCACGAAATATCTATAGAGCGAGGGTTATTATTATGTAAGCGAGGGTATGTATTTCCCTCCTGAACCTGTTTCTTATTAATCCGAATTCGATCAATAATAATAGAAGATCCTATTTGCTAATCATGAGGTTAGGTTAGGCAGAGGCACGTACAGAGGACCAGATCATGAAGGTGAAGGCTAGAAATTTGTGGAATAGATCAACGGCACAGGAGTGAAATCAGTGTCGGGTAAGGAAAGAGCCCAGACTGTTTTTATTGTCCTTTCGAGATTTTCCCAAAAACAATCCTAATTCTCCTTTAACCATTTCGCATAGACTTCCTTCACTATCCTCCATTTATCTGCCTTACAGGACCTTTCCAGTTCGATCGTGCGGCCTTCTTAACGTCATCTTTTCATAGCACTTGAGGTCCCCTTAGTGGACATTTATTTTTCAATAGTCTCGAGTATCTACTAGAGTAGCGATTTGCACCAAGATCCCTGTTTTTGCTTAACATGACAAGTCCTTCTTTCAATTTGAGGCAGGTTACTCGTTTGGTGACATTTCTGACTTTGCTTTGGTTTCTAACGGTCGATGGTCCAGCTTGCTGAAGTCTTTCGCTTAATAATATAGATCTAATTATGCCGATGAGACCGTCCAGCAATGTGGAGACTTTGCATATTTTATCTTCTTCTTCTATTTAATACCCGAAGGCCCTTGTCGTTGTAGCTGATGAAGCTCTTTCTAACATTCTCAGTCTAGGGCAGTATCTTTCACCTACTGATACGATATGATATCAACCTTAAAATAAATCTGGCTCATGTAATTTATTCCTAGTCTTGCGTCTTCCTCATCATCGCTTTCCTCCTATCTTTTCTTCTAAGATGTTTTTCATAAAGTATTGTTTGAGATGAAAACATTTTTCTTCTGCTACTAAGGAATATTTCTAAACGTTCTTCTTTATTTGACTCTCATTTGTAACAGTATTTTTTTCCATTATCCTTCATCACCACATTTCAAACCTTTTAATCTACCCTATGCTCGTCTCTTTCAATGAGGGTCCACGATTGACACCATATAGCGCTACACTTTATTTTATTTATACAATTACGAAATTGCCTGAGCTGGGTCTGTGAATATATTTTTGAAGGTGTCTGAATGAAATGTTTTTGGTTGGTTTGTTGTCTGTTTGTCTGTATATCTGTACTCGTGTTCGAGCATCACAAGAAAATGGCTCAACCGATCCTAACTAAATTTCACTAAACATATTGATATGGATCAATATTAGGGGTCGAGCTACAGAATAAAATCTAGCGCTAGTTGAAGCAGCGGCTGAAAGCTATTTTTCGTCGTGAAATGATTCGAAAACGACATATCTATTGTTTTTTTTTAATGAAACTAGCCGTAAAACACTAATTTATACTAAACATTTCAGATTTTACAGTAAAATTGCAATTTATAATCGAGTTACCAAAATGTCGTTTCAATTTCGGAATTTCGAAATTCCGAAACTGACGAGCCCAATTTCGTAGGCCAATTCCGAAATTGAAAATCTACAAAACTGCACGCCCTAATCGGAACCTGTGTTCTATTCAAATTGATCAGACATGCTCGTAACTCGTAGTGAAAGGCAAGTTTGACAAGTGTACCTTTACACGTGAACATCACATTGAAAACACATAAATAAAACTCAGATTTGAGGGCTGCTTCACGCCTCATAAGTCTCAAAGGTGGCAGGACTGAAGTTATGAATGTCTCCATAAGTTATAGTAACAGGGCAAATTTAGCCCGTAAACTAACAATATATCGCGGGATCAAATACCTAACCAACATGGGTACTACCAGTGATTGGACACCCAGACCAGAAGCAATTACGAAAAGGCCACTTCTGAAATTTGCCTCTGGCGGGAATCGAACCCGCAACCACCCGATTCAGTGAGCCGAGTGGCCAACGTTCGAACCACTGCAATTATAAGCGGTCGTCATCAAATACTTACGATTAATATTATAAATATAATTTAGTCATATATTATTTTGGGACTAAGCCACCACACATTTCCACTACTGTTAGATGTAAGCTAGGATCGACAGTGGTGTCCGATGACACCAAGGTTTGACCCTCGACGAGTCTAGACAAAAAGCTGTTGTCGAGGATAACCCGCACGAAATTAAACAAAAGAAAGGATAGGAGTTGGAAGAAGATTATCCACTTCCATATAATTTAGTCAATGAACTTTGTTACGAGTTCACTCATCAACAGTTATAGTAATAATGATGGGGACAGGTTCTTCCCATAGACAAGGGCACGGGGTTCCCATGGCGTAACACAATGGAAAGTAACGTTATCGCAAGTATCTGAACGCGTGCGTGACTTGGTGGGCATTCCTTAAAGATAGTAATGTTAGTTTTTGATTGATAAGAGCAATGCTGTTTTCGCTGTCCTTTTTATATCTTTATAGATCGAAATAGTCAATAACGAATTATTTGGGTCAATAATTGTATGCTCTATAAAAATAAATTGGTTCATTTTTTCGTCAAATTTTATATTTTCAAATTTAAGAGATTCCACTTGATTTCTTGAGAGATGATTTTAAATTAGGACACTGAAATATTATTGTAAATGAGTCCTCTCGTTACATCATTTTGTAACCTCTCTGATGATTCGAAAGTATTCAAATGGTGTTAGTAAATAAATATTCTGATTCTATTACTTTAAATATTAAAAAATACCATGGTCAATTCACCAAAGTTCCCTGCATGAATTCGGCAGGTATCTATTCGACGCTGAAATTTCAAAAGAACCCGAAGGCGATGTGACTCGCTAGTTTACTATTATTTGAATATGCAGGTAAGTATTTAATAATACCTATACCTAGTTCTGTTGTCAAACTATGTTCCTACCTATCACAGAACAATGATAAGTACTTAGTACGAGTACAGCGAAAGGTTACACAATGGCTGTTTACAGAAGCCATGCCTACTATGTGTAGCTACGAGGATGCGACACAGTACTATGTTATTACGCCACTAATTCCTTGGAAGACTGTTAAGTTATTTATAAGTAAGTGGACAGAACCAGGATACCAAGTCTGTAAATTTTTAACCTTCGCAAGCAAATGTTCCTAATAGTAACTTCGTGAATTGTTCACTGTAATTCTTAAATCCGCACCTGTTGGGGCCACCGCAGACTTGCTACTTTTAGCATTGGCGATCGGCGATTTTGATGCTGCGTCTCGCTCGTTCGCGCTCGAAGAAACGCGACGCAGCATCGATACGTCACAAAATCGCCGGTCGCCGATGCTAAAAGTAGCAAGTCTGCGGAGGCCCTTAGCAATCCTCTGGCCAACACTATATCAACCGCAGAGAATTAACGATTTACAATTAAGAATTCATTAATGAAAATGAATCAATGGAATGGAATCAATGGAATGGAATCGATTTATTTCAGGGCGGGTTTTAATATTTGGTACATAATTAAGTAAAGTTAAAGTAAAATATTTCGTCAAATGTTACCCACTTTATTGAAGGTTCTGATGGATTTATACTGGCATTGCAAATTACTTTTGTGCCTAGAAATGCTTTGTAAGAGCATTGTAAACTGGAAAATAATAACTATAAATTTGGGGTTAGAGTGTTGGAGAATAGAAATGAATCCAAGCGACAGTAGACCTATCCTCCTATCCATGACAAAAATGCTGCTGAAATTAATTTTATATAGATATTGTGTAGCACTTTTCACGCCGGCTTATCACACAGCTACGATTAAGCCATGTCGTTTCATATCTGCTTGTTTTTGTCACCCCAACTATTCAACCGTGTCATCCAATAACCGACAAATTGGGTTACAGTGGAAAGTTTTCATATGTATTACCAAAAATTAATATTTTCTCCTTCCTGCATAAAGCGCATGATTTCAAAATTAATGTTAACAAAAATATATTTTTTACACAATTTAAAACAAGTTTAAGATTTCCGTTTGGAGAGACCTGTTTGGGTTATTAAAATACAAGTTTTCACTGGTCTCGTTTTAGGCTAAATGGCGAGAAATGAAACATAACTATGTACTTATAACTTTTCATACATCAGTTTGAGAAAGATACAAAGTCAAAATAAGATGATAGTTTGGGTTCTGCCAAATAATATAAAATTAATATTCAGTTTCAAATTGGCGTAAGTATACTTATAACTTAATCGTGGTTAAAATACGGTTACGTAGCATACGGCTGAAATCTGAAACGCAACACTATTTGAGACGTCTTTCTGTATTTCTTTTGTATGGTGCGTCAAAATTAAGTAG
The DNA here is from genome assembly GCA_947859195.1 of Drymonia ruficornis. Classification (NCBI taxonomy): domain Eukaryota; kingdom Metazoa; phylum Arthropoda; class Insecta; order Lepidoptera; family Notodontidae; genus Drymonia; species Drymonia ruficornis. The sequence goes on along the minus strand of OX401912.1, from coordinate 8,044,104 downwards.
CACTCAAAATGTTGCGTTCCAAATCGGCGGTAAGGTTTTGCTTTTATTTGAAACAACCGTTTAAAAATGTTCTGTCACATCACTGCAAAATATCTGTCACCGAAACTGCGCACAGTAGAAAAAATCATAAAAGCTTTCGACAAGTTGCACTCGAACGCACGAGTGTCCCACATCTGTCACAATTCGAGATTGCTGCGGCCAGACATCACGCGGCGAGACACCGCAGGGCATATGAGCAATCGTTTGACATCTGTGTGCCTATAACGAATTCGGACCATCTGTTTCATTCGTTCGTGATTTTGACACTACATAATTAGGAATACTACGGAAATGTGTCACAATTCAAAATTCGAAGTCCGAACGGAACGGATAATTGCTTCCGTACCGGGTTTGTAATAGTATAAGTATAGTCCCACAAGATCTGGGTCGCAGAGTCTCACTAGTGTCGATACAAGGCTATCGAAATATGACATTTATCTGTAAAATTTTAGTTCCTGTTTTTGCCACCGAGCCAGAAGGGCTAGACAAGTGGCATGAACGCTAATCTAATAGAATAGAATAGACTTCACAATGTATGGAAATGTCAAACGTCGCTATGTAGATCAACAACAAGTTGCTATGTAGATCAACAACAAGTTGCTATGTAGATCACGTGACTTATGTCATTTCCATACATGAAGCGTAGCGATTTGAATGAACGCTCGCAGACGTCAGCCACTAGCCCTTCTGATAAGTTTGTGGCACTGCGTTATCTGGAGAGAGACAAAGCATTAGCCACGCGCGGCTGCTCGGTATGTGTGGACGCTCCAATTTGTGCTCAGTGCTCACTTGGGCGATTTCAAGCTATGTGGGACAGGGGCCGGGCGAACGACCTACAGCACTGACTTGTAGTTGCGATATCGATAGTATCGATACTAATTATTGATAAAATATGATACGGTGTCAGTTTTGTAATGTCGAGGAATATTGAACATGAGGAGGTTATTCAAAAGGATTGGATAAAATAAAGTACATATAGTTTTAAACTGACGGAGGGAGGGGAAGGGGGTTTGGGGTTATGGTTTGGTGTGTTTTTAGGGTTCCGTACCCAAAGGGTGCCAACCCTATTACTAAGCGTACGCTGTCCGTTTGTCCGTCTGTCTGTCAGCGGGCTGTATCTCACGAACCGTAATAGCTAGAGACTTGAAATTTTCACAGAATGTGTATTTCTGTTGCCGCTACAACAAAAAATAATAAAATCAAAAAAATAATTAGGGGGTTCTCATACAAGAAATTTGATATTTTTGACGTTTTTATTCTACGGTGGTACGGAACCCTTTATGTGCGAGTCCGACACGCACTTGGCTGGTTTTTCTAGTATACTCTTTTGTTCTTATCTGAAATGAGTTACATCTGAAGAATTTTCAAGTTATTGTGAAAGAAAACTACAGTAAGGTATTGAGATTCACGAAATACTTACGCTGATGTATCAAAATATGTTCAAACACACATGAAACTGACTAAAAAGAATATTAATTGCAGTTAATTCACAATTACAACGTGTGGTGTGCTGTAACGCGAGTAGATTCAACCTGTAGATAATAAAATTGGCAGTTTATTTCTTACGATCCGTATTCATGTAACATGGTATTAAATTACCGAACTATGACGTCATGCGATTGATAAAGAAACAGTTGTAATAACAATTACGATTGTAATAATAGAGTAGGGCTTTGCAGATGTTTGATAAATTATCTTTTAGTTCTGATTTTTGACCATGTTAATTTATTTTACAAGTAGATAATAAATAATGATGGTGTTATGTTATATAGACTCTATCTCATATTTATAAGATATAGGTAAGAGTTTAAGAATATATAAATAAATAAATAATATTAGCCCTTCTAACATCCCACTCCTGGGCACGAGCACGCTGGCCCCGTAAGGGGTGGCGGTTCTAAGACATGCAGGTTTCCTCACGATGTTTTCCTTCGCCGTAAGCAAGTGACATCATTGACAGTGATTCATATTAAAGCTTAGGATTTAGAAAAATCCACCGGTGCGATCCGGGGTTTGAACCCTGCTGGCCTACTCCGAAATACGAACCTAACGTTTCGGCTGACGGATTGTCGTGATTTGACATTTCTTCTTTCGTTTTTCTCTACGATTTGACATTGTTTTGATCGTAAATCGTATCCGTACTTCGGACGATCCGTCAGCGACGTATTTCGGAGTAACCCCCCTGGACCTTAAGTCCGCACGCAAGACGCGTGCAAGTTGAATTAACATTTCACAAAAAAAAAAACAGATAGTCAATTATTTTAATTTAGGATGTTCTTTTCTACTATCATATTGCTTTTTCTTAATTTTGCTTTTCTCGTTGGTATAAAAATAAAACCTTCGAGATGACATTTACAATAACAATTTCATTGTACCAATCTGGGTTTAGCATTGATATAAATCGCATTGTGGTTACAGGAAAGTGGAACAAAGTACTACTGATGTTTTAAAAATTGTCGTGTCCCAAGTCACGAACTTTTTTGTCGTGCTTAAGCAAATGGCTAACAAATTGCAAATGTTTTACTCAATACACTTAAGAAACTATATACCTATCTGACTGAAATAAAATATATACACTATAGTAAGTACCTACATGCACATCTAATATATGTATATATGTAAGTACCTGTTTGTGGGTGAAGAATTATATACTTAGATCAATAAATAATTATTTATTTAATGACAATATTTTTTGTTTATTGAACTGGGCAAACGTGTGACTAACTGTATGGCCCTAAACTAAGATTCCCTTGTACTATGGCAACCATAAAATAGACTGGGTGCATTGATGTATTATTTTAGCAGAGATGGTACCTACTCACATCACAATCACTAGACTTGTGCTCAGCGTACCATTAACATGCAGGGAAATTCACATATCTGTTATCGCACTCGCAATTCGACAATCATCCTCAAACCATTTTGATGCATATTATTCACCAGAAGATTAGCCGTATTGGTATTACGGAATCGTTTACGGTTAGAAAACAATTTTCCACGCACGACACAGTCTGAGACTAGGTTTAGTACATACTATTTTGGACCGACAAATGTTTCCCTCTTTCTTGGTAATGTTCCCGTTTGTGCACTAGTTTATGCAAGGGTATTAATAAATAGGAAGAAATCGTTACAATATTACTTATCTATCTATAGATTACTGACATTGAGGCTGTAACGAAGTGTGAAGATCGCGCAATAGATAAAATTACTGCAGTTTCTTGTGTACAGTTTTTGTGCGCTCGTCTGCGCGTCACGAGGCTTTGTTCCGACTTCCTACGACTGAGGTCTTGTTTTCCTTCAATAATCGTTATTTTACAATGAAATCGTGACAATATTTCCCATAGTAACGGATAGGTAACACATGTAGCCGTTCACATTTTTGCGGGATTTTAACGAATGAATGAATGAATGAATGAATGATTTATTATGCTTGAAACATGGTGCAACATAAGATCTTAAATTAATATAAGCTCGGCACATTTCACCATATGAAATGGTATGCAAATAATTAAAATTATAATATTGATCATAATTCATTAAATACATGCAATTATAAAACTAAAATATTGTATTATCATTAAGTTAAAATGTCGTAAATAAGTAATTCTAATTAAATGTCAATTTATAATTTGTCAGACAGGTATTACGACAGGACACGATCAGGACGACAATAATATGTTATATCACTAAGTTGGCAAATAAGCGTACGGCCTGCCTGATGGTAAGTAGTTACCGTAGCCTATAGATGTGTGCAATACCAAAGGCATCGCTTGCACGTTGCCGACCTAAAGGGGAGTGGGATAGTGGGAGGGGAAGGGCGTAGTTGGGCTTCCGGCTCTCTCACTCATCGCACGAAATACAGCAGTAATAGCTACTTTACGCCGATCTTCTGTGAGAGGGTGGTACTACTCTGGTCGAGCCAGCCCGTATATGAGCTGCAGTCAATTGGCTACAGATCTACCACCAAAGATTTGATGTGGTGTATGATTACAACCGTTACCTACATTTTAATAAGCCATGGCCTAACGGTTAATGGGGTTCCCTACGGAGCGGGTCTCAGATTCGTTTTGTACAACCGACCGTTACAATCGGCGAGGCATAAGCATTGAGCTTAGTTGGAGCGGCTAACAGAAATAAGTTAGTAATTCAAGAAACTCAAATTTATTTTAAAAACCTGTAAGAATATGACGTGGGTACTAGTACTACCTATTAACATTACTTTAATCTCTCTACAAATAAATAAAATTAAAGTGTCTGGTTTTAATGACAAAATAACAGCTTTAAACAAAACAAAATAACAAAAAAAAAAATTTTTTTTCTCTCTGTCTGTATGTTCCGGGCAATCTCCGAAACGGCTGGACCTGTTATGACGGGACTTTGACTGGTAGATAGCTGATGTTATAAGGAGTAACTTAGGCCACTTTTATTTAAACAAACATTAACAACAAATTTTTCGTACGAAGTCGCGGACACAGCTAAAATTGTACCTCATACACCTTACCTTCAGTTCATTTGACCATCTAATCTAGGCACTAAAAGTCACCGTTAAAAGTCTAAAGTCTAGGCAGTATATGCCAGCCTTGTGCTAGTAATGATAAAGACAATTATCGGTTTCCTGTGCCAAGAAAACCTGATGTTAGGTAACTTGTGATGTGTCTGCCTGCGCTCCGCGAATACGCATCTAGTAAGCCAATTAGTAACACGTAGTCACATAGGCACCTACTTGTCAAATACATACTTGTATCATATAGGTATGACACTTATTGCAACGGGATGTTTTGAACAGAAGGGCTAGACAAGTGGCTGACGTCTACGAACGTTAGTTCAAATCGCTTCGCTTCATGTATGGAAATGACATAAATCACGTGATCTACATAGCAACTTGTTGTTGATCTACATAGCGACGTTTGACATTTCCATACATTGTGAAGTCTATTCTATTCTATTCGATTAGCGTTCATGCCACTTGGCTAGCCCCTCTGTTCGTAGATAAAAAGTTTCATTTCATTTGCGTAGCTTAAGTATTTTCACTTATTTTAATTCTTATAAGTTAAGATATTACGGGTTTCCTTTCATTTAATTTCCTATGTTTGTTAGAGAGATTTGGTTCTTATCATTGATCCTATCGATTGATGCCATAAAAGAACAGGGTGTTATTTTTTCGGATTTTAGCCGGTTCGATTCCCGAGTGTGGCAAGCGAGTTTTCAAAAATCTTTGAATGCAGTTCGTATTGTTTTTAAAATAAAAATGAAGTCTTCATTCAGTAAAATTCTCTATCTACAATATTTAAGGTACTTCCTTCCATGTGGCAAAGTTTTGGGACACCTGTATAGTCTGCTCATTTCTCCTATGGAGAATTGAATTTATTGGATACCACCCACTAGGGGTTACTTAGTTCAATCCCACTAATATTATAAATGTGAAAGTTTGGATGTATGGATGGATGTTTGTTACTCTTTCATGCAAAAACTACTGAACGGATTTGGATGAAATTTTGAACACAGATAGTTTATAACCTGGATTAGCATGTAGGATACTTTTTATCCCGACAGTGTAGTCCCGTGATTAAATTATTGTTTTATTTATTTATTATGATTTATTATTTTTTTACGATTTTGATTAATATTTAAATTTAATACAATATTTTAAATTATAAATATAACTATGAAATTCTCAAATTTATTAATGCATGCATAGAACAAAAGGGAAATAAAGGCTTTTTTTATGGTCCCGTGGGATAAATTATGCGCGGACGAAGTCACGGGCAAAAGCTAGTTTGCCATAAAAATACGTAGACTACTTATAAAGTATAGCTATCAGCTTACGAGAAAAATTACACTCAGCACTCTGATTTCGATACCTTTTCTAGGATTATGAAAAAAAAAGATAGATAGTCATAGGTATATTATCTGTCAATATGGTCAACTTATTATTTATCCATGAGAAACAGCAAACATTAGCGGAAATGTGTAAATCGTCGATAAGACCTTTGCATTGTCACGGTACCCTGCAATTATGTTCAGGAAGAGATACCGGAAGGAAACGATTATCATACGCAATCATATAATAACCAATAACTACCAACTACCTACCAGCGGACCAGTAATGGTTACATTTGTTTAAAAAAATACCAAATCGGATAAAATTGTTATTACTACAAAACAGTTGTACAAATAGTTGGAAATTTCAGAAGGCATTGGCTGCGTTTACAACCGCTTGCCACGCCCGAGCACTCAGTTTTGACGTCGGAACGCATAGTCATAATGTACTAACATGAGTGATCCCGCGAAGCATGCGAGGAATCTGGACGCACCAACTTGCTGCGTCTAAATCAGGCGCATGCCGCGCCCGAGCACTCAAGTCAGGATTAGTTGGTTAAATTCTTTAACATCACGCTTTGTTGTTTGTCACAAAAAAATACTAAGGGTTGAAATGGCGAAATTAAATAATCATTTTCATTCGCCATTTCAGCCCATGGGTTGAAACAGAGAAATAGAATATCTTTAGAAATCTGTTTATCAAATCAACCCTCAAGGACGAGGACAAATTTGCATATAAATAATCTCTAATAGTAGACAATTAGAGATTAGTTCTTGGCGAGTTTCTCATTGGGCCCAGTTGTCAGGCATTACCCAACGCACACACGTTGCCCACACTCGCATTGTTTCATCGTCGTCGCCTTGATAGACTGTCGCCCCTCTCTAAGCAGCAAGGTTGCAGGCTCATTAAACATTTATTAATAACTAAAACATGAGTCGGCAAACCGCATATACTTGAGTGAATGACGTGAATGAGACATGTTACTCAGGCAATAACTTACCAATATCAATGGATAATGTTTACTTTTCCAAGAGGTACAGTGCTAGAAACTTATCTGACCCGGTAGCCAAAGGGGGAACTAACATTTTAAATAGAGAAATGTCATTTTTTCTTAATAATCTTGTATTGACACTAGCGATGCTCGCAGCAGGGACAGGTTTGCGAGATATCTCCTTTGATTTAAACATCATTAGACATCTTTCAGATTTTATTTCTCTCTTTTATTCTCTTGCCTTTATTTATAACAGAGAAAGAGACATTGATATATGATTTTGTTACAGCAATCCGTGCGAAAATGATCTTCAATAATCAAGCAGAGAAGATTGTTATGCAATAGAAAAACTGTGAAATGATTTATCTCAACCTTCAACTCACATAAAAAATGCAAAAGGATTATATGACGGAAAATGTCTTATAACCACCCATATGCCTAGGCATTTGAAACTACCATAAAAATGTCAAGATACTAATATCTTGACATTTTTATGGTAGTTTCAAATCAAGAAACATCTCCATAACAAGCTGATAACTGGCAGCAAAGGGTGCTATTTGCCGTGAAATCAAAATACACGAAGACGTTTACTTTAGCAGTAGAAAGTGGGGACGCTTTCCCTGACGAGAACCTTGTGAATGGATTATAAGCCTTATTATGAGAAGCAGACAACCGATTAGGATTCGTTATACGCTCCAAGATTGCCGATGTTGGAATAATTTTAATGACAAAGCCCGTTTTCTAGTTGCAACTTTAATGTTATGTTCCTGCAGTTAACTATTATACATCTATATAATCGTAATATTTCCTTATATTTTATTGGACATTACCGGCAAGTGTTTATCCGCAGTACATTTCAGAATCGAATTAAAAACTCGTGGGTAGAACTAGTGAGTCGAATTCGGAAACCCTCGGCGAGAACGTACACGTCAACTGAATTACTTATTTTAAATCGATTCCAAAAACGGAGAAGATTCGTTTGATCATGCAATTGTCACAATTTAGAAATATGGTAGTAATATGACGAATATACCAAGCCACAATTGGAACACAGTGGGCCTATGTATCGTATTTCACAAACATTCACGCTTCAGTTGGTAAACAAGTATTCATTTATAATTATGACCCGCCTAACTTGTCACCAAGGCTATTTAGTGCACGGCGTAGAGAGCATGCGAGTAAGACCTGCGATCCTGTTTTGGTTACTCGGAACCGCGCAAATTCGTGGGCGGTAGTAGAATTTCATAATAAGGAATGAATTTATTGTTGGCCTTCCTTTTCTTCCTGTTGCTAGTTGGTAGAAAAAAGTATATAAGTTAAAGACCACCTGGTCTAGTGAGACCGTTGAGACCGTCAGACTATTGAAACTATAAAGGACATACAATTTGGTCTACATTAGTACCAGGCTTTCAGAATCACATAGGTGGTTCGCCTTGCTATACTTGTCACGTAGAAAGTCAGGTCGTGATACAAGGGTCTCAACTCTCAGTTTACTTGCGTAACCCGCAATCTGCATTCGTAATGAGCACTTTCTGTTCTCAGTGGTGCTATGATTGATTGAACAGTTATGTTAATAATAGTTCAAAGAGCAGTGGAGTAATGATGCTTGTTAATAGCTTTCGCTATTACGGATGTGGTCACAAAATTGTTTGGAATAGACGAACTATACTTACAATTTCACCCTTTAATCTGTCTGACCCACAGAGGCTAGACAACGCAAATTCTAATGAATTTGCGTTGTCTAGCCTCTTCGTGTCTGTTGGTTTTCATACTATCTAATGATAGTTGGTTTTCATACTATCTAATGATAGTATGAAAACCGAGCGTGCCATCTTTTTTATACCTTACGATGACGTCACCCCAGCCAATTAGTGATTTTCTCAACGTAAACAGAATCTTTTCAATCGCTAAGCGTCAGTAATTACGACTAAATCGATTCGCCGTCAGAGGAATGAGAATACAAAAATACCCAATAAGCGCGTCAAGTTTGCACTACAGAGCAAACTTTCGGGCACGCTTGCACGGACGGATTGCGTTGTCTAGCCTCTCCATGTATGTGGTCTGACCTATAAGTGTATGTAAAAGTATCTACCAGCCTACCTGCTATTTAAAACCAAATACTTATCAGAAAAAAACAGGTTGTTAGCGATCTACAGACAACTCGAGCGAACTACATATATTTATTTTGCTCAATTTTATAATCAACTTGATTGATTGATTAATGTTGGCTGTATTGAATGCTACGCAGTCTTAGGTTACTTGATTATTTGAAATTAATGATAAACTTAAGTATTTTAACACGACGTTATAACTTAGTTCTGATAGAGGCAAGCGCCAATTTTCTGCACTAATTACCTAGACTTGATTGATCAATGTGACGGTCAATTACAACGTCCAACTGGATGATCAATATAGGAGATTGGTTATGTCAAAGAAAGACCTCACTAGCGATCAGGATAAACTTGTTTGAAGAATAAAGCTCGGAGTACTTAAAAACTAGAGCGGTGTTACAAGTTTTTATGTCGATAAAGTCATATAATGGATACGAGTGTACATACTTAGTTTGATCGAATAAATCTATGTAGGAGATTGATCCTGGACGAACCTGCCACCACACCATTATGGCAGGCGCACATAGAGCACGGCAGGGCATGGCATTTAATTTTTTATCAATCGAGAGAAATTGCTCCGATGTCAATCACCAACCATTGTAATATGGACCTTATTTCAATTGGATAAGTATTGAATTCGATTGATAAAAATTTAAATGTCATGCCGTGCCGTTCTCTATGTGCGCCGGCCATTACACTAACTATATGCGGTCTTTTAAGACGATACAAGGAAAAAATGAATTTTAGTTTCGGGGTGTGGCTAGCGTCGCGTGAGCTGCCGAAGGATATATCCCTCTCGCTTAGCTAGGACAGAACAGCTATGGAGTAGACTATAGTATAGTTATTTTTTGAAGGAACAATATTGTTTAATTCGTACAATTAAAATAATATGTCCCAGTGCACCTTTTAAAATAGATGAAATGGATGAAAATATTCAAATATATTTTTTTCGTTTTATATGGGATTTTTATGTCGAGTGTATTTGAAAAAAAATAATTTAATTTCTATGTTGTTTTTATTGCTGAAGACAAAGTAAGTCAAAAGAAGACAAACGATACCTACAATATGCTGATAGATACGTATAACAATATTTCGATCGTATAATAGCCTATAACCAGCGGACGATCCAGACGCGTCCAACGATATCTCATTAGTCAAATTATTATGATATAAAAATAGTTTGGACGTTATACGGGAGCAGATGAACATACATACATATCGGTCAAAATCATAACCCTCCGCCCACCGTAGTCGGGTAAAAATGTACATACTCTGTGTCAGTGACTGACTGCCGGATATGAGTATCTTTTTCATGTTTCGTAGGCAAAGGAATACTTTGGTACTTAACTTCGATGCCGATCATGAAGTCATCAGCGGTGTCATAATATTTTTTTTTACCATATTTAATTTATTTTTTAATTTAATTTTCAGTTTTTATTAATTTTATTGATTTAACCATGCATTTATTTTTTGTTTATCTTTTTATCTTTATTTTTTTATCTATCAAAATCACCCTTAGACTGGTTACCGCCACAGGTGACAAGAGGGCTGGCTCTTTCCTTGCTCAAAAAATTCGCTTGACAACAGGAACAGCTTGAATACAGGGAGGACATGCAGCCAGTATCCCACGCGGACGGTATTTGTTTAATTAGGGGTAGGTTTTTATTTTATTGTATTTTATTTTAATTTATGTTATATTATATTGTATTTTAATGATAAAACATGAAAAATAAAAATAAATATATATATTTTTTTAAATTTAATTTTACTTTTATTTATTGTTTTATATTTATTGTGAAATTATAATAATTTTAATAATCAATATTGGACTATGTCTGAAACAAATACATTGAATTGAATAATTTAAATACAAAAATTATCACATTAACTCGTTAAATCACGGTTTACACCCGCTAGAACGAAAAAGATCCTAACATGGTAGGTAGGACCTGAGGGTTGGCCAGTTAATTACTTAAAATACACTATATTTATTTCAAGAAAACATTCATAAGATCTGAAGGCGTCGGACTCGCACATAAAGGGTTCCGTACCACCGTAGAATAAACACATCAAAAATATCAAGTTTGAGACTTGATATTTATTTTTAAATGTTATTATATTTTTAGTATTTGTTCTGCACCGGCAACAGAAATACACATTCAGTGAAAATTTCAACTCTCTACCTGTTACGGTTCGTGAGATACAGCCCGCGCTGACAGACGGACAGACAGACAGACGGACAGCGTAGGCCTAGTAATAGGGTCCCGTTAGCACCCTTTGGAACCCTAAAAAGTAGCCTATGTTCTCCGCCAAGACCCAGTCTATCTCCATACCAAAATTCATCAACATTGGTTCAGCGGTTAAGCCGTGAAAAGGTAACAGACAGAGTTACTTTCGTTTATAATATAATAGATTGAATAGGACGGACAAACATTTTCCTATCCATATCTGTAATGTTATTTTTTACGATAATTTATTGATGTATGATATATTTATTACTTGCCCATCCATACCTACAACAAACGCAATAAAGCGACTCCATTGTTTTGACAAGCAATGTATTCCCACTGTCGGCCCAAGACCATGCTGCAAGTATATAACAGTAAGCGAAATAGGGAGTTTTTACAGAAATGACACGAATAACTATGAAATGACAAGAGATGACACAAAATGACAAGAGATGACACAAAATGACAAGAGATGAAAAGAAATTACACAAGACAAGGAAAAGCAAACGAAAATCACGCTGCAGTGCAGGTCATAGGTTCGATTCCTGCCCAGGACATGCAGTTGTGTGCATGAACATGTCCGCATGTCCCGAGTCTAGGTGTAATTAAGTGTATATTTCGTTTGTATTTACAAACAAAAAGTAGTATATGTAGTAATATCAGTTATCTGGTTTCCATAGTACAAGCTCTGCTTAGTTTGGGATCAGGTAGTCATGTGTAAAAGAATTTCCAAGGATATTTATTTATTTATCATAGGCGTCGGCGGACTGTAAATACTGTACTGTACCTGTAATGTGGCACGACCGTAATATTTTTTCGTAATATTTTTTAAAAAATCCTTCACAGGTCCGACGTCGAACAAGTCCGAGCGGACACTGACAATACAAAGTTAGAGAGAGACATGGTTAGTTCAAGTACTTAAAATGTGAGATGGCGATATTGTGCGCGCGTTCGGAAATAAACAACGTAAGCGCCAAACCACATTTTCTTGAATTAAAAAAAAACTACTTCATGAATTAAAATATGGTTGAAGGGTAGTTTAGATATCATTATTTGCTATGTTTTAGAAATAATTTCGTGATCTAAATCGTAAAAACATCGTGGTAGCAAGGAAAATTGTAAATAATTAGAGCTCATTTCATAATTTTTTTTTATCGAGAAAATTTCGTCAAATCGTGATTTGGATTTAAAGATACTCAAGATAATATAGTCAAAAATCATACATCTAAATATAAGATTCCTAGTCCACATACTTACTTAAAGAAAAAGTAGAATAGAAAATCAACCAAATTTCGAACCCTCATCTTAACTGTGCTTCTAGTAAATATAAGTCTCATTCCTGTAATTTGCAACTCATCGTAACACATTATTTATTGGTGGTAGAGTCAAGCTGTAGCCAATTGACTGCAGCTCAGATATGGGCTGGCTCGACCGGGGTAGTACCACCGTCTCATACAAGATCGGCGTTAAGTAGCTAATACAGCTGCGTTTCGTACGACGAGTGAACCAACTCTCCGTTCACTTCCTTTCCTTCTGCCCATTCTTCTTCAGGTTGGAAACGTACGAGCGATGCCTTTGGTATTGCAAGCATCTATTGGCTACGGTAACTGCTTAACATCAGGTGAGCCGTACGTTTGCTTGCCACCGTAGTCACTTAAAAAATAATCCCACTAATATTATAAATGTGAAAGTTTAGATGGATGGATGTATGTAGGATGGATGGATGTTTGTTACTCAATTACGCTAGAACGACTGAACGGATCTGGATGAAATTTGGCACAGAGAAAGAATAGAGAAATAGAATACACATTGTTTTAAAAAGGGGGTTCAAATTAAAGGATCAAGAAATGGTCATGTTTTTGATTTTGACCCAATTCAGCACTTAGCGCATTATATTATCTAGCGGTCCCAAAAGTACAATAAAATTTGAAAATGAATCCGAAACAAACCTTATTAACGAACACCCACATTCGAAGATCTAACTAATGTGGAACATGACGAATCTTCCTCGAAATGGTATCAACACTTTATTAGTATCTGCATCGATGAACGAATAGGCGTGGGAAATGTACATAAGGATGTATGAATCGGATTACACTGCAGAGGAAAAGAGCCTGTATGAATATTAATAAAAGGACTATAATTCGTTTAGCAAAACATAAAGGAAGGAGGTTTTAGTATGCAAGCCGATTTGTAGGAAATAACGGAACAACCAGTTGGCTGTATACTGACTAAAGATTGCTGTAGTGGATAGGATAAGGATATAAATGTTAGTTTATTTTTCACCATATAATATGCTTCTTCTTCTTCTTATCGTATGGTTAGTGGCCAACCTGGTGTCAGAGTTGTTCAAGCCGCCCGAAGACCTCTGACAAGCCTTAACGACTGCTGTCTAGATGACAACAACTGGGACCGACATTTTACGTGCCCTCCGAAGCACGGAGACGCTCAGTATAAATACCACTAATTGGTCACCCATCTCTGACTGACCTTGCCAAGCGTTGCTTAACCTCTGGTCGTTTACCGATCAATTATTGCAGCTGGCTATGAGCGCCTCCATATAATATGTTAAGGAAACAGGAGTTAGTATAAGGTATTTATGTGGATCTACATGCCTAGCATACTTACCTACTACATTTCCAAACCGAACTTCGGCCGCGACGGCAAATGTTAACGGAGACTAGCGAAATGCGCAGACCGTAATATAGTGCACAGGTTTATGCGCAAGCACAGGTACACTCTCCCTTCATCTCATAGTCCGATGGGACGGCAATCCGACACTGGAAAGTGGTCAGGCCGACGCCTTTACGTGCTCTCCGAGGCACAGAGACGCTCAGTTCAAATTGTAACTAATAAATTGGTCACCCATCTGACTGACCTTGCCAAGCATTGACAACCTTCGATCGATAACCGATCAGTGATTACAACTGGCTATGAGTGAGTGCCTCACTAGCCACGTCCTGATGTCTCACATGCCGCACGAAGTTTGACTTGTCTTGCGCGAGGTAAATGCGCGTCCTGCCTCACCTGAGCGCTGTCATTTGCCTCGCCTAGTTTGGCATAGTCATGAGACAGAACGATGTCAAACTGATTGCTCGGGTATACCTTTTCTGTTTAGCTAGCACCTAGAGTGTCAGTTGCCTCGCCATTTCCCTCGCGCGGCATGCGACTGAGGTAAACGTCGTTCTTCGCGAGGCATGTGGGTGAGCAGCCTCGCTTGGCATGTGCATGTTGTAGACACGCCTATTCACTACATTACAAGATAACATCGGAAAGCCAACGACAGGTTAATAAGAAGAAGTGCAAGTTCCTACCACCACTTAGTACACCATCATATTTGTATGTCTATTGAACTAAACAATAGTACGGAAAGCGCACCAATTTATAATATTTTCGACACCTCAATTACGGTTATGTTTCAGCATTGTGGTTATCGGAACCAGTGTGTCAAATTATAATATTCATTGTATAGGTACCGTACGTGATGGATGGGTGGTGTGGCCTGGCCTCATACCGGATTCAGGTCGAGGGACTGTCAGACCGATGTAAATATGAATTAGTTGAATATTGAATGTAGATGATGACTGACTGTACTGCTAATTGACGTATTAGTAGCAGCATTCCAAGATACAGGAAAAGTATATTCAAGCAAGGTTACTATTGATTGTGTAGGTATACCTATAAACAATTTATTGAGAAATCCATATATGAAAGTCTGTAAGTAGTAATTAAGAGCAGAGTCTGAAAGTATGTACTAGTCGAGAGTAGTCTGAAAGTACTAGTTGAGAGTAAACTCTGGAAGTACTACTAGTTGAAAGTAGGGTCTGAAAGTACCTTCTAGCTGAAGGCCTCGTTAGCCAAATGAAAACGTCAGTGTCATTATGTGTCATCATATCTCACGCGTGATTCCGTGTCCAAGATTACATTTTATCTTGCAGAATATCACTGAACCGAAATAGATTAAAGGAATACATAATCAGCGGTACCGACAAGCGCATAAAAAAAAAAATCCCTTTTAACGTCCCACTACTGGGCATGGGCCTCTCCTCAATGCGAGGGGGATTCAGGCCATAATCCACCACGCTGGCCCAGTGCGGGTGGATTTCACATGGTGGATTTCACATGTCTAAAGACATGCAGGTTTCCTCACGATGTTTTCCTTCACCGTAAGCAAGTGATAATCATATTAAAGTTATGATTCACACATAGATTTCGAAAAATCCAGAGGTGTGAGCCAGGGTTTGAACCCAGGACCTTAAGCCCGCAAGACGCGTGCTTAACCAATCGGCTACCACTGCTTTTTACAAGCGCATAACCTTTTAATATTTCTGGTGGTGTTAAGTTGCGAGAAGTAGTTGAATCTGTTATAGGTAGCAGGTAGGTACTGCAGGTAGCTTGCAGTATACGTCAACAACTTTTTGCACGGCTCCTATCATTCACTCATTTGTTATTCACAAAATGTCATCGTCTAGATAGAATCAAGTTTCAAAGATGCTATCGATAAAACGTATATCCTGTTAGCGAGTTGATGACCTCTTAATTAGATCGACTTTCCAAGATAAGTGATTCAATAAAAAACAACTAGACACTTCCAATTCTGAGTTAATAACAACATCAATACAATGTCGTTTAAATGGTCCTCTTGTATACTTTGTAATTCAGAGAGATAGTCCTATTTTATTTTTACGGCGAAATACATTTAAATGAATAAATAAATATCGCCGGACAAACACACTAACTGCATGGTCCTAAACTATGCAAAGCTTGTATTATGGGTACCTTATAACCAGACTGGGACAAATTACGAAAAGGCCGTTTCCAAAATTTGCTTTTGGCGGGAATCGAACCCGCAACCACCCAATGCAGTGAGCTAAGCGGCCTACGCTCGAACCACTGTGCCAAGCGGTAATCAAAATAATATTATAATAATTATCAAACATTGCCCAATATCCTAGTATCATTAGAATAATGGTGAATTTGAAAGAAGTGGAAAGTAAAATAATAATGCGGAAAGTAAAATATTAATTAATTGTGTAAGAAATGATATGAATATGTATAACTATATTACAATTTCTTTGTGTGTATGTGACTAGTGATATGACTGTTTACAGAGGGCTAGTAGAGGACGCAGGCACAAAGCATTACCTTATCTTGGCTAAAATTATTTCATCTACATAATTCAATAAGCATTCAATCTCAATATGGCACCGGCATAGAATTATATCGATGTTTATTGATTGTCCGTTTTTGTTAGGAAATTAAATATGAGTAGAAAGTTAATAGACACTTTCACAAAAAGTATTAAAGTTACAGTCGGTAATGACCTCAAAAACTGAGATATTCTATCTGAGTAGATTGTCCAAAGTTTGAAGATGTTCGATTGTTCTTAATAATGCTTATTGTATTTGGGTAACCATTTAGTAGCATTTGAACTGCGCGTCTCCGTGCTTCGGAGGGCAGTAAAAAGGAAGTCGCAGTTGTTGTTATCTAGGCAGCAGTCCTTAAGAGGCCTTCGAGCGGCTTGAGCGACTCTGACATCAGGTTGGCCTTCGTTGGTTGGTTGGTCTGGTTGGTTGGTTGGCATACGATAAAAAGAAGAGATTGTATTTATTCCAACACTTGTACAAAAGGATTTTGCTCTCCAATTTTATTGTACTCAGATTCTATAAGATTAGGTTGCTGATACCTCTGTTTATTTTATAAGAACGATGCTGGCATATTATTACAATATCAATGGCAAATAATGAATAAAGGCTGTAAGGAATGTAAATCAAGACCTTGATCAGAATTTATAAAATAGGAACCGTTGTTTTATATCATTATGATGATTTGAGTTTCTATAAAAATACCATAAAAGGGCTGGGCATTTCCTCGCTCAGCGAGTAGCTTTAGCTATCCAGCGAGGAAATGCGGCCAGCATCTTGGGCACGCTTCCGCATGGGCCAAATTTTGTAAATTTTATGTAAATAATATGTTTATATATACTATATATATATATATATATATTGTACATAGGTTATAGGTAATAATTGTAACCATAAAATTAGATTTACAGTTTTACTTACAGTTTTTCATTGCAATCGAATGTTATGAGTCTGTTGGCCGTATTGGTGTTATTAAATCCCTGCTGTTTGAGTTTCAATTTTCCTTTCTAATATCTTTAACATTGGGTGCGTCTACAAGGGGCGGGCGGCGCGCCTGAGAAAATACCTGATCGTTCGGGCGCGGAGGCTCGGGTCTAGTGTACGCACCCAAATTGTGAAGAGATCGGATGGTAGAGTTCATTGAAATAGCTTTTGTTTTCTTTCTTGTTTAGTTGCTTTAAAAATGTTAACCAGGTTTCTAATGACTTCAGAATTAAGAAACAATACCGAACTTGCGTCTGATATACGTTTATATTACTATATCTATATGCTATGCTTTTACGACTAACGGCCACTTGCTATATTCTATCTATCAGTGATAGAAATTTGTAATTTTTTATATGGAACTTATGTCAAATTTCTATCAACAGTAGAGCAAATCGCCGCGCCGATGGATAGAATATAGAAACTGGCCGTTAGTGAGTGACTTAGAGAGTATATCAACCGCTTCACACCTCAGATTACACCCTGTATAATTACACCTTTCATACTTCTCACATATCGTAGGTACGTTACGGACGACCGGTGATAGGTGGAAGGGAGAGGCCGGGTGCAACGTCCTGCGCGCGCGCAGCGTTGACTCGCATACGTAACGAGCCTCTACTAAAGGCTCGCGCTACATTCATGTCCGATAGATTTTTGTATCGATTGTATATTTTGTCCGTGTTATGAAGTGTAATAAGTTTAGAACAAGTTCATCGTAGCGTTGCATTGTTAAATAATCTACCAGGTTTCATTACTTCTGAAAAAAAGAAGGTTTTGGTCTTCCAGTAATTCAGAGGTAGTGGGAAGTATTATCGATCACCGTAGATTAATTATTTGTTTCCACGAGGACTCTCGCGCGCGAAACTTTTATAAATCTATGCCGATCATTATTCATCTGTCTTACCTTTCCCATTATTGCTGTCATACTTAGATCCACTCCAACCTCACTCTTTATACAATCCATCCAACTTTTCTAGGGTCTTCTTCACGCTTTGTGTCCTTCTACATTCATATTCAGCACTTGTTCAATGCTTTTCATTTCTTCTCATCTAATGCCCAAACCAGTCCAACCTACTACTTTTTACTTTATCTGTCTATCTATGTCTGATCTTTATTGTAGGAAGACAAATCTGATGGACAAGTTTACTTAAGTTAAACAAAATAATACTATAATTTTAAGATCAATAAACGATTAGCAATGATGTTTGAACTTGAACTATAGATTGTACATTAACTGTTTGATTTGTGACGTATCAATAGTGCGAATTTGAGTGTACGAAATAGCTGAGTCATTGCTCTTTAAGTGCTGAAGCGTTAAATAACAAAATCAAGTGTCCTCTAATAACGATGCTTCAACAATATGGTTACTGTAGTAGTGTTTACGCTTCTTCAAGCGATTATCACTTTATTATAAAACACCTAGGAACATTGAAATCGAAGCCGAACGAACTGGTTTGGTATCGATCTCTACCATGAGCTTATACGTTCGTGTATGTTGCTAGAGTCTTCTTATTCTCTCAGCCTGTATCCAGCCACTGTACGGTATAGGCTTCTTCTCTATCACATTATTCGTTCCGGTGCTGGATAGTCTTGTCCAGTAAGAGTCGGCTATCTTTAATGTTATCAAACCATATATCTGGTGGTCTCAGGTGGTCGAGAGTCTGCGTAAAAATATGTATTTCATATTGCTATTTCATAGGGTGAGTGGGGCGCTCTACCATTTTCTATACAAATATCTTACGTAGATGCTAGAGACAAGCGGCCGAATACTCAAAGCCTACTTAAATATTTAAGTCCCACTTAGCAATTTGAGACGTCGCTAACTGTCATTTTTTGTATGGCGCGTCAAAGTTAAGCAGCTCTCAAATTTAAGTTGCGTACGAGTATTCGGCCGAAGCAAGCGTAAACATATGGTAGAGCTCTTGTTGTAATAAGAACGTTAGCACCTCCTTTGTAACTCTACTTACGCAACTAGAATCAATAACTAATAATAGGTACCACCACGCTTAATAATCGAGATTAATATCGATTACTTTATAATCGTTACGTCGCAGGGTGTCGTAACCGACTGGTAATTCGCGAACCGAGTAATCTCTAGTGTATTGAATGGTTAGAGTATTGCAATATTCTATAACTAGGCCAACTGTCGGTCTATGTGGTTTGTAATCCTGTTTTATTCGTATTTTAAACTTAGTTTTGAAATCTAGATAAATTCGAATTCTAATGGTAAGGGACGGTCGTTGCATATCGAATGGAATTTTTAGCAAGAGTTAACAAGACTTAACTGATATTGTGATATTTAATAAGTACCTACCTAGTTATTGTTCCCCTGTAAGTTTTTTTTAAACTTCTATTTTATACGTGTTTTTGTAGATATTATAATGTGCAGGAAGGTAAATAAATATAGCTGTACAAAAATACGTGTGAATATTAGTAACAATGAATGTAAATAGTCCGTGGACTTTGGCAACAGACGAAAATACGTAAACATACTCTTATATGATTTCGTGATTTTATGTGTTATAAACATATATAAATATCGCCAGACTTAGACACCAAATATATGGTCCCAAACTAAGCAACGCTTGTACTATAGGTACCGTAAAATTATCTGGGGGCAATCCCGGAACACCCAGAGCAGGTCGAATTACGAAAAAGCGGTTTCCTCTGGCGGGGATGGAATCCGCAACGACCCGATGCTGAGCCAGGCTGAGCCTACGCTCGAACCACTGTGCCACGGGGTCGTCGAATGAGGTTGTTATGAGGGCACGTCAAACCAAATCCCAATGAACTGAATTGGTCTGTCTGCGAAAGTGTGGTATTTTTTCCGTCATGCAGGTCTTTATGCGTCATCAAATTGACGTGTCTGAATCATTGAACAAGAGGCGCCGTGGTGATTTTAAATTAGCGTACATATTATATACCTATGTACTATAATGTATTGTACATTATGTAGTATAGGATAACACGTGAACATGTGACTGCATAATGTTCACGTGCAATAACCTCATAATGTATAGGTAATAATAATAATATTATCCTGGGATATTTTTTTACACACGGCTACCTGATCCCAAACTAAGCAGAGCTTGTACTATAGAAACCAGATAACTGATATTACTACATATACTACTTTTTTTTGTTTGTAAATACATACTTAATATACATAATACACCCAGATTCGGGACATACAGACATGTTCATGCACATAAATGCATGTCCCGGGTAGGAATCGAACCTACGACCGGCAGCGTGATAGGCGGAGTCTAACCAACCACGCCAACGGGCCCGTCGAGGTACCTAATTATTCTTCAATCAATTACCACCTCAAACCTCAACTATTCTAGAGATGTATAGAGATGCATAGAGTATCTTTTGTCCTGCTCAGCAAATCGGTATTCAGTTCTACCGGCACCAATTTTTTGGTGCCATACAAAATAAGTTTCTTCAGACTTTGACTTGACAGACACACCTTTGGGAATAAACTTCGTAGAGCACATCGAATATTTAATCCCATCGAATATTATATAATCGAATATAATAACGGACCCGTTAGCCCGGCCCGGCCCGGCCCGTCGTTTGACGGGCCCGTTAGCGTGGTTTGCGCGGAGGCGACATTCACGCTGCAGATCGTAGGTTCGATTCCTACCCGTGACATGCATTTGTGTGCATGAACATGTCTGTATGTCCGAAGTCTGGGTGTATATGTATATTAAGTATGTATTTACAAATAAAAAAGTAGTATATGTAGTAATATCAGTTATCTGGTTTCCATAGTACAAGCTCTGCTTAGTTTGGGATCAGGTAGCCGTGTGTTTAAATGTCCCAGGATATTATTATTATTATTATTATTAATAACCCTGTAGATAGGTAATCGTTCAAGACCGTTGAGATGTTCACTTGCTTGAGAAAACCTTCCTTTTGATTGTCTTGTAACCGTGACTTCAAGATTAAGAAATCTTCTGCAATTTTGAAAGTGATCTTGTAACTGTGTACTTGAAATATAATTACTGCTGCAATCTTGCTAATCGTAGAGTTAATATTAATAGTTACATTTAATTCTGCGACAGTTGGCAAGAGGCAGTGCAATGCGCAGATTGCTGGCGTTTACCGTTGCATAAATACGCGACTATACTAACTAAGTTGGGTCGCAATACTTGCAATGTTGCAGGCAATATTAATGCTTATTTTCCATCTCGATTGTTCTTCACAAGTTGGATTGTTAAAATCCCAAAAACCAGAATCATGTTTGTAGCCATAGATAGATAGATAGATAGATAACTCTTTATTAATCCACCACTAGGAAACAAATATTTATAAATTATTACATAATTTACACAGAAAGTGGAAAATGGGCGGCCTTATCACTAAAAGTGATCTCTACCAGGCAACCTTAGGATGGAGAGGATCAGGAGAGGACATCAAGGTTTTATAAATGCCTGGGAAGGCACACGCAACGGTGGGGACCGTTGATGACTGCGTGATGGTAAAATAGTAATTGTCGCCCAGGACATTTGCAACTTAAGGGGAGCAGACGCGGGGCCGATCTTTTAGGGACCTGTAAACATGCCCTTTGTTGTTGTAGTGCAAAGGTGTCGTAGTTTGTAAGGAAGTTGCAAAATTTCGTGAGGAAATAATAATTATTGCTAAACTTGAGCATTTAAAAGGTCCATTTGAGTATAAAGTAGTGAAAATTTCAATATCAGAACCTAAGGGCGGCCATATCCATACGGAATTTCGTTTCGGAATACCAATCCGGATTACGAACGCAGTAAATCCATCCAAATGTATGGACGTATCACATACGTACAGTTTTTTTCTGTTCGAAATTTTTCCGATTAGGAATTCCGAATGGTAGCCTGTTTGTTCGGAATTATTCCGAACGGAAATAAAAGTATGTGTTTGATAAGCTTACGGAATCCCGATTTGGTATTCCGAAACGAAATTCCGTATGTATGTGGCGGCCCTAAGGCAGTAAGTTATACAACCCTATAATCGGCCGATGGGAGAGAAGATCATAGCTTTCGCAACGATTGGAACGATGAAAACGTAATGCACGGTCATCACGATTCGTACGATTTTTAATGGTTGTTGTTTTAAATATAGTTTCGCAACGCTTCGTACTCGCCGCTGGCTTGTGATGTAATTTATAAACTTATTATCGTACGATGATCATACGCAATACGTTGAGATGTTTTGACAATATTACCAGGTTGCGTATAAAGGTGTAGGTTAGCAGTGTTGATACTGTCCTACATTGTGAAGTCTAGACATTAATATCTGACAGTGATGAGCACGTGGTTTACTTATTATAAACCACAGAGTAAAGACTAAAGAAAGAGGTGCCCTTATAAGATATTTGTATGAAAAAAAAACCTGCTCATAGTTTTTTCATTTTCATTTTACTATTTACCGATAAATAGTTGAACTACTTGCTTCGTTTTATGTCGATGTTAGTACTAGGCCGACCACTCGGCCGACTTGCTTAGGCCCAGTCCCCTTAGTAATTGGTCCATGTTATAAACACGCACAACGAACTAACATGACCTAGAGAAAAAAATCCTTAACTTAAACACCTTTTGACTTCACTTTTATTAATCTTTGAAGCTCCATTTATACTGAAAATAAAGTCTGTAACGAAATTATCAGAAACATTACCTTGATTTGCAAGGATGTAAGTACATCCTGCGAGGTACTGCTTTTATCAGTCTACTAAGTAGTGGACTGATAAAAGCAATACATCCCAAAATTATTTGTTTTCCAACGAGAAAACTTTCAATTGAAACTTTGTTTAGAACAGGAACTATTTCCATAAAGCCTTTCTTTTTCAACAGAAATAACTATTACAAATAATTAAACTATTACATAGTATATAGTTTAGTTTTGTATATTCAATACACCCTCAGTCGGATCGATTGAGCAATTACGTAACTTCAAAGTTTTAACACAAAGGTAATAACAGAAACATGCTCGGCATTCATGGTCAAATCTCGTAATACTCTCACGCACATACAGGTATTAGGTAATATCGACAGTGCATTGATACCAAAGATGTGCATGTTTCTTCCATGACTAAAGCTTAATGTGGTCACGACGTCATGGATCAGTATAGACGTCTGAGTAGACAAAGACAGATAGACTTTAGACTTTGGTATACATTATTCACTCCTTGCTTTGCCCCTAACATTGGTTGAGTGGACTGTAAGTGAACCGACCCCACGTTTTTATTAGTCTGGAGAACCCTTTATTAAACTTGGATAATTTTGTAACTATTCCTTATTAGGTAGGTAGGAACATGTCTACACGCTGTAACTATAAGATACATTGATACCTAAGTGGAGAAAAATTAAAAAGGTAAAGCTGCATTTAGCTTAGAAGTAGGTATCTTTATAGGACCACCCTGTCTGCCCGAGACGTTGCAAAAAGAAGAAGATATAGAGACGTTAGAATTATTTTACTTTTGTTTTGGTACAAGTCCTTTACATCGAGGATTGATTAATCGCGCTTCCAAAATTTTAAAAATAGAACAGCCGTAGAGATATAAGGAGGTAGCAAATGTATATAGCAAACAAATATGTAAGTAACTATTATAATTTAGCGCGAACACGAAGGTATAGGTATCATATAATGTATATGAAATCCGTGAATGCGAAACTTAAAGTAAACAGTATCACAAAGAAATACATTTGTTACGTCACAATTAAGTATGAGGTATGAACCTAGGTACCTAAATACATGCTATGCCTATCAGGAATGTCCTAAGTACCTACTTCCATATTATGACTTAAAGTAATAGCTTATAGACATACAGCATTAACAATCAATGTCGCCATTGTTCTAATAAGTATAAGCTTCTTTGTCTGTCTTTCGCTTACGGACCTGTTAATGTGTTAAACCAGATAGATATAATCACTGACATTAGGTACCAAGACAGAAGGAGCCATGTGACTGTCCAAAATAGTATGTCCTACTAAATGGAGTCCATGGGCACAGTATGTCTCAGTCGTTCCAGGAAAATAATCTTGAAGACATATCGGTATTGCCATTACGGCCCATGTTCTAGTGAATAACACTCATCAAATTGTCGAAATGTGAGTGCGATTAGATGAGTGAATTTCGGTTCATATAGTGTTGCGCCGAGCACAAGTCTAGTGATTGTAATGTTAGGCGGTACCATATCTGCTAAAAAAATACATCAATGGATATAACATAGATAGATGCCATCGGATAGCTCTCACTTGATGCAATCAGCTAATAGTTGTTTGTCTGTTCAGGTGAAAGCAATGCAATATTTCGATTCAAACGACTTAACATCCAATAAATATGGTTTGTGCAAATTTCTCAAAAATTATAAAACTTTTTTCTAAGTACTTTTTTTTCTTCAGAAATGAATCCACTCTATTTCATAATGTGTTGGAGGAGATTTGAGAATTTATTGAGTAAACTGTAAAAAGAGAGACAGCTGGGCAAAGAGAACTCTATCAAAAGGTGCCAACAAAGTTCTTTTGAATTTTTCGGAATTTTATTTGTACCTTAGAGTTGTACTGTCAATAACCCTTACGAAGAAAACATTATTTTAAGTGATTAGACACGCAACACATGTACCATTATGAGTCAAGCAATATCTTTTTTGAATCTAAATGCAATAGGTAAGAATATAAGCAGTACCTACGTATACTTGTAACCTGTTCGTATTGTTCTTAAGGTTGATTTTTGCTCAAATGTCACTGTTTTTCTACCTGTCCGACTGAGCGTGGTATGAGCCCTACCCTTCCGCTTACCATATAAAAAGACAAGTGGATTTGCAGATAAGATTCCATGAACACGATATTTGAAACTTAACAATACGATAATACTAGAAGCTCCAACGTAAAGTACGCTAGACATTACACCGCATATTTTCACACACAAAGAGTTATAAAAGAATTAGTATAGCTATGAATAATAAGTGATATGGAAGCAGTGAAGGCACACAGCTCACACACCGTTACTTCGAGGCTTCGAACTGTCTCTATGAATTATGATTCATTTGAGCATTAAATATGGAATCAATACACAAGTGCATTGGAATGCCAACGTAAAATCTATACGCTTTTTTCAAGAGATAAATGTAATATGAAAATTGACTCACCTTTTCTAAGTTCCTCCGTTGTTGCGGACTCGTTTAACACAAAATACAGGAATAGATTTGAACAAACAACGGAAAAGCTACTTTCAATACATTGAGGACTAAAATCTGGTTCCGCGATACCGCTATGCACTTAAGGAGACGTCGTGTTAACGCATACCTTTGGTGTTTCGAAACCGCGCACACTACCGCACTGATCTTTGAAGAAATGCCTTTGGCTCGTTGTGTTTAGACTATAGTTCGTATTTTGGCGTTCGTTCGATCGTTTTGCGACGTTCGACGGGCGATACCTGCCTCGGACCCGTCGACTAATCGACTGTCTGCTATAGGGCACGTGTTTACATGCGCTCCGTTAGTGTGTGTGTGTGAGAGAAGGCTTCGCTGCGCGTGCGAGTGTCCAGTGTTGCCCGTTTTGGAAAATTACCATTAAGTTAGGAGGTTCAGAGTGCCACGACCGTGTACAGAACTCCCTTCTCTGCGTAGGCCGTTTCCATAAGGTGTTTCTTTTCACAAGCTATTTAGGCACTTAGTTTGCATTTATCAATAATCAATAAGTAGGGCTATCTAATCATTATTATCGGATTTTTAGTTTCCTTGAATCCTAGGATGACATTCGACCAACCATCTTTATATACTTACCTATAAGAATATACGAACTCTCTCTGGTAGACCAGAACTTGTCTACCATGATAATGAATGTCAGGAACCAGAATAAAGATGCAATTATTCCACGCATCTTATACCGGAGATATAATCTGTAGAATAATTTTCACGTAGTAAGTGGTTATTTGGTGATAGAGCCAAGCTGTAGCTAAATGACCGCAGTTCATTGTATATGAGCTGGCTCGACTGGGGAGTATCACGTTCTCACAGAAGATCGGCGTAAAGTAGCTAGTGCGTTTCTTACGATGAGTGAGAGAGCCATAAACCTAACCACTCTTTCCCTTCCTCTGTCTCACTGCCCTTCAGGTTTGCAACGTGCAAGTGATGCCTTTGGTATTGCAAGCATCTATAGGCACTAGGCTACAGTCGTTAACAACAACGATAATTTTTTAAGCGTTTGAAAATAATAAAAAATGAAATATACGTCACGACTTTTATCCCCATTCGGGGGCAGTCAGAAGCTTGGGTGGCCATACACCACCACATTGTGGAAATAAACTTCCACAATAAAATAATAAACTCCCACAATAAATATCTATTTGTCTGTAATCATATCACTGGAAATTTTAGCGTCATGTTATGGCAACACCAGCCACTCAGACAGCTACGTATACAAAACTCGAGGCTTTAATAAAGCACAGTGAAGTATCCTTCGGGTTCTCTTCGGGTTTTACTTTATTTTCCTTTATAAATAGCACGGGTACTGGCTGGACCGGCGGCGCGGACACAACACTATAATGGGTGGATTTCTCAAAACATTCCACATGTTCTGTTTTCTAATTAGGTATCATTTTAAACTCTGGACAAGTTTGTCCGGTTTCTCGGTGTACGGTCGACGCTCTAAATTATTATTGACTATATTTTATGTTTTCCCAGTTAATGTTTAATGCCTTCTTGATGTATTTTTGTCACCGTCACATATCTATTTGATGATTCTGTTTTCGGTTCAATAACTTGAATATTTAATTATTTGCGTTAGTCTTTAGCATATGTACGCATTTATGAATAGTTGATGTTGGGATCTAAAGCAGTAACTATATTTTATTTCTAAGATTTTGTAATGGTCTTAGTTACGTAAGACTTGGACGAATTAGGCAATCGTGCTAATTCTATTGATGTACCAACTAAATTTGTTTGAACCATAGACCAATTACTAAGGGGACTGGCCCTAAGCAACTCGGCGAGTGGTCGGCCTAGTGCTAACATCGACATAAAACGAAGCGAGTAGTTCAACTATTTACCGGTAAATAGAACAATGAAAATGAAAAAACAATGACCACGTTTTTTTTCATACATATATCTCATAAGGGCACCTCTTTCTTTAGTCTTTACTCTGTGGTTTGAACTACAGGCAGCGGTATTAGTAGATGTGGCTTTAGTTGTAAATGTAGAAAACAGAATTGGTCACACTGTCCGATATAGAACATTTATCATTATCGTCATCCAAAAGATGTTTACAGCTGGACGTAGCCTAAGGTCAAAGTTTTCCACATTGACCGGTCCTGTGTTGCTCTCACCCAGAGGTTTCCCGAGCTTTCATCGTCATCTTCTTATAGTATGGTTAGTGGCCAACCTGGTGTCAGAGTTGTTGCAAACCGCCCAAAGGCCTCTGACAATAATGTCATTGCAATCTACTAATTTCTATCGTATCGACGCAAAAAAACTTCCACCGCATCGTCGTAGGCATTTTTCATTTGTTGAAATAAAAGTCACGTAAGTATAATTTTTAGATTTATTTTATTTTCAATAACATAAAAATGTTATGTTCTTTTCATTTTACACATTTCGAAATGAATTCAGTGGGTACCAACCTGATTGCTAAAATGTTCACATAATGTTCAAAATGTTAAATATACTACAGTACAGTTTGGCTTTGCTTGTATTTCTGGGTCATGGGTCGCATTACACCTTATTTAGAACTTATTTCACTTATTTCCAAATGTCGCTTACGCTTTTACGAGCACAGAATCTACTTCACAGGTCATTATAATATTCAACAAAATATATTGTAATAATTTACCCGCTTGGATGGATCACACGATACGATTTTTGAATAATTTTAAATGTGATATGCTATAATTTTTTTGTGATATTTTCAATTTTTATACAAACAAATTCGTTACTTTTTTATGTTACCTAAAATAGGTAAACGTGTAAAAAATTACTATTTGGTCAAACAAAAATCGTTACGATGATCCGTCCAACAGCAATATTCACTACAATAAATAGATCTAGCTAACTGGAATTGAAGGTCCCTTAAAATTATGTAATTGCTAAAGCTGTGATCAACTAGACAACAAGTGGCGAGCCACCGTGCGCCGACTGCGCGGGCGCTCACGACATGACAACCAACACTTTACGAACACTTGTTAGAATAATTAACCACGGCTTCGTATAATACTAATTTTATTGTTTTCGTAATAGTTTGACTAACTCTAAGGAGGCGTCCATATTCATAGCATGAAGTAAAGATGCGCAAATCATCAATTTTTACATAAGTTAGTGAAAGAATCGACAGTTTTACATACAACTCTAAGTTAGAGATAACTTTATAAACTGTTATTTAACAATGTTATTAACAGTAAGTTTTATGTTGAAAATTTTACAATATCTAAATGAATTATGGTGTAATGATTGGTTAATTTTATGGGAACTTAATTCCATTTAGAAATGTTCACGATCGTTGACAATTTGCGCCGCATATTACCGAAATTAAAAAATAACAACAATTCGTTCCAACACGACAAAACTAAACCAAACATTTGAAAATACGTGAAACAAGATCTTGTCAATTCAATGCTCATCGCAATTTTTATGACTATTTTATATATAAATACATTAATGTAACAATTTCATCTATTTATAAATAAAACTTAATTTAATGGCTTAAGCACTTGATTATTGCTGTTTGACTGTGGAATAGAGGTGGGAGAAACAATAAAATAAAATTAAGATGAGCATGGATTTAAGACATTTTTCTAATGTATGTATATCGGTTGTTTACACTTGTAAATATAGATGCGTTTTAGAGCACAGGCACACAGTACTGGCTACTAGTTATGTACCTATTAGCTGCAAACTCGTAACGAGCAATAAATCTATTATAAATACTTCTTAATCGTAACCACAAAATTAAAATAACTACTACCTGTGCACAAAACCATGAAATAATCTCAAATATTTAAGTTATCAAATTATATTCTCATAAAATAATGATGTCCAAAATTATAATCATGAAGCCGTATCTCAGTGAATTGTTTGTGATTTTTCTTATTATGGTGATGAACTTGTGATTTATATAATAATAGTACATAATAATAATAGGAACCAAATATGAAAGTGAATAAATGTGTCAGTGTGATGTGTTTGTACGATGTGGTACTGCACTGTGCCCTAAGCGCGGGGAGACTTGTAAAGGTATGGTATTTTGTATGTACATGTAAAACCATGTGTAGATTTTCTTTAATTTAGTAATACTATACTAAACTGGCCGTCATATAAGTATCTGCCATGTTCTCCTATATATAACTAGGTAATATAATATTCTTAACTAAATTCATATTTACAAATAATACAGTTCATTACTATTTATATAGAAATTAAAATATATTTCTATCATTCTTCGATTCACATAACGCAAAATAATTTAACAGAGTTCATTTTTGCACTCACATTTACAATATACTTTTGTAACTAATTTGTTACCATTTATTTGTTGGTT
Source organism: Drymonia ruficornis (assembly GCA_947859195.1). NCBI lineage: Eukaryota > Metazoa > Arthropoda > Insecta > Lepidoptera > Notodontidae > Drymonia > Drymonia ruficornis. Next base: position 8,014,274 of record OX401912.1, on the reverse strand, counting down.
TCAAACAACTCATTTAGAATATATCACCCAATAAGCGAGTAGCGTTATACTCACGAATCCTATCGTATCTTACCATTTAAAAATGCAGAATATGCGAAAACTTGAAGGAATATTTATACAGTAAATGGCAATTGAACATTATAGTTCGCTCGCATCGAATAGGAACTATAAGATTCACAATGCCCGGGCGGGCGCCGCCGCCGCCGCCGCCGGCCCCTACGCTACTGTACATGCGCGGGCGCCGCCCTCGTTCGCAGAACAACTAGCACGAATAAAACAACTCCTCTCTATTTACACCCGGACAACTATTCACAAATTATGGACACAAATCAAAAAAACTCTAATCGATTATAGTTCTATCGAATAAGAAGTTGAATTATTAATGAAATTTGTGTTACAGTTTATGCTAGAGTTTAGAATATAAAGGAGCTCAGTAGCGCCACCGTGTGTGCGGCGGTGCGAGGAACTATACATGCACAACACCGCAGTGTCTATGGCCGTTCACCTCCGAAACTTTACCTATATACCTAATAAATGTTCTCCAACACGATCGTTTCGACAATCGATGTTTCGACGTTCGCGTGTGTTGCACACGGCAGTTCGTTCCGAGCTCTACGAGACGATAACACCTTCATAAGGCGTCGGGAGATTCCGGTAGCAACTACTGCCGGAACAGTGCCGTGTCCAACACGGCGACTAGTGGAGAAGGAACTAAAATCTAGTATCACAATGTCGGGCTTCGCTGGCTCGAAAGCGAGTGGAACAAACGCCATCGACGTCGACGAGCAGGCCGGAGCGTCGTGTGACCAGTAACTTATGTAGGCGAACACCGTAGCGAACATTAAGTCGTAGTGAGGTAAAATTTTATTAAGTACAAGTGCCTTTCGATAAATTGGTGTTGTTTCCGTTGTAGATAATTGACAGCCCTATAATGGCGAGGGTCTCGTCTACGTACGTTACTTGCGGTCGTCACACGTCAGTCTTCAGTGGTGCCGTCTTGTCTAGGGTTGATGATTCACTCGAAGAGTGCCAGAAGGTCGTCGGAGGAGGGCGCACGGGGCGGATGCGAGCCCGCCGACGACGACGAGGAGGGTGGCGTGGCGAGCAACTCGCCGAGAGCCGGCGCGTCTAGGTAAGACAGCAGCTCCATGGGGTCCACACTCGTCTCTGGCAATAGCTGTGAATGGGGAAAAAGTCTAATTACATCTCTACCCTACGATCCCTTAGCGACTACTTCTAACAATCTAAAATTTATTCTACTTACTAACGCTACTTCTCGACAAAGCAAAGGAAGCAGGTAATGATGTGATAATCATTGAATCACGGCTGTTCTAAGGTCTACTTAGCGATTTGCAAAAAAGCCAAGCAACACTCTGGTGAGTACAGCTAGGTTCTTCCAGATTAGCCATTTCAGGTAGAGCTTTTAGTACAAGTCGAAACCCAACCAAAAGATATTGATACTTACATTGAGATTGTCAGTGCCCTCGCCATCTATGACAGCGGCTGGGTCGAAGTTGAGGTCCGCTGGTATGTCGACGTCCGTGAGGGAGTGGTGGTCGACGGAGGGCGGGCCGGGCGTGTGCGAGGAGCCGGGCGTGTGCGCGCCGCCGCCGCCGCCCGGCGTGTGCGCCGACCCCGGCGTGTGCGGCGTGTGAGGGGTATGCGGCATCTGTGCACAAACATCATCACATTATACAAGATGCAGAAGACTTAAATGCCAACCCCCTTATTCATAGAAAGTTATGATCGACTTGCAGTGGAATTACAAATCACATTTGTTCCTAAAAATGCTTTTCAAAACCATTTTAAACTGGCTAAAATCTCTATGAATAAGGGGGCAAATCTTTAGGGACTGAAATGTTCTTTCGAAAGGAATCAGAATTTTTACTGCGAAACATCAAGCAAAATTCTTGGGCCAAAGAAAAACTTTACATAAACTAATGTCACAAAAGGAGGTTTGACTTTATCAAAATAAATAAAATGAATCAACTCCAGACACGTTACTTACCTGATCGTTTAGACTCTTTTCCATCGCGTTCAGAGGATCCAAGGAGTTGACACTTTCGTTCAAATGTGACAATGGACCATTTCCAGCATATTCATTGCTTCCTGGGCCATTGGTCATTCCAAAATCGTAATTCTGGTTGTTCGCACTTGAATTCCTATTCTGCGTGCTTTGGTTGTACGAGGAGATCATAGAACCGCTTGCGATGGTGTTCATGTCCGGTGGAAGGTACGGTGATAACGCCTGGTTCATATCCCAGTTATTCATTGTTGGCATGTTCATAGACCCAGGCGACACCGCTTTGCTTCTCTTACCTACGCTACTATCATTACTGTCTTCTTCTTGCTGCAAATTAACAATTGTCTATTAGTATTACCTACATTCATATAATCTTCAGCTAGTGTCTTTAGCAAACTATTTGCACAATGTTTTAGTGTGTGGTCTTGCTTACCTTAATACCAGTATTATTGGATATCTTCGTCGCTTTCCAGTTAGCTCCGCTGTCGATGGTGACTTCATCAACGTCTGAGCTGTTAAGCGTATTGAGGATTCCCCACATGTACTGATCAACTTCTAGCCCTTCTAATTGTGCTGGTTTACTGCAAGAAAAGTGCTTCATTAGCATTCTATCATCGAAAATCATATGAAAATGAACAATCATGGCATGAAGAAATACTTACTTGCAAACCGGACATCTCCACGACCCCCGTTCACAATTGAGTTGTAAATAAGATTCTAAATCGAAGCACTGTATGTGTTTACATTCATGCCCACGGGCCGGTAGCGTGATCTTTTTAAACGTGATCGGACATTTTAACGATACTTTTAACGCCGTCTGTTCGATGCTGTCCCTGTCGTTCGCTGTGTTGGAACCGTTGCTGCCGTTGCTCGGCGTCTGGTTGAAGTTCATCTTTATCTTAGCGATACAGTGATCGGCCGTCAATAACCGCTTTCTTAATAAACCTTGCAGCACGCTCCGCACGCTCGGCCGGTGGACTAATTGTAAGACAAACAGGTGTGACTGGAAACAAAGAGAACATTATTGCGCCATTGTAGAAAACTGGTAAGCGCTATCAAATTTCAGAATTACGGCACTTGTTAGCACAGGTGTTTCTGAATTTAGTTGTTGTTCTATTGAAAAATGGATACTTACACAACAGCAGGCCGCGACGGTGATCTGTATCGTATTTCTACCAGGCTGGCACACTTCTTTCAGGTACAATGGTTTGTGTGATGTTTTGTTCTCTCCTCTATCTATGACTAATGGCGTCGCGTTGACTGATACCTGAACACTCGCTGGCCAGTTTGTGTTCATCTGCCTATCTTCGTGGTGGAAGCATTTTAGTTGTAATTCAAGGTCCGACCTGTTGGCAAACAAATAAGTTAACCAATGTTTGATGTATCATTAACACATAACGATTTCAAAATATTTGTACAAAAATAGTTACCTCCATATTAACGTTGAATGGACCGTAGGTTTTAATTGGAATACATGATTGCTAACTGCTAAATTATGTTCTAATCTAAATGGTGGTAATATAATACCATCTCTTACGGGGAATGTTAACCGGAGCTCGTCATCTGAAAGAAATAACCAATCAATTTAGCACCTCCCTTCTAACAAATCGATTGTTTTGAAGTTGTATGCCGATTATCGGGTACTTACTTTGCATGCCCATTGGTGGTTTGAGCTCATTGAAGTGAGGTTTGACATCGCCGTTCGGGCTAATGTACGGTGGCATACTGCTAGCGGGGGTAAGAGGCGGCGTGGGGTTCCCAGGAACTGGACTATGCTGGTAGCTTATATTGGTGCGCATTGCAACCTCCTGCGCATACTGCCCGACATACTGCCCGCCGTACTGCGCGTTTCCGCCTTGGTGCTGCGGAAACTGAGCAGGCACTCCACCATTGAAATACTGCGTTTGGTTTGAATACGGTGGCGTTGCTTGCCGCATGGTGCCTCTCATCGCCGCACCAAAGTTGCCGCTAGGCCCTAAAGGCTGCTGAGGAGGGTATTGGCCCTGGAAGCTGGGTCGGCCTCCGTATCCCGCCGGGTATTGCGTGGGCCCGAAGTTGGGCTGCGTGCCCATGTACTGCGTCGTCTTCCTCTGACCCATGAGCATGGTACCGGCCGGATAAGGCGTGTGTCGCCTCTGGTACCCGGGGCCCATCTTCGCTGTCCCGCCCATCTGGCCGGGCCCCATCTGCGACGGCATCATGTTGGCGTGCATGCCCATGCTGGCCATCTGCGCCATGGGGTTCATGCCGTTCATTGCGGCGTTTCCCATCTGCCCCATGCTGCTCATCCCATTCATGCCCTGGTTGCCCCCCATCCCCATGCCGGTCATCGCCGGGTTATGGCTGCGCTGTTGACCGTAGCCATTCATCGCGCCGTATTGGGGATTACCCATACTCATGTTGTTTTGCATCTGTAAAATGAAAGTCGTTTTCATAATTTTGTATACGTGACCGAATCCACGTATGATCGGAAAATGCCGGTTTGCGTATGATTTGATTAACTAATTGATATTCAAACGATTTTGCTTTGAGGACTTAAAGGTAATGGGTATAATTGGAATTTATAACGTTCATGCTTAACGAAGTTGCGACACGTTTTGGTCATTAGATTGGCGTACGTTTTCGTTCAAGCTGTATAGTAGAGTTATTTGAAAAGAGAAGCAACAGAAAGCTACATAACAAATTGGATATCGCAACGGTGTGCGAGTTATTGATAGTAGTTGAAGCGAAGCTAAAGAAGGTTGCCAGGCTTATTGTAAGGGATGTATTACCTGCGAGAAAGGCTGCGAGTCCTGCATCGCGGCCGTGGTGGCCGCGGCGACCATTGCGGCGGTGGCGCCGAACTGCGCGTTCTCGCCGCCGCCGCTCATCGCGCCCGAACCGCCGGCGCACCCATAGCCGCTGGAACAAACAAAGGATACCATGAAAATCTTTATGAAAATAATCTAAATATAACTACGGATGATAATCACAAATTCAATTCTAGTCCCGAAGATCTACTACTAATAGTTCATATCTTTAATTATCATTTCAGTCAATATTGCATGACCCTTATTTAAACAGCTCTCATTTCTCAGATGAGTTTCCAAAACTATAGAACTTTACCTAATCTCTAGAAGCGGAATGGAAAGGTTTGCAGATGCGTACAGGATGGACCTTTATATCCTCTTTGTCATCTTTAACGAACATCTGAGGTATGGACTGGACATAATAGCTGTGTAGACACTCAATCTGCATTGTTATCTTGCAAGCTATTCATGAAACAATCATAACAATGAAATCGATAAACGTTCGCGCTCTTTAACAAATGTAATTATTTCATATAGCGTGGAGCAACTACGTACACATGTACATATTAAATGTGAAATCGGTCCAGTTAATATTATTTCACTCACGATACGAACAGTTTCTATTGCAAGCGGCCTTGCAGAATCGAACATTCCACACGTTAACGCTTCGATTATTAATAAACTCAGTTTCAATATTCAACCCAAATTCTATCGACGCAAGATCTTTTTTAATACCGCGCCGTGATTTTATTATTTTACTAACAATGAGAGAAAAAATCAATATGGACGTGTATAGTGACGCGTTGTTACCCCTGTGTTTCTCTCGGGATGTGTTTGATTTTTTGTTCGGCGCCGGAGTGGGAGAACGATTCATGTGAACTGCTTTTGGGGCGAATTCCCGAGCCTTCCCGGAGCCCTTCCTAATAATTCCCATTCGACAAATGCACGACAAACACTCGCACGGGCTCCCATTGTTGCAGCCGTCTCTGTAGTAGTGCAACAATATTGGGCCTTTGTGTACTCATATAAAAATATGTATTTTAATGAACACAATCTTTACGCACACCAATGCGCAGTGATTACGTATGAGAACCAGTAAAAGCCAGTTATTCTGTCTTTGCATAACAATGAATCGGATGTATTTAAGTCATCGCTCGCTAAAATTAGTTTGTTACTTGAGATGATAATGTAATTTTAAATGTTAACTCAATAAAAGCCGTTGTTGGCGGTTAATAAATTGTATCACATTCCGCGGCTTCTACTTAAGTATTCTCGTAAATAGCTTAACAGATACTTAGAAGCGTCGACAACCAATAAACATACGAGTCAACAACGCTCATCTCGACATCGCCGCTATTCATCGTCGCTGCAGATGCTTTACAAGGGTCCTTCCTTAGGTAAACTCGGCCCGAACTGCACTTCTTTTTATTTTATAGTTTTGTCTGGACCTTTTTTCTTTTTGCCGACCGAAATGTGTAGCCCACAAAAAATCTGTGTGTTCTGTATCCTGGTGCACTTTTTATAAAAGTGGTACCACATCCGAATAATCACTTACGGTCTGTTCAAAATATTTGGGATCTTGAATGCGAGCGTTCGACTCAGGCATTTCTTTTGGGACGATTCTTGGAACACCTTTATAAAGGACTTATCTTTCGACAAATGTGCCGTCACAGACGAGACGTCGGCTTACAGAATCGTTCTGAGGGGCAATCGACTTGGGTTTTGTGCGATCTATTCGTGGGCACGTTACACCCGTTCTTCGACATACGAAACTTCTAAATAAATCAATATGAATGAGTAGGTAAGCCGCTATTTCGAGAAGCTGGAAGGTGTTTGGCATAGTATTGAGAGATGTGCGAGAGTAACGCGTAGGTATTTTGATACATAGGCTGCAGTTAATTTTAGATTGGTGCGCAGACGTGTCGGATTCCTAGTTAATTGGCAGTGGAGATAATCGTGCATTGAATACGACTGCTTAAGAAATATACTATTTTAACATTCCTTCTCAAAGATTTATGGCAATTCAGCGAAAGATTGTGTTAGAAGTAATTGAATGAGGAGTGTAATAATTTTAGAAAAACGTTTATTTTCATGTTTACACTTCTCATTTTTAAGTGAAGTGTTAAATAAGGTATTAATTGTGAGTCTCGTATAGATTACTATCGCGGTAGCGTGAAGCCGTGGCGTGTTCCACCCCTGTGTTTCAACGACAGTTGGTCACCCCCATTTAAATGCCACTTCACATTGTGGCTTGTGCGCGCACAGCTATAACATAACAGCGTTAACGTTTTGATATTATTGCTTTGATGTAGCCATGGCGCCTTGGACATTTTATTTTAAACTTTTACGACAAAGATGTCACTTTCAGAATAAATATTTTCAATATTTAGTATGCTATTATAATTTTAACATGATAAAGTTTTGCGTGTCATGCTTCACAACCGTGACTTGGCAGTCTCGGAAACGAATACACAGGTTTAGGAAAAGAACTCAAATTGGTTAACAAAGTAATAAGTTTAATTACGTATCTCGATATCTCCCATTCTCGTCAATTGACGCCCCGGTCGGAGAATGAATCATGCTTCAAGGAGCGGATTCCGGGGGTTACAAATGGAGCCGAGCGTTCCGGGGTAAATACGGTACAATGAGCGGGGAAGGGTCGCCACCGAGTCGCCCGCTAAGGGCAAGTGGGGCCGGTCACGTCAATATGGGGCTTTATTACTACGACGCTCCTGATAATAATTTGTTTGGCTGTTATGAAATTGAACCGAATTTTGTAGCTTAATCGATTTAAATGTGGTAATTCAACTTTGTTTAAATAGAAAATGTTGTTACTAATGTGTAAGATTTAGTTAAAGCAGAGGTATTTAAGGAGTGTTTTTTCAAAGACGCCGTTCGAGTCTATAGAGCACGTGGTGTAGTGTCGGTGCATCCGCCCCCGACCGCCTCGCTCGTTGAAAACTGACGTTTTTTCCCACGATAACTTACGAGCGGTTACAAATCTGTTATTATTACAAATCATTAGCCTTTACTTGTTGATTTAGGTTGTTAACTCCCGTATTATCATATTAACGAATTGAAACTATGTACTTTAATGTTTTAATATTACTTAAATGAGACTTCCCTGTTGCTACCCTTGGAGTTCACTTCCTGTGTTCTGTTCACACAATCTCGTTGCCAGTCCCCATTTTATTATTATTTACTTATTGGTTTTGTATGAGGCAGGCAGCCATCAACAATATGTCGTTTGTAAAGGTGACTACAAAACAAAGCCGTTGAGCGCTTCGACTTAGCACCTGCTTGGTATTTTTTATATGTTTTATAACATTATAGTTAGCTCATAATAATTCATCGGAAATGGTTATCGGTTGGAGCATTTTTTATTCAAATATCGTTTCTAGTCTGAAGATGATTAAAATATTTTGAGGTCGATTAGAATTATAAATATTGGAATGAATGTTAAGTATTCGATGCTCTCAGTTGTGTTGCTAGTTTAATGTTTTGTTTGTTTGTGTTTATTGTAAGCGCTAAAGTGCAGTCACCGCGTGCATTCCCATCGCGCGCTTGTGTGAGTGGCGTCTGTCGTTGTGAGCGTGCGCTGCGCCTGTGTGAGTGCGGTGTTGTGCGGCTGTGTGGGTGCTGGGTGCCCTAAAGCGTCTGTGCGTGTGAATGGAAGAGCACATTTCATTTATAATTGCAGCGATGCGCGGTCGACAATGTCACACTTGTGTGTACTTTTAATATACCCTTCGTTTATTAGGGATCATTTAAGGCTTCCGTTGGTTTGATATTGTTATTAATACAGATATTGATATTATTAGAGTTGATTTGAAATAATTACCCGTCAGAATTAATTGATTTAATACTGAGTGTTAACATAAGGTAGTTTAAGATATTTACGTAGATGGTGTATTTTTGATTTTATTGCTTGTTAACCACGATAAGGTGGCACAGGTAAGCCGAGTCACGTTTCAGCGTTTTGTTGAAATGTAAACAAACTTGTTCCGGATAAGATAAAAACAGTAAAGGCAGCCGAGTAGGTAGGTACACTAAGTGCTGAGTTTTGGTAACTGATAAAGAGCGAGATACGCACAAACTGGCTAATCAGTATTCGATTTTAATTTTAATTACGTGAAAATTAGAAAATTTTGCAAACTAACCTCTTCAACACTTTTCACCAAGTTAGAATCGCAACATACAAGAGGTTTTTATTATCGTTATACGGAGTTTATAGGATTTTAATGTTTTTGCAGGATATTATGGAAATATTCTCTTTTTGGGAATTCCGTTTAAAAAGAAAATGGCATTGTTTATCTGGATGATTTTTTGTTCACTTTTTCAATTTTTGATTCTTCGTTTAGGACATCAATTTCATGATAGTTTTGCTTGGGGCGTAGCTAGATTTCGGGGGTTAAGCTTTAGGACTCACCTAGGGGCGTTTACTCTGTATCCAATTGTCCCGTGCAATGGGTGTTGTTTTCCACTATCGGGAGCGTGGGCTCCCGCGTAGCTGATGGTAGATCCCGCGTATCCAGCCGTACTACTAGAGTTCGCCGTCCTGCTCGACCAAGGCGCCCCCCTGAAACACGATGCACTTGGTTTGTTTTCGTCCGAAAACGCTGACGTCTCAGCTCGTAACTGACATTGCTTCCATCGTCCGAAAATTACGATTCAAAATTTCTTCACTGAAAAATTTCGCTTAAAATTTATCCGATAGTGTAGTCGTGTCAGTACCGAGCGTACAGTCGTATTTTCTGTTATCGCGCGTAAATTCCGCTCCAGCCTTTCGTTCGCTGAACGTCAACAATCGACGAAACGTTCATCGTTCACTTTGTAATTTCCTTCGTGTCGTCTAAATATGTATGAATCCATTTATTATGTTCGTTATTTTTTATTATTTGTTTTTTTTTCATATTTTTCTTTTTTGTCTTCTCATTTTGTTTCTATTTTTCACTTAAAATTCACTGTGATTGAATGTAGACTTTTCATGAAGTAAATATTTTTTTCATTCACATATTTTTTCATTGTGTCACAACGATGAACGCTTCGTGAAGGATTCCGTCTTCGAATCAGCTGAGGCAAAATCCAGCGTGTATATTTTACGACAGGTGGTGTACTGGTTTACTAGCTTTACCAAGCTTCCGTTTTGCCATAATGATAAATTAGGTATTTATTAATATTTTAAAAATAATGTGGAAAAAAATTCTATGTCACATTTTGCAAAACTTGGTAAAACTAAGAAAACCAGCACAAACAACTTTAGAAAATCACTTGTATTTACTTGTATGGCACTTTCACGCAACACAGATCCTTGTAATCACTGCAGGTATATTTTATACATAATCCAATTTTTGACACTTAGAAGCAATCCTTTTTTGGTGGTCAACTTCACTGTAGCGTTCAAAAATCCAAACTGTCACTTGGCACAATTCATCAAAATCCAGATCCAGCGCAATGAGATCAAAACTTGTCACTGTGTTCCAGCATTAGCGATGGCTAATAACTTATCGTTCACTCACGAGTCCGACTTTGAAATCACCGAAACATCATAGACGTGTTGCACGAGTGTCGACACCGACGTCACTGGCGGCGACGGCGAACGACCGCGCATTCGACCGTCAAAGGTAACACTGGATGATGGCGATGGCGAGCCGGCGACGGTGAGTGAGAGGTTGCGGCGCGGGGCGCTCCCACCCCGCGCGACGTTGCCAGCTCGCCGCGATAAGTGGCGCACCCCCGCGTCCCCCGCTCGTAAGTTGTCGTCTCGGCACTCGGCGATCGGCCGCGCTCGGGCGCCATCGTCGTCGTATCGGCTCCCTGCCCCACCCCGCGCGCTCGACGTTTTCACGTAACGGTCCTCAATCGAGCGCGATACTGCCAGTGCGATAGTTGCAATGTTCTGTCGTCATTGCGATTACTCCAATGATTAAAGTAGAGCGCCATGGATGAATTTATGAATATCGGCCTTAGAAAATATTTGAGTTTTTTTATCCATTTCATTCCGAGGCAAAATGTAAAAAAGTAACGATCGGAGTAACTCTTTTGGTCTTATTCTCAGGTAGATATTTGTATCGACAGTTTTTGCGCAGCGGCTTGGATCGGTGCGGCGCGGCGGCGGTCGACAAGCGTCTGCGTTGGGGCATAATAATTAGCAACGATAAACAATGGGCTTGTCGTCCTCTGGCCCGCTACCTGCGCATGACGATAGAGGACGGGTGACTTGTCCTGCGATGTCCTTGCCGAGGAGCGCGCGGCTCATGCACGCATTTCGCACACATCTTCAAATAAATTATTCTAATCGTCGAATTATTTTCATTGTTGACATCCTTGATCTTTATTTGGGTGGCCAATATTTCAATATTGACTGACGTTTTATTATTTAGAAACAGCTATTAATAATTAAATAAATTGTACTTCATCGTACATTTTGTTACCGTATCCGTAACTGTATCCGTATCCATCACGCTCTTTGGCCTTGTGGGATATTCGGAATTCCAAGTGCCGCTAATGATACCTACGTGAACTAATAGATGTCAAATACTATTATGTCTTGCTTGACTTGTGTGCTTAACTTTGCTGAATTATATCGCTTTTGATTCTTAAATTATTTGTTTACACAATAATACTATAATTTTCTGATTTGATTTCAATCGTTACTAGGTACCTATGTAACATTTAGAGGCACAATTTAGAGCTTATTTTAGTATATTTACCTACCTTAACATTCTGTATAATATACTAGATTAACGAATATTTTACTTAACACTTTTAAAGGTATTTCACCTTGTGTATGATTTAAGCTTAAGGTAAATTAACAATCCTACTAATTTATTATATAATTCAATATATTATTCAATATTATAGCCAATTTACATTAGCGTCCCTAGATTCCACCCTGTATATTGTTCAAGAAAATTACATGACCTCATATTAACGTTCGTTTTTTCATCTTGTATAATTTGTAGGGTCAAAGCCCACTAACCCGAGCGTATCCAGCGGTTGCACTATAACCAAATTAAAAAAACTAAATGAGAGCCTTTTTGTTCTTAATAATTCTTTAAAATTATCAATTTTGAATGTGATCCACAAGGATAAAAAGAAATCCTCTACAATTCGTTAACCAATAACACACACACGTTACGCTATTGTGGTAAAAGAGCCTGCCCTAAGCGATAATATTTGCGGAAAGTTGTACACATTGAGCTATTATGCAAGTACTACTAGAGCAGACACCGCGCATCACTACGGTGTTCCATTTAATTACGGCCCTATGGCCGTACTTCTCACGGTTATTCTATGTATTATGTATTATCCTTCCTCACCCGCCCGCGCACTTCCTAGTTCCTACCTGTGTGTGGCGCACGACGTCTGATTGACGTGGCGCGTCTAGTACGTAGTATATTAGCTCAATGGTTGTACATAGTTTTGTGCGGCACGCGCGTCGCCTGCGACCACTGGAAAGTCGGGAAAGCGTAGCTCGCAACACTCGTCCGCGTTCCAATGCGCCGGCGCCGCCCTCTACTACTCCACCAAGCCAACTAGGAACCTGTCAAATGTGACGTCACCCGCACAACAAGGCGGTGGCGGTGTGCGGGAGGTGTGGCGGGCGGGAAGCCGCAGGCGTGGCGGGTGTGCGGGCGGGGAAGCCACATTCCATCCGAGTTCCTAGTTGGCTTGGTGGAGTAGCCCGCTCTAGCCCATTCATAAAAATAATTAACTACCGCTCCAACCGTCTAAATATACACGTGTAAAAAATATTACGAAATTTATACGTCTGGTGGGTACAGATACAAATAGCATTTTGTAAAATAGACGAATGATATGATCGCAAGATGTCTGTTCGACTGATGAGAATTATTCACAGTGGCCCGATTCACGTAACCAAAACCGTAACGATGTCTCAGCGATATAGTCGTTGATAGACTTTTTGTAATACGAAAAGGCTATCAACGACTATATCGCTGAGACATCGTTACGGTTTTGGTTACGTGAATCGGGCTACAGGTCTTTCAGAAAATAGTGCGTCATAATGAAAAATATTAATATTATTTTAAAGATGGTAGAGCCAAGCTGTAGCCAATTGACTGCTGCTCATATACGGGCTGGCTCGACCGGGGTAGTACCACCCTCTCACAGAAGATCGGCGTAATAAAGCAGCTATTACGGCTGTGTTTCGTACGATGAGTGAGAGAGCAGAAAGCCCAGTTCCTCCCCCTTCCCCTCCCTCCATTCCACTCCCCTTCAGGTCGGCAAGGTGCCAGCAATGCCCTTGGTATTGCAAGCATCTATAGGCTACGGTAACTGCTTAACGTCAGGCGGGCCGTACGCTTTTTTGCCACCGCAGTCCTATAAAAAATCAATAGGTACGTATAACGAATTATCATTCTTCAATAAATTGGTATTCTATCTAATATCTTCAAATAAAGTTGTTTCAGATCCTTCGACTACGAAGTACTATTAGGTATTTACAACTGTATAATAGTGGCGTATTTGCGTCTAAACGATTCAAGGTTCCTCCGTACAGATTTGTTTCAAATGTAACTGTTTATTGTAACGGTGGCGATTAAAACGTGTTTAGTTACATTTCTTCCTGTTGTACGCGGAATCTTATCAAAACAGATATCGCGTGACGTAGGCACGCTACTGATAGCGGACGTACACACAAGCACGTAGTCGTGGCCTGCTAGGTACTCTTATATCGGTATCCATACTTACTATAATATATATTTTATTTTTAATAATGTAAATGGGAAAGTAGCTCTGTCTGTCTGTTACGTTTTTACGACAAAATCGTTCAACAAATGTTGATGGATTATGGTATAGAGATAGGCAGGACCTTGGAAAAGGACATAGGCTACATTTTGTAGTGAAAATAAAACTTGAAGGAGTTACGTTAAGGAAAAAAAATGAAATTAAATGTAACGTCACGACTTTTATCCCTATTCGGGGGTAGTCAGAGGCTTGAGTGGCCATACACCAACACATTGTGGAGGTATTAACCAACTCAAAGCCCACGTTTCACCAGATAGTCAGAACCCAACGTGACAGGTGGTGAACCATGTCGCCGTGTATACAGGTACTGACTATTACCGAATCCCGAGGGATAGGTAGGTTTCCTCACGATGTTTTTCCTCACCGTCAGCGAACTGTAAATTATGCTCATAGATGAAAATTCATCCATTGGTGCCTGCCCACCGGGAATCGAACCTAGGACCTTCTGGTTGTTAGCCCAACCTGTTCACCCCTAGGCTACAGTCACTGTCATGTACTTTAAGGATACTAGTTTATTACCTGGATTAACACATAGTATACTTTTCGTCCCAGAAAAGTGTTAGGTTCCTGTGAGATTATGAAAAAAGAATTACAGGACATTCTAAAGTCAACGTGGACGAAGTCGCGGGCAAAAGCTATAGTTGTTAATAAATAATTCACATATTTTGGTACTACGTGACATTATAAAATGTCCGAAGGTCGTAGTATTTGGAATTTAATCGGTTTATAAATCTATATTTAGTCATAAATAGTGCCTGGAATAAGTTATTAGGAAAGTATTTTGATGAAGAAAATGTTGCGTAAAAGAAAGCTTTCAGTTAACCTTGGGCGGGCGGGCGCATTCCTGATTTAATAACCTTCGCTCGTCCCTTTCAGTTATGTTATCCATTCAAGATTTTATAGTGGTTATAGCTTCATTCTATTCGTCGGTGCGCAATCAGTGATTACCGAAGGTCTAAGTAGGCGTTATATCGCTCTCAGCGCTCTCTGAGGGCGTCGGGAGATGCTACTTCCGAGGGCACTATTAGGGGCGGTGAAACGCAAAAGGCTAATGCTAAGGCGTGAAGTATTCTGTAAAATATTATTTGTGTATAAAACTATGTACCATTTTTATACCTAAATGTTTAGTAGGAAGGTACTAAATTAAATGTAAACATTTTATGTGGGGATATACATATTCATTATTATTTTAATTCCCAATATATACGTAGTATACGTAGGTATACCTAAATTATAATGTTATAGCGTAAAAGAAGAGCATAGGAAGGATATTGGAAAATTCCACCCCTAAGGGGGTGAAAGTTTGTGTAGGGTTCCCAATTTTTCTGAAGCTAGAGATATGAAAATTTGTATGAAGTTAACTCATTAAAAATTAAAAATAGAATTTTCAGCGTTTTTGAGAATTCAAATGGTAATAAGTTGCGGTCATAAATGGCAATTTTGTTACAAATATTCAAAAGCCCATAATTTAGATTTTTTTACAGTTACGTATGATTTGCGTTCAGTAGGTGCTTGCATACCTATCAGCTATCGTATATGTAGCAAAATTATTAATTCCGACATTAAAAAACCCCTGTATATTCTGGTCGTAATCACAATCCAATTCGTCTCAAACGTCACTACTTTATCCATTTCCGTTGTGTCACAAGTAAAACGTACCTACTTACTTCCACAATTATAATTTTAATTATTATATTTTATTGAGTGGGTTTTCCAAATCCTCTTGATTAGTAAGAAATTACGATAATTTTAACAGCATTACAGCTCTTTCACACTTTTTGCTGTCTACATGCGTATGATAAGGATAGCTGAAAAAGATAATTTCACATTTGCATGCTATCCGTGTTGTTTATTTACAACATACAGATTTTCCATGTCTAATTTGCTATGAGAATTAATTCGGTCATTTTTCGTTACGAAAACATAAAACGTTACGCACGTGCAAGCACTGTTTTAGTACATTATTTGTGTACTTAATGATATGTAAAGTGAACGGCTTAAAGTAAATAAATGTCGATTTTTGAACTAAGTGCGAACTTTGACCGTGGAAAATTAATGATAGCGTATTTTACTGTTACAACCATAGACTATTGGTTTCTGCGACGTCTTGTAGAGCGGTATCTAGTTGAAGCGCGCGCGCAAACTTTCCTAAATCTATGGTTACTACCATTCTCTCCTATTTGTCGTTTTAATTTCTAGTCAAAATCATTTCAGTATCCTGTTCAGTATCATGTCCAGTCTTTTCTATAGGCATTACAAATTCTTGGTAGAAACTTAAAACAATACCTAATTTTGTTGAAAGTTTACATGAATAAAAAATAGTAATACCAGTATAGATCTTTACTGAATCGGTCACGTGCCATATCTACGCAGTTTCCAGTCGGTTGTAGTTCAACAATAGCTCATCATCAAAGCGGGGAATTAAAAAAATCAGTTTTTCCTCATTCGTTGACAAGAGTTATAAATCACGGTCGCCGTGTTTATTTTACGATCTGGCTATTATCGTCAACGTGGCGGTTTTGCAATGCGGCCGCGACTGTGATGCCTCTACACCAATGTGCAGGATTAGGGTTGCCTCCAGGATATAAAATGTATTAAAGATGGCGTAACATACATTAAATCAATTCAATCTAACGTATTTTACACTTACCTTTATCTTTTTTCATTTGACTAAGGTGGCAAACTAGCGTACGGGGTAGCCTATAGATGCTTGCAATACCAAAGGCAACGCTCGCATGATGGCAACCTGCAGGGGAGGGTGACAGAGGGAGGGGAAGGGGGTTGGTCTTCCGGCTCTTTCAGTCATCGTTCTCATCGAAACGCAGCTTTAATAGTTACTTTACGCCGATATTATGTGAGAGGGTGGTACTACCCCGGTCGAGCCAGCCCGTTTATGAGTTGCAGTCAGTTGGCTACACCACCAAAATATCTTCATGCTGCTTACTGTTTCATTCGTTTATACTCAAGGCGTTCACTGCTAATCAGGTAGGCATACAGAGATATCTAATTTAGTCTGTGTTTATAATTATAAAATTGTTCCTTCTGCTGATAAGACTTATCTCATTGTTGATACCGTTCAGTATTGCAATACGTCTGCGAACAGTTTCGTTTTAGTACTTAATTATTTTTTTCTTTTCTAATTCCTTTTCTGTTGCTTGCCAACCCTGTGTACGTAGAAGTCGTAAAAAGCAGATATAGTGGAACATGCATCAGTTATTTCTGTTTTGCCTTGTACTTCCATCCTATGCATGGTGGTAAGCGGTTGTGAATTACTCATTTTGTATGCCTATGAACTGAAATCAGTTAAACTGTTACTGCGATGTGAAACTTAGGTAACCTACTATTCAAAATCAGAAAGTAAATTTCCTATGTACCTATATAAGTACAAAAAGTCTTAAGTACTTAGCATTAAGTGTTGGAGTAAATTTAAAATAGTTAATAATAACACACACATCGTATCATCGTATCGTATTTAACATCGTGAGGAAACCTACCTATCCCTCGGGATTAGGTAATAGTCAGTTCCTGTATACACGGCGACAAGGTTCACCACCTGTCACGTTGGGTTCCGACTATCTGGTGAAACGTGGGCTTTGAGTTGGTTAATAGATCCACAATATGGTGGTGTATGGCCACTTAAGCCTCTGACTACCCCCGAATAGGGATAAAAGTCGTGACATTACTTTTTTTTTTACATAATAATACTATCGCCCCTTGTAGACAATTATTATTTGGGGTCGGAAAATATACTAAGCACTTGGAAATGGCCTTCTCGCAATTTGCCCTAGTCACAAGGATGGCCCCCAATTCATTATAGAGTTCCCATAGTATTGCGTAGTTTGGAACCATACAGTTGGAATGTTAGTGTTGCGAAAATTACTTATCATTGGAATGCGCTCGTCTCTATGGCAATCGCAGGTACTGCATTAGCTCGCGCTATTATTATAACTGTATACTATTGAGTAGAGCCAAGCCTATTACTTAGTAATAATATTCTGTGGTTCATACAGCAGCGTTGACATTGGGCTATAATTGCTAACAATTTGATTTTGAATGGAATCGTGAACAAAGCGGAATCTTATCGCGATGATGACTTGGGAAAACGATGGCGATAGCGCGATAACGTACTCTACACACATGCACGCATATGCATAGGTATATTACTATACCTATGCATATGCGTATACATTTACCCATGCATATACAATTGGGTTTCAAATCTGGCTCATGAAGCTTATTCTTGGTCTTATAGACAATCCTTTTTGCTATTCTATTACGTATTGTTTTTATTAACGTTCTTCTTTCTTGCCAACAATATTTTTGTTGCCATGCTCCTCCATCACCACATATCATACATACCTAGTTAAATTCGTTAGAAGTATTGCAAGTGGCACATGAAGCAGTGTGGCAAGCGAGCATGTCGCCGGCCGATTACCTACTTGGACCTAGGGTTTCCATGTAGTCCTCAAAATAATTTAGTCTTGATCACCTGTTAAATTTTTCTTGAATGTTTTAGACAGGTGATAGAATTATAATTCCTTGCCCCACTCTCAAGAATTAGTTTTTTTTTACAATATAAACAGTTGCTACGGCCCTCAAAGATCCGGAGGTGGGGCATGGGCGAGACAAGATCTTAGCAGAGGCGTGAAGATTACACCTTTAAATGTCATCGCTTTAACGCATATTCCTGTGGGCTTTCAACTGTCTTCCCTCAACTCTGCCCCTGCACGCTATGACGTAGTTAGCGAAAATATACACTATGCTCTGAAAAGTACTCAATAATGAATCTATCCATGAGAACACATTCCTCAGTAAGGACTCTGTGCTTACAACGAGTAAAAGCTTTGCTAACCTGTTGCAATTATCGTACTTCAGAAGAAGCGTTGATCAGCTAAGGTTTCAAGTTTCTATCAATGAGACTTGTGCTTACAGCGAACGTTGTCCCATCCTTTTTAAGCTAATTAAAAGAAGGAAAATACGATAATTCGCTATCGTTCTCTTCATGCAAGACAAGCGGAGCCTGATGGTGACCCTACTTGCGCCTGCCCATCGCAAACCTGTTATGTGCTTCGGGAAATATGTCGTTGATCGCGCGTGCCAACCAGCTTGTCTTCTACACTCTTCATTACTCTAATATATTTGCATTTTTTCCGCTGCAATTGTATTTTTATCTGACCATACTTAGAGTTGAAGCTGTCCTTTGAATAGTGCGGTGCCTTTTTAGGGAGTGTTCTGTGGCCTGCTTCGGATGAATGGTTGCGTTTTCAGATTATTGATTGATATTCGTTCTCATTCAAGTATGTTTTATAAAAGATTCAGATCTTGAATGTCCGCGAAAACAGATTTAAGTGGGCCACCACAATTTCATGAAGATGAATTAAATTTATGCGGTGCATTTTATTTATCTTCCAAAGGTCGTGTAACTGGATTCGAAATGTTTTGAGATGGAGAATATCTGCTGTTGCAATCTGCAAATGGAGGTATGTTGAGTTGAGTATATGCTTGGTGAACTTCACATATCTTTCGAAAGACGTGCAGGTTTCCTTAAGTTAGGTATACCTTCACCGTTCAAAATGTGGTAATAAATAAGGGAGTCCAAAAAGTCTTCCTTAACCTTAATCCTAACGAATAATGAATCCTAAATTTCCGTAAAATGGTATCGAGTGAGGTAAAATTTGTGACTATTTTAAGAAAATCTAGCGGAGTTATTAAGGATTCTGCAAAAAAATCTAGAAGTGAATTACTTTTACAGAATTGCTATTGTGACCTTTTTATCCTTGCAGATCAAAATGAATGCAATTTATTTGTTCTGAAATATATGTGTCCGAGGCAAGTAAGTTGTATGTGTCTGCATTCTAATTATAATTGCACCCCGCACTCCTCTCGTGACTTGCTTCCCAATATTAGTCGCGACTCGCACATAGCACGTGTCTATATTTATTATTTACAGGCGCGCGATGATTTCCATTCTTCGCGCTCGATGTCTCGTCCGCGCCACGTCGAGAAAGCCACACCACGTGATACATTCCTTGGTTGCACTCACTCTTCAAATTCATAATTGTTTATCTGCATCGTCTACTTTCTATCTTTTTAACCTCCTCATTTTATTGTAATACAAAATATGTTTGTTTCTTTGGGATTTTACCCCTTGATATACCCACATGCCACCATAAACATCGGTTTATTAATTATCTTGTTATGCACGTCAATTGCTTTTATTATACCTCAGCTTACATGATGAAGGGGACACGCGACGAAGTCAAAGCAAAGGCAACGCGAACGGTGACGAAACGAATACTCGTGCCGTTGTTATTTTAATTAACTACCAACCACAATTAACAAGAGCAAAGGTAATGAAACAATGATGCGCGTGAGACGAAGTGTTTTACGAAAATAAAGGCAACAGAACGGGCACAATGACTCAGATGGAATTCAGCTTGCCCGCCATACTGAGCTTCGTCGGAATCAGAAATACAATCCTAATTATAATCGCACGCATCCGTCCAGCACCTCAATCGGTCGCTAACGTTCCGACTAAACCGCACCGTGCTCCTGGACGCACTCATCTCATCTCTGTGGATTGTGTGCAATGAACGCTTAATAATTATTTTCGTAATACTCGTCTCGTAAAGTTCAAGCGTCGGCAGGGTGTCGAGCGAAGCTGCGCCCGCGCGCGCCGCGGCGCTCGCCTTTATAACTCGGGCAGAAAACAGGCTATTGATATCTCGATAATAGGGTGTTTGGCTAATAATAAATTTTGTATTAATATTGTTAATGTTATGTTAAATCAAAAGTTCCTATCCTTTTTTGAAATATTTTAAATTTTTCAGCAATATTTTAATTGTTAAAGTACCTATAGTTAGAAGATATAGCAAGAGACAGTTTTAAAGCAATGTTGCAAAATTATTTCACTGTTTGTAATCGTAAGACAGCTTTTATGTAGTTATGCTATACTAGTCAAATACCCTAGATTATTATTAAAGTGTTCGACAATGTTATTCATTCGCCGGTTGCATTGAACAAACTTCGTTATTTGCAACTACTAAGGTCAAACACATTTTAGGAAATGTAAACGGACTATGATTTAATTCAATCCTTAACACATATTTATTTTTGGCAAGGTTATGTCAAAAATCACGCGTCGTTCAAGTCTAGACTGGTGTTTAGAAATAGACGATGTTCCGCGAAAAACATCTCAATTCGATCGAATGTTTTAGAACGCAACCGGCTTCATCCGTTGTTTTTTAAGATTATATTGCATTAAATATTTTTATGTGCATTTACACGATACATTTCCAAGTACAGTGCGAGTATTAGCCGGCGGAGAGTGGTTCATAATAACGTATGTGTACATAGGAGCAACGTTGCCGCATTGCGGTGAGCCGCCCATATGTCGACATATCACTTCTGCCCTTTACTACGGTGTACCACACTCGAGTACCTTTTAAATTGGACGCGTTTAGATAACTCTTTCTTTATGAAGTGTGAACGGTCGATGCTAGGATTTAAAATTCTAGTAGAAAAGATAATAATAGGCATTTATTTAAAAACCCATAAAAACATAGGGACTAGTGCTATAAATAAAAAATCTAGATTCAAGGTCGTATATTAACGTCGTGAAAGATTATGTTATTTCTACTGTGTACCTACTATTCAAATCCTCAATCGAATAAGTTTTTATCATGTGACTAAGTGGCAAACAAGCGTACAGCCCGCGTGATGTTAATGCGGCACGTTGCCAACCTGAATAGGAGTGGCACAGAGGGAGGGGAGAGGGGATTGGGCTTCCAGCTCTCTCACTTATCGTACGAAACGCAGCTGTAATTTTACGCTGATCTTCTGTGAGAGGAGGTACTACCCCGAGCCAGCCCGTATACGAGCTGCAGTCAATTGGCTACAGCCACCGTTTTTTAAATATAAGTAATGGTTTTGCTTGTCGCAATATCGACTTTCTTTCTTTCTTTCTTTCTTTATTTCTTTCTTTTAATAAATAAATAAATAAGTTCCCATTTATCAGCTCAATAGTTAAGAAGTGAAGTTGCTTATCGAAAACTCGTTTCCGGGTCAGGTAGGACTGTTCCACACAATGACCAACGCGGCGTTAACCTGCCCGTTAAAGAATAATAAAATTATTAAGTTTTTAGCTTCACGCCTCAGACGGCTTGTACCGACTTGTACCTTTGTAATACATTAGTCGGCTCTTGATTTACACGGCTGCATATCGTGGGCGCGTCTATACATAGTACTAATGTACTATATTTAGTAGCGATTCCCTATTATTTCTCGTGACTGACTCAGTGTGTTTTCCGCTTCTAAAATTGGGTTTGAAGCTCTAAGGATATTATCATATTATTTTACATTAGATTGGATTGATCGTTATGTGACGAAAGATTTAGGACATTAGTTATTTAATAAAAAATATTCAATAAAAATCGTGAATTTGCTAAAAACGTTATCGCATTTTTAGTACCGTTGCTGACGTCAGCCGCATGTACCCTCCGTTATGGATATCAGTTGCGGAATAAGACATGGTTATTTACCTCATGACATTCCCGTTTCGTAGTCCTTACAGAGCTATTTATGTGCCAAGTAAATATGTAGACAGGTAAGTACATAATTTATAATCATTTACGTACTTATAACAATTTCAAGGTCGTCAAGTTCTATGGTAGCCGCAAACGCATATGGAGAGGCGTCGCGTCGTATGCAGGTAGTTGATAGGAGGCGCGACTTGCGCCCGCACATCTGCCGGCGCGCGCGCGTGGCTAGCACCCGCCTAGTGACGCGCGCCACGAGAGGCGGACGGATCAACGCAAACTATTTATCATCGGCGCCCACGCATCGTAATTAATCTGTTTACTGGCACTTACCGCGGCGACGACTTGATCTCGAGTTGATTGCCTTTTGATTGGGGACATTGTCACGACAAACGTGTTTTATTGTTTCAGCGAAATTTGAACTTGTCGATGTCCGAGCAAGGTCCAAGGTATTCTTTTGTTTTAAAAAGACCGATTTTCGCGGGCATTAGGCCTAACTGATTAATAAACACGTAGTAAATCGGGTGTAACGATAATGAAATAAAACATTGATTAAACGGCAGTCAAAATTGACAAATGACAAGTGACGTGTAAGTGTTTCCGCTTGTCACATAGACCACATACTGTGGGCTGGCAGCGCGGCTAATTATAATCTACTAAACATCATCGAGTGCTCGTAACTTAGGGTCGCGCCTCGTGTATGTATTTTTAAATACGCTTTTTCCACACTTCCTAAACTTGTGCACCGATTTAGATAATATGTACGTTCGTTTATCAACTAAATGGATGTTATATTTTAATTTAAAATGCCTCAGAACTTTATTAACCACATATGCATAAAATATAACAGTGAACTTTTATTATTTTAATTAATAATACTATTTTTAAGTGACAACAAGGGCGCGTATCAACCCTAAACAGGCGTAGTGAGGTCCGTTTCACGGCGCGCGCGATCCACTCTCACATCATCGCACCTTGTCGAAGACTGCACAGTGCAGTGCGTAGTATCAGCAACAGTATTAGCATTCGCTTATTTTAACACTCTTGTTAAACCACAGATATGATTATCATTTGCTGTTTCAATCAACGACACCGAAACTTTTACTAATTGCACGCGACGGCGACAACATGATAAAGATCTCGTTATTTAAATGCGTGAATATTAAACAAAGTCATGTGTCATAATAATTAATCTGCCTACTCGTGCTCTATTTAAATTTATCTTGGGTTGATGCCAGTTATTCTAAATACCATACGTGGTCGCGCTCAAATTTGTCTATAGCGATGAAAAGAAATTCACATGAAATAGAAAGGTAATCAGACTCGTAGCGAATCGCATGCATTCGAATGCCACCGTTCCTGAGACTTGTCAGTCCATTGTTCACCGCGTACCGTGAAAATCAAACTTCCGTACTGCTAATAAAGATATTACACACATGTCGTAAATATCTATTGTAGTCTGCTCGATTTCAAACGGATTGTGCATGAGTTGTTCGAGTATTTTTATTTTCAGTATTACATCGGTGATTTTTATTGATGTGGACAGGTACGCCACCTACACTATTCGGCTGAAAATACTAGTGGGTGATGAATGTTTAGCACAATTGCCGGTTCCAATAGTGACGTGAGAGCTAAATATACTGAAATAATTATGCCAGTTTGGTCAGTCTCTAGAGATTATCCGATACCGAATGAGCGCGATGTTTTTTAATCCGTCGCGCGTTTCCTTGTAAATCTTAATTCATATGTTCCGTTACAGTAATTCCACTGTGAGGGCACGGACGTACATTATTTCTCTTGAAACGTATCACCTTGTCGCCGGGTAGCTGGTTACTTACAATTAAAAAGCGAAAAGAGCGCGGATTCCAAGGCGAATTTCGAGAAATATCGACGGGGTCGACGAACCATGTCGACGCATCGTGTTCGCGTCTTCTCTCGATTTTTTTACATTTTAGTATTATGCGGTCAATTTTGAATGAGATTTTATTTATGGGCTTTACTTAATCACTATACAAAGTTTATTGAAATTGTCTGATATTTCTGATTTGCTTTCGTTAACATATAAACTGAGTTAGTTCAAATTTAATAATATAAGTTTTTGCGAAAGCAGGCAGCGCAAGCGCTCGTGGTTCAGAGTCATCAATTTGTGAACAAAAAATCGTCTAATTGTATGGACCGGCAGCCTTTGAAGGGTTAAACGGGCACCAAATATTATGGGATCTCTTGAATCTTACCGGTTTTAACTTGAGGTATTTAAGTGTGTATTTTTTTCGTGGTTCTGAAGTAAACCGTAGCGTACTCGGGATGAGACGAGACTGCAGTTGTGGAAAATAAATTACCAATTTTGCAGACAGCTTTGTTCTTTTAAATTTATAAAGTAAGATACCGTATTTTATAGGTACCTACTGCTTGAAATAAATAGGTCCGAGACCGTTTATAATTAATGACTCAGTACAGTTTTAATTGATCAATATAGAGTTAGCGTTGTGAATAAATATAGCTGAAAATTTCACCCCTTGAGTGATTCGGGCACATACGCATGTGCATCAATTCAATAGAAAATCTATTAGATGTCTCCATATGGCGCGCATGCCTCACCCGAGCACTCATATTATGACATTACGTCTATGCGTTCCGACGTCAAAAGTGAGTGCTCGCGCGAGGCATGCGCCTGATGAAGACGCCGCCATTGACTTTTGTTTTGGGACATTCCACGAGTTAAACATTCAATTGAAAAATAAGATATGAAGGGCTAACCATATCTTATTCCGAAATTATTTTTAGCTCTATCAATTAGGCATGCTCGATATATTCCTAGTGCAATACTTTTTAATCATCATCGATAAAATGTGATCTGATGCAGGCATTACACTTGACGAGTGGACATAAAAAGGTGCGCACACTCGCGCCGCTTTCTGTGTCCGCCGTCGTCGTCGCGAAGGTGAACAATAAAAATATCACCGACGTTGAAATAAATAAAATAGCAGCCGGCCCAGGTGCCGCGGGGGCAGGTGGAATAATTGGCGATTCTTTGTCTCAAACCATACACCCTACGAAAACACCGCAGGCTGTATCTCGAGCTGCGTCTTAGGCTATTCGTCCACGGCGCTACTGAAAAGAAACGGGACTGGTTAGTAATTAATTACTAACTAATATAGTAACACAAGTCGCGCGTGGTTCGTTCACGGCGCTACTCAAAAGGAACGGAACTGGATAGTAATTTAAATTACTAACTAATGAGTAATGCTCAGCACGCGTATCTCATCCACGGCGCTACTCAAACGGAACGCAAATTCCCAAGCTACATACAAAAATAAAACACAATCACTCAAGTACGTGGTGCAGTCAAGTTTCTCGAAACAAGTCAAAGCAATTACCAATCAATTACTAACCAGTTCCTTTTGAGTTGCGTTGTGCACGAGCCGCCATATAATTCCCAACGTTAACCAGCCAACCAGTCAACCAGCGCTATTACATTTTAGCATCATGTTAAATGTCATGTTAAAGTGTAGCGTGTCTTGCCTTGCTTATTTCGGAAGGCAGCACACTGGAGCTATTGTTTAACAAAATACATTGTATTAAAATAAGTAAATGGCGATTTAAAAACAAAAAAACAATGTAAAAATGACAAGCCCGCTGAGTTTCTTGCCGGATCTTCTCAGTTGAGGTCGCGTTTCCGATCCGGCGGTAGAAGTTAAGGAAAAAATGTAAAATGACAATTTGTAAGTGCCCCCGTAGGCCTAAGCAAAATAAATGATTTTAATTTTGAATTTTGAATCTCATTAGTAATTTAAGTTAGTAACCAATTTCTTTTGAGTGGCGCTGTGGATGAACGGCCTTATTTCACATAAAGAACGGGTGCATGCGTCGCAACGATTAGATAAAGAACTACCCATTACGGTAGCGTGAGTGAATGTGACATTCACATAGCTATTGTAAATTGTATAAGGGTTGATCACTCCAAGATGCAAAGTGGGTGCTGTGAAAGGTTATGTCGGAAGGCTTTTTGGCGGCGGAATGCGATATCCTTTAAACCTAACCTGCACACCTGCAGTGAAGATATTCCTGGTAATTGGATTGTTAATCGTTAATACTTGTTCATGTCTAGAAGTATGTAAGTCGATGTACTACTATCATTAACGCCTGTTCTGGAGTTCTGCTCTATCATTCGTTCATACAAATCGCACACATCAGACCGTGGAATGTCCATGAGGTATTTCAGGACTGCAAACCAGTCTTGAAGACTCTCTTGCCTTAATAAAAATGGGGGAAGAGTCGACAGCATGCCGACTGCCAAAAAATTACGATTTACAATGGCAAAATCACGAAGATAATATTAGAGACCAGTAGTTTCGCTATGGACAATGGACTCGAGGCACAGAATGGTTGGTAGTAATGTGTTAGGAGTTGCTCGGGACTGTCCCCATTTTTTTATGAAGGTAAGAGAATCTTCAAACCTTGTAAATTCAAGTTTTGTAACGTCGTTGTGAGTGAAAATTATTCTTTCTATAGGCAGTATGTTGTCAATAGGCGTGTCTACAACATGCACATGCCACGCGAGGCTGGTCACCCACATGCCTCGCAAAGCAGGACGTTTGCTCAGTCACATGTCGCGCGAGGTAAATGGCGAGGCAACTGACACTCTAGACAGAAGGGTATACTCGAGCAATCTGTTTGACATGTTTGACATCATTCTTTCTCATGACTATGCAAAACTAAGCGAGGCAAATGACAGCGCTCAGGACGCGCATTTGCCTCGCGCGAGGTAAGTCAAACTTCGTGAGGCAATTTGCCTCGCGCGGCATGTGAGACATCTGGACGTGGCTAATGATTAGATCTTTTATCCAGTAGGTATATTTTTTACCACATGTTATTTGCCAGATCATCTCTTCGGTGAATCGATGAAGACAATTTCTAGAGTGGGCACAGTCTGACCGTAGCAACGGTACGTTTTGACAGATCGTAAAACTGGAACTGAGATGCGCGCGAGATTACACATCCGTAATGGCTGGCGGGGTAAAACTCAACATTGATGTACGGATAACGTGCTGAGTTGGAGCTGAGTTGGAACTCGTTGTTTGGTGTTTATTCTGATAGTACGGAGAAATCATCGGCTGTAGTTCTGTGGATGTTGTGAAAAACAACTAAAAGAATTATTAACAAGGATGCTCTAATATAACGGTGAGGGAAAGCATCGTGAGGAAACCTACCTATCCCTCGGGATCAGGTAATAGTCAGTTCCTGTATACACGGCGACAAGGTTCACCACCTGTCACGTTGGGTTCTGACTATCTGGTGAAACGTGGGCTTTGAGTTGGTTAATACCTCCACAATGTGGTGGTATATAGCCAGTCAAGACTCTGACTACCCCCGAATGGGGATAAAAGTCGTGACGTTACATTTGCTCTAATATAAACTACATTTTCACCACAATTTTGGTGAGACTTTTTTTTGGAGATTACGGTCATTTATTTACAATCGGGGAATTTCAGGATTACGTGTGTTTTAATGATTGTATTTCGAATAAGGAAAATGTAGTCGATACACTGAAAAAAGGCCCCAAATGTTCCTGCGGTTAAACCCGTGGTAGTAGTTGCCGTATTTAGGACATTCATTTATACAGAATGTTTCAAAAGTGCGAAATATTACTTGGGGATTTGGATGATGGGTATCGGGAATGGTTTAAAAATGTTATTGAAATTCGAACACTTCACTCAAATATTTTTCTCCGCCAGTTTTGAAAATTTTTATTATTTCAAAAACTATGTAAAATTTTGAGAGAATATTAATAAAGAGAGAGAGAATATTATGTAAACTGTATTAAGGAGTAGCAACCATTAATATTCTCTCAAAACTATGTAAAATTTTGAGAGAATATTAATGGTTGCTACTCCTTAATACAGTTTACATTCGATTCTAGGCCATTTGATATGTTCTAAGGCCGCAACACGAAAGTTGTCACAAATATTCAAAGGCCCGTAACTCCGAAACTATTATATTTACGTACGTACCTACAGTATGTCATCAATAAACATCTAAATACCAGCTACCGTATACATATAGACATCATAGTTTAATTATTATTTCGTACTTTTGAAATACTCGGTACATACACATATCGTTTCAATCCAATATAAGCATGTTCGTCAATTATCTTTACTGCAAATTGAAAGCACCGTAGCTATACCACCTGACATTGCGACGAAAATCCCATTAATCTGATGGACATCAACAAATACAATCATTGTATCACTACATTGCCGATGTCAGCGAGTGAAATTCCGGAAGGCAGGAATGTGGGTGAGGTAACCCCATTCGGTCGGTGCACATGCGCCATGTCGTACCGATTTCGTTGTAACCTGACGGAATTGAGGTGTATGGTGGACAGTACCGCGGGGTAGCCAGCGGTTGATTTTCAACTTGGTTGGGTATTAACCTCATTGTGCGAGTGCGGAGCGCAACCCGGTCACTTAGCTAGCGCCCGTATTATCTACATTTGCATAGTGCGGACAAGTAGCGGTGTCGACTTGCGATTTGCGAATGATGCGTTTAAGCTTGTATATTTATAGTACAGTACCTTTTTATAATAACTAAAGCGGCAAACATGCTTAGGGCCCGCGGTTAGCATAGCTTACAGATGCGTGTAATACCAAAGGCATCGCTCGACGCTGCTGACCTGAAGGAGAGTGGGACACAGGGAGCTTTATTTGGGAGACAACTCAAATAGCAAAATTACATCAGCAGGATCCACATTTTAGATGTAGGAAAAACCGTATTAACTGGGTAAATTCACAATGGCGAATTTATTAACAACGGGCCTAATTTCCCGTTCTGTTAAGTATGACGATTACGTATTCCATAATCTTTTAAATGTTTAGAAGTCTAGTCCAGTCTGGTAGCTAGACGCTCTGTCAAAAACCCGGAAACAATAGACACCTGCTGGCCTACTCCGAAATACGAACCTAACGTTTCGGCTGACGGATTGTCGTGATTTGACATTTCTTCTTTCGTTTTTCTCTACGATTTGACATTGTTTTGATCGTAAATCGAATCCGTACTTCGGACGATCCGTCAGCGACGTATTTCGGAGTAACCCCCCTGGACATTAGCCACTGAACTGCCACTTTTATTTTGTTTTTTTTTTGCGACACAGTTTTCTAAAACTTCTGCATTAGTCAACGATTTTTATTATTGTACCATTGTTTTTGTTCCAAATATTTTTTTTTTTTTTACTGTAGTATTTTTCTATTGTAATGGACCCTCTGATTGGTCGATCAGTTCAATCAATCAGCGACTTAGGGGCTGTTGTGTCTGGAACATTAGGAAGATTTCAAATTTGGAAATCCAGAAAAAAATTGTTCACCATACAGTCGTAACTGACAATAAATCAGCGTGACACTCGTGTATCGTACTTTGCGCGGCATTGAGTGTAACACGCGATCACAAGCCTCATGAATGGCCACCGCAGTCCGTCATACGTACCCGGATAATGGTGTTATTTGCCTTCCGTCATTGCAGCTCGATCTTGAAAACAATCGCCGTGGACAATCAATGGATTCTAAAGCGTTTGTTTGACGTCAATAATGATATGATGTTTTTTTTTAATACAAATTTCAGACCGTCTTTTTGTTACCCATAGGCAATATTAGTTTATTTTACAACTATCGTATAAAACCACGCTTATTACTATAAGTTATTGAAGATTTTTTATTTTAGCACCTATTTTTTGAACCATTTTAAAATCAAGACGATTAAATATAAAATTATTACAAAGCGTTCACAAACAATTCAGTGATGTAATGTAATGTAACGTCACGACTTTTATCCCCATTCGGGGGTAGTCAGAGGCTTGAGTGACCATACACCACCACATTGTGGAGGTATTAACCAACTCAAAGCCCCGTTTCACCAGACAGTGATGACAATCGTTTTCAAGACAAATACTTGGAATAGTAGTAGAGTTAAATGTTAGAAAAAAGTATGATAAACTGGATGATCTTATGCATACAATTGGAATTAGTCATCATTGACCATTATCGTTACATACAGTGCATTGCATCTTTGGTAATACATTTACACAATGCGATCAACTGTGGCGAAATCAGATTGTGACAGGCAGGTAGATCGTCGAGACTGACTTACAGTGCTTATTTAAATTAGTGCGTCCAGATGCCACGCGTGTGTCGCTGCTCGGGCGAGGCGTGCTCATGTTATGACATTATTTATACGTTTCAAAACTGAGTGCTCGGGCGCGGCATGTGCTTGACGTAGACGCAGCCATTGATGATTAAAGTGTTGATAGTTTTTTGGGAGTAAGTTAATGATGGGACAACACTACACCTATTTGTTCGTATGTTGTCGTATCAACAAGCGATTGTTTTACATTGTAGAGCTCTAATGTAGATTCTAGTTGAATTAAAAAGTCTAGGAATATCCTAGTTAAGGTTACCTATTTTTATTTAGATTACTATCAAAATTATAACGTCTCTGAATTCGTTCAGTATGCCAGAATTCTTACCGCGAAATCTTGTTTTTTTATCCCAAATTGAAACCATATTGATAATATTTGCTCATCGTTATGGACATGTGCATGAACTTGTCGTTGCATTCCTAAATCGTTATAATACAACAGGGACTGATGATGTCATCGGCCATCAAACCCTAGGTTGAGCTGTCATCGTTTGTGGAAGTCCAGTGATAAATTTAAAACTACAAAAATAAAGTGAATTCGTACTGGGGTATAAGGAATGACTTAAGCTACTTTTATTTCAGCAAATATAAAGAAAAATAAGATATATTCCACGTATACAAAGTCACAGGCACAGCTAGTTTTATGTATAAAGGCAGAGTTATTAAGAATATTCGAGTTATGAAGCAGCAAAAAAGTGAACAATATTTTTGAAATGTCAATGTCAATAATACCACCTCAAATGCATCGGACAATGTCGAGTGTCGACAAAAAGATGTTATAATTATCATTATAATCTCCATCCATCGTTATTTA
Source organism: Drymonia ruficornis (assembly GCA_947859195.1). Taxonomy (NCBI): domain Eukaryota; kingdom Metazoa; phylum Arthropoda; class Insecta; order Lepidoptera; family Notodontidae; genus Drymonia; species Drymonia ruficornis. The sequence continues at coordinate 7,983,149 of OX401912.1, read as the reverse complement.
TCATAGATATGGATACGAGCAAATTAATTATTAGCGGTCATAACATGTTTTTGTGAATTGGAATATTCAAAGGTGTCAGATCTATTTTAGCGACTTTAAATGTTTATTTTATGTAAAAGCCACACATTTTGATGTTGCATGCTCGTAGTATAACGATAATGATAACGAGAAATAAATAATCAGCCTGTCCAATCGGAACGCGTGTCTGCTCACCATCACCGAATTCATATCGATGAAGTATCGATTATTCTCGAGACCTTAACCGATTGAACTCGATTCCATCTTTATGTCATCTTAGCCTTTTTCAACAAACGTTCGAGTATAATTAGTTATAATCAGGTCAGGTTCAGATTGTGTGAATATTGTGTGCCTTGAAAACGTCCGCTACATACATTATGTAGCGTCGTTAACATAGCGTTGTCTTTGTCACACTGCACGGCTTATATGTGTGCGGACTCTACGTCGAATGTTATTGTCGAGTATGTGTAAACAAAGCCGAATCATGCGCCGATGTGACGGCGATGCGTTATCGGCGGTTACATTATCTGAACGATTTAGTACATATTACGTGGTAAGAAATAACAAGGTAATAACATTGTGTAGGTATGCATTAAATTAAATGTTAACGTGCCGATCATTGATGTATTATTATAGCCGATATTATGGTACCTCTTTACATTAAATTGGACTACTGGCTCTCTCACTCATCGCACGAAACGCAGCAATAATAACTACATACTTTTCACCGATCTTCTGTGAGAGGGCGGTACTACCCCGGTCAAGCCAGCCCGTATATGAGCTGAATTCAATTGGCTACAGCTTGGCTCTAACACCTAACCTTTGAGACCATCATCTTTTTCATAATGGTATCTATGGAATATTTCTGGTAATACGTAAAAAACTACCTACGTAGGTAATTAATAAATGACATACCAATGTCACATAGACGAACAAAAAACGAGCATACAAAGATGCGGGCAGCGACGCCCCGTATTTGCTTAGCAATATCGTCGTTCACAAAAATGCGACTGTGTCTGTATGAGGTCATTTGGAAGCGGTCACCGGCCATGACTCATTAGGGGTCTGTTTAGACATAAGCAGGTGTCACTTATCACCCCGGCTGTACACGCTCCTCTCGACACCTCGCGTGTCTCTCGTCGCGTAGAGGTTACACCATTACACACTCGTTGTATTGCGATGGACTTAGAAGAAAGCCCTTTGACTCGAGCGAAAACCGACACGCTTCTGAGAGCGAACGAGATGCCGCCCGACGCGACGCGACGAGGGCTCCATGTACACATTCGTATTCGGCCTGTCTCGTGGTGTTTCGACGAGCGTGCACAACCGGGGTCAAGACGAATTCGGTGGTTTCAGCGCGCACACTCAAACCGAGAATACTCGCCAGAAAATCTTTGCAAGTTGGTACGGTCTTTCGCATTTTCATTATTTTCCTCGAAGTTACTATTTCGAGATGGATTTCAAAGCAGCCAATGGAAGAAAGTAGAGAACTTTCCGATTCACTCAAGAACCCTTTGCTTTGGGCGTTAAACACAGGCACAAATCCGAGAATAGAGCGAGAATTCAGTAAGATCATAAAGAGTGCCCATACTCTAGTTCTTGGCCTTTCTTGGAGAAAAGGTAGTGCCAGCCAGCTAGACCGAGGAAACCGAATAAGCCCTAGAAGCGGCAAAATCATCATCGCTATCACTCCTATCTGTACAATTCTGAGACTTATTCTCAACATTACCCCACAACCGTATAGGTAAAGAATAACACCTATATCTTAACCTGTCTGAGCAGACCTTAAAGCCGGGGCACATCAAAGCTGAACCTGCTAACACCGCCGTACCGACCGGTCAACAAATAATGTTTATTGATACAGCGATTGACTTAATTATGCGAACTGGCGCGCCTTTTTTACGACCGCTTTGTGCAGTAGTTCGAGCGTAGGTCGCTCGGCTCACTGCATCTGGTGGTTGGGGTTCGATTCCCGACAGAAGCAAGTTTCAGAAACGGGTTTTTCCTAATTTATCAAGTACAAGTATTGCTTAGTTTGGGACCATACAGTTGGTGTATAAGTCTGACGATATTTATTTTGTTTATTTTATGTATGAATCAGTTAAATAAATGTTATAAATGTATATTATTATGTGTTTAAATTAACCGATTGTGAGCCCTTTGGGAAATTATAATCTCAGATGGAATCTTCAGAAATCTACAGCCTTTCAACTTAGGATGTTCAGGAATTGATTGATCAGTCAGACGTGAGTGACTAAAAATATACTTCTCAATAAAACCACAAAGACAAAAATAATACATTGTGGTTAAAGGAAAGTCAAACTAAATGACAGTTTGACTTTCCTATAAAGTTTTGAAGATAGTTGTTTGATGTTTGATTAAGTACTATCTTTATTAATTTAAATAAAATAAAATTTCAATTTACCCTAAACATGAGAACATAGACATCACACCCTCCAATAGCCGGTTAAAACGGTTACTAACTGTGTTATTAGCTTGCGCACACGCGTGTAGAGTTTACGAGTTGATTTTTAACGTCTATGTTATCGGTTAATTTTATGTGCGCACGCTATTTGAGTTATTATTCCACGGTAAGCGGGGTACGGTGCAGTGCGCGCGCGCGCCGCATCAACAAATCTTCATCATCACGCCGTATTGGTCAGGTGGGGTGTTCATAGCCACCTGCCATCACTAATAATCAGAAAATATTCGGAGATTGAGCAACGCTTGGCATGGTCAGTCTGAGATGGGTGAGCCTTTAGTGGCATTTCTAACTGAGCGTTCCGTGCTTCGGATGGCACGTAAAAAGCTGGGTTCGTGCCATCTAGACAGCGATGGGATGTAAATGATAATAGATAGATAGCACAGTAGTAAAATTAAATACTTTATTATATCAATCAACATTTTTCATAAACGATTTCCTATAAAGTGTAGAGTAATTAAAATTTGGTGCGTACAGATGCATCACATGTCTCGCTCGAGCACACATGTTATATCATTATGTCTATGCGTTCCGACGTCAAAACTGAGTGCTCGGGCGTGGCATACGGCTGATTTAGGCGCAATCTGTAACTAGGAACTCTACAATAAAATACAACGAGAAGTCGGTAAGATATTGTAATTATGAATATGTAAATACGGAAATGACAAATAGCGTAGTTTATGTACTATTGTGAGCGTAGTCACGTGCTGTTGATGTGTTGAGACAGATGGTGAGTGATCGTTGCTATGCGATTGTGAGGATACTGATGTATAAACCAAGTTCAGTGAATTAATGTTCGTAATTTGAAATTTTGATGTGTGATTCTGGATGTCGTCTTAAGTTTTCTTGACGTCATATCCGATGTTGTGGGATTATCTGCAATTGATTATTTTTCAAAGTTATTTCTTTGGAGTTATTTATTAAAGAAAATAAATTTAATACATTTCGTACATGGTTTGAACAGGTGTATACTGAAGGAAGGAAACTTTACAGACAGTCTTATTTAAACAAGGTAGCTAGGCAGTAGGTAGATAGGTAGAAGGAAAGCGCGAAATAGGAAGACTAAGAATAAGTAGCCAGATCAAAGAGAAGGTCGGAATCATGTCTTATAGATTCATCATCAATCATGTCTTATCAAGAGGTGGAAGGGCCCTAGTCAGAAGGTGGATAGAGCTCTATTAACTACACCGGCAAGGATCTTTGGAGGTAGGTAAATCGGTAGTGGCACCCCTGAACATAAACTTACATCAAACCACGACCTCGGTTTTATAACCAACTTGTATAATAAAGTCAAAATTTAGGTCTCGCTCTCCACAATACGCACGTATGATACGTTGTTTGTGCTTTGTAACATCGGTTACGTGAGCTTAGTTCTTGCGAAAGCGCTGTTCGCACTGAAATGAATTTAGCGCGTCGCGAACAGGAAGCTGAATGCACGGGGCTAGTGCACACGTAAACAGCTGTTACTAGATGTGGCATGTCACTTTACTTCTAATCATCATTATGTTTAGATGTAAAGTTGTAGTTGAGATATAAAGTTTGTCGACAATACATGTATTGGCGTCGTTCACTAGTCCATAATATATGAGCTTAACAACAATATTTTTAATTACGTCAAATTTAAAAAACTTACTTAGTAATTATTTGTAGATATCTGAGTTAACACTATTTCCCGCCTGTGGTTACAATAAATACGAGTAACCCAAATAAATAAGGTAGGTGTACACCTAATTGCTTGTATTTACAAGCGTTTAAGCAGGTAGTGTCGCGAAGAAATAGTTAAGCGATGACAACATAAGGGTTATTACGATGTCAGGCGAAAGGTCAAAATTATTAGTAGAATATGTATTACTAATCCATTAGATCGTATTATGTCTTATAGGTACCGAAACATGAATGACCCAATGATGGGTCGGTTAGTTAATCAAGAAATAGATTTCTGTGAAATAGATTTTTATCCGCTTGGCCTTCCAAGGTAATTGTATTACTTACGTATACGTTCGTATTAGAACGATCCTCAAGATCAACAATACAATAGCAAGGAAAATGATTAAGGAAAATATTTTTCATACAAAATGTACACATCAGAAATGAGTGTTTTAAATCTTTAAAGATATTGATTTTTCTTATCTATTTATTTTATTATTTCACATTTTCAAAATTATGATTTTAGTTCATGCGAAATTATTTTTGATGGAAGAACAAAAATTGCAGGACATGGTTTTTACATGAAAAAAAAAAACTACGTTACACCTAAGACTGCCTGCCGTATCTAGGCAGTTATATCTCCCCGGTGCATTTGGTAAGACGCGCAGTGAAAGTGATTGGTCGGATGTCGCGCGCGACTGCGGGCGGCGCACCCGCCGACCTTGCCATATAGGCGTCGCACGCGCATCGCGCCGCGGCCGCCCGCAACTTTGCGCCACGCACTCGGGGCTACCGCATAGGGGCAGCCACTGACCGACATGTGCAGACACTTTTTGTTAACTCACATCAATGCAGACATTCACCAGTGAGATTATTTTTATCGCTAGGGCTTGCAATGCTTGTTCTGGTAACTCAGGTCTTGATACTCCTAGTAAGTCTTGATACCTAGGTCCTCTCCACTGCTCCAACTCCTCCAGTGAACAAATAATTAATATCAATAAGTATTAAAAAAAATAAGTTTACGGAGCTAAAGCTCAAGGGATTCGTGAAAATTTTTGAAGGTTGAAGATATCTTCAGAAAGGTAGCCAAAGAAGTGTTTTGAATACATGAAAATTGGTACTTAATGGAATATATACCGACTTCTGTAAGTATATGAGTGGTCTGAGAAAAAAATATTTGTTTAGGTGGAGAACATAATAGCTACCTTTTTTATACATACTCGTACCAACTGCTTATGCTTAATAAAACGAAACGAAAATAAGAGGATCGCAATCAATCCTTTCCGAGTAACCCTGAACAAAAAATCAAAACCCGGTACCTGCCTTACCGATTACCTTGAAAATAGCTGTGACATCACTATTCATATCCATAAGTGGATTCATATGATATCAAAGGCATTACCAAGTAAGAGGAAGACGTGATTAGCCCTTCTAAACGAAGTCTATGGACACAGTACAACCCAGTCGTTCACGGAAAATAAGGTTAAAAACATATACGGTATTGCCAATATGGCTCATCTTTTGGAAAATAATACACATCAAAATGCCTTAGTTGTGCAATGCGAGTGCGATAACATATGTGTGAATTTCACTGCAAAGTTGTGCGCTGAGCACAGGGGGTTTACCACAAGCTCTTATTGCGATTCAATTACAGGAACGTATTAACGTTTCAGCGACTTTTTGTGCAATGACGTACCTTATTGTCATGACAATAAGAAACGTCATTAAAACGTCGTTAAAAAGTTCCTATAATTGAATCGCAATAAGAGCTTGTGGTAAGCCCCCAGGTCTAGCGATTGCAATGTTATTAGGTACCATATCTGCTAAAATAATACATCAACGTATGAAATTCTGATCGGTAACCCTACGCGCGTTGCATCAACCTTGAAATGTTTTTGCTCGTTTTCCATAGTCAATAATGTCAGTTGCCATGTCCAGCCGGGTGTATATCCACCGGCCACACGTGATGTCCGACATTAATTGCATATCGGAATTACGTAAGGTATGCGATTACAATATTTTATCATACGGTCTTAATGAAGAAGATTGTTTTAATTGACACAGTTTACGGCAGCGAAATGAAAATTAATCTTCACCTATTTTCAAAGGATGCATCAATTTAATGTTACTAACACAGGCTAATTATCATAAAAGAGCACCTAATATATCACCTTATATATCACTTAATATATCATCTTATATATTTTACCTGCTATGAAAATTAAATACGTAGTGTAAATTAGCCAATAATCAAGTTTCGCTAGTAAGGTCAGTTATACGAAATGCAAATAAATTTTAAAATAAGGTAGATATAAAATTGATTAAATGCCAGCTACTGTGTTGTGTGTTAGGGAAGTGAATTTAATTATAATTAATGAGCTTGTTAACTTATTAATTGATCACTTTACCTACTCGGTCTACGGTCTTGTAGCCCTAAGGGCAGGCGTTCTAGCGTGGAAAATTACTATACAGATTGTTTCCAACCTGCGATATGTATTAAATTTAAAAGCAGTTTTAAAGCTTCAACACAAAAGTGGAAATAAAGATACAAAGTCCTGAAACCACCTGAAACTTTCAGTTACGTGCTGTATGTCTTTGCCGAGAAATGTTTGTAGCATTTTGGTTACCTATTTCATCGAGCGAGGAAGTGTTTAACCAGTCTATTGTGGAATATCTACTTGTCAGTAGTCTAATCTTATACTGACTGGCGGTTTGAAATCATACCTGTATCCGAACTACTTTTTTCAGTGTGTGTATTTCCACTTAAGATGATCTTAATACTAAAGTATTATGAATATTGGAGCTAATTCTGTTGGAACATCAACTAAACTTGATATTTGGTGGATAAGAGTACCAGGATTCTGGAACAGACCCTAAGTCGAGGTTTATGTTCTAAGAGAATTCCCACCAATATTTCCAATAATTTAGTAGGTTTGGAGGTTTGGTACGCAGAATGGTACCGACGTCTATCTACATCCAGACAGAAAGAGATAGACCTAGACATAGATAGACTTCGATACCTCTCAGGGCTTGTTGAAAATTTCTTAACTGCGCTGAATACTCGATCCTAAGTCAAGCGACACTCTAACACAACGTACACATGTAAACAGTTATAATTACTGTTGTACAGGATGATACACATGTGCCTAGTACTTGCGCGTGTAAGTGCGGTTAGGGTAGGTGCAGACTATAATTAAATGCTCGGAAGTAATGCACTCTTTTGTAAAACAATTTGTTGCAAGGTGGAAGATTAGATACAATTTTATTGTCATAGTGAGCGAGAACTACTGCGAAATACCTTGGCCTATGGCTGTACTTCCAGCTGCAGTTATTAACAAAACTGAAATAAATACCGAGAAAAGAATACAAAAATACCCATATAACACCAATAGAATGATTGAACACCTATTTTCGATAATTTTTACACGACTGCCCAAAAAAAGGAGTGTATATGTGTTTAGGGTTCATGTATGTATGTATGTGAGATTATTTATTCCACCATAACTTATAAACATAACTTATCGTTAGAATCCTTACATCATTCCGGGTAACACTGGGTATATTATTTTTGAAAAAAATATAGTACAGTACAGTACAGTCGGGGGCCCTCTTAGATTAAATATGTTCCACAGAGCGGTCCCCCGACTGCAATGACACTGCACTTGTTTTATACTTTTTAGTTCGTTTTTTGGCAGGGCAGTCGTGTTTTTATTTTTTTAAATTATTTATTCTGTATGCATCTCTTCAGCCTTCTCTATTGTGCAGATACCTATCATACGATCTTAGGTTTCTTAACCCATTTCTGTATGTTCGTTGCGCACAGTACACCTACAGCGTGTGTAAACCGGCTTTAGTAGTATTGTTGTTATAGTTGTTCACAGCACGCGCACTTGGTCACGTGTACCTTCGAGGACACCAACACCTCTATGAAAAATGAACTCATTTCAGAATTTTCTATACAATATTGAGTTATATAAGAACTATGAACTGCTGTTTTTTTTAGTCCGGACGCTTTTAGGCCCGGCCCGCGAACAACCTCTGATACCTATACACCAACCAGTCCCAAACCACGCAACGATTCTAGTGACACCCAGGGCAGGGCAAATTACGAAAATACAACTTTCGTAAACTTTGGCGGAAAATCCCGCAACCACCCTATGCAGTGAGCTGAGCTGTCTACGCCGGAACCACTGCCCTAAGTGCCCTAAAAATGCACAAGAAGAGATGATTCTGGTGCGGTAAACAACAGATTCAAATGCAATAACAGAATGAAATTATACTCAAGAGTCGATACAGCAACATTGCAACATTACTATAACGCATTACGTTAATTCAGCTAGTAGAGGCGTAGAGACAGAGACATACAATATTGGCAAATAAGTGCGCGTTTGTTTGGGGGCCGTCATGTTAGAACGGGCGACCTCTCGCCTCCCGCCCCGCGCTCGCCTTACAACTAGCATTGACGCATTTACCTTTCTTAGGTCGGACTTGTCCTCAATACTAGAAGCGTTGATTTATTACGATGCACGGAATGCCGGCTCAATTTTAGAGACAAATTCTGTGCAATATGCGCCAATAGGCATGTTTGCGTTCTAGTCTGGCGTGGCGTCACACGATAGCCCAGTTCGCCAGATATGGTGATTGGCAAATATTAGTACAAATCGGTTGCAAGTAAGTCATTTATATTTTTAAATTATAAAGATTTTTTATTTGAAATAGCGGTTACAAGGCCGTGTGTTACGCGTTTGCTATTCTTTATCATTGGTTTGAGATAAGTCTTCTCAATCCTCTTCTACGACATGAAAGATATATGACGACTTAGGAATGTGGACGACTTAGAAAAGTCGACGAATTCCGACCAAACCGCCTCAGACAAAAGGAATAGATAGGGATAGGGTTAGATGGAGCTCTTAGAACTAGGGTAGTGGTGCAGCCAAAAGAAGTAATACCAATTAGCATCAATCCAGTAAGTATCCTATTTTACATTTGCTGATAGGTTTTTAATTTGTGGGATGTGATTACGGACCGGGAACAGATATCAAAAAATCCAAAAAAGGATATTGTATATTGATGCTATTTGGTTATACTTTTTGGCTTCACTAGTTCTACGCGCTCCCTACCTCATACTTTTCGTCTGAGCCCATGGCTTACTGGTGGAGTGTCGGGGGGCAAGTCTCAGAATTAAATAAATAGTTGTCTCATTAATCTATTATTATTTTAGTCAGCGAGTCTTCCAGTCAATGCCAATATGTCTTAGTTTTGTTAGACATTTCATTTTAGACACTTTGATGGGCGATTCCGTCATATCGCCTACGCGATTTAATTTGTCATAACATTTTGAAAATATAAAGGATTTATAATTTATATTAAAGACCTTGCTCGTTATTGGAGTAACCTTTGACTCAAATAGATGTATGAAAGATAAGGTAGAAATGAACTAAAACTTAATTAGCACATTTTTGTGTGGACGTGTTTTGTGGAATGTGGGCATTATAATTAACTAGCTACAAATTGTTTGGGCTCATTAGCGACTAGTTTAGTTGCTTGGTTGCCTTTTGTGTACTATTGACAAATTAGGGTTAAAATTATATTTTTTAAATCTTTGATATTGATCACGATACACCATATTTGCAATGTATGAGTAGTTCAAGTGAGCGTATTTGCTATTTTTTATATGTTGCTATGATGGAAAACAAGCGTACGACCCGCCTGTACTCTCAACAGCAACTCTGGTAACCAACACCCGAAGGTCTCCGACATGTCTTAATACCTCTGATAGCCGGGGCCAACAGAACTTCGGAAGCACGAACGGAAGCGCTCAGTAAATGCTACTTTGATTAAGCAGCGCCAATCAGACTTGTAATTGACATGTAAAACAATTATATTTAACTGTTTGACACCTGTCCAATGCCTGTCAAAACCGTGATAAATGATGGAACCCTGAAACCCTACATGACCGGACACAGTTTTGTTATCAAGAACAGGAAACTGCGTGTTGTGACGTTGAAACATGGCGTGGTGTCGACACCTTCGTGTCAAAATGTAGTAATTTGTCATAACATTACATAATATTAACGACGCGTTTGAATATGTAATAATAAATTGTAATGACGGAACTGAATTGTCAATTACCTACGAAATGTTTTTATGGAAACAGGTAGATAGAGGCTTATGGTGGAAACCCACCGCGGCGCACGGAGTGGCCACGCACACGGGCCAAGAAAATGTATGTAAGACGTCACTTCGTGCGTAGCCTTTCCGTGAGCCGTGGTGGGTTTCCGCCTTTACTACTATAGATTAGAAATTTGTTTCCGTGAGGGCGCTCGCGCGCAAAACTTTTATAACCCTATGCTTGCTTACTACATTTTAACATCTTTGCTATAATCTGGGTCATAGCTTATTTTGTGTTTTGTGTATTGCTACTAATAAAAATAATAATCTTTAATATAAATCATGTATTTATTAGCGATGTAGCTTCGAGAGTGTTTGATCAGCGCAAAGAAGCTACATTCAGCAAGGCCGCTTGTTGAATGGGTGGCCGAGTTCATTTCACCTTCACCTTGTATAACCCGCGTTTGGATATCGGTTCCGGCTGATGTCACCGGCTGACTTTAGCCTTTCGATGCAAAGGCTTAGTGGACATCCTGCAAAAAACCCTAGGAAACATGCACGTCTTTTGTCTTAGGTACTATAACATACCTATTCCAGTGTCGCATCACCTTTGTAACTGATTAAAAAGAGGTAGGTAATTATCAATGCGATGCATATTTTTCTTCAGGGTAGTGATGTTTGAAATATCCTCATTTCAAGGGTTGGGAATCATTGAGATCGAGGAACAAGAATACATCGTGAAGAACAATGATTTATCTCGACAAGAATTTGCTTAGGTCAAAACAAGTGACTGTATATTTCGTCTAAATGGCCTATTTAGTTTCCGATGCAAAGCAATCTTGCAACCATGGACGGTGTAAATAGAGACATAATTATGTGATCTTACCATATTCGTCGATAATTTTCTTGCCATATTTCCTTGCCATTTTATTGACAGCACACATAAATTACACGCTTAGTTCAGTGTCAAAGATGAGCACAGAAACAGACGACAGCAACATTAGCTTTTTACGTCCGCAGCCGGTCAAAGGTCTCATCCATTAAAATTATATCTACAAGTCATAAAAGTGTTAGTTTCTTGTAAAAAAGTAATATTCAAAAACAATACGATTACTTGTTAAAATAATGATGAGATAAGTATAATATACCTACTATTATATTATATAACATTTGTGAGTGCAAATTTGTCTGTACCTTTTGTAGATCGAATTTGTTCAGTGTGACGCGCGGATTTCATAATATTTCTGTATAATACACACTTTATCTAGGTTTCTTTAAATTCTGTCACTAAAAGCGACACATGAGGGTTATACCTAAATCACAGTTGTCAACTTAGATCCAAATCTAGTCCCAAACTAGGTTAACGTTTGCAAGTATATCTAAGTATTTTAACGAAAAAAATCATTAGTTAACTACAAATTTTTATAAGTTGCTAACGTAAGTAAATAATACTGACGGCGGACGGACGCCGAACGGACAGGACGGACAGACGGACAGATGGGCGGACGGACGTACTGATCTTATAAGGGACCTCTTCCTCGTAGGGACTACGGATCTCTAAAAAATCAAATCGATTTAAAAATCTATCTTATTCATCAAATTGCGTTAAGTAGCTACTTAAAGTCAAGGTTGGTACATATCACTGCATCAATGTAACGACGTTATTAGGCTAAGTGTGTATTTATTTAGAGTCATTTGCGGATTACATCTGAGGAAGCGATCTTTGTCCCGTCTTCGTTGAAATCTTGTACCGCACGGTAGTGTGGTGTCGGCCTTGGGAGCGAGCGATTTCCTTATTACAGGAAATATGTCTCAACACACAGAGTTCCTGGATATTATAATTATTATAGCTGTAAAATTACAAGGCAGTTCTTTTTATGAAAACCACGACGGAGCTTTTAGACATGACGTTATGTCTACGCGTTCAGACTTGTAGACTAGTAGACGCAGCTTGTAGACACAGTACTTTGATATATACTATTTTTTTTTATTTAGACTTGATATTCCCACCACTGTTACTCCTGTAAGTCAGTATCTATATTATATATTCTATAGTCATGAAGATGATTGAGATCAAGTGGATTTTGAGCGAAAACATACATATTTTTCTACGTATAGAATTTTCAGGAACATGAATCTTATCTGAAAATCAAAATCAAACATTACGAATAAGTAATTACCCACTTAAAGATGTTACCTCCACACAACAATGCTTTAAATCATCTAAAAATATCTAAATATGCAAATTCTTATTACATCTTAACACAACGCATTCCTCAATGCCTGCGAACACGCTTCCGCGTCCGCTCCTTGGTTGTATCAACTAATCTACCAAGCCAACTAGGCGCACGGGTATAAATATCAAATGATAATAAGTCAATGATTCCGCGGTCCGTCCACCACGTAGTGAGAGGTACTGCCACAAGAGTATTCAGGCATTGGCCCAGACCCACTACGTTGTGGACGGACCGCGGAATCATTGACTTATTATCATTTGATATTTATACCCGTGCGCCTAGTTGGCTTGGTAGTGTAGTACTGCGTCGGTGACATTGAACGCTCGACCCGATTAAGCATAAGCAGACGATTGGCGAGGCCGCATAGCCAATGTCCATCGTCCTTCGCTTATTGTTCAATCGTTCTCACAAATAATTACGCGCTGTTAATTGTGTTTTTTGGGGAGTGAAGTGTGGAATGATGATTGCTTAATCTATTTTCAGCATGATTTTTGTTCAATGGTGTGCGTCTCGTTATTGGCGCTGGTTTATCACTATAAGGTCAGTATGACCTCAAACTCAACTCACTTTTTGGAAGGATTTTTGGGTTGCCATAAAAATAACCCTAACCTAAACCACCTAGGTTATTCTACCCGGGCAGAACATATCCTAGTTAGCCTGGGTAGGATTGATTCAGCAGCACGCCCTTTGACCGTCTCTCAAAGATTTTATCGACCAATCAGAGGCCACATTTAAAAGTCAGTTGGTGTAGTTTGCTCATATGCACCCGGGTTCATTTTTCCGGATAAAGTCTTACCCTCAAATTTATAGAGACTTGTGATGGACTTACACTGGCATTACAAATCACTTTAGTTCCTAAAATAGCTTTTTAAAACCATTGTAAACTTGCTAAAAATCTCCAACTACCTACCCATTTACCTACCCCATCCCCTATTCAGACTCGCTAAATGTTATACCTACAATTGGAACATTAACCATGAACTAATCTAATTCATCCGTATGCGGATCAAATTAATTGTAACACGGATTTATAGGTTACGTTCTGTTGATGCTTATCGTTCTGGTATGGCGATCGATCATTTACGAACAGGAGTCGTGTTGATACCTCTCGAAATCGGGCGTAACAATATACTACTACCCCACCATGCCAACTAGACACTCGGGTATAAATATCAAATGATAATAAGTTAATGATTCCGCGGTCTTATCACCACGTAATGAGAGCTAGTGCCAAAGGAGTTCCCAGGCATTGGTCCAGGCTCACTACGTTGTGGACGGACCGCGGAATCATTGTCTTAGTATCATTTGATATTTATACCCCGAGTGTCTAGTTGGCTTGGCGTAGTTATATCAGGTTTAAATATTCAATACTGCGTGGCTAAGTCAAATAGATTTATATATCTAGGCATTGACCCCTATAGTTGGGCAGTTGTTAAGAACTTCTTGACGGATGACAAGAGCCGTCTAAATACCGAGGATTTTGTTGGCGCGATTGAAATCCTATGTTAGAGCCAGCGTTAATTTTGAATCTAGAGTTAACGTTACCTAATCGATAAAATTAACATATAGGTAAGTACGGAACGGTCTTTTAAATTAGAATGTTAACTATCATTTGATTGGTAGCGATTACACCTTCACTACAAGTTACTAACATTGAGTAGGTACCCAACTCACACAACTATTGTCACGTGCTGATTAATATTTTATTACGCAAAAGCAAACAGCATTGGACCTATGTGACGTACATTAAAACACATAAAAAACATACTTATGAACAGAAATAGTAAGAAGGCGAGTATTTACGCACGCTACGAACTAAACTACGTAAACATCAGCGTTTTTTTAATTTTAACAGTCTACCTAAAAAATCTAAACCAATACTCTACATAGTTTCCTACTTCTAGATAAGAGTCGTTTCTTTCAAACCTCTATACAGGACTCCATAGAGCGCCTTTTCAAAGAAAAACAAGAGCTAAGACGAGGGCACTCTAGCACGGATGAGGTAGATTGACTGAAATAACGGCCGCCTTCGTGATCCCTTAAATAAATGCACCAGAAAGGAAATAGGAAGAAGATAACGATCCTAAATATTCCGTATGGTGCCATACGGAATATTTAGAATACTCGTAAATAAGTAGAGATACCGTAGGCAACATAGCTTTTCCCCGGGACTCGTCGAGGCTCAAACCTTGGCGTCATCGTTGGACACCATTGACGTTCCTGGCTTACAAGAGTAACAGTGGTGGGAGTGTGTGACGGGCCTAGTCCCAACAGACATTCAAATTGATTAACGCCCAGTTTGATTAATTCCCTGATTGCTTAGCAACCAGATGTCGACATATTCTTTTCTAAATATAAGTTATTTATTAATTCTTGTATTCGTTTTCTAAGTTAATAATGTGTCCAAATAAAGAGGCTCGTTGCACGCGTTGGTTACACTGTAAGTGCAGATAGCAATTGAAAAAAAAAAGTAGAGATACCAGAACATAAAGATGCCACAAGGTAGACTTATTTATCTTTTTCCGCCAAATTTTTTGAGATTTTACAAAGCATTTCTAGGAACAAAAGTGATTTGTAATGCCAGTGTAAGTCATCATAACCTCATAACCTATAAATTTTGGGGTTAGGATAGTGATCTAATATAGTGATGTGTATAATAGTGTATTCTTAGTAGAATTGAGGTGTCGAAGGGATAGGCCGGTTAAGCGGCACGTCTGCGCACGCGACGGAACCGGCGACACCGGTTGCGCCGCACCATTTCTGATAGCCTTCATTGTCGGTCACCGTGGGGTGCATGTCTTAAGACTTCGCGATGTTCCAGTGCACCTACATTTACCCAGGACCCTAAGTCGCTTAGCTATTGAGGCGCCACTGTGGCGTTTAGCTATAGTGATCGACTCTTTGATTGGTGTGTTAATTCTGACCGCCCAATCAAAGGCCGATCCGCCGGTCAGCTGACCAATCAGAGGGTCGGTCACTATTGCAGCTCAATGGCAATGGCTAAGCGACTTAGGGCCCAGGTCCCAATGTAATAGGATTGCCTATTGCCAAGTTCACCGACGGAGGGAGATCCGCCACGAGGACTAGTGTGGGTTGGCGATCTTCACACGCCTTTCTAAAGACCCAGGTTTTCCCACGATGTTTTCCCTACACCGTTCAGCAAGTGAGTTGTTACATGAGGACTTATAAAATGTTACCTATCGACATCATGTGACAGAAGAAATCATCATTGACATGCATCCCCTTAAGACTTCCATCCGTCAAGGCAATGTAATTAGCGATCCTACACAGCATCTTCTAGCCCGTTGTAATGCTATTCTATAACCTTTCTATCCCCTTAGATATATTTAAGTGCCTTCTTCGACAGACTTCTTTCGTAGAAACACCCTATTTGTCCTTGTTGGAGATAAATTGTTGAATCCTACTTCATTTGCCAAATAGGGTGTTAAGCCGAAGACGCAGTGAAGGTCGCGGGACCGCTGGATGCAAGTGGCACAGGACCGGTGGTTGTGGAAAACCTCTGGGGAGGCCTATGTCCAACAGTGGACGTCTTTTGGCTGAAATAATGAAGGGAGTAAGTAAGCACATGCTACTATTTTCAATGCTTGACAATTTCTTGTGACTTGTCCACAGCATTGCGACATAAACGCTACCGTGCGAATACGGGCTCTTCTTCTGTGCCCTTATTGGGAGAGTTATTTACGCACAGCTTATCACCAACCGAGTTTCTTTAGATGTATAAGATTTTACGCAAAGTTAAGTCTATTATGGGTAATTGGAGGACATGGAACTTCATGGGAATTAATAACAGATATATCTTAACTAACTAATATTATGTTATATTGATATCAAAAAGCAGCACAAAACAGCCCCTTAGCTTGTAAATGTATGGAAATGACATTAAAAGTCGATAAGTGGATCGCGTGACTTATGTCATTTTCATACATGAAGCGTAGCGATTTGTAGAAACGCTCGTAGACGAAGCAACTTGGCTAAGGGGCAGAATAGGCTATACTCTAAAATGGTGCCTAAACCCTGGACCTATAACTACAATGTCCTTAAATATCAGTCGGTAACAGATAACGGACTTTTAACCCACAATGGAACCCACCACTGGACTGAACTGAATACCACACACTGAACGTGAACAAACTAACCGTAGTAGAGCCAAGCTGTAGCCAATTGACTGCAGCTCTTATTGGCTCGACCGGGGTAGTACCACCCTCTCACAGAAGATCGGCGTAAAGCAGCTATTACAGCCGCGTTTCGAACGATGAGTGCGAGAGCCGAAAGCCCAACCCCCCTTCCCCTCCCTCCATCCCACTCTGCTTCAGGTCGGCAATGTGCGAGCAATGCCTTTGGTATTACAAGCATCTAGGTATGGTAACTGCTTAACATCAGGCGGGCCGTACGCTTTTTTACCAACGCAGTCCTATAAAAAACTAAAAAAAGAAATAATGGAATCCACTTAAAATCACAAGCAATTTTGATGGTGTGTTACTTACTGTTTCGTAAATAATCTCATCATAACTACATTTAAAAGTATGCATATTTATAATAAGGTTAAAATAAACAACCATTCTCCTCGTACCAGCGCCAAAAGTCTCATTTACGTTCAGTATTTATGATTTTTGCGTCGCATTGGCAATGTCACGCGCAGCAAAGGACAAATTAGTATTCAAACGAAAGACCACACAATTTTGTAAAAAATATTAAACTGTATACATTGATGTATTATTTAAGCAGATATGGTATCTCCTAAAATTGCAATGACTTTGTGCTCAGCGCACTATTACATGGCACATCTGTTATCGCAGTCGCAATTCGACAATGGAATTTTGATGCATGTCATACAGCAGAAATTGGGCCATATTGGGAATACCAACATGTTTTCAACATTATTCTCCGCGAACGACTGAGTCGTACTATGTCCACGGACTCCATTTAGTAGAGCATACAATTTTGGACAGTCACGTCTCCCTTTTTCTTGGTAATGTCTTTGACCGTAGTGTGGTGACCATATGTCTTTCGTAATTACGGAATGCGAAACTCAATTGGTAATCTTTTTAACTAAGTGAGGAGGTCACAGCCTAGTTGTTATGCGCTGACCGGTAGATCGGTGCTCTGAGACATGCTAGCTAGACCTAGTCTTGGATAAATTGGTTAAGAAATAACAATGTAACATGTAACCACCCTATGATGACACGTTACACTGGCGATCTGTAATTTTCCGCCATGGCAATCATTAGCAGAAAGAAGCCCGAAATTTCTGATTCTAGTCTTCCAATTGTCTTACTAGTTGTGTAGGGAATCGTCAGTCACTACTCGTAAGGCTAACGTCAAGGCTAACAGAAATAATCAACAAAACGTAGGTTTTTGGGTTCATTATTGTAGTTGTATATCGCCGTTGTGTCGGAATTGCCTTACCGGTGACAACAGGGGTGGATTTGATACTCTGGCTGCCAATAGAAGATTGCCGCCCCCTACTCCCTGTAAAGCACGAAAAATTAAACACATACGAAAGTCTGTATATGATAAAATTATTTAATCAGTGTCTTTAGAATTTAGATACTAATGCATACCGGTTTAATTTGTGAGTTTTGAGAATTTCGCCAAGTTGTGCCGCCCCCGAAATTTTGCCGCCCTAGGCCCGGGCTCGGCCTATAGAGAAATCCGCCTCTGGGTGCAACCACAGCATAACTCATACAGATTCATAGAAACGTTACAATTTACGACGCATTTCAAATAGAGCATCTATTCGCAAAACCTAAATATCACTGATCCAATAAGCAGCTCTGATTTATCGATCCTACAGACTAGTTTCCAATCATGCTACATAAATAAACTAGGAAGAGACGGCCGCGTGTGGCCAATTATTTGTTAACACGTTAAAATACTAACAGCTGTTTATAACGCTTGTAAATCAATAGGACTATAATGTAAATCGTCTCGATTGTGATCTGGCTGTCGCAGGCGCATGATGTCATTCCGAGACTGCGCAGTGACGAGGCCTTGTGGCAAAACTACTTGTTACAGGTAGACATGAATTTATGATGTGTTGTTAATATATTTTAATGCTCAATGTGTTTTGTTGAAATTGAAGTTAACCCCTTTTATAGAAAACTTGGTAAAACCAATGGCTAAGAATCTCTATAAATTTTGCAGTAAATCATGAAAAAGTACAGAATACTATTCAATTATTGGATGTTTAATACTAATGAGGATAGATGTAGTATTAAAATCTTATTTAAGTCTACGAAATCGTCTGATTCGTAAGTCAATTTCGAGATTGTCCGATAAACAATTGTTGGTCGATGTTCAATATCGTTTGCGAATCGCGATATTTCACACAATGTTTATGCAATTACGATTTGCACATTTCTTTTTCTGGAATTCATCGCACACATCCAATGCTGCCATAGATATCACGCTCTGTTTTTAAAAGAGTTTATTGTAAGACTTGTCTGGGCGCATTGAAATTGTTTCAATTCAACACTACGCCCGCAGTTATTGGACAAACATTCTAAACTTTATAAATACAGTATTATCCTACTCAAAACTCTAACAGCTATCCCGCCAAATGGTATTCTTATAATTTTGAGAAACACTTGGTGCAGTTGTGGGTTCGATGTCCGCCAGAGAAAATTTTCGGAAACGGCCTTTTCGTAATTTGCCCTGGTTTGGGTGTCACTGGGATCGCCCCCAATCCATTGTGCGTACTGTGCCCATATTAAAGCTTTGCTTAGTTTAGGACCATATAAAAATAAAAATTAGCATACTTGTTTGATCCGATCATACAGCTTTCCATCCACACATTTAACCATATTTAGTGTAAGCACAATTTAGTTTGTGTGTTCAAGGTAATTTGAGTATAATATTTTAGCAGTGTGTACATTGAGCGTCGCTCCGACCTGATGTCATAATCGCAGCTCATTACATAATACAACTGGTTTCAAGTATTTTTTGTGTCCCCATTTTGCTTTGTTACGCGTTTATGCGAAATTACTACCAACCTATACCTATTTATTGGTGGTAGAGCCAAGCTGTAGCCAAGTGCCCGCACCTCATAATATATGGACTGGCTCGGTAGATCAGAAGATCGCAGCTATTGTATCTGCGTTTCCTACAATGAGTGAGAGAGCCGAAAGCCCAAGCCCCTCTCCCGTTCCGTAGACGAAAGAACAAAATGTTACCTAATTGATGATATTCGGTATAATTAAACACAAATTATCCCATATACGCGATGCCAATTTATTACAAGCTATATGTATGTAGTACTAATTATGTTGCTATTATGGCAATACGTGTCGCGATGTCACATAGCGACAGGATTGTGACGTGGACTAGCAATTAGCAACAATGTTTCAGTTTATAGACTCTATGATATCCTTAATGGCTAGTCCACTGGACTGACTTGCGACTGAATTCAGCACTGGACTGGGTTGGACTGGGTTACTGGACTGTCCCGTCATTGTCATCGTGTAAATCGCAATACCCGTATATGGACATGCGGCTAGTCCATTGGACTGACTTGTGCGCATGACGTCAGCACTGGACTGGGTTGAAACTAGTGGCCACACAAACCTAGTTACAGGTCAGCGCTGGACTGGTTACTGGACTGTCACGTCACTGTTATCGTATAAACGGCGCTATAATGATTTAGCTGTTTTATTATTCCTACTAGGCTACATAGAAGTGTCGTCAGGGTCAAATGACGTGAATCGGCCCATCGAGGCACAGAAAATATCTAAGCATACCTACCGATTATAATATCAATCCTTGCTAAAGTACGCATGAGGTAGGTGGCATCACATATTAGGCTGCTCGGAGCTTGTGGACGCACGTACTCTTAGGTCAACGCTCACCTAGCGCCTCCGCACCCGACCAGCACCGCCTCGCCGCTCGGCATCCACTCGTTGTCGCCGGGTGGTCCGCGGGCGGACGCTGCTTTTACACCATAAACGTCACGTGATCGCCCAGTGGACCGCGCGGGGTCAACGAGTGAACGCCGCGCGGTCAGCGCGTGGTCCACTTATTTCCGGTTCAGTTAGTGGACGCTGCGCGGCGAGGCGGTGCTGGTCGGGTGCAGAGGCGTTAGATGTGCGTTGACCTTAAATTTGTTTCTTGTTGGTATCTTTTTAGGAGGTTGTGAGGAATTTAGAAAATTCTTTCGCTGAAAAGCTCGAGTTTAGGCATCTAATCTCTTAACAATTATTGTCCATTGCGAAACCTGACCGCTGGTATTATCTTCGTGAACTCTTCATTATAAATCGCAAATTGTCGACATTGTCGGCCACCTGTAGCAGTCTTCTAATAGACAGCGTGCCGACCACCAATAATTTGCGATTTATAATTTTAAAGAACTCACGTAGATGGTATTAGATACCAGTGGTATCACAATGGACAATTTTATTGTTAAGAGACTCTAAACCCCGAAAAGATACCTACACTATCCTTTCCAGGCAAATTCTTACGCGGGTGAAAACGCGCTGCGCAGCTAGTTATCAATAAATCGGTACCCATTAGTACATTACTGCCACGGTCTGTAATGAGTGTATTGCAGGCTGCGGTGTTTAAGGCCTACAGCGCAGCGCAGCGCAGCTTGAGGTCTCCACAGCCTGGTCAGCATTGCAGCCCTTGATGAACAACCTGAAATAAAGGCCGAGACCGAAGGCAGAGGCCTTTATAGCGCGACCAGCAATGGCTTCAATGATGACCAAGCTTGAAGGCCGAGAGCCGAATAATATTTATAGAACAAGGTAGATAAATTATGAATCAAAAGGAAAATAATTTGCCTATACCTTCTGAAGATTCTTGAACTGAATATCCCTGTATTATCGTATGACTACGATCGTTATGTTGTAAAATGCGGTTTGTATAGCAAGCATGTTATAATTATCTCAGTGCATACGTGACAAACATCATTGAACACGTGAATCATAGTTTGTAGGACGAGAACTTATACACATTTCCAGTGTAGGTACATATCCCTTAAGAACTCTGCTCTGTCTGGTTTTTTTAAGAAAAGTTCCTACGTCTTAGAAATGTAGAAAGTCTACTCCAAAATTTACGCAGTGGTAGATATTTTTTAAACCAATAACATAAAAAAAATATATATAACGTCATGACTTTTATCCCCATTCGGGGGTAGTCAGAGGCTTGACTGGGCATACACCACCACATTGTGGTGGACCCAATAACATCAAGTAACAAAATACGACTGTCATAACTCATGTAAGTAAATAATAGAGCTATCTCTACTTTTCTTATTAAACTGATTTAAATTAATTCCAATCAATAATAACTATAGTTATTAGACGCAAAGCAATTATTCTAGTAATGTGTCTGTTATGTCTGGAAAATTGTTATTTTGTTAATTGTTTAGCTATCTGTTATTGTATTTATGGTATTATGATATCTCAGAACAATAAACTTTAATACCGGAGAATGAACTTATACATTGTAAGAAATAATTATCTTCAATTATGTTCTTTAGATTTTAATTTGTTGTATTAATCACACTTTTTATAACAACTTTATGTTTTATCGATTTCTATTCCATAACTCACTTGCGAATTTCAGATAATAAATAAATAAATAAAAATAAAATAAAAATAAAAAATAAAAAAATAAAAAGTTTTTTATTTTTATTTATTTTATTTATTATTAATCACACTTTTTATAACAACTTTATGTTTTATCGATTTCTATTCCATAACTCACTTGCGAATTTTAGATATGAAATAGAAAATACTGAATAATTACAAATAGATCAGTGAGGCTAATATCGTCACAAAGATGAATTGCAGCAATTCTGCTAAAGCAATTCATTTTTCCAACCCTCCAGCACAATCAGCTAAATTTCCGAGCAACTGTCACGAATGGCGTAAAATGTGTCACTATTCTACAGAATTTTAGCGGAATTGCTAAGGATTCCTCAGAAAATCAGAATAATGAATTGCATTGGCAATATTGCATAGCGTCCATATTAGCTGGTAGTTTTTTAACCAGCCTATGGACACAGAATAGATACTATGGAGCTGTCCCACTTCTGGATAAAGGTCTCCATTTTTTCTTCCATACCACTCTGTCGAGGGCTATTTTGCCCTTGAAATTGCCCTGGTAGTGTAGTAGTCTTTTTAAATCCAGTCTGCGATTGTACCTGGTATAAACATGAACTTAGAACATAAAATATTCCACAAATATGGCCTGGCGATTATCTGACTTCTAAAGTTTACTAACATGTAAATCAATGTTAGAGTTACAACATTTTTAATTCCCATTTCGACATAGGCCCATAAGTTTAATGCCGGTGTGGGTGCTTGGACTTGATAAGTAATTAATTCAAGTATATCACACCGATCGAGTGGGTGTTGGTATTTTGTAATAAAAATGGCGTCCATTTGATGTTACTATTAACATCCCGCTCCGCGTTGCATCAAGTGAAATGCCGTGGAATTAGTAAACTAGGAATGGATGTGCGGATGACAACATTCGTCGTTTATATAGTTCGTCGCTACCGCTAGCTCAGCCATTATTGGTGACATAACATGATATACGCGACGAATTGTGTGAACAGCAAGCTCAGCCGCCTAAAATTTGTATGTTTTTTTATTTTATTAACCGGCCATGCAACCGTCCCGTCGAATATAAATGAGCCTATTAATAGTCCGATTTTGAAGTTATGTAATTAATAAGTATATGACAGAAAAAAATGAGTTCCACACACCCCACACATTACAATATACACAACTATGGGACCACAGATTTGAAATTTGATTATGGATTTTCCTCAGCGAGTCTCGAGGAACAGCTAGATTTTATTAGGGTTCCGTACCCAAAGGGTGCCAACGGGACCCTAGTACTAAGCCTACGCTGTCCGTCCATCTGTCCGTCTGTCCGTCCGTCTGACTGTCTGTCTGTCAGCGGGCTGTATCTCACGAACCGTAATAGGTAGAGACTTGACATTTTCACAGAATGTGTATTTCTGTTGCCGCTACAACAACAAATAATAAAAATGAGGTCCCCATACAAAAAACGAAATATTTTTAACTTATTTGTCTTACGGTCGGTTTCTATACAAAAGACTTCAACGTGTGACTCTAAATATCACCATTTTGGGGATGTCTGTTTATATTCTACGGTGGTACGGAACCCTTTAAGTGCGAGTCCGACACGCACTTGGCCGGTTTTTAATAAAAAGTGTAGGTACCTTATGACTTCAATATGCCGTATCCATGAGTGGTTACGGCATATATTCGTAGCTTATTCGCTAGGTGGGCGTGCTCGGTCTACTAAGTACAAATGGCTCGCCGGCCCGCTGCGCTCGATGCGTATGGATACAGCTCCGAATGATCTCGGTCTGTCTATACGTATGTACATTACAATTTCTAGAAAGCAACCACTGACTCGCGTTCATTTGCTTAAACTTTCAATTTGATATGAATTTATGGTCGTGTCTCTGTTTTCTCTCAATGCTTTCGTTTAACTCTATTAATAGGTACTTAATTTATTTCAGAGGTGAACTGATGGAACAAATAATTGTAAGTTTTTCTGTTTATATTTTGTTGCGTATAAGTTATTGGCTGTAGTTTGTTGGTGGTAATGTCAATCTGTAGCTCATATACGGGCTGGCGCGACCGGGGTAGTACCACCCTCTCACAGAATATCGGCGTAAAGTAGCTATTAAAGCTGCGTATCGTACGATGAGTGAGAGAGTCGGAAGCCCAACCCCAAGGGCTTAGTGTAAAGAGTAAAGACATATCATCTACTTAAGTGTTTTGTGGCAGAGCGTAGGGAATTAATATTCTTTGTCTAAATACCTATAATTTAATTAATTTAATATTTCTCGTTTGACATTCCAAGTTTCACGCAGATGGGCAACAAAATACGTTAAACGATTGAAGAAAAACCTGATTTTTTTGCTCGCATTGTTTTGCCGTTTATGTATGCTGATGTATTCCGCTTAGAAACAGGTATTCCACGTGTTAGACATACCGAAAATAATGAACGATATCACGAGCCGAACTGTTTACACAATGATGCCAGTCCGCTTCCTCAATAACTCATGAGCGGCGGTAACATCTACGAAAGATAAAATAAATTAATGATAATCTCATACAAGAAGTGTTTGCTTTTTAAAACGCTACAAAACTGTGAATTACAGTGGAGCGATGAGCAGTGTGTATAAATTTCCCTGGCATTCCCACACACTAACATCACCGGACCGCGTGCCTACGCAGATGTCCTCTGCGCTGGTGTGGGTGCACGTAGCGTAAATACATCCTCCGTACAACATGTACTCAATATTCAATACGCCTTATGTACACGTATAAAGGTCTATTTTTGTAGAACGCTTGTTTAGCAGGTATATGAATAAGGCTGTGTTACTGTACCGTATTGTTTCACGTTTACGAGTCTCTATGTGTGGCGAGGTTAAGTAGAGCGGTGTTATCTCGGAACAGAGATTCCGTGGAGTCTGGATTGTACGATAAAAACGTGTTGATGTAATGTTATAAATTTTATATTTGCAATTAAGATATCGAATAACTGTTATGTTATACTTATTCAAACGTTTATCTAACATTTAATGAATTCACTTTTGTTCTTTTGCGAGAAAACGTATAAATGAAACCAGATTCTCGTGGTTTATCATTTTTATTTACCTATTTGTCGTTATTTTTAGTAACATAGATAAGGCTGCATCTATATCGATTATTGTTTTGTTTTTTAATCAATTACGCAATGCACTAGATACACAAACAAAACAATTTCATTTCATAATTATCGATGGTTTAGCACATTGTCCGTCCAGTCTAAATGTCATCGAACGGGGTTTCGCAAGAGCGTCAATCACGGGCGGTCACCTACTTTCGCGATCGACTCGAGGCGATTAGTCGACTACATTCACCGAGGCCTCGGCTCACCTCTACGCAACAATTGTTTCTGTAGGAATCTTTTATTTATGGCAGCGTGGCGCTGCGTCTGTGTGTGTAGGCCGCAAGCGACCGTGCCCGTGTTTTACCTGTACGACGAAATACCGGTACTTAATTCCAGCCTTATTTTTATAAGCGTAAAGTTTTATTTGGTTCAGGCGATGCAGACACAGAAATGCCCTACCGGCAATAAGTCAACGCTCGAACTCGCCTGTTTGACAAGATTCCAACCGCGTCTGTCCTGTTTGTTTATTGTAATCGGTTTGACAATGAGCTTAAGGTGCGGTTTCGAGTGATCTCCCAGCTCGCGCTCTCCTGTGATTGTTCTCGGCTACTCGGTGCGAGACTGTGTTTGTGTTTGTATTATACGTCATGTATACCGGCTTACTGTAGATTCGCCTCTTAGCATCCATAATTGCTTGGCGACCGAGCGGCTTTTAAAGCTCGCCCGTTGATTGGTTTTTATTCGCGGTTTAAGTTCAGTTTTTATTCATCGACAATTAACGAAATCGATACGATATAGGTATTACATTTCTCTCGGTTCAGATGAAGAAAATGTGGTTGGTGGAGGAGGATCGCGTCGTGGATAACGGAAGGTCAATAAGGATACGTCAGATTATTGAAATGGCGCGCGTCGGCAGGTCGTGAGGGCGCGCGGCCGCGCGGTCGCTGCGGGAGGGAATGACGCGGCGGCGCGCGGCGCGGCTAGCAGCGTCTCTGTCGCGCGCGCCACCGACCTCCTTGGATGTGCGGCCCGCAAGGTCGGCCGCCTTAATTAATAAACTCAACGTAAAGTATTTGAGGCCGATCGGAGAAGCGACTACGATCTTACTCGGGCCTTTGTCTAGTTATTGACCCGTCCGCGGCGGCCGATCGACGCTTTTTATTGGACTAATCTATGTATTGTAGAGTCATAGAGTATTGCTCACTTAATTAAATATACCCGATTTAAAACTTAAAGTTGTAATTTTTTTATTTTATCGCATCACAGACACGCAATGTTCGAATGTCGAAAGTACGGGCAATGATACTTTATTTATTTACATTTATGAGATTAGAGTCGACGATATCACAAACAGAATATGAATGTCGTTCATGAAAGTTATTAAATCATCATAACAATGTGCAATGTATGCAAATCGTCGCAGTTGTAAGGCATCGGAATAAAAATGAAAGTTTATTTACTTACCCCTATGTTGGCAGATTGAGATGTTTCGTCACATCCGTGTCAGATTAGATCTCGAATGCATTACTGTGTCGCAATTCTATTTAATGACAATACCCACTTACAATTAAGTGGGTGTCTAAATTGTCACTCGAGTGAAAAGTAACAAGCAGTTTTATAATGCGAGAAGTGCTTCCAATGGCGACAATGAAACAGTACTAATCAGCTAGAATTATCAACTCACTCTATAATTTTAAAATAAATAATAATTTTCAAGGTGCTAGAGTTCAGAGTTGTTAGTGTAATGTCATATTTAATTAGGCAAGTAATAGACTTTAGTTAACATTAACGGAAAAGGTCGTTTTAAATTAGTTACATTTTGTTGACCTATTTCTACATCATTGTCAAAATACTTTGTGTCTATAAACATTCTAAATTCAAAAAATATAAACAATACTTACCTACTCTATTGTTTTATTTGAGATAGTAACGAACTCTACGAGGGTCAGGTGCACTTTTATTGACCAAGAACGTTATACTGATATTTATTATCTATCCAAAAACCTATTTATAATTTCTTATACTAACAGGTTAGTTAAATATAGCGCAAGTAAGGCACAATGATAATAATATGAAAACGACTCTACGTACAAGGAAAAACGCACATAATTGTATATATTTTATATAATATACATTTTTTTGCGCATAGTGGCATACAATGAGACTGATCTACGAGTGTGTCTAATGTCTTGCCTATGGGATTGCTATAAATAGCGGTTTTGCAAATAACTGGACTGTTGCGAGCATCCAGCGCTTGCGCCGTGTCGAGCCGTGTATTCTGTAAAATTCCCATAGAATTTATAATACAGAAATGAGCTTAGGTATAATAATATGATTACTTGTAAAATATGAAGATGACATTTACATTTTTATTTTATCTTAGTTATCGGTCAATTAATGTTCTTTAGATGTCAAAGTTAATAAGTCTCAAAAATTAGTAAACAACAATGGTGGCAAGTAATTAAATTTCACCACTCTTTTTTCTTTTTTCAGTAGGTAGGTTGCATACCTACTTTTTTATCTTTAAATGAAGTCGGTTAAAAAGTATTGTTCATATCATGCACCTATATTTCGAACATTGATTGTTTTCAAATTGTTTACTTGTTGTTTTTACATGTATTCTACGCATCTGTGTTGACATACGGTCATAATCTGTGCGTACTTCGAGCGGCTCGCATTGCTGGCTGCTTATGTAAGCCGGAGCGTCTTCCACTTTCGAATCAAGTTTATTGACACGGCAAGCTCGACAAACGCCCGCCGCTTCTCAGTTACATTACATTGCTTCGGCGGCGCGCCGCTTTGATTCTCATACTGGCCGGGAACAAGACCAAGGACCTAATGGTGATTCTACATCTGATAAAACATGGCTATATAACATTAGCTGTATGGAAGCGGTGGTAAACTTGAACATGTTGTAAAACAATGACAACACAGTGTAAAGTACCTTTGAGGCAAGGGTGGCGACGAAAAAAGCGATCGAACCTCTATAAACATTTGGCGGTTGCCGTATCACATAAGCGAATATTTGTGTAGATATCGCCATCGCGTTGCAATTGGTGCGACCATGGCCGAAGAACTCCTTTCGGGAACTTGAGCTTTTTGGTTGCAATTAATTTAACGATTTATACTCAGATTAAGCACTGTTCATATAAAATAAAATAAAAAATAAAAAAATAAAAAATTCGTCAACATTAGCTATTGATACTATAAAAAGTCGGAATTCGCTATCTATAGTTTGACACCATATTTCATTTGGGCGGTAAACACAAACAGTTAATAAATTAATCCGCACACAATTTATATACTTGTATTAAGTTGTTTTATGTTAATTTTATGTATGGAACGCCCCCGACTGTATTCATACTAAATACTTGGTGCTCAAGCGCACTCATTAAGTTTTTTATTAGCTATAAATCTAATAGTGTAAATGGCTTTGTCGCTGAACAATCGCGGTTGCTAAACGCTGACTAATCGCAGCTTGAAGCGCTGAGCTCCTTTCATCCGTGCGAGCGACACGTGCGGCTTGCTAACGACGAATTTTTTTATAAAATATGTTCGCATTACCGTTCCAGTTTTTATGACAAATAGTGTTAGTGTCTATGAATAGAAGTGATACCTACTTGCTAACTAGGTAAGTCGGACCAATAATAGCAATCAACAAGAAATGCAATCTATAAACAATCCTATCTTTAAAATGTATAAGAAGAACATACGATTGAGTTGTTAGACACCTACATTAGTTTAAACATTCTCATAAAAAAGTTATTTGAAATAATTTATTAGTTAACTTATATCAATGAAATGGTTACAAAGTACCTACTTCAATAATAAAAGCTGATTGAATATGCTTCAAGGAATTATTACTTACTAGCTGACCCCGCGACCTCGTACCGCCTCAGAATTAATAAATGTTGTATTAACTTATTAGCCGAAAAAGAACTAAACGGGGGAACGGGGGGGGGGGGGGGGGGTTCCCCCGTTCGTCGTCCATTCTTCGCCTTTCCCGTCAAATATTAAAATTATTCATCATCATCATCTGACACCGACAATAGCAACAAGTACGCCATCTGTTGAAAGTAATTTGAATCATTATTTTCAAAGAAAATTGGGGTTTTTACGTTTTCCGGGATTTTTTTCCAATATTTCTGATCATAGGAACCTTCCTTGAACTTCAAGGAATATTCTAAAAAAATAATTAGCTAAATTATTGGTCCAGCCGTTCTCGAGTCAAGTCGTGACCAAGGAAATAGGGATTCATTTTTATATACAACATGTTAAGAAAACCCTGTCCGAGCCGAAACCGGTAATTAGGTTCCCCAATCACATGACCAAATAAAATAATAATAAAAAAAAAACATGATAGTAAACATATTAATGAGCATTTAAAGTGCCAATTTTTTTTGCCTTTTTCCCACATAATTTAGCTAATTTTAAAAATATGACAACACCGTTACGGGAAGTAATTATGTTAGATCGTGTGGCGTCACCTCAGACCACAAAGTATGTGATGATGTCATTTTATGAAAATTTTTTTTTATGTAAACGGGGTATTTGTATTACAAAAAAATATGGGAGGCCTTTGCCCAGTAGTGGGACACATACTATGCCAAAAAAATGAAAAAAAAAAATTTGAAAAATTAAAAAAAAAAAATAAAAAAAAAAGTTTTTTTTTACAAAAATGGAATCTAATCTCGATACCCAACAATACGTTTTCGGGTCGGACAGGGTTTTTTTAACATATTGTATATAGATATAGATTACGCACATAAGTATTTTTCACATAATCATGTTCTAAACCAACAACGTAATTAATTACCTTGAACAAGTAGCAAATATAAAAAAATATTCATTGATATTTTAATGCATTCAATAATTAAACATTGAGTTATTTTTATGACTACTAAATTTTATTTATGAAGATATTTTATTTTTAATAATTAGGTATAATATTTAAAAATAAAATTCGCCATTCATAATTGGTAAGTAACTTGAAATAAGTAAAGTCTCAGAGACCGCAGTGTTCTTTAAACAATACTTGAGTATCACTTAGCCGAAACAATAAATATAAAGTTATCGGATAAATTTATCATAATAGATATTTTCGCATGATTGACATTACTAGTACAAGCTCATCTCATGATCTAACGACAGGTACAGTTTTGCAAATCATTTTACAGTTCACTGAGCCAATTCTGCAACTGGACTGATATATCGGAAATACCAGCATATTTACTATTACCAGACCCTCAGGATACAGGCTATGTGTAGTGTAAGGGTCACAAGTACTAAGTTGATTTGGATTATCAATTTGCTTATTCTCAAATGTATGTGCTATGTAAAAGAACATGTTCTTACTTTGAGATATGAAATGGCTTTTTTTTATTGAACCTTATTGCAACGGGATTAGAGATTGAATCCCGGTTTCCTGATTTAGTAGTAGGCTGTGTATTTAGTGGAGGTTAGTGACGTATTAGGCACATTCACAATGTAATACACATGCATCTACTAACATAGTGTTTAACAATCCTCAGAGAAATCTATGCAAAACGTACCGAGGTTGTAGAAGGGCCGGTAATTGCCGGAAATCCTACAAAATATCTGGATCTATTAATTGGGGTTCCAACAAGATAACAATATAGTTTTATAATTGACTACTTACCATAACTAAATCCAGACAACTTAGCATGTTTATTATTTTAGGGAATAACATGACAATCGAGTTATCTGCTCATATTAGGTACGTTGTTGTTTCCTGAGAAGAGAGGGCAAGAAACTCAATGGTTATTCTTCTCAAAAAAGGTGGTGTACCTACGTTCCCAGAAAACAATGTACCTAATATGAGCAGAGAACTCGATTGTCATATTATTAGAAATCGTACACCACCACGTACGTGGAATGAACACCACCTTTTTTGAGAAGAGTAACCATTAAGTTTCTTGCCCGCTCTTCTTAGTGGACATTCTGACTACTAATAAGAGCTTTTTGGCTGAAATTGTGTTTGGTACAATTTAGATATTAAGAAAAAGTGTTAAAACACTTTTACGGAAACAGCAGTCCCTGTTCAATAAGAACGAAAATGACTGATGATGAACACGCACGAATCTAGGACCTGGCCATTGACCTAACGCTACAATTATAATTTCCCTTTATAAACGCAAAAATTAAAACAGGATCCGCCAGAAGCCTCATTAACAAAACTGATACCATCAACATTAATTAATATATAGCTTAGGTGTTACCGACAGACGTATAAAAATACTTTCACAGCCGCGTACTGACTGATCGAGCTGCCTCGCGAGGCTGCCTCAGAAACTTGATGCGCGCAGCAGCTTGCGATGACGTTAAGTTGGCATATTTAGTAAATAGGTGCGTTTCGATACTTAACAAGCTATCGGGGACACGCGCTCGCCACGCACGGTGTTCTCAGTTTGGCAGCACGACTTCATACTGTGGCAGACAAAGCTGCCTCGCACGGCAATGTATTAACGCGCATAATGGCGAAATAGCGCTCTGAAGAGATAGTGCGTTTGCCTCGGGTGAGGCATAAACTGATTGAGCCTCGCGAATCAGCCTCGTAAGGCTGCTCGATCAGTCAGTACACGGCAATTGATTTATGTAGCGGCCACGGTGAACACCACGCAAATAAGCCGTATTTGTATTACAGGTCGTTGAACCCGCGAGTCAGAAAATAGTTTCAGTTACTACGAATAGTGGTACAACAATTGTGCATCAATGGTTTATATTTAGAGTGGCTTTTGTCCGCGGGTTTACCCATGATACTGTGAGATTTATTTTTAGAACGAGAGCGCCATCTTTTAGTGGAATTATGTTTTAGTGTTCGGTTATTGTGACCATATTTTGAGGTCTTTAAAAATAGATTAATTGTAGTACTGAGTATTGCCTTCATAATATATATTTTAGTAACCACTTTTCTGGCATAATTTTTACTATCTACTTAGGTACGTATTATAATTTCAATCCAATAACTACCGATTTAAGTTAGGCAGCATAAAACCAATAGTAATAATATACAGTAGCTATACTTTTCGTGTCATTTCAATTGTCATGGATACTTCTTTTGTACGAATTACAAAGTTCTATTTCGGGATGGTGTCTCGGTAAATAAAACTGTCATGTTTCTTTGAACGTCGTATTTTTTGTTCTATAAACAACGTTCAAGATTTGGGGAAACACGTGTTTATAATTACACATTGCGATTTCAGGTTTATTAATTTAGTTTGCGATTGAAGAAAATTGAGATTTTATGATGATTAATTCATGTCAACATCAAATTATAGGTCCTAAAAAGGAAAATCAAATGAATAGCAAAATTTATCAGATCTTGATAGCCTTAACGCAAGTAACTATGGTTGTTATTAATTATAAGTAGTCTGTCATCATGACTTTTTATCAACCATTGATTTCATAACTACTTATACCGAGTGCCTCAAACGTCTAAAATTATAATTGAAAAAAAAAAAAAAAAACTAATTTCAATATATTGTATACTACATATTAAATTCTAATCCCGATACGCAACCAAACCCCAAAGTATACTTTAGCACTTTTGAAACAGCCTGTATAAAATAGCATATTTGATCTCGTGGCGCACTAACACAATGATTATTCACTGACCAAGTGAATTCATATGCATCATACACACATATTAACGTAGATAAACGTACACATACAATAGTCCGCGGCAGAAGCGTGTTTGTAAAGCAGACTGTAATCGTTAGTCACTGACATCGAAACGCATATCCAAGTGAAATCGCGTAGAAGTGACACGCTTTTGATTTCAAAATTGGTCTCAAAGATGTAAATTTTACAGAAGTGTCGAACCCCGCGAAATTACAAGAAAAATACTACCTCCATATAAAAATTGAATGAAGATTAAAACATTTATCAAAATTAATTATTATAATACAGTGTCCGCATAAATATTATAATGTCAGCCATAAAAAGCCTATATAGAATATTTATTATAATTAATACACATATTTATGTTCTTTATTTCAAACGTATTAGGGTTCATGAGACAGGCCGCCCGATCGTTGTATGTTTTACCTATAACGTGAAAAGAAAGATTAGCATAACAAGCGGATTTATGTTCTTAATTAATGCGTGACTGTCATATCTGTCACCAACCTTATAAATAACGAAATTATTTGAGAATAAAATCGTACATCACACGTGCAAATTTTACTTTATTTATGTTGACAGTTATTAACAAATTGATTCAACAGAATATCAACCGAATACTCGAACGCAACTTAAATTTGAGAGGTGCTTAACTTTGACGCGCCACGGCGCCATACAAAAACCGGCCAAGTGCGTGTCGGACTCGCACTTAAAGGGTTCCATACCACCGTAGAATACAAACAAACATCCCCAAAATGGTGATATTTAGAGTCACACGTTGAAATATAAGACAAATAAGTTGTTTTTTTTTTGTATGGGCACCCCCTTTATTTTTAAGTTTTATTTTATTTTTAGTATTTGTTGTTGTAGCGGCAACAAAAATACACATTCTGTGAAAATTTCAAGTCTCTATCTATTACGGTTTGTGAGATACAGCCCGCTGACAGACAGACGGACAGCCAGACGGACAGACGGACGGACAGCGTAGGCTTAATAATAGGGTCCCGTTGGCACCCTTTGGGTACGGAACCCTAAAAAAGACAATGACGACTCAAACTGCTAAGTGGGACTTATACATTTAAATTGCCTTTGAGTATTCGGCCGTACAAGTGTCATATTATTTATTATAGAAAGATGTCAGTTCTGTTTCCATCATCTTTGACGGCATCTCGAAAGCGTACAGAGCGTGTAGGCATTTACATAGATCGCGCCCACTCGGATTCGTCCACCGCGATTTTTACTCAGATACAAACAAGTATTACGCGGCTGAGTTGTTATGTTAATAGAACTCGGGGCAATGTCGGCTGCACAGAGGCTTCTCAATTCGAAGGTGTATCATTTCACCCGTAGATACAGGTTCCGAGGCCGGAATGCACGCCGTGCGGTACACAGGGTTACCATGTTTCTTTCAACAGAACATCGGACAGTATCCGGATGAGTAAATGGAAGTCAGACTCTGTCAGACGAATACAAAACCTTTTTTATGTCAAATAAAAAAATAAGTATAAATACTCTTACGCATCTCAAATTTGAGAGCTGTTTAACTTTGACGCGCCATACAAAAAATACAGATAACGACGTCCCAAACTGTTAAGCAGGACTTAACTATTTGAGTAGGTTTTGAGTATTCGACCGCAACATCCATATGTATAGCCATATGATGTACCTACTTGTTCTTAAGTTATTTCTAAGCAAAAATCCTGTCGAGATAAGTATTATTTGAAAAATCTGTCAAAACGGGATCGCGAGACAGGCTTTTTGCAAAGATATTACTTATTTATGGCTACGAGGGTTAATTTATGGTCTCAAACTCAGCAAGCTTGTACTATGGTTACCGTACACTGACCCCAGTGACACCCAGTCAGTCAGTGGTGAACAATGGTGTTTAAAAGCAGATTAATTTCGTTCTGTGTTAGTATCAGTCCAGAATGTACTTGACGTAAAGAACACACACACATACATTCAGAGGAACATAAGGGAACCCAACCTTATTTGTCCTGCGGAAATGCAAACGCTTGGCAACCCTACTCGTACGGCAGAGGTTAATAAAGCGCGCACTTGCTCGCTACTTTATTGCTTTTTGTGGTCATAAATAAAAACGCTTTCGAGAAAAAACAATTTATGCTTTATCGAGTCTGTCAATTTCGGTGTCCGGAACGTTTGTATATTTGTATCGTGGACAAAGTATATTATTATTTTAGTAATGAGTGTCCCGAATCGATAATTGAATTCCACTTTTTTATAATGAAATGTTCAAATATTATAATGTTGTTATATATCAGTGATTGTTGATGATTTCTTTAATGAGAGAAATATTTTAGTTAAATAAATTAAACTTGACAGTAAAACAATGATCCAAATCTTTGAGGTCAGAGGAGACAGCGTCGTTAACTTTTCTGCGAACGAAATCTTTTTAGAGATATAAAATCTACTTATTTATACTTCCTAAATACTTGATACAATTTGGTATAATCTTGTAATGAAATGCTTACGAAGCATCCAATCGTCATCGCGTGTTGTTTCACGTCAGGGTCGGGCCTACGCGATCCGTAGCACTCGTAGGCGCGCACGTCACGGTGACGTCACCGCCCTACGACGCGCTACGGCTGGTAGCCCACGCATCCGCCTTGCGACTACCCACACATGATATAAAATGATCTGAATATATTTATGTAATTTATTTGCAGACCAGACATAATTGGATGAAATCTATTTATTTATACGTGGTTACATAAAGTTGCATGAAACAAATATACACATTACATAGACATTACATTACTTACCAATGTAACCAATGTAAATGTACGTGCTTGGTACGTGTACCCTCCAGCAAAATAACTTAAGTAAGTACTTACCCTATTTTTGAAAATCTTATAATATTTTTTTGTAAGCATGACAATGTTTCGGGTGAAATTATATTCAAAATAATGATCTTAAAATAATTATTATTATTGGGAGGCAATTATTATAAAGTTATTCTGCATCTTCACTGAATAATATTATTAATAAGAAAATAGGTAAGTAACCTTTTTTTTTCTAAAGAGTCCTACAACTCCAAAGGTTACTTATTTAACTTTCAATTTGCTATTGTCTATACCTAACCTAACCTAAAATTATGCACAGACATATTGTAATAAATTTACTTGTTCATAAGTACTTTATTCTTCTACACATTCGGGGAGACACAGGAGAGCCGGGCGAGCGGCGAGGGACGCGGGAGGGGCGAGTCGCGGGCATCGGGAGGCACGGTGATTGGCTCGCTCGCTCAATTCGCCGCGAGCCGCCATAAGGAGCAGATGTATCGTTCATTTTAAACAAATTTGTTAAAAATGTCGTGGACAGAGTCGGAAGTAAATTTAATAGAATCGATGAAGTTGTTCCCGATTTTGTTCATCTATGAAAAACTTGATGCATATCGAAATTTAAGCCAAGAAAAAGCCAAGGCGTGGGAAAGCCTGGCTAATCTCGTGAATATTGAACGTAAGTTTAATTTTATTGCCTACGAAATATACGCTTTATAGAATAAACAGAGTTGCTTTTAAATATCTATCTACCTAGCTTGGTTACTTAAGTAGTGGGTACCTACCTACTTAAGTTTTGTCAAATTATTGACAAAACTAAGTAGGTATTTCATTCACAACGAGATAATTATATCTCGTTGTGAATGAAATACCTACTTGCCTAATCTTTATGTGGTCCCAAAAAATGTTGCTTGTCAATGTTATGAAAGCTGCTTCTTACCATTATTTAATAATCGAAACATGTAATACGCAAGTGAAGTAAGTACGTACACATCAGTAGAATATAAAAAGGTACAACCTACAACTACGTAGATAGGTAGGTACTTACTTAGTACTATTTAGTTTTCTTTAACACAAGTCATACTTTCCT
Source organism: Drymonia ruficornis (assembly GCA_947859195.1). Taxonomy (NCBI): domain Eukaryota; kingdom Metazoa; phylum Arthropoda; class Insecta; order Lepidoptera; family Notodontidae; genus Drymonia; species Drymonia ruficornis. Next base: position 7,946,462 of record OX401912.1, on the reverse strand, counting down.
ACCAATATTATTAATACTCGTTAGGTATCTAAGTACTTTTTTTTGTTTCCGAAACGAGCAATGAATTTGGATATCAGTTGGATCAGAGGTTTGGAGCGTCCAGATGCCTCGCATGCCTCGCCCGAGCACTCATGTTATGACATTAAATCTATGCGTTCCGATGACATCAAAACTGAGTGCTCGGGCGCGGCGCCTGATGTGAACGCAGCCACTTGAATATATATAATATATAAAAATACTTTAATTTCAGTGAAAGATTTACGAAACCAGTGGAGGAATATGCTATACACCTATATCAAAATAAATTTATTGATACGCAAAAACGACCGTGAAAAGATAGATTTTCTTAGAAAAGACGATAAAACCCAGAAGTATTTTGACGGGTCATTATCTTTTCTCGATCCTCACATCAGCCGTATTAAAAAAGATGAGGATATATGCAGTTATATGATGGCTAATTTTTATGACATAAATAAAATAGATGCACCACCAGCAGAAAATACAATCGATTCAATGTACGTAAAGAGGGTGACGCAAGATATGGTCCGAAATCTACTCAAAACTAGAAGTGATGAAGTTACTTTGAACGAGAACGAAATCCAGTATATATTACAATTAGTAAAGAAAATGGTTGACCAGAGTTTGAGTAAATTGGTGCCAAGTCCAACACAACTAACACGCAGCAATATAAACACAGGTGCAATGGAAATAGAAGAAAATAAGACCTTTGAACCGCAACATACGAACGTAGGTATCAATGTTAATGAGAAAGACATGAAGAAGTTTTGTAACGATTTGGGAGATTACATTACTGGTCGATTTTCTTTGGAGATGCAAAGTAATTTACGAAGGCAAATAGCATGCTTGGTGACTGCAGCCGAAATAGAGATATGAATGCTACCGTGCTGCCATGTTACTTTTTAATACTTAATTATAAGAGTTTAGTTTTTTTTTCGTTGTTTCTTTGATTAACCCTTAAGCCTGGCCCGCACCTATGCGGCGGGGCGCAACCTGGCGCGGCGTTTCGCGACAAAATCTGTATTGGTTTATATGGCCTCAATCGTACCACAGCGACGCGATGCGGCGTTGCGCGGTACTTGTGTGGTATTAGCTGAGGCACCGGAGACGCACGGCCCGGGCGATGCTCTGCGAAGAAAGTATTGCACCGTGCTTCTATTCCTAGTGTGGTTCGGAAATGTCGCCCCGCTCCGCCACTGCGCCGCGACACCGCTAAAGTGTGTTTTAAGCTAAGGCAAAATGTTTCCAATAGTATTAATATTTAATTATACCTATTACCTATACAAATAAGCGAATGCACATCTGCAAATAAAGTCGTAGGCAACAGCATAGCGTCCAATATTTACACGAAGATCATAGAATCGTGGGCAGGTTTGGCGGATCGCTTGCCCGGCTTATTTAAATTTCTTTGGCTACCTACAAATCTTATCGTAAGGATGGCCAGCCTAGTGTCAGAAGGCCGAAGACCTATGAAATGGCTTAGCGACTACCTACCTACAAATGATAGATTAATAACTAACGTTTAAACCTTTAATATATCAAAGTAGGTTACTAAGAAAGTACTATAAGGTAAACGCAGGTATTAACGACCCATCGAAAAACTGCAGGTTTTACCGACCCATTTATTAAATCACATTTCTTACGCTTCTGAAACTATTTCTGCTAAAGATATTAATGATAATACGCGTGTTTATTCATTGGGTATCGTATAAATTTACATTAGTATACGTGGCAGTCCGGAAAAGACATAAAATACGCAATTTCTGTGACGGCAGCGGTATCTAGTACTGGCCCTTGTTCTTTTAGGTAAGTACGTCAATTTTTTTCTTAAGACATTTTATAAGTATTAACAATACCTATATGTATTCTGTATTATTAAATGTATTCATTGAAGTGTAAATTATTTATTTCGTGTCGCATTTCATTTAAAAAATGCTTATTTATAGGATAAAACTTTAAATATAAATAAAACGGTAATAGCTTCACTGATTTTATTAGTTGCAGCTTTTAACGATCCGTGGGTCGGTAATAGCTGGATGGTTATGTTCTGTATTTCCGAAAATTTTTCGTTGAACTGTTCAATTAAATAGATATTTTAGTAAATCATTATAATCAGCAACAATCAACCTTTTTAGAAATCTATTAGCGACCTACTCTTTTTTGTCTACTTCACCCTATTTACCGTTATGTGTTTACCCTGTAATATGAGATTATTCAAAGTTTGTTGCTGAAGTAAACATTTTTAAATTACCTTTATTAGTGTAAATATGCATTCATTTATAATTACTAATTGATATATCAATCAGTTAAAGTCTGTGTTAGGGTTAGGAAAGCCAATTTAATCAATATTATGTACTTTTTAAGAGTCGGTAAAACATTTTCATATGTTGTACACATAACCTATTACCGACCCATATTGCTTCCATACAAATTATTTTATTTTCCTTATGAGTCGGTAATGGCAACACATCGAACCTATCACCGACTCTAATAAATTATTTGATTTTACTATGGACGGTAATAGCTTCATAAAAATCGTTAATAGCTTCATTGCCGTTGCTATGGGGTCGGTAATAGAAACAATCGACTTGTTCACTTTATTAATTATTTTTAATAAGATTTTCTTCTATATTAAATGATTTAAGGTAATTAATATAAACTATATGTTCTATATTTACAAATAAAAATTTAATATTGAGTCTAAAGGCAACCACTACTCTTAATATTTGACATCGAATTCAAAAATCTCTTAAGGGGGTCGTTAATACCTGCGTTTACCTTAAGATTATTAAAAATTAAAATAATTTTCAATCAGATTCCAATCCAAACAATAGCAGATGTTCGCATCATTCTAGTAGTGTGTAAAATGTAACAACGCATACTGTCGAAACATCATTGTTTGCTAGAAAGAGGAGAACGCGCCGCTCACAAGCACCGTGACGGATTGGTCACCATGTCTCTCAAATCGCCGTTTCAATTGTTGTGAACTGGTTACCACTTAATATTTGTGTTACCAAATTTCTCTGCCCACGACCGCGCAGCATATGTACCGTAAGTGGTATGGTTCGCCGAGATACAATCAAATGGACTTATGCTTACTACAATGAACTTTCTAAACCATATTTTTGTACCGCACAAAACGTCTCATTCCATCGTACGTATTATTGCTTAGAACAAGCGTAACGATTAATTTATTTGTTTGATCTGCGTTGGCGTTTTCGAAAGCTTTATTAAAAACCGTCGTCAACCTGCGATTATGAAGATAAAACACGTCCAATCTCCCCCAAATTGTGGGTGGTACGAGATAACCCTGCACTAGGTAAATATTTCCCGTGATAAATGCTTTACTTACCTGTCGCGACCGCGGCGCGAGTTTCAATAATAACCGTGATATTGCGATGATACGGACTGGAAAAACTCGTTCGGCGGATGTCGATATCCTTAGCGTCCACGAATCGACGATCAATCTGTAGTGTCTTTCGTACCCATTAGTATTCATTGCTGGCGAGTTTTGCTGCACACAAGAGAATACTCTAATGTGGCGAGCGTTGTATCAGGGACAAATTGTAAAGATCGGTATTTATTTGGTTTACGGATGGACCGGGACGACCGTAGTGGGATGCCTGTGAGCGGCTTTCATTCATGCTGCCTCGGGCTACGTTCCACACGAGATCTCATCTTCCAATTACCAACTATGTTCGGATGTTTTGCGCTGCGATTTTGGCCGAATATGTCTATGTAGGTATGCAATTTTTTCATGACTATGACGTTAAATATGATATAGCTTGCTACTCCAAGTAACGAATGGATGCTTTTGTGTGTGCAATGTCTCAATGTCCAAGAGATATAGTCACCGCCGCATCACCAAGACAGGTTTCGACATAGGTGAGCATTTTTGAGGGCCGGTTGATTTGGTGGAGCATTGTGCCTGCCGGTGTATTACACAAACAGTACTGAGCGCAATCGCTCAGCGTTTCACAATCGTGGGTTCGCCGACCGACACCAATACCTAAATTAATTTTCTTTTCGGTCCCGCGTCGCCGCCACTCATTGTTCAATTTGTGACTCCGATTTTGGAGCACCGATGCCACTCGGTGACATGGAATCCGTCTAGAAAGTAATCTTAGTTGCGGATTTAGTAAGCAGAACCTTGCAAAGAATATAATGCCCGACATACCTAGTAATTAAATATATTTCAGATTAAAAATGAAATTAAACAATTGTAAATTATCGCCATCATTGAATACGATGGCAGACAAGGGTTTTTTTTTGCCAAGAAGTTTGTTATTCAGGCTAAAAAGTATATTTTATAGGATGGCGATTAATAAGCAAAGTTGAGTCCTATTAAACTAAGATACATTTCATGAATTTCACGTCTGTCACGTTATTTTGCAGGGAACTTAGATGTTTACAGCACAGCGAACACAAAAATAAGATACTTACATCATTAACCTATTGAATCATCGCGTATTAAAAGCTTGCCTCTTTCAAGTTTGTGTATGATAGCACTAACCAGTCCGGGTTGCTTAAACACACGAGCGTGACATTTTATAACTGTAACAAGGTCATTTACCGTTCATATTGGGGAACTACCATATAACAAAGACCTGGGTACATGGTCAAAACGAACATTTTTGATGGATTCGAATGTCAGAGTGAAGGTCTATGAAGATAGTCTATGAAGGTGTATGTGCATTGGTTTCGGTATCCGTTAGCGATGCGCACGTAAAGTGAGTGAAATGCCGAGTCGGTAATTCACCAAAGCAAAATTGATAAACTATCATAGATCGATATCAGTGTTCATTTGTTTTACGTATTATCAAATTGTAGCTATTTTGGTTGTAATTTGTCACTGTTTAGTGAATTAGTTTGATTTATTTGATAGTCAACAAATACTTTTTTTCTCGTCTTAAAAAATATTTCGTAAGCAGACCTAAACGAAATTTAGTCCTGGGTCAAACTTTGGCGTCATAGTTGGACACCATTGCTGATCTATCTGGCTTACAGGAGTAACAGTGGTGGGAGTGTGTGGCGGGTTCTAATAAAATATTGGATCAATAAGTGCACAGAGGACTTATAGAACTCAAGTTAACTTACCCTTTGAAATTGCTAGTTATAATAATAATAATATCTTGGGACATTTTTTAGACACGGCTACCTGATCCCAAACTAAGCAGAGCTTGTACTATGGAAACCAGATAACTGATATTACTACATATACTACTTTTTTATTTGTAAATACATACTTTATAAATCAAATCAAAAGTTTTTTTTATTCATGTAAGCTCAATAAAGCGTTTATAAATAGTCAAGATAAACAATATTTTAGCGTTACCACCGGTTCGTTATGTTGCTTCCATTGAGAAGAGCCGGCAAGAGACTCAATGGTTACTCTTTTCAAAAGAATAATTGTACTTATACATTTTCAAACAGCAACGCTATGTAAGCAGGCGGGCATTAACACATTGTGAATAAAAAAAAGTAAATTAGGTATTTAAATAAACAAAAAAAAAACAAAAAAAGAACTAGCCTAGAAAGCTGTGCATGCCTACTCCCACTTAGACATATACACCCAGACACGGGACATACAGACATGTTCATGCACACAAATGCATGTCCCGGGTAGGAATCGAACCTACGACCTGCAGCGTGAAAGGCGCCTCTGCGCCAACCACGCTAACGGGTTCATCAAGTGTACAGTATGATCGCATTTCGATCCATCCATCGGGCTCGTATTTACAACGCTGCGAATTGGCCATCACAGCACTAGCATAGCTCGGATTCCCGTGTGATTGGTGGAATTATGGTGGTTTCCCAGTGGTTTGTCGGTTGCGCCGTCGCAAGGAGCGCCTACGTGATCTGTGCTTGCGACATTTTGACAATCCGCCAAAGACATTACCAAGAGGGAGATACGTGACTGTCTTAAATAGTTTGTCCTACTAGACGGAGTCCACACAGTACGCCTCAGTCGCTCGCGGAAAATAACTTAAGAATGTCGGTTGGTATTTCATAAGTGAATTGTCGAATCGCAAGTGCGATAACAGATGTGAGAATTTCGCTGCATGTAGTGGTGCGCCGAGCATTTTGTGATTGCAATGTTAGAAGGGACCATATCTGCAAAAATAATACATCAATGCCACCCGCAGGTTACGTAACGGTGCCGAGACGGCCGCTCTCGCGACGTACTTCTTTTCAATTGTTTTATCTTTTCCGGGATGGGATATTTGAATAATACGCGTGCTTTGCGGCTGAAGTTAAGCGACATTTTTAACATGAGGTTTTATAAGCAGGTAGTCATGCGTTTTAAATTATGTGCCTCTTATTACAGGTCCAAAAGTTTTAGCGACATAACTTTGAATACAGTGGGCATTATTGGGATTGACTCAATAGCCGCATCCAGTTATCTCACATGCCGCGCGAAGCAGCTTTGCCTCGCTTAGTTTGACAGAGCGCGCCCGAGCCAAATCCTCGCCCTGCCTCACCCGAGCGCCGTCATTTGCCTTGTCTAGTTTGGCCTGGTCATGAGATAGAACGATATTGTTGATATTGTCGGCTATACCCTTCTCTTTCTAGAGTGTAATTTGGCTCGCTAGCATGTGACTGAGGCTGCATGGCATGTGAGCGCAAAGCTTCGCGGCATGAGCTTGAAACGCCGCTAATAGAAAGAGGACATTAGAAAAAAAAAAACAGTGGGCACTATTTGCAAAAACGTGATCATTAATAAAATATGACATTATTATTAAAGTTATCAGTTTGGCCCCTTTATGACAGTCTAACAATACCCGTCGTTGTTTCCGGTTATTATCCAATGCGCCTGGATTTACTTATCGAAACCAAACTTGTTCATAATACGCACGAACATTAGTTATCTACATTTGCAGTTTATGCAATGGTCTTGTTATGCTATGCTTTACGTTTAGCAGTCTGGTTGGTCTATTAATATTCATAGATTTATAAAAGTTTCGCTCGCGCTTTAAGTAAGATACCGCCTTACTAACAAAAACCATTCCAAAAGATGCGGCAACTTATCGACGCGGCACGTCACTTTCATGCATTGTTTACTGTCAGATTTACTGAAGTACGCCGACTTCGCTGTAGTAGCCGCATTTTATTAGTGCGAATGCTCCATTTAGTAGTTGGACGGTCCTCGCGGAAATCAAAATTAATCTATGCTAATATTATTAGCAGGAAAGCTTCCATAAACGTCGCGTTTTAATTGTTTTAATCAGTGTATGACGAATTAGCCCAATACTCATTGTTACTAAGCGACATAAAATAAGCGATTACTTACTACTATATTTTTTTTTGCAAAGGTTCCTACATCTCGAATGAATACCTACTGAAATATAATTTCAGGAAATGTAAGATTTTGTAACATTACAGGATCAACCTCAGGTTGAAAAACCATAGACTTTATCAAAATAAAAATATAATATTTTTAATGCGAATATTTAAAAAAAGTATTTTTGTCGTCTTGGGTGTAACGCGTGCGACGCTAAGCGACGTGTGTCATTGCATGCGCAAGCGCTTCGCGGCCGCGGTTGTTTACATCAAAACAAACGGAGAAAGTAACACTATTTTATTTAGGTATGCGAGCGCTTCGCACTATTTCCTGCTTCCCCATGAAGAAAATAATTGTAATAAAGAATAGAAAATTAACAATAGACCGAATACGAAACAATTGTTTGTGAAGCCAGGTACCTAGTATAATACATAATATTGTGTACATGTGAAGTGTGTGTTAATATCGAATTGCTATTAAATTTCTTTTTTAATTCAGATATCAGTCTATTTCTGTCTTGTGAACTCAAGTTATACACTATCGAATGCGATTTCGATTGACGCGATGAGTCGCGATGCCGTTCCCCGAAATATCGAGTTGCTATTGAGGTTTTTAAAGGTTCATGCTTCAGTTTTTTTTGTCTTCTCAAATCAAGTAGCTACAATCCCACAGTCCTAAGACAGTCAAAATATGACAATTCTCTTTTTGAAAATTTTACTTTCTCTTTTAGCCAAAGCCAATGTCCACTACTATCGAATGTCACCCAGACATAAGTCGAAGCGATAAATCGCGTGCGATATCGAGCGATTGAAGCGATGAGTCGCGATGTGACCCGACACATTTCGTAACAGTATTGGGGGACGTTTGCTAATGAATACTAGGCTTCAAATTCCAATGTCACGGCATGTCTCAAACGTTTCTTTGTAAAATCAATGAAGCCGACAAAGTGCAAGTGGTCAGGTGATTAGTTGTTTCGGTGTGAGTGCGTTGTGCAATCGCGAGCTCGATTAGATTACCTTCCACCCAGACGTTTCATAAACCGATTGTTGCTTTCATTTCACTGGCGACGGTGCAACAGACGACCGCTACCATTGTATTGGTTTGCATTCCTTGCCTAATTTATTATTAACTTATTATATCGAGGTGTAATCAACTCGAATGTTTATGGGTTGCTGAAGATATTTTAATAGTAGACTAGAAGCATTGGTCGTGGTAAAAGCCGGAGTGGTTAGACCGGAGTAGTACCACCCTCTCGCAGAAGATCGGCGTAAAGTAGCTATATAGCTGCGGTTCCTATGATGACTGAAAGAGCCGAAAGCTCACCACGCGCTCCCTTCCCCTTCCTCTATGCTGCTTCCTTTCAGGTCGGCAATGTGCGTGTGATGCCTTCGGTATTGCAAGCATCTATTGGCTGTGCACTTTTTTTGCCGCCGTTATTGTATAAAAATAATGCTATGGGCTTAAGGTCAGAGCTGAGTGCCAGTGGTATGCATTGGGGACGCCTAATCCTCTGATACACGGTAATAGGCTGGTGTTATGTAAATTGTTTCCCAGGTTGAGTGCGCAGAAGAAAAGGTAATGAAAATGTATAAATAGAACAGCCGATTATTACCACATCACTGATACAAAGCGTGGTAGGTACATAATATAATATGTTCGAATACAATATGTTCAAACAAAGCTAAATTTTACGTAACATTATGACGCACATGAGGCAAACACGTAAACATTATTTATTGCTTACATCAAACGAATAAGACCGTGTCAAAGTTCTCGTTATGTAATTGTAATAAAAGATATTATATGTTCATTACATCCATACGTTAAGCTGGATTAGATAATACTTCGTAGATCGGTGAAAAAATAAATCTACATGAGTGGCCAGTGAAGATTCGATATAAATAAATATCGCCAGACCTACTCACCAACTGTATGGTCCCAAACTAAGCAACGTACTAAGACTACCATACAATAGACTGGGAGGATCACGGTGTAATCCAGACCATAGAAAATTTTCGGAAACGGTTTGTCCGAAATTTGTCCCTGGTAGAAATCGAACCCGCAATCACCCGATGTAGTGAGCCGAGCGGCCTACGCTCAAAGCACTGTGCCGCGAGGGAAGGCGGTAATTGGGATGGTAATGAGAGGACTGTGTTGTAGTGGTTAAATTTTTCTCCTATATAACCTTCAGTTGGAGACCTAAACTGACTCGCTGCCCTGATATTATATCTATGGAAACGATTCATTTTAGGTGTACCATTTAGTCGCAATTGAGACAATAGTAAGGTTAAAACAATAATGGAACCAACATTTAAAATTATTTTCCCTTAAGAGCTCATTACACTTGGCTAAATTTAGAAGTCTAAATTCAGAAGCTTCTAAATATTTAAACCATTCTAGCTTCTGAATAGCTTGCTGAATGCTATTAAACTTGCCTAAATACAGTAACGACTAAATTAAGTAGCCTATATTTAGTTAAATGTAATAACCCCTTTAGTCTTTACTTGATATGCATTTGTTTTATGGACAATATTGAACATAGCAACCACAGCGATAAGGGATGTACTCAAACGCATATAAATTGAGTTGTTATTATCAATGACATTACCAAGAAAGAGGGAGACACGTCACTCTCCAAAATAGAGTGTCCAAATAAACGGGGTCCATAGACTCAGTCGCTTGCGGAAAATAATGTTGAAAATATGTCGGTATTGCCAATACGTTTTATCTTCTAGTGAATAATATCTTCTTATGTATTTAATAAGTGAATTGTCGAACTTCAAGTACGATAACTGGGGGCTTACCACGACCTCTTATCGCGATTCAATTATAGGAACGTTTTAACGTTTCAGCGAATTTTTGTGCAATGAAGTACCTTATTGTCATGACAATAAGAAAAGTCGCTGAAACGTTAAAACAATACTGCTATAAGAGGTGGTGGTAGGGCCCCTGTTGTGTGAATTACGCCGCATGTAGTGGCGTGCTGAGCACAAGTTTTGCGTTAAAGATGTTATAAAAGGTACCATATCTGCTGAAATAATACATTAATGGTTGTTATCACTTGGCTTTTTAAAAACTCCGCTATCAGTAGTAGGGGCGCCACTCCGTATCTGTCGGTCACACACATATCGCGTATACCTATACTTACTCCTCGATTGTTTATACATTCATTTGACATTCGTCACGGCTGCCAATACAGACGGCACGGACGGCTTTCTTCAAGGCCGCACACAAATAAATAGGTCTATAATTCACGCATTTAATGCTTATTATTTGAAGGTTTGTTGTTCGTACGAAACAATAATAATGTGAAAGTTTTGGTTGTAAAGCGAACACATAGAGCTATTTCATAATTTGGCTGGTATTGGTGTTGACTATCGTTATCGACCCGCTTAGCTTACTATTTTAATCCATTTACAATACATAAAGAGCTTTACGTGACATTTTTCAGTACAAAAGTGTACTTGAACGCAGAATATACAAAATATACATACTTTATTGCGCCACTTTACAAAACTTTTACTAATGACAGTGCGGTTAAGATCTTAGCTGGAACTCGAGCCTCAATCCTTCTCCTTATAGGCCTGAGACTTATGGACACACATGATGAAACCAAAGTTCATAGACTCAGTACGACACAGTTGCTCGCAGAAAATAAGGTTGAAAACATTCCGGAATTGCCAATACGGCTCATCTTCAGGCGAATAACAATGCCTTTTTATGTAATTAATAGGTAGCTTAATAGTCGAATTACGAGTGCGATAACATATGTCTAAATATCGCTGCATGGTGCGCTGAGCATAAATTTGTGAGTGTGATGTTAGAAAGTACTATATCCGCTAAAATTATACATCAATGGACGAAACTTGGTTATTAGATGTGTCCATATGGCGCGCATGCCTCACCCGAGCACTCATATTATGACACTAGCTGTGCCCGCGACTCCGTCCCCGTCCAGTCGGTGAAGCCCTTAAATATAATTTTGTCTATCGTCTAATCTGTATTACGTCAGTCTGCATCAGTCTGAGTTCGTCTGTCCGTGGCTGTCTATCTGTACCAGTCTATACCAGTAAGGTGGTAGAGTCTGACCAGTAAGGTGGAGATCGGCATTCAAGTAGCTAATTTACCTTCGTTTCGTATGATGAGGGAGAGAGCCGGAAGCGCAACCCAGCCACCTCCCCGTCCCTTCCCACTAACCCCACTCCCCTTCAGGTTGGAAACGTGCTACCGATGCCTTTGGTTGCAAGCATCTATTGGGAACGGTAACTGCTTAACAACAGGTGGGCCGTACGCTTGCCTGGCGCCTTAGTTGTATAACAAAAGTTTGACTTTATTTGTCTGTGTGTATCAGTTTAGCTGTAAGTATCTGTCTGTCTGAATCGGTCTGTCTGTAATCTATCGGTAGGTGAGTATCTCTGTCTGTACCAGTCTATCTGTATCCGTCTATCCATATCTGTAGTTACTCACAGTATCACGACTGAGCGGTTGGACTCCAGAGCTCAATGTTTAAGTTTGTACTTGATACCCATGTTCCTTATTTAAAATGAGTGAGTGCTCCAGACTCACGGCTTAGGTAATAGTCACTGCGCAACATCGTGCTTAAAAAGTTAGAGTCCGGAGTTTATCGTCTAAGTCAATAGTCAAAGCGTTTATTATGTTTAGGCCTAGGAGGGCACTTACAAGTAGTCATTTTACATGTTTTCCTTAAATTCTAGCGCCGGATCGGAAACGCGACCTCGCCTGAGAAGTTTCTACTTGATACCCACATTGCTAATTCAAAGTTAGCAGGTCCTCCAGATTTATGGTTTAAGCAGGCAGTTACCCAGCAGCATCATTCCTGAGGGGTTGGAGTTCAGAGTTCAATGTCTGTGTTTCTATTACTACTTAATTCAAAATCAGCAGGTCCTCTAGACTTACTTCTTAGGTAGGTAGCTTCCCTACGGCATTAGTACTGTGGAGATGAATTCCAGAGTTAACGTCTAAGATTCCGCGTGATACAAAGACCCGCTTAATATTTTTTATACGTAATTAGGAATAAAAAAACTAAATTTCTTGAAGCAAGGAAGATATTAAATTTTGACATGTGGTGCAAGGCAGGTATTGTCTGATTTTAAGTATAGCGACATCTAGTTAAGAAAAACGAAACTTAAGATGGTAGAACGCAGCAATAAAATATTTATTATTATTATTAAAATTAAGATTATGTATTCCAAATAGTGTCGGATCACACACAACGTAGGGCTCCGTAGGGCTCCGCTCTAAATAGACGTATTTCAATAACTAAAACTTATTGTTGGCTAGAATTTCCGTGTGGTCATAAAAATTTACAATCTAATATTTTATAAAAAAATATCCTAGATGTTAAGTTGGACTATTAGTCATATCCATGCCAAATTTCATTGAAATCAATCCACTGGATTCGAAGTTGTGCGTGTTCGAATATTTAGGTAGTTTTTGAATGTTTTGTGGCAACCCTAAACTTTACCGAAAAAAAAAATATGCTAGATGTTAAGTTAGACTATTAGTCATATCCATGCCAAATTTCATTGAAATTAATCCGGTGGATTCAAAGTTGTGCTCTTTCAAACATTTAGAATATTTAAGTAGTTTTTTGAATTTTCTGTGGCAACCCTAAACATTTTCGAAAAAAAAAGTATCCTAGATGTTAAGTTAGACTATTAGTCATATCCATGCTAAATTTCATTGAAATCCATCCGGTGGATTCGAAGTTGTGCTCTTTCGAAAATCTGAGCAAACATACAAACATACAAACATACCCACAGACAAAAATTCTAAAAATGATAAAAATGAATTCTGCTGGTCAATCTAAGTCCCCCCCACTATTTTTTTTCCAAATATTTCGAATGTACAGACGCGACCAATTTTACATTCTTATTATATGTATAGATTACGTCTATGCGTTCCGACGTCAAAAGTGAGTGCTCGCGCGAGGCATGCGCCTGATGAAGACGCCGCCATTTAATTATTGACAATTTCTATGACATTATGAAGTATAATGTTTTATGTGTATTTTGCTGACGTCCATACAAGTCAAGGCTTCCGTTTCAGGTCAGATGTCTCCAGGAAACTCCTCGCATCACGAATTTCTATACATAACCGCCATCACAAAGGTTACGAGTGACAACACACGTACCTATTATGTAAAGTGAAATAACAAAGAATAACTTGCGTAATACGAGACGGCTTGGGGTTCGCATTCAAAACGAAAACCGTGTCTGATGTTTTAAGTAATGATTATAATTACTTTAATAATATATCGATTGCTTCTTACTTTATAGTAACTGTTGAAATTAAACGAGCTGCTATAGTTGATCTAATGATTAGCTATGCCCGCGATGTACGTGTGGAATTTAACAAAAAAAATGTTAATTATTTTTTAAATAAAATTATCCTAAGTTCCAGTCACAATCGGTCCAGTCCAGTATTATCCTATACTTAGCTCAGTCTATAATTCGGGACGTGTAATTAGTGCGAGGGACTCCTGCAGACTACTGAGCAATGGAAATGGATGTTAGCTATTCAACATCACGAAGGTAGGTGAAACAGGGCGCGTAAAGGAGATTTGAGTTTGTAGAAATTTAAAAATAATGGAGCAAAACTTAAGATTTTGTGAAGTTTTAGCATGAAATTATTAATTAATGGCGGCGTCTTCATCAGGCGCATGCCTCACCCGAGCACTCATATTATAACATTACGTCTATGCGTTCCGACGACAAAACTGAGTGCTCGCGCGAGGCATGCGACTGATGAAGACGCCGCCAATAGGTACGTCCAGAAGTGTCACATGCCGCGCGAGGAAAATTTTCCTCGCCAAGTTTGACTTGCCTCACGTGAGGCAAATGCGCGCCCTGCCTCACCTGAGCACTCACATTTGCCTCGCCTAGTTTGGCAGTCGTGAGACAGAACGATGTCAAACGTGTCAAACTGATTGATCGGGTATACCTTTCCCTGTCTTGAGTGTCAGTTGCCTCGCCATTTGCCTCGCGCGGCATGCGACTGAGGCAAACGTCGTGCTTCGCGAAGCATGTGGGTGAGCAGCCTCGCGCGGCATGTGCATGTTGTAGACACGTCTATTAATTAATAATTTCATGCTAAAACTTCACAAAATCTTAAGTTTTGCTCCATTATTTTTAAATTTCTACAAACTCAAAACTCCTTTCATCTATAGAAAAGGTTCAGAAGTTCTTAATATTGGTAGTTACTCAACATTATATACCTACTATAATTGAACGAAAACAATTTACACTTTTTAAAATAAAATTATTCATGATTTTACTAGCAAACTTATATTAAGGAAGTTTCAATAGACGCCCTTCTAAATCTTATGAGTACAATCAAGCGTCGAACTGCGAATGGTTCGACGATTAGTCATGAAAGCATTCCTTGCGAGCCGATGCACTGAGCGGTATGGCTGCGCTTGGGCATGTCTGTAGACCATTTGAAGGATTCATTTTAGTATTTCCTATAATTTTGCTACTGTTATTGCTTGAAGTAATGTGAATAGTTTGATGTGAAATAACCTTATGATTCATTACTTCTGTACGAGAAAGAATAAAACAATAATTTTTTGCATACCTATGCTAGGGTCGATTTAAGGCTGATCAACAAAATAAAGATGATGGAACTCGCAGTTTTTTTACCTATCATATTTTTTTTTAAATAAAAGGTGCTAGGTTAGACGAGGGACACTCTGTATAACTAAGTTGGCAACCAAGCGTACCGTCTTCCTGAAGTTAAGCAGTAACTGTAGCCTATGCTTGCAACATGAAATACATCGCTCGCAAGCTGCCCGCCTGAAATAGAGTGAAACAGACTGAGGGAAAGGGAGGTTGAGCTTCCGGTTCTCTCCTTCATTGTTTGAATCCTGTAATCCAAATATACTGTGAGAGGGTGGTACTATCCCGGTCGAGCCAGCCCGTATATGGCGCCTCGTCAAACATAGGTCTCAGTCCCTGAAAGATAATGAAAAGAAGTTACGCACTTGACTTCGTTTCGTTTTCATTACCATCTGCAACTTAATAAATCAAACTGAATAATTGCTTCCACTGTTCATCTGACGAAAGGCAGTCCGCAAGCACCGGCCCGTGAAGGTGGTGACATACTGCGGCGGTTGGCCAACGTCAGCGGCGCGCGATTCGCGTCGGCGCGCGCTGCAGCGGCCGGCCGGCGCCCGCGCATGTCACTCATCCGTAATGCGAACATGATTTATGCTGCACCGGGAGTTGTGGGACATACTTATAAAGCATATAAAGCCTATCTGGAACTTCTTCTTATCGTATGTTGCGGCCAACCTAGTGTCAGAGTTGCTTAAGCCGCACATAGGCCATAGGCATATCTAACATGGATTGCTGTCTAAATCACAACAACCGGGACCAACTTGTTACGACTTTTTTATGTGGAACTTAGGCCCTTATACTGTGCCTAAAATATTGCGTACTCTCTCACTTGCCTCCCCTTCTTTTTTTCACCAAGATTATTACTTTTTGATGCCAAATTACGGGAAGGAAAAAGCGACTTGTTTGTTTTACCATTGGATTGAGCCATTTTATGTGGTGCGTTTACAAGTCCTGAGCCGCCTCGCCGCTATTCGGCTTGATGCTTTATAGCATTTCTGGCCACATTTCTTTCTAAGTATCAATAAGTATTACATTGAAAAGTATTTCTAGTTATTTGCTAACTTTTGATTGCTAAGACCATTGAAACCGGATCGCGAACAAAGTAAACCCAACGATACATATTAAATTGATTGCACGCCAATACACACATATTGAAACAACGGCTAGGTAAATCAGAGAACTGGCTCGGTAGATAAATGCGAGCCGTGCATACCCGGTATCTGCATAACTGAGCCGCTGCGTTCTCATTAGCCGGCGCGGGCGCCGTTAGGCCGACCCGACTCGACTCCCGCGTACAACGGGATCGACCGACCTCGACTTGCGCCGCCTTTTAGTGTGTTTACTACAATTTCAAATAGATACCATGGATTTCCAACTTTTGTACAGTAGCGGCATTTTACGATGGCCGGTTTGACATGTCGGGGGGGGGGAAGAAAATCAACCTTATTATAACGGAATGAGAGTGGCCGTTTTATAAATAAGAATTTCAAAAAATAAATTCGAAAATGAATTTTATTCCGTTATAATAAGGTTCATCCTTTTCCCCACCCACATGTCAAACCGGCCATTATAACGTGCCGCAGGTATAGTTTTAAATAATAATAGGGATTTTTTTTAAATATTAGGACAGCGCCTCACTGCCCCCCTAGACAAATGGCTGACGTCTACAAACGTTCCTTCAAATCGCTACGCTTCATGTTATCATGTATGGAAATGACATATGTCACGTGATCTACATAGCGACTTGTAATGTCATTTCCATACATTGTAATGTCTATTCTATTCTATTCGATTAGCGTTCAAGCCACTTGTCTTGGGGGGCTGGTAAGGCGATTGCGATTATAACTTGGTGCTTACTTACTTAGAATTTTAGCGTCAGTGAAATTATGCAATATTGTTGTTTCCTATAGGGTAATTAAGCTTATTAGGTAATTGGTGATGGTCTGTAATTTAGAAACAAGAAGAAAATAAGTATAGTTTTTTTTTTTAAGTTATCTGTAGTTTGTGTGTCCTCCTTGTTAATACGGCAAAAGTGATTCGGGTTTCACCACTTTTCTTCCTATCTTCTTATTACATGACTTTTTCAAAATGTAATTAAAAATTGTCATTACCACAGGAAGTATCGATAACACCATTATTCTACTACACGTCGGTATTTTAAATGGCAATCTATAAATAGCGGCTCATTATGCATGATCGTAGAACAGGCAAAAGTACCACAAATAATGCTAGTCAACAAGCCCTCTATGTGGAGGTCAAAGGCTTTCTCCGTGGGCAGTTAGGTATAAACGAGGGAGCAGGGGACAGGGGGGATAAGATGGCGGCGGGGAGGGAGGCGCCTCGAGTAGAAAGTCCTTAAGTCATTGTTTTCTTCATTACGACACATTTATCAGACGTCACTCCACGTTCACTATTGCAATTTTATATGCAAATTCATTTCACTCTCTAGTTTGATTGAAGACGTATTGAGCGTCGCCATTTACCTTACCTAACGTAGGTCAGTACTACATACAGTGAAATTCACACATAATTTTCTTTGTTTCTTGATATTATTCACCAGAAAGTGAAATTAATGATGAGCCATATTGACAGTACAGACAGGCGTTCAAGACGATGTTCCGTAGGAACTGAACCCATGGACTCACTTTAGGAAGACAAACTATTGGACCGTCACATGAAACCCTCTCTGTTGATGATTTCATTTAATATCAATCGTTTTGTTATCTTAGATTCAGACTGGTTACCTAAATGATTTTCTTCCAAGAAAAATTGCAGTGATCAAAGGAAAGGTTTCGTTCTCTTCTTGTCCTTGCACAGCGCTGATCATTCAATCTCAATAAAGAAAGCCGCATCTACGTGCACAGCAAGTGTTTTATAATGGACAGAAACTGCAGCATGACGGCGGGAGCGATTGCGTAAAACGGACTGTTAATTGCGCGAATAAAATCTGAGAGTGACAAAGAGATCGCACTGGATGTTAATGTTCGGAAGCCGAACGCATCAGGGTCATGAGAAACAATTCGAACGAAATAATAAGGTCGCCTATACATAGAACTGGAGCCTCTCGTCGTTCTGTCGTTCTGTCGCATGAGTCGCACTCGAACCGTGACCATAGGATTTCGGGTAACACATCATTTGTAGTTGCCAAACAGATTGGGTCATTCTTTTGTCCGCGTGGGAATGATGCAAATGAGCCGCTTCGCTATTTCTTTGTTTGATTTCGTGAAAGTTTACACGATCGACGAGGAAACGCGGCCGTCGTCGGCCGATGTGAACGCCATTTTTATGTAATTGTTACGTCGTGATGTACTTGCGGCGTAAGTTAGAAGCGGACAGCGTGACTGTAAACGCCTTTCTATGATAATGTGATGGTGTTTTGGAAATTAGATGCGGTTACTATTTACAGAGCAAGACTATCAAGAATGTAAATTTCATTGATTTAATTCTAGGATCTGCAAATTATTTGACACTTCTACAGTTTCTGAACCAAAATAATATGATACAGTTGCATGTTATCCAAGTTTTTTTTTTCAGCTTATTGGAAAGGCCACGAAATCGATTAAGAATCTTTCACACACTACAATTCACACAGATAACGATTTTTTTTCTCAAGTCTCTGCCTGTAACTGACAAGCAGCGGCGTCGGTTTACCTATCTCTATCTAGAATTCATTAGCATCAAAATTTGAATTAATAACAGGGTAAAATAACAGTTACCTGTTACATATTTATTAGTTAAAGTAACCGTTACTTTTGTACAAAGTATAAATTTTATATCGCTTTCCTCTCATAACTCACATCACTGCGAGCCACGGAGGGGAACGCCCTTTATGAAATCAGCTGCACCCGGTCAAGCAAACTCGGATTTTTGTGCTTCAGGGAATCAAACATTATACCTGTTATTAAGTAGCATTGTGTACCGCGGAAGGGCACATTTTAACATCTGTTGCGATCTACCAATCGGCGTGAGAGTTCAACAAACTCTTCTTACATTGCAATAAATGACAGAGTTGCTCAAATTTGGATTCAGTATGCGTTTAATTAAGGCACTATGTTAAGTACCCACTAGGGCTAATGAGAAGCGATACGACTATGAATAGATTATTGTATTCACTTGTTTTTAAGATTTTGCCTTCTTTTATATTATAACTTACATTATGGTTTTCGACACAGAATCAACCATTAATAAAATTGCTACTCTAATGCTGGCGAGCTTGGCGGTGACCAGCTTGAACTCACTCGAACATTATTAGCATGTCGTATCACTTATTCTTCTTATCGAATGGTTAGTGGCAAACCTGGTGTCAGGGTTGTTCAAGCCGCCCGAAGGCCTCCGACAAGGCTTAACGACTGCTGCCTAGATCACAACAATCGGGACCGACTTTTTTTACGTGCCCTCCGAAGCACGAAGACGCTCAGATCAAATGCCACTAATGGTCACCCATCTCTGACTGACCTTGCCGAGCGTTGCTTAACCAACGATCGTTTATCGATCACTGATTGCAGCTGGCTATGAGCGGCTCAAAGCACTCACTTATTGTATCATGTTTGATCATTGTAATTTCATCAGTTTATAGTAAAACATAATTATGTATGTCTACGTCGTCTTCAAAGAGTCCTTGATATTGAACCTATTACGATTTAAAACAATCGTGAGATTAGTGACGTCATTTATAGTACGTTTTTTTATACTTGTCCTATTTGGTAAGCAAAGATGGCGTCCAGCGGGGCGATTGCGTAACTTTTTTGTCATTGTGTCAATTGGTTTCGTTCATCCTGTGTCAATTATATACGAAAGCAATTGAAACATTGACAAAAAGTTACGCAATCGCCCCGCTGGACGCCATCTTTGCTTACCAAATAGGACAAGTATAAAAAAACGTACTATACCTCTCGCAATGGCATGTGGGAAAGCAAGAAATACATATTTAGCAGAGCATATCGTTAAAGATTACGTGACATTCCATTACATCTGTTTAAAGCATAAAAACGACGAGAGCTGCATTCCCGCACTACGAAATTCAATATTCGAGCCCAGTTTCTTAATAGTGTCACCTCTAGTACTTGGAATGACAACATTGGACGTTTGTTTTCTCGACTCTAAAGGCGTTCACTTAAGAGCTATCTGCCATGAAAATGGAGCATGCAATTAATCGAGCATCGTACGCTTGCGACACGATCTCGGCCAAGACGCCGCTGCGTACCACGCTCACCGGCCCATTAAATCGTTTACTTTTGTACAACATCCATTACTGGATCATAACTGCGCCTACGGTATTACAAGTTACATGAGCGAGTAATGTATACGTGGTTATTAAAGAATATGGTCGTATTTTCACAATCCTGGGTGCTTGCATAGAAAAATTACTGCGAATGGTATGTCACGGCATCCATATTCTATGCACTCGCTAACTGGATGTAATTTACTCAGCTTACTTAATTTTCGCAACTCCTTGGTTCCTTTTTATTAGTTGTTAATTTATATTACGGTAACGAATATTTTTGAATGACCTTTAAAGGCTGAAACCAGCTGACCTTTAATATTAAGTCGAGTTATTGAAGATGGTTTGTAAATAAACAGAGAGCGAAAAATATATTTCGGAACAGCT
Source organism: Drymonia ruficornis (assembly GCA_947859195.1). Lineage (NCBI taxonomy): Eukaryota > Metazoa > Arthropoda > Insecta > Lepidoptera > Notodontidae > Drymonia > Drymonia ruficornis. Next base: position 7,925,917 of record OX401912.1, on the reverse strand, counting down.
AAAGGTAATTATGAATACCGAAATCATTTATACTGGTAACTTAAATAGCGCTACCGACAGACAAGGTAATACCTGTTAAAGTAATTTCGTAGTTTAGTATGTTTATGAGCCTCCCTTTATAATATGACGACCCCGAATACTAAGTTAGTTAGTACAAAAAAAATTTAGATCTAGGAAATAGTATACCTAAACTAAATCTACATCCGCTTCTAAAATATGCATAGAATTAAACAATTAACGACAATGTCGTGCATGCAATATGCATTATAAATAGCGTTATCACTGTCCACGGCCAACCTTGATAGAAACTGGCACATACGGTGATTACCTGCCCTGCACTCGGTGACCTATTTCCCTATTTCCAACCGGAGAACATCAGTCAATAACAACACTAGATTTATCTTCGAGATAAAAACTTTTTTGTCGATTAGGCAAACAATGGGATTGCGAGGGTCCACATGTCTCACATGCCTCGCAAGGCAGCATTGCTTCGCTTAGTTTGACGGGGCGCGCTCGAGCCATACGCTCGCTGCCTCACCCGAGCGCTACCATTTGCCTCGCCTAGTATAGCAATAGTCTTGAGACAGAACGAGAATGTATAGTACGTTTTTTTATACTTGTCCTATTTGGTAAGCAAAGATGGCGTCCAGCGGGGCGATTGCGTAACTATTTGTCAATGATTCAAATGGTTCCGTTCATCCTATGTCAATTATATACGAAACCAATTGAATCATTGACAAAAAGTTACGCAATCGTCCCGCTAGACGCCATCTTTGCTTACCAAATAGGACAAGTATAAAAAACGTACTTTAAGTACTTTTATAAGTGATTGTTCAGATATACCCTTCTCTGTCTAGAATGTAGGTTGGCTCGCCCATTAGCTCGCCCGAGCATGTGACTGAGGCTGCCGCGCGGCATGTGAGCGCGCAGCTTCGCGTGGCTTCGATGCGCTTGATATAGACGCAGCCATTTGGTTGTTGAGTGGACAACCAGCGTTATTTGGCAACCAAGCAAGCCAGGATAGATTCAGCACTGTAGGCTGCCCAAAATCGGTCTTGTTCTTGCAGTTGGAGTCTTGTTACAGCAAGACCAACCGAGATAGTCAGGAAGAAGACTGATTCTTAAGTTCTGCAGACTGATTTTAGATTTTTGGGTCAGTCTCGGTCTGTTTATAATTAAGTAGTGTTAGTCTTGCGAAAATGCGAGATCGAGATTGCTTTAGGGCAACACTAGTTGACCATTTTGTGGTTGTTTACTGATTAGGTACAGTCGCCATGTGACTGCTTTTTCGACTTTAGTTTTTTCGCGAAACCCTTCGCGTTTTCGCCAAAATGCGCAACAGGTTGGTGGTGCTCAAAAGTGGCATCAACTCAAAGTAAAATTAGTTTACTCTGTGTACTTTAAGTAAATGGAGGATCAACAAGATTTATAAAATTACTGTCGTTCGTTATTTAACTTTCACTTATGTAATAATTTAATCTTTTAATAACGTAGAAAAGAGTTTATTTATAAAACAAAAATAAACCGGCCAAGTGCGTGTCGGTCTCGCACATAAAGGGTTCCGTACCACCGTAGAATAAAAACGTCAAAAATATCAAGATTCTTGTATGGGGACCCCCTTTATTTTTAAATTTTATTTCATTATTAGTTTTTGTTGTTGTAGCGGCAACAGATATACACATTCTGTGAAAATTTCAACTGTTTACCTATTACGGTTCGTGAGATACAGCCCGCTGACAGAAGGACAGACGGACAGCGTAGGCTTAATAATAGGGTCCCGTTGGCACCCTTTGGGTACGGAACCCTAACAAGCGCCTTTTTCACGTTATAATAATATCACTTAACTGTATCCCGCGAAAAATTGCGCGTAGACGGAAGTGAAATTGAGTTCTCTTGAAAAATGTATCTTCCTAGCGACCTTTCCTAGTAAAATATCGAGTTGATAAACAATAAATGTGCTTTTAAGTATTTCATTTTGTTTTATTTTCATGAAAGATAACGATAAACTGAAACTGATTGGGTACAGTCGCCGGCAATAATATGTACTTTCACATGCTATATTTTTAAAAATAATATCACAGTTTATAGTATGCATACTTCGGAATAAAATGTTTTAAAAATAATAATGCACCATCACATAATAGTGTTACACTAAGCACAAATTTAATAGTGACATCATTTGGGTTTTTTTACATCTTTTTTTTATGTGGCTAAGATGGCAAACCAGCGCACGGCCCGCCTGATGTTAAGCAGTTACCATAGCCTATAGACGCTTGCAATATCAAAGGCATCGCTCGCACGTTGCCCAGCTGAAGGGAAGTGGGACAAAGGTGGAAAGGAGAAGGAAGTTGGGCTTCCTGCTCTTTCATTCATCGTACAAAACGCAGCTGTAATAGCCACTTTACGCCGAACTTCTGTAAGAGGAACTACCTCGGTCGAACCAGCTCATACATGAACTGTGGTCAATTGGCTACAGCTTGGCTCTACACGAATATGGATTGTGTACATATTAATGTAGACGTCTGTACATGTAACGAAGCAATGACGGCAATCGCAATTTTGTATTTCCAATATAACAATAACAAGGCAGGTAAATACAATCTTATCTTAATATTATTGTCGATTGTATAATCGATAAAGATATCGTACTCGTGCCATTTTGATAACAAACACCTTAAACGCCATTTATTCGAGAAAAACTATGAATTGCCTTCTAATAATAACTATAATTGGACAGTTTAAATCAATACAAATTATAGATGGCTCATTAAAATGTAAAAGTTCATAGAATGGATGGAATAGGCGAGAATAGCTGATGATAATTTAATTAAACGTTTAATGAAAAAGTTCAGAAAAACTATCGATGGATGCAAAAATTATCGGGTTGACCTGGGGGGTTACTCCGAAATACGTCGCTGACGGATCGTCCGAAGTACGGATTCGATTTACGATCAAAACAATGTCAAATCGTAGAGAAAAACGAAAGAAGAAATGTCAAAATCACGACAATCCGACAGCCGAAACGTTAGGTTCGTATTTCGGAGTAGGCCAGCTGAAACGCACGGCACGATATCAGCGGGGCGATTGTGTACTTAACTTTTTCGTCAATGTTTCAATTGGTTTCGTTCATCCCGTATTGCATTTTCAGTTGGAATTAATTGAAATCCGGATGAGTCTGGAGTTCAATCCTCCCGATTTCAAGAAATTTCAATTGATAAAGCAACACAGGATGAACGAAACCAATTGAAACATTGACGAAAAGTAGACGACGCAGGTACATTGACATAGATTATTATAGTTCAATACTTCAAATTCAAAAGAAGATCTTATTTAAATAAGTGGTGCCTTATGTCCAGGTATGACCAGCCTCAAGGGCGTACAAAATTATTAAGAAATGACAAATAATACATTTTGAAATGCGATCGTACGAAGGTTAAGTATTTATTAATTTATATAAGTACAAATAAGTCGATGTCACATTACAATTCCGGTAAATCCATCGTCAAGGTATTATCTTACTGTATAGTATGCTTTTCACTGCAGCAGCTGTTTTAACACAATTTAAAATTATATTTAAATTTGTACAGTATATTATGACTTTTGGCAGATGATTGTAGGTATATGCGTGCCATACAGAAGATACTCTTATTTAATTGCATGGTTCTAATTGAAGGAAAACATACTTTATGATTGTGGCGCTTACTTTTTAACTTTACAAAAAAAAACTTGTTAGAAGCTACAAATAGGTACAGAAATCTTAAAAACGTAGATACATGGCACGGTTAATAGCTTCAGGTTCACAAAATGGGGTACTACTACAGTCTATTACAGTCGTTTGACTAGTGAACTACTTAGGGCCGTATGATCAATTGTAGTTCAAACCAAGGGAAAGCGTTTTTAATCTCCCGCCTTCCGCATATAGAATCGATCGCTTAAACTCCACGATCGTATCATAATCCACAGTATTGGTAATTCGGGACACGTTGACTGATTGCTACGTGTCGATAGAATACGGATGTTGTTTTGTTTTGAGATCATTCAGTTTGTTTGTCGGACGATATTTATTTCTTCATTTGTACAGTGCGCAACACTAAATCTCTTATCAATAGAATGCAAATATGTAAATGAATGCAGTATTATTACAATGGTTTCCATTTCACAGTATTCACATTCAATAAAAGTTCGTCAGCTAACACTTGAGATAATAATATGCGGTGATACAAATATGCTGGGGTGACCAACATTTTGCATTTCGAAGGACAAGTTCTTCCGAGAAACTGGTTAGAGGGATATTCAAATTTTTACTACTGCGTCCTACTATATTTGGTAGAATATGTAGGCCAATAAGTCAAGTCTTAGACCATTGGTCACAAACCATTGGTCTTGAAGTTAAGATTTGTTTACTGTGACCCCAACAATTTATAGAAGTAGACGTATAGCCCAATAAGCCCATCAATAGTACCACTACTAATAGACCACCTATAATGCGCCTGGACGGCGAAGGGCGACAATGCATAGTCCAGCAAATGTTCGTAAAGCCGCCCTTAGAAAGAAAGTAAGAAATCAATCTTTTTATGTGGCAAATACAGGCAGAAAAGCAGGAAAGAGAAATAAATAACAGTGAAAACAGGATGAGACAATTTAAAGTTAATCACCTTAAAGTTTGTTAGAAAACATCCGGTTAAACCTAGTCCGAATAAAAACGAACACAGTCTCAAATAATTGGTGCAATTGGTTACAAGATCGATAGTGTTTGATACGGTGCGATAGGATCATGTTCACGTGTGCACGTGCTCGCATTGTTATATGCCGATAACGATGCGATTTATCAAATAATCGATGCATTGTAGGATGGTAACCAGTTACGAAATACCACTAAGTTATTCACAGTTAAAATAGTATTTTTGGAATCAAAGTATATTTTTGATACATTGAAGTTTTGTAACAATAAAGGGCATATAGCCCGAAGAACTGATGATGGCCGATGGGGCCAGTAAGGTGAAAAGATGGGGCAGAAAGGTTCTCGAGTGGCGACCGCGTACCGGAAGACGTAGCGTGGGTAGGCCCCCACAAGGTGGACCGATGATCCAGTGAAGGTCGCGGGAAACCGCTGGATGCAAGTGGCACAGGACTGGTCGTTGTGGAAAACCTTGGGGGAGGCCTATGTCCAACAGTGGGGGGCGTCTTTTGGTTGAAGTGATGATGATGATGAAAAATAAAGGGGGCCTATGTTTCAGTCCTGCTCACAGCATAAGAACGATAGGGGCAGAACATTCTGTCTTGATGGCAATACAGATGATAGTACTTACTATCCATGGACTATCAGATAGACGGTAGATACGCAACCTTTATAGCAACTTGGTTTGCTCAAAATAACTGACGATCGGCGCATACATCGCTAGTAAAGTAACTGCCAGACCAGGGTAAAGTACTCATTAATAAATTATTAGGTATGAGAAAAGTGTATATTTCGAAACTGTCCGAATGTTTGGCATATCTGACCTTTCAGAATTCCCAAAAAATGTATGCGTGTAAACGTTACAACGTTGTTAAGCGTGCTACTAACGCCTGAGTGATGACCACGACCACTTTCAAGAGTGTTATGACGAAGAAGAAGAAACGTTAAATGCGCGAAAACTAGATCTCAAAAAAAATAAAACTACAATTACAAATAACATCACTCACTATAAAATACGAGTAGCAATATACCTTTATAACGTGGGAAAAGGCGTCTAAACGCGCGAAGATCATTGGGAATTAGCAGCCAAGGCGGCGCGTGCGCTGAACAACCTTGCGAATTAGCCGACCGGGGGCGATGGAGGAACGTCTAATCGCGACTCATATCATTGTTATGACTAATGGATGACAACGCTTTGTATAGGTACGCAGATTGTAATTATTTGGTATTTTATATAGGGTCAATTTATCATAACATTTAAGGTCATTTTTGTTATGGCTATAGTATTTCTGAAGGGTATGTAACAAGTTATGTAGTTAACTGAAAAATATTGTATCTTTTTGATTAAATTTGATTGAATCAGGACTTGACTCTTCCTTAAAGTTCTATGGTGCTACGGCTTGACACATGCCATTGTTTTATCAATGGGGTAACCACTGGTCTCTAATAATTTCTTGAATATTCATCGTAAATCATACATTCTTGGTGGTCGATAAGTTGTTAACCATCTGTTAGCAATCCTAGCCGACGACATGTCAACCGCCTAGAATTTAAGATTTACGACGAAGAATTTACGAAGATAATTTAGAGCTCAGTGGTTTTGTCTCTGGCGGGAATCGAACCAGCAACCACATGATGCATGCAGTGATCCGAGCGGCCAACGATCAAACCACTGCGCCAAGTGGTCATTAAATACTTATACTTACATTCAAAAATAGGTCACTAATAAAGTGAAATCGTCCTATCCACATCGTATTTAAGTACAATTTGTGATAAACACAGGCCCCGTTACGATCAATCAGTGCTAGCGCAAACAGTGTGGGAGCGGGCAGCGCGGCGCGTGAGAACCGGCCATTGTCCCTGCGCAGATGAGCTCACCCGCCGATTGTGAGGCCGTTTGGAGGGAAATTAAATAATGCGTGGAAGAATGAGGGCAGGAAAGTACCTGAGAAGGTTTGTTCTCCGGATTTTAATTTATTGATGACACTATCCCCGTATCTAGATCAAATACATGTAATAAATATTAGAGCCATAATACACCGGGACGCCAGGCGACGTCGCCGGCCACGTATCCAAACAATTTGTATTGACTAGCGACGTCGCCAGTCCGTCGCCAGAAGGGCTAGACAAGTGGCTGACGTCTACAAGCGTTCCTTCAAATCGCTACGCTTCATGTATGGAAATGACATAAGTCACGTGATCTACATAGTAACTTGTTGTTGATCTACATAGCGACGTTTGACATTTCCATACATTGTGAAGTCTAGTCTATTCTATTCGATTCATGCCACTTGTCTAGGGGGGCAGGTGTATTGCTTGCCTCCCATACATTACAATACGAATAGTTGGCTACGGTGGCTGGCGACGTCGCCATGGCTACCCGGTGTGTTATGGCTAGAAAAGTAGAATCAGATAATAGTAAAATGATGCCCCATCCCGAAGTCTTTCTTTGCACTACAACATGGGCATGTTTACAAGTCTCTAAGGTCGGCGCCGTGTCTGCTCCCATTAAGTTGCAGACGACCTGGGCGGCGGCTTCAAATTACCATCAGGTGGACCGTCTGCCAGTGTGCCATCCTTGGCTAAAATGGCTTTAAAAGAGTATAGATTCAATGCAAAATAATTCCTTTGGGCATATAAAACAGATTGTCTATATTGACGCAAGTCTCTCCATAAAAAGTGTTCTGGTTTAAGCCATGTCATGTTTGGCTCACGGAAGTGTTTGTCATCTATCGAGGTCTCCTACATTCGGGTGTTAATTGCTCTCATTATTATTAGGCGACTGGTTTTGGAGCGCGCAGCGGCGGTTGACTGCATGGATCCGGAAAAACGCTGAGGCCTTACCGTTTACGAGATTTGGGGCGCTAAAATGACGCTGAGACCCTGAAACATGTGTGAGACGTGTGTTTAAAATTTAATATAATTGTCTAGAACCTAGTATCAGTTTAAATCCAAATAGACTACTTATCTACCGTCATGTTTGGATGGTACTAAACTGTATAGGATAACCTTTATATTTTCCTACGAGCATAGATGAGTTGCGTTACAGCCTTCATAAGTAAATCAGCACACTAAAGACTATATTGCTGATAACATCCGATAAGTACTGATTGATACACAGTATCATAGAAATAAAGCCCATGAGAAAGATGCACCACTATCATCTTATACTCCGATATATTTTTAATCCTTTAAGTAATAAGCGCTACAAATGAGATCACGAAACAATACATTTAAAACACGGAAGCTGAAGTATTGTTAATAAGTATAAAAAACCCGATGACCAATGCTGCTGCATGCATCGTGACGCACGAGGAAGGTTAATAGACTGATAATGACCGAAATAGGTAACTATGTTAATTGGATATTAATGCTTCCTGTGCGTTTTCTTTCTGAATGTACTTAATTCAAAGTACCAAAAGAAACATCTGCCGACAAGATTCATCCAATCATTATCTTATCCCAAAATTAATTTAACGTGACACCATACATACCTATTTGCTCTACTTTCGTTTCTAACAAAATAATTTCAAGTAAAAATGTATAGAATATTAAGTACGTCAAAGTGAACATTTTAGTGCATCTGTATGACAGTGGTCACTTCTATCCGCGGTGACCGTGACCGCAGAATAGACAACTGAAGTCGCCTACGCTCACGCGGCGCCCAGTCATCCTGACCCCACATGGCTCGCAAACACCGACCAATTCAAGCAGCCTTCGGGGCCAAAGTATGCTGGACAATATTGCCGTACTCTTATCGCCTACGCCGATGTTTCCATGGCGCCTTTTTGCTTACTAATTAAAGCTATCGGTCTTTGACACCCGACAGTCGGTGTTTGAACAATAAGTTAGCTTGTTTCTGATACATACTTTCGACGGTAGCCTCTTCATGGCCACCTTGAGGTTTGTAGCATACGATTGTCATTGCGATGCTAATTGGGGATCAGTGATGTTGGAAATGTTTTCGATCATCAAAATAGTATCGATAATAATTATCGATTATTGAATTGATATAGTTTATTTTATATTGTTAATGCTGTGATAGTCTTGAATAATCATCAGTGTATGATTACATGTTACACGGGTAAGTCATTAATCAGGTATAAGCATTCAAATGTAGGGAACATCAGGGGTTGAAGTCTGACGTCAGGATCACGATAAGACACAGAACAATGGGATCATTCTAGAAGGAAAGAGAAGACTGTTAATAATAATATTTTATAGCATGTTTACGTATACTGCCATACATAGATCACCTCCAACATTGAAGGATAATTTTGTAATGACGCGATGATTACGTGTGTTTACACGAATGGTTATTTACACATTGTCTTGGCTCGTCGCTTGTGTGGCGTACTACGGAACAGCTTAGATGTGGGTTAAACTATAAGCGATATGTTACCAGCGTGTACTCTTTTTGACACTAGAATGGAAAATAAAGTTAAATGTTACTTTGAAAAATAAAACACGCTCCCACTACTGGTACTCCTGTAAGCCAGGATCAACAATGGTGTCCAACAATGACGCCAAGTTTTGACCTTCGACGAGTCCTGGGGAAAAGATAATTTGTCTTGTTGGAAGAAGATTATCCACTTTCTTCTTTTGAAAAGCGGGCGACAAGAATAACTGCGTGAATAGGCTGATTGCCGCAGAAACAAGACTGTAATACCTGAAAGAAGACCAATTGTGTATCACGGGCGGTATATGGACCTGATTCCGATAATAAGTATGGTTAAATTCTGACATGTGTTAAAAAAATATTGTTATTGTGATATTTCATTTCTCGCGTGGAGACCAAATACAATCAAACAAGACAAGACTTATGGGATTTCTAACCGTTCTAAATAGCGTGACAAGCATTTAAGTTTCACATAAATGCATGATTGACCAATATAGTTGAAATGCCCATAAATGCTTGACAAGCATTTGTCTACGCCTATGCTTCTAAACCCATATCATGGACTCTTTAACTAACTAGAAAGGTGCTCTACACCTGGACAAGACAGATGAAGTATTATTTCACCGTCCCATAAATATCGCTCGTCGCTTATGCCTTGGCCTGAAAAATCAACGGATATGAGGTCTCAGTGCGACCATGACCAGCAATTGTGCCTCGCAGTATGTAGGTGACCTCACGGGCGGACCTTCAGATATTCGTTCTTTATGTATTGACATCTCCGCAAAATAAACCTTCCCTTGCTGAATTATTTGTTTTTAATAATTACACAGTCATATTTGGTAAATATTATATTCTTTATATAAAAAAACCTGTTAACTTACCCACTGCTAGGAAAACTTTCCTTCTCTCCTCCATAACTACAGGTCTTAAGCCATTTGCCGCCAGCCCGCAAAGGGGTCCCACGTTCGTCTCGGTTTGCCTCAACGTCTGCTACCGTATTCCGGCGTCCAGGTTGTTACACGATACGCACAACTCTGCAGACTCTGCTGCTAAAAGAACTGCATTAATTCCGGAATACCAATACTATAATCTTACAATACTCAAGTCCAGCACAATAGCCAATAACATAGACGCTATTAAGTTTTTACAAGCCTTCGATTACTTCAAACACGGCGAAACTGAGCACATGTGGTTACGCCACGTGATGTCGTGTACACGTGCCGGCGTGTTTATCGATACCAAGCGGTAGAGTACCTGTTAATTGTGGTTGTCTATCTAAAGCCTCATTATGTTTTATAGAGATGAGAATAATGAGTTCCCATAGTATTAAGGTCTTTAACTCTTTACAGCAAATTAGCTTGTGACAAAGTGTAGTGCTGTGATTCCAGAGCCCCACTATCATCTACTAGGTGCATAATTGATAGCAAAAAGTCTTTCCTTTGCCCTACAAGATGGGGTTCTTTAAAGGGCATGTGCACAGGTCCCTCAAGGATCGGTACCGCGTCTGCTCCCCTTAAGTTACAGATGTCCTGGATGACGGTTACCACTTTCTATCAGGTGGACCGTGTCTGTCCAAGCTCCTTCCTAATCTATAAAAAAGTATAACTAAGTAACTAAACTAAACTAAAACTAAACTAACCTTGAGACAAACGCTTTCGTAAAAACAAAAGTCACAGACGAAATTTCAGGTGCGTCTTACGAAATCTGTTGTTGAGGCTAGCTCTACGACAAATGTTTATATAACATAATTCATCAAGTAGACCGAGAGTCTTTAGTTTATTTTCGTTTATAAATAAGATATAGACAGAAAATTCTATGAAAGTAGTAAAAATAAGTTAAATCGGGTCAGACAGTCTGTAAAATGTAATGGGAGCATTGAGAATAGTAAATACTATAGAAATACTTATAAAAATGATTAAACAATATGTATAAGTAAAAGTTAAAAATCATAGAAAATTCGCTGTAGTAGAAGTATGTTCGAAAGCCAAAAAGAAACAGTAGTTCATTGAAGTTGTATTGAAGTTCTTGATCAATCAAGATTATTATAATATAATCCAACAGCTAATATGCAAGCTAAATCGACTCTGCTAGAGGATTTTAATAATCGTCAAGCGATTATTAACATCAGTGAGGCGTCAGATGGAAAATTAGATTCTGAGACTGGAATGAGCTCGAATGTACTCGGAACGGTAAATATTTAGACAACAATTATCAGTAGACCGCGATCCTCTAATAACAGTTGCTACCTCTCAAACGCAGCTGGCAATTTCTAAACGTTTGCCCACCAATGCCTTCTCAATACGAGCGAAATTCTTCAAGCGAGCTACCAAATGCGTAATGTATAAATAGTTAGGCAGCCGGTCGTGCTTGTGGTGTATGATGTTTTGACGTGGTAACTGGTTTGATTACTACGTAATCGTCTGGTACTGGTATGATATCATTTGTTGAACATCGTGGTCACGCCCGCTCCGAGATTTCAAACTCACCAAGGCTGATCGCTCACTTGGGCACTTGCCTCATTGCAACTCGAGTTATGTCGATATCCGAAATATTATTATTCATTCTATTTGTCTGGTGTCGCAATATAGGGTTTAGCGAACTAACGAGTACGGTTATTTGCGTCGTATTCATTGTGAATGTATTTTGGAATCGACTGTTGTGTGATTTATTATTGCGACATTTAATGCATTGAGCTCTTCTGGAGGAGGAGGACTTAAACTATTTTTGTGACAATTATTTTATTTCGCAAACGGTATTTTCGGTATTTCCTCTGGTCTGGGTGTCACAGGGATCTCGTAGTAATAGTACGGTACCTATAGTACAAGCGCGTTTTAGTTTCGGACCATATAGTTGGTGTTTTATTCTGGAAATATTTATGCATATTTGTCGCCTAGACTGATAAAGAGGCACTTGTTTTGCTTTTTTATGCTGGACTGACTGGCGATTGAAGTCACCACTGGACTGGGTTGAAACTAGTATCTACACGAGCCCAATTGCAAGTCAATGCTGAACTGGGCTGTTGCGTCACTGGTATCATGTAAACGATGCAACTTATCCTTGCATGGGTTCTTACAGAGAAGGGATTTAGAACCACTAGCGAGCATCACCATTCTGAGATCAATGCGCAGGGTGTGGGTAAACACATCGCGATCATCTCTCATAAATAGAATAGTGGCAAAAAGAAAAAATAAGTACTAATCCCTAAACATAATACAGATAAAGAGATACAAACCATTGTCAGCCAATGTTTCGTAATGTTTTGGCGTCAAAGTTAACGCCACAGTTCATAGTTGGTGTATGCAAATATCTTATCAACATCCTGCCTCGTGAGTGGCATTCGGAATGGAGTTAACAGCTAAATATAACCGGCGACATAATCGTTGATACCGACGTGTCTCGGTCAATATCCTATTAGTATTGTTGCAGATAAATAATTAAGTATGAATTTGTAAAGGTTATAATAACTTATAATGTGAGAAAACCAATAAATAGATTTGAACGCGGCCACACCCAACGCTATTAATGTGGCCAAATATCTTGTAAATTGTAAATAAGATATAACAATTTAATAGTAGAACTGTTGACACGAAAAGAACTACTAAGAGAGAAGCTACAGAATAAAAATAACAGTTGAAGGTGTTTGAGCAATTAATTATCTTCTTATTACATACATCTTGTGTGAAGAAATGTTATAAAACTAGTGGGCACATTCCAATTCTATCTATATGCATGAACTATCGATACGTCTATAAAATCAATCATTAATTAATTGCATTAACATGTTTTAATTGAAAATGGAACTGTATCGATTTTAGTGTTGTTACCGCAAGATGTCGCAACGGCCTTGAGCGATGATTGGCGGGTTCCGCGTCACGACTCACGCCATTGGACCACACAAGACGCGGGCGCAGGTACCGCGTACCGTACCGTATCGCCGCCCTTTGTAACCGCGGGCAAGAATCTTGCCACCACGAATAACTCGATCAATTCGGCTAATTAATTATTCGATAGTTCGAATTAATTATGTACTTAATGCTTGTTCGTGAATAAATTTGGTTATCGCGTATGTTTTGTCAATTTAGTCCAATTTAAATGGTAATAGGGGTATTGTTGATTTCCTAAAACAAATAAGGTAATACATTATGTCTTAATTTAAGCAACACTTGGCAAGGTCAGTCAGAGATGGGTGCTCATTTAGTGGCAACTGAGCGTCTCCGTGCTTCGGAGGGCGATCTAGGCAGCAGTCGTTAAGCCTTGTCAGAGGCCTTCGGGCGGCTTGAACAACTCTGACACCAGGTTGGCCACTAACCATACGATAAGAAGAAGAATTTATTATTAAGTTCTGATATCTTTCCCCCAAATTTATAAAAAGATATGATGGACTTACACTGGCATTATAAAGCACATGTGTTCCTAGAAATGCTTCGTAAAACCATTGTGAACTGGCTAATAATCTCTAATAAATTTGGAGTTTGGAGTTTTATTCCTTAACTTTGTGAAATATGTGAACATCTTACTCAACGGTAACAGAAGAATTCAATAAAAAATTTGCCCAATCCACTTTCGTCAAAGCATCCCGCAAGAAGCGGCAATTCGAAAAAAAACAATAGTTAGTATTATTATAAACATCAATCGAAGGTAGACGCGGTAGTTTTGACGAATCACACACAGATCTATAAAGTTTTCATTTTTAAAGGGAACAGGTAGTAAAAAATGGTCTTGCTGGCACCGCTTGAACCTCTGGCGGCGCGTATCAAAGCGACGAGATACTCCCACGACACTATTTATAAAATATCATGGAGTTTTTTAAGGTTTTACAACTCTTTTTGTGCTCTGCGTATGTGACGAGTATTTGTTTTTTGCTCGCACTGGTAAGAACAGCGTTCAATGGGTTTAAAGTCTCAGCGGTGTTATGACAATGGATGGGTACAAAATGTACCTACCTCAGGTTGTAGTTTTTTTTTACTGTATGTTCGGTAATTGTCAAAGGAATCACCCACTGTTGTATTTGTTGTGTAATACCAAATATTGTTGCTAAAATTCTATAATTAGTAGCTCTACGTGGCTCTACCATGAGTTTGAGGCGTTTAACGCTCGTTAGTCGCTAGTATCTTAGTAAAATAATCGTTATAATTATACACACGGCACCCCTATCGGCCTTCAGAGCAACTAATAATTTGCTATACATCTTACAAATATTTTAGGTAAACGTCAGCGACTCTAGCGGTGTATAATTTCATGGTAGAGTTCTGAACGTATACTCGTTAATTGTTACTATTTCAATAAAAACATGTTTTGCTAGTTTCCAGCATACTTCGCGTATCATCACTGATGCACATTATTTTTAATAGAGTTTGACAGTCTGAGAGAAAATAATTTGTACGACCTTACATGAATAATGTCGACATTCTATCGCGGGCGCGTCATAAGCCACAATAAAATAAGCCACGCTTACTAATCGTTGCAGGTTAAAACCGGCTACAAATGGTAATAAAATAAAGGTACACACATACGTGAAGTGTCGAAACGCAGTTCTCTCTTTTCGATATAAATAGTGCGAGGCGAGGCGAGTCGAGCGCGGCGCACTGACCGACCATCGACAGCGATCCCGATAATCGGGCGAATGTTTGAGTTTCTCTATTTTCAAATCGGGCGACCGCAAGTCCATAGTCGGAAAGCGTAATAACTTGCGCGTTTGCGTTAATCTCGGTACGTTTTGAGCGAGCGGTGGGACAGGTTAACGCTCGACCGGCGGGTGGCGTGCGGGAAGGGTATCGGTCGATCGGTCGGTCGTGTGAACGCGCTCCGTTAATTGGCGTGCGGAGTGTCCGGCTGTCTTCGCGCCACGCGCCTGCGCTCGCTGTTCATCTCGGGGCCGTTTAAATTTGAATTTAGAACAATAAAATATTATTTTATTGCAAGTAAAATGCACGCTGCCTTTATGCTGCTATTTTTTACTGTAGCATATAAAATGCATGGAACATTAAAAGATGGAAGTCGGAACAAACTCTGTTACTAATTTTTGTAGTTTTGGCGCCGTAATTAAATAAATGTTTATTAACCATACACAATGATTCCATACTGATTTTTAATTTACGAAATTGCCATGCTGCAATATTAATGTTTCTATTTACACACAGATTTACCTACTCGAACGTAGCAAGTATAGTTTTTAAGTAATATAATTCTGCTTACTACTTAACCGTGAAGGTACCGTGACTGTAAAATGCAGCGTTTCGGTAAACAAGCATGTTCGCGGTTGTTATCAGCGCGCTCTCGTTATCGATGCTGCTTGTAAGTCGAGCAAGGGCGTCGATAGCGCACCGCACTCGTCCTGTTTGGTTACAGCCTACCATCTGTTCCACTATTCATAGAACATACCTACTAACATACCTACTACTACAGCTACCTATGGTATAATATCATCTATTGTACCTACGCAATAGGGTCAGGAACTTGTCTGCTGCTCGTCTGCTGGCCGGAGAGTTAGCGGTAAAAGTGAGTAATTAGGTACCTATTAACTCAATCGCAACTGAAAGTATAAAAAACGTTGTAAATGTCAGTTTTGAAGTCGGAACGCATATAGTCTGATTTTTAATTAGACGAAGTAAACTGACAGGTGCGAATTTCACGTTTCGATATAAATAGAACAAATAAGGTTCATATTCATAGAACAATGACATTTTCAGCTGTCAGTTTACTTCGTTTAATTAAAAATCGGACTATAGTTATAATTTCATAACATGAATGCTCGGGCGAGGTATGCGACTGGACGCACCAATTCAATCGTCAAAATCACACTCAAGATCATTTTTTAAATTAATTTTAATTAAATTATAATTTTGAGTTCTATCACGCATCACCATTTTCCCACATCCACGAACATTATAAGGGTTATAACATAATTACAATAATTCAAACACAAGTTTTGGAAACATAAATGACAATCACGTTTCCACTGCTCGCCGAGAACGCTCTGAAGTCGATTTATTAGTGTTGGTATTATTTTCTAATTGCCGCCATTGCTACATGAAAAACAACCTTCGGTGTTTACTCCGTTCCGACATTTTTTTTATGAAGCCCGCCAGGTCGTTGACCTGTCAGACGATACGCATAGTTCGGTCTTTTGTTTTAGTCGTTAATTCGTGTCAGTCGCTTTGTAGGTGTATGTTCGTATTCGGTTACATTTGCAATTTCCAGTCCGAGGTACTAGGCGCTAGAGGCCTCTTTCACAATAACCAGTAGCGCGCTCATTTACCTACAATATTATTATTTATTTATACTTGAGTATGGAACGCACGTTTTGAAACAAGATGTGAAGGTTCAAATCACGAGTCACCTTTGGGATTTTCGGATATTGTGCGATCCTCATTTCCAAGCATTGATATATCATTTTAGTAGATATGGTAATAAATAATTTATATTACCATTTACTTCTATTACCGATACTTACTTACTTCGCCCTTTGAAATATCCTGTATATTAAGCCACGGAATACTTATTATTTTAGTATATTACAAAATGTACTAAAATATTGTGTAAATTGTGTAATTATTTATAAATGTTTATTTTTCTAGTGGTGGATTAATAAAGAGTTATCTATCTATCTATCTATATTGTTTCTAAGGAAAAATGATTTTTCGTTGCCATACCACTCGGAAGGACATCGTTTAGAACATAATATCGCATTTCTAGGAAAATATAAATAATCAGATCCAAATCATAGTAATGTGTTACCTATGTATATTTGATCGATAGTAGGAAAGTGTTACGTGATATCTGATTAGTAAATTGAATGTTCGTATAACTAGAATTGATTATTTGACGTTTCCGTATTTATTGTTTCCATGTCAAAATCGATCACTTATCCATAGGTATAAAACTCAAAGATAGACAAGTCATATTAGAGCATCCAAAATGATAAGAGGTACTTACTTAAGCATATTACAAGTAATTCTCAGCAATACCCTGAAGTTTGAATACAAACATCAAACGAAATCGTCAATATACATCGTCTCAAACGTAATTCCCATCAAACTGGAAACACGGTCTAATAACAGAGGTATAAAGTCGACGAAGTGTAGGTGGTCATGTGGAAAATAACCAACAGCTACTCTTTTGTACGTGTATGTGTGGAGACCGTATGACGCAGCGTCTGGGCGCGATCGGGATACGCCGCAAGTATCAACTTGAGTGATGAAATGTTCCGTACAGTTTTATCGTGGACGGTATTTACCGAGAACATTAGCTTTGTTCCCTGAAAAGGATGACTTTATGTCAAATGTAACCACTTTCTAAGGACCAAACTGTGTATGACAACGGTCAAATCGTTTCATAAGCTTCTTTAATCTTATGCTTACCTAGTAGTCCATAAGTGAATGCGCTTGTAGAATAAAAGTCAGTAATTAAACGTTTTCAATTACCTGAGATACTTATCGAATTTTATATGTAATTTTAACATCGATTCGTTGCCTACTGGTTATATTGATCGATACAGTGAGCTTATCGAATCATGTTTTATGTGATATTACGGTGAGTACATTTATTTTAACACCCATTAAAATTTTATGGTTTTCAGTAAAATCCATTATTGTGCAAGGAAATCAACATATCAGACCATCTTAGTAAAGTATGATGGTATTGAATGCAGAAAGATATTTGCTTATGAATACCCCTAGACTGATCCCTCCACAGGTGATAACAGTTTTATGTCTAGTTATTTATTGGTGGTTCAAATGGTAAAAGTGTCTGTATCTCATTTTATTTTAATAAATTAATTCAATTAAAAAGTATATCATAAATGCAATTTCAAATCCACTTTAATTCCTATCATAAAGGGCCCGACATATTAAATTCAAAAACGCTTGTTTAATTGTGCAATTTTCTATGATTATAAATGTACCAAGGTGCGCTTGCGCATTACGCATATGTTCCACTAACGAGCGTCATTGGTCGAGTGTGCAACCAGTCGCTCGGCTGGCCACTTGAAATAAATTTATGATTATTTTGAAGCGCGGTGCCAACGCGTCGTTCACAGAAGGATGGAGATCCAGGATCTAGGAAGCATGTGTTGGAAATGGGTGCGGTAATTACTATGGTTTGAGGCGCTCATAGCCTCCTGCAATCACTGATCAGCAATCGACGCTTGGCAAGGGCAGTCAGAAATGGCTGACCATTCAGTGGCATTTCAAACTGAGAATCTCCGCGCTTCGGAGTGCACGTAAAAAGTCGGCATCTAGGCAGTATTCGTTAAGCAGCAGGCAGCCTCGGCAGCGGCCTTATCCAGAGGCCTTCGGGCGGCGTGAACAACTTTGACACTAGGTTAGCCATTAACCAAACGATAAGAAGAAGAAGATCATTGCTAAGGCATAAGCAAAAGGAGAATCTCCTCGCTTCGGAGGGCACGTAAGAAGTTGGTCCCAGTTGTTGCCATCTAGGCAGTAGTCGTTAAGCAGCAGGCAGCCTCGGCAGCGGCCTTATCCAGAGACCTTCGGGCGGCGTGAACAACTTTGAGACCAGGTTAGCCATTAACCAAACGATAATAAGAAGATCATTGCTAAGGCATAAGCAAAAGTCCATCTCAAAAACCCAGTTTGAAGGTCTGCGACCGGCGTCTGGAAATGCTGTATGTATAGTCTGACAGCGGTTAGACTATGCATACAGTATAGGCCATGCTGCATACCTCCTTCAAATTTAAAAGCATAATTTCGTACATCAATGGTCTTGGTGTTGACGGTGCGTAGTTCTGTTATAGTTTAACGACGAAGCTGACATTTGTGTATAAGGAGATCACCGACGGATGCGAACACCACAAATATTGTAATAACGGATATGTTTAACGCATTGCTAAACGATTACAACTGTATTACTTTGAAAAGGGGGCTATTATAAAACCTTCGAGGCTCGGGCTTCGAATTTAAAATGTTGACACATTCCCGTAGTAAATTAGTGTCGAAATATCGAAGGACCGAAAAAGATACGAGTTTGTAATAGCTCCCGTTTGAGTGCATTTCTAGAAATGCATAAATGGATGTTAATTTAAACACAATTATCACTGAAGGGAAACCTGCTTGCAGTAGAAAACCTGACCAGTTTTCAAATGTACACCCCGGACTAGGCCAGAGTTACAATATGACCTGAATCAATAACTGCGTCCACAAACTCCGAGCAGCCGCGTCCAAGCAATCAGACGTTATGTCTAAATGGTCAGAAGACAAAGCTGTCTCATGTAGCCGCACCTAGTGAGGCGAGTGGCGCCCGAGCAGTAAATTTTGACGTCGAAACGCATATACATAATGTCATAACTGATGACCGGGGCGTGACAGCTCGGGGCATGTGTACGCACCCATGAGGAGAGGATTGATGGTGGTAAAGCCAAGTTGTAGCCAATTGACTGCAGCTCATATACGGGCTGGCTCGACCAGGGTAGTATTACCCTCTCACAGAAGACCAACGTAAAGTATAGCTATTATAACTGCGTTTCGTACGATGAGTGAGAAAGCCGGTAGCTCAACCTCCCTCCCCCTTACCTCTGTTCCACTCCCTTCCAGGTCGGCAACGTGCAAGCAATGCCTTTGGTATAAGCTACAGTGGCCCATACGCTTATTTGACGAGCTCGTTGGCGTGGTTGGCGTGATGGCGTCTTTCACGCTGCAGGTCGTAGGTTCGATTCCTACCCGGGACATGCATTTGTGTGCATGAACATGTCTATATGTCCCGAGTCTGGGTGTATATGTATAGTATGTATTTACAAATAAAAAAGTAGTATAGGTATGTAGTAATATCAGTTATCTGGTTTCCATAGTACAAGCTCTGCTTAGTTTGGGACAGGTAGCCGTGTGTAAAAAATGTCCCAGGATATTATATATTCACCACCTTAGTCAAAGAATTAGACGTGGTATGTATTGTACAAAGACACATACTTCCATTATACGTATGTACATTACATAGTCGCTGGTCTTATCGCTCTATACGTGTTTGTGCAATACTCTTACGCAATAGGAAATTTTACACAGTATAGAAAGTAATGATTTCTAATCTCATTGCCATTGTTATCTTAACATGTTACTTGGTGGTATAACGATTAGTTTTATGCAAATAAAAGAATAGTATTATCTGTAGATAAAATTTAGAAGTAGGCTAAGGGCGAGGCCCTACTAGCGCGTTGCGCTGCGTCGTC
The DNA here is from genome assembly GCA_947859195.1 of Drymonia ruficornis. NCBI lineage: Eukaryota > Metazoa > Arthropoda > Insecta > Lepidoptera > Notodontidae > Drymonia > Drymonia ruficornis. The sequence continues at coordinate 7,905,661 of OX401912.1, read as the reverse complement.
GCAACGGATCAAAGGGTCGACGGGCGAGAGACGAAGCGGGGGGGGGATGGTAATGCGCCAGTACAAAATGATGCGACGACGCAACGCAACGCGCTAATGGGGCCCGGCCCTAAGGCTTACCGGTAAGGCTGCCTTGCCTAGCAATGATGCGAGGTATTAATAATAATAATAATATCCTGGGACATTTTTTACACACGGCTACCTGAACCCAAACTAAGCAGAGCTTGTACTATGGAAACCAGATAACTGATATTACTACCTATACTACTTTTTTATTTGTAAATACATACTTAATATACATATACACCCAGACTCGGGACATACAGACATGTTCATGCACACAAATGCATGCCCCGGGTAGGAATCGAACCTAAGACCTGCAGCGTGATAGGCGCCATCACGCCAACCACGCCACGGGCCCGTCCAATAATTATATTATTGTCTAATAATTATGTGGGCTTTATAAATATGGCGATAAACAATTATGATGAACTAAGTTTCTCTCAGGAACTGGAGAGGGTCGTACTTCGGCGTCTTCGTTGGATACCACTGTCCTAGCTGGCAAAAGTAAGAGTAACAAAGTGTTTGAAAAATAATATTTTTAAATAGCTCTTTAGATGCTTATTTATTTCATTTTATTTATTGGAAAATATTTTATTTTTTGTTCATATTTGGAAATAGATTCGAATACTGAATACGTTCTTCCTATCGCCATGTAGTTGAACATAATAAAATACCTAAGCAAACGTTGACTGACTGTAAAACAAAAGAAACAATTACTTGCCGATAAAACCACAACACGAGTGTGCGAAATTCTAACGTCTGATAATAGAGTTGCACGCGTTATCAGTTAACTTGTGTAACAATTAACTCTAGGTTATGTATACCCGTAGCTCTACCGTGAGTTTTACGCCGATTTAGTGTATTTATTTACTACTTGGAGCTTTCGGCACTGACTGCTCCAAACAGTCCGTCTATGGCGGCCTCGACTGCTCCAAGTCGTCCTTATGTAGTTGTGTTTGTCTTTGTACGCGAACCGCTTCAAGCGGTCCGTATGCGGCGGGTCGAGCAGCTCTTTGCTGCCGGCATCAACCGCACGCCCGCGCCGCCGACTGAAACTTTAGCTGCGACTGCCAACGAACTGCTTGAGAGGTCCGTGTATTGCAAATGTCAATCGTCTGTCGGCACTGACTGCTCCAAGCAGTCCGTCTATGCCGGCGCTAACGCTAGTCACCAGCGTCTACGTAATTATATCAAAGTATACAATGCTTTCAACCACCCGGCAACCAAACACAAATAATGTAGTTTCTTTAACACCTGGACCTTGACGTAATAAATAAAAAATCATTGTCATACCCGACACACATGTATTTACACATTAAACACAGGTTTATGTAACTTCAATATCGTGATGAATCGAGTATCGAGTATAATTGGGAAGTTAAAAAAAAACAAGCACATCATCACGACTATATTCCCCGAAGGGGTGGGCTGAATACACTCTAGTGTACCCACGATTATATTTTTGTAAAAAAAAAAAATAATGTAACGTCACGACTTTTATCCCCGTTCGGGGTAGTCAGAAGCTTGAGTGGCCATACACCACCACATAGTGGAGGTATTAACCAACTCAAAGCCCACGTTTCACTAGATAGGTAGTCAGAACCCAACGTGACAGGTGGTGAACCGTGTCGCCGTGTATACAGGAACTGACTATTACCTAATCCCGAGGGTAGGTAGGTAGTATAGGTAGGTGTGTTTTTGACCAAATGTAATAAGGAGCGAACCCATGGAGACGGAAACTAAGCACCTAGATGCGCGCCCGAGCAGTCAGTTATACTTGGTGTCTGACCACGTTAACTTAACGTGGTCAGATTATCTGATTATTCGGATGCGGCAGCTCCAGGCTTGTAGACTCACCTCTGCAATTATGCCGGTCACATTCCCCCTGAGCCTTGAGTTTCTCTGGCCAACAACTCAACCGCCGAGAATTTATTATTTCACGAGGATAATATTAGGAGCCAGGCCCTCAAGTATCTAAACATGTTGTCAGCTATCTCCTAGCAGTCTTCTGGCCGACAACATGCCGACCGCCAAGAATGTACGATTATAATGAAGAATTTACGAGGATAATATTAGAGACCAGTGGTTTCACAATGGATAATTGTCAAGAGACAGAGGCCATTCGGGTCATAGTACGGTTACGGCAACTTCACAAGCCTTTCAAACGACATGCAATTTATAATTATGACGAAAACCAACGTAAATCCGATATTGTTACGTATAAACATTGGTGAGCGTCATTGGCCGTGCGTTTTCACCGTTGTCGGCACAACGCGATCTAATTCGAAAGCGATACGCCTTTCACCTCCCGACCGCGTGCGTTATGCCGACCGAACTGAATGGCCGCCGACCAATGATTATGCATTGTTTGTGTTATTATTCCGAGCATCATCATCATCAAATCACTTCACAGGTGAATTCAGACCTCGGCATTGAATCGTGCTTATATTATCTGCAGTTCTTCGCACTATAACAACAACTTGAACAACTCTGCGACCAGGTTGGCTACTAAGCATACGATAAGAAGATGAGTTCTTCGCATCGAAATTCTTGTAATTTTTTGGGCTAGATATTTGGGGCATCAGTTTCACCTACAGGATGACCAGCATTAAAGAGCTCTTCAGCTTGTGTCATAAGGCACCTTGAGGGAGGTGCACGCATGCCTAGGCTTGGATATCTTGAAGGGAGAAGATATAGTAACGGTGGAACGGAGATTTCCAGATATCTGGTAGAATCGGTATCTGTTCCAGACTAGCGTGAGTCAGACTCATCATCATCATCATCTCATCATCTCAGCCGAAAGACGTCCACTGCTGGACATAGGCCTCCCCCAAGGTTCGCCACAATGACCGGTCATGCGCTGCCCGCATCCAGCGGATTCCCGCGACCTTCACCAGGTCGTCGGTCCACCTTGTGGGAGGCCTACCCACGCTACGCTTTCCGGTGCGCGGCCGCCACTCGAGAACTTTTCGGCCCCATCGGCCATCCGTTCTACGAGCAATGTGCCCTGCCCACTGCCACTTAAGTTTTGCAATCCTACGGGCTATGTCAGTTACCTTGGTCCTTCTGCGTATCTCCTCATTCCTGATTTGATCTCGCAGGGAAACTCCGAGCATAGCCCTCTCCATTGCCCTTTGGGTGACCTTGAGCCTTCTTATGAGGCCCATTGTAAGCGGCCATGTCTCAGTGCCATAGGTCATCACTGGCAACACACACTGGTCGAAGACTTTCGTCTTGAGACACTGCGGTATTTGGGACGAGAAGATATTGCGTAGCTTCCCGAACGCTGCCCAGCCGAGTCGGATTCGTCGATTGACCTCTTTCTCGAAGTTGGACCTACCTAACTGGATGGTTTGTCCCAGGTAGACATAATCGTCGACAACTTCGAGTGTAGAGTCTCCGATCTTCACGGGAGCAGGTACAACACGGCAATTCGACATGATCTTCGTTTTGCCCATGTTCATTTTAAGACCAACTCGTTCGGAGGCTCTACTGAGGCCATCAAGCATCGTATTAAGGTCTTCTATAGTCTCAGCCATGACCACTATGTCGTCGGCAAACCGAAGGTGAGTGATGTACTCGCCGTTTATGTTTATGCCCAGCCCATTCCAGTCCAGAACCTTGAAAACGTCTTCCAGTGCAGCGGTGAACAGTTTCGGAGAGATAACGTCTCCCTGTCTCACACCTCGCTGCAACCGAATAGGTTTCGAGTTCTGGTCCTGTAAACGGACTGACATAGTGGCGTTTTCGTACAAACACTTCAGCACTTCGATGTACCGGTAATCGACTTGGCATCGCTGGAGAGACCGCAATACAGCCCAGGTCTCGACCGAATCAAAGGCTTTCTCGTAATCCACAAACGCTAAGCAAAGGGGGAGGTTATACTCCTCGGTCTTCTGTATAACCTGTCGCAGCGTATGTATGTGGTCTACGGTACTAAAGCCTTTACGGAAACCGGCTTGTTCGGGAGGCTGGAAGTCGTCAAACTTGCGTGCGAGACGGTTCGTTATGACCCTCGAAAACAGCTTGTAGACATGGCTCAGAAGTGAGATCGGTCTATAATTCTTCAGCAGAGCGTTATCGCCCTTTTTGAAGAAAAGAACCACCACACCTCTGTTCCATGCCTGCGGCGTTTTGCCCTCGAGTATGACGGAACCGAACAGCTTCTGAAGGGCCTTAAGGACCGGTTTTCCACCCGCCTTCAGGAGCTCAGCCGTTATTCCATCATCACCCGGTGCCTTGTTGTTTTTAAGCTGTTTAAGAGCCATACTAATCTCGTACAAGCTGACGTCCGGGATGTCTTCGGTATAGTGTCGGGTTAACCTAGCTCTTGGGTCGTTCGCCAGGTTTGTAACGGGTGTCCGTATTGACGTGTATAACTGTCCATAGAACTTCTCGATCTCTCTCAAAAGCTCTGGTTTGGATGAAACGATACTGCCGCCATCGGTTTTCAGTTTCGTTAGCTGGCTTTGCCCAATAGACAGATCTCTAGCGAACACTTTGGAGCCTCTGTTCCGCTCGATAGCTTCTTTAATACGCTCGGTATTAAATTGGCGGAAGTCACGTGTCAAGGACTTCGAGATCTGTCTATTGAGCTGCCGGTATTTAGACGCGTCATCCGAAGACTGCAGTACCATTTCACTCCTTTCCTCCATGAGCTTAGAGGTGTGATCCGAGATTTTTTTTGGTTCTGTTTGTACGGCGGGCCTTGCAGTACTTTGACCCGATCGTATGGACAGTTTCCACGAACCCGTCGTTACAATCGTCCACGCTACTCCCTAGGACATCGAATCGGTTTTGAAGTTCGAGCTGAAAGCTCTCGGGGTTTTGGATCTGGTTTGGTGCTGGTCGGAGCGTAGACTTCATCAGTCGAAACCTTTCAAGCTTTATGTTGAGATTCAATGTGCCTCTTACCAGTCGGTGATCACTACCGGTTTTGACCGCGTTGATCACAGAGACATCATTGAATACTTGCTTCTTCGTCGACATGATGAAGTCTATCTCGTTTTTAGTTGCACCGTCGGGGCTCATCCAGGTCCACTTCCTGTGCTCACGCTTCCTGAAGAAGGAGTTCATCATATAGAGTCCCTCCTTCTCCATGAAGCCTGCCAGTAGGTGGCCCCGGTGGTTACGCCGTCCAACTCCAAATTGCCCCACTCGCAGCTCATCACCGTCTCGTTTGCCCAGTTTCGCGTTGAAGTCACCCATGACAACGGTAAAGTGAGTTTTGGAACTATGCATGGCTCTAGAGATATCCTCATACATAGTTTCCACCTCGTCGTCGGAATGTGCCGATGTCGGAGCGTACACCTGAACTACTTTTAACGAATAACGTTTGGTTATTCGGAGAACAAGATACGCCACCCTAGTCGACACACTCTCGATCTTCACCACGTTGTTCACGAGTGACTTGTGGACGATAAACCCGACACCACCCTGGGACTGCTGGTCGCCCTCCCGGAAAAAGAGCAGGTTGCCGGATTTCAGAATTATCGAGTCCTCCCCCTCTCTTCGGACTTCAGATAATCCTACGATGTCCCATCGTACCCTGCTCAATTCTTCCTCAAGCTCAGCGATCTTCTCGTCGGTCCGCAGTGTGCGCGTGTTATATGTTGCCAGGTCCAATAGTCGGTTTTTATGGTAGCCATCCTGCCGGAGATTCTTAGCACCCCCTGCCCCGCCGTTACCATAGCCGCTACCATGGCCAGGACTAGCGAGGCTGCCGGGGACTGGGGGCCGATTCTTTGTTGTGACTTTCATTTGGGGGGTTTTGCCATAATCGCCACGCTTGGCAGACGGGTTGGCGATCGCAGTAGATATAATATGTACACGGAGGACGCTGCTGCCCATCCTCCGGTGAATCCCTTAGTCGCCTCTTACGACACCCACGGGATGAGATGGGTTGGTGCTATTCTGAGTGAGTCAGACTCAGACTGTTCTTTTGTGGAGAATCATCAGGGTGATACTATTGGTTCCTCAATAGGGTCTTCAGCAGAACTATGTAATATTGGGGGATGAAAACAGTAATGCTCTCTTATCGTGGTATCTAGATATGCTAAAGAAATTAAAATTATCCCTATCGTTCCCAACCTTATAAACCTACCTACATACAATATCTGCTTTTACCTCAGCGCACACGCTTCCGTAAATATAGGTACACTACCCACGTTATAGTGCATCTGTTTCGTCTAATTATAAAGGTGTTTGACTTTGACGTCTTCCCCAACTCATTGTTATTAGAATATGACACGATCCATTGGAAATGCGTGTGGGCAGATCTGACGCGTGGAAAATCAGTTGACAAGTTGCCTGTGACTAACTAAAGAATATTTTATTGGTGATAGAGTCAAACTTTAGTCAATTAACTGCAGCTCATATACGGGCTGGCTCGACCGGGGTAGTATCGCTCTCTCACAGAAGATCGGCTTAAAGTAGCTATACAGCTGCATTTTGTACTATGAGTGAGAGAGCCGGAAGCCCAACCAACCTAACCAACCAACCCAAAACCACCAGAATTAGTCATAATATGGTGTGACAATTTCTACTTACATTCTCAAACAGGTACAATTGTTTTGCGCAAGGTTAAGTATATTTCCTTAATGCCACATTTTCCAAAAGCTCCATAGAAAAGGTCTTGCACAAACGATCACGGGATGCATTAGAACCTGTAACAGCAAAAATAATAATAAAACCATGCCGAATAATAAAAAAAACGTTCAATGAATAACATGGATTGATTAGATCAAGTGTTTTGATATAAATAAATGTTGTCTAACTAAGTGGTACATTTAAAGACATGTAAAAACTAAGATAGGACATTGATACAAGGAATGATTTCAATTTAGTTTTTCTATGTCGTTACACGTGTTTCGATAATTGTGTTTTTATCGCACCTACGAAGCTATATGGGCTTTCAATTGAATAATAATTTGGTGGGTTATTGAATTTAACGTTTTATGAATGGAGTGCTAATTAGATCAAATAACTTATTAAGCCTAATTAGAGCGTATCTAAATTCAAACGAAGAATAGAAATGGGCGATAATAGATCTGAACTTATTTATATTTACGGCTGTAAACCTAATTATTGAAGGCTATCCACTGTCACTGATAGATTAGGCGTTAACATATATGTAACCTAGGTTTTTTAAATATTCTTACAGTAAAACAGATTAACTATTTAAACCGACAGTCAAGGGGATATATTTTAAGGCGGATGATACTGATAATTTAGGTTTTCATGGGACTAGGCCTGCCACACACTCCCACTACTGTTACTCCTGTAAGCCAGGATCGACAATGGTGTCCAACAATGACGCCAAGGTTTGACCCTCGACGAGTCCCGGGGAAAAGCTAAGTTGCCTTGGAACCCGCATAAATTTAATCAAAAGAAAGATTTGGAGGCGTTTGGACAAGATCATATCCACTTATTCACTAATTTGGGTTTATAAAATACAAACCAACCGTATTTTAAATATCGTTGACCTATATTGAAATGACCATGAGTCGGACTCCTGACACGCGTTCATTAACTAACTACAATGCTTAATCGAAGATATTAGAACTGGTGACCTATTAATACCAATGTCATTGCTTTTAATCATTCGTCAATATGACTATACTGTCTTTATACCGGCTCTGTTTATCCTACCAAAAATTTTAGTACCTATTTCACGAAGTTTTTCACCGTCATTGTTGATTTTTTGTTGAATAAAATAGGTTTATTTTTTAAATTCAAGACAGTGCTTTAACTGAGCAAAGCTAAAAACTTCCGCATACAGCATTCAATATTGGTGTTCTATAAGAACAAGTAACAAGTAATCTTCGTTATTTAAAAATACTCGTTACTGGTTTCTCTGATGCATGGCAAAAAAAACAATAAAACAAAAATCTTGATTTGATTTAAATCGTCTATACGCCCAACCGTATTTTAATTTACATACAGATTTATGTACGTATCTAGTTAACTATAAACGCTATAAATCTCAGTTGTTTACAGCTCAATAAAACTAGGCCCTTAGCATTAAATGAGGTGTGATAGAGTAAGGAGTGAGCATCAACTTACACAGTGAAAGTCCACTTTCTTGCCGTCTTGTCTCACTGCGGTACTGATAAACAAACGCAATAACACTGGAAGAGACTATAACGAACGATTCATTAATAAAAAACGTGGGCTTAATAGGTTTTAATGTATGGTAACTGTTTTTGGGTATGTTATTAAGGAGAATCTATGGCTTCATTACGATATAGGAAAAAATAAACGTGGTAAGATTATTTTAGACAGATGTAGTAGTTGAGATGTAAATTGAATAATATTGTTGTATAGATAGTCATTGCGTTTATTTAATTTGCGTACTTGTTTTATGTTTTTGTTTCACCATTTTCACATACACTTTAATTTGTTTTTTAAATGCATCAAAATAAAGTTACTTAAAGTAAAATAAAAATAATTTAAACGAATGTTTAAAAATTATATTAGGATTTTTTAGTTTATGTGATTGCAAATTTAAAATTACTTAAATAAATTATTACTTCTTTTACAAAATAGATTTCTGAATTCGATCTTATTATTGAGACATAAGCAATTAGATAAAGTTAGATAATTTCAATTGACTGATAAACTCGGAATTTCAATTTGGTTATTCTAGCAGCTCTACATCCGTGTTGTTCACTATAATTGAGCAAAACTCGTGTGACGGTTTTCCCTACGACACTGTAGGTTAATGTATTGTCGCTTTCTTGCCTTCGTCCGTCGCATCGCTAATTGTGCGATTGTTAACCCACTAATTTTAATCTCGTATTGGTTTTAGAAAATGTTAGACCGATTCTCGTTCGGTGTAATTGCTATGTTTCACTTGTATGGCCAGCATTTTAAGTAGTTGGTGAAAACCAATTTGATTTAATTACTTTCTGCTCCATGTTGATTATGTTTGAGTAAACGAGTGGAATTTTAATTTAATGATGAACAACTAGAAAATATGACAATAACGATAGCGAAAGGGAAATATTTTATCTCGAATTAGTACATGCGTCCAGATGAGCAATCAGTTTTAACGTCTGACCACGTAACATATTTTCTAGGTGAGGCAGTAGCTCGTAGCTTGTGGACGCGCGCTATTCAAATGTTTATGCTTATTGTTTTTGTTGTTTTATGCTTTATAAACCCCAAATTCAGAATACATAAATGTGATAATTACTTTTTTTTTTTAAACTAAAATTTCTTGCAGAAGTTACAATTATCTAAAACAGACTACAAAAATGCCAAAACAATTCTATGAAAACTCGGAGTTTTTTAGCATAATAAAAATATGTAGGCATATTTTTAACCATATTAAAGTGATTGTCTTGTAAGCTTTAATATGGCGCACTGTACATTACTGTACATTAATGACCATGAATATTTATTTGTTAGGGCACTGCTCCATATAAATTTCGGCCATGTCCTTTGAATAAGTAGCGTTCGAGTATTCAGTGCATAGTCCTTTATTTAACGTGACCTAGGAAGGTGCCAAACAAGAAACGATTTCCACACTGCGGTATAAACAAAGCATTGAATGCAGCAAAACATCCGTACACAATTAACCTGTCTACCCAAAAAAGATGTCCTTACCGAAAATAGTATTGATCTGGTAAATTCTCAAACAATAAATTAACAAAACTGAGGTCTCACAGTCGATTGAAGTCCAACAATCATTGGCAAGCATTCAAGTTCGCACGATGTACTAAATATTTACCTGTGTGCAGCAATTCGGCGTCCATCAGCTAAATTGTATGTTAACTCCACTTCACTCGATCGTTGGGAGATCGGTTGCATCTCAATTTCGCCGGTTATTGAAGTCAGACGTACTTTTTTCTGATAGCTGTTTATAATTAGAGTGCTGGTGTTTGGCATACATTTCATTGAATATCGTCACGTTGGCGAGAGACGCGAGTGTTTACATCGGCGGACAGCTTGCCAGGCTATTAATTTTTCACCTTTGCGCGTCTTCCCTATCGTTGGTATGTCGGCTGCTTTCAGCGTTTCGTCCGGTCGTGACAAATGTTTCATTTGGCTAATTGTAGCTTTCTTTCTTTAATTATTTATTGGCAGTTGACATACTTTCTCATACATATAAATAAACTCAAACTGAATAGACTGTACTTTTCACTCACTCACCAATTATTTTGAGGACAAATCACATTTATAATACGTAGGTATGTACGTCACATGCTACCAGTATTTATGTTATCTCAATAAATCTGGCGTTTAGAAATGTTGTTCGACCCCGTTCTGATTACAAGGACATCCCTTAAGAAAAAATGTTGTTTTTCATTTGTTTTCATGAGGAAAGTTCGTTTCCCTTATCCGGTTAGTCATGATAGCCTGTAAATAGAACAGGAGGAGAGTTGTAAGGATTATGGAAGGAATCGATGGACAATGAGGTTACGAGCCGTGGGCCCGAATGGCACACGAGACACTAAGTGCTCGAAGAACAGAAATGCAACTCGACATCATCATACTGAAATTCATTTTTTTTGTTTATTTTCTTTTTGTACATTCCATTATGGATACGTGTATTCATAGTTAAGTACAGTAGGAGAATCTATCTTTAAGAGAAATATAGGGGACTTCTATTTTTTAGGTAACTTAGTTGTGAATATTAACTTTAACTTGGACGAGTAAATTTTAGTAGTCTTCAAAAGTAAGTACATTATTATCTAATAAAATCACTCTCAAAACATAATGATCAAGCTTCTTTCGAAGACACACTTTCCTATAAAAATAGATATTTTAATTTTAACAACGCTAAAACATGTCATTGGGGTTAGCCGATCCACATCGAGGCGTTCGAACTACTTACAGATTTAAACAGACAGGTCGGAAGCGAATCGCCGATCCGACCGATGCGAATATCTATCGCGAATATCCTCAAAGCGGCTGTGTGCGTGAGTCACGTACCAATCATTTATATAAAGTTGAATTACTGTATATCTATCCACTGTTCAAGAAGCGTTGTAATAAGGTCGCGGACGCGGCTGCGTGGCGCCGCCGGTCGACGCCCCGCACCCGCTACCTACTAAGTGAATTATATTGTAATCTTTAGCTATTTATGTATACGTATATAATTCCAAGACCGTCGTTGAATCAAGGGAAAATGATAGAATATATCACCCGCTTGTTAGCGCATGCAAATTGCAATGGTTGAGGATAAAAATGTTTGTAGACGTTTACGATCTACAAAGAAGATGATTTCTGTTACAGTCCAGTACTGAGTAAAATATTGCGGGATGGTTCATAAGGATCCAGCCCCAAAAGGCTTTTTGTGATTGGCTCCACACGGCCTGATAAGGGATAGAGCTCCGCGAATAAATGAGATGCAGTCTCATCTAACTGTATTTTTCTACATCTCCATCTCTATAAATCGGGCCAGATCAAGTAGAGCAGGTGTCTATGCGCTTCCTATTAGCGTTCCTATTGCCCGTTATGAGCTGCAGTCAATTGGCTACAACTTGGCTCACCACCAATACATACGCTTTACATGAGTTTCTTTATCTAAGCTTGTTCTTCGTAGGACGAACCTACTGTTATAGCGAAAATTTTGCTTCCACTGGCCCACTCATCATGAGTCTCATCATCTTCCCATCATCTCCGAAACGATGGCTACGGACTTGAAATTTGATAATATGTATGATATTATTTCGGCCTCCAGGTCGTTACTAAGAAAGGACTTTACGCTGCGTATGAAGTCGGGTCACAACTTTGTAATAAATAACAGTTCCAGTTTTTGTAGGCAAGACATATTCATGTCAATAAATCTATAACTAAATAACATTATTATTCGTATCGTAGGCGCTTTGATATCGGCCGTTTATTCCGAGCGAGATAATAGCATAATTGATACATAATATATTTAAACTAACCGTGTTCCTATTAAGACATGTCTCAGCTGCCGTGTCTGACCGACGGGACATAAATAATCATATTAAAATAACCAGTCTTCCGGCGATCGGAGGTGAGAATATTTTCGCCCACGTTTACGTCTTTTTATCGTCGTAATTGTTTGTAGAGTGATGTAGAGGCATCTAAATACGAAACAGTGGCAACTCTATCTTGTTTTAGTCACCAGCCCATCTAGAAAACTGGCTGTCTTCTACCAGCGTTTCTACAAATCGCTACGCTTTATCTATGGAAAGGACATAGTTAGTTAAGTCACGTGATCTATCGTCTTGTAATGTCATTTCTATACATTTAAGCGTAGCGATTTGTAGAAACGCTTGTAACTGAAGCCACTTGTCTAGAGGGGCAGAGGAACTAACCAAATAAAAATATGACGTTGACGCTAGCGACTAACGACTTATAGTAAAAGTATATCGTACTCATGGTAGAGTTATAAAAATCACACTCGCAGATAAACTATATAATAAGGCGTGGTTAAACTATTTTTCTGTTTGTTTATAAGACGGTTCGTAATACTCAGGGACATTAGAAATCAAATCGTTTAAATATAATGAAAGAATCGTAAAATTGTAATTAACACTGACTCTATATTTATGATTGCATGTCTGCATGTAACAATGAATACTAGAGTACTTTAAATATGAGTACTTTAAACATTTTCCTTGAATAAACTTTAATATTGACAAGTATATTTTTGATGTAGAGTCGGTCATGAGGTCCGATTTCTGGGTAATTAGATTTTCTGTAAAAAAGTTTGCAGTGACAGCTGACGGATAGATAAAAGGATGAAACTTCTAACACACCTCATAGCGTTTGGTCAGGACTCAGGTTTAAAAAACTTATGCACTCATTTCCTTTTTACGTAAGGCTGCCGCACAGACGAACTTCGTCTGTCGCTTCTACGTAGAGTTCCGACAACCACTGCGCGTAGCGGATAAAAGCGTGTTCATGCAGATTGCGCGTGACGCAGTCTAATGACGGAGCATGGATAGCAAGAAATAATATATAATAATATATAGTATTAAGATTCACAAGTAAAATTGTATCAATACATCTGTACCTCAGTCAAAAGTTCTACAGCACATTAAATAACTGAGTTACATAACTTTGTATATGGGACAAAAGACAATCGCAATAACTATTTGCTTATTCAAATCTAGGCGTGACACCCATTGTTATTCGTACCGCAATGCATTGCCTTGCAAATGACATCTTCGTAATCACAAATTGGGTTCCATGACCTGCCCGAGGATCCCCACTTCCGGCGCGACGGCGCGTGCGACGGCGAGATCACTTCCGCCCGGGCCACTTGCGCGCGCGCAGCTGATAATGATAAGAAACTGGGCCACTACACTAGTTGTTGTTACCTGTTTGAGGTGTTTGCATTTTTTAGCATACGACGCGGAATGTTTTTTTTTTTTGTGTGGCTTTTAGAAATACCGAGTTATCATCCAAAATACTCTCAATACTCTCAAAAGCACCAACTATTTATTTAAAGCAACCTTAAAAATGTTCTGTGCCGCTCATATGACCGATTTCGTAAATAAGAATGACATTGATACGGTGCTTTCTCGATGACGATACGATTATGTTAGTATTCCATTCCCATTATGTACTCAAACCAAGTTTGAGACGTTGTATTTTTGTAGGGTGCGTCATAATAAAACAGCTCTCAAATTTGAGTGGCATTTGAGTATTCAACGATACTTTTGTTTGAAATTGACTGTATCCTAATACTAGAAAATCACTGATTACAATCTGCGTGGATAGTCCGGTAAGTATGTAAGGACTTCCACAAAATAGTGACGAAGTCGTGACAATCGCGGACATCCCGGAATCATCGGGTTCCGTTTAACAATGAATCATATTGAGAAGCTTACCTTAGTGCATGAGTAATGTCAGCAAAAAAGGAAAGATATTGACGCATTCTATCGACCTCATAATATATATTAAGGAAAGAAGATGTCCTGGGCGGCGGCTTCCACTTACCATCAGATGGACTGTCTGCCAGTGGGCCATCCTTGGCAATAAATAAAAAAAATATAAGATTGGAAGACCAAAACTAAACCTTCCTTTTTTAAATAATGGAAATCCCACGGCCCTGATGGGGAGGCATGCGGGTTATGCCGGACTCTTACCGGCTAAATCCATCATTCTGTACCCTCTCTGTGGTAAGTGCCGGGGACACGGGAACGAGTTAGCATACATCCGCGAAAAACCTAAACCTTCCGAACCTAAACCTTAGAGCTTCATAGGCAAGAGTCAAGACCGTCGTTGTAATTACTTGCTTTTGATAGTAGCTTTTTCTGCGTGTCACATTACGGAAATAAAAAATAATAAGTCATGGTAGAGCTAGACTTTATGATTTGTGATAGAGTCGTTTAAAGGTGATAATGGTAATGGTTTAATGGTGATATTTGACTTTAATTAATAGCTATTGACAGCCAGGAGTGGACAGCAAAGGGCTGATGATGATTATGATGAATAACTATTATTGGATAGGTGATAACTATAGACTCTAGACAGCTGTAGCTTCAGTGGACTAAAATGATATCGTTAGTCAAAGTAATAAATCAACTTCACTTAACCACCACGTTAAACTTCCACATTTTTATGAATGCAATTAAAATAAGAATTTTGATAATGTCACATGGCAATGTTCGACATTTAAAACACCTGTCTCATAGTGCCACGTGCGAATATTTCTATAAATATAAAGAGTATTAGATGTATATTACTAGCATTAATCTCAAGGTTGACCATTGCAGGGCAGAATCCTCTGATTACTTGTTTTAACCAACGAGAGCGCCGAGCATGGTAGCATTTTAGCAGAGAAAAATTACTGGTCTCTATATTATTTTTGTGAAATCTTCATTATAAATCCTAAATTCTTCAGCGGACTCGAGGGCCAGTTGTCTGTATTGACGTTTTCAAATACCGGTCACCCATCTCTGACTGACCTGCAAGAAGTAAATGGGAGAAGAAGAGCACTGAAGGAGACATAGTTTTTTTTTTTTTTCAAATACGGTATGGTATGACACAAAAAAAGAGTATAGCCTTAACAAAGACATTAGCAAGAAAGGGAGATATTTGACCGTTCAAAATAGTATGTTCTACTAAACGGAGCATGGACACAGTAACACTCACTCGCTCGGTATTGGCAATACCGCTCATCTTCTGTTGAATAATATGCATCAAAATACCTTTAAGTTGACTGTCGAATTGCGAGTGCGATAACAGCTGTATAAATAAACTTCGCTGCTTGTAGTAGTGCGCTGAGCATAAGTCTAGTTATTATAATTTGTTATATTAGGAGGTAACATCTGCTAAAATAATACATCAATGATACTTAATGATTTAATTCAATTCAACAGTAGTATAGTGCTCAATTGTGCAAGTATTTCACGCTTGTTAATAATTGTTCAGTTATCGCTTTTTAATTAGCGTTATCGGCTGATGACATAAGCCACATCAGTGACGTCGGCCCGTTTCGCATCACTAGCCGCCGGACGTGTGCAGAACAATAAAATACAGACGATTACGAAATATTTATGTAATTTGAATACATTTGCACAACAATTTGCTATGTACTTACTTGCCTTTAATGTCGGTGGAAACTTTATGCAACGAAAAAAAACAATCTAGCGCCCTATAAATTGGTTTAAGTATAACGATTGCCGAGGCAGGCCCAAGAAACGTTGCAGCGTTGGCGTGACGACCTGGATGCATTTCGTAACAACTGCCAGAAATGGCCAATGACAGAGAAAAGTGGAGAGTTGTGAGGAGACATTTGCCCAGCAGTGGGATAACGTGGGTTAGTAAAAAAAAATACAAAATATAAATATGACGATACGCTGGTATGTAATGATCGCAGTAAAAATAAAATCACAAACAAAAGGGTATATTAATTATTTCAATTTCCAATGATCAAAATAAATCTCGCCGTTGCAGATATGTAATTAAAAGTGCCTCTTGTCTACCTGAAGATTTAATTTTTACAAGGTGCAATATATCCATACATTTTACCGTTCACGTATCAAAATGTTTAATATTGTCTTCTTCATTATGCGAATACACCCTTAGGTTATACAGGATGTTAGAAGACGAGGGACGTATTTAAGGAGGGTATCCAGTATTCGATCCTCATTCCAAATATGTATTTAAAAAACATATTACCTTAATTTTTTATTACCTAATTATCCAACAAAAACAAACCGACATCAAAAAAAACCTGGTGCACTAAAAAGCCTGAAATAATATTTCTATTACCACCTCTGCCTACCCCTTCGGGAAAATCAGACGTGATGGTGTGTTATCGAGTATTTGGGGTCGATGCCAATCTATCTTCTTACTTTTATAGTAGGTAGACTTGGCATACCAAGATTGGCACCGACTCCAAATACTCGATAACACACCATCACGTCTGGTTTTCCCGAAGGGCAGGCAGGAAGGGTAGGCAGAGGTGGTAATAGAAATATTATTTCAGGCTTTTTAGTGCACCAGGTTTTTTTGAAGTCGGTTTGTTTTTTTTATAAAAATAACTTTATTTCACGATTTGTAGTGGCGCCATACCAATGAACATTTTGGCATATTGAACCGTATGAAGTAAACCCAACAAAAGGTAACTGCTGTAAAACGTTGAAGAATTCCCTCGACTGTCTATGGTCTCCATCATCAGACCTGTAATGGCACTTATAAACCATATGGGTGCAAAGCTCTCATCAATAGAAATTAATTAAGTCCAAACACAAGGTAGCTACTGTAAAACGTTGAGGAGTTCCCTTGACTGTCCTTCGTCTTCATCATCAGACCCCTAATGACAGTCACAACCCATCTAGGTCTAAAGTTCTCATCAATACAAATTAATCAAGCCCAAACACCAGGTAATTGCTGTAAATCGTTGAGGAGTTCCCTCGACTGTCTTTCGGCTCCATCATCAAATCGACTCCAGACCTTCATAAAATAGTAGTGCTTTAAAATACTTAATGAAAAAAATTACAAACGCACCAGTCGCCCCTACGATTTTCGAAGGTTCCCCTCGATTTCTCTGGGATGCCATCATCAGATCCTGGTTTCCTTATCATGGTACCACTCCTGGAATATCTCCTTTCCAACAAAAAAAGAATCATCAAAATCGGTTCATAAACGACGAAGTTATACGCGAACACACATAAAAAACAAATATATATATACAGGTGTCCCAAAACTTTGCCACATGGAGGGGAAGTACCTTAAATATTGTAGATAGATAATTTTACTGAATGAAGACTTCATTTTTATTTTAAAAACAATACGAACTGCATTCAAAGATTTTTGAAAACTCGCTTGCCACACTCGGGAATCGAACCGGCTAAAATCCGAAAAAATAACATCCTGTTCTTTTATGGCATCAATCGATAGGATCAATAATAAGAACCAAATTTCTCTAACAAACATTACTTCCCCTCCATGTGGCAAAGTTTTGGGACACCCTATATACGGTCGAATTGAGAAACCTCCTCCTTTTTTTTGAAGTCGGTTTAAAAATACGGATTAGTCAAAAATTCATTAATGAAGTATCAAGGGAAACCGGATTAAGATAATTTACACCAGGAAAATATCTTTGATAGGACAGCAAATCTGCCACCGTTGTCGAGTTACTGGTGTTATGAACTCTGAACCTTAAATCAAGTAGGTACCTACCTATTTGAAATATTTTTCTTTTTAGGGTTCCGTACCCAAAGGGTGCCAACGGGACCCTATTACTAAGCCTACGTTGTCCGTCTGACAGCGGGCTGTATCTCACGAACCGTAATAGGTAGAGAGTTGAAATTTTCACAGAATGTGTATTTTTGTTGCCGCTACAACAGAAAATACTAAAAATAAAATAAATTTTAAGAATAAAAGGGGTAACAAGAAAATTAATTATTATTGACGTTTTTATTCTACGGTGGTACAGAACCCTTTATGTGCGAGTCCGACACCACTTGGCCGGTTTTTATAAATACTCGACTTACTGTAACTCAATGAGGGCAGAAATATTGCTCGCCAGCAGATCTGAAGGGCTAGACAAGTGGCTGACGTCTACAAGCGTTCATTGAAATCGCTACGCCTCATCTATGGAAATGATATAAGTCACGTAATCTCAAGCGAGATCTTCATAGCGACTTGTTGTTGATTTACATAGCGACGTTTGATATTTCCATACATTGTGAAGTTTATTTTATTCTATTCGATTAGCGTTCATGCCACTTGGCTAGCCCTTCTGGCGCGGCATGCGGCGGGCGGGGGCGGCGGGGTCTGCGAGCGGAGCGGGGCGCAGCGCGGCGGCCATGCCACGTACGCCTAGTAGCGTTAGCGACTGCAACCGAGATGGACGTATTCTGATATGGCGCTATCCAAAGTGACTCTGCTTTGCCTTGAAAGCAGTTCATATTTTACGCTGGATATTTTGAATTCGAGGGAAGGAGTGCACGAAGTGAATAAAGAGCGATATAAGTATGGTGAATTCAGCGATTTATACGAAGAATATAGGAAATGTCCAGACAAATTTTATGAGTACACAAGAATGAGCGTAGAAACTTTCGATTATATTCTTCAACACATAAAAGTTCATTTACAACAGCACCTCAGATCAAAAAGGGTTGTCACCAATTCAGAAAAGTTGTTTCTCACGTTAAGGTAAATATAAAACAAACATAATAATAACTTTATTTATTTACTTTACATCCTCACAGATATATGCATCTCCATACATACTCATAACCATTTCGTCCATCAAAACTTGGTTTATTTTATTTCGCACCCGCATTTTCTGAATGGACGTCATTTTTTGCATTTCAGGTAAAAGGCTCATAAGGTAATAATAATCATCTGTTTTTTCAATATCTGGTGTATTTTGATGAGGGTTATGACTTTGTCTAGCAACTTCCTGTTCTAAGATTTTAAGCTTTTTTTTTTCGATCTCTAAATATTCAGCCCGAAAATCATTTGCATTTCCCCGTTTTCGTGTATCCGATTGTGAATTAGGTTGGGTTGGCCAATCTCGTGATCGGGAAGGCGCTGAAGGTGACGGCAGCGGCGATGACGTAAATTGTACTTCACATCGAGAAGAGGTGTCTAAGTCTTCGTTTTCATATTCTTGCAGATTGGACTCGTTTTCTGTTGGCATTAATTCTTCTTTTAAAAAGCTCATCATGTTAAAATATTTCCATTGCGATGGACTGTCGTCATCGGTAAGGGGATCCCCTGAGCGCGAAGGCGGATTCTTTTTTAGTTCTCTTCGATAGGCATCCTTAAGATTTTTCCATTTCTTCTTTAATGTTTCAACTGAAATTAAAATTATATGAGTTTGTTAATAATATAATCATACTGATATTTGTTTCAGGTATCTTGCTCATGGGATATCGTTCAAGTCACTGTCGAATTCATATCGCCTTGGTCGGAGTACAGTTGCCAAAACAATTTACCAAACATTAAAAGCCATATGGAAAGGCTTAAGTCAACTTCATATGCCGCAACCAACACAAGGGGATTTAATAAAAATATCCGAAGATTTTTTTTCGAAATGGCAATTTCCTAACTGCATAGGCTCGATAGGTGGAAAACATTATCGTATTATGAAGCCCCCAGATAGTGGCAGTGAATATTACAATAATAAAAAGTATTTTTCATTGGCACTGCAAGCAATTTCGGATGCTGACTACAAATTTGTTGCTATCGATGTTGGTGGAAAAGGACGTGAAAGCGATGGTGGTACTTTTCATTTTTCTATTTTAAACAAGTTGCTAACCAATAATCGCTGTAATTTACCGCCACCTCAGAAGCTGCCTGGCTCGAATGTAACGTTGCCTCACGTTTTAGTGGGAGACGAAGCTTATCCTCTAAAAACATATTTAATGCGCCCCTATCCATCTGGCAATTTGGACAATGAGAAAAATAACTACAATAAAAGATTGTCAAGAGCTAGAGTTACAATTGAGTGTGCCCTCGGTATTTTGTCAAATAAATGGCGTATTTTTATGAAGTCCATTGAAACCAATACAAAACATGCAAAACTGATTATAAAAGTCGCATGTGTCCTACATAATATTGTGAGGCAAAAGGTCGGAAACAATGATAAAGACTTTAGGGAAATTATGATCAATTTATCAAACGGCAATAATACAATAACTAGATCCCGGCGCAATAATCGAGCCACAACACGTGCAATCGTAATACGCGATCAGTACAGAAATTACTTTGCAGATAATCCAATTTAATACACTATTATAAGTTAATTAAACTTACCTTCATGTTCTGGAAAACTTTGTTTTATTTCTTCCCATAACCTTTTTACTACATTATTTTTAAACTTATGTTGTGGATGTGTTGACATCCATATAGGCGGTCGGTTTAAAATTTCCGTAATAAAAGCTTCTGTATTCATATTCCGCAGAATTCCGCTACAAATTCGTTTAAAATATGTTTTGTTCGACTAGTCGCCGCTCACTTCGTCACTGCGTTATCGCTGCCCGCACCGCTCTGTGTCGTGGCATCGCATTGGGTCGCCCGCACGTTTGTACCCTCCACGCCCCGCGCCGCGCGCCGCGTCGCCGTCGCGCGCCGCTGCAGCCATTCGCTCGGCACGAATCGCTCGCGTTACCGCCGAGTGCGGCATCTCGTGGCGTGATTCAACATTAAATATTTTGTTCTTACCGCTCGCCGCGCGCCGCCACGCGCTAAGCTGTCGCTGATAGCGGCGAGGTCGTGGCCAGGCTGGGGTGGCCCACTTCGCGAAACTTTTGCAGTATTTGCAGTTTTCTCTGTCATTTATGGATGTTTTATTTTATCTATAATTTTCGTTACGTGTAAGCATGAACATGGGCTTGAATACGTCCCTCGTCTAACCTAACATCCTGTTTAGGTTAGGTACCCTGGAATCCCCAAACCTAGTGCCTATAGCGACTGTAGCCTAGGGGTGAACAGGTTGGGCTAGCAATCAGAAGGTCCCAGGTTCGATCCCCGGTCGGGCAAGCACCAATGGATGAATATTCATCTATGTGCATAATTTACAGTTCACTGACGGTGAGGGAAAACATCGTGAGGAAACCTACCTATCCCTCGGGATTAGGTAATATTCAGTTCCTGTATACACGGCGACAAGGTTCACCACCTGTCACGTTGGGTTCTGACTATCTGGTGAAACGTGGGCTTTGAGTTGGTTAATACCTCCACAATGTGGTGGTGTATGGCCACTCAAGCCTCTGACTACCCCCGAATGGGGATAAAAGTCGTGACGTTACATTTTTTTTTAGTGCCTATACCAGGAGTGGACTACGTCAAAAATCTAGGCTTCTGACGCTTAATTCAAATGGTCTGTAATTCTGTACCGACGGGATGGCTATGTATTAAATTTGTTTCACTCACTTTTTGCTATAAAAAATACCCCCAAAGAGGACATGACAAGACTAGTTAAACCACGAGCATGACTTACGCCACTATTTGGTTTTACCGGTCATTTTGTTTATCTACGTTATATCTACGTCCTGTTGCAAAACGTTTGCTCACAACCTTTAGTTTTCCTCCCATACGTCATCTCTGTGGATACACAATAGTGTATTATCGTTGAACCCAATTGTATTTGATTTTAAACTTTAAGTACACAACTGAAGACGGTTTAATTTGCAAAAGAATAGTCTTTGCAGTTAGTGCATAATTGTAAATCTGTTTCTTATTTATGTAAGTACTGACGCTATGGTTTTCCATGAAACAATGTTATGACGTATGCCGCATTCACGGTGTTCCATTGAATCGTTAATAAAAACATTGATTTTCCAGATAACAAACTCAGTTTGTCAGGTTATGAAATAATTAGTTATTTGCGCGTGCATTTTCCTTATGTAAGTAGGTAAGGGGGATTAATATAAACCGACCTCATTCTGAATATTGAAGGACGATTTAAAAGATAATTTCCATTTTGACGAAGCATTGATAATAACTTTCGTTACGCATTTTGTTGGTAAATTATATTTTTTTACAGCATATAGGTATTTTCTGTTTTACACTGTTTTTGACTTAAGTACCGATGGAATGATGAAATAACTGTGTCAAGAACTGAAGAGAATCAACTCTCGTCGACCCCTGGAGTCCGAAATATTTATCAAGATTCTATTTCTCGAAGAAGATTTCTTGTACTTGTAAATTAAGTTTAAGCTTCGGGTTCTACCATAATGTCGCTGCGTCGCCGTCGTCGCGTCGTATGGAAAGCAGTCCCGTTATCCGTATTCATCGGATGAAATAAAATTTAAAACGGTAATGATTTCTCGCTTTCACGAATTCACGAAGTACAATTACGACGTCTATAAACATGTACGTGCGATCATATCAAGGATGGTGCTTTCGTCACGCGTTCGGACGGTCGATTGAGTCATTGCTTGTGTCGAGTTCGCTTTAACTGTGTCAGTGTGACCGTCGCGGAATAGAATCAAGGCTGCGCGATATGGATCGGTACGCCGTAAAACACCTGTGTCCGCCATCTTGTTCGATTTTTGAAATTTAGAATATACTATTGTTTAACAATTTGCATGTGCGCCCACGCCGTCGGCGCCGTAACGACTGCAATTGTCATTTTGACAGGTTTCTGCTAACCATCTCAGAATATTTAGTGTTGTTCATTAAATCCACGAAAAGGGGTTACTTTTGATTCTATTATGTATTTATTTAGAAAATAGAAACCTATAACCGTCACCGTGAAACTATTTAAAACAACATTTTGACGTTTCCATGACAGGAATGGAGATTTGTAGGGCGTTTTTCAGTCACGTGAACGAAGGTTTTTTACAGATAATCAGGGGGCTTACCACGACCTCTTATCGTGATTCAATTATAGGAACGTTAATAATCTATCGTCATATCTAAAACGTACAAAATATAGTCCTGGGGCCCTACCACGACCTCTTATAGCAGTATTGTTTTAACGTTTCAGCGACTTTTTGTGCAATGACGTTTCTTATTGTCATGACAATAAGGTACGTCAAAAAATAAATAATTTAAAAATAAATAATTAAAAAAATTAAAAATACGACTGCTCTGCCAAAAAATGAACTAATAAAAAAGTATGAAACAAGTGCAGTGTCATTGCAGTCGGGGGCCTTCTTAGATAAAATATGTTCCACAGAACGGTCCCCCGACTGCAGTGACACTGCACTTGTTTTATATTTTTTATTTAGTGAATTTTTTGGCAGGGCAGTCGTATATACAACATGTTAAGAAAACCCTGTCCGAGCCGAAACCGGTAATTAGGTACCCCAATCACATGACCATTTAAAATAATAAAAAAAAAAAACATGATAGTAAACATATTAATGAACATTTAAAGTGCAATTTTTTTTTGCCTTTTTCCCACATAATGTAGCTAATTTTAAAAATATGACAACACCGTTACCGGAAGTAATTATGTTAGATCGTGTGGCGTCACCTCAGACCACAAAGTATGTGATGACGTCATTTTATGAAAAATTGTTTTTATGTAAACGGGGTATTTGTATTACAAAAAAATATGGAAGGCCCTTGCCCAGCAGTGGGACACATACTATGCCAAAAAAATGAAAAAAAAAAATTTGAAAAATTAAAAAAAAAAAAATTAAAAAAAGGTTTTTTTTACAAAAATGGAATCTAATCTCGATACCCAACAATACGTTTTCGGGTCGGACAGGGTTTTTTTAACATATTGTATATTTTTTTAAATTATATTTTTTTTTCATTTGTAATGGATAGCATAAGGATATGATATGGGTGTGGTAGCTAAGAATGTAGATGTACGGTGCGATGACTTTGACCCTTCGTGACCGCCCTTACGAAGCTACTCAAGTGCGCTCGATAGTGTGGTGCGATTGATACACAATACTATTGATTTTTCTTCCAACCTTATAGAATTACATATTGATTATAACAGCATTATGAACATTTACCCCCAAATTCATAGAAAGTTATGATCGACTTGCAATGGAATTATACTTTGCGCTTCATCCTCGAGATTAGAACACAATTGTAGTTACGCGTAACGACTCGCTAATCTTCCACTATAGTTAAAAGATCCTTTTTATTTTTTATAAAAAGAAGAAACTTTTAAAGTTGCACTAGCAACCCCACAACTACCACCGAAACTTCATTCGCGTTTTAGTGCTACGCTAGTCTACACACATTTTTTAATCTGTGGTCTAAACTGCACTTGCTTATAATAAAAGTTTTAGTCAAGGTTTTAGCATGCCTAAAAGAAAAGATGAAGACAGTGATGATTACTATATTAAGCGCAAAATGCGTAAGATTGAGAAAAAGTTAAGAAAACGCAGGAAGCGTTCACGCCGGCTATGTTCGGAATCGGATAGCAGCGTGGAGAATAGGTCGCCTGTAGTGCTACTATCTGAAGGTAATTTCTCAATAATAAATACCTAATAATAATTGCCTATGTGCAAAGAGAAAACATTTCTATCTAAATGTACAAATACTAGTGCACAGTTTGGTTATATTGTGGTCGAACTTGTGCCGTGTAAATAATTTTGTACAGATACCACATAAAACAATGAATATTGTTTTCTAACCTCTGTTACGAAATAAAACAAATACTTAGCAAATATCGCTTTGTACATAAATTTGTTGTCGTAAATGTACTGAAACGTACGTAATAACGTATTTTGATAAGATATGGAAGTGCACAATAATAAAATAATACTATTTTACGCACTATATTCCAGATGGCCATGAAGCGTCGTTTACGGAGTCCATTGCACGTAATGAACAGCTCGGCCTCCCCACAAAGGATGTGGATCTGGAGATTGTCCAGGAGTCATCAACGGCAGCCCCAGCTGACGCAGAGGAGTGTCCCTTAGATGACGAGATCCTCCAATTGTTGGGTGCATCTCCAACAAGGAACAAGAAATTGGGTGATAATATCCAAAAAGACATTGCCCTTCGATGGGAACATATCGCAACGTCAGGTCTTACAAAAGAAATCAGAAAAGAACTTTTAGAAAAACATCTGTTGCCGGCTAATTGCCCCAAGCTTTCTGCCCCAATTTTGAATGCAGAGATTAAGGCTGCAATGTCGGATACCATGATAGGAAAGGATAAGGCTACAGAGAGCAAACAAAACCAGGTTACTTCAGTACTATCATGCATCGGAGAAGCTCTCACAAGAATGTTTAATGCTGAACAAAAGGATACCTCAATTATAAAACCACTGCTTGAGGGTGCCCAGCTGCTTTGCGATATACAGTTTTCAGAGTCTATGAAAAGGAGAAGCCTTATATGTGCCTCAATAAAGAAAGAAATAAAGAATCAACTCTATGAGACAGAAATTGATACCCACCTCTTCGGGCAGAAATTAGCCGATACACTAAAGGCAGCGAAGGCAATTAATAAATCTGGATCTGAAATTAAGGCAATGAGACCTAAGGTAACAGGGTCAGGAATCCAGACTCGTAATTTAAACTCGAGGCCTCAACTGGCGAACAGCAGGCAGCCAGTCAAGAGGAGACAGGATCCTGCTGGATATCAACAAACATCAACGGTACCTCCGGCACGTTTTCTACAACGCCGCTACTACCAGGCTCCAGTTCCGACTGCGCCTCCGCCGCTGTCACTGCCGCCTCCACCACCGCCGCCGCCACCGCAGCAGCCGCCCAGACAGCGGCCGTACCAACGTCGTTAGATCCGGTACGTTGTTCTGGCAGACTTGCCTTATTTTATAATGAGTGGTGCCAAATTACAAATGACACTAATATTCTATCATGGGTGAAGGGTTATTGTATACCCTTTCACAAAAAAGTGGTTCAAAAGTTTATCCCACAATCACCTAAGTTATCAGCACAAGAAAGAGCTGAATATAAGGGAGCCATCGATGATCTTTTGAACTCTGGTGCTATATCTGAGTGTGTACCACATAAGGATCAATTTTTATCCAGTTATTTTTTGATAAAAAAGAAAAATGGTAAGTCCCGTTTCATTTTAAATTTAAAAGCTTTAAATAAATTTATTAAGACTGAGCATTTTAAACTGGAGGATCTGAGAACTACCCTAAAATTAATTTCTAAAGATTGTTTCATGGCTTCCTTAGATCTAAAAAATGCATATTTTTTAATATCTATAAATAAGAGATACAGGAAGTATTTGAGGTTTAAATGGCAAGATAGTCTATTTGAATTTAATGTCTTACCATTTGGGTTAAGCACAGCTCCTTACGTCTTTACCAAGTTACTTAAACCTGTCATGTCCTTATTAAGATCTTCAGGTTATCTGTCAACTATTTATTTAGATGATGTTTGTTGTATAGCACCTACTTACCAGGAATGTATGGACAATGTAGTCCATACAAGAATCTTATTTGAATGGTTAGGTTTCATAATTAATGTAGAAAAAAGTTGCTGTATACCTTCTAACAAGTGCACCTACCTCGGCTTTGTTATTGATACCCAGAAATTTCATGTATGTTTACCCGAAACAAAAAGTGACAACATTGTAACAGAACTATCTAGACTAAGCCGCATTCAGCGTTGTTCTATACGTTATTTCGCTCGCGTTGTTGGTCTCCTCACCGCTGCTTGTCCCGGTATTCAATACGGCTGGTTGTATACAAAACAGCTGGAAAGATGTAAATATCTTGCTCTTTTGCAATCAGGTGATTATAATGGTTTTATGACTGTACCAACACATTTACAAGATGACATTAAATGGTGGATTAAATCTATAAAGAATTCTGTTAATCCAATAAGGGAAGATATTTACACCTTGGAAATATTTTCTGATGCTAGCAAAACTGGGTGGGGGGTGGCATGTGGCGGGGAGACCGCAAACGGCCAATGGAGTACAGAAGAAGCCACTAAGCATATTAATTTTCTGGAATTGTTAGCTGCTTTCTTTGGTCTCAAAGTATTCGCTTCTAAATTAAATTCCTGTCAGATTTTATTAAGGATTGATAACACGACTGCTATATCATATATCAATCGCATGGGAGGAGTCCGTTTTCCACACCTCAATAGGTTAGCCAGGGATATATGGAGTTTCTGCGAAGATAGGAACATATTCATATATGCTTCGTACATTAGCTCTCAAGATAACGATGTAGCGGACGCGGAGTCCAGACGTCTGCACCCTGAAACCGAATGGGAACTCAATAGCCAAGCATTTCAAACAATAATAAATACTTTTGGTATTCCAGACGTAGATCTTTTCGCGTCAAGACTGAATACAAAGTGCCCTAAGTACATATCCTGGCGTAGAGATCCAGGAGCATATGCTATCAATGCTTTTACCGTTAATTGGCACAACTTAAACTTTTATGCTTTCCCTCCTTTTTCGGTCATCACGAAGGTGCTTAGAAAAATTATCACTGATATGGCACAAGGAATACTTGTAGTTCCCTACTGGCCTACCCAAGCTTGGTTCCCATTATTCAATAGACTACTGGTGTCAGAATCTATTATTCTTGAACCTGTTAATGAAATATTAACTTCTGCCCCCAGCAGTGTGTTGGCGCTACCGCAGCTCAAACTTATGGCCGGAAAATTATCAGGGAAGCTTTTTCGAGACGGAGTGTACCAATAAGTTCTTTAGATGTTATGTGCGCATCCTTGTCGGATAGTTCAGTAGCACAATATGCTGTAGCTTTCAGACGTTGGTTTACCTTTTGTGATACCAATAGTATAGATTATTATGAAGCGTCAATTCCAAATATTATATATTTCCTTACTAGCCTTTTTAATTCAGGAGCTCAATATGGAACGCTCAATAGTTATCGCTCTGCCTTGTCCTTAATAATAGGCACGAGAGTGGCCTCTGATGATCGGATTATTAGGTTATTCAAGGGGTTTTATAGACTCCGCCCACCTATACCTAAGTATAAGTTTACATGGGATACTTCTATTGTGCTGGATTTTCTAGGAAATCTGTATCCCAATAAGGAGTTATCTTTAGATAAGTTAACTAAGAAAACAGTGACTCTGTTAGCACTTATAACGGCTCACAGAGTACAGACTCTCAGCTTAATAAGAATTGAAAATATACAACACTGTGTAGATGTGATTCGTATAAGGATATCAGACATAATAAAAACATCTAGGCCAGGGGCTCTTCAGCCATGCCTCAGTATTCCGTTTTACCAAGTAAAGCCAGAGATCTGTCCTGCCAATACATTGTTAGACTATTTAGAAATGACTAGACCTTTAAGAAACAATGATGATTATTTGTTTATTAGTGTCAGAAAGCCTTATAAAACAGTATCTTGTCAAACCTTAAGCAAATGGATTAAGAGTACCCTACAGGAAAGTGGAATTGATACTTCTTTATTCTCTGCTCACTCTACCCGGCATGCAAGCACATCCGCTGCCTGTAGGCTCGGTGTGAACGTTGATTTAATTAGAAGCACTGCCGGATGGAGTGGAACGTCACATGTGTTTGGTAAATTCTATAATAGAGATGTAATCAACCAAAGATCTGATGATTTTGCTTTAACTATTTTAAGTTCCTAACAGATTTTATGTAATTAAAACATAAATCGGTGATTAATTCATAAGAGTAAAATGAATAAGTATTATTTTTGTTACCAGAAGTGACATTTTTATTTCTTTAATAAAAGCATTTAATAATGCTTATCTACTCAAAATAATTGCATTTTTTATTTATAAAATACTATTATAATCATGTTTCGCGATCTTTCAAGCTCTACAATTGTGTTCTAATCTCGAGGATGAAGCGCAAAGTATAATTAGTGATTAAACGAACTTACCTTAGTGACGTTCTATCATAATTATACGAGGGCTTCATCCGAAGAGATTAGAACCCTACCCTCCCCATATGTCCCAAAAACAGCGAAACATTACCTATTTGAATGATGGTTACGGATTGATTCCGGTGCTTGTTTTACTTTAAACTAAATGAAGTTTCGGTGGTAGTTGTGGGGTTGCTAGTGCAACTTTAAAAGTTTCTTCTTTTTATAAAAAATAAAAAGGATCTTTTAACTATAGTGGAAGATTAGCGAGTCGTTACGCGTAACTACAATTGTGTTCTAATCTCTTCGGATGAAGCCCTCGTATAATTATGATAGAACGTCACTAAGGTAAGTTCGTTTAATCACTAATTACAAATCACATTTGTTCCTAAAAAAATTTTTAAAACCATTGTAAACTGGCTAAAATATCTATGAATTTGGGGGTTAGGTAAGGAAAATGAAAACCATTTTAATGGAGACTTGGACACGAATAATACAAAAACATAAAACAAATCTTTAAAATGGGTCACGTGATTCAAGCGATTAAAAAAACTGAAACAAGTGTAAAGGAAGCTCACAGCTTTCAGTAGTTTCAGTGAAAGTTGAGTGTAATAAGACGCTGTCTGACTTTGTCACTCTTTCGGTGTTCCTATTAATATTTGAAATATGTAGGTAGCGGAGGGTATTTATAGATATTTTCGGCGAGAATCCGGGTGGCGGTCGAGGGTCCCAAGATTTATGGCGGAGCGGGAGAGTCCCATCCAACAGGGATCTTTGGGGGAGTGGTACAGTGCACGAGACACAGCGGAGCGGGCATTTGAAGTCAAGGTTTTGGGTAGCTAAGTATGCAAGTATTCTTCTCTTCTCTGAAGTAACACACTTGGCAGAGTGGTCGTGGTCATCACTTAGTCCTTACCACAAAGTAAAGACTAAAGAAAGAGGTGCCCTTATTAGATATTTGTATGAAAAAAAACGTGGTCATTGTAATTCCTTTTCATTGTTCTATCTACCGGTAAATAGTTGAACTACTCGCTTCGTTTTATGTCGATGTTAGTACTAGGTCGACCACTCGGCCGAGTTGCTTAGGGCCAGTCCCCTTAGTAATTGGTCCATGGTCCTTACGCACTGCTGCTCTTCTGGTACACTCATAGAAGAGGCCGCCAATTGCAGCACGCAAGTATATTTAAGAGTAAAAAAGAAAACATGATAATTTTTAAAACTGACGAATTTCTTCTATTTATGTAGTACGCTGGTTTTATGAAATAAATTTAAGTTATCGCTAAGTACTTATTTTGTATGTTACCGTGAATATTAGAAAATGTTAAAAGCGTCGTCATATAGCATCAATAGCCTAATAGTTAGAGGGGGGCCCATAACCAAGATGTTCCAGATTAGATTCTTAACCTGCTCAATAAACTATTAACATGAGCCTTCTCCTACAATCAATCCTAGAATGGTTAACTGGAAATAAGAGAAGCGACTTTGACTTTATTATACAATTAAGGTGGCAAAAAAATGTACGGCCTGATGTTAAACATTTACCGTAGGCTATAGATGCGCAATACCAATCTAGTCGACCTGAAAGGCAGTGGGACAGAGGGAAGGGGGTTCCGGCGCTCTCACTCGTACGAGACGCATCTCTATATTAACAATAGTTTGGCTTTACCAGCAGTACCATTATTCAGTTATTGATGTCGTTATCCGCTAGTCTCCTACACCTTGCCCCACCGCCATCCAACTCACACCCTCGTCGGCTAGGGCAACTCATTTCGCCGCTCACTTCGGTGCTATCTTCGCCCCGAGATATTTTTCTTTGTAATGCTATTGTTGAAAGAAATTGCCGATGCTTATTCTCATGGACTTTATGCTCTGCTTTATATACCCTCACTTTAATAAGTTCAATCTATAAAAAACCGGCCACGCAAAATGTACGATACCGTAGCCATTTCAATAACGATAACTTGTTTCTTGGCTAGCTAAGATTTACGTACACATTGTTTTCCACTTTTAGAGGTTAAAATCTCGCAAATAATACGGTTGATAATAATATGATATACATATATGGGAACACTACTTATTTTGAAAGGATTTTTTCAATGATACCCCACATGATGGGGTAATTAAAAAAATACATATGTATTATGATGTACCTATCGCCACTTTCAATGAAGGAGGTGGAACCTCAGCCCACTCCCTTGAGCTAGCGATGTCTTTGTTATTGCAAGCATCTATAGGCTACGTAATTAGGTAGCTATAGCCTGCTTCACATCAGGCGGGTTGCATGCTTGTTTTTGCTACCTTATAGCTATTATAAAAAAAAAAGACTTTTTATCGTCCCTCATCGTCATCATCATTTCAGCCAAAAGACGTCCACTGTTGGACATAGGCCTCGCCCACGGCCTATGTCCAACATATTATGGCCAACAGGCCTATGTTTATCATACCTAATGAACATTGACTTAATTATTTGCTTACCTTCCTTAAAATCGGAGTTCCTTCGGGACTTCGACACGTACCAATCAGACACTTCATAATTCATCCTCTTAGTCTCCCGAGACTACAATAGCTTAATGACACTCAAGTGATATATTTTTGTGTGTTGACATGTCGCACCAGTTGAAACTACTAATTGTCACGTCAATAACAAAAATAATAAATGTTTGAAGACAATAAATGTACACAAAAACGTTGTTGTGAACAGTTGAACAAGCTGCGCCGGCGCACGTGGCATTGGCCCTTTCCGCTCTTTAGCAGCAGGTAAAGCTTTTTTTACGAGCAAATTAGAAATTTAGGCATACTCCAGAGGTAGCATTGCTCGAGTTATGTTAGGAGTTTTTTTGCTTGAACGGCGCATTTCCGTCATTTTGGAATATTTTTACATTGATTTTGAGCAGGTACTGATGGGTTCACTGATTACACTTGACAATGTGTTTAGACAATGATGTGCAGGGAATGTAGAGTTAGATTTTTACCAGTTACCTTCACCTTATTATTATTTTTAAAGGTGGTAGAGTCAAGCTGTAGCCAATTGACTGCAGCTCATAAACGGGGTGGGTCGACCGGGGTAGTACCACCCTCTCACAGACGATCGGCGTAAAGCAGCTATTACAGCTGCGTTTCGTACGATGAGTGAGAGAGCCTTAAGCCCACCCTCCTCCCCCTCCCTCCATCCCACTCCCCTTTAGGTCGGCAATGTACGAGCAATGCCTTTGGTATTGTAAGCATCTATAGGCTACGGTAACTGCTTAACATCAGGCGGGCCGTAGGCTTTTTTGCCACCGCAACCAATAAAAAAAAATAAAAAAAAAATGGTGGTAGAGTCAAGCTGACTTGACAGCAGCTCATATACTGGCTCGACCGGGGTAGTACCTCTCACAGAACTTCGTACGATAAATGAGAGAGCTGGAAGCCCAACACATGTCCATGGACTCCATTTAGTTGGACATACTATTTTGGACAATCACGTGACACGTGTCACCCTCTTTTTTGGTGTCTTTGATCGAAATAGGTCCTTTACACGCGCTATCATTACATCGTTATATCCATAGATAAAGCCCAAAAACATGAAGACCCTCAAAAGTCTGTGGGAATGCGGTAGCTAGAACATTCAATAATAACTTCATTGATGATTATCAGAACGATAGCCATAACCATATTGCCACTCCGTAAAAGACCGTAACTGTGTAGTTTCCATTGTTTTTTAACATAATAATAGTCCATCAATCCAAGGTGATGCAAGGACAAAAGAGATGCGCAAAGGCTTCAAGGCTATAATTTAACCGATTTATAATAAATGGCCGTCTTCAAGTCACGGGTGCAACATTCCGATCCCGATTCCCTAATTTGTGGTCCTTTCTTTCTGTTTTATGTTTTTTGCCGAGCGGCGGTTGGTACCAAAAGGCTTTTTTTGCTGGTCGACAAAAGCCACCCTAACGGTATTCAGGGTCTGCGACTGCGCATCTCTCGACTGAAAAGATATATTCCACTTCTGGCCAACATTTGTAGTGTAGTTATTACAACAAGTATTTGATAAGGCCCAACCCGTATTGTGAATAAAACCCGCGCGGTTTTTTTTCGCAATTCTGTAACCCATGGAATCAATGAATGTATCCGCACTCACGATTTAAAATTCGCGCAAGTTGACTAGGTGCGGCGCGGAATAAAATCCGCGCGTTTTTTATTCGCGCGGACTTATTCGCAGTGCGGCCAAGCTCTAAGATGGTTAAGATAGAATAGATAAGTTGGTGCTAAACTTAATTTATGTTCATGTAAAGATGATAGGTACCAACTTGTTTTATGTATAAAATAATTGCTCGTAATTAACACCTAGTTAGCGTTGTAAATGTAATTGATGATGACTCAAGTGTTAACTGAGACGGTTTTGATGTGATTTTTGATTTATAAAATTACTTTATCTGGGACATTATGTTTTAAAATTAAACGTTTAGGTATTTTTTACTATTTATATTGTAAGTGTAATGTATCAACCCGCACTGGGCCAGCGTGGTGGATTATGGCCTGAATCCCCCTCGCATTGAGGGGAGGCCCGTGCCCAGGAGTGGGACGTTACGCCAATATTATTATTTTTAAGTTGTAAGTGGAGTCTATAGTCACACACATCTACATGCCCTACGTGAGGTTTAGGATGTGCTGATTGCTACGAACCTATCCCCAAACTAGAATGTTACAATGGCATTACAAAGCACTTTTTTTCAGAAAAAAAATACCTGACTCCCAAACTTATAGAAGGTTATGATGGACTTACTTAAAACAATTGTAAACGGACAAAAAACTACTTGTGATGTGTGTGTGAGTGATGTGTAAAAATAAACCGAATCGAGATTAATTTATTTACCTCTGGGATATCGGATCGGATCCGAAACAGCCCCGGAGGAATTGCCCGAGTCTAGACGTGGAGCGATGTCTGATTTTCTCTACGGTAGTACTTATGTGAGTAAACGTGTGCTCGGTAGGGTTGAACTGAACACTTCTAAAGTATGTTCAGAATATTAGCGATACTTTTATAAGAGCTGGTACCTAATATCTGCAGAAAACCTTTTCATCAAAGTTCCGGCAGATTAGAAATCTAACTTGTGGATGTGATTGGAGCAGGCCTATTACCAGCTGTCCACAACTTCCTCTGATGGTCGGAAGAGAAGTACCTAAGTATCAAACTTTGATAGGTATGAGAAACTTTTCCTTATTTTGTAGACATTTTCAGGAAAATTAATAAACTTCCTGAAAATTACATAGATTCCGCGCGTTTAAAGCAAGAAAACTATGTTACAGCCAGAATTTTTAGAAAATTCGTGACAGCGCGTTGCGGTTAACTCCCTGGCCGACACCCGGTGTATCGGAAGGCCTGAAATAACTTTATTAGTTCACGAATAGACGCCGAGTGATCGCCCTCTTATTACTATTTTCAGTTTTACACTCAAAATAACTACGCTTCGAATGAAATATGAAGACAAAACAGTATGATACATTGTAACTATGTAATGAAACATTAGGAGATCGTTTACCTACCATAATTGGTTGCGTGCGAATCAAAGACGTCAAACAACTTCTGATACAAAAACGTAAGGATGACCATTCGTCATAGCCGTCGCAAGTTCGCAGTTGCTTTTGCAAGTCATGACGGGATAAAATTAGAGATCTTCCTTTGGCATAGATGCAGTTAAGTTGCGTAACTGAAATCATACAAACATCATCCTTATTCACAACGCTGTCATTGCATTTCTCTACCTACGTATCATTTTGTGAAGCAACTTTCAAAGACCTCTCAGACACCCAGACACTGATCTACTTACTCTTGAATTTTTTCAACAAACACCCGCTTTTATTTAGCAATCAGACATTGTTTCATTACTTCGTCAAAGTACATTACATGAACAAAAGCGGCAGTTATTGTTCCGTAGCGAAACTGAGTTGTTTCCAGCGTGTTGTGAAAGGGACGGACATTAAAAGAAGCAAGTAAAGCAGCCGCTTGAATAAGCGATACACAAACAGACGCCGCGGGTGTCGGGCCAAATTCAACGGATGCTTGCGACATTACCGCGGTGCGAGTCACAAGAGACCAGAGTGACATTACAAAAGATGTTTATTACCTGCTTTAGAACACACTATCACGCCTGTGTTCCTTTAAGAGAGTTCCACAAAGACTATAGTGCATCCACATTTGGCTGACGTAATAGGAGGCGAGCCTATTAGTCTGCTGTGTACACCCGGCCGAGATACTCGCGGTCAAAATGCACCTGACCCTCAATGCCAAAAGCGATCATCATAGTTACATTATCGTTCTGTCTCATAACTAGGCCAAATAAAGCGAGGCAAATGACAGCACTTGGCAAAGCCGCCTCGCGAGGCATGTGAGACATTTGGACGAGACTATTTATATTCATAAAGATATAGGTAGACAATTTATCATTACTTTTTGTGAAGGCAGTGTATCGACATTTTATTCAGTGAACGCCTGGAAATATTTTTGGAAAAAACTTAGTAAAATTGAAACAGAACGGGGAGGCCTTTTCCTTTCCCATTTATTAAAATTAAGTTAAAACTACTAGTAAGCACACGCTGTTCTCGTTATTGTGTATAAAACATGAAAAATACCTAAAAAATAATTGATAACTTAACTATTTTCAGCTGGAGTCTAAAGTTAGGTTACTCAACTCAACTCAACTCAACTGGCTAAAACAATCATGAACAGCTACGATCGCTCAGCTTATAACTTACGCCAGATGAATGCGAAACGAAAAAGTACAGTATCGGGGCATGTTTTAGAAACAAGTTAATTAGTAGCCGCCGATATTGTCACAATAAGCGATCGGAGTAGACGCCCTGCTGTTGAGGGTGAATTTCAATTACGTGTTCCATGAGACACTATTTTTGTCATTCTCAGTAGGATTCGAACAATGAATACCTTTGTAAGAATTACATTATTTATTTGTTTTTTTTTAAGCAGCTGAACTACACGTATATAGTGTATTAGTATCTTTAAACACATTACAAGAAGGTACACTCATGCTGTTAACGTTGATAGAGCACGGTAAAGACCATAGATCTAATAGAAATGGTCTCTGGTAAAGACGTAAAGATAATGTACCTATGGCGATTATATTAATTAAATGGCGATTAAATGTTAGCTTAAACTTTCTTTAATTTTAATACTTACCTCAAAAAATATTGCCAAAGATTTAGCGGCTATGTAATTTGATAAATAAATTTTAATTACGGACAACCGCCGCGGCCGTCTCTACCGGAAAAACGAGAGCTAAATAGGGCAGAGAAATGGGAAGCTACCTAATTGTAAATTAAAAAGTTCGCGGAGTTACGACACCACAGTCCACAATGACACCCCGCCGGGGCGCGCCCCCACCACCCCCGCCTCCCCCTCACCCCACCAGACTAGGGAAGGGTGTAGACACCCGTGGCCGTGGAAGGCGTGTGACATTTTGTTTTAAAATATTGTCCGCGCGAATACATTCATGTGGATCATTTTTAATCGTCTCTACTTTTTCGTTTCGAACCGTTTTATCCATTCCCTTACGTGCGCTATAAATTTCTATAGGAATGTTCGTTAAACAACAGATACATATATCGATAAAAACAATATACGATATCCTAAAGCACCTTTAATACAATTTGAATCACACTCGCCTCCACGGAGCGGCTTAATTACCGTGCAGCGATAAGAAGCGCCGGCGCATTGGGCGTGAAAGCTCAATAACTGTACACATTACCTTACTATCATCACACAGTATAGCAACAACCACAATGAATCGTGGTTATACTGTGGAATCGAGATCAACTCCAGTGGTACTTTCTTGCTCTGTGGCACTTTAGGTAAGCGCACCAAATATTGTCGTGTCAAGGCCGCCGGCTTTCCTCCGGCATTCCGTTCCCGTCGCCCACAGGGGTATCTCACGCTTGTGTTATGTAACACCTCAACTAAGATTCGGAAGATTCGGTTACAATTGACACACTAAATCAACTATTGTTGCTCTATGACGACTTTTGAATATACTTTATAAGTACTATTTACGCTTGTGTGATACAAATTAGGTGGACGAAATATTAATTTAATATACCTACCTGTCGTATTTTTAAACCAAATCTTGCAAGTCACAAAGACTTGCAAAGACGAGTTTGGGACAAGTCAAGATCGTATAAAAACTTATTAAGAATGTAAGTAACAAATGACGGTCGACTAATCTTCTAAAAAATTCAATCCCGAAACAAAAGAATAGTGAATTCGAAATTTAAAAGTTGCTCGCTACCATCCAATCATAAAGGCGGTGGTGTAAATAAAAGAGACACAATTATCCCTAACGGTATTTGAGTCGGTGCTCCTCTTCACACCCTTCGACCCGTGGAGAATCTCATCTCTGCGCGGGGATAGTGTGGCAACATTCAGAATATTTTGGAACTTTTACCCGAATTTTCTATGCATTTTACTGCAATTTCCTAATAAAGAAAATATGGCAGTGCTTTAATAAATTACTGAAGTAGAGACTAAATAAATATTTATAAGTACCTACGCAATTATATTAGAATATTGGGTTATTTAAATATATTTGTATATAATATATTTGGTTTTGTATTTTAATGCAACGATGGTTATGTAGGTAAATAACAAACTAATGCCTATTAGATAAGCACTGTGTTTAATATTTAACGAATTTGTTTTAGAGGATTCTAAAACAAATTAGCTTGCCATGTAATGGAAATTTCCCAAATTCCTGGGAGATTCCTCACTCCCCAATCCTTGTCCATCGTAACGTCGAGTAGGCAACTTGGGGCGGCCAATGCACCTTATTGACTGAGTCCGACCGCAGCCGACCGCCCCCGACCCATCCCGAACGCTCCCGACGATAAGGTTGTCACTACAAGAGTTTAAAGTTATTTGAAAACTTCGGTGTTGTCCTCGCGCGCGCTCACCGAATAACTAATTAACTTGAATAGTTCGTTAACTTAGATTAATTGGTTAATTGAGGACAGATTTTCGGGGTTGCCGGTAAAAAGGGTTTATTACATCACGTTGAAAAAAGATAGGCACAGGGTGGAGACAAAAATATCGATAGGTACTACTATAATGCTACTTACCTACTATAATACTTAAGTATACTACCAACACTCGATCTCGATTCGTTTATAATTCGAGATTCATAGCGGCGGCTTATTCTCATAAAAAGTTGTTCCCTTCAAAATGTAGTAATTTCGCAGGGAGGGTGGCCACCCCCGGCGTCCCCCGCTCCAATCTACTCGGGCTGGCCTTTTAACGCCGGAGATATTGTCTCTTTAGCTAGATCTGTATTTACTGCAGTATAACTGAGACTCGAAGAGAAATACCTTTACGCGGGTTCACTTATAGACTGGGGGCTCTATTAGGAATTTTGACAATATAAGTTTATTTTCTTTTTCATATAAAATTATGTCGATAAGAAATTTCAACGCACTATTTTTTTTTAAGCGCGATAGTAACATTAACATAGTGCCGATGGATATCTTTATAAGACTGCGCGAGCAAGAAAATAATTATTACATTCACATCTTTGTTTAAAGTAGCAGTAGTACCCATGGTACCTACCATGAAATTCTTGTGATATTTAATTAAAACAATATGGAACAATAATTTTTAAGTAGTATATTATTTCCAACGTTTGAATCATGCTGTATTTTTTTTTCTGATTCGCTAGCGTTGGGCCCACATTGCGAAACATTTTGCAATATTGATCTTAAGTTTTCTCCGTCATTTATTAGTGTAAATATTTATTTATATTTTTTAACTTGCGTGTAAATAAAACTAAATACAGACTGACCATACTAATCACTGCGCGCAACTTAGTAACATCATCCGTAATAGGGTAACACCCTCTTCATGTTGTTGGAGGGTCATGGGGGTTAAAAAAAGTATGTTGTAGCAACTATTTCAATAAGTTAGGCTAAGTTTTGATAACATGTTTACGAGATGGTAGAGCCAAGCTGTAGGCAAAAGACTACAGCTCGTATTTGTGCTAACTAGACCGGGGTATTACCACCCTCTCACAGAAGATCGGCGTAAAATAGCTAATTTAGCAGCGTTTCATACGATGAGTGAGAGAACCGGAAGTCCCCCACCCTGCCATTCCCACTTTCCCACTTCACTTCATATTGGCACCATGCACGCGATGCCTTTGGTATTGCGAGCATCTATAGGCTACGGTAACTGCTTAGTATCGGGTGGACCGCACGCTTGTTTGTCGCCTTAGTTGTATAAAAAAACAATTAAGTAATTTAAAACTGGGTTTTAAAGCCTACTGAATTAAGTAAGAACATTTTAATCGACCGTTGACTAGATAAATTGCGTATAAGAGGTTAAAGTAAATTAATTTCGTATAAATCTGTTCACGACGAGTTATAAAGCTTGGCATCCAATACAGATGCCCTACTCTTTTACAAACGAAAACGAAATTTCGGACGAAATTCGTGTATTTCCTACTACGTTTCTCACTGATTCCGACATTTCTTACGCACGAAAATTGTTTGACGTTTAGATTCCACGACGACGAAGACGTCAAACAATTTTCGTTTTCGTTTGTAAAAGAGTAGGCCCCTGGGATCCGTCCAGTCGCATCGCATTTTTTTTATGAATGACTTGATTCGACATGTCATGGACGCAGTTCTATAGTTGACATAGTTATTTTTTTATATCGGATTTCAAGCAGATACTGTAGTCTTTAGGTGCTTGCAATACCAAAGGCATCGCCCGCACGTTGTCGACCTGAAGAAGAGTGGGATAGGCAGGGGAAGGGAAGGGGGAACCGGCTCTCTCACTCATCGTATGAAATTTACGCCGAACTTCTGTGAGAAGATGGTAATACACGAACAAGCCAGCCTGTATAATGAGCTGCAGTCTATTGGCTACAGCTTGGCTCTATCGAAGTAAATAGGCGGGTAGCGAATTTTGGTAATTCTATTCCATTCTATTAGATGTATATAATGGATGCTAGGCCTTATTGATCTTAATTTAAAACATTTATGTAGAAAGTATGAGGGACACACTGGCGTATAGTTTAGCCACTCTACATATCTTACAAAAAGTTGTGTAGTTAAATAAAACTTAGAACAAAATCAGGTTAAAATAAAACTACGTGTTAACAAAAAGGCGTCGTTTCTTCTGTATTTCTCTTGGCAATAAATGACAGTGCTGTCAATGTTAAGTTTTTGCAGCACTTACCTGCCTTCTTTCGTAAATGTAACGCATATGTTATTATACTCATACAATACCTACTCATTATAGACCCCCTATTTACTAGCGCGTATCCGTTTAACGTTCTCTATCAAAAGGTGCGTCAAACTACAGCGCAGTGTGTATCGAGTCCCCACAAAGGGCGAGTCTGGTCGAATTTTATTGACCTTTTCGGTTCACGACTTTATAGCCGTTAGAAGAAATGAGCATAGCGACATATAGATACCTATTTAGACAATCCCACATAAGTAATAGTTTTATTCGGAATTAGAGTGAATTATTTTAAGAAGCTACGAAAATATTGACAGTCAAAGATATTATTATTATTATGAAACAGTGAGACATGTGGTTGTCTAAAATG
The DNA here is from genome assembly GCA_947859195.1 of Drymonia ruficornis. Lineage (NCBI taxonomy): Eukaryota > Metazoa > Arthropoda > Insecta > Lepidoptera > Notodontidae > Drymonia > Drymonia ruficornis. Next base: position 7,865,347 of record OX401912.1, on the reverse strand, counting down.
GTTTGTCCTACTTAACGGAGTCCATAGACATAGTACGACTCAGTCGCTCGCGGAAAATAATATTGATAACTTGTCGGTATTGCCAATATATTCTGGTGAATAATGCCTTCGTAGGTATTTAATAAGTTAATTGTCAGACATCGGATGTATGAATTTCACTGCGTGTAGTGGCGCGCTGAGCACAAGTTTGTGATTGCAGGGTTAGAAGAAGGCAATATTATCTGCTAAAATAATACCTATATCAATGATGACAATGAAATATTAAATATATCAATATTAATTTAGTATGGATAAATCTCTTCCCTAGTGAATTTGGTTTGCATTATTTTTTCGATTAGAGAAAATTGCGCTACTAACGCCATCTATTATCTGAAAAAATAACTTAATAAAGTTACATTGTAAGTTAATTTCAATTTTGGTTAAAGAGTTAAATAGTAAAAGTGTCAAGACCAAAACATTACACATCACAGCTTACCACAATTCAAATCATCACCAAATAAAGTCATGTTTGAACTCATTCAAAAATCTCAATCGTTAACTTTTTAAATCTGTCCTGAGGCTGGTAATACGTTATTGATATTTGTGAACAGGCTGGATAATAATATTTGTATATTATTTTCCAGTTTACATTGACCTGCCTCACCCCCCTCGTGGACCGTAAACGGGATCAATTAGGTGGTTGTTCGTGTAACACCCCGGTTCGGGTTACGCTGGCCGCGTCATAGTGGTGTCCACAATGGATGGAGAGGTAGGGTCGCGTCACAATGAGCCCTGCCGCGTAATTGTTAAACTGAACGGGGGTTGAGCGCCCTGTCAACTGTTCCGTCATAGAATAAGTAATTGGGGAATGTTTTGGGCCTTTTGTGCCTACAATCTGGTTAATTAACGGTCTTTTGATAACTTTTGGAGTCGTTAATGGGAACTGTGTTTAATTTTACACCTTATATTGTTGTCTTTGCCGTAAAAGGAGAATATCTTCGATCTCTCGATCTAATATTATCGATATACGAAGTCGTACATCTCTATTAGCGTAATGATTCATTCATGGAATTAGTGTCGTGAATTAACAAAATCTGTGAAAAACTATAGGTACTAGCGTGATTTTTTTTTGTTTTGAGTTTAGTTTACTATTTAAGCATTAGATAGATTAACTAGAGTTCCTACTTAACGAAGTTAGGTCTGAATAGTACCTAAGTATTAGGTATTACGTACATTTATACTGACAATAAGAGATTGTTTACTGGAAACTGAGTGTATTGGGTGACGTAGTATGTTTTTTTATGTAAATAACTTGTAATTTACACACAATAAAGGTGAGATTAGGACAAGTACCTATTTGTTTTCAAATAATGCACATTCCCAGTGACTGAATTTTTGGGTAAAATTATTATTTTGTTTACCTACAGGTACTTGCATTCATCAGGTTGTTAATCTAATCTTGATTTTAAGAGGAGCAATAAACGTAAAACAATAAATAAAATACTTAAGCACTAATATTATAATTGAACAATGGTACTTCCATCAACCGCGGAGATGTTAATAAACATTATCGTTACCTTTTTAAATCGCCGAAGCCAAGTGCCAGATACCGATCGCGACTGCCGCGCAACAATACACTTCATCCCTTATTAATTATTTTATTGTAAGCATAAAGGATGTCGTAATCGTCAGAATAATAATATCACCGCGCCGCATAAAGAACCCCAAGTAGCGACAACACAAGCGTAAAAATGACACGCCGTGCCACCAATATGTTTGTGTGTAATATTAGATTTATTCGACTGGGTCACGCATACAGGCGCAAGGCTACCCCGAGCCGGGGTGCGCTGTGGGGGCGACACTACCACTGGCGCAGGGCTGCCACCGCCCGCCCGCCCGCCAGATGGTCACGCACACACGTGCGCCGCGAAAGGGAAAGCTGCACTGTGTAAACAAATCGCGGGGCCAAGTGCCGTCCCTCTCGGCTACAAAGCCCGTGTGTGTCACATCATTGTGTGCTGTCGACGCGATCCGACGTAGATTGTTCTGTGAAATTGCCAGGTAATAGGCCGGGGACTATAGCATTACACTTACTTATTGGTTTAGACGATCAACTGCCTAATCGAATTGAATATCGGCTACATTGACTTTGGGAATATTTAAAGCTATCAGATACAGTTTAAACAACGTATATTTACTATTGAATGGAACTCAATCGCAGTTTTATTCTGCTTATTTTAAAATAAACAAAAGCCGTGCCTGACATCTGACAACCGTGAAAAAAACGTCCTTGAAAACAAACAACTTTGTGTCGCAAAAAGTAACTACTTACTTACTTATTTATACTTAATAAAGAAATCTTGTTAACTTCCTCAATTTGTGCACCTATACAAAGAATTAATAATGATTAGGTGACATCAAATATTGGCTGACGTGTTTGGTCGATGTGACACGGCGCGGGGCGGGCGTGACGGTGACGACAGAGATTAGGATTGATCCAAGTAAGACGCTCTGGCCGGGCTCGACTCGACACCTATTCGTGTATACGTTATTGCCGTCTGAGCAGTGCCACCCCTGAATTGAGTGGCGTACGCTCTGGAATAGTGATGTAGCGTGTAAGAGATGGTTTTATCGATAAATAATTTTAATCAAAATCTTGCTCGGTACCATGGACCAATTACTAATAAAATATTTTTAAAAGGTTTCATTTTGGCTACTAGTAACTTTTTTTCTAGTAACTATGCTAGCATCTTAAATATATATATATATATATATATATTAGCGTTAATTGCTACGATGAAAAAGTTAGTTACAGTGGTTGTTATATTTATTACAATTATTATTAAGTTATAGTTATTAAACTTTAATGATTAATATTGCATTAAATGTCAACATAATCGTCAAACATCCCGATAAAGCTCCGCAACAGGCTGGCGAATTATGGCTATGGCATTGTTAATTCAGGATCACCCCAAAATTTATTATGAGTCGACAGACAAGGACAAATCATCGAAACAGACGAGTAATGAGCGAGATAGAAGACATCTAAATGAGGGGGTGTCGTAAATAAATTTCTGCACTCACATTTTGAAGATCCTTCGTAAAGGATAGATGTAAAGCAAATATTATTTTATTGAGCTCGAAATAAGGTTTAGGATTGTTTGATGACGAAGTTTTGTAGAACAATGCGGTGGTTCAGAATGAGGAAACGGATTACGATGGAGTGTCTGAAGCTTTCGTTGTATTTAACGAAGATTATATTTTCGTTACGTTAAGTAAATTTCAATTGGGCTGTAATTAAATCGCAAGATATCCAACTACGGAATATTCGAACGAAAGTAGAGACAGTGCGGTGGATAGGTAGAGTTCGATATTTAGCGAAAATCGAAGATGTTTTAGCCAGGTGGGTGGCCTGGCACAGCCTGTCGGGGACTAAATGGGGATGAGCCTCGTGAATCTTGATATCGTGATTCAGGATTGCTATGCAGAATCGCATGCTGTACTGGAACGTGCACTCAGCGCCATCTGTTGGTGGCGTCGTGAATGTATAGTATGTAGCGAGAGGTGAGGTCGGCACAGATACTTATGTACTATTATATAACACTATTCCTTGAATCTGGCAAACCATCTACTACTCTTTTAAGACCCTTGTCGGCGTAGCTGATGGAGCTCTTTCCATCTTTCCCTTCCTCCCTAGAGTCTCCTTAATTTATTGTTTTTAAAAAATATTTCATAATAGGTATGTCAATAAAGAATTGGTACTTACAAATTAATATAAAAAATATACGAAATTCGATATGAGAGATTATCTATTATATTACTCCGTTTGACAAAAACAAATAAATTCCATTCTGATTTAATACGTGTGAAGAATCCCCGATGCATTGTCACAGGGTGGATTCGGGGATCCAATAGGTGCTAATCATAAATGGGATCTCGACTGGATTCAAATGAGGCGATCAATCAGGGCCACAGCGCGTGGTGACGGGCCCGCAAAAAATCCATCTTTGTTCTAGCCGGGTTTCAGAGGGGGTGGTATGTATCAGAATTCTGTTGCAGCGATTTGCATAGTTAAGTTATTAAGTATGACATAACTGGAAAATAGTGATGTTTGGATTTATTAGATATTATAATTAGGTATCTTTCAAAGTTCAAAGGCTACTCAAATGTGTAAATTTAACGACCGCTTGGCGTAGTGTTTCGAGCATAGGCCGCTCGGCTCACTACACCGGGTGGTTGCGGGTTCGATTCCCGCCAGAGGCAAATTTTGGAAACGGCCTTTTCGTAATTTGCAATGCTCTGGGTATCACTGGGATCGCCCCCAGTCCATTGTACGGCACCCATAGTAAAAGCTTTGCTTAGTTTGGGACCATACAGTTGTGTTTATCTGGCAATATTTATTATTAATTTAGCAGTTTGAGACGTCGTGATCTACATAAAAAGGCTATGTGTATTATTTGAAAAAAAAAAAAAAAAACCGGACAAGTGCGAGTAGGACTCGCGCCCAAAGGGTTCCGTACAAATTGGAACCCCATACAAACTTCCTCCCCTTATTTTAACCCCTTAGGGGTGGAATTTTCGAAATCGCTGAAATTACTATTTATAATTACTTATTTGTAATTAGTAATAGCTTAAATACAATTTTTAATGTTTCTAACTTCAGAAATGAGGGACTTTCATACAAACTTCCACCCCTCATAATATACATATTCTAAACGGTATTGCAATGAGACAGAAACAGTTAGCAGTAATGTTATCAGTGGCACCGGTAAAGATGTCAATGACACTACTTAGGTAATACCGCATCCGCGACTGTCATTGTAGAAAGTTGTTTGTATTCAAATTAGGCTACGGCGCGAACCACCTCGACCAAGTTCAATAATCAGCCCGATAACATTTAAATAAACAAAATTTATTAACAAACTTAACATTAACAACATAAATATTTACAATTTTACGCTAATTTGTACACGTTCACATATAAATCTTTATCTGAATTAGTTTATCTCATAAATTTGATTATTCAAATTTGTTTCCATAAACAAACAGTCTATTATTTATAAACATGCTTGAACTGTGTTTAATGGTTGTCACCTTTTATCACCATTTTTGTGTAATATGTTTGTATACTGGGTGTAAGGGAAATGTTCCCGAGGCCGAACCACTGTTACGATACTATCTAAACACAATAATAAAATAATAGCCATTTGCCTTAAACTTGTTAGTTTTTTTGTAATTTGTTAATATGCAAACTCGCAATGTTATTTGAGTAACAATGCAGGCTTAAATTTTTTTTTAAGAAAAAAAAAAAACATTAATTTTCATTTCGCGTTTTGTTTTTACTGTTGTATCAGTTATCACCCACTACCTGCTTTGTTTTCGGGAGCGTTTACCTTACACCCAGTATATTTTCATTCAGACCAATAGTTTCACGAATAATACATCCTTTGTTGTATCCACGTGTAGTATGTGGATACCCGAGTGTATACCCCAGGGTATGCGGTATCTGCGCAGCCTTCACCCCACGATACTATACCAATCAAATGATTCTTCGCTACTAATGGTCCACCAGAGTCGCCTTGACAGGCGTCTCTAGGCGGATCAGAGGCACCAGCGCAAATCATACCAGAATAGATAGTACCAATACGCAGGTATGCGTAGGAGCACGTCTCTTGAGAGATAATGTTGACGTGAGCAGCTAGAAGTACTGCAGATGATGACCCAATATACTGAAAGTAATGTAACACTATGTTAATGAAATGAATGATATATTGATTATTTAGTTATTTAAGATACCTAGTCCTTATATAATTTACAAACTGCCCCCCCCACGGTTTCGCTCGCACGTAAATTTAAAACAAAGCCTATGTCATATTTAGAGACTTGGGAAAAATATCGATACGGTCATATCACTCGGAAAAAGTGTAGCTTTCTATCAGTGACAGAATTTTTAGAATCAGACCAGTCATTTCACAGATTACCTCCTACACACATACTGACAAATAAGCAGACTAAGTTATGCTCTTCTTAATAATAATACTTATGGACAAAAATATACTTACAGAAGTAGTTCCAAAACCAGATACAAGAGCCTCGGTGCCAACAGGTAATTCATAGTTTGGAGGAGCTATAGGAATTGGATTGACTGTTTTACTGAATGAAATAGCCTTAGCAGTGACTAATAAGCCAATATCAGCTTTTAAAGTGACACTTGAGTAGTCTTCATGGACCAGCACCTCTTCGACATCGTAGGTCTTGCCTCCGGAAGTACGAAATGATGTGCCCACCGCCACTCTTAATGATGTAGGCTGTGTTATGTACCTGGAAAATAAAGTGGTATTGGTATTGATTGCAGCTCATTTACGGGCTGGCTCGACGGGTACTACCACTCTCTCACAGAAGATCGGCGTAAAGTACACAGCTTATAGTCTTACAGCTGCGTTTCGTACGATGAGTGAGAGAGCCGGAAGCCCCCCCCCCCCCCCCCCTTCTTCCACTCCCTCTGTCCCACTCACCTTCAGGTATTGAAAGCGTCTGTAGGCTACGGTAACTGCTTAACATCAGGCGAGCCGTTCGCTTGCTTGCCACCTTATAATAACATAAAATGAAATGTAACGTCACGACTTTTATCCCCATTCGGGCGTAGTCAGAGGCTTGAGTGGCCATACACCACCACATTGTGGTGGTTTTAACCAACTCAAAGCCCACGTTTCACCAGATAGTCAGAACCCAACGTGAACCTTGTCGCCGTGTATACAGGAACTGACTATTACCTAATCCCGAGGGATAGGTAGGTTTCCTCACGATGGTTTCCTACCTTAATAACATAAATCAACGATTACTCACGCATCAGCGCAGTGAGCCGCAGTCAGCACAGCTCGAGTGCTGACAACAACAGCGCCGCAGATGTGAATCCATCCTGCCAACACCTTCCTTCTCAGAGAGGCTTGATACGGGATCTCTGTGATGTCAACTTCGAAGCCATTCACTATTCTGCTGGACTCAGCTTCTAATATTGGCGATGACACTACATAATTGCTGAAAACTGTAAATATTTTAAATAATTGTTAAGACTTGCATCAATTTTAAAATACACAGGCAGGTTTTAATCATTCTTCATTTTCTTTCTTTAAAATTGTTGCCTACCTAACTTAATAGGTAATTAGTAATAGAACCTACTTTAAATTACTAAGTAACTGGCTCTACACGACAGCGAAGAAGTGAGAAACATTCATCCACTTGCATATTCTTTTGGCGTCGCCTCTCTAACGGCTAGTTACAGCCAAAAGTCCTACAAACTTATCTGGTCCGTTAAGAGCGCTAGTGTCGATATAAAACTGTCACAATAATATGATATCTCTACATGTAAAATATTAGTTCCTCTTTTGACCACCAGATGTTGTAGTACTTGTACTTCGGCTGTTGTTTGTGATGAAGAAACTGGCCGTTAATCAGGCCAGATTAAGCTTTGAGAAAGCTGTACAGAATATAAATTGCATATGGAAAACTCACCAAAAAATAATAATAATATATGTAATAATACACGCATTTTCTGAGCGAACGCACTACCAAATGGATATCGGACGAGTGCGGTGTGTAAATATAAGATACACTATCTCATGTATTCGAGATGAAAGATCGGCTATCTCGGGATTTACCAAACTATTTTATCTTTCATCGAATACCTATGTACGTACAAGGATTTGCTAATACACCTTGTTATTTATTTATACTTAGTATAATCACAAGGAATTGTGATTTTTAAAGTGAAAAAGAATTCGTGCAGGCTTCAATTAAGTCAGTGTTAAGATATTTTTTCAGTTGTTGACCACAGTTGTTCCTATACCTATTATAGTATCTATTCTAACGGCAACGTATGGTCAGTACCTGTTGTTGGAAAAGTAGTAAAATACCGACCGCAAGGTAATAAAGATTTGTTCCACCAAGTTGAGTAAATTCTCTAAATTCTCTGCACATAAATCCATCCAAATTAAATTAAATTTATTTGAAGACACTTTAAATGTGTGCGCTTGGAATTCGAACGTTATAATTCATACTTATGAACCTATTTTCTTATTATATTATTGTTACTTGCACCTTGTGACGTCATATACTGGTATTTAAAAAAGGAAAAGTCACAACTTATCTTATCATAATCCAATGGGAATTACCACGAGTCAAAACAAAGCAAGTCTATATCTTTATCTTGAATTTCTATAACGAAATATCTGATGACGTCCATACGTAAAGATCACTTCATGACGTCATTAGGTACCTTTTTATATTTAGAAGAACAAACTGATGACATCGATTTTTTTAAACAAACAGTAACCCAATTAATCCCCTATTCGATGTAATGTCGATACTTAACATTAATCTGCTAAGTACTTTTTGACTAAACTTTAAAAAGGTAGGTAAGTTAGTTATATTTATACAGTGTTAGACGCGGTAGTCGTTAGATATTAGTCGAGGGATATTCAAGCCCATTATGTATAATTAATTCATTCTTGCGCGTCACTAAAAATGTAAAGAAAAAAAATACTAATAAATGACGGAGTAAGTAAAAATATTACAAAGTTTCGCAACGTGGGCTACCCTTACGCTGGCGAGCGACTGTGACCTGTCTTATCAAGGGTATAAATTAAGTAAAAAATTAAGGATTATTTTTTTTTACATATTTGGAATGAGACTCAAATATTGCCTACAATACATCCCTCGTCTTACCTTACACCCTGTATAATAAGTGCAACCGTGAATAAAATTGACGATAACTGTCACTTAAGACACTGTTAAAAATCATTATACCAATAAAGAACCCAATTAAGACCTCATGCTTAAATACTCATTACCAGGATCAGTCATAATAACCTGCAAATAATATTAACAGCGTTTTAATACAAAATCAGCGTTGCGGTCGACATTTTATCGGCAATCAAACCGTTGTCCGGGACTCTTGTAAATTTATGGAGATATTAAAACATCGGATATTAAGGTAATGAGCATTAATACAGAATCGTTTGGGTAAAACTCGATGTCGGCGTCTTTGGCAAAGATTATACGGCCAATACATTGATTGCATTAGCAGATACGGTGCCTCCTAACATTGTAATCACTAGACTTGTACACAACGCACCATTGCATGCAGCGAGATTTACACATCTGTTTTCGCACTCTCATTTCGACAATATTTTATAAAAAGATGAGCCACATTGGCAATACTGACACGTTTTCAAAAATGTTTTCCGCGAGTGACTAAGTCGTACTGTGCCCACGGACTCCGTTTAGTAGGACAAACTATTTACAACAGCAAGGTGTCTCCCTCTTTATTGGTAATGTCTTTGCCTAAGAATGTTTCTGCAATCCAAACTGATATAGTAGAGTGTGGTAGAGACGCGTATTGGTTTTTTTTTATAGGACTGTGGTGGCAAAAACCCGTACGGCCCGCCTGATGTTAAGCAGTTACCATAGCCAGTAGATGCTTACAATACAAAAAGCATTGCTCGCACATTGCCGTCCTGAAGGGAAGTGGGATGGAGGGAGGGGGAGGGGGGGGGGTGGGCTTTCGGCTCTCTCACTCATCGTACGAAACGCAGCTGTAATAGCTGCTTTACGCCGATCTTCTGTGAGAGGGTGGTACTACCCCGATCGAGCCAGCCCGTTTATGAGCTGCAGTCAATTGGTTACAGCTTGGCTCTGCCACTTTATAAAATACTTCTAGCAAATTTCCCATGAATTCTCTACCTATACCAATAACAGTTTCGGAAAACAGCTGTAGGTACTGATAATGTTTCCAGTTCATAACTCAAGCGCAACACACGTAACGCCATCTGTTATCAGCTAAAAGTATCACAATTGTTACGAAACCACTGTAAAACACTTCCAAGTAGGTTTTAACGTTCTATTTTATAGCAGATTAATTACAAGATCCGTACAATATTGCTCATACGGCCGTGTTGTATGGCACCATTAATTGGGTGAATCGACCACGAAAACGCGTAAAGCGAACGTAATAAACCTATTGGGCAAGATAAGATAGTGTTCATTAAATCAATAGAAAGCAGTATGGTGTGCATGGGAGTTGTATGGGAGCGCGGCGTCCACCCACGCGGCGCGCATTCCGGCGGGAGCCAAAGACCTCTCGTTTCCTGGATCGCACACAAACAGAGTAGATCAATTTTACTGATCTCTAAAACTGGATTGTTTTAAGGTTGCTTGTTTGTTGTCTCGTGTTTGTGTGGGGACACCTGTGGATGACACAATCATTTGATTGTGAATGCGTTATTTGTTTTAATGTGACACACTGCACATATTGTTAAACAAGTTTTTGTGTTCAACTGACTAGTTATGGAAAATTACAGGTGGTAGAGCCAAGCTGTAGCCAATTGACTGCAGCTTATATATGGGCTGGCTTGACCGGGATAATACCACCCTCTCACAGAAGATCAGCGTAAAGTATCTGTTACAGTTGCGATTCGTACGATGAGTGTGAGAGCCGGAAGCCCCCCTCCTTCTTCCCCTCCCTCTGTCCCCTTCGTGTCGGCAACGTGCGAGCGATACCTTTGGTATTGCAGTTTGCAAACATTGGGTAGTAAGCTTGTTTGCCACATTAGTCACATTAAAAAAAAATACAGTAGAGTCTTTAGAGGACATTTTCCGATACACGTTTTCCCCACTCTCAGTTATGTTGCGTGTGTATTGTGATTAATTGCAACCTTATCTGTTTACCTACATGCCGCGATGCACATCATGAATATCAATTTAACAACCAATATGTATGACCTGCTGACTATTATAAATCTTCATGTTTACGTCCTTATGCAACATTTGCATTACTCATCTCGGGTTTATTTATTCTAATCGTATCCCAATCCTTTTATTTATGTTCATACAAGAAGAATAACTGAATTACCAGCCAATTAACACGTTATAATTAAGGAAGCACACATACAAATACTTTTTATGTTGACGTAAAAATATAGGATATAGAAAACGATATGAAACAATGCTGTTGTGTGTGGGTGCGCGGGCGCCGAGTGCAGTGTGCGCGCGTTTCGCTCGCTTGTTCAAGCGTGAAGGACGCGCGCCGCGCCGATTTGACGGCCGACTTCTAACCACTGCTCGTGAATCAGTAGCTAGGCTTAAATTATAACAAGAAGCGATTTATATTACAAAAACCAATATCAAAATACCTCCCTGCAAAATTTCGACCGAATTTTTGCCGACCTAAAGGGTGTGGGACTTCGGCTTTCGGCTCTCTCATTCATTGTACGAAACGCAGCTGTAATAGCTACTTTACGCCGATCTTCTGTGAGAGGGTGGTAGTACCCTCGTCGAGCTAGCCCATAGGTATGTCAGACATCTTGGCTCTACCACCAATAAGATGGTCACACATTTTACGCCATTCGTGAGCATATTACGGAATTGGGATTCTGCTGTAAAATGATAAATAAAAATGAATTGCTTTTGCAGAATTGCTATGTGGCCTATTTAGCCCTTAAGTTCTTTTATAATCTTCTTACCTCTGCTGAACGTAAGCCTCTCGTCTACGAGAGAAAATGCAGATCATACTTGTTCATCACGGAGAGCTACAGTTTCCGGTCTTCTAACTCACGATTTTCTTTCGCCTATGTTTTTAGCTAGTGATAATAGTTTGTCGTCCAAACAATACAGGGTGAATTTGAAATCATGGGCATCCTTTTAAACTATGACTCTACAAATGATTCATAATATTTTGGGAAAATAAATAAAACATCTATTAATAAAAAATATTGCTCGAGTAAACAAATAAGCAAACCAGTTACCGGTTATACCTTACCTGGGCAATAATTTTTTATCAATTGATTTGATGATTAATATTCCCTAAATATTCTGAATCATGTGTAGAATCGCCGTTTAAAAGGATTCCCATGATTTCAAATTCATCCTATATATACTTTTATAGTCATCATCATCGCCATCAGCTTATAAACTGTACCACAGTCTAACCAAGTATCAAATGTCCAACAACGTGTTAGCAATATCATTATTGCAATATAACGGACATTTATTGACAGTTGTTATGTTATTTTTGTCATATTATATACAACTTATTTAAAATGTATTTATTCATAATTTAAATCAGTACATATATTGAAGTTAATATATACATAAATCATAACGAGTCGAAGTAACGGACCACCCAAGAATAAATTTATATAATAAGACTTATTTTATGAAGGTTTTGAACCGTAGTATGGAGTAGAGCATGCAAGGTACTAAATAGATGATAGTAATAGTTAGGTATTTTAGGATAGGACGACATGCTTTATCTAAAGAGTTATCCTCAGGATAAGTTCTAAAATGAGAAAAATGTGAGTAATTCAAGAAATCCTCTGAGCATACGGGAATATTAAATTATACTTTGCTTCATTTTCAAAATTCAAATTAAATTGTGATGTGTTACTTACTTATTTTGTCGTAAACTTTATAATTCTGTCACATAACATGCAATAAAGCCAATCAAAATTTTCCCATGAAACTCTAATAACGTTTTCAGTACACATCTCACTTCAGGAAAACAAGTGTTCATGTTGTAAAAACAATAATTGCGTGAAACTGAGCTAATCACCTAACCGATTACCTTCGAACATTATGTACAATCACGCCGTTTACTGAAGTACATGACTGGAATATTTATTGTATTGTACCTTTGTCAGACGTCAGCAATGATATGGTCGGCTCGGCTGTATCTTCCGTGTAATTAAGTGGCGGGTTATGCTGTCACAACTATAATACGATTGTTTTACTCTTTGTATTATTGTAGTGATACAGAGTTATTCAAGAAAAAAGGATACATAATCTGCTAAGTGGGACTTAAACATTTGAGTAACCTTTGAGTATTTGGCCGTAAGGATGGCTTACGAGCCTCACGTATTGTACACTCAGAGTAAGTAAGAGTAACGTAGGTAGGTAGGTATTTGAAGACCGAGCTTAGTCCGTGTGCAGTCGCGTGCCGTCGACTGCAACCAACTGCAATAGAGCTGTCACATCCGACTGCAAAATGCAGTCCGTGTGCAGTCGTGTGCCGTCGACTGCAACCAAACTGCAAAATACAGTCCGTGTATGTTAGCGCTTAGTCCGTGCATTGGGGGTGGTCTATGTCCAGCGGTGGATAACAATAGGCACGGAATCCCAACACTCCCCCCCCCCCTTCCCCGATCCTGTCCCACTCTCCTTCAGGCCGGCAACGTGCGAGCGATGCCTTTGGTGTTGCAAGCATCTTTCAGCTATGGTAACTGCTTAACATCAGGCGGGTCGTACTCTTGTTCGCCACCTCAGGGTCATAAAAAAGTCACATTCTCTTTAAAACATTTTAACCGTTCACTGAACGATGAAAAATAAAATGTGTTTATTTTAATATGCGTATTGTAAATTTCAATGTACGTGTCGAATTGCGGATCCTCCTTTTTTGTGCATCAACCACGAGAAGGTCGCCGGTGCTAAGTAACAATATACTTGTGCATATGTACCTACGTATGTAATGTCAGAGTGTAAACAAAAGGTTAATCCCGTCAAGTAACCGCGGTGAATTCAATTTGCATACAAAATTACGATTTTCATGTGAAACTGAGGCTCTTAGTGAATTATTCGAGCCAGTGGAGCGACGATTTCCTATTTATGCCTCTCTACCATTGTGCCTTTATTTGTATCAAGGTAGTGAGCGTAAAGAAATACCTGCGAGTTGGATAACTTTTACAATACGACCATGTAAAATATTAGCTGAGGGGAACACATTAATTTCTCCGATTAATCATTTTTAAAATCAGACTGGAAGAAAAACCTGATTGGACTTGTGTAGAATTATAATGCCAAATTTATAGAGTTTTTTTTGCCAATTTACAAAGCATTTCTAGGAACAAAAGTGTTTTGTAATGCCAGTGCAAGTCGATTATCACTTTCTATAAATTTGGGGATAGAGTTTAAAGTGCGATGACGAGAATCAAGTGTGAATCAATTCATGAGGATGTTATAATTAAAAATAGAGATATTGAAATTACAGAAAATATTGTAAAACATATTCACTAGGTATCGCTTGAAAATATGTATTTTTCGAGTTATCTTAATCGTTCAAAAACTTGAGTTTTCACACGTATCGAATGAGTCGACACTTGGATACGTTAGAACAAAACGTATACGTAAACGTAAGTATTGTAAACAAAAACCATTGTCATCTGAACAGTACCTACAGGTGTTTGACAGTAGCAAGCCAGGCGGTAGAGCAAACAATTGTCATGCAAAACCTTAAAGATGTCCTGGCAGTAATGTACCTGATAAAATCCAACGCAGAGAATAGGGACTCACTATATAAAACAGTTATGAAGCATTCTACTATATAACGGCCTAGACGGAATCTAAAAAAAAAAATGTAACGTCACGACTTATCCCCATTCGGGGGTAGTCAGAGGCTTGAGTGGCCATACACCACCACATTGTGGAGGTATTAAGCCAACTCAAAGCCTACGTTTCACCAGATAGTCAGAAGCCAACGTGACAGGTGGTGAACCTTGTCGCCGTGTATGCAGGAACTGACTATTACCTAATCCCGAGGGATAGGTAGGTTTCCTCACGATGTTTTCCCGGAATCTAAATGATTATGAAAAGGTAAAGTTTGTTTGTAGGAGCTAATCTCTGGAACCTCGGATCTGAATCTGAAAATTCTTTCGCTGATGGAAAACTACTACCCTACCCCGCTACTATCCCTGAGTGACATAGGCTATATCTCGAAGTATCATGTGGGCGGAGCCGCGGGCAAAAGCTAGTAGGTGCTATATAAACCTAGACTAAAGGGATCCACTGAACAAGTGGCTTATGCCCAGATCACGAGATTAAAAGGTCGCCAAAATTCTTGAAATTGTCTCATGATAACTTTCTTTGCTTGATGCAGTCAAAGGCTGAATTGCAAAAAAAAATGGAAGTGCAGCTCTAAAACTTCTTAAGTCCAAAGTTTAAGTAGTCAGAGTAAGATGGCAGATTCGCTCTCACAAATATACGCCGCTATATGGTGCATGGCGCGAGGAACGTATCATAATCTCACGCTATTCACAAACATATATTATAATATTCTATTATATGCTCAGTTTATGTAGGATGTTGGGAAAACAGACTTTAAACCTTCGAAGAAGGTTTAGAGACACAAACAGTTTAAAATAGAACATGGAACATCTACTTTTCACCAAAGGAATGAACCAATGTAAGCCGATAGCTACCATGTCATTTCCTCTTCATATAGTTGTAAACTTTAACGAAATATACCTTAAGAGCTTATTACACTTGGCTAAATTTAGAAGCTTCTAAATATTTAAACCATTAGCTTGCAGAATGCGATTACACTTGCTTGAATTCAGTAACGACTAAATTAAGTAGCCAAAATTTAGTTAAGTGTAATAACGGGCCATCCATACATTACGTCACACGTTTAGGGGGTGAGGGGGTCGACGAAATGTGACATTGTGTGACAAGGAGGGGGAGGGGTCCATAGTTAAGTGACGTCACATTTAAAAATCTAATATATCCAAGTATTAAAACCGAAATTTGAACTGTTAACAAAAAATTGAAAATTTCTGAAAATTTAAAAAAATATGTGACGTCACACAGGGAGGGGGGGAGTCTCGCAAATGTGACCAGCTGTGACAAGGGGGGTCTAAAAATCATGAAATTCGTGTGACGTAATTAATGGATGGCCCCTAACCCCTTAAGCAGACAGGGTACTATTCTGAGTGAAAACCTTTACTTTCATGCTATTATTTCCGGGTTAAAACACATTCACAGGCAGTCAATATGATTCTTTTAAATGCAATATCCTGATACAGTATACAATGAAAAAAGAAAACAAGCAGAGGACATTTTAATCGAATAACGTCACACTCTTCCCCCACAGTATGGACGGCGACAGTACAGATCACGGAACACTAAAATAAATAGAATGGCCTCCGCTCACAATTTGTTTCAAAACGCTACGTATTTTCATACATTGCTGAATTCGAGCATTTGAAAACTGTAGTAAAAGGAAGTGAATAACTTAGAAAGTGGAGGATTTCTTACCAAAGGGTTTCTTCGCGCAATACGGGAGTAAGTCTACAACATGGGGTTCTTCAAAGGGCATGTTTACAGGTCCATAAAGGTCAACACTGCATCTGCTACCCTTAAGTTGCAGATGTCCTGGACGAGGGCACTTACTATCGGATGGACTGTCCATGTGCCTTCCTAAGATATAGAAAAGATGGCATGTTACAACATGCTACAGTTTCTTAAGGGCCTCCGCAGACTATCTACTTTTAGCATCAGCGACCGGCGATTTTGTGACGTATCGATGCTGCGTCGCGTTTCTTCGAGCGCGAACGAGCGAGACGCAGCATCATAATCGCCGATCGCCGATGCTAAAAGTAGCTAGTCTGCGGAGGCCCTAAGTAGTTACGCCGTTCTTAATACAGCTGCGACAAAAAATCTCCGACCCTTGTGTTTTGGTTGACGACTTGCTAACATGTCCATTCCAGTAATCATTCTTTATTCCGTCGTCTAGTTATTTACATATAGACCATCGCACACCACACGTTTTCTATTTTTCAATCGCGTCGTTCCGCCTTTCGATACTTTCCTACACTAATACATGCGCTAAACCATTATAAACAGACCCTCCATGTCTCTCTAATTCCCGCTGTTTTGATACTATAGAGGGAAGAGGCACGTAAAGTTGGAGATCTATGGAAACTGGTCGTTTGGAAGCGGAAGGCGCCTGGAGCGCGGACAATGGCCGGTCGCCGATCACCGCTACCCAGCTCATTACGTATTTACAAACTTGTATTAGTTTGAATTGTATACTTTGGACAGAACAAAAATTATAAGTAATATGTAATTAATAAGTCACGCTGAATACTATACCTTTGGCGTACTAATAGTGTAGGTAGGTACCTATCTAATAAGGTATATTTATTATTCTTGTCTGTCTTTCAGGTATCCTGGCGCTTCTGCTAAAATGTATGTGAACATCTGAAAATGTATGAAACAAGTATTATATTTTTCAGCCTTCTTTGAGGTAGGCGCTCACCTATGACTTTAAAATTATCACGGTTCTCTACGGTGCTCGGACTCCTGCGACGTCATCGTTCACTTCTCTGTCAACATTTTACAACCTTCATCAAATGACTTCGCGCCTAGTGGGATTTTAACGCTCTTAGGTACTCAAACATACGAAATTGTATTCAAGTTCACAGTATACGTCATCGTAATCGAGTATAAGTACATAGGCTACCTGACTGCGCTGCAGGCCTGTTCAAATACTCCATTATGCATTTCGTAAGTGCCAGTTTAATCGATCGCTCCGGATCATTGGGTACAAATCGGTGGGTGCTCGGCACCTTTTCATATTAAAATATTTCAAACTCATTACACGCTAGATAATAAAAGGTTGACTTGCGAAAGTCAAGATCGATGCAACAATGATATCAAGTTTTCGTAAGATAATATACAATCAGATAAAAATTGTAAAAACAATAGTGTTAGGTATTGGTAGAGCCAAGTTGTAGCCAATTGACTACAGCTCATAGGTATATGGGCTGGCTCGACCAAGGTAGTACCACCCACTTACAGAAAATCGGCGTAATGTAGCTATTACAGCTGCGTTTCGTACGATGAGTGGGAGAGCTGGAAGCCCACCCCTTCCATCTCTCTGTCCCACTCCCCTTTAGATCTGCAAGATGCGAGTGATGTCTTTGGTATTACAAGCATCTATAGGTAGCAGCAGTAGCAGTATATATAGGCACATATATACTGCTTTACAATATCAGGCGGGCCGTACGGATGTTTGCCTCCTACGTCACGTAAAAAAACCTAAGAAATTCTTTGTGGAAATCTTTGCGAGGGTAAGCCCCCCCACAAGGTGGACCGACGACCTAGTGAAGGTCGTGGGAAACCGCTAGATGCAAGTAGCACAGGACCGGTCGTTGTGGAAAACCTTGGGGGAGGCCTATGTCCAACAGTGGACGTCTTTTGGCTGAAATGATGATGATGATGAATCTTTGTCAAAGAATAATAAAAACTTTTTACGCATTTCATAAGTGGATATGATTACTCATATGACAGGGTTAACTCCACGAGCTCGTAATTACCTATCAATTGGCTAACTTGATATCGGCGTCTCTTCAAGGCTGTTTGCTCGGTGAATTTCATTGATAGTTAAGCTCAGTGCACACGTGAGGGAAATTTTTACATTCAGGGTCACTCACTTGATGATGATCAAAGGTTTTTGAGGTAATGATTTGTTTACATGACTTTGTAAAGTCCTGAGTACATGATTCAGAAAACAAAATAATCAACTTTTAAACTTATCAATCACACTGAATATGGCTGTAACTAATTGTATGGGTCTGATAAATTGGTCCTTTATAAAATATCCTGTTTTGTTATATTATGTCTCATTTATATTATCGTTCGACAAAAAATCTTCGGTATCTGATGTCTCCGATCATTGCTATTCAGTACTTATCAGGTAGCTATCATTGTGTTACTTTTTGTCGCCAAATCGTCCAGGATTTACGTGAGACATGTGTGATCGTCTTTAGCCCTGAATAATTCATGTTAATTTGAATGACCTGTCTCGAGTCGCGCTCATGTGTTCGCATCGTTATGTATTATGCAAGTCGGTCAGTCATCAGTCGACGCCGGCGCACAATACGTCTGTTATTATTAAAGGTAAATCTAATGACATTTAGGCGAAGTCACAACAACAGAATATATTGCGTTACCTGAATGCAGAGACTGACATTTGTGACTTGTTCAAGTATTGGTCAATTGGATGGCTGATAAAATATTATTATGCTAGTGTGTGTATGATCGGTCGTTTGATAAAGACATGTATGTTGTATAATATCGTAGCTGCTTTGTTTTTCTTCATAAACATGACTCGGACCATGCCTTGCTGTGGCAGATTTGTATAATTAATTCGTTCTATATGTTAAAGGATGTTAACACTAAATATATTTTGCTCACTTAATTAAAGTTGTCATAAGAAACATGTATAAAATATTATAATACACAGTGGATACGTGTTCTTTTGAAATCGTCCATCAACATTGAGTAAAAAGTAGGCAACGTTACTATATTCGTGGGTGAAAGCTAGGCTCATGCCAAAATAACATGTAGAAGAAATAGATACATGAGAAAAGAATTTGAAAACAAATGAGTACATAAGACTATTTTCATTTCATATACTAGCCGTAGCCCGATGGGATTTTCCATACAAACTTTCATCCCCTATTTAACCTCCTAGGGGACGAATTGCCAAGAACGCTGATACAACATCACAATTACGATCTTTTTATTTCATCCTTTTTTACCCCTTTAGGGGATGAATTTTCAAAAAAGATAGACCAATATCGCCTCCTTGTCTGTCAGTCAGTCAGAGAGTTGAAATTTTTTAATCAAGTAGAATTTATAGCGAAGGTACAACTCTATTTGCTTTTATTAATATAGCAAAGGCTAGCAATACACACGTGTAAATTAATCGATAAATTATATCAAAGCTGTCCTGACACACAAAACCTATACAGATGAGTAATGGCGACCGGCCGGCTCGTTAGGAAATTAATTAGAATAGGTCTATTGAACTCTAAACTTGTTCTGATGTAAATAACTCCTAATAAATTATCATCTTTTTTTACCGTTATAGTTCAGCATTCTCATTCAGGACATTCCATTGATTGGGTAACTACACATAATTTTACGCGAAGGCAGGTATAAATTGTGCCCGATGGGGTTTCCATACAAACGTTCAACCCCAACTGAAAATATTAGGAAATTAAGTTCCAATAACAGCTGATTCTTACTTATTTAAATAGGTATACCTAAGTCTAAACACGAATTTCCATATTTCTAACTTCAGGAAATGACGAACTTCCAAACAAACTTTCATCCCCTACTAGGGGATGTATTTTCAAAAATCCTTTCTTTATAATTACTTACGTCATACAAGGAACTCCTCTGCAAAATGTTATGCTTCTAGACCTGCGTTGTTATCAGTAAAAAAAACAATAAAGTTAGTCAGTGAATTAACAAAACCTTTAAACTTTCCAAGTATGTTTTTTTTTTAATTTATGTAAATTAAGTTAACTTGCGTATAAGATGATATTTTATACATTTTAATTATCACCATTGGAACAAAATATGTGATATTTTACGTGGACTCGTTAACCGGAGGAAGGTGGCATCAGTGGGCGGAGGCTCAACTTAATGAACCACATTGTCTTATTACTTTAAATGGTTGTGCCAACTTTTTTTTTGTCTGTACTTTGGACACATGTAAATACCGCCGTGGGCGGGTTGTATCCGCTATCGTGTAGATGTAGGCAGCGAATTTAATATTTTATTGTAGGTTTCTTGTATGTTGTAAATCGAGAAATCGAGAATGAAATTATGAGGGTTCACAACACTTCGCTCTAAGAAAAATGTTCAACAGCTTTACTTGACTTGGCGGAATCTTTGCTTCGAACGACTGGATGTAATGGTGTTACAATATTAAATTAATAGGTATATTCTGAGGAGGTTTTATCAATCAAATAATGTTTTAACAGTTTTCCATAGAATATCTGTCGAACCGCTATATTTATTTGGTGGATAAAAGTTATCTGACAATTCTGAAAGAGGCCCTCATAAACAATTAAAAATATGTAAAACCTTGAGGAGACCTATGTCTAGTAGGGAATGTCTTTCGGCTGAAATTATGATAATGATATTATGATATGATAATGAGAATCATAAATTAAATTGTATTTGATCCTGAAACCCTAAAAATACAAACCTACAAAAGTATTCCGTGAAAAAGTTACCTGCAAACAATATTAATACAAACCTATAGGTACAATATCTGTATTCTGTATCGTTTACATTCTATAATCTTGTCGCGTCGTCTAGCCAATGATCGCCGATCGGCACTCTTAAAAGGCAAAGGGGTTCACATAGCTGCTGAGACAATTTTGCCGAATAAGGCCGTGGACCTTGGTGCCCACACAGCGTCGGTATTGGCTCTTTTAATGTGCGTAATTGTGGTCATATTAAGAATTGTGTCCGACTGATCCTCCCACGTCTGATAGTCTACTTAATTGTGTTTTACTTTTTATATGTGTTTTTTGCGTATTGGCTCGTTTGTGGCCAGCATGAGATGTGTTATTGCTGATAGTAATTCGGTGTTACAGAGATTGACATACACTTTAGTTAATAAAAAACTAGTACTATTAATGTAGTTGTTGGTCTTGACTAGCTAGTGCCACGGTTGTTTTTATGGTTGCCATAAAACGCGACTACCATCATTGAATGTCTAAGGATCCGCAGATTTGCAGCTCAAGGGCCTATTTGTCACGTATACGGTACTCTCATAAATAAATAAATATAACGTCACGACTTTTATCCCCATTCGGGGTAGTCAGAGGCTTGAGTGGCCATACACCACCACATTGTGCAGATATTAAGTCAACTCAAAGCCCACGTTTCACCAGATAAAATAACAATAAGTAATGTAGAATCATTATTCAAAGTTCCTGCTTTCGCCATCGACAGGAAATTCATCCCTACATCTTAGAACTGTATGTACTATAGGTTCCAGAGGAACTTCCTCCCTCGTACAATTAGGAAGTGGAATGAATGTTGAGGTATACCTTAGAGGCTATAGCATAGCATAGGGCTCTTCAAGAAAAGTGGCAAAAGGTTTTTACAGGCTCGGTAACATCTGAGCTCTTCCTCTGGTACTGCAAGCGTCCATGGGCCACGGGCCGTAAGCTTTCTTGCCACCTTAAGTCCGAGTTCACCAAAACACTAACGGATACTTACAGCAGTAACAGATTGTTTGATGTACTGGTAACAGCCGTTTACTGCTCTAACGGTCGTTTAGTGTGTTGGTGAAATCGAGCCTTAGTGTATGAAAAAATCTTTCAATTGAATGTCTCTGGCGCCACCAGTCATAACAGTCGCGATACTATGGCATGTTGATTTTATTGTCATTGAATCAGTTACTTTATTATAAAATATTGAAGGTGCTATTGAATGGACTCAATGACTAAATTAATTGGTCAGTATGCACAAAATTTATTAGCCAATTAATTTGCAGTATAGTAAAGCATGAAATTTAATTAACATACATATGCAAATAAGTTTCTTACCTGCGTTCCAGTATATTACTTCAACTCAATCAAAGTTAAATCCTTTAAGCCTTGTAAAAACTGTACTTGTAGAATGAATCACAATTCAAAAAGCAAGGAAGGACATAAGTACATACTTTTATTTCTTTAGGGTCGCGGGAAGTCGCTCTATGGAAGCAGCACAGGACCAGGCCCCCTAGTCAAGTTTCTTTGTCTACAAGCATTACTACGCTTCATGTTTAGAAATGACATGAGTCACGTGATCTACTAATCGACTTGTAATGTCATTTCCATACATTTCAGCGTAGCGTTTTGTAGAAACGCTTGTAGATGAAGCCACCTGGCTAGGGGTTTTATCGTTGTAGAAAACGTCGTTTTCGCTGAAATAGTGATGATGATAATCAGCTAGCACTACCATTGAGATGAGATGACACAGACAATACAACACTTACAAAATACAGCAGTTCAGACAATACAGCAGCTAGAGCTTGCTTACAACATCTAACTACAACTGACGTTATTAAATTGATCAGATATTCCACAGCATTTCTACACTCAAACACTAGATGAACAGATAAATAGATTGACATAACTAGATATTTGCATAGAATCTATTGTGGCGGTGATCGATTACTCCAGGCTATGTGCAGTGATGTCATGCCACCTTAGGCAACTCTTCAAAGGTCATCCAGCGCATCTAATCATTCAGTGAAGCGTGATTATTACGCAAAAAGTGGTTACATACAAATAACATCTACTGCAGCGTTAAACAAAGTGTTATAATTATACGCTACCTATGTTAGTCATTGATAGTTTGTCGTGATGCATCGACTTTGCATCTATTATTATCGATAATTGCGTAGAGCGTTCTTGTAAGTGATTGCACAGGTTCATTTGTTGCAGTGCAATATAATGCTTTACAGCTTCTGTGACCAGGTATTTTGAGTCATGTCAGGTAAGCCATTGAGAACGTACCTTGTCATATATTCTTTGAGATTAATGTTCTAGAATCTGGCAGACCACGGTAAAGATGAGGCGACGATTTGATCGCCTTTGCGGATAAAACGTGGCAACTACAAGCCCAGGATAGAGACCTGTGGAGACAGAAAAGGGAGGCACATGCCCAGCAGTGGGACATTTAATAGAGTCTAAAATTAAAATAATAATTCTCTTCTAAAATATGAGTAGGATGTTAATAGAAACCTAAAATTATTAGCACAGAATGATTGATAATTAAATCTAGTGGCATGTTATGACATTTCAGACGAAACACTCATTGATTTTGACATTTCATCTCGTCTGGCGTCCAGTGCGACCTATGATTGGTCGCTTCTAATTATTCGCTACCGGTCGATATAAGGCTTTTATGGTTTCGGCACAGATCTTTATCTATCTGTCGCTCGCGTATTTTGCTATTAATCAACTTGTTGTCAAGCGGACTTGAGGCGCCAAGGAGGCACTCTGTAACAAATGGGGTGTGTGTCTATTTCACTGCCTTATTTCTGCTGTATTTATTGGGAATAGGTTGTAAGGAGGTCAAATGGCGTTGGATAAGAAGCTACAGTGGCTAAGCTTGGTTCAATAAGCACTTGGCATTAGACATTCTTGTATCAAATTGCAAGTGTACAAAACATGCATTTACTCTAACCCTATATTATACCTAAGCTCTAACCCAAAGATCTATACAGTGTTGAGCGTTATATCCAAGGTAATAAGTGATCTGGATAATAAAATCATTGATATTCAGTAGGTGCTACTATTCTTGCAATTTGAGCACTCATTGACGTATTTGATGCAACTTTGTATAGATATAGTCCTTTATATAACTAATTTATGTAGACGGGCCAGCTATAGCCGTAACAATGTAATAAAACGTCTACGATGAAGCATGCATCCTCGCATCTATCATCGAAGTCGCCTCGTATCTGTTATGATCCGTGTGTGAGTTATGTGGGTCTGTGGTCACGTGTGTGTCGTTTTGTGTCATTACCTGCTTGCGACCCACGGGCCGGCCGGCAGCCGCCGACGCACGGCGCCTTATATTCGTACACTTGCGTTCAGACACGCCTTGAAAACGCTCATGCACAAAACAAAATCAACCTTTCATTTTCAAGAGAAGAAAAGAATAGGTCTACTTGTTACCTATAAGGGTTTGTTTATTACAAAGAAAGATGTGTAACGTATAAGTATCTTGTTTTAAAATAATGTCTTTATTTGCCTCGTAAACTTGTCATAAACTAACATTCCATGACTAATTAAGGATCATGTTAACCTTTACAACAAGGAAGGTACCTACTTATGTAAATATTAATTATTGATGTTTGTCTAGATAACCAGCAAAACAGTTCATATTTAAATAAAAACAATACAAATCTTGGATAAAGATAGAAATGAGCGCACGCGTTTGGATCGCCGCGTTCCGAACGCATCACGCGTTTTCAAATCCAACTGTCTAACCTCCGAATTCGTCTTATTGAGCAATGAGAATGATATGCAGCAACAAAAGGGTTCCGAGAAGCACCCGTCCCGACTCGTCCGTCCCATTGACTCACTCCTTGCGAGTTTTAATAATAATAACCATGCTTCCTTTTAAAGTCATTTCGGTTCGCTAACTGCTGTCACGGTTGGCATATTTTTGCAGCCAAAATGTTGGCAAAACGCGTAAATCGGAACCGTACATAAAAAGTTAAATGATGTCAGTATTGTTATTTTTAAATTGCGAGAAATTTCATTTAGTTTTAACTTATTAGACTAAGCAATGCAAAAAATAGGTATGATACTAGATAATAATAATAATAATAATAATATCCTGAGACATTTTTTTTAGATGCATGAACTCTTGAAAAATGGCTGTTATAAACTGCGATCCGATCGCCGATGCTAAAAGTAGCAAGTCTGCGCAGGCCCTAAATGAATGAATTTTAGTTCTTCCATTAGAACCACGACAATTTGAAAACAAATTTGATAACATCGCACTTGAATTTACACAACCAAACCGAACGTATACCTACACAAACTTCTATTTATTCACACACCTACTAAAAACTGGTTTCTATACAAGATCGGCCGATTCGATGACATTTATAATCTTAATTAATTGACCCAATAATTCTTAGTCATACCGATTTCGTTCGATGTATCACAATAGGCTTACTAACGAATCCATTTACCAAAATATGAAATGATACGTTTTGCGAAATTATGAAATTAAGTAGATTTGAGTAATTATGAAATAATTGGACTTATTTCCTTAAAATGAAGTATGTATTAAAGTGGTCAGAGTGTTGCCTAACATCAAATTTCTCGGAGTAGCCATGACGATTGCTTATATTTCCTCATACTCACATCGTGTGCTGTGATTTTCTAGCAATCATTTCACAGGGCTTACGGGGATACCATGTCTTGGCTTTAATGTCCCATGATAGTTTTAAAAGTCTGTTGGTTATGTACATACGCCAATCTTATGTAAACTAATTTCCAAAAAAAATGCCATTTGACTTAATTACTATAACTTGTTCTTTAATGTATATTTTGGCTTGGGTGTGCGTTTCCACTGCTAGACAAAGGTCTACGCTCTAAGGCCTTCACTCCACTATAACCTTCCATACCTCATTTATTGCTATGTTGTGCCTGCAAAGGCGACTGCATTTTCCGGTGTCCCATCCACGACGTCTTCATCGTCTACCAATGTTTCCCTCATTAAAGGGAGTTAATCTATAACCATCAGTCTTCAAACGTCAGCTCAATGATTTGCGGTACATACGGCAGGCCCTTACGCAATACACTTTCTCTGTTCGTTTAAGCGAGGAGAGAGTCCCTAAGATTGCCTATTACTAGATTAACTTGTGAAGTCTGGAAAACAAGAAAGTGTGTAATGTCCCCCTCTGTGTGGAGTACATAAACGCTTCCGATTTCACCAAGATAAATAGCTGTGAACAGTGTTTACCATGTTTTATGGAGAGCCTTTCAATTTTCTAATAATGTATTAACTTCTAAACACTTAGAAGTTAGTTTTTGTTACTTGACTGATCTTTTGGTTTGAAAATGCCATGTGGGACAGTCGACAATATTGTGGTATAGTCCCAAACATTTTCTTATCTTGATTATAGGTTTACTTCTAGATATCTGTATTTAAAATTTGAAGATTTTAAATATTATATTATAATTAAGATTTAAGATATGAATATGAAAATACATTACAAACATTAGACTTTAGACCGAACTCAGGTATCATGTTACTTCAAAAAAACGTTCGACTTAAAAAATCTAATAAAAACAGACGGCTACCGAGTTATAGTTATAACATAGGTAGACCGCGTAGTTAACTTAAAGTAAGCTAAAGTAATTACCCATTTAATATGTATTATATTTTTCGTGACATGACAAAGAACGGCAAAAAGTGTTTACGTTTATTTGGGTGGCGACCTCTGGTCCGATGAGCAAGGTTGTTCCGTGCCGGGTATAGTAGGAAGGAGGAAAAATGATTCTCTCGATTGTCGCCATAACAGGCAGCCTTGCTGCGACAATGGTCATCGCGCTCACTACGCTACGCACTTTATTTGGTTACCGACCTCTTTCACCCACTTGTTTGTGTTTTTGCTATTTATAAATTGCATTTCAGAGCCGATCGAGAGAGTTAACCTTTGTGGAGGGAGAACCTTTGCGTTAGATTCTTGAAATTTAAGGTTGGCACTCATCTATCAACTCGGCACCCGACCAGCACGGCCTCGCCGCTCGGCGTCCACTCGTTGTCGTCAGGTGGTCCGCGGGCGGACAATGCTTTTACACCATAAACATCACGTGATCAACCAGTGGACCGCGCGTGGTCAACGAGTGAACGCCGCGTGGTCAGCGCGTGGTCCACTTATTTTCGGTTCAGTTAGTGGATGCCGACCGACGAGGGGGTCGGGGGGGGGGGGGCTGGTCGGGTGCCGAGTTGATAGATGAGTGCCAACCTTTAGTCTTAGTCACGGTGAAAGAGGTACGTAAAGTTTTTTTTTTTTTTTTTCTGCCTACGCTACCAATTTCGAGAATCTCTCAAAGGTTAGCTATCATTGATCTTTCGAGCTGCTAATAACTGAATGTTACGCAATTGCTGTCGAGAACATTGATAGGTTATCTGGTTATGTAAAAAGCGTAGCCTAGAAACTGTTTGCTATTATAATTGATTTATTGACCACCGACTGTGATTAGACAGTTATGTTGTCTAAAGAATAGTGGCACATTTATTATGAGCAAGTGCGTGCGTCTCATTAGCTTGAATTGAACGCTTAAGGTGATCGGCGTTTGCGTAGAACCGGGCATATGTCGTTGATTTCACAATGTCATCTACTATAACTATGTATTTATACGATGCTACCAATGATATTAAATTAAAATGTAGATGGTGTAGGGAATGGTCCCTCTAATCACTACACTTATGCTTTATATTTTTGTATCATAAGAAACATAATAAGAGGTTTTATTTTGGTTACCTAATTAAATTCCTTCATATTTGCTAGACCGTAAAAAATGTCTTGGCTTCGGGTTTTTATATTAACCTTCAACTTATTTAACTATTATTTTAACCAGTTTGAACAAACGCGAATATTTTAAATATTTGTTAGGACGAGGACGTTATCGCACTAAGCAATGTGAAGCGGGCTGCTATGAAAGCAAGAATCGGCTACGTTTGGGCTTCGAATTTTGAATTTTGACACATTTACCTAAATAAGTGCCAAATCACTGTAGCAACCTACAGCTCGCCACCAACAGATGGAGCTGAAAGCAAGCTCCAGTACAACATGCGATTCTACAAAGAAATCCTGAATCACGATATCAAGATCCACGAGGCACATCACTATTATAGAAGTCTCCGACAACGACCATTGGCGCATAGCGGCTGGCCTCACCAGGCATACCACCCGCCTGACTGGAAGATCTTCCCTTTTCCGCTAAATCACAAACGAACGAAACAAATGGTCCGGGTTCGTAACAGGTACCTAACCCTTGTAACCTCACTTGGATGAGTACTACCTATTGTGCCTATGTACCTAACTTCCGTCTTTTCATTGAATTAAGACAATTAGAACAACTCCAGTCTATGACACAAGTTCATTATGTCAAGGTTCTAGAACTATCTTATGCAACATCAAGCACTATTGTACATTTATATTTACAGTTTATGAAAGGTGATTGTAATCTCTGACACCGGGCCTGCTCTTTCAAGCGGAGCGACTACCGTAATATTTTTTACTTAAACTAGCGGGTCATAACGTGGATATTAAAAAAGTTGCTCTCAAACTAAGACGCAAACAGTGCATCTGTATCTCGTGATGATTGCGAAGTTAAAATACTCATTATTTTGATTCAATAAGAGAGTTTATTTTTATAGGCATTGTAAATGTTAAAGCATCAAATATGGGAGGTATGAAATAAATTGCCAAGCATTCTCTAAATCAGCATATTATTAGCGTTCAAAAATTATGAGAATTATGAAAAAAGTACAAGAGGCATGGGACGCGCCCGAACATTAAGTTTTGACGTCGGAACAAATAATTATGATAGCTCGCGTAGCTCGGGCAGCTCGAGGCATGTGTACGCACCCATTATCTATTCAGATTATAGAGCTATAGAGCTTATTGGAATATGATTTTAGATTAAATTCTGTACGAAAATAAGTGTAAGTCGAAGAAGTATCCTTAAATTGTAATGCTCCGGTGTCATCACTTTTGTCATCTCTGTGACCGGCTATATGATTCTCACGGTCGTTGTTGATATTCGCGGCCACATGTCCAAGAGCCCAGAAAAATGGATGGTGTATAAGTAATACGTTCTTAAATAAGTTTACAGGTAAGTAGTCAGCTTCGTTGAATTCCTCGTATAAATAAATGTGAAACTTATCTAATCTTAAACGTTTACTTATACAGATTTTATGCTTATACTACAAAAATAACGAATTTTATGGTTTTTCAATTGCTTATTACATTCACATAACTGCATAAAAAGGTAAACTGACAACCTAGTGCAGTGATGGGCAAAGTGCGGCCCGCGGGCCAGCTCCGGCCCGCGAAAGCATTTAATCCGGCCCACGATAATTATATTTTGACGGTCCAGAAGTATAAAATAGATTCTATGGTGTGTTTTTTAATTCCGGAGAGTAATTTGACAATGACAGTGTGGCTAGGTTATTGCAATTTTTAAATAGTGATGTCCAGCAATCGGAACTAATCGTAAAACCGTAAAATATTTTTCTGCAAAATCGCATACACCTCAAGCAAACTTCTGGAATTCTATTTAATCATTGAAATTTATAACAGTAAACAACAAAATCAAGTAAGGAGTCATAGACGTTTAAATCGTTTTTTTTTATTATGGAATTTGTATATTGAAATTGTCTATACGTACTTTCACTGTGTCTATACTCTGATTTTTAGGGTTCCGAACCCAAATAGTGCCAACGGGACCCTATTACTAAGCCTAGGCTGTCCGTCCGTCTGTCTGTCTGTCTGCCAGCGGGCTGTATCTTACGAACCGTAATAGCTAGACTTGAAATTTTCACAGAAAATAAAATATAATTTAAAAATAAAGGGGGTCCCCATACACCAAAAGTTTGATATTTTTGACGTTTTTATTTTAGTCCACAAAATAAAAAATCAAGTTCATGTACTTTTATTTAGTCTGTATTGGCTTATACAAAAATTGTAGCCAACAAAGATAATTAAATGTATTTTCTTAACGTTGGCGTAACAAACATACACACTCCCACACCATAAAGTTCTAATTTCCGTCTCTAACTCTATTAGATGGGGAGCTCAGCGTGCAATTCGTGGATTGGCACGAGCGTCGTCCAAACCTAGTAGATTCGGTAGATGACATGATAGGAAGAATACATTGTTCTAGATGTTTCCACTTTCAGCGGTGGGGGAAGCGTATACATGAGATTTTTAAAATAAAAACAATGACATAAAAATACTCAAGCGTGTCAGATATTGATACTTTTCATGCTCAAACATGACAAATTGAAAAAAAAAATTACTCTAGCGCGCCAGATATTGTAAGCATCTATAGGCTACGGTAACTGCTTAAAATCAGGCGGGCCGCACGCTTTCTTGCCACAGCAGTCCTATATTTAAAAAAAAAACTGAGGGGGTGAAAAAGTGAAATTTCCAGATGCTCCCATTTCTTAGACTGACGATCAAATTGGCAAAATTGACACTTTTGACCTAGTAATCCCCCTTATCTTAATCTGTCGAGTTCGAGTATTTTAAGATGGTCTATTTTTTTTTTGGTTCCCCGAGCGAACCCACCAATATTAAGGGCTCATAATGTTTTAAGGTTCTTATCAATATGTAAGCTATCTCCCTTATCTTAATCTGACGCGCTCGTGTAAATCCAGAAACCTCTTCTACGGCTCCCCACCTATATTACATTCGCTTTGCTGAAGGCCGAATGAGGTAAACAAAATGCGTTGTCATGGGTCAAGGACAAACCTTGAAAAAATAGACACGCAGTTTTTTTTACAAAATATATCAATTATGTAAAAAAGTAATTCATTTATAAAGAAACAGGAACATAAAAACAAAGAAACAATTATTATAATTCCTTTGAGTAAAATTTTCTATCTCCAGTATTTATAGTACTCCATGCTGTATACGCACGACATTTTTTAATTTTACGGATCAAATAATCGGTACCGGAAAAAAGCGGTAGGACAACACTACAGAAATAAATGTGGCAGCATTATTTTCGAGTTTGACATTTGGGGTTGGCAATTTACTCTCCGGAATTAAAAAATACACCATACTTGGTAGAATAATAGACGCATAGGTAAAGGAGCCAGCTAGACTAGCCGCGTAGTTCATGATTGTTTTAATTTGTTTAAGTGTGTAATGCTGTAATGTTTTTATATGATTAAAAGTATCAACACAAAATGCATTTTTCCTATAATTCTGGCCCTCCTCTGAAATTTCTTAAACTTTCCGGCCCTTAAGAAAGTTTGCGCACCACTGACCTAGTGGAAGTCGCGGGAAACCGCTGAATGCAAAGAATACAGTACCAATCGTTGTGGAAAACCTTTGGAGTGGCCTATGTCTACTTGGGGATGTTTTTGGATGACATGTAATGATGATGAACTGCCGAAAATATTACTCAAATGCCTTATCCAAATATATTTATTCGTCAAGGTAAGTGCGCGTACACCGCAGAACGTTCTATCTGAGTTTATTTATTGAAATATGCGTTAACTGCACTCGCCTGTGCTCCTTTGTCGCGATGCCTTGGTACTAATAGCAGCTTCCTGGTCATCTCGGTGGCTTTGTATCGACTGACGTTTTGTTCACGTCATTGTTTTGAAACTGCTCTGTAGTTCTTAACACGAATGATAAATCGGAATGCAAATCACACGTATTTTAGTAAGGCCTTGTTCTTGTCTTGGTCCCTGGAGAAAAAAAATATATAGTAGATAGGATTTGGCTGCTAAGTGACCTACTATTTACGTAATTTTGATATGAGGCTGGTTGGTACGGTTAGCAACATAAGTCGCTTAAGATTCTGAGTTTTTTATATCGCTTGCAAACTTTTGTTTTGCATCAAATCCATGTTTTTTCTTGGTCCAAACAGTATTAAAATACATTACTAATATTTGGTTTTTACATTGGTTTCTAAGGTTTTTGAAATAACGAGTATTAACGATTTGAACCATTGAGAATGGTCAGCGACTTATGTTACTGACTGTTCATTACTAGCTCTTCGGTTTTTTATGGTGATATAAAACAACTGAAAATATTATTAGTACGTTACTTTAATAGTACTGTAATAGTACGTTTACTTTTTATTCATTTATGAAATAGAGCGAGACACCGACATTCAAACACGTTCACATTTTTCATATTTTCCGCCTTGATACCGTCAAATCGTTTAAGCCGAGACCAAACTACGGTACATAAAACGAAACTCGGCCGACCCAACAGTGAGTTTTACGTTCTAATTAAGCAAGTATTTATGGAAATCGATGAAGAAAAATGCCGATTTGTAACGTGGCATTCGAGGAATGATCCCAAATACATAACCGAGACACGCAACCCTCACAGTCGAACCATAAAATGCTTTGCATACCTCAAATAAAATAAGACGCTTGAGGACCAATATTATGAACATGAAACAAATGAACCAAGTTAAATTTGCGCACCAGTAATTGCTTAAAGTGATCTTAACGCAAGTACACACGTGCGAAAATTCGTCGTAGCCAATAAAACTTGATGGGTGCAGGATTTTCGAAGGGAAACAATTGTATTTGCACTTACTTTCTTAGGAATACTCACGTCGGAAATATGTGTTTAAAGGGCTTCCTTGGAACCGTCCCGTAAATTAATGAATACAGAGCTTTTTAAATTGCGCAAATGATCCAATGGTCGCGGTAAGTCATCGCTGGTCGCTCGTAAAAGCGGTCGTGACAATTGTTTGGCTTGCGAAGAGGCAACTTATCTCTTTCTTTTTCTGTAATCCTGGTTTTAGTACCGCAGTTCACATGAGAGAATTCTCTGACACGTCATCGTGACAATGCATTGACCGGTATGACACAATTAAAATATAGGTATGAATACATTGCGGTTACTTCCGCTCTAGATATGTATACCGCAATATCATTTGCGCAGATACTTGCATCTATAAAAAGATACACGCACATTTAATATTGGAATACTTATATACTTTTTAAAAGGTGTCCAAAGCCCAATCCCCCCTCATTCCCCCTCCTTCAGGTTGGCAACGTAAGAACGATGCTTTTGGTATTGCAAGCATCTACAGGCTAAGCATCTGCTTAACATCAGATCTTGTTTGCCACCTTAGTCACAAATAAAAAAGGTGGTAAAATGTATAGCTAAATCAATGTTTTGTCATAAATTATAACAAATCGAGTTTTTTTATATAAAAAATACATATAGCTGTTAATACCGACTGATGAGCAAAATGTCTCACAATGTTAATGTTGCTTTTTTAAGCATTTTTTTTTCCGCGACATGATTCAGCCGACTCCGGGTCATATACCCACAATCGTCGGTACCTCACGTTATTAGCCGTTGTTAAAACGTGTTCATAATACTTTACAGCTTTATTTAGAGCTTCGCGATTTTAATGTGCGCTTAAAGCGCGTTAAGTGCGTGATTTTATAATGATTCGGTTTTATCGCGCCTTTCATGACATGTTGAAAGAGTTATAATTGCTTCTAATAGGTGTGTTAATTTATTAAAATGTCCTCACGATGTTCTTAAGATGGATAATTATAATATAACCCAGATTTCTTATACCTATAACACTAGGTAATCCGTTAAATAGTGTAGGTTTTATCTGATGAATAAAAAGTTGAAAAAATGCGTTCGAATTTTACAAACAATGTTTTATTTTTATTATACTTATGTAAGAGTATTATTCTGGACTTTTGAAACATACTGTATAACATTCTAAGAGAATATAGGTATATTAACTGACCTTATGATAGATTTACAAGGCAATTACCTGCTATATCACCATAATACGTGTTACTTCTCTACACACGCCAGTTAATGTCATTTACACATTATAATAACAATAAAGTCTTTAGCAATATGCATTTGAATGTATTGAAGACGTGACCACATTCCAGGGTTTCATTGCATCTCAATTTACAACCTTCTTCGCATCGTCACCTAAGCATAAAATCGACCATCATTATTGCATCCTGTAAATGTGTGGGTGAATATTGGCAGGTTCCCGACAAAGCCGACCATTCACTCTCCGACGTAATCTCGATCCTTTTGGCTATGCAAAGCTACTGAACGGAACGTCCGTTTTTGTACAACACTGACTATCGTGCGATGCATGGGAAGCTTTAGACCCCTCTGGATGCAGGAAGGCTCCACAAATAAAATATGTGACTTGAAGGCGACGGCGAGGTGCCGTCGAGATGAGGCTGCGCAAGCTGGTGGGAGCGAGATAAACTGTAAAATTCGTATAAGAGTAAGCAAGACAGAAACTCTTGGCTATCTGGAGAAACGCGAGCACCTCATTTAATCGGTACGCGCTTCGTTTTGTAGGATAAAGGAAAATTTGCGATGCTTTGGATCTGTTAGTATTATTATACGTGTGGGCGTGTGTCGACATGTTACTGTCCTTGTCTTTATAGATCTCAATCAGGTGTAGATAAATAATCCGTATATAGGTACCTAGTTACGAAATAACCGCAAACTTTATCTTATTGTTTTAAGAAAATTTATTCTCTTGAAAAACAAATTAAACAAATTCCATTCTATTCATGATGATAATTATTAACAGTATACCTAAGTGTTTTTATGTAAAATTTTGTTTCGTTCTAGTATTTTTAGCCAACAGAATTAGCACCATTGAAGTTTTACTTACACTAAGTAACTTTATAATTTATTCACTGAAATAAATTATGCCTACACTAAGGTCTGACTAAACTAGGCTAATTAAGAAGTTTGCCTTCTGAAGGGCCAATCATGCATCGATCATATTGAGCCATTGAGTTTACAACGTAGATAATAATCTATAACCACCTATAATTAATTAATTATTTTAAAATAAGTGTTTTAATTATATTTAAACAAACACGTTAATGTAAATTTTGATTGTTAATCCTTTAAAGAGAATCTAGTTGTCAAACACTTTTTCAATGGGAAAGGGAAAATCGCAGACAATTGCTTATTGTTAGTAAGATACAGGAAAATAACACCAAACCTTTATCGTGTTGATATTTTAGCGCCGTACTTGTAACTTGCCGACTTCGTTCCAAAGTCATGGACATTTTTTTCTGTCAATGGCGTCATTACTCAGCACTTCCTATGCTCTTAGTATTCGAAATAAATTAATTTAGAAAATGTACGTGACTGCGATTTTGATTGAACATTTAGATTAAATAGGTGTGAGCATTGTGAGGATCTTGAGGACAAACCAATTTGTTTATAAATTCTTATGAGATGTTTTTTAAGGTACTACATTACCGACCAATAGCTTCTGTTTTACCGTCATGTTTATAAAAAAATGGTACATACTTGTAACGTGAGAGAAGATTAAGACCGACAACAGCTCTACAATGAGTTTATTTCGCTAGAGTTGCCAGTGTCTACGAAAATAATTTGAATGAAAATTTGATATTTCCCAATAAGCAGCGGCATATAATTTTCAATACAAATACTCTACATAGGTAGGTGTTAGCGAATGTAAAACTTATGATAGAGCTACTGAACCGACACGTCGAAGTTCAGATTTTTTTCTCTGGATGCGCAAGCGCCTGATACTGATGACGTCATAGACTTGAATATTTGGTCAAGCATTGTTAATTATTTAATTAACAGTCCAAGTAAATGGCTAGAATCTCTTATTATACTGGAACTTTATACCATGGACAAAATATTGGTGTGCAATAGTGCATTTTTGTTCATTGATTGGGTTTGTACTAATTGTTACTAAATACTCTACATACCTACCTATAGATACGCCATGAAAAAAAATCATAACAAAAAATAACAAAGATTTATGTAAAAATTTTAAGTGTTCTATAATTTTAAGCGTTTACAAACAAAAGTAACATATTCCCAGATGCCGACGGCGCGGCACAGGGTACACATTATTGTCATATTATACCCACACTTGGCTGACCGGCGTATTAACCGACCAAATGCGATCACACGGGAACCGCGTTAAATGACCGTTAAATCAACCGCAACCGCTATTAGCTGGGTGATACATAATTATATGTACCTATTGAGGTAACTATAATAGGTACGTATCAAATAATCTTCGTAGTTTTCAACTTTCTTCGACTTTCAAACGTTAATGGAGACATGAGCGGTGTTCGAATTTTGATTCTGCTAGCTTTTTTATTTATTTTTTGATTCAATTTTACCTTTACGTCTATTTTTTTAATACGTACTTGTACATCCACAATTTGTCAATGATATAAGCTAAACTTTGTAACTTCTAGACTGTTAACCGTCACTTAAAATTCAGGAGAGTCGACCCTAGGGCTCATCATAGGCAATCTAATAACCTAGCTACTCTGTAACGAAAAACTCATATTTAACGCAATTTTCCGGTGAAATGTCAGATTTTGTATTGAACTCTAACACGAGCAAATTCACTAAGATATCAGTTTGTCGTAAATAGCCACTCAGATCTGCAAGATAGTATCGCGTACCCACTTTTTTCATACTACGAGTATCATAAACATCATAAGCCTTTTCGTTTCACAGAAGCTGGTCTAATATACGCTTAACTGCAGGTCGATTATAAGGTGGCAATTAGTGTAGTTACTGTAAGGTGGTCCTCATACCGGGCCATGCGTGGCATCGAGTCGACACCATTAGTCAACGTATGTGCCCCTTGTACTTGTTCGTTGTTTGTACCACAGCAAATATTAAATGTTTCTTTCGTTCTGTTATTATTGTTATATTTAAATAATTTATGTCTTCATACATTATACACTTTTTAAAATTTTGATGTTAGAATATTTCCAATTCTAATTGGGTTTTTTCAAGTCTAATTGGCTCTATATCTCATCAATTTATGTCTCCTAACCTTTGTCGTATTTAATATATTTTTTATTATTTATAGGCTAGGCTTTCTTTCTATAAAACATAATAGCTGGATTTTCGAAGAGATTTCGAGTAAGAAATGGTACCATTTCTTATTCGAAATATCAAGCTAAATCGAACTTGAAAGTCATTGCATTGACACAACCATTTCGTACGCAAATTTTCGGAAACATGTAAAAGCCAACTTATTATATTATTAAGTTGAAGATAATGTTATGGTAACAACCGTTTTTCGGTTATCCGCCAAATAAAGGGTTCGGATGGCGAACAAAGAGGTCGGATCAATGGTACGGATGCATGCTAATGTGGGATAAATACCGACACATACCGCGGTGGCCGGCCCACGCACACACACCCGACGCACACGTATACGCCAACATAGTGTGTTCCGGAGCACCCACACAGGGATAACTTTTGTTAGGGTTGAACTCATTCTAGTAAAAGTTTGAAAATGTTTGTTAGATATTCATATTTCACGTTCTTCCTATTTATTTTTCAGGGTTCCTTTCAGTGTCCCCTTATACGGATTACCTTCCTGGGTACCTTTTTAATACGGATAGCCTTCTGAGACCCAACTAGTGAGATTAAAGGTTAGGTTAGATTTGGTGAGAGTCTGGTCTGACTGATATTGTCCTGTTTGACCTGTTGCCAATATCTTTCGGACGTCTGGTTGCCTGTTACAATTCAACTGTCACAGATGTTAGAATTACGACTGGGACCGCCACACTACCATCAAAAGGTTAAACAATATCATGTAAATACGTGAGTGATGTAAGAACGTCCTAGATTAATAATTGTTTACATGAACTTTATTGTCCAATTTGCCCTTGTCTATATTGTCACAAGATTTTCCTCGTATCGTGTCATCATTTGTTATTATTCAAAGCGACATTGAAGTATCTCTTTATAACCTTAATTTAGAACTCCAGTCAATACTATTAAATTGATTCATTCGGCGCCTTTTGATAAACCAATCTAAGATTTATTATGAGTCAATAAATTATTGGAGCCCATTTTAAATTTAACAGCAAATGATTTAGAGCAGCCCTAACGCGTGACGTGCAAAGCAGATTCTATGAAAACAACTGTTTTTGGCAAATGTAACCAAATCATCAACAGTAATAAAACAGTTCAGGACGCGAACTAGCCTTTATGCAAATACTTTATTGATTAATGAATAAGGAATTTGACCGACATAAAAAACTATTTAACTCAGATGCAGATGACACGAACTCAGTTTAAATTTCGTGTGTGGCATATGGCAAGCGCGCCACGCGATTAAAATCTCAGATGACCCGACGCGTTAAACGATTAAAACAGCATCCATTACCGCAAATAAGCTCCGGTCTCATAACCGAATCACACAAAAGCGTCAATGTAAAATGAATATTGAGCGCGGTTGACATCAGGTTTTATAAAGATGTGCAGTTTAGCAACACACGTCGCCAACCTTGCAGATTTACTTTTTTCTCTGTTTTTGAGGACGCACATTGCCATTTAACAACATCAAAGTTAAGGTCCTCTTGTCATTCTTTTTTACGTGCGAGAGAGGACTTTAGGTTGAAAGGTACCTTTTTATTTTATAACCTTGATAGAGCGGCAAGGGTAAAGTGACAAAAATGCTGGCAGACTTTATTATGCTTGAAAGTCTATTTGACTGATAATAATATTAGAATGATATATCGTAAAGGTGATAGTCGTCTGGGTTGAAATGTGTTCTTTTTTATCTTAAAGTGTATCTACGATTTCATTTTAGGACTAACGAATAGATCAAATTCTATACTGCATTAGCTGCATCAGGGAAAACTGGGAGCTTATAACGACCTCGGACCATCTTTTCGTTCGTTCATGATTTTGACTTTACTACGCAAAGTTCAAAATTCGAATCCCAAACGAAACGGATTATTGTTTTCGTATCGGGATCGTTATAACTGCCTAGCCCCCTTACACAAGTGGCATGAACGCTAATCGAATAGAATAGACTTCACTCTGTATGGGAATGACATTAGAAGTCGCTATGTAGATCACGTGACTTATGCCATTTGAAGGAACGCTTGTAGACGTCAGCCACTTGTATAGCCCTTCTGGCCCTTAGCAAGATGCTCTCAGAGGCTCTTAGCAGATACAGTATCTTTTAACTCCCCCCCCCCATCATATTTTCCATACAATGCACACGCCGCCAGTAACGACTGCACACGCGACACTGGTCAGCGTGCAAAACAATAAATAGCTGCGCAGGCGCCACTCCTAATTCTCTATGCCCGAGGCGCGTTGCAACAGATCCCGGGCCGCGATTCCGTATTCCCTGGGAGTGCGGGGTCACCGCGTTCTCTGCCCACCTTCCACACCACTACTATTGGTTTTAATAAATCAGCCTTAGGTGTCAAAATAATAAACAACAATTCCATACACAAACATTCCATATCCATGTGGTGACTCCATCCAGTCCATGCAACACCTGCTGGATTGTCCCTTGTGCCCGAATACCTGGACGAGGGAGGATATGAACGCGGCTCACTCAACGCTATTAATGTATTTTTTTTTTTAAAGGACTGCTTTGGCAAAAAACGTACGGCTTGCCTGATGTTAAGCAGTTACCGTAGCCTATAGATGCTTACAATACCAAAGGCATTGCTCGCACATTGCCGACCTGAAGGGGAGTGGGATGGAGGGAGGGGGAGGGGGATGGGGTTTCAGCTCTCTCACTCATCGTACGAAACGCAGCTTTAATAGCTGCTTTACACCAATCTTCTGTGATAAATGTAGTAATGTGTAATAATGTGTAATAATAATAAACCATTTATTTCAGGCAACTAAGGCCCATATTATAAATACCTTAAAGACTAACATACATATTATAATTAAATTATAGCTTAAGTACACGTCACTGTACTTGGCACTGGCAGTGGCACTTGTCCCCGGAAACGCCGGAACACCACTCCATTCGGCCAGAAGTTCTCCTCCATGACGAGGTGCAGAAAACACGTCGGTATTCGCACCACAAACGCCTTAAAGTTGACGTAGTTGACGTTGAATAATGTGTAATAATATGTAATATGTGTAATGTGTGTAATAATGTGTAATGTGGCCAAATACATTTTAAATAAGGTCTTACAATAGTAGAACTGTTGACACGAAAAGAAGAAGAAGAATTCTATCCCAGATTGTCTTGGATACACCATTGGCTCTTATGTGTCTCTTGCGTTAACCAAATATAGTGTGAGTTAACATAGACCCACAAAGAGATGGTCGCCATCATAGCTAGCTGCAATCACTGAAAACAATCAGTATCGGTAAGCAATCGGAGGTTAAGTAACGCTTGGCAAGGTCAGTCAGAGATGGGTGACCACCCAGTGGCATTTGAAATGAGCGTCTCCGTGCTTCGGAGGCCACGTAAAAAGACGCTTCCGGTTGTTGTTGACCTTGAACAACTGACACCAGGTTGGCCACTTACCATACTATAAAAAGCAGAATAAAGTGATGGCAAGAGCTGGAGTGACGTAATAACTATTATTTCATCTGTGGCTGGAGTTTACTTGGCTGATGGTCCCGGGTAGCTAATAGATCATAGGAAGGGAGTCAAGTGAAAGGTTGTAATGGGACGATGTAGACTAGAAATTAATAATTGATAACTGGATAAGTCAGTATACCTCTTTGGTAGGCAACCAAGTGAACTTATTACGTCTAGTTTGAACCCTAAAATCTTCGGAATCAAATATCCATATTTGAACTCGATAGGTATCGAGAATCGATTGCGTAAACCCCTAGTTGTGGTTCGGGAGACAAACCAGTTCTGCCATTTCAATATGACACCAACCGTATACAAACATTTCATTTATAATAATATAACATTTACGATATACGTTCTCGATATCGCCATACTGACACACCAACTGTATGGTACCAGACTAAGTTGCGCTGGACTGGGAGAGATACCAGTGACACCCAGACCAGGGCAAATTACGAAAAGGCTGTTCCCGATATTATTTTTTATTAAATGGCCAGTATGTTATGGGTTCTACTTGGTTCTGGTTTACAGCTATTAAATCTACTTATTACAAATTATATTTCCTCTTTCTCACCTACTAAGATAACGCTAAGGAGAATAAATTAATTGACAGCGAAAAATAGGCATTTGAATTAACAAAAAAGTATTTTAGAAAGTTGGCCATCGTAGTTTTGACTCGAACAGTTATAAAGAGAATTGTTTATATCAAATATTGGTTACGTACGGAAGTGTGTTATGAAAGTAAGTCGGATTCGATTTGCTTGTTTGACTGATTATATGTACACAAGCTGTTATGTATCGTATCTTCCTTATTTAAATAACATTATCAAAAGTAAATGAAAAAAAATATACACCATCAAGACTATTTCCCGATAGAGTCAGCAGATGTACGTTGCAGTGCATCCATATTCCGCCACTGCTGTTTTCGTTCCCAATGTAGGCTTGCGGCATTATAAAAGTATTTTATGATTTTAAAAGTTCAATTTAGTACAATAAATAAAGAAATACTTAGTGTTTTTTTTTAAACTATAAGTAACTTAATACTTAAACAAAGTTTAAGTTTATGGAAATGTTAATTTTGATTTAGGTAAATATAAAAATCCTTAACATGTTAAAAAAATCTAAACCCACTGAAATGTTAATAAAAAATTTGGTGAGATGACAGCGGATTTAGAAAATTATGAAAAAATAAATGAGACAACATTAATAGGTAGTACTCACCTACAGCAAATATAAGAAGGAGGACAGGCAGTGTATACTATTTCCTCTTACCACTCGTACATCATTGAACAATGTACTTCCCAAAACGCGCTCTCCCCAACCGGAATTGAACCAATAAGTACCGCTAATTTTCTCATACATTCATTGGCGGTCCCAATAAGCGCTCTAGAATTGATCAGGTACTAACTAATCATGTGTACCAACACACTGAGTAATAGGTACTAAATGAATGTTCGTCGGTTGGTACAACTCTCTCCTGAACGAATGTAGCGATAATAGTATAAAGAATGTTAATGTAATATCAAACAAGTTTTTTTATTATTAACGTAACGCCAGTGTTATTTGTATTCGAAATTTAAATTAAAAAACAAAACAGCTATTGGTGCTAATTATGTTGGCTACAAAGTACGCCCGAACTAAATCTGACACGGCAAAAATATTTCTATCCTGCTCATGCAGTAGGGCAATGATAAGGATGGCATTACATGTATGGCTTGTTTTAGAACTTTTTATTCACCATATTAACGAAATTTTGACGTAAATTCTATGGAAAATCTGTCATAATGACAAATTTATTTGGTAAACGCTCTCTGATGATTCTGAAGTATTTGAATTCTATGCAACAGAATTAGCACCATCACATTTTTTTTGAAAAGCGACATCTAGTGGGAGAAAACAAACGTCTTTTTTCATTAGTGTATCCAAATTTATTGGAAAGTAGAGTGGGAACTTTGTAGTTCTTGAGTATTTTGAACCTAGGTACTGCGACCTCTTTGCCCATAATTCGGCGTTACCGTTACGAGGTATTCTGTTATTTCGATCTACCAATTTGATAACTGATTAGAGCCTGCAAGATGATACAGATCAGTATATTCGTGTCGATTGTTCGTCTTTCTAATCGATAAGTTTATTGAAATTGTCACCTCAACTGTTTCCTCTTTGAATAATCGTTGCAGTATTTACTTATCAATGGTCTACCTAGTTATATTTAGTGTTTTGGTTGCCTAGGGTTAAAGTCAAATACTAATACAAATCAAGTCAAATACAAATGGATAGGTATACTTACTTAAATACTTATCTATTTTCAGGTACTCTACTCATTAATGTTTTTGAATTTTTAAATGTAGTAAGTACACCTAAAGAAAGTCAACGTGTAGCGTAGAGCACGAACTCTTTATAGGTATCCATCAGTGTCGATCCAAAAATCTCGAAACCAAAATCATCACACGCCTCAACCTTATGGTACACGATGTAAAAAACATTCCTCCGAGTTCGTCAACATCCAACAATGACAAATGTAAAGATTTGGGAGGCACAATGGTAGGTCGGCGCGGGCCGCGGCGCGTCCACGATTCGATAATAGTGAATAAACACCGCGATGAGTTATCGACGGCGATCTCGGGTCGTCGCCCGCAGTACCGTTCCACTTGCCCCTGAACGCGACGAAACTGGTGCCCGATGTTGAGTCAGTTTGGATGCGGCATTTTCGAAATAGATTGTAGTGACGCATAATATAAAATATTACCGTCTTCTTCCACGAGCGGCGGTGTCCACAAATCGACGACTTGGTGTGGTGCGCCTGTTTTGTGTATTGGAGGGGCGGTTACTCCGTCAAATTTCTTCGTCAATTCGTCAATAAATATTATCGTCAAATTTATACAGATTTTGAGCCAGTTTAAAATGGTTTTACAAAGCATTTCTGGGAACAAAAGTGATTTGTAATGTCAGTGTAAGTCCATCATAACTTGCTTTAAATTTGGGGGTTACTATGTAGGTAAGTAATAGAGGCAGTTGGTTAGATTAGATTATACAGCCAATATTTTTATTTTGAAGATTTTGACAGGTTCTCGATTTCCATTAAAATTACTGTCATGTTGGTGATCTAACCTTTCTCTAAGATTTGAAAATATCGCTTTTACGTCGATAGACAGAAAAGCTTTTCTTACTATTTGCTTATTTTAATTAATACTTATTATTTTTATTATGTAGAGTCCAAATACCACATCCATTCAACATTGCCTACCTCCGAGTTTTTACTATTAACGTTCATAGACGAATTCCGACGTGACTATTCCGCTAATCAAATTTTGTAACTGCGGTATTGTAACCATTACATTTTTTCAGTCTCTACCATCAATTATGTATTACCGTTAAGTACGTATAGATTGTTGCCCCGACCATCGCCTTCTCAACTCGAAATAATGCAATAAAACCACTTAACTATAATGGTAAAGATTCATGCACAAAAGGAATGTTTTGTGAAAGCTTTAAGATATTTATTTCTCTACACGTGGTTCATAAATTTTGGGTCCACGGATATTAAGATCTTGCTTTTATTTCGTGTCTTAATTTACCTTATAAAGTTTTCTGTGTAACTATTTTAATAAATAACAGGCGTATTTTCGTCACCGTTGGCCTAATGGTACGCCATGTTTTAGGCCGTTGTTGTGTGGAGAAAAACATATTCGTGTCTAATTTATTCTTTAAAAATACTAATAAGGCCGGGGTTAATAACATTTTAAGAGAAAATGTTATTAGATACTGTGTTTTAAATATGATTATTAAGTAATACAAGTAAAAAGTGTTCGAGGCCAGACGTGTTGTATACTTTTTGCAAGTTGTTTTGTTGATTTGGTACAAATTTCTTGGGCAGTCATACCACATGAAGTAATGTCGTTACCGCTCATACATCTTACACAATTAACACTATTATTTACTTTAAAAGGAATATCTACAACGGGCCAGTCTACCATCCTACAATAACTCATACTTCAAGTGACTTATTTATTAAAGAATTATTGAATTTAATTCATCAATAAATTGTGTGCGCATTGAAGTGTTGATCAATTTCACTGCGAGAGTAGCATCGTGTTTACCCTTAAGCGAACAAGCTGTTCGCGAGCTTGAGCTACTAAACAAGCAATACCAACCATACTCTACCATCATTGTAACTTTTGTAATTACTTTAGAAGATCACCTTTAACATCGATCACAACTCGTGCTCAGCGCACTACTACATGTAGAAAAATTCACACATCTTACGCAATCGCAATTCGACAATTTACTTATTAAATACAATTAAGAATTAAGTACACATTATTTACCAGAACATGAATCAGAACCAGAAGATGTTTATTAGATTATTTTCCGCGAGCGACTGAGTCGTACTGTGTCCATGGACTCCGTATAGTAGGACCAACTATTTTAGACAGTCACGTGCTTCACATCTGTGAAATGTGAAATGGCTTCTTAAGAAAGTACCGGGAAAAGGCTAAAATGCCTCGGCATACACATG
This sequence comes from Drymonia ruficornis, assembly GCA_947859195.1. Lineage (NCBI taxonomy): Eukaryota > Metazoa > Arthropoda > Insecta > Lepidoptera > Notodontidae > Drymonia > Drymonia ruficornis. The sequence continues at coordinate 7,820,614 of OX401912.1, read as the reverse complement.
GAATATACATGTCCATTGAAAACCAAAGATGATGTATAAACTAAACGGACATGAGTAAACTAAAAAAAAACGACTCTTCATCAAATCGCATGGATTTGTGAATATATGTATATTTTTGAGGTTATAACATGACACATACCTTAACTACTATTGATATTCCTTTACAAAAAAAATGTTAATTACACAGAAAAAAGAAAGCGACTGTCAAAATTAAAAAATTGTTTTGTATAAGATTGGTCGCAATATTTTTGTGGCCGCACAAGTAGGAAAGCGGCACATAGCCTTAGCTTCACGGTTAGCTCAATCAGATGACGCTTGCGCAGACGCAACGCGGAAATCAATTGGAGTTCCCTTTATCATTTATGGATTGCGGACCCTTGGGCGTCACGGTTCTGTTACACAACCGAGATGGGCCGAAAGGTCTCAAAATCATCGCCTGTTTTACGATTGCATTCGTTTACGGAACAAGTTAGAGATTCAATGCAACTATTTTACGTTCCCATAAAAATACTATAAAAAAAATATTTTGTAATTTTCTCGTTTAAATTTTAAAGCGTCACAATTAATTTAACAAGAATCTCTACCGACTGTGTAGGTACTTACTTGGGAATATTTCAAAATTTACCATAATAATAATTCTTAGGTAATATACGCTACTATGTCTTTCCAGCAAAAGAATGTAAAGCAATTACACCTCCTATCATAATTAAACTTATTACAATATAAAGCATTTACAAATTAATGAGCAACTTCCCATAAGGCACCGCTCCGTCCAACAATGGCGACCATAAAAGCTATAAACGTCACGATGTTTGGCGTCCCATGGAGCACGGGGCAGATCTGTTAACGAGAACGAAACACGTCCTAGTGCTACCGTCATAGAATAAGAATCCGAAGATAGGTCACACTTACACAAACTTACATACCAACTGCACGGTTCCAATCTAAGCAACGCTTGTACTGTGAGTACCGTATTGGGGGTATCATTGGGATCACCCAATGACACCCAGACAAGGGCAAATTACGATAAGGCCGTTTCCGACATTTGCCTCTGGCGGGCATCGAACCCGATACAACCTCGAACCACTGCGTCAAGCGGTCGTCTAATCAAATGGTCGACTTGTTTTGAATTCATCTATTTTTTTATTTATTTAGATATACTTAATAAATTTCTTAGATATCCTTATAAAGTTTTATTTTAAAATCCGTCAATATATGTAATTCTTATTATGTTGCTTGTATAAGACCTAGAGAAACACTTTCCAAAAAACTAATAAAATAATTGGATGGTATTTTAATTGCACTATTTTAATTACTTTTCCGCATTGATAACAAGATGCAATTTATTTAGAACGTAATAAAGAATTATGCAATACAATTTAATATTGTAATCTATTGCTCTCTAGTAGCATTAACTTGACAAAGAGAGTAGGTACTTAGAATAATACAACAAAAACATTACTAATTTCTAAATAAGCATCGTGTCCATGACTCATCTACGCATATCCCTATTCTATAAGCACAAGTCGGTCGAGTAGGGCGACGACAGGCGTGCGCGCAGGTCGCTGCGGGTCATCGACCGGCCCGTTACGCGGTTACGTAACCACGTAGCTTACGCTGCGTAGCGATCGCATCGGTACCGTAGCACACCGCGACACTTTTGCAACTAATTGCAAACTGTGCAATTAATTGTTACGCAAGCTGCAATTATTTATAATATTTTCACTTACGGATATAATACTTGTAAATACTCTTTTGTGTGATTTGAAAATGAAAAAAACATAAAGATAGGATTTTTTTACTTTTGCTACAGTTGCAAATCATTAGTTAAACAACATTTTTTAATCAAAACGAAATATTTTAAATCAATTATATTTTTTTAGATTTATGTAAACGTCGAAATGACGCAATACTTATTTCTCCATGTTACGTTATGTCGGGTGGTGATATAATGATTACTTTTACAAATTCAATTATCTAGCAATTTCGTAGTAGATTAATGTTACATTCAACACTATTGGTGAACTTCCTAAACTAGCGATAGCTTTAAGTATTATAAAAAAGTATCGGTCAGTTTTTTTGGTACTATAATCACGAATGAAAAAGCGATAAATAGTAAGTGCAGTTGCAATATGCAATTGAGTATTTACAAGCGATGAAGTGACAGAACAATATTAATGCTATCGATATAAATTCATGTAGATACGACTATCGATCAAATGACCGGATCACGGTATAATGTACCCACAACATGTTTCTCATGACAAGGTTCCATCACTTATCATTACTCGCTCATTTCAAAGCCCTGCTAACTTCCTACATCTATATAATATAATTAATTTCACACAATTCACACACTCGTTGCGGACGAAAGATGTTTTTGCTTTTAATTACCTACAATGAGTTATTACCGCCATTCTTTGTTACTACTGTTATTTAAGCCGTTGACTTAATTAGCAGCCAATTAATGTACGTACGATACGCATCTAATCTCATTTTGTTTTGTTTATTACGTTTATACTGTGCTAAATGAATGTTCAACATAATAATTATAATGTGTTGGTTTAACTGATCGTTTTATCGTGTAACAATCTGTTAAACTACTGCAACTATATTAGATTTGAAAGCGTGATCCACGTAACTGAGTCGTGTAACTGTTATCGAGCTTGTAACTAACACGCTTACCTTTTTCACACCTGTTGTATTTTTCGGAAGCTAACGCCATCTATTGGACTTTTTCTTAAACTAATTCGACACCCTATTATACAGCCGTTGTACTAGAAATAAATAATGTACGTAAGTACATTTTTTAAATATTTTTAACTTAATCCGTAATTTAAAACAATCACAATAAATTGTAAAATTTATTTACCAACACACTAACGAACCGTTAGAGCAGTAACCGATGTTTCATGTACTAGTGCCAGTCCGTTAGTATGTTGGTAGTAGTAGTAATAATACTGGTACAAATACAAAATACTGGTACAATACTTCTAAAATATTGTTTTGGTATGTAGAGACAACTCTATCAGGAAGCGCTGCATTACTTACATTTGGATTTAGATCCATTAGATACATCTCGAGGCTTGGCCTTGCATCTGCAATATTTTTTTTAGTGAAATATCTTTATAGACTATTCCTTTTAATTTATGACCACGGGAGAGTAGCAATTCGTCATTCCGGTTTGACAAGTGTTGACACGTTAAACTTCAATTAAAATTACTGCATATAATTGATACTATGATTCATACGACAACCGGTTAGTGCAAATTAATTCATCGTTGTGCTTGTTTATTTTAAAATAAATTATGAGAACATAAATAACGCCCGCGAACTCCCGCATTCATCATTTTATCCCTTTTATTAAGACACTGAGGACCAGCCAACTCAAACTATTATGGGGATCAATATCGGATACAATGGGATTGTAAAAGGGGGCTCATATTTTTATATTCACAAAAAAACTAACTCTTCCGCGGCACCCCTCGCCCGCCACGGCTCCCATTCTGTGTTGTTTTGCTTCGTATTAAGATCGAATATTGTTCGACAGGATATTTGTTGTTCAGAATGTCAGGAGAAAAAATCAAAGAATATTCTTGTAAAAAATAAACCTTACCTTTGCAAGTATAGGGTCTAATTTTGGTAGGCGTATAAAGAAGAAAGCTTTTACATCATCTAGTAACGTGTATTGATTGAAGTGAGTCCCGTTAGGTTTTTACATAATATCTGTCTTCTATCGGGGGTGAGTGTACATGGATGTGAGCTATACGTTATTTTGCAGTGCTGTGTCATTTTTATGGGTATTTTGAACTTAGTATGTTTTTCCGGTTGGGGGATATTGCAAAATGTTTCCTGAATCATGCCAAACAATCTATCTAATTGGCTGCTTAGCAAGGAACATGATTATTATTAGCTGGGAATGTTTACACTCTGAGAATCCCAAGGGTCAGCTAAGTAACCCACCTCGTAGGTACCATTAAATAAGTATCTAAGAAAACACCTATTTTGACTGACTGAAAGTTATCTTACCTATAGTTGGTTCGCAACAAATCTTCCTACCACCAATTACGCAATAATTAAAAAGAAATAAACATAGTGGCCATACTCGTTGCTATTACAAAAAAAGTTAAACTCTTTTTGAAAGCGTTTCTAAAAATACTTGATCATTATCATCATCTCAGCCGAAAGACGTCCACTGCTGGAACCCAAGGTTCGCCACCAAGACCGGTCTTGCGCTGCCCGCATCCAGCGGATTCCCGCGACCTTCTCCTCATTCCTTAGTAGATATCGCAGGGAAACTACGAGCATAGTCCACTCCATTGCCCTTTGAGTGACTTTGAGCTTTCTTATGAAGCCCATTGTAAAATACTTGATACGCGTTCCATTTTTTTTTTTTTTATAACACCGATTCTGTTGGACATTTAAATATCACCCAAATTCGAGATTCGGTCATACCCTTGCAAAAGATAGTAACTTTATAATTTCATATTATATTTTTAAAACGGTCGCATAAGAACCGAAAGTATTGGCAGCATGAATTCTTTTAAGTGTCCCCACACATGGCCAAGTCCAGAAATACATAAATACCCACAATGACGTTGATTATGGCCGCGGATCGTAGGGCGCCATCCCGACAGATCCTCCTCGCATTTTTTACTGCCCCTTTTATTTATTGCGTCGAAGATTGAAAGGGGATGGCGTATGGACGCGAGATGATTGTGACGGGCCCCACTGCATGCGTGCCGAATGGGTTGCCAAATGTACGTATAGATGTACACGACGTGGTAATATTTTAATGGGCAATGTGATGATGCCATCACTGCTGAAGCCGTGGGTTTTGGCGCGATAAAATTTTATTTTCGGTTAAAAAATTGGATTGGTTGGTCCCTGCAAAAATGGTTCTGTACTTTTTTATTTACGCAAATTTAATTCCATATTGCATACAGTGTCAGATTATAAAATAATACCTACACTTATTCATAGTCTTTCTGTAGATGTTATAAAATAATGAAAAACATTAACTATAATTTGCATTAACGCATGCATTTTTCCTATGACTTATTTTAGGGGAACTTTAAGGAAAAAAGGGTGCTACTAATCTGTCTATGTATCTTTTCGGGGATTGCAGTATATTATCTTTGTTTATGCGACAAATTATTTAGAGAACGATCAACTCAACAAAGGAGTGTGCCCCGGTATATTCTTCTCAAAACTATTACTAATGAATTTACTTTAAATACTACAGGCTTGAATCCACCAAACGGCTCCCCCGAATTTACATACAAACTTCTATTGACGTAAATAGTGACGGCCGCTCAATGAACGTGTTGTCGGCACAGTTAATCCGACAATCTGCAAAATCAATACTTTGTATCGGTTTCACCTATCTATAAAGCGGTGCACTTCCCGAAATTTATGTACCAGGGGTGAGTCCCCATAAAGTTCACATGTGCAATAACGAGACGGCTAGTTTAAACCGCCGATATTACCCGTCCCATGAAATATTGATGGTCTTTATACAACATTATCAAACTAAACACTGTTTAGATTTATTATTTTTTGGAGTACAGAACGGTACTAACTTGAAGACGTTAAGTTAAGAATAAAAAAATAAAACTACAAAAACATACTTACCCTGTTCTTGTTATCCACCTACAGTATTAAAAACTATTGCTCATATTAAAATTCGTCATTATTAGATACCTTTTTGTTCTAAAAATCATGCGAACTGCTACATACTTACGTTAAAATATCAAAGTCACAATTCAAAATGAATTAGTGTATATTTCATAGGTAACTTGTTTGGTGCGAATGCACGTTACATACGGAGAGGCTGGGGTGATACAGGTTGCAAATGCCAATACTGCAGCGCCCGAATGAAATATAGAAGCTGTGCATTCATAGAGTCGACAATTTATGAGATAGGACACTGTTATGCACGTTGTGGAACGTGGAAAAAGGGAATAAATAAAGTTGGATATGCAAATCTTAAATCTTACAAAGATCGTATTTTAATCTTTCAGACCTCTGTGTAGTTAATTAGAGGTTTTTTTTTTTTTTTTGAGGAATTTTACTTACCTTACTACCTCGTAGGGTGTATCTTGCGTAATTAATTCTTCGTTTCAGGGCCCTAACTTTCTGCTAACGATTAGCCACGGAAAAACTACTAGTCTCAATTTTGTCTCCGCGAATTCTTTATTGTAAATCGTAAATACTTGGCGGTCGAAAAGATAACATACCCACTGGTTTTCCAATTATTTAAAGTTAGCAGACTTGAGGCTCAGTAAATACTATAAGGAACTTGGTGAGGCACAATCTTAATTAAGTGCATAAGTAATTTTAAGAAACATTTTTTTTTTAACCGAAATAAATACCTGTATTAATCTGGAGCGACTCCAATACACAGACCAAAGAAAAGGATAGGTACAATAATGTATATTCTACATCAATAATCTTTGGTTTCCATAACTGGATTAGCGTTGGCCGCGCATATCGGCGTAATATATCGTTCCGATTGAGCTTTTGGTGTATCATTCGAATGATTTTGTTCAGCCCTCAGCCACCCTCGCCCGTGTAGGGTGACAGACGCTCGCTACATTTTGCTCGTATTTGTGGTTGTTTAGGGTACCTCGGCCTTTTCATGTGTTATTATGATTCACTTTCATGTTATGAGTGCTCTAGAATGTAAGATACCTTAAATAGTTTAATAGTTTATTGACGGAAAAGAATTTACATATTAATAAATATAAAATGTCATTAATATTAATATAAAATGTCATTATTAATATAAATATAAAATGTCATTAGTAATATTTATAAAATGTCATTAATATTTCTTCCTAGTTTTGAAAGGTACAAATGATTAAATTCTCTTTTGGCATATGTTTGGTCTATCTATATGGTCTCTCTGTCTACGTCCTAACCCTGAAATGTATTTTCTTTATTCTTCTTCACTTTCTAAAAAATACAATTGCTTAAGTCTTTAAAGGTACAAATGATTTAGATAGTTTAAATACTCTTACCTAAGATATATTTGAGTTCGACCTTTAACTTCAGCTCTTTATTCAGAACTTTGTGACTGAATCTGTCCTTTAAGTAGTTATAAGTCTGTCCTACGAAAGCCAACTAGTGTAACTGCAAGTAAGCTTAACTAACTCAGTGGTCAGAATTTTTCAAGATCTCCTTGAAACTCCAAGAAATGTACGATTAGACAAGTTCTCCAAGTCTGAACAGGACTAGCATGCCATCTATTGAGCGTCTTACCAAATAGGCTATAACATCCACAGTACTGTAGGGGAATAATGTGTTTTCTAGGTAACATAAATATAATGATTTCGTTTGCAAATTATAATTATACACAGCACGTGTAACTGTTGGCACCGGTTGAATTGTTTGACCGTCCGAGTGCGTGCACGTGCGAGAACTCAGATGTATTTACCTATTGAAATGAAATCTGGCATGATTCAAAAATAGACACAAAATTGTGAGACTTGGATGTGTTCGATGTACGGTTTAATGTATTCTTGGATAGCTCGATTGGAAATCGCGGCACTAATGCGTCACTTCTACTAATAAGGGCCACCGCAGACATCCTACTTTTAGCATCGGCGACCGATGATTTTGCGACTGCATCGCGTTTTGGCGACTCTCTGCGGTCGGACGCAGCAACTGCTCCGATGCTAAAAATGACTAAATCGCTGATCGCTGATGCAAAAAGGAGCATGTCTGCTGTGTCCCTAAGTAAAATCAAATCTACAGTTACGAATTGTGTCTTTGAGAGCAAATTCTGGTTAAGAGTACCATAAGACTTTTTTATAATTTGTTTAATATCTAAATTTAATTTACTAGAGCGCAAATTATGTGAAAAATAAACTGTAGAAAAACACAGTTCCATTATTTGATATCCATCAATTAGTAATTAATAGTACCATAATATTAACGCATTTAATATGAGATCCTCTTAGTATTATCAATCCCTTTTTATAAAATTAAGTTAAACCAACTCAAACTTCAAATCTTATAAAGTCTAAAGGTAGGTTTTGTCTGGATACAAAGAGACAGCGATTTAAAGCGAGCAGTCCGTCAATAAGTCTCAACGCGGATCGGTCAGGGTTGGTAATTGACGGGGGTGGATCTACTTGGGGATAGGGTTGACACTTACGCGGATGTGGTAGAGGTTGGCGATGCGTATGCTCGCATTACTTAAAACAATATGTATCTACGTAAGTTATTTTCAATAAATTAGTTAAATTAATTTTAATACGAACAAGTTTAATGTACTATAATTATAATTTGAAATATCCAGTCAATATTTTTTTTAATACGAGACATAAAAATGTAAATCAAATACCTAGACGTACTCTACCGAACATAAAATCCTCAATCACTTCAAAATATAAACACTGAGGACACAACTTGCAAATAGCGATAATAAAAAATAATTTAGTCAGCACGGTAAAAATGATTTAATATGTCTCGACGTGCCAACCCTACCGCTGCGTAGGGCAGTTACACAGCGCCTTCCCCTAAAACATTGTCATCTGAATTTGTGCCCGAAGTAAATAAGAGTCCCGGGGAGTCTCCGCTCTAATGGCGGCAGATTTATAGATTTTCCCGGGATGCCCCGCCGCGCCGGGATTAAATTACGCCCGCCGTATTGGCCGGGGTAATATTAGCACTTTCATTTGTTTCCGCACTTTGGTTTTAACAGATTTGAACGGTCACTCTAGTTTAAGTTAATAAGTGAGGATTTGATTACAATTATTTTGTTTGACGATATCCAGGTAGGGCGTAACTTTTTCAATAATGTAAGTAAAATAATAGGTAGGTATCGTAAATGTAGAAAGGGATTCCGGATCTTCTCAGGAAGCAGCATTTTGAACTGGTGGTGGTTTCTATTACGACTATTTACAAGTGCTTTTTTGGCCTTCATTTATAAAAATCTTAAAAAAATTGATGGCTTTGGAGACTTATTAAAATCAAAATTTTATGTAACCAAAAACCGAAAATTTGTATTTATTGCACTTTCTAATTCAGAAATCTATAAAAAGCCAATTTAAAGCACTTAAAGACTCTGTATGACACCAGCTTAGCTCAATAATTCTCAGAACAGAAGCCTTGTAACTAATCTCTCGTGTTTTAATAACAGTTTTCTTCAGTTTGTCCCCTCAACCCCCCGACGGCGCGGGTGGGGTCGCCCTCTCCCTCTGATTTTTAAAATCGCAGACGGGTTAAGTCGTGGGAGCACGGTATAAAAGCTTTCTGCTCCCCGCTCCGTAACCAACGTCTTTGTGTTTGAATCATATTTTTTTGTTTTTGTAATTGAGACAAAAATATTTCAATAATACTAGTAAATATAATTCCAACAGTTACAGATGATCCCTTGACAACTTAAATCGTCTTTCTTTGTTTTCACTTCGTTATAATCAATTCCCGAAATGTATAGAAAGTTATGATGGACTTACAATGGCATTAGGTAAAAATCACTTTTGATCAGAAAAAATAATTTGTAAAACTTTTGGTAAATTGACTAAAATCTCAATTAATTTGGCGGATAGTGTTTTAATCTTCAAATGAATAGAAGAAATATACTTTTTTGAAAAAATAAATCTTCAATATACTCGCTTTCGCTTTTGCATACTTATATAATATTCCAATTGTCGCATATAACTGTGCATAGCGCCATTCTATATTGTGTCCTCGCAAGTGGGGTGGCCCGATTTTCCTCATACGTTTTCCCTTGAATTACGGGATACTGCAGTCTTTTGTTTGCCCGGGATTTATAAAAAAGCAGGGATGTAATCAAACCATCATTCTTTACAATCATCCTCTTGCTGAATATCGTATATCAATAACTTGATCTATGGATAAAAAAAAATGTTTACTTATAGATTGACGGGCCCGTTGGCGTGGTTGGCGTGATGGCGCCTTTCACGCTGCAGGTCGTAGGTTCGATTCCTACCCGGGACATGCATTTGTGTGCATGAACATGTCTGTATATCCCGAGTCTGGGTGTATATGTATATTAAGTATGTATTTACAAATAAAAAAGTAGTATATGTAGTAATATCAGTTATCTGATTTCCATAGTACAAGCTCTGCTTAGTTTGGGATCAGGTAGCCGTGTGTAAAAAATGTCTCAGGATATTATTATTATTTATTAGATACCTTATTTCTATCGACATCTTGGTTTTATTAGAATGTTATAAGACAGGTTTTATTGCAGATTTTATATAGCATGTTTGGTGTTCAATGCGTCACAAAACGCCACTAAAACCTCTTGGCTCTAGAATCAAAGCAAACAGGACTACTTACACTCGTTATAGTCAAACGCAATTTATTTGCATTGTAAAAACCGTTCGTAAAATCAACACCGGAATGTATGACTTTATAGTTAACCGATTGTTTGCGACTTTTTCGTTGTCGTCAAAGTGAGTAAAATATTTTTTAGTGGTCGTTATAATTATGTTTACGAGTTCCGCCGCACGCCACCGCATAAAAGTTCTTTAAGCGTGAGTTTACTGTTCGCTGCTTTTGGTACAGATTTTATGGCTTGCTAAATTGTGACGTAATGTTGTCTAAACGTACTTACAGCGCCACAAGCATATGTGACCCGGTGGCCAAAAGAGAAGCTCAAATTTTCAAATAGAGAATTGTCATATTTTGACAACCTTCCAATGACACTAGCGACACTCATCCGGCTTGATAAGTCTGAGGGACTGTAGAAGGTAGAAAGATAGTCTTTTGTTTTTATTAGCTGTTGATTCCGTATCCAGACTTTTTAAAAGTTGCTACCGTGGCATAGCCTTTGTCATGTAAAGACGCAGCCATTCTAAAAATAAAATTAAAACCATTCCTAATCGACTACAATGAATAAACTTTCGCCACACGTCTCTCTCGATTGCTCTCTCTAAATAGTTTTAAGTCTAGCCACAATGCGACTTTAAGTTATATTGAAGGTGCTCGGCGTCTCCTTTTGACCTGGCGGTGGTAGCCGATACAGATATTTGAGTAGACATGTGTAGGCACATAGTGGGGCCATTACTTACTGGGTGTATGAACTATAAAACGTTGTTATTATGAACATAAGTCTACTCATTGAAAAGGTCATGTACAGGGTTTACGCAATTTTTTCAATGGGTTTATTTGTCTATTATACTTTGAAGAGCTAATGCATAGATAGTTCACAAATTCAATTATCGGTTATTCTAGCATTCATTCAATGCTTGTTTAATTTAGCTACATACACCAATAAAAGCAGACTAAGAAATCTAGCATATTCACAAAAAAAATACGTAGTTACATGTCCAAAATGACATAATCGCAGCACCAGGGGGCCTACTCGCTTACAAACGAAAACGAAATTTCGGACGAAAATCGCGTATTTCCTACTACGTTTCTCATTGATTCCGACATTTCTTACGAACGAAAATTGTTTAACGTTTAGATTCGACGACGACGAAGACGTCAAACAATTTTCGTTCGTAAGAAATGTCGAAATCAATGAGAAACGTAGTAGGAAATACGCGAATTTCGTCCGCAATATCGTTTTCGTTTGTAAGCGAGTAGGCGCCCAGGTGCGTCAAAATACACGTAAAAAGTCCAAAATAAACAGAATGTGCGCACACGCCGCTCTGTACAGTATCGGCATGACACTACCGTCGTCATAAAACCCCACTGTATATCGAAATAAACTGTTAACAACACTCGAATCTATCGATATGAGATAACCTTGAAAATTAGAAATAGACGTAGCCTAGTCTAACCGCCTGATGACAGACTCGTTGTGAATTAATTATGATTTTTCCGACAGAACTAGTATAGGTACATTGATTTTTATGTCCGATTAATCGATAGCTATTGAATTATTTAGATAACTTGGTAGTCTATTGCGCTGTTACATGGTCAATATATTCAGGGTTACGTAAATTAAATTGCAATCACAGCTTTATTTGTTTATCGATGCTCAACTTTTTTGGGAGTAGGCCCGTCACATGTTACCTCTCCCAAACTCTCTGGACTGAGTCTTTCCGTACCTCGGAGATCACTTAAAGCGGTCCTGCGCCTGCGTCTGAGACTGAGGAAAGAGACTGCACCTGTGCTTGCGCTCAGACTTGTGTACTGTAATAGGTATCTCCTGCGCAGATGACTATTCTAGGCTAGGCTGCCGTAGCCAAAATTAGGTAAGGACGACTATAATTTAGTCTTGTAATCCAGGATCTAAAAATGTTAATAAATACCCTTATTTTTTCTGATAATATAAATACCTAGATGATGTAGATATTTATAAGCGAAAGTGCCAAGAGTGAAGGGCTAGACAAGTGGCTGACGTTCCACAAGCGTTCCTTCAAATCGCTACGCTTCATGTATGGAAATGACATAAGTCACGTGATCTACATAGCTTACATAGCGACGTTTGACATTTCCATACATTGTCAAGTCTATTCTATTCTATTCGATTAGCGTTCATGCCACTTGTCTAGGGAGGCTGGCTCTAAAAACAAAACTCGATCGCCTTCAAAAGACCGGTACCAATACAATTAATAAAACAAAAATGTTGTCTGTCCAAACATTTTTTTCTCTAAAACTATTTGAGACATTCCGTTGAACATCTTTGATTACGAAAGTTCAGGTCATAAATCAAAATGAGAGCATCGGTTCCCAATCTCTTGTTGCTATTACATCGAGGTACAGACACATTAATCATTTACAATTACGTTAAACGGCCCAAGGATTCAGTGGAGGAGACTCCGGCCGCATTGTGAATAGGTACTCAACTGACAGTGGACAAATAACAAAACTGGGTTAATCTTTTACCTCCCGCGACGGCTGGAGGTGGAGGATCACCCCTCTCGCCCTCTCGCTCAGTCGCCCCAACAACAGAAAGGGATGGAACACCACCATCCCACTTCCAAAAGGCTGTAGAACAACAAACTCAATGCCTCACTTAGTATCTATTCACAATGAAATTAAAGTCCTCATTGGATTGCACCCTTGATTTTTTACCTTCGGAATTCAAAAAAGATTTATTCTATCAACACAATCTGTACTCTCTTTTTCGCACGGTTGAGTTGTTTTTGCGATACACGCGAATAAATTCTAGATTTTTAGTATTATATTCATGTATTTGTTCCATCACGTCTGTACAGCGAGATGAAAATGCCATGAAAATGCTGTCTCTGTTTCACGTTTCAGATCAGAGAGAGAGGGCGATATATCACATTAAGTCACTGTGGAGTGTACGTGTATTGCCACTATTTACTTTGTTTGCCGTAGAAGGTCTTAGCACTAGAATTTTCGCATGAATCTAACTGAATTTTTGTTCACCTTCAAGAGTCCAGACGATCGTTGGTTCAATTGTAACGACTTTGAAACTTATTTTGATATTGCAATACATGAAGGCTCTATTTATCTTAGGTGTGAATTAATTTATTAAGTCGTTTTGTTTGATACTAGATAAAAGTTAAGATTAATTTAGGTACCTATGCGTTCTAAATGGATGTCTATTATGGTGATTCTTACCACAGAATCACACTTAAAGATAGGTAGGTAAGACTGCATCTGGAAAATTATAGAGTCTTCGAAAATTCAAAGTACCTACCCATTTAACTATTACGTCATCAGGCATTTAATATACTTACTTTGCGATAAATAAAGGGCGCTTCTCACACAGTTAAAGAAAGCATCGGATTCCAATGACGGCGATTAATTACGTTCGAGTTTTTTTTTTTCGAAAACAACTTTTTAACCCGTCTAGACCCTCTAAATTGTGCCGAAACGAAACCGAATGGAACAATAAAAAGCTAAAATTCCACAAACGGTAAGGACGAGATGTATTGAAATATTATAATCCTCTTCAACCTATAATTTGATTAAATTCGAGGCGAAAAAGAAAAGGAATCGAATCAAATGGGTCATTAGAATTCGGGTCGGTAATGATCGGGCGCAACCGGCGGTTTTGTTTGTTATGTTAGTGTTTTAAAACGCTCAGGTATATTAAATGAACCGAGCCAGTCGCCATCGCTACAGAATACTGCGGACGTGTATTTTATTTTGAATAATATTACATTATTAATTAATAACTTCTTCAGCAAGTCTTGCTCCCTATAATATGACACTAGCTGCCCCCCGTGGTTTCAACCGCATAGTAATTTATAGCCTATGTTACTTAGGAATAATGTAGATTTCTACTGGTGAACGAATTTTCGAAATCGGTTCAGTAGTTCAAGAGATTACTTCCTACAAACAAACTCACAAACTTACAAACTTTACCTCTTTATAATATTTGTACTATACCTACTTAGATATAAATTATAGGTCATAGGACAGAATCGATTTTCAAGATCGCATCGAACTCTACTCTCTATAATTCGAACGAAGTAAACATTTCCATGTTATCCTTCGTTCCACTGATAGAGTCGATCAAAGAATAAAAACAATAAAAGGATGGATCTGACAAAAATACCTGCTATAATAGATTACAACAGTGTTATCGAATACTTACACAACGATCACTGGCCAGCTTGAAGCGTCGTTACGCCACGTTATCATGCGCTTGCACAGCTTACGTCAAAAAACCGGCCAAGTGCGAGTCGGACTCGCGCACGAAGGGTTCCGTACCATTCTATAAAAACGGCAATCATGTCTGTTGTATGGGAACCCCACTTAAATATTTTTTTATTCTGTTTTAGTATTTGTTGTTACAGCGGCAACAGAAATACAAATTTTATTCTGACTTTTCGGATAGTTTTGATAAAATCTATTGCTCAATTCGAAATTGTATCCATAAAGGGCTATGGTAACTAAAGAGTGCACAGTATGTGCCAGCATTCAAGTCAATATTGATAAACACATTATCTATTTGAGTATAACCCGTTGTGGTAACAACACGAGGAAGTTTTGAATTTAAACCAATATGGTCAAAATATTTTTTTAAAGGTGCATTCTCATTAGATTCCAGTAAGTCTACATTAAAATCCCCGCACACTATAGTCGGAGGCAACGGGAGTATTCTGCCATCAAATATGACACTATGAAAGCAATACAACAATTTCCAATCGATCGAAACCTAGAGATAACGCTAAACTTGTCAATAGCAGGCGAATTTTGGTCGTGACTATATTGCGATCTGAAAAACGAAACCATAGCGCGATCTAGGAGCTCATCTAGCGTCATCTAGTGGTGCGTAGCGGTACTATTATTTTATATATTATGAGGTTCTTATTTTATATTATCTTTGTTATAGCAACAATTATTTACTCTTTGCCACCTCACTCCCATAAAAAAAAACTGCTCAACATCAGGCGGGCTGTACGCTTTTTTGCCACCTCAGTCCCATAATTGTTAGTACACACCTGCAATAATAGGTACATAAAGTACACAAATAAATAAATACACATTCTGTGAAAAACTATTACAACGCCATCTATAGTTCTAATACTCTGTGCTTGCAACTCCGAATGCATTTGAAACTTGATTTACAAATATGTTTACGTACGTAAACAATGTATTTGCACAAATCAGTTTAGTGTTAACATTATTTTAATTTAAGCTGTGGGCGACAAAAAAAATGCGAATTACTCAAAAAAAAAACAACTCATAGTAAGATTCGAACCTAATACCCACATACACGTGGACTAACGCCTTAACCATACGGCTAAGATGATCTCTAGTGTTGCACTCGAATTATTATACTACTTATGACACTGTAATGCCAATGATATCATAACAATGTTAGATGGCGCTACTTTGACTGGTACTATTAATTTAAAACTTATTTATGGGTCAAAAATGTAGTTTTACATTTCTTTTTTTTGTCAACAATTTATCTAAAATATGTCATAATGATCACTCATGGTTAAAATGTTAGTTTTCTCTTTATATATTGTTTAATTTATGAGTTATCAATAAAAACGCCAAAAATATCGAGTTTATTGTATGGGGACCCCCTTTATTTTTAAGTTTTATTTTATTTTTAGTATTTGTTGTTGTAGCGGCAACAGAAATACACATTCTGTGAAAATTTCATGTCTCTAGCTATTACCGTTTGTTAGATACAGCCCGCTGACAGACAGACGGACAGACAGACAGACAGACAGACAGACAGACAGACAGACAGACAGACAGACGGACAGCGTAGGCTTAGTAATAGGGTCCCGTTGGCACCCTTTGGGTACGGAACCCTAAAAACGAAGGTCAAAACTATCCAAATACTACCAAAAATTTACATAAGCAAGCGGAAGTGTTGCAGTCTTGTTGCCTCTAATTGCCACCTTCACAGTCCCCATTGACCTACACGTAGAAAAATATAGATAGCAAAGTTTCGAGATTGTGAAAAAAAAAAATCACCGAATTCGAAATTAGTAAAAGCCTTCGAGACATATAAGTACCTATTGCATCGGCTATGAGAGGGCTCTCAACATTTGCGTTGAAACCTATCTCCTGACAAGGCAGATCTTTCACGCTAACCTCAAATTAGCTTGAAAAATGTTACATTACAATTTGGAGCATAGTAGTAAGTATATCTGCTGCTCAAATGTGGGTACATATCACGCCCGAGTATTATACGCTGCGACGGTATCATTGGTAGTGTACGGTAAAAGCAATTTCAAGCCGAGACTGTTGGCAAGTGTCCAGCAGAAATAAGCTTGCCACGACACCCGGGGAGCACCAATACATGCAGCCTGTACCCTGCCGACTTAATTTATATTTTATTCTGGTGTGATTTTATTAATAAAAATAATATTTTTCCAATATTTATAAATTTTGAAGTGTTCGAATCTGTTTGAGTCATCATTAAAACCCAAAAAACACTAACCGATATTTAGGATCCCTAACACTTAAATTTTAAATAGAGTCTCTAGCTGTTATTATATTACACATCTCTGGGTTAAGGGCTACTAAATATCGGATGGTGTAGTATAGGTTTTAATTTATAACTTAGCCCTCCTAGTTTTAACTTTCTTAGATGCAAAAGCGAACATCCAAGCGCTTGTAGTTATGCAGACTCAGTTACTGTGCTCCTAACGTATTTGAGTGTTAGTAGTAGATAGTAGTGACGGGAAAAGTGGAGGGCGATAGATCTCGTGGCAGACCTCCCGCTAGATGGAGCTCGCAGATCACTGATCTTACGCAACTTCAACTGCACGAAGCGATACACGTCGCGGGCGACAGAAGCCGGTGGAGGAAAATTGCCCTCCAGAAGAAGTAGAGTACATAATCGTCACGATCCTCAGAATTGAGGAAACGACTGGGAAGAAGAAGTAGATAGTACTTATGCAGTATTAGCTATTAAATGATATAAATGGAATAGTAACTTCATTCACATGTTCTAAAAGTTCACAGAAACATCATGTTGAATCCAGTTTTTTTATAATTACTCCCATTCATTCTGTGGTACACTTAAAAAAGATTGACGTTATTCCCAAAATGCATGTGAGCTAGTAGAGGGGTGGAAGCAATTTAAACCAAAGTAACCTGGCGACAAGCCAGCCGTCCAGCGGGTCTTAGGTTACGACAATGCTAGGCATCGCAGATAAGTGTTCCGACTATATCATCTCGTAAGTTTAAACATCTCGTTCCGTTTCATCTCTGATGATAATAGTTTCGTGAAGTTTTTCTTTAATGTCTTGTGATATTTCTTTCAAAACTTAATTATCCGGAGCAGCATTTTATTTCATTGTTTTTGGTCTGACAGGATTCAAGGATGGTGATATTTATCCCTGGACCTTAGTCCAAACCCCGGCTCGCACCTATGGATTTTTTTAAATCTATGTGTGAATCATAACTTTAATATGACTATTATTCATGCTTACGGTGAAGGAAAACGTCGTGAGAACACTTGCATGTCTTAAAAAAATCCACATTTTTTTTAAATACATGTAAAACCACCTTCTCTGGGCCAGCGTAATGGATTATGGCCTGAATCCCAGCATTGAGGAAGAGGCCATGCCCAGGAGTGGGACGTTAAAGGGGCTGTTTTATTATATTTATCATGAAGATCTATTACCACCATAGCTGGAAACATAGTAAAAAATATAATTTCCAAAACATTTTCTTAAAAACCCAGCGTACAATAACCTTTGTGGAACAATTGCTTCGCAACCACTGACCGAAAATTAATTAACACTCCTAATACATGCAACGGGAGCAAAGAGTTGCTACAGCAGCGCAAAATCAATTTGAGGCCGGAGCATTGGCGGCAGGCCAATCGGCGCCCGCTGTCCGGCAACCGCAAACCTGCATATTATACCCAATACCAATACACATACGTACAATACGTACATCAATCATGAAACATTTAGAGTACACACTTTGATTTATGAACGGTCTATAAGTAGAATTCTAATAGAAAAGCGAAAATTTGCGGTCGAGCTGCATTATACAGACGTTGGTTGGCGCGTCTGAAAATTGTTGAGGCTTTATTAAGCACTCTTTTGTTTGCAGCGTGATTCTCATCCGGAAGTTAAACTAGCAGCGGGCGCTATTGAAGATATAATCCATCAAATGTTTCGGTTGTCTTTGATCTTATTCTTATCGTATGGTAAGTGGCCAACCTGTTGTTAGAGTTGTTCAAGCCCTCGAAGACATCTAACAAGGCTTAACGACTGCTGCCTAGATGACAATAACCGGGACCAACTTTTTACGTGCCCTCCGAAGCACGGAGACGCTCATTTAAAATGCCACTAAATGATCACCCATCTCTGCCTGACCTTGCCAAACGATGCTTAACCTCCGATCGTTTACCGATCAGTGATTGCAGCTGGATATGAGCTTGTTTTTGATACCGTCTTCGGATACAATTATTAAAGGACCAATAAGGATTAAATGATCATTCAGAATATGAAGACGACAACACGTTTTCCATACATTTTACGGTATACTGGTGCCGAATACGACCATTTTCCCAAAAATATAAAGGAAAACGTTTTTGTCTTCATAATGTGAATGCAGCGTAAGGTATTCACTATCCCAAAGGGCATATCCGTCTCTCATTAACTAAATTCAAAACCTGCGTGTTTATAAGACATGCGTGCATCAATCTGCTTCTGCGGAAGCCACAGGCGACGATGAATCGATTGCATTACCAGCAGCATAACGCACAAATATCGATTTAATGGTAATCGATATCAAATTATGGTTTTTATGCAATTTTGAAGAATTTCAAGGTGAATTCGTAATGTGGGAAAGCTATGTCGGGCATTTTAGAAATGTTGCAAATTGCAGAATGATCAGACTGCGCCTGCGTTGTTTTATTTAGAAAATGATGATGGACTTATACTGGTATTACAAATGCTTTGTAAAACCATTGTAAACTGGCAAAAAATCTCAATAAATTTGGCTGAAAGTCTAATAAACCTGCATTGGCTATGAAAACAAACTATAAATTCATAAATTTATGATCAACACTCAATAATAAAACAGGATACCACATAATAATATATGAATATTCATATTTTAACATTTGAAAAATATAATAAGGTTGTGCAAACTTGAATGGTATTTTTAGCATTAATGTCAAAAAATTAACACCTACGTTTATATTTAAATAAAATATTCAATGAATTATTTATTATCTCGATCTGAAATCTCTACTAATCTATATGTGTAATGTAATGTATTATGTTACATTATATTAATACATTATTAGGTGCGTTTATAAGAAGTGAGCGGCCGGGGCAGCGCGAGCAGTCAATTTTGATGTCTGAACGCATAGACATAATAATTTCTTTAAGTAGCAGAAAATGGACACGCTACAGTATAGAATACGGTCTCTCTATGAATTATTGCTTCTAGCTTACTACAATAATTTCCTGTAATTCGACGTGTCACGAGCAACGTGCGTACGTTGTAGAAAAACTACACGCGCCTATCGCGGAGCCGATAAAGAGTGAACGTTTTCCTCAATCGGTACTTCATCGATACTTCCCGCGCATTTATAACGCGATATACGCACCGAAAACATCGATTGAAATCGTTCCGGTACTTTACGACTTTATTTCTGGTGAACATGTTTTCTTTGACTGCGTCAGTTAGCTTGGGACCGGAGCATTCGGCGTGTATCGGATAAATATTAATAAAGCGGGCCGGCCTCGTTTCTGGGAAGTTGGGAGGATCTTATTATAACCGCAATAGCACCTATAATTAGCAACATCCAAATTACTCGTGGCGTGTACGTGTTGCGCCAGATCGATGTTACGTGTGGCTACTCGATTCGGATCAGACCTAGCGAATCGATTGTTGAATCGATCTGCCTCCAGCGATTCCAGCAAATTATCCTTATTAATTCGGCAATTTTCTTTATTCGCTGATTGCACACGGAAACTACCTATATTTTATAATATCGCTGAACGTCTAAATAACAAAGTAAAGTTTAGATACCACGAGTGGATGTTCTGGGACTGGGGTTTTTCCTGTTTTTTGTTACTGCAAAACAATCGAAGGCATCGGCATCGTGATGTTAGACCAGATATTGGACGGACATTGACTCGGACAATTAAAAAGAAATAGCCAATCGGGTTAGGATATCAGTCTCGATCACAATAGGCATTAACATAATGGTAATTAAATACTGACTTTATCCTTGATTTGAGTGTGCGGTGAGCGGTAAGTAAAACAAAAGAATGAGTCAGTGGAGCCAACGACCCGCGCTCCAGGGTGATCTTTTGAAATTCCCGAATAATTGTCGACGCGTAAGGTGGCGACGAAAATAACGCATGAGACGAGCAGTGTCGTTCCCCCGCGCTCTCTTACAAATTAATTTTATTTATATATTGATGAATTGGCTTATTTGTTTGGTGTCTAAGAATTCTTCAACGTTTTTAATTTAAGAATTTAGTTGGATTTAGCCCAATAGCCCGTGTTTCGGGGCGATGTTTGCAAAGATTCTGAAACATGGGTTGTTCACTTGATGTTTATCATTGTGTTGATCCCGATCATCAGTCTTCATGAATGGTAGAGTCGTTGTACTACACGAGCAATGTAAACACTGTCCATGTAATAACAACATCGTGCGTAATTTATGATAGATATATTTTGTAAATGAGTTTTCCTGAACTTTTCAATGTGTATTCTTCATTCATGAATAAATAAATTGTTAACAGTGTAATCAGTGAGCATATGTGTAGTATTTTTTTATTATTTTACAACATTCGAATCTACATCTAAGTATTATGTAGAACGAGGCGTTTTAGCAATAAATATGAAAGTATAATGTTGGGGGAGCATGATACCTACCGCTTTGAATGCTAAACCCGTACTGAACTACAAACACAGGCCAATACGGGGGGTGGGCGATGAGGCGTCGCGGGGGGAGGGGCCGGCACACAGTCAACTAACCGTGGGAAAAGCCTGCGTATACGGTGTGAACAGTATAACATAAAGCATTCATTTGTTATTTTGATGCGAATTCTTTCGTATTTTTTCCAGGGTTCCACGATTTTATACAAAGTTATTCAAACAGTCAACAGTAGTGAAGATATCATCGCTGTACTTTTACTAGTCAATACACTCATTATGATGAAAACAAATATTTACCCTAATTGACTTTTAATAAACGCATAAAACAAAATCAAATCACGAATATTGACCGCTCTTCTTGAGTTGGATATTCATTTCGATAATGATATTCTGCGAATTACTCCGTGTTTATAACCATAATGCCTCTCATCGTAGTGTGTCCGAATCGAGGTTACACACAAACACACATCAGACCACAGTATGCCTTCACGTGGCAACAACGAACACATAGTTACTGTGTAACCTGGCTGGTTCATCTTGGCCTTTTAATCACCGCATGTTTTCTCCGGTCGCGAGTCGAAAAGGCAGTTTTTCGGGGGGAGCGAGGGTTCTCGGAAAACTGGTCGATAAGGCGGGCGGCAGACGTCACCCGCACACATCGACAAGGCACTCACACTAAGCGACATGACCGTGGCATTCCATCGGCATCCACACATACATGTAGACAGCGCACCTTATTAAAACGAGACGCGAATCGACGACTTATCGGACAATTAGTCGTGGCTCACGTCCAATACTACAGCGAGGCGGAACCTTATTCGACATACATTGACGCCTCATTTCATATGACCGACAACATTATTTTTTGCAAAACATCTTAGTATAACTTGATTATATAACATGCGCGGAGTATGCGATTTATTACATTTAAACAATAAATAGGTTCCAAATTGATATTATTAGTCATTAACAACGTTTAGCGAGGTATCAAAGTTTTATAAGCACTATTTGTTTTGGATTAATTAGTAGTTTTGTATGTGTAATCGTTGATCAAAAATCTAAAGCGTCAATGTAAGCTGCGTTCATCGAAACTGCAGGGATTGTTGGGTGGGGACTCGGCGCCGTGGTAGAGCCAGTTCGAGCCGGCACGCGCGGACCGAGAGCGATCATACTGCGCAAGTGCCGCTGATAACAACTCGCGTCGCGAATTATTCACGTGCTGTCAACTTATGAATTATTATTCTGTTAACAACACCGGTTTATGTTAAAACGTCGTATGCCCCGCGTTAATTACTCCGAACTGATTTTTAAATGTTTACACACACCATTTGATACGCATATTTAATATCGAGCGGCTCTATAATTATGTCGTTATTGATAAAACAATTCAATTGATTTAGTTATTACATAAATGTTGTTGATGAGGCTGGTCTGTCGTTAACGAACGAGTCTATGGGTTAATAGAAACATAAAATTATGCATATTGGCTATAGCAACACCTACGGAACGGGCCGGTGGCAGATTGAGAGATCATAATAACAAATGAACTAAGTAAAAAAATACGATGTCGTGGAGCCGGCCTTAATTCTTTAGGTATATACACAGTGTTGCCGTCTATCTCATGACCGTAATGTAGAGCAGGATATAAATAAAATTATTGTTATATAAAATTTCGTTTATTTGTATGTAGTTAGTTGACTACAAAGCGACAATAACTTGATACCTGTTATTGTACCCTTACTTTAAATGCGAGGGAACGTTTCATCTACTTGTAATTTAATTATAACTTACTAAATAGACAACGCACAGCCTCTGCCGGGTCTATAACCATGAAATGTTGCACAGGAGTTTCTTAACAACGTAGATGAGCACTAGGAAATTCATCCCCTAGGGGGTAAAATACCCCTATTTTATATGGAAAGTTTATATGGAAAGTCCCATCAGGCACACGGCTAGTAAATAATAAATAAAATATATTGTAAAGACATACATATACATACTTACATATATTTGCGTCCCACTTGTTTTGTGTTGGCGTGTCAGAGGCTCAAGGATGGCACGGCGCGGTGTGACACGAACCTTGGCCTGGTCTCGAGGTCGCGGCCTGCTACAGAAACCCTAGTGTCAGTACAACTATATACAATCGATTCAACGTCATTCATAATAAAGTTATGGCGAGGCACTCATAGCAGCTGTAATCACTGATCGGTAATGAGAGGTTAAGCAACGCTTGGCAAGGTCAGTGAGAGATGGGTGACCATTTTAGTGGCATCTGAACTGAGCATCTTCGTGCTTCGGAGGGCACGTAAAGGCTTGTCAGAGGCCTTCGGGCAGTTTAAACAACTCTGACACCAGGTTGGCTACTAACCATACCATAAGAAGAAGTTAAATAAAGTTAATATTACCCTGTTAACATACCTATTTATTGTTATTTTTATGACAACAAAAAATAGAGATGACAACATGGTTTGTTTTTCGTTGAGTGAAATCGCAGGGTTATTAGATAATAGATAATTAGGGCTGTTACAAATAAATTATATTTAAATATGTACTTATTTTTTAAAAATCATTTCACGGATGTACAAAAAGGATGTAAGTTCATGAATCTGACACCAGCCTAGCCACTAACCACACGACAAGAAGAAAAAAATATGGTTTTCTTATGAGTCAAATGAAAAATAAAAAATACTACAAAATATTTAAATAGAGTCAGAAAAACTTCAATTGTATAATCCCAAATTAAACCACAGGGTTTTATGGCTAACGTACAATCGTACAATGGAGTGGGGGGCTAGGGAAGGAGTTATTCCACTAGGAACTGGCGTTAGTTTTATGAAGTCAAGCAATTCCATTCATGAATCAACTTAATGTTTAACTGACAAAATAGAAACTGCAAGACACTAGTCATAAATTAGACTGTATTATAATTTGATGACTATATTATCGGCCATAAATAACGGTTTATTCAAATCGTTGCAAATATTGTAACATTAATTATATGAACGTAAACAAGAACTGATGTCGAACCAGCTACTGTGTCTTTTAAATAAATCAACAATTTATGTGTCGCTTTGATAATAAGTTTTTTCTACGTCAAATAATTTGGTATTTTAAATAGACGTGTCTACAACATACACATGCCGCGCGAGGCTGCTCACACACATGCCTCGCGAAGCTCGACGTTTGCCTTAGTCGCATGCCGCGCGAGGCAAATGGCGAGGCAACTGACACTCTAGACAGAGAAAGGTATAGCTGAGCAATCAGTTTGACACGCTTGACATCGTTCTGTCTGATGACTATGCCAAACCAGGCGAGGCAAATGACAGCGCTCAGGTGAGGCAGGACGCGAATTTGCCTCGCGCGAGGCAAGTCAAACTTCGTGAGGCAATTTGCCTCGCGCGGCATGAGACACATCTGGACGTAGCTATTAAAGAACGCAAGGTAAGTAAAAATATTCATCTTCTTCTGTTGTCGTCGGTGGAACTAATTAAGGTATTTCCAGTCTCTTTTACCTTCGTCCAAGTCATGATTCTGACTTTTTCTTATATAAGTAGGTATCTTATTCTGCTCCGTCCTCTTCTACGCTTGCCTTTTCCATTCCTCTCTTCTACTTTATATGTCACGTCGGATGGGATGACCTGTCATCTTTTCTCGTCTATTTCCTATTTATATCTATGATTTAGAACCGATAATAGAGGATTATTTGTGTTATATTCATATAAAATAATGGTAGGTACCTACTTTCTAAAATGTTGATACGTCTCTACTAATACTACTGTCGTTATTAGCATTTTGAATACTACTAACGCCATCTGTTGGCACTTTTGAACAACAACCTGGTAGCAAATGAAAATAAGTGCAGTAAAAATTAAATAATAAAAACAATGAATGAAAAAATGTTCTCAGTATTTTAAAAAAATCGTCAAGTAATGAGTAGATATTTTATGAAATTATTATTAGTTTCATACTTTATTAGTATTTATTTAAAATAAGTTCGTTAAACTCAAAATTAAGCAAAGAACTACTCATGTGACGGGCCCGTTAGCGTGGTTGGCGGGAGGCGCCTTTCACGCTGCAGGTCGTAGGTTCGATTCCTACCCGGGACATGCATTTGTGTGCGTGAACATGTCTGTATGTCCCGAGTCTGGGTGTATATGTATATTAAGTATGTATTTACAAATAAAAAATTAGTATATGTAGTAATATCAGTTATCTGGTTTCCATAGTACAAGCTCTGTTTAGTTTGGGATCAGGTAGCCGTGTGTAAAAAATGTCCCAGGATATTATTATTATGTAAATTGGAAGGCACGTCCATAATAATTCACCTACTGATATCTTAAATTAGCGGAATCTATATTATTGTTGTATTGAATTCAAAACGATAACCTAAGACCTATCGGCCACGATATAATACAAGGATGTGAAAACCCTGGGGAATTTAGGATGGCGTCATGCACAAACAACTCAATCACAACATTCACGTCATAACATAATCACAAATAGCTATACCCCATTTATTATAACATTAGAAATTAGAGGCTCGTAGAAGCAGGGATCCAAAACATTTTATTTCAAAGTCAAAACAACTTTTATTTAGCGTGGTTATATTAAAATTGTTTTCACATAAAACAATGCTAAATACTTCGATAACCAAAATAAAAGTACTTTTTATACTATGTTTTATTTATAATAACATCGTATCACACATTTTAAACTGACACCAAAAAATTAATGAAAAAATAAATGATGGTGAATGACTCAATGACAAACACTTACAGAAATTTATTTACGTCAATTTCATAGACAACATAATCCGACAAAATTAGAAATAGCCTGCTGTCATAACCTCTGAACGGATTAGGTAACATTTTAGATTTGTTAGGATTATAATGGAACGAAACACATTCCCGGTATTGTTCACCCCTGCTTCTTTTAGGTTTTTAGCATTGACACTTAATTTTAAATTTGACTGAAATGATAATATTTAAATGAAAGACAATTTATTTTATAATATAAATAATTAAAATAATTACAGTTAGGTGTGACAAGCTGGAATATAAATAGATTATAATAAATTCGACGTCAATCATAACTGTAACATGTTATTTGTACTTTTGTTACAAAGTGGACACTAAAAATAACCTTTTTTAACTTCTGTCTAATGCTATAACAAATGGAGTATACGTCCAGAAGTGTCACATGCCGCGCGAGGAAAATTTTCCTCGCGGTGTATGACTTGCCTCACGTGAGGCAAAGGCGCGCCCTGCCTCACCTGAGCACTCACATTTGCGTCGCCTAGTTTGGCAGTCGTGTGACAGAACGATGTCAAACGTGTCAAACTGATTGATCGGGTATACCTTTCCCTGTCTAGAGTGTCAGTTGCCTCGCCATTTGCCTCGCGCGGCATGCGACTGAGGCAAACGTCGTGCTTCGCGAGGCATGTGGGTGAGCAGCCTCGCGCGGCATGTGACACTTCTGGACGTAGCTAATGAATATTCCCACTTGTTGGTAAACTGCTACATTGGATCTACGACCTGACAGAGAGGGACGGGCATATAAGAAAAGATGAGACGTACGGCAATTGCCACTTATCTCATAGTTCAGGGGTGCTAAGAACGCCACATAGCAATTCTGCAAACGCAATTCATTTTTCTGATTTTCTAGCAGATTCCTTAGCAATCCCGATAAATTTTGGTAAAGTGACCACGAATGGCGTAAAATCTGTAACTATTTTAGATAAATTTAGCGAATTGCTAAGGGTTCTGATAGCAAATCAGAAAAATAATTGTGTTTGCAGAGTTACTATGTGGCGTTCTTGTAGGCCCGCTGCTATTTTTATTATAATGTATTTTTATGACATTACCTAATATATTTTTTTAAATTACTAAGCACTTATTTATACGTGCAGATAGTTCGTATTTTATTACTAAGAATTACTTACTTACTAAGGCGATATAAAGTAGCAGGCACACTGGTAGGTAATATCCCAGGGTTTTGAATCTGGAATCTTCGCTAGCCGCGGAGTACGATAGGACTTCGCTCGTAAACTCAACGCAGAAACACAACTCCACTGGACTTTGACTCTATCAGACAGGGCAGATTTTATGGAGGTTTTTCATTAAGTACTCTTTGTCTTTAATTGTGTTAAATCTAATGTGATATTGTAAACCTTCTTATTTTTAAACCATAGCCTATAAATGCTTGCAATACCAAAGGCAACGCTCAACCGTTGCCGACCAGAAGGGGAGTGGGACAGAGTCAAAGTCAAAGTCAAAGTCAAAAGGTTTTTATTCATGTAAGCTCATTAGAGCATTTATAAATAGTCAATATAAACAATATTTTAGCGTTACCACCGGTTCGAAATGTTGCTTCCATTGAGAAGAGCCGGCAAGAAACTCAATGGTTACTCTTTTCAAAAGAATAATTGTATACATTTTCAAACAGTAACGCTATGTGAGCAGGCATGCATTAACACAGTGTGAGTAAAAAAAGAAAATAAGGTATTTAAATAAAAATTAATAAAAACTAGCCTAGAAAGCTGTGCATGCTTACTCCCACTTAACTGTCAAACCAAAAGGTGAATATTTAGAACGATTGTTTTGGTGTGATGCCTTCCGTGCTTAGGTCTTGTCTGTAAAAGTTTTGGAACAACGGTGTCAAGTGGAAAATGGGCGGACCAGTCCCCGCAAGCAGCGCCCGGAACCCGAGCATGACTTGAGCAGCGGCATCACCCTCCTCAACCATTTTAGAGGGAAGAGGGTGACCCGCTCCACAGAGCCACCGCAAGCAAGGACATTAGAGTGAGCATGACCGATCCATTACCGCAGCGACATAGTTCAACAAAGCTAAGTAAGCGTACGGCAAGACAACATCCGCTACAATTGACATACAAATGCTTGTCAATGGCTACATGATACATGATTTCCACAACTTAAAAATGTGGTAATTGTGACTAATATGTCAATAGCGCTAAATTAAGAGAAGGAAGAGGAAAACAATAAATAAATAAGGAATAAATCAAAACAAGAAATTCTGAGGAATTATTCCCGTTCCGGTGGAGCTGGACCAGCACCTAGCCAAGCATCTTTATCTTTCAAATAATCATCTAATGTGTAGTAAGCCCGCTTACAAAGCGTACGCTTTACACAAGTTTTGAATTTAGTTTCACTAAGACTAAGTATGTTTGGTGGTATTTTATTATAAAACTTGACACAGTATCCCATGAAAGATGTGTGAACTTTCGCAAGTCGAAAGCGCGGTTGATCTAATTTGTCTTTATTTCTAGTGTTATATCGATGACTCTCACCTAACTTTTTAAAGAGATGTAAATTTTTCCTAGTGTACATTATGTTTTCATAAATGTATTGGCATGGTACAGTCATAATGTTGATTTCCTTAAACCGTTCCCTCAAGGAGTCGCGACTTCCTAAATTATAGATGGCCCTAACGGCCCGCTTTTGTAAAATAAAAACAGATTCGATGTCAGCCGCCCTACCCCACAATAATATACCATACGACATGACACTATGAAAGTAACTAAAATAAACTATTCTCGCGGTGTCGATATCGGAAAGTTGTCTAATTTTCCTAACAGCGTAGGCGGCGGAGCTGAGCCGCTTCACGAGAGCTCTTATATGTGGGCCCCACTGTAATTTAGAGTCGAGCGTAATACCTAAGAAAACAGTATCATTAACGAATTCAAGTTTTTCTTTATTTAGTACTACATCGCATTCATTACTTCTAACATTAGGTAATGAGAATCTTACACATTTAGTCTTGTTACTATTCAATGCTAAATTATTAGTATTGAACCAGTTATGGACCTGAAGAATAGCATTATTCACGTTGTCCAAATTATTTACATGTCTACCTACTTTAAAAATCAAAGAGGTATCATCGGCAAATAAAACTATCTCTGCCCTACTTTGTATTATATGCGGAAGGTCATTTATATATACTAAAAACAGAAAAGGACCCAAAATGGATCCTTGAGGAACTCCCATTTTAACTAGAGAGCCTAACGATTTAACACCATTTATTTGAACGTTTTGTTTTCTACCTACTAGGTAAGATTTTATAAGTTTGAGCGCCCTATTTCTAACACCGTAATGTTCCAATTTAAGCAAAAGTATTTCATAATTGACGCAATCAAATGCCTTTGAGAGGTCACAGAAGATACCAATAGCATCCTGTGAGTTCTCCCATGCGTCGAAGATATGCTTGATTAAGGTGACACCGGCGTCGATAGTACAGCGGCCTTTGGTGAAACCATATTGTTGATCATGCAGGATGTTATTTGCGTTGAAATGATGTAACATTTGAGTAAGCATAATCTTTTCAAATATTTTGCTAAAAACTGGCAAGACGGATACTGGTCTATAGTTGTTGGGGTCTTTACTATTACCGGATTTAAAAAGGGGTATTACTTTACTGTATTTCATTAAATCCGGGAAGACTCCCTGATCAACACACTTGTTAAAAATCAAAGCTAAATATGGCGCCACAGTACCAATGATAGTTTTACATGCTTTTACTGACATTCCCCATAGATCTTCAGTTGGTTTAATTTGTATGTTACTGAAGGCTTTAACAATAGACCGATCGTTAATATAATCGAATTTAAATTCTACAGGACAAGTGGCTATGTTATCTTTAAGAAGTGAGAGTGAAAGTGAAGGAGAGCAGTTTAAAAATTCTGTTGTTTTTACAGGGACGTTTGTAAAGAACGTTTCGAATTCCTGTGCTACATCTTCATTTGAACTAATGAGACCACGCGAGGTCTCTAAAGTGAAATCTGTATTGCGTTGTTTGGTTTTTCCAGTTTCACTGTTAACTATATTCCAGGTGGTCTTGATCTTGTTATCTGCAGATATAATTTTTTGTCTAATGTGTATCGTTTTGGCCGCCTGGCATACTTTCCTAAACAATTTAGAATAATTTCTAACATACTGAGTAAAAGCTGCATTTTGAAGCTGGGCCTTCTGTTCATAAAGCTCAAATAGCCTTTCCCTACTCCTACGTATCCCTAGGGTGGCCCAGTCACTGAAGGTAAATTTTGGTTTTATTGTCTTTGTTTTAATAGGAAATCTATTATCAAATTCTGTATGTATAACTGCAAAAAAGTCTGCGTAAAAACTATGAGGATCATCTAAGTTATAATTGGGAAAACTTAATTTGGTAAACAAAGTAGTATTATATTTTTGTAAGTTCCCTGATGTTACATTCCTACATTTAATTTTTATGGTTTTTATAGGTATGGTAGAATTAAAGGTGACCGTTTGACCACTATGATCTGACGGCAAATGGCAAACTATTGCTGTATCTAAATATTCACAACTACAGAATACATTATCTATACAAGTGGCAGAAGTAGAAGTTACTCTGGTCGGTTCGAAAAAAACGTGAGCTAAATTGAATGCTTTAAAAAGGCCTAACAGTCTATCAGTATAACTAGTTTCTTCTAAAATATTAATATTAAAATCACCACAGACTATAATAGACTTATTACTTACAAAGATTTTTTTTAACACATCTTCCATCACAGATTCAAATATACTAAAATTCTGTATGTTTGGGGGTCTGTAAACACATACTACAATGTGCTTATCCAGCTCAACACAGGAAATCTCAATAATCTGTTCGACCGAGAGTCCTACTATATCTTTACGTTCTTTTGACTTAATAATATTTCTAAGTAATATTAATGTACCACCGTGAAGCCTGGACTTGCGGTTATAACAACTTATGACCGTGTAGTTTTCATAATTTATTAACATTTGATGCTCATTAAGCCAATGCTCGGAAATACAAACGATATCATATTGTGACTTTTCTAAAAACAATTCAATTTCTAATGTTTTTGATAAAAATCCCTGTATATTCTGGTGAAATAATCTTAGCGTTCCAGGCCTCTCTTCCTTCCTATAATTTTCGCACGTTTGTGAGACGCCAGGGATACTAGAATGTACCTCTATTGTCGGCCTCGGAAGTTTAAACAGTCAATCACAGCTTTAGTCGAATAACTAAATAATACTGATTCGTCTCCTATGCTAAGTTTTGTTGAATCTACAACAGCGTTAATATTATAAGCTATCAGTGTAGCAATCTTTTTTCTATCATTCTTAGGAAGATACATATTTTCCTGGGTCAGTCTAAAGCTACTTATAAACCTAGTTGTGTCAAAAAATAAAATATTGTCATTATACCATGACAAAGTAAACATTAAATTATTTAAATACTGAATGTATTTATTATGTCTCTCTGACAGATGGTAACAGTAAGGGAGGGCACACAACATGAGCCTCCCCATGTTAAGTTTTAATAAGGTGTCAACACCATCTACAATGTCCTTTTTTCTTAAACCAAAGCTATTACCTAGTAATAACACTACAGTAGTTTTACTATCAAGTTTTGTTTGATCAATTTTTTCTATAAGTAAGTTATAAGGGAGGTTTCTAAAGCAATAATTAGTGGCATTATGACTAAGTTTATCATCTAACAGTGAACCAAATCCTACACCAAACTCATCTGAAAATATCAAAGTTTTACTCTCACTGTTTAGATTAGTACAGCTGTCTATTGGAAGAGTTGCATCAGGCAAAGATGCAGCATGCTGAGGCTCAGGAGCAGACGCTGAGCAGGCGCAGTCGGACGAGAGATTGTTTGTCAGCGACTCGTATCTCTCGGCATTGTACCGCACCAGGTCCATCAGCTCACTGGCCTCGCGCATGCGCTCACATAGTTGTGCTTGGGCAGCTTCATATTTATTAAAAATATCCCTTATTGTATTTTCCCTAAGTGTCAACTCATCCCGTAGACACTGAATATCTATATCATACATAATCTGGTTTTGCTCTAAGTCATTTGTACATAATTCTAACTTTTCTACCAATTGTATACGTTCTTTTCTAAGGCAAATGTTACGTTTTAAATAATTATGTCTTTTTAATGCCTTTCTAGTTTTTTTAATAATATTATTAATTTTAATGTACTTTTTAATTTTATTACTACTTTTGAAAAAAGGACGTATGTTATTGTTGGTGTCGTCACCAGTCAAATCAATCGTGATGGCCGGCAAGCCACTCACTGAGCTGGATCCACCACATACCACCAACTCATTATACAGGCTCTGGGTGGAGGCGGCCTGCTTGGTGATTTGAATAGATTCCAAATTAGATATAGCTTTATGGGCTTCACTCAATTGAATTTTGAGTGTGGTGATTTGCTTTAGAGCCAGCTCGTGTGCATCACTGCATTGGTCGAAGCTAGCAACGACATCTTGAAGCTGTTGACATTGGCCAAGTGTGTCCATGTGCTGTGTGTGAAGCGCAGCCAACTCGTTCTTGAGCTCGGTGTTTTTGTCAATAATGTTCTTAACTTCCACCTCACTGTCTTCTCTTTCCTGCAGCAACTGTTGGCACAGCTTCTTTGAGGACTCTAGTTCCCTAAGTGTTGCCCTCAGCTTTTCTTCCATGTCACGGGTTATGGCTCCTCGGGTCATCATTTTCACTGTTGTGGACATTCTGAAAAATGCAGTGAAGGATAAGTGACAATCAAGAACAGATGAAGTAGGAGTCTGTTAAAGGAAATTGAAACACTAAATAATAAAATTAATAAAAGATGAAGTGAATTATAAAAGAAGTTTTGTAGACATGAATTAGGCAGAAAAAAAGTGGTGAATAAGACTAATTTTGTATTGGGTAGGTTAAAGGCATATACACAAGTTCCTTACAGTAATTTCTTTTTAATTGTACACCTACTATAAACAGTTTTAGGAATAATGACTAATTCAATTTTGAGGTTATAATAATCATAACACAAATAAGTTCTATGTGATGTAACTGCAGAGGGCAATAAAACTTTTACACTTAGAATACAATAGTGAGGTTGTAGTGTAATTTGTACAGTATTATTTGTAGTGTTTAATGACTGTGGCGAGTGTTTTGTCGTCGATTTTGTTTCCACCGGGTATTTGTCAAACAAAAGGAGACAAACGATGCCAATATGTTTTCTGGACGTAACTCACAGTTATGAGTCGTGTTTATGTGTTGTGGAGTGTGTAATTAAAGTAAAAAATACAATAATTGAAAACAATACTCCCCCGGATTGAGTGAAAATTTCAAATCCTGGCCGTTGTCGTCGTTCTGTTGACAGCTGATCTTTCTTTTCTACGATTTTTTCATTCTTCAGCTATAATACTTATCACTAATACTTGGTAATTCAATAATTCACTAATAAACACGCACTAATAATAACTTTAATAGATTTTTACAATTAAATATTGCAGGAGACAATTTTTGCACGACCGGTGGCTAGTGTTGCCAACCAAAAAGAGGGAGGGAAAGGTGGGATTGGCTTCCAGCTCTCTCACTCATCGTATGAAACGCAGCTGTAATAGCTGGGTAGTCCCCGGTTGAGCCAGCCCAATATGGACTGTAGTCAATCGACTACAACCTGCCTCTACCAACAATAAAACTTATTACACAATTCTTACTTATTTCACTATGATTTTCATAGTGAGGAAATCGTTAAATTACATAAGCTGAGGTTTTGTACGTCTTTCTCGTCGTCGCGTCGTCGCCGCGTCGTCCCCCGCGCAGGATCGACACCACTGGCATATTTTCTTTAAAGGTGTCCAATATTAAAAATTCATAGTTCTGTGGTATTCCGTAGCACCCTTTGGTCGCCTGGGTTTCTGTCCGGTTCTCAGTTGCCGCACTAAATATAATATAGAAAGGCTTTCTGTTTGAATGTAATGTGTATCTGTACTGCCTAGGGCCCGGTTTCTAGCCGGTGTTGGAGTTAATCAACGGGTAAATACGTGTCACATAATTATATTGGGAGATACCGTAAGGCGTACGGTACTTATACCGTGTATTGAGAAGAACTGTTGTGATAAATTTAAATTTAGAATGCTGTAATTATTTAGAAATGGAATAGTGTTTTTAAATTTTTAATTTAGTACGGGTCATTTCCGCCCGCTAATAAAAAATACCACCACTACCGGGCTGAAGTGACTTTTGAAATACCTTATATTATTTTATTATTGGGTCATTTTGGTACATATTCTATTTTTAAATGAACTCGCCAATGACAAAATTACCTACTGAAGAGTAAACTTTTTGAATTATTAACAGCAACAGTCTCCTTCGTGTCTGTTTTAATTTTTTAAATGGCTTAGAAACTACTGTGCCAATTTCAATTAGATTTTCACCCATCCTGTTCAAAACCAGGCCAGTTTGTTAATATACCAACTCACCTAGTGATCCACCTAGTGAATCATATGTGATGCGGCCACCGTCATTTGTTTATAGGGGTTTCATCGCTGTCGCATCGCGATCGCCTTACCGGTGAGGGCACGGCCTAAGACCGGTGCCCACGTTGACATTATCACGCCCACGAGCGCGGAGATAAATTTCCTCCTTGTTTCTATGTCTCCTTTTTACATCGAGGCACTTTATACGCAGTAGGCTGTTAGTTAGAAAGCGTATGGTGCAAGTTATAAGAGTGATGCGATTTCTGCTATCATTATATCACAACAATATATTTGCCCTGCTCATACATTGCAATGAGAAGGATGTTAATACAGAAGGTCAACACCCCCCTTCCTCTTTTTCTGTCTCATTACCCTTTAGTTCGGTAGCGTGCGAGCAGTGCCTTTGGTCTGCATCTAAAGGCTACGGTAACTGTTTAACATCAAGCGTAGCGTACGCTTGCAACCTTAGTCACATATAAAATACAGTTATTTTAGTCGAGTTTAGTTTGCGTAGATTCCGTTTAAATATCACGCATATGATTATAATTCTATGTATTCATGATTCTTGTACTTTTATTGTGGATTGACTCTAAAATAATTATTTGGCTAACGATGTATTCTCTTCTTTAGATTAAATATTTTGATTGATGTGTGGAGGTTTAGTGAAGTGTGTATTCCCATGTGTAGCCATGTTTATTAAGGGCCTCCGCAGACTAGCTACTTTTAGCATCGGCGATTTTGATGCTGCGTCTCGCTCGTTCGCGCTCGAAGAAACGCGACGCAGCATCGATACGTCACAAAATCGCCGGTCGCCGATGCTAAAAGTAGCTAGTCTGCGGATTGACCTATTAAGATTCAGCAGGCAGAAATTTGCAGTCAGGTTATTAGAGAAAATCCAATAATTCTATCTTTTTGAAATTTTCCATTTTCGCAAAGTGGTTAAAAATTTGTATACATACTTTACATAATCGCGACCGCTTATAACTCAAACTGTGTTCTATTCTAGACACGCGTGTGTCTATGCAGGCCACAGTCAATGAACTGGCAGAGGTCAGGTGAAATTATCTCGTACGGAGCGTCTTACGCGACATCTGACTCACAATGGCCGGATACAACGTTATCTCGGTACTGATGCCCGAGTATTTTGGGGACAACTCGGTGCGCGTTGGGGCACTTTGGGAAGTCCCAAAAATTGATGACGTACGTTTACGTACCTATATGTAGTTCATCATTAGAATACTTACCTAGCTCTACATTTATTTTTGTTTATAAAAATAATAATCGTGTTCGTGTTTTATAATAAGCATTCTGTCCTTAATATTTTCGTATTTCAATTAACACATCCAAGCCGTATTTTATTTATTTAAATTACATAAATATTGAAAATCCTTGCAACTCTTTAGAACCTAAAACAATTTCAATTAAAATACCAAAACACTTAAGTAATAGTTATAATCCGCGAAATGGAGTGACATTAAAGTCATTAGAGTGCCCTTGGTCTCACATTGTGTTTTGCATTTGTTAGGATTGCAATGAGCAGGCCACACTCGCCAAGACGTTCAATGACACCCGAGGGGAGGGGAGAGGGGTTGGAGAGGCTGCGTCGGTGCAGTCGACATCTCGCTCGCTATCACATCGAGATCAGTCCACATGCCCGCCAAGTATCACTGGAGCTGTTTAACTGTGACAAAATAACGTTTTAGTAGGACTAATTCGACGAGCATAATATTTTTTAAATCCTTATATTAGGGTCAAATCTCGCGATAAATATGTGGGGTATTGACAAGCTGCTGTGGTGGCTTGTTTTAAGAAACAAATACTGAAGAAATATATTTGCCACGGTTGCTAACCCGACACATATCTAACCTTACCCCTATGTCTTAGTGCTTAGTGAATTGTCCGACATCGATTGACGCAACAATCTCATTACTAACTTAGGTACTTTATATTTTTATAGGTCACTCAGCTGTATAATGTTTCCCATATTTCCATTACAATTATGAGAGCCAAAAAGCTACAATCTTGAAGCTCTATATAGATATCAGTTAATAAGCGCACAAGAGCTGCGGCTGCGTCGATAAATGCCGCGCTACCGCGCCTCCCATCAACCCTAAGCCATGTAAGTTACTCCTCATTATACATATATTTTAAAGATCGTTCCAAAGATAGCATGAGTTCAGTATTTGACAATGAAATAATTAACTCAATAAGCAAAAGCAAGACAAAATTAATGTTGCAATTTTAGCGAATATTCGCGCCAAATATAGCGAATAGGTCAATGTCGCCTAAGCTTTACTTCATAATAAAATAACCTTTTACCACCACAGTGTAAATAGGTCCTGCAATAGATATAGATAATTAGGTTTTTTTTTTCATCAAGTTTAATTACATTTCGCTCCCATATTATTTTTAAGACTCTCTCCTTTTTACGAAACAACGTATGCAAAAAGCTGCTGTTTACGATTTAACATTATTATCCATAAACATCGCGACTAATTATCGCAGATGAAAGTACACTAAAGCACTGAGTATACTCAGTTGAAATGGCGAGCATAATAGAGTTTATTAAAAAGAGAAGCTTTCTCTTTGCATAATGACGACTGGCTTCCATTCGCTGTTGTCGAAACCAGTGCATTGCAGTGTTTGACGTTATGCAACACCTCTTGGGTAAGCATACGTGTGGAAAGTGGTTCGAAATGGTTACTTATGCAAGTAATCTATACTAATCCGAATGAGTCCTGCAACTCTACCACACAGGTTTGCACAGTCGTCCGAGAATACTCACTAATATTTGTATGACTAATGGTAATTTTTTTGTATGACTGAAAGTCGCTAAATAGTCATTCGAATATTTTACGTAGAGTACAGAGCTACTGAACGAATCTTCAGTAAGTTGCTATTGTACGAACGGGTAAAAATTGCCATCCTTAACTATAAGTCACTGAACGATTATTGTTACGCCAGTTGGCGCATCCAGATGCCTCGCGCATGCCTCGCCCGAGCACTCAAGTTATGATATTATATCTATTCGTTCGGTCGTCAAAACTGAGTACTCGGCTATGGCATGCGCCTGATGTAGACGCAGCTATTGATTATAAATCATCGTATTGTAAAGATGTTGAAAAGCACTATAAAGAAGTTTAAACTTCTTTAGCTATGTAACAATAGCGTTGTAAGCTTTTGAGTCTTTGTATTGTTGAAGATATACTTATTTGAAAAAATAGGTAGGTATTTAGATCACAACAAACTCGTAGATGCACCTAAAAATACTTAAATACCTAGTACAGATTGTTCAAGCAATTTTTCGTTCTGATCCTTTTAAATAAGTTCATAGATAAGATTTCTATGCTCTTAAAGTAATTGGCTTTCTCTATATTTTACTAATTGGCAGACAACCAATAAATTTTCACAATTCTGCTATATTCTTCCTCCACTGAGATATTTTACTATTTATTTTCAGCTTTCAATGACGAAATATTAGTTTCACGATTTCAAAAATAAGTCCTAAAATTAGGTTGGAGCGGGCCCAATAGAAGGTATTTAATACATCATTTTAGTAAACTAATAATGTTCTATAACTTGAGCATTCTACCTACAGTAAGTAATACATGCAAATATCACAATCATGTATGTATCGTATCTCAATATCATGTAAGGTCAACTAAAAACATTGTGAACATCACTGATGTGGTTGTAAATATAAAGAGATGCTCCAAAAATGTATACAAAAATAAACGGCGAAGGTTTTACGGAGTGAAATCTACGTGGAAATATCAACGCGGCTCTTGCTCTGATGACGAGTGCCAGTGATGGGCCGTCGTCGAAACATGAATATCGATAAAATTATAGTAATAATGTCGGATAACGCTAAAATATATAAAATCCGTCCTTCTAATCAAAACTTAGAGGTCATAAGTGCGTGGTAATGGTTATGTGACGCATGTATGGTTTCGATTCACTATTTCAATGTCACTGTACCTAATGGTACCTACCCATAAAGGCAAAGGAGATTAGGTCATAACAAAATCAATACCTTTACCAACTTAGCTAGTAATGGTTCCTTGTGTGGAGCAATTGTAAGTATCTTCTTCTCCTTATCGTTAGTGGCCAGCCTGTTGTCAGAATAGTTCAAGCCGCCTAAAGCCTCTGGTAAGTATGACAAGCAAAATCATAATCTTCTCGCTTCTGGCTGACCGTAACTACTGCCATTGATATAAAGATGATAACCGTGATTACCAGACTATGTGCTTCTAAACGCCAGCGGTACCATGAGGTCACGTTCGCTTGAAATCGCTACGTGAAAATATTTGTAGGAAAATCGTTTCCTCTGGACAGAGTTGGTTGGTGGTGCTGTACAATTTTAGTGACCCACACCAAGTGACAAGCGAGTGTAAAATACCCGTAAACTTATAGTAGAGCTATTGATATTATTTATTTATTTATTAATATTATTGGAAAACTTACAGCTAAAAACAAGCACATAATAAAGCGAAATATTTGAAGGCCATCTAGAAGTTTCCGCAGATAGAAATAAAAGCAAGAAAGAAATAGGTACTAAGTAAATCGAAGAATTGAAAAGGTACAAACCAAACAAATGGAGAGGGTGATGAGAGAGTACATGTAAGAATTAAGAACAGTAGTGATAACAAAAGGAAAGACAGAAAAATAGAAACAGCTGCACAAAGTTATCGAAAATAAAAAGAAACAGTAGGTAAGAAAATAAAAAAATAAATAAGACTCCGGCATCCCATCCAAGTCTAGGCCAGACTAACGCACCAGACTAACTGGCCGATGTATGCGTCAATACATGGTAGGTACGTATAATAAAACTGTGTATGCCCTTCCTGTGACAACTAGACCACGTGATTAGTCCAAGATTACGTTACCGGCAGCATTAATCGTGACGTAGTTTAGGCCATCGAAGACGAAAGGAAGAAGAATACATAGCGTAGCATATAAATGTACCATGGTCCAATAACTAGACTAGGCCGAGATCTCACAAATCATCGATTATATGTCAAACGGCATTAAAATAGTAATAAACAAACAATTTGAAGTTCGAATCGATGATTCAATTTGAATAATAAATAGTTTACTTGTTTGCGAGCGCTAAAGACAATGAAGGTGAGTACGGCGAAATAATTGCTATTGTGTTTCTCACACCCGACGTCGCACTTGACAATGGAGTGTCATTGAGTCCGATATAATTCTTACCTCACTCGTGTGACTGATCCGACGTGATCCGATTTATTAATCATTATTTTTGCTGCGGGTCAACCTTCTGTGGCGGATTCATTATGCGGAACGTTTGGCCGGCCAACATCCAATGCGTGGCCGGCCAACATCCAATGCTTAGCCCCCAATAATGGAAACGTATAGATGGAGTATTCGGCCAATGTTATTGACAGTTAGTACCATGTTGGTTCAAACCAGTTAAGAACACAATGAATCCTTCCACATTTGGTAGTTGCTTTAAATTATAAGTAGCTGTTCAAGGGTGGTCTTCAAAGTTATGATGAAGTCATATTTTTAGAACATATCGTACGATATGTAAATTAATTGTATCCTGTTGGTTAATTAATTCTGAATCTAAGCATACATCGTGATACAATTAATAGTCTATAAACCCATTAGCTACATACGTACGTACCTATATGGGGGTGTACTATTATTTCTCGTGTTTGTAAAATTATGTGATCAATCCCAAGTAGATTTCCCCTCACTATAGTGGGTTGAATCCTCCGTTGTTGCTTTTTTCCCATTTACGAGTTTCACGGCGACCGTTGCCTGAAACTTACACGTACCCAGAATATAAATGCTAGATCTCGCTGTCCCTTTTTCGCAAACGCTTGCAGACACTCTCTTTCCCACTCTCCCCACAAATAAAAATGTGTAGCCACCAATGTTCAAATGGGAATTGCAATATCCATTTTTGCGAAGTATCCCGAATTGAACTTTAAGTGTAGCAGCGATAAGATTGGGATTGTTGTATTGCGTGCTGAAAATGTAAGGCTCTTTAAGTATAGACAAGGAAAATGTTGTCTTTTTCGAACCAGTTGCAGTTAGAATCCTCTATCCCTGTTGGCTGCCCGTCGTGGCATATCTAAAATCATCTGGACCAAGTAAAGCGATTACTTCAGCGACTTTATGAAAATGTGAAAACTTATTAATTCTATAATTTAGCCGAGAAATTGCGTCTTGCATAAATAACATCAGGATGTATGAAAAGTTAATCACAAGATGATGAAGTTAGGTATAATTATGATCACATCATATAAGTAGGTAGTACTGCAAAAATAATTGATTGAAGCCTCAACAAACATTTCTGCTATCGTAGACATATTTTATTTCAGTCATCATTAAATAAGTAGTTTATAGTTCACGTAAGAATAATAATGTAAAGAGGACCGTAACATCAAAGATACGTTTTTATAAAGAAGGTTGTTGCTACGTCTAACCTCTTGCTCCTTTCTGATGCCTTGGATGAGGTTCACTACCTGAACACTATTGTTGGCACTATAAGATAGACTAGATAGATAGACGATAGAAGATATAAACTTTCTTAACTACAAATATTCCATCCAGTAGTATTTGTGTAACAATAGCATCAGTCAAATTCAATTTGCAATACTTGAATAGCTCGTTATGCGGCTGAAAGTCAAGCGGAATAGCGCGACTGTGCGCGCGCGCATCCCGGAATGTCGGGACTCGGGACATCGTCCGGGGACCGGTTCCACACTTCACCGCTTACCGTATTGTACATTCAGATAACTGGCGGCTAATGATATTCATATAATAATAATAATAGTATAGATTTTCTTATGATACATAGTTTCTTTCTAATATTTTATATTAGAGATTCTCGATTGTGATTCGTGGGTGGACCCTTGCATGAGTGCACCAGAGCTAGCACCAACAGGGAAAAATGGCGAGAGATCATGAGGCGAGCAACAATCTGCCTATGACAGCCACATGATTACTACGACCGCTCTGCCAAGAGCGTAACGAACTAGAAGAAGAATTTAGAGATTCTATGGTATAGTGCAAAGCGGAGGTATTATAAAGCAACTGATGTAAAGTATAAGGCAGATGTATATGCTTACTATATACATCATTGTAAGGTGCAATATTTACATAGTATACACGCCGAGACAGACGGCATACATTTGAATTTTGAAATATTGTCTTGAATTTTAATTAATTTAGGACTAGCCGTGTGCCCGATGGAATTTCCCATCGCGGCAAAATTGATGATGTTCCATACAAACATTCATTGATAAAACCATCGATCAAGAAAATATGATCGAAGGATAAAACACTAATACAGCTGACTTTTAACATAATAGAAGCCTAAACACATTTCTATTTTTGTAACTTCAAATCTTCCATACAAAATTTCATCCCCTATTATTGGTAAGAGGGTGTACCAATAATGCTGATACAGATGACTTTAAGTTAGGTACATGAGCCTAAACACTGATTTCCATAGATTTTATTTTAAAAATCGACGAACTTCCATATACATTTTCATCCCCCTTTTCACCCCCTTAGAGGATCCACACCCATCGATCTCAATCAAACGGTGCTCTAAGTAGAAACTGACTCATCTCATTCTTCCATCGATCGATTGGGAGCACCTCAGATTTAGTCGCACCAAGTCGTTCTCTTACCCTGTCATTGTTCTATGTTAAAATCCCTGTTCCCT
This sequence comes from Drymonia ruficornis, assembly GCA_947859195.1. Lineage (NCBI taxonomy): Eukaryota > Metazoa > Arthropoda > Insecta > Lepidoptera > Notodontidae > Drymonia > Drymonia ruficornis. Next base: position 7,778,417 of record OX401912.1, on the reverse strand, counting down.
TAAATTTAGTACCCTATGGGCCCATACCTATTGTTCTCACCTTATCTTATGGCCTAGGCCCGCACATGTATAGGATGTGAGACCGCTGGAGGAGAATAACCGAGACTAGTAGATGGCTAAATAATGCATTAATGTACTCAGTTAATGTTATTCCTAATCGTACACGAGTTAATAGACCACCAACTCAACAAAAGATAATCCACCACCCAAAGATGTATAAAACCTTTAGATAGAACTGCTCATTTTGGCAATATAAATGCAAGGTAACTACCCGATATCCACTTAGTCACACGGCACTCAGCATCGCAACTGCGCGGTTGCAAGCGCGCACGCGCCAATCACTTTCCAACAACAGGTCTGGCGTATCTGGCTTGTATTCTTTGATATGTGATATTTTTAGAGCACTAATGTTCGTGTATGTCAGGTCTATAATATAAAACATCACTGTTACTACCACGTCCTGTATACAGAATGGACTGTAGATAAATCTAGCATGATATTAATTACCGTATTGGCCGTTATAGGGAGCATTAAATACATAACCCTTGACATTTCATCGTGTAAATGCGCACACTAATGAACTAGTATTGATCTTTGAGTTGCTCCGCTATTGTCGGCTGAATGCACAGAAAAAATAACCGAAGAGAAAGGCTTCTGCTAATACGTTTTAAACCCGATGTCGCCTGATCCTAAATGACGTCGCCTAGGTATTAAAAACCTCGTACTATTGTCAATTTTTTTGTGAAAAGATTTTATAGATCTTATGATTGATATACTTGAAGACGAGTAGGTATTATATTATTCTTACTGTATTGTTTACACTTAAGAGTTTTTCACTGACGATTGATGATGAGCATTTGGCTTCTTTATTTAGTTGTTGACCACAATATATAATAACCTATACCTATAACCTATACCTAAAGTTTCATGTTCAATTTTCTTTCAGCCAACAACGAACGTAGTAGCTTTGATGCGTGTTTTTGGTGGCTAGCCGATGCTTTCTTCGCGATGTATGCCCGACTATTCCCTTCTAGTAATTCCTTATTCCATTGTCGCTTGTGTAAGTTATGTACCTATACCTATAATCGAATTAGCAGTGCCTACTGCACTGTGACTGGATGCTGCTCGTATGTTAATTAGTCGACTAAATGCAGGTAGGTCTGCGTTGAAATAGCTCACAGTGCCGGCTATTCGAGCTATGATTAACTGGTTTATCACATAAGCCATATGAGGGTTGGAGATTAATGATTTCATGATGTAATAACGTGGTATGGCGGATAATTGCAATGGAGAATACAATACCTATGCATAATTAATTTCTTATCCGATTTATAACTCCTTATAAGTTTGCACGGAACCCTTAGGGCGCGAGGCCTTCTGGCACTTCTCCGGTTTTTGTATGGCGCGTCATAGTAGCTCTCAAATTTAAGTTGCGGTCGAATATTGAGCAGTAAAATACTTAGATGTAACTAACTTTAATAAAAATTGTATACTTTCACAGCTATTTATTTGTATACAGTATGTATAACAATTCCGATGTTCAAAGCGGATTCAGAATCATCAATCATTAAATGAATATTTAATATAACACGATAAGTGGGACAAGCGATGTCGCTTACAAGATTTACGTTTTAGCCACCCGCTGGCCGCGGTGGCCGGTGACCGGCCCGGCCACCGCCCTCCACTTTATTATATACGCTTAATCAGTTTCCTTTTTTATTTAGTACATTAGGTACCATGAGAATGGCGTAGTGTTCCATTTACAGACTGTAAGGTTAACACTCTACGTGATTCTATGTGAAAGTCCATGAAAATATAAATATTGCATAGAGCTGAATGTAGAGAATATACCACAGAATAGGCGATCTCAAAATTAATGAATGTTTTTTTAATATCATCAGAATTGCCTTTACACACACCAAGTGTATACTGTATGGTCTCAAACTAAGCAACGCTTGTACTATGGATACCATACAAAGGACTGGGGACGATACCAGTGACACCCAGACCAGGGCAAATGCAAGGCCGTTTCTGAAAATTGTCTCTGGCAGGAATTGATCCCGCAGCCACCCGTTGCAATGAGCCGAGCCTGCGCTCGAACCACTGCGCCAACCCGTCGTCATTTCACTTATGAAGTCACTTAATGTCAAGAATTCTTCTTCTTTCAGCCTTTGTTGGTCTAAACCTGTATGAAACAACTGCTGGATGTGGGAAAATTATCAGATTTAAGAATTGGCAGAAAAAATGTTTTTAGTGGATGCTTATTGGTGACTCCTTCTATCCCAAAAAGTTATCCATAACATCTTACACCCTATAAAGCCTACCCTACCCTATATTATTCTTAAACTTCATTGATTCTTCCAAAAATTTTTGAACAAAATGTCACCTAATATCTCTAAAATGTAGAGTCTACATTATTAACACTTGGAATACAGCAACGCACCGCAAACACCCTAAACCCAAACACCATTCGGTTTTCTCATCATAATTGTATTCAACACACTAGGTACGTAGTTTATGACTGCATCAATTATGCCTAAGCATATCCTAATTACTGTAATGGTATTAGCCTGCGAGCGAGCGGGGGAAGGGTCAGCAAGGTGGGTGGGGAGGGGGTTTTCACGTGCCCTGAAACACTGATGTGCCGCATAATCACGTAGGTAAGGATAAACACCGTATTGTACGATAGGAACAATGGTATAGTCTGTTCATTAGTTAAGATCACGTTATCGTCAATTGTGATGTGTGCAATGAATTTTAATTGTATTGGTGAAGTGTATAATGTAATACAAATACATTGTGAGATGTACACACAGATATAAAATAAGGTAGAGTCATAGTTAATGATTTAAATTATTATTTTTTGTAATTCTCTTGTTAAGATTAAGAATATACCAAATACTTATGCCGTCTTTTGAAATAAATAAGGGCATTCGGCACCCAATAATGTTGTTATAAGATAATAAAGTAGGTGCTAAAATGTAGTTTTGTTAAAGCTTTACAGGAAATTAAATGGCCAGAACTTAAGGCCGAGTATAGATATTAAATTATTGTTACCAGTATCAAGTAATCGGTTACTATTCTAAACTAGGCCCTAAAGTAGTGAAATATCTAAACTATAAGGCTTGGCTTTGTTCCTAAAATTAATGTTTGGCAGCTAACGATTCTGACCTAAATGTATTTTACAAAGATTCATTGGAATCTCTGTGAAATACGTTGTAAAATTTAATTACAATACTTACAAAATTAAAATTTAAGTCAAGTCATAAATATACTAAAGTACACGAATATACAACTATTTACTAACATATTTTAACAAATTACAATAGTGAGTAAAATCTCACACTGTCTTTCTAATTAAGCAAAGAAGGCGTCAGAAGACGAAGGGTTGCGCCGCCGAGAATGTTCTCGAATCTCATTTCCATGCAAATGAGGGTAGCACTTGTAATACATCAGATGACGGTAGGCGGGGCCGATGATACAGCGGCTCCGCAAACTGGCGACACACAACTTAGTCAGGTTATACTTGATCGATAAGTAATACGTTATGATAATGACTCCAACACGTCGCACTCTACTTAGATTTGATACTGGTTTTTATTTAAAACAAGTTTAATTAACCGATTCTATTTGTGAAGGAAAGAGCAATATCGTGTAGGTAGGTAAAAGGCAATTAAAGTTAAGTAATTTTGTCAACTAATTGGTATTCTAACCATGAACTAATTCTAAATGACTCTTATGTGCCTACAACTTTTTTGCACTGCGTTATAAGTGCCTTTACCTAAGCAGCAATCATGTTCATAGTATGGCAAAGCCTGAATAATGATTTGTAAATTAAAAATTATAGGTAATAAAAACTATTTAATAACGTAGTTAATACGTATTTTAAAATTATGCTCACTTATGTATGAAAACCTGTTCTTAAATATATAACTTCAGTTTACTTCTTTTGCTGTTTTTCATTTTCTATATCATCAATCAATTTCAGTATTCCCATTTTTAGTTTTCTCTTTTCTCTGATATTAAATCCTCGGATATCTGGTAAAATGCTTTGGAAGAAATGTAAGTTTTCAGCATCTTTATCGTCTATTACTGTATCTGTGTGATCAATTTTTCTTTTCTTCGCTGTATCACTATCAAAGTCTTCATGGCTATCATCGTAACTCATTTCTTCTACATCCACCGTAATAAATGAATCATTTTTGTTCAATACTTCCGGGTTGATATCCGTAGTACTCCAATCTTCTTCACTTGAATTTTCAGTATCATCAACATCTACGAAGTTGCCAGTATCTTCATATATGGAGTCAGATTGATCTTGTGATTGCTTACTAAAATATGAAATAAATTCAATATAATCACAATATATATACTATACATGAACCATACCAGCATACACTTGACACCATCTTTCAAAATCCCGTAGAGAGTATTAAACAACATGCACGAATAATATTTTTTTCTAAAGACTGTCACTTGATCATCAAAGTTCTCAAAGATATTAGCCAGAATCGGCGCTGCGCCTTTAGTCTCCGAAAGCGAGCTTTCAACCAACTTGCTAGCATACCATACATTTGTAATTGTTATATTAGTTACTAGGACAATAATAACAGATCCTTCTTACCTTTTAGATATCGCAAATGGTTCCAAAAACTTTAACAAGTCATATAAATAATATTTCTTGCAGGAAATTTGACCATTACCACTCTGAATACGCTTTTTCCTATATCGGCTATAAGATGACCGTATACCCTTCCATTTTATTTTTAATTCTTCAACTGTAACAAAATAATATAGTATGAAAATACCATAATTGCTTAAAGTAATAAAAAGGTTATTAGATAAAGCACTGAGGGTAGCAGAAGCGTAAGCAATAGGTAACATGGTAGGCAATGGGCAAAAATTGGCAACGCTTGACAAACACAAAGCAGAATGGCAGTCTAGTCATCCGCTTACTGGAACAATATTTAATTCCATTCATAAATCCTATTCGTCCAGCCGAAAGACGTCCACAGCTGGACATAGACCAATGACACATGACGATCCTCGCCACTCGCATCCACCGGCTTCCTGCGACGTCCGATGTCGTCGGTCCACCTTATGGGAGGCCGTCCTGCACTACCGCCTTTCAGCTTAGAAATACTAGGCTAGGGTTTTGTAATTTATGATGATCACTCATTGGTGGATTTTGCCGACTAAGCCCCTTATGATAATTCAATAATAATCCAATTAACGTAAGCTAGCATTAAATAGCAAGGGGGTCATGAGATTCGGATCAACTTTTCTTCCACAATACTATGACTATAGAATTTCAACCCTCAGTCTTTTACCAAGGTGTTTTCAACTTGGTACCTGAGCATTCTTCCTGAATTTCGTTCCTCACACTCTCCGCTACCTTTTCCCATGCCAACTCGATGTGTCGCGTCTTGTGTGTATCCAGCCTGCGGTCGTAGATCACTGGATAACGCTGCACTATCTTCACAAATTGGGTCATCACATCCTTTATGTCCCTCATTTTGATTTTAGTTGGAACCTGTCTGAAATAGTAATAGTGGTTAATTTAAATTTTTGCTTTTGCTCTTACCGTTTGCCTTTCAAAACACTGCGTGGCATTGCTACCTTCTTTCTTTATCGGCGTTTGTATTTTTTAAGACATACATCGCAAATAAGATGCACATGCATCGGCAATATCCAATATCGGCAACAAATAACTAAAATCTAACAACCATAACAACCCAAGAAAATTCATAATGACTTATAACAAACGTCAAAATATACCATGGAGGTTGTTGTTGGCTTGTTTAAATGGTAAATAGACAATGATCCTTGAAGCAAATGTCATTATATCAATATGATTTTAAAGAAAAAAATGCCATGGAGGTTTTATACCTACTTAGAAAAAATAATCAGCCATTACAGTAGCGGCACGCTATGATGGCCGTTTTGATAAGTAGAGGAGGGAAGAGGATGAACCTTATAATAACGGAATATAGTAGGGGAGCCGTAGAAGGGGTTTCTGGATTTGCACGAGCGCGTCAGATTAAGATAAGGGAGAGATTCTTATCAATATGTACATATTGATAAGAACCTCAAAAAATTATGAGCCCTTAATATTGGTGGGTTTGCTCAGGGGAATCAAAAAAAAAAATAGACCATCTTAAAATACTCGAACTCGTCAGATTAAGATAAGGGGGATTCATTTCGAGCTAAGAAGTGTCAAAAGTGTCAATTTTGCTAATTTGATCGTCAGTCTAAGAAATGGGAGCATCTGGAAGTTTCACTTTTTCACCCCATCAGTTTTTTTTTAATATAGGACTGCGGTGGCAAAAAAACTTACTGCCCGCCTGATTTTAAGCAGTTACCGTAGCCTATAGATGCTTACAAATTCTGACGCGCTCGAGTAATTTTTTTTTTTTTTTCAATTTATCATGTTGGAGCATGAAAAGTATCAATATCTGACACGCTTGAGTATTTTTATGTCATAGCTATTTATACAAAAAAAAAATTTTTTCATGTATACGTTTCCCCCACCGCTGAAAGTGAAAACATCTAGAACAATGTATTCTTCCTATCATCTCATCTACCGAATCTACTAGGTTTGGGCGACGCTCGTGCAAATCCACGAATTGCACGCTCGCCTCCCCATCTAATAAGAATGAGTTTTACAATTTAGGAATGTCAAAAAATGAATGCTAAAATGAATCTTATTCTGTTGCAATAAGGTTCATCCTCTTCCCTCCTCTACATGTCAAAACGCCCATCATAACGTGCCGCTACTGTAATGAACGAAAAAATATTACCCTGTGATAAAGGATTAGTAAATATTGTATACTTGTTACAATTATTACAAAACTTTCTTACATTTATAATAAAATATGCAAATTCATCCAAGACAAGAATTGTTACCTATTTGCGCGCTTGCGCATTGATATTATTGGCGCGCAAACGTGCTACAAGTGGGTGGACATTGGTAACCTCTTAGCTAATGTAGACTGCGGACGCGACGTGCAGTACAAGCTAAATAATGTGTATAAGGAATTATAAATGTTATTAATATTACGAAATAAAGACCCAGTTTTCCTACTATCCCGATCTTTATCGTTAACAAGTAATAGATAAGTACTTACATGTCAATATAATCAGGATATGATGAAAAAGTATTTGTTTGTACGATAAAACACTGTGGCGTTCCACTCAACTCGTAGTACTGACGCCACACGGCCACACGGGGGTCTTCTATTTCATATCGCACAATACGTTTGCATGAGACGGAGCGACGATGTGTTGCCGAGCGTGCGGCGCCGCCACAGGCAGATGCGATGTTGCCGTCCTGTCAACACGTTACCTACTAGTCTATCCAACATCGTGGCGTTAGAATTCGTACTTTATGCAATCAAGTATAAAGTTAATTTTGCAATAGGATGTTTGTAACCGTGAAGTTGTTAGCGGTTTGGCGCGAAACTTGTGTCGCATTATTGCTAACACAACCACGTTTTGTCAACAAGCATTTTTATAGAGGCAATTATACACTCATGGATAATTAAATTTAGTGTAAAACGACTGTCAAAATTATTTTGTGCTTAGCATTCAATTATCAGCCTGTGTTAAGTCACGCTTTCTGTTTATTTAATTTTAGTTTTATTGGACAGCTTGTTGTGTGACCTGGGTTTGTTTGGCTCTAATATTCAATTAGTAATTGAGGCTACTTAGTTTTAACTTTAGTAAGTAATTTCCCGGGGAGGACCTCCCTAACCTATCTTGTAGGTAAATGGCGGCGTCTTCATCAGGCGCATGCCTCGCGCGAGCACTCACTTTTGACGTCGGAACGCATAGACGTAATGTCATAATATGAGTGCTCGGGTGAGGCATGCGCGCCATATGGACACATCTAATAAGATAGATTTGATAGGTAAGTAGGAAATATCAGCTAAACTAAGGGATATAATAGAATATCTGGGATTTATTACATAAGAACAACAATAACTTATACTAAAAATAAAGAAATAAAGTGAACTATTTTTATTAAAGTATCGGGCCACAAATTCACAGATATATTGGAAAGTTAGTGCTAATAGAGGATAACTAGTCAATTAACATTAACCTAATTTAGTATGTTCTATTTGAGGCATGATCATCACACCAGCCAGTAAAAAATAATGACAAAACAAAAGAGGACGAACCTAAAAATGTTACCAAAAAATTATAGTTAGCCTATCTATCGATTATGCATGTGCATGTGTTCACGCACGTTGCACAAACACGCACACATGTAAACGTCAACGCGACATCTGCCGGAGAGCGCCGCACGTGGCGCGAACACCTTTTGTCTACCGCGGTCGCGTTTGCACCCACCTTTTTACCAAACTATTTATATACTGACACAGTTCTAAATTTAAACATTATAGTGTACCTATGCTACTTTGATCAAGCAGAACTTGGGCCTTGGACGAAGGAAGGAATTGAAACAAGATGAAGGATTGAAGACACTAACAGCACCGTGGAAAGAGGTACAATCTTGTGCTAAAAGCCTTAAAGCGACACTACACACGTTCACTAGCTCCGCTTCAATGATTCTTAGCAACCGATTCTAAATAGAAAACCTGATTTTTCCATTGATGTACCTGTATTGATGTACCATTGCATTATCTACTGTCCAATTATTTTCTGTTATATTATTTTGTTCGCTTGAACCAGTAATTTATAATATATCCTACTGGGTTTAAATGTTATTTAAACTATGAGTCTTATGGTACGAATAGTAAGTTTATTATAAAGCACAGTAATTACTATTGAATTCGTAGGTAAGATTAATTACCTAACTCTGGTTGTGTAGGTACAATAGAAAAATATTTACTCTAAAAATACTTACTGGAATGACCTTAAACTTTAAGTCACAATTGAGTTTACTATAAGTACACAGAGCAAATTGATTGCAGTAATAAAACATTGTCTGTTGTCATTCATCTTTAAAAAGTGCGTTTCCATTTACTTAATCCGGCATTACTTCCAATAATAATGAGAAATGTTAACGGCACTCTAGGTTTACTCGAAGATCAAACGATTCACTTTTATGTTTTAATATAAAAAATACTAAAAAAATTATGCCCAATGGGGCATATAAAAGCTGATGATGATAGATTAAAAGTAGAACTAAAACAGCAGGAAAACTAGGACGGAAGGTCCTCTATGCTATGCCGTGCGATGTATGAAATACAACTTAAGACGTTTCGAAATTAACGGTCACTTAAACAGGATTTATGTTAGCAAGGTATAAAGAAAAATAAATTAAGATCAAATCGTTATTCAATGGAAACGTTTGCACGTCCTGTCTTAGCGATTCCGAAGACTCGGCAGGTGATTATCATGACAGGTGCTTTAAACGAAATTATAACTTGTGTTAATAAGCCTGCGATATTTAACTTAATCATTCTGGTGTCTTCACGCACGGCATCTCATGTCATTTGTTAAAAAGTTACAGAACGTCTACAACTAGTAATAGCAGTCATCTTTACTAGGTTAGCAATTTAATTCAACGTGTTTATCCTTATTCGTTTCTCGTTATGACAGCATGATTAACAGTGTGGTCAACTTTCGGCAACATTATGATGTTGAAAGAAGGACTACCAATAATCTAGGTTGCATTATTGTTATACATATTATTGAACCTCTTATTTTGTCAATTCATTACTAAACACCTTAAATTACATTATACACATAGCGAGTGCTAGTTGCCAAACAAGTTTCAAAGGCTTGCTTTAACCAAGTAAGCGATGCTAACATAAAATTAATCAGCAAACAATTCAAATTGAGGACTGCACCTATGGTTTGAAATACAGACATATGTTCAACACCTTTCATAAACCGGTCGAACGAAGGACATCCGCTTTTTGGTGGATAAAAAAATCGAGTTCAACATTCTCACAGGAACCGCTGCGTATCCGGTGCGCGGGCGCAGAATAAAAACGATCATTTGTTAATGTCGGGCTATTGGGCCACCAGGTAACCGCGCTTCGATTTTGTGCACGTTTGAATCCGTCAATGTCAAAACACAAAGCAGAGAAGTGCGCGTTTTCAACGTACATTTCTAAAGTTTTGGACGCAAAATCTTCATAAGCAATTGCCCAAGCCTTGTAGACTGTTACAGATTGCAATTTTTAGAGCCATTAGTCAAATCATTAGTGTAGTAATTTCAGACAAGGGGCGTTTTTAGTAATATAACATTTGGCCTACAAATTCAGCACCGCATATAATATCATATTGCAATCACCATCTTCTGCTGCATGTATTTGACATTCGATACAAACTTTATCAGTAAAATCTCTATTTATCACAGCTAACTTCACTAACTATAAGGGAATTGCTTGTTCATCGTACTAACATACTCATAATACTTAAAGCATCAATAGTTTTAGTGTGATGGTCACTCTCCTCAGTACTGACTCGGTTGCTCAACCAAGCCTACATTTTACTTCAAAAATCAGCATTTAATTTTGATTAATATACTCACCGTTATAACAAAACCCGCTATGAGCAGCAGCTTTTAAAACTTTCAAAAGTAGTGCAACAATGTTCATGTGTCAACTGTCTACCAGAAATAATGTAAGAACTCTCTATAGAACGGTATGATGACCTCTAATCTACATACATACAAATGACTTCCACGCATGGACAACAACAATAATTCGAATGTTTTTACCAACATAACTTTGCTGGCACTGAATAGATATGTTACTTCTATCGAAACGGTGTAAAGTTGCTTTTTGAATGAGAATTAAAATAAGGTTGGTACAGCCGCTGCGAGTTTGACGTTTGGTAATAGTTAAGTGAAAGGCTGGATACGTGAGAAAACCGACGCCTATTCTAACAATGCCATATTTTGCCGTCATCTGGGCCGGTGATCGATCTGTGTAAATATTTTATTCCCACTGTTGCATGCAAAATGATCGTAGATTACATGTTACCGTTGATTGTAGTTTTTTCTAATAAGCGTTACGTGTTCTATAGAACTTTACGGTTTTATATAATTAAGTTCATTGGTGGTAGATCAAGCTGTAGCCAATTGACTGGCTGGCTCCACCGGGGTAGTACTACCGTCTCACAGAAGATGGGTGTAAAGTACCACAGCTTACAGTATTACAGCTGCATTTCGTACGATGAAAAAGAGAGCCTTCCGCTCCCTCTGTCCCACTCCCCATCAGGTCAGCATCGTGCGAGCGATGCCTTTGGTGTTGCTAGCATCTATAGGCTAAACAGAATGTATTCGTCTTCCAGACACAAATTAGCACTATATCGTTGCCTATAAGTATCTTCATATTGAATTGTTGGCACTCCTTGAAACCTATCTACCTCTTTATTGTCTGTCTGTTCATTCTTTGAAAAGGACTTTCTCGTAGTTTTCTCATAATCAGACAGATTATTTTCACAAAAGTCGTTTAAATTTTTCTTTTGACAGTCCATTTTAAAATTCATAATTTGCTAATAGAACTTTGACAACCCAACTCGATCAAGGACAAAAAATGACAATGTACGGTCAGCAACCCGATGAATATTATAAGCCAATTTGGATCTTACCTTGAGGTAATAAGATTGAATCGTTTCGAAGTTGTGAAAAGAATAATTTATTGCCATTAGTCAACGCAAATAAGCGAGCTTTCGGTAAAGGAAGCAAACTTTGCATTTTGACGTCATTGTCGGTAGTCATGCGATACTATATTTAACATTTCATTGTGACCCGAACTAACTTGACCTTTCCGAACCGAAGTTCGAGGACCGAGTTATTTCGTTTTAGATTTACAAGGATTTTCAGAACTTTTTACACATTTGTTTCAAGCAAGTTTTATTGATCTAGCGACTTTAATGCCTTTCAGTTAAATGTATGTTTTTTATTCAATTTGCTGATTGAGCGCAGTATATTAAAATTACGCGGTTCATATTTTTTGAGATTTAGGAGATTGCAACCGAGTATGTAACACTCAAGGTCATCGCTAATCTCGTTTTAAGCCTCACTTGAGACGTGAGCCTTTTCTTTTGTATGACGCGTCTTCGAGTGCCAAGATACCTGACACTAGACAGCAGTTGCTAAGCTATGTCAGAGGCCTACGGGTGATGGCTTGAACAACTCTGACGCCAGATTGCCCACTATCCATACGATAAGGAGAAGAATGTGCCGAGAGCGGCGCGACCGAGCGATCAGCTTTGACGTCTGGCCTACTCCGAAATACGAACCTAACGTTTCGGCTGACGGATTGTCGTGATTTGACATTTCTTCTTTCGTTTTTCTCTACGATTTGACATTGTTTTGATCGTAAATCGAATCCGTACTTCGGACGATCCGTCAGCGACGTATTTCGGAGTAACCCCCGACGACGTAGTCATAACTGATTGCTCGAGCGCGGCTGCTCGGGGTTTGTGGACGCACCTTATCTGCTCAACTTTCAGTTGCGTCAAGTAATCTGTGGTCAGTTCGATACATCATAGGCCCGGTCTGGAATTGGATGGGTTGTCGAATATTTCCACCCAGATGTGACTTGTCGTTGTCATGGAATGATACTGATTGTATTACAACAGATTGATTCTTTTGCAGTACCAGCCAATGCTCATTCAAATCTGTCAAATCTCCCGAACTATGCAAGTGAACGTCGAGACGTTGCCAGAAAAATACCTTTCCAAGTATTACCAGTAACGCAAATACTCGAACAATTACTGGGTTATGTAATAGTTCATGGGCTAACTATGAAGGCTGTATGCCAGCGTTCGGTTCTATTGTTGCGTAATTTGTCACGTTTGGGCCGGTACCTATATTATTACCTAAGTGTTAAACGAAACTAACGGTTTTCGGTTGTGCGTGGGTGTGTAACAGTGAAATTATGTGTTTTTCGGATTACGAACTCTATAGTTCGATCGATTGTGGTGCTGTGTTATTTTTTAAGGAGGTGGTTGTCAATTCGGAGCGTATTTTTTTCTATGTATGGCAAGTCTGCCTACTTAATGTAATGTAATGTAACGTCACGACTTTTATCCCCATTCGGGGGTAGTCAGAATCTTGTGTGGCCATACACCACCACAATGTGGAGGTATTAACCAACTCAAAGCCCACGTTTCACCAGATAGTCAGAACCCAGCGTGACAGGTGGTGAACCTTGTCGCCTACTTAATGAAAGAAGATAACGCCGACCCTAACTAAACTAGAAGACCCCATCACGCCTATATTTCCCGAAAGGCTAGCCAGTGGTGGTAATAGAATTTATTATCACTCATCATTCGAAACGCAGCTGTAATAACTACTTTACGCTGATCTTCTATGAAAGGGGTGGTACTTCCTCAGTCGAGGCAGCCCTTATAAGCCCATATAAGTTGCAGTCGATTGGCTACAGCTTGACCCTACCACCAATAATGTCATATGCCTGAGGTGTACTATTTTTCTTAGAAGGTCATTAGTTCCCGGGATTTTTTAACACACGAAATTCTCTTTATTAGGTTCTTGTTATTTCATAACGCCACAGAATTTCAAGGCAATACAGAACATTTAAGTCATTATTTGAGTCTCTGTAGTGTATGCCTCTGTAGTGTATGCCCCACTACTAGGTTGCCTACATTGAACATATTGCTTGTGTTATTACTGGGCAGAGCGAAGGTCACTCGGTTTTATTATGTACTTAATATCCCACAAAATGCATACAACTATTCCAAACTCTATATTGAAACGGAAGTGGATACTCGCCACGTTTATACGACCGTAGTACAACGCTGCACGAGTCTCCGGAACAAAGAGATATGCTTACTTCCTCATTCACATGCTGTCATAGAGTATTATGTTGAAGATAGCGCATTTTATAGAGTTAGGTGCCTAATCGCATGGTTCAGCTCTACATATAAGCTGCAAACATAGCCATTATTTATTATTAATTATCATTTAAAAATATGAATTGGGTGTGTTTCATCACCAAATTAGAAGAAATCTAATTTTGTCCTTTACCACTTATTTCTATGAATATAGCAGCCCTCACGTCATCAGACCTTAGACCATAGTTTTAGACTAACACCCTACACACAAGTCATACATTTAAAACCTGTTTGAATCCAATTTTCACGGATTATCTAGAGAATATTTTCATATTGTATGGAAAGTCAAAAACATGTGTTTTGCTTAGAATTACCTTAATATCACGTAGTCACTTCTCTAAAGATATAAAGGTTATAGAGTCCGTTTCACGAAAGAAGTTCCACGGCAATAAGTGCAACTAATTTAATTTCAATATTTTTTTCTGTTTTAATATAAATCAATTTAAATAAATTACTGCAACAATAAAATCGGTTTTATCCTACAGTGATTAAACATTGAATTTTTTGAGAGTTTAAAACAATAGAGGGTTAACAAAATTTCGTCGCATGACTGTGGCGCCGCGTTTGCGGGACTCCTTTCGTGAAACGGACTCTACCAGTCCTCTATAGGTATTTCTCTTGTTTATGACTAGTCTACAATAATGTTACTCTATGATAAACACTGACGCACCTAAGCTGCGGCGCGTATGTCCACGCGGGGCGGCACGAAGGAGATCGAAAATAAAAACACCCTCCACAGGGTGGCGGCTCATTCCCTAACATATCACGGGAATGTTCGCAGGTCGAGCCTCCGGACGTTCCGATTTTTTGCGATAATAATCAACTGCCGCTTTAGAGATTTCGCAGAAATAGGTTAGCAAAATTAAAATAAAAAATACTTTTCAGACGGTATGGTGGAAACGTGGTTAAAAATATTAGACGAAATGTTACGAATGTTTTCATTGTTAAAGATGTTACATAATGAGGTTCAAAGACGAGTTTATTAAACCACTAGCGGACCGTTAGAGCAGTAACCGATTATTTAATGTCCTGGTAAAAGACGTTTACTGTCCTAGCTGTCCGTTAGTGTTGTTGGTGAACTCCGCTCTTAGTAACGTATTCTGTCGACTGAATGCCGTCTCACTTTTTTCAGTTTAGTTCTTCCTTATTTTTTACCCGACTACGGCGGAGGGTTATGATTTTGACCGGTATGTATATATGTATGTATGTTTGTATGTATGTATGTGCATCTGTTCCCACCTAACTTCCAAACTACTTGTCGTAATTTGACAAATGAGGTATCGTTAGAAGCGGCTTAATGGCGCACTGGTTATAGGCTATGTGACGTCACATAAAATTGCATATGGCGCCCTCTAGAGGACATAATGACATGAACTAAAAAAAAATCATTTTTTAATAAAACCGTGTGGGGTATCAAATGAAAGAGCTTGATGAGCACATTTCAAATATATATATTGTATAACTATAACTCCAAAATAATTAAATAAAAAGTAAGTTTAAAAACTAAAACCCGACTACTGAAAAATCGCGCTCTAAAAAGTATGAAACAAGAAAATATTCTCATCTAGAGGATAGCCGTGGTCCGTGTAGGTCCTTTAGGGCCAAATGGCATATCAACACGGACCACGGCTATCCTCTAGATGAGAATATTTTCTTGTTTCATACTTTTTAGTGCGCGATTTTTCAGTAGTCGGGTTTTAGTTTTTAAACTTATTTATTCTTAGACCGCTTTTAATAAAACCATAGATGCCGCAGTATTTATATTTCTTTAGGTAGGTACTGATATTAGGCTGCTGTTTTAACTGCGGGGTTCTATTGGTGGTAGGCTGGCTCGACCGAGGTAGTACCACCCACTCATAGAAGATCGGCGTAAAGTAGCTATTACAACTGCGTTTCGTACGATGAGTGAAAGAGCCGGAATTCCAACCACCTCTTCCCCTCCACCTGTACCACTCCTTTCAGGTCTGCAACGTGCGAGCGATGCCTTTGGTATTACTAGCATCTATAGGCTTCTCTAACTGCTTAATATCGGGCGGGCCGTACGCTTGTTTGCCACCGTAGACACAAAAATAACTCTAGCTCAAGTAAATAAAATGAACATAGCCGTGAAAGCGAACGCGAGCCATATCAACAGAATTCATTCGCGGCCGCCGAAATGGCTTTTCTATTCAATTTTCGATAGAGATTTTTTACCTACCCGCAGTTTTGCGTACGGCGGAACCAATAAATCTCCTCTCGAGGTAAGGGGCGAATTAATCACTCGACTAGTTCATCGACCAGTCCGCCGACGGATCATTTTCTTCCAGACAAATGTGGACCGAAACCTGTATCGGAATAGGTTGATGTTACATTGCACGTCACAGTTTTATTTACCGCTCGCAAGGTGAAAATAAGAAGTGGGAATAAATAGTAGGCCCTCCGCCGATACACTCCGAGGAGATTAAAGTGTTCTGGTGGTAGGGATCAGCGGCGTGATATAAATTAGGAAACCGTTGATCTTTGTTTGCTTCCCAAAATAACGGTCGAGATAAAAGCACACGCGAACCGCTCCGGAATAACCCGGTTAAATAAATAATAAAGCTAATTTTTACACGCCGTAAAATAAAAAAATCACTTGATTAAATTTTAGGAAAGCCCGAAATTTAAAAGCTGCGTTGTTTCCCGCCCATTAGGGTTAGGGCGGGCGCGGGCCGCTGGGCGGGCGGCATCGGGCACGAATTAATAAACAAGCCGGCCAAGGGCACGAGCCGCACGACCTTTGGGGTCTATCCTTGTCCTCTTTACCTGATACTACGTACTAATAATTGACACTGCACAATAAAACGCCAAGTAATTGTATTATGTACCAGTTTATGTCAAAAAGTGAAAGTTGTCCTCACAGGAAAGAAAGGAAAGGTTGTAAAAATAAATACATTAAAGAAGATGATCGTTGCAAAGAGCAAATCCTCAATTCGCTATAAAACGTCGCCAAGAGTGGGTGCTTCCACGCTGCCGAGGAAACGTTGTCATTCAAAATCAGACCACGTGTACAATATTTCATCATCAGGAAGGGTGGAGCCCCTCCCCCGCGCCGGTCATCCCCCTGTCCTCCCCGGAGCCCCCTACGCCCGACCCAAAAAGTCTATCTGCACTTGACACGGGAGGAAGCGGGACAGATTAACCGTAGTGAAGGGAACAAAGCTAAATATGTTTCAAGCTGATACTTACCCTTGTACAGTATACACGTAATTTACAGAACGTTCAATTTATTGTAAATGTACTACAAGAAGTAATATCTTGTGATAGATTAATAATAAAAAAAACACTCTAGCCAGTGCTCAGTTTAACTTAGTTACAAACAAAAAAATATATGAGTTTATGATAACACAACCTATTATTATTTTTAAAATAATTTCATGAGTAATTTCATGGGTACAACTGACAAAAAAAATATTTTGTATTTTTTGTCATATACTGTCGCGGTATTAAAGTTATACAATGCTGAAAAAGGATGGAGGAATGAAATGATGGAACCATTTTCAGTCCTCGGTGAGATACCCATGCACACATACAAACGTGTTGCGTGTGTACACTTCGTTTCACGCACACCGACGCAATGTTCTCGGCGTGAAAAGTTTGAGCAGTAATTTATATGACGGTTTAAATAATTACTCCGCGTTTTCGGCTCAATTTGTAGATGAGTCTGCGCCGTATTTGTGTTGGTGACGTTTATTAGCGTAGTCTTGCAATACGGTTTGATTATGATGACGTCATTGTTGTTGATAGTGCACTGCCTTGTTATGAGGTCCTAGTAGCTTATAGTCTACCTAGTATGTATTTCTGGGCTGCTAATATTTTTATGTCTGCATGGGTGTTTTTGTATAGTATTTTGTATGGGTAGGTACGTTTCGTTTGTAGATTGAAAATTAAAGGAGCTTTAAATGTACTATTGGCGCTGCTAATATCTTAATTCAGTTGTCTTCAATTCGTAGAGGACGAAGGAGTTAACGAATTAATGGTTACATTATAAGCGGAGTTGAACGGTGGTTACCTTTTCCAAATAAGGCTATTATAAAATAAATAATTACTGGTACAGTAGGTATCCTGACATCATTTGCAAGACATTTTTATTTCACTTAAAAATATACCCCTGTGTTTTCCGCCACATAAAAGATTCCTTACTTCAAATGCCATCTGCTTTGAAAATAGATTGCTTGTCAATAAAAATGTAAATTCGCCGCTTCAGCTGCCGGCTAATTCATTTCCCAATGGAAAATCCGGCAGCGCGTCACGAGAGATCGATCGACCGTTCATTTCGCATTTTTTTTACTTTTTCACATTTCATATTGACCAGACGTCCGTTAGTTTGCATACAACGTTTGCCTGACAGTAAGGTATCACCGCGCCGTCCGCCCCGCGCTTCAAACATCCTCAACTCCGACAAGGTCACGAGCTTTTTGTACCAACTTCTGATATTAACGTCTTTTTCGATGATTTATAGAGGTCCTCTCCCATGAAAGAGATGAAGGGGCTTTCACGGGACTCGATATGAATTCTAATACGACTTTGCAATTACAACTATTGTATAAGTCTTCAAGTGAATATAGTTTTGCACGATAAAAATGTTGTTTGTAATGTCGCATGGAAAACAATTTCACATCAATTTGCCGTCGAGGGCGCGGTGTAAGCAAAAAATCGAAACGCGCAAATTTTATCCAAAACCTCGGGCTTTGCGCTCACACTCTCGCGGTGATACGCCTGACACCCTAATCAAATAAGTACCTTTTACCGGGACTGTTTACACCCCATTCTAAATCGTATCTTATAGTCATTGTTTTAAGGATTATATTGAGTTGGAGCGGCGGAGTCTGACTGGCTTCCGCATAAAACGTATTTGTAGGAAGGACGACCCAGAAAATGGGTATAATATACTCACACTACCGCCGCTTCCTCGCCTTATTCTCCCGGCGCGTCCCCCAGGAGTCTGGAGAAATTTATATAACAAGCTATCTCGTCCGGGCTGGGTTATTGTCGAGGAAACACGGCCTCAGACATTATTTTTAATTAAACACAAGTACTGTCCGCTAACGCCCCCGATCCGAACCGCGGTTTCCCTCCCCGTCGATTGTATATTTTTTTCTTATTTTTAAAGACCCGTCAACTTGAAGAACGCAGCTTAATTGCCGTATTGTCTGGTAGAACCGAGTGAAATAATAGCTGTCTTTCATTTTGTCTAATATTCTAAATTACAGCGCTGAAATACGGTATTAAACATTGCAAGAATACTAAAATGTTTTAATTTGAATACATCACAATTTTTTTTATTCTACTAAGAAATTTAAATCGAAAATTTATTGATTTAAACGTTTGGGTCGATGAAAAAGAACGCTTAAGGATTGAAACTGGACCTGGTTAATACGCCAGATGGTTAAAAAAACTGATCTTTTAAACAATTTCTCATTCAATCACGTAAAACGAGTGGGGGCGGTCACCCCACCCGCCGGCCGATATTCATGTCGGGGACGACGTAACCTACCGCTACTACGAGCTCTCTATGTTTGAATAACTCTACATCGAAACGCCTATTGTCTTTTACCTATCCTCTTACACTTAAAAATATAGGTATACTCCATAGATTTACTAGATACCGCCCTACTAAGAAAAATCATTTCCAGAAATGAGGCAACTTATTTTCGACGCAGCCTGTCAGTTTCATACAATGGTTGCTGTCAGATGTACTGAAGTACTCAAAAATTTGAGCATTATCAGTTGCCGCATTTTATTAGTGCGCATGCTCCATCTAGTTGAAGCGCCGCGGAAACTAAAATTAATCTATGGTATACTCGTAGTTCCGATACAAAAGGCAGCAAGACGTTAACCACAACTTTCTTTCTATTTTTAAAAAGCCTTCATGAAGTATCTTTGTAATATTTATAACATTTTATGGGTACTCTACATGAAAACAAAGATTGGAATTTTCATGGTTCTTAAATTTTCGTAGCAATCAAACATGGTAAGGGAAAGAATGACGACAGGCTAGGCTATGACGTCAGTCTCTACTCTACCATCGATGAATCTACCTAAGCATACCTGCTATTAATCGTGAATGTGTTTTGACATGAGCATGAAATAATAGACACCACATCCATACAATGTTAAAATAATGCCATAATAATAATAATACTTTGGGGTCAAAGCTGCAGTTGTTGTACGATTTACGTAATTCGTCAATTTTTTATTTATAGTTAATACAGCTAGTGATGTAACCAGACAGAGGCACCCCTGCCGCTGGGCGGATGGAGCGCTAAGCCGCCTACTCACTGTCTACTACCCACGCTTTATAAATACCTTAAACAAGTATCGGCTTCACGGCTACTTCATTTTAAACTTAAATTTTATTACTATCTAAACCTAAACTGTGAAAATTATGTCAAAAATTTTCACTTGAGTATTTTGTTACTTGTAGGCGATTACATGTTGGATTGTTTAGTAAATATTGCCGTAATGACGATGATCAATAACTTAAAATCTTCTGTTTCAGATTTTTCATGACGTTTTGGAGGACTCTAAAGTGCCCATAGGCACTAGACGGCAACCTACGATGCAGTCAGTCTGCAATGAAAACCGCCGAGCCCGTTTGGAGTTGAGCGACACAACTACTCAAAACGCATTAGGTAGTAGCAGCTAGTTAGAGGCGCTGCTCTTCAAACAACTACATCGGTGGGCAACCGCATTGCATATAAATTAAGTTCTAAATTAATACTGCTTAGCAAATGTGTGAGTTGGCAAACCTTGGCGTCATCGTTGGACACCATTGTCGATCCTGGCTTACAGGAGTAACAGCGGTGGGAATGTGTGGCGGGCTTAGTCCCATAAAAAAAAAAGTTAAAGCAACAACTTGTCACGAAATAAAATAGATAAAGCAGATGTAAAGTCTATACTAGTAAGGATCTCATAATAGTTGCTTTGATTCGTGACCAAACTGGATGGAAGTCTCTTTCTAATGCACTTTTTAGCTAAAGATATTGTTCAATGATTCGTGGTACAAGGGCATATCGAAAGGAACACGCGGCAGATCACATGCGTTGGACCGACCAAGTTAAGGCTCCCTTCTACGAGTCTACGAATCTACCAGGAGAGCAACAGGGCGGGAGGAGTTGTCAAGTGCGCTACTAATACGCTAAGTGAAGACCACGACCACTCTGCGAAGAATGTCACGACGGAGAAGAACATTGTTCAAATAAAATAATTATAGAGAGGGACCCACCACTTGATCGATGTAGTAGAGGCCACTCCCCTGATTCCATCAATTAATGTTCAAATAATTATAAACTCCCAAAAACTGCTTATTAAACATCATAATTTATTTACTTAATAGATAATCGTGTACAAGTTTCATCTTCAAAAAGCACAAGTAACATATTTATGAACGTATTATTCTTAACAATTTAGTAGCTTTCAAAACGTAATTGCTTTCGTCTTGTTTTCAATGGAAACTGTTTTTTTCGTTGCAGCCAATAAGCCGCGCGCCCTTAGACGACCTGCAGACGTTCTCAGAACGAAATGTCATACAGATTATCGACTCACTGTGACCCTAAGCTGCGTGTGAGGAATGTTAAATAATTAAGCTATATAGCTTTTGTTTAAACTATGCACATTACTATAAAGCTTTTTGTACAATCTTCTACAGCGAAAATTGGATCAAAAACCCACTCATCACCTCCGTCAGGAATTGAAATCAGGCATGGTATGTTCCTTTAGACTTATAGGTGCTTCCCACGAAGGATTATACTAGTCTTTAACTCAAATTGCAGTGGTTCTGTAAACTAACTGACTAACTATAACTTCACTCTGTGGAAGTCTGGAATCTGCGCTAGAACAGCATAGAATTTGTTCCACGACCAATGCTCATTACGAGTTTTTCTCATTGACCTCCACAGGTGACAGGAGGGCTGGCTCTTTCCTCGCTCAAGAAATCAGCTTGATAATACAGATAAGAAATGCAGCCAGAGTTCTTTGCCACCATCCCACGCGGACGGGATTTGTACGATTAGGGTTATTTTCAGGTTTAATATACATTACTAATTATAGTTTAGACTGTTTAAGTAAGCATAATTTTAATGGTTGTGGTATTGGTACACTTGTTTTCCATTCTTTTTAACCTAATATTTTACGATCTGTGGAGTCTTCTAAATGGCTCTGTATCGATATTCTTGTCTACCTATTGTAAATGTTTAGCTGTTAGTCTTCCTTAAAAACTAAATTATTTAATTCATGTAATAAACTAAACCTTTAATATTTATGAACATAACTCATTTCCTTATCTTCATAATAGAAAATCATAAAATTTTTACCCATAAAATATTACGCACATGGAATGGGCTCGGCATATACGCAGATTAGCCCAGTTTTTGTCCGTCGTTGTATTAAAAGCTTTCAAATAAATTAAATAACGTTTCAGGCGTGCCTGTGACGCAATGGAGTGCTTCGATATTGACGTAGAGATAATAATATACGAGAGGTTCCCTTACAAAAATGCTACTGTGTTCTAATAACCATGAAGTAATGCTATAAATTGTTTATATAAATAATTCACTTCTTACAAGCACATTAAAGTAAGCAAGCAAAGTAATGATGTTTACAAAAATATTTACAAAGTGTGTATAATTTACGTAATAATGTTATTTAAAAAGGCTTAGTGCATTGTTTTTTGAAATAGCCTTACATAGATTATGGTTTTATTACAAGATGTACCTATTATATACCTATATATACCTATATTATATACCTATACCTATTACAGATATCAAATAGTCACTAGTAGAAAAATTATTATCCTTACCTAGTCTTACTAATAACTTTATGTTTGTAGCCGTTAAACAACTGTTCAACAAAAATTCTAATATTTAGTTTTACTGTATGACGATTGATTTAATAAGTAGTAAGGTATTTACATAATATGTGGGTAGAAAACACAACAACAACAACAAGGTTCACCACCTGTCACGTTGGGTTCTGACTATCAGGTGAAACGTGGGCTTTGAGTTGGTTAATACCTCTACAATGTGGTGGTGTATGTCCACTTAAGCTTCTGACTACCCCCGAATGGGGATTAAAGTCGTGACGCATATTTCATTTTTATTTCATTTTAGAAAACACATTTTGTTTTTTTTTCTTTAATTAAATACATGTAAAAAAATGTAAAAATGTAACGTCACGACACGTCACGTGTGTCGTCGCCACGTAAAGCAACTGTAGCCTAGGGGTGAACGGGTTGGGCTCGCAATCAGAAGGTCCCAGGTTCGAACCCAGTGTGAACCAATGGATGAATTTTCATCTATGTGCATAATTTACAGTTCGCTGACGGTGAGGGAAAACATCGTGAGGAAACCTACCTATCATCCCTCGGGATTAGGTAATAGTCAGTTCCTGTATACACGGCGACAAGGTTCACCACCTGTCCCGTTGGGTTCTGACTATCAGGTGAAACGTGGGCTTTGAGTTGGTTAATACCGCTACAATGTGGTGGTGTATGGCCACTCAAGCCTCTGACTACCCCCGAATGGGGATAAAAGTCGTGACGTAACATGCTCAACATTTGCAAAAAAAATATACATTATAAACTTAAAAGAAACTATTATCCAAAATAAATACCATTAAATACAATTGTCTAAAAACAAGAAATTCCGCGAAGGTTTTGTCGCTTCCACACGTTTCTAGGTCTACGTTGTACATAGGAAAATAATCAGTTAGAGCGTTATTATTGGTTAACAGAAATGATAAGGAAGGGCCGATAACGTCTGCTGATTGTTATGGATGCGAGCCGCTATGGGTATGCTTTTAATTGATTAAATGGAGTTACTATACTTAGTGGCGAAAAATTGGTACTCATAGGAATAAATAAGGAAATTATGCCGTATTCAACTTGCTTATACATGTCTTTCTTCTGTTCTCTAATCGCAAACTGGCTTCTCTACGCTTGATGGTTCTGAAATCGTTGCGTCTAGTTTATTCTGTCTTTCTCTAACTCTACATTCTGTTAATATAAATAGGTACATACACCTTTATACATTTATGTTTTTATATATTTCCCTATTTATATTTTGGATGGTCGTCTAGAGTCCTCATAAATTTAATACCTTCCTGTGACATGTTAACGCAAGCAACAAACAATACAATTTCCAAAAATGTTTCACTAAAGCACTACGAACATACATACACGTTTACCTAATGATACGTAACAGGAAAATATCAACTAATTATCGCGTGTAATTACGAGCTAAGTACGCGGCGGCCCGCGCCGGCAATATCGGAGCAGCATCCCAAATACGTGATCTGCAACCTAATTCCGTGTACCACAATGCTTATGGTACGAACACCGAGTATTGTCACCGAGATCAAGACCTTGCTTCTCAAGAAAAAAATATCAAGAACGCCACAACAAGAATTTTGATTAAACTTACACGCTTTGATTAATCTGATCTTACAAGATCTCAAGAAAATTTATCAAGAACGAAACAACAATAATGATTATTATACTTACATGCTTTGATTAATCTGTCAATCCATTTATTGCTAAGTATTACATTAGCAATCAGTATCACGGTATTAGTATCGCGATTCAACGGTTTTTCTCGCTGTATTACTGCTGGTGTAATACCTCCCCATAGAAGGAATAACGTAATAACGTTAGCTACTGCAGTAAAATCAACGTGTTACCTAATTTTGGATACTGTACAAAAAAACAAGCGAACATCAACTTGAATATATTTTTACAGAATTTCAATATTATACTATTCAGCGTCGTATTTTATAGTCCCTTAAACTAAACTATAACCAGCTAAATATATTATTCTGGTATACATAGTGTGTTGCTATATAAAATATCTTACATTATAGCGAGTTTTCTTCTCTATTTATTCGGTTGTAAATATCTTGAAAATGTGGCTGAGGGTTGATGAAATCGGGACAAAAGGACTTTTGGGCGCGGCTCAACGATTTATAAGAGGCAGATAGGAGGTCAAATAACTAGGCGACGGAGATAAGGTTTTTCAAGTACATTAAGGGTACTGCGAAACGTTCCAACGAGCGTAGCTATTGTGCGAAGTAGGAATAAACATTTACTGTTGTCGGTAAACCACTAAACTATAAGCACATAAAAAGGTGACAAAGTGATTCTATTAAAAGTTTGACATTCCTTGGGCTGTGCGTTCGCGCGCACTTTGAGATGTCACAATATTTTGGTGAATACTAGCTTCTTCGTCTTCTTATCGTATGGTTTGTAGGCAACCTATTGCCAGAGTTGTTCAAGCCACCCGAAAGCCTCTGACAAGGCTTAACGACTGCTACCTAGATGACTTCTTAAGTGCCCTCCAAAGCACGGAGACGCTCAGTTCAAATGCCACTAAATAGTCACCCATCTCCGACTGACCTTGCCAAACGATCGTTACATTTGGTGGACAATTGGGAAACTAGAATCCCAACTTACCACAACTAAGGGCCTCCGCAGACTAGCTACTTTTAGCATCGGCGATCGGCGATTTTGATGCTGCGTCTCGCTCGTTCGCGCTCGAAGAAACGCGACGCAGCATCGATACGTCACAAAATTGCCGGTCGCCGATGCTAAAAGTAGCTAGTCTGCGGAGGCCCTAACTGATCACCAAATCTCATCATTTGGTGATCAGTTAGTCCTAAGCGAAATTAACCATAGGTAAACCAATCAATCAATGGCAAGTAAACAACAGAGTCGCATTTAATCACAGACTTAATGACACCGCAAACGCAATCCTTAACATCATCATCACCATTAGTAATCCATTTTAACGACGAAGGTATGGAACCATAAAATACTGCGTGACTAAAGGTCAAACGGTAAGCAACAAGGCGACCGCCACTATGACCCAAATATAGCGACCATCGTACCAATTCAATCCAATCCAATTACGCGGCATATATGTGTATTATGTGGTACACACGTGTGGGTATGCAAGTAAGGGTATGTTTATACTACAACACTGGACTGTAGTAGGTACAAGTACAAGTGTTGGACAGTACTGAAGACACTGGGCCCGAAGTCTAGTAGCACTTAACCAGCAGTCAATCACTGGTCGGTCTCTAACATTATGTAAGATCTAATTCACAATTTACAATTTAAGACATCAGTGGTTTTGCATTGGTTTATTGTTGCGTACTCCAGACCTTGTTGTTATGACGGACGATTTTACGGACGGCCTTAAAATACATACATTTAACATTATGTATGTATTTTAAGGCGAAATAAACCTTTAGTTCCTCTTTTAGCCTCCTATCCAGATAACTTTATGTTACTAGTAAAATTACTTTACTTTACTAAATACTTAACTACTTCTGCTAAATTACTTTACTAAATAAACTGGTCGTATATTTATTCGGCACATACATTCGCTGGTAGTCATGTGAGCATACGCATACCTTTATACTGCTTTCGCGATGTTGTGAGAAATAATTAATCAGAGATGAAAGGTTTTTAAGCGATGCCAGTCGGACATCTGTCGTATAAGTACATGAGTAATTTTAAACAGTTTCGCCAATCAATTATCAAGTAATTGATTTTTGTCGGCACAGGTTGGTATTTAAAATACCTATTTATTATTTTTGGGCCAAGTAATATGTCTTACACTGACAACAAAATGAAGTGCGTAAATAAAATGAACGTTCGCTGGTATCTGCGTTAATGTAATTCAAAGAGTAAAATAACTTATCTACTACTCCACCAAGCCAACTAGGAACTCGGATGGAATGCAGCTTCCCGCACACACCCGCCTCCGCCTGCGGCTTCCCGCCCGCCACACCTCCCGCACACCGCCATCGCCTTTTTGTGCGGGTGACGTCACATTTGCAGGCTCCTAGTAGACCTTGTTGGCTTGGTGGAGGAGTACCTATGTAATTTGATGTCCGGATATTGCACTATATACCCATAGGACATATTGATACTCCCAGTCCCAAGGAAATTATAACTTTAGATGATAATATAAATAACTAGCTTTTCCCCGCGACCTCGTCCGCATAGAATATAAATTTAAAAAAAATCGGATCCTTGATCCCGGATCCTATATCTCGGATCCCGTTTCTCGTTTTTACCGGATCCCGGATCCCGTATCCCGGATATCCCGGATGCCACAAAATATAGCCTATGTTACTCAGGTATAATGTAGCATTCCAATGGTGAAAGAATTTTTGAAATCGGTCCAGTAGTTTTTGAGTTTACTCATTACAAACATCCAAACATACAAATCTTTTCTCTTTATAATATTAAGTATAGATTAGTATAGATAGAACTTAATGCTGAATTCGTTCCATAAATCGATGCCAAGTGCGCTTGTACTCGTATTGCCATCCAACGGTCTGCTAGCATACCTATCCTTCAGCTTCTTGATAGTGAATAACTCAAAAAGTCATTTCGATATTTCGGAAAACTACAACCGCCATTGAGGGCTTCTTAGTGAGCCCCAGTTGGTAGTAGATATATTTTCTACCAAACAACAATCTGAAATATGAACAGAATAATATTTATCTGTCTATAAATATCATGACAATGATAATAGGAAACTCAGAGTTCAGTAACTTTCGCAGACTTCAATAACAAGTCTGAAGGTGATACAGCGAGGGGTCAACAGACGACGACCTAAATACTCACTTTAATCCAATTATTTCAACGTGAACTGGCTCATGTGGGGATAGACTGTAAGATATGAAGATGAGGTCATACTAACTAGTCAAAGTGAGTAAAACTTGTTTATCAATACATCAATCTATTTAAAACAAATTAAACAATTAAGACGACCGCTTGACGCAGTGGTTCGAGCGTACGTCGGCTCACTGCATCGGGTGAATACGAGTTCGATTCCCGCCAGAGGCAAATTTTGGAAACGGCCTTTTCGTAATTTGCCCTGCTATGGGTGTCACTCGGATGGCCATTGGATGGATTATTGTATGTTACCCATTTACTTATTTATGTATTTAAAATTTGGAAAAAACAGCTTTTAAATACAGAGGTGGTAACAATTGCATAGTACATGCTTGCTTAGTATGGGTCCACACAGTTGGTGTGTTTGTCTGGCGATATTTATATAGGTACTTATTTATAAATTACGGCGACCTTCCTTAGGTACCCTTCTCATATACATACTAATATTATAGATATATAAAGTATAGTCAGCTAAAGGGTTTTACGAGCAATATAAAGGGTCGAAATATTGGCCATACCTATGTAATACACATTTCATATTTACGTCCACTTACGAAAAATATTGTTAGTAAATACCTCAACGGACCTTAGTTTTTTATTTGCCAAAAGAAAGTTACTATATTCATAGATTCATGTACGTATAGACGAGACGTGTAGGGAAATATTACCTTAAAATATTAAGTTTCTTAATTATTAAACTATGTAGATACATACTTTAATACTGTTCTTATTTCGCACTCATACTTCACAGCATTTCATTAACTACAAGTAACCTTCGATCTATTTTAAAAGTTAGTAAATAAAAAAAATCCTTGACACAGCAATGGCAATCGGTACACGCTTACTATTTCACCGGCTAAGGCTAACTTGCTAACTCCCATCGCTTAATGCATCTATAGACTCACGCCTCGTTCACTTATTAATCTCACAGATAAGATCTATCGGATACTCAATTTGGATTGAAAAGATGCTCTTAATTTTACAACTTCAATCGTGTTAATAACTATCAATTAATGTTTTTTATAATAAAAATCGTTAATATATACAGTCCCACAAGCTTCAAAATTCTTTAGTACTACGACCTGTAGCTTACATGAATAAAAAAAAAACTTACTGGCCCGCTGAAAGCGTCACTAGTCTCGATACAAGACTGTCAAAATGTGACACTTTCTATTAGAAAATTGTATTTTCTGTATTAACCACCGGGTTAATAAACTTAGCTGATGGCACTGTACTTGAAATATTTTACACCTTTGAGTATTGTTCATCAAATAAAAAATTAAATGATATGGCAAAATAGCTACCTGTAGCTTACTTGAATTAAAAAAATGACTTACTGGCCCGCTGAAAGCGTCACTAGTCTCGATACAAGACTGTCAAAATGTGACAATTTCTAATTGAAAATTTTATTTTCTGTTTTACCACCGGCTCAATAAACTTATCTTATGACATTGTACTTGAGATATTTTCCAACTTTGAGTATCGTTCATCATATAAAAAAATTAAATGATAAGGCAAGGTGTAGGTACTTCCTTATAATATATATATTTAGCTACACATATACATAATATATGTATATCTACCAATTAATTATTTATGTGCTCGTAATTTGCATAAACAAAGCCATTGAATAAATTGAACTGATAGCAACGGGGAATCCTTGTCTTTAGCAAAGCTCACTTTGATGACATTTTAAGATTTTACTTTATCTGACAAGAAATCAAATAAACAACTTCTATACACGTGTTTTATATTATTATAAAGTGTCTGTTTAATATTAACAAAATCAAATGATAATTAAAATTCGAGTCCAATTAATTGATTTTTATGTCGAAAACAAACTACTACTAAATTAAACCATTTAGATATCCGTAAACATGATAAAATTGTAATACATATTCAGCAATAAATATACATTAACATACAAACAGTTGATTAATTAATTGATAAAAATTAATAAAAAATAAGTATACAAAAATAAAAATGCCTATTTTATTTCGTTACATCGCAATTTCACTGGCCGTCACGATCCGTTTGCAACTCTGTGGCAGCTTGCAAGGACGGGTGGGCTTCAAATATTCATACTTAGATCGATATGAGTACGGGTATGCGCTCGCTGGCTCCCGAGGTCGGGCCACTAATCAAAACGTAATTCCGAGCTAATATTGTATTCGGGCCTTTATTAGGTGTTACAAACACCACCAAATGTTAAAGGTTAACTAGTGAATTGATCTGTTTCGAGATGTGAGAGTCGGTTGTATGCGGTTTGGTAACTCAGTGGCATTGTGAATAGGATGTGGATTAAAATTATTAGCATGCATGTATTTGTGTGTACTGTGTTCTTTTAATAAAAAAAACATAGGTCAAGGTTTTTTATCATTGCAATCGTCTCTCTCTTTCAACAGAGATTGGTTTGTTGTTTAAAAAATATATATTATTTAATTTCCATATCATTGCCTTTTCAGTATTCTGAACTAACGGTTAAGAGTTTTTCAGTGAGTAATGCATGCAACTGACGCATACGCATGTATCATGGAGATTTCCAACGATCAAGTTCTAGGATGACTTTTACTATTTGTACCTATAGAAAAACAAAAAAAAATACGCCTGAAACAAAAGAAACCAGCAGGGCTATTACGTATCTCAGTTGACAACTGGCGTCGGTTGTACACCGAACTTTGATGGTAAATTAGAATGACATAACATTGGTATTACGTATTTCGGTGAATGGATATCAAGGTACAGTGAGTTTAGGTTAGGTTAGCCCTGCAAGAAATACGTAATACCAATGTTATGTCATTCTAATTTACCATCAAAGTTCGGTGAACAACCGAAGCCAGTTGTCAACTGACATACGTAATAGCCCTACAGGTGCAAAAGTCAAAGTAAGTAAGTAAGTAAGTTGTATTAAAAAAAAAATGTAGGGCAGTATTACAAAGTGAGTTGGGTTTAAGTTACGATAACATTGGTCGCATACTTGCATTAATTCGAATATTTTTGTTGGAATATTTGCAATTTGATTCGATTCGGTTATGGATTTTGTTTAATAAATAAATAAACTCTAATGAACGCGCATCGTGCTGCACCATAATACGGGATTACAAAGAGTGGCGCTCCTAAAAAAAAAAACAAATTTATTTTATCAAATTGATTGGAATAACACACAGGAATAACAGAAACTCAAGGAAGTTTTAAGTCTCTAACACCTGGAATGCGGACTTGGCAGCAAAAGTGAAGCCGACAGCGAGATACCATATTGAACGTTGTTTCCTTTGCCAACAAGAGTGACCATAATATTTTGAAATTTTGAGATCGTCCCCATGGACATCTAGTGAAAACGTGCTTTTGTTCCGAGATTGTTATGATAGGAAAATCATAAAATAAGGAAAGGGATGTTTATTTTCTTAAGAACATGAGTAGGTACAATAAATTAGTCTGCGGTGGCCAAACCACACGAGTGCCTGGCTGTATCTTGGCAACCTAAATGAAGTTACAAAATAGTATTTAAGATCGTAGATTTTGCCACTTTGTAATATAAAGTAACATGACACTTCACACGCTTGGACGTTGTCTAGGCTCTCCATATCTATGGTTTTTCCTATACTTATCTTTCCTATACTTACTCTTTTTCTATGCTATAAAGGGTACCTACTACTGTTAACATGTTATGTTTGATTTGGGCTGTGCAAGTTGTGACAGACGGACATAGAGACAGACAGACGGACAACAAAGTGATCATGTTAGGGTTTAGTTTTTTTCCTTATTAGGTACGGTACCCTAAGAATATCCAACTAATTAGACCATAAGACAAAATTAAAGGACAATGGGCAAAATTGTATGGGACTTGGTCCAAATATCCACCACTGACGAGACCTACGTAACCCGATAGACCACTAAATACTGAGTAACTTTTACATAGACAGTTCAACAAAATAAGCTGTCAGTAAAAAAATATGGGTAGTTTAAAAAAAAAATATTTTTTGATTTCACCCTTAGTATTATGTTTATACATTTTTTTCGTAAGGCAACAATATAAATACTCTTACTAACATTAAATAAAAATTAAATAAGCTGTCAGAAAGCAAAAAATGCCGTGAAAAATATTTTATTATTATTTTTGTTACCTGATGAAAAGTGAACAACAACAACAACAGCAGCATTCTTACGTATTTTCTGATGTTGCGCTTCTATAAAATAAATAAGCAGGTACCTTCTATGCGTTACCTTACTTTTTCACTTATCATCAGGTAACAAAAATAATAATAAAATATGTTTCACGGCATTTTTTGCTTTCGTCAGAGTTTATTTTATTTTTATTTAATGTTAGTAAGTGTATTTATATTGTTGCCTTTCGAAAAAAATGTATAAGACATAACACTAAGTGTGAAATAAAAAAATTAAAATATTTTTTTAAACTACTCATATTTTTTTTACTGACAGCCTATTTTGTTGAACTGCCTTTGCAAAAGTTACTCAGTATATAGTGGTCTATCGAGTGACGTAGGTCTCGGAAGTGGTGGACATTTGGACCATTTTTGCCCATTGTCCTTTGTGCTAACGAAAAGGAACAGTGAGGGCAGGGCATTTTCCTTTAAAACTCGTTGTGTTAAATTAGGGACATAATCTGTCGGCTTAAAATGCTTGCTGTATATGACGAAATTTTGGGTAATTTTTCTGTAGCCAATAGGTATTTGTTGTAACCAATTTACACGCCTGGGATCTGTAAAAGACAAAATTGTTTTTTTGTTTTATATTGCTTAGGAGTAATCGGGAAGTGTAAAGTCAAAAGTCGTCCCAAATGCAAACAATTTCAATCGACAAACCATCGGTCTCGGCCTTTATTTTATATTGTCCATCAAGGGTTGCAATGCTGACCGCGCTGTGGAGGCCTGGAGCTGCGCTGCGCCGCACTTTCGGCCATCAACAACGCGCCCAGCAACACACTCATTACAGACCGTGGCAGTAATGTACTATTAAAAAGTAACAAAAGGGTAAAGGAAAGGGGCCCCGAGAATTACATTGCCTGAAAGGGTTAATCTGGCCCTAGACGTGCGCGTTCCTCGAGCGTGTGAACGACGCGAACGCCGTGTGCGAGCCCGGCGAGCCGTGATAACGCGGCGTGAGCGTCGCGTTTTACCAGCGTGTGGTCTGTCGCGCGTTGCAAATGCGACCGACTGCAAAAAGTAGCGATGTAGTCGTGCGGCAACGAAAAGCGCGACTTTATCGCTGCAAACAGTTCCCGTGGACGATATTCCTCAGTTAACACAGACACATAATAAGATTTATATTATAGTCCTTTTTACTAGCGAAATGTATGTCACCCGAACATCTAAAATGTACTTAACGTGGAAAACATAGTAACCCACTTACCTATGTTAAGATAATCCTTAATTCGGATAATATTCGCTTTTACACCCTTCCATTACGCATATTCTACCCATTTTTATGAGAAAATTCAGCACAATCCTCTAGATTTAAAATTAGCTGAAAATGTCGTGTGTCACGCAAACTGACGTTCTGTGTTTCAAGTTTTTAATTTTATTTCTGCTACGATTCCTATAGACATCACGGAACTGACAATTACAAGCGAATTATTAAAGAAGGTAAGTACTTATTTCCAGATATTTATTTATATTTGAAATTTTAATCTTAGGATATTCTTATACTTTACCATAGGTATTTCATTAATCGACTTTATTGTTTATTATTCTTAACATGAAAATGTACCAAGTTTAAGGTGATCGAATAAATATTAACTGGCAACACAAGGGTTGAAAGGTTGTACTGTTAGAAAGGGAAAGAAGGCGCAGTTATAGGTATCTGGCTCGGACCGGTTTTTATAAAGCCTGCATCGTGGGCGTTAAGTCCGTCAGATAAGGTTTATTTTTGAATGAATGAATGGAAAATAAAGTTTGTAGTCCACAGTCCTGTTCAATGGTATTACGTCGATGCAGAAACTTTATTCTTCTATTTTTCAAATCATTTTGATTTATGTACGTCACCGCGTTGGATTTTGTCTTGTACTTTTTTTTCTTTTACTTTTTTCGATGTTATGAGAATGTCACGTTACCCAACTTGCAGGTTAAATATTTGCAAAGGTTATAAAGCAACATCATTATGTTCTACCCACCTAGCTCACTGTTCTGTGAACGCCACTTACAACACTAGGTATTACTTTGACCCTTGTGGGTTGATATTGGTGTAGGTGTTTTCACAAAAACAGATACCTACCCACTTAAAATTTTCAGAATATATAATATTAATTTAAAAATATTTCTATTTGTATTCAAAATATTCTTAAATGTTAGAGGAGATTAAGGTGTATGTGTACCTATTTATTTATCTTCTCATCCGAGACCCGAGAAGATTGCCCTTCTTTGCTAAGAAGTCGTAGTAATAATTTTAAGCAGAAACCAGTCCAAAAGTCCAGTGATCAAGATACTGCTTCTTATATGGAACGTAAATTTAGGCAAAATCTATTAAGTTTTTTTTTCTTTTTTTAAACAATTGCCACCCATGAATGTATACTCCACCAAGCCAACTAGGAACTCGGATATAATGCGGTTTCCACGCCCGCATACCGCCCGCACACCCGCCACCGCCTGCGGCTTCCCGCCCGCCACAGCTCCCGCACACCGCCACCGCCTTTTTGTACGGGTGACGTCACATTTGACAGGTTCCTAGTTGGCTCGGTGGAGTTAGTAGCTTCCATATCACTCCATTCTTTACGAGCTTGTGCGTTCCTGTAATTTTCACCAGATTGTTGGTCTATTCCTCTCATAATCTGCCCACGCAAGTATAATCCTTAAGAAAGCTTTTTTATTACATTATTTATCTGCGTACACATTGTTATGTTCAAGAATATTAGTTTTAGTTTAATCTTCTTGGTTTTTCCATAAAAATCCAACTTCTCTATGGGAATAATGTCTGTATAAAAAAAACTAAATTTCAAAAAGAGACAGTTGTATTTCAATAGACACACCACTATTTTCAGGGAACAAATCTATTATTTTACAATGTAGATAAACACAAGAACTGAAACGAGTCTTTCAAATATTTTCGGCGTTAGGTAGCTCGGTAATAACATCAGGAGAACATTAAGCGAGTCTAAGGTAAGCCTCCACTCTGTTGCAGTCGAGACCGTAGGCTGGCGCCTCTCGCTTCCAGAATTAATAACTTTCTCGCCCCCCACAGACACCCAACCCCCGCTGTAGCATCCACACCCACACCTCATCCTACTGGATGGGTACTAATGGTAACTATCTCGATTAATTTGAAGATTAAGCGGTTAGTAAACAAATAGTTACGGGATCCGTTCACTCACTGTTCATCTACAATAACTTCTTATAGTATCTATGTATTTTATAGCTTCATATACCACGACCAACAAAATGTGATACGAAATGGTAATAGTATTCACGACATCTGTTTTTAGCATCAGTATTTTCACTATATTAACAATGACCTACCCTGAATATTAAACTATCGACGAGAATCCACTTCTAGGAAGCATTTAGTTCAGTTAGAGGGGCTCATTGGGCTACTAGTAATGTGATAACCGCATCATGTAATGAAAAAAATCGATACCCCATTATTTAGTCCAGAGTTGGGCAAAATTTAATTGCAATTAATTAATTACTAATTGCATGTGGTGTCACAATTAACAATTAATTTTGATTTTTTTGAAATCGCGAACAAATCACAATTAATTGTTAATTGTGAAATCGCCTGCAATTTGCAATTAATTAATCGCAATTAAATTTTGCCCATACTCTGATTTAGTCCATTATTAGTTAGGGGTCAACTAAATTTGACCATTAAGTAAAAGTTGATGCGGTTTATAAAAATATTTTGTTATGTTAGGGCTAGCAATCGTTTACAACAATAGTACTTACCGATTTAGAATCGAGACCTCGTAGTAGGGGACGAGGTCGTCTGTCCCGCTCTCGCGGCCGGAAAGCCTTCGGAAGTTTCAGGAGTGGTTCGGTTTGCCTCTTTGACTCTGTTTGGGTGTGTAATGATTTGGCGCGCGCGTAATTTGCTGAAAAAATGTCGCCGTCTTTCAGCCAAGGCTTGTTACATCATGTTCATGAACCATCCCATGTTTTGATTATTGCTATTATTGCGAGTTCGTTGCGTTATTACGGACGAAATTATGTGAGGGTAATACCATCGTGTGGGTAGCTTTATAACTCCTAGTTTATTATGTTCGTGTTTTATGGCGTATACTACGTTTCTGCTTGCGAAATGAAAACGCGGTTATGTAATTTGGTGAAATTATTAGTAATAATAACGAAAAAACTTGGCATCGTTCGTATAGCGTAATAACGGATAAAACACTAGGGGAGAGGCAAAGGCATTACCAAGGATTACCAAGAGGGAGATATGTGAATGACCAAAATAGTATGTCTTACTAAACGAAGTCCATGGACACAGTACGACACAGTCATTGAAAACATGTCGGTATTGCCAATACGGCTCATTTTCTGGTGCATATGACGCATCAAAATGCCTGTTGATTGACGAATTGCAAGTTCGATAACGGTTGTGTCAATTTCTCAGCATGTAGTGCTGCGCTAAGCACAAGTCTGGTGATTGCAATGTTAGGTGGTACCATATCTGCTAAATAATACATCAATGGGGAGAGGGGATAAATATTACAAATGCTGGATAATACGCCATTAATGATGTACTTTTCCCTTGATACACAGAAAGACAAATATTTTTGTGCGGCAAAATGTAGGTGATGTTATGTTGCCAAAAGGGGAGGAGATGAAAGCGCTCAGGAAGAGCTTCGTAAAATAAGATGAAAACAAAAAAGGTGGGATACGAAACTATAAAACTGTAGGTACCTACTGTACTGTTAAAAAAACTTATAAAACTGGTACAGAGGAAACCACAACGAAACGAAAGATTGAGCAGTTAACGTAGCCAGTAGATGCTTGCAATACCAAAAGAATCGCTCGCACGTTGCCAACCTGAAAGGGAGTGGGACAGAGTGAGGGGAAGGGGGGGTTGCAATTCCAGCTCTCCACTCATCGTTATTGTTTAGAGATCGTCGTCGCATCACAATACCTTACCGGCGCTCACCCAACCTTACAGCCGAAAACTGAAACACAATTCAAATTATTTAAGTCCCACTTAACTTAATTTTTTTACACGACTGCTCATAAAGGGGACTGTATATGTTTTCAGGGTTCATGTTTTTATGTATGTGAGATCCTTTATTCCACCATAACTATTAAATGCATCAACAGCTTTGGATGTGTGGGGTATCGTTAGAATCCTTACTTTATCCCGAGTAACACTGGCTATATATTTTTTTAATCAATATTTTACACACCTTATCTGTCAATTTTGTATGACGCCAAAATTAAGCAACTCTCAAATTTGATTTGCGTTCGAGTCAGGCAACAATATAAAGGCCAAATAATTTAGACATCTTTCGCTTTTAAGATTTCAACAAACATAACAGTTTTTTTTCTAAAACAAAATAGTTGAACAGATTGTCTATTATATCCATGACAACAGAACTCTCCGTTGTGTTGTGTAACATCAACGTGAGGCCCGGAGTACCGCGTCCCGTCGCCCCCTGCAACTAGGTGCCCTCACCCTAATAAATCTACCCCGAAGGTTCGCCGCTCGCGTCCAATATTTGGAAACGGTGGATCAATGATTCTTACATAGTTGTTTTGGGGCAGTAAAATACGCTTTAGAAGTGTGCTGAGATTACCGATTTAAGAACACATTACCAAAAAAAAGGGAGATATGTTACTGTCCATAATAGTATGTCCATGGACATAGTATGCCTCGGACTTCGGATTTGGAAACATAACTGTATTGCCGATACGGCTCATCTTCTGTTCAATAATACGCATCAAAAATCCTTTAAGTTGATGGTCAAATTGCGAGTGAGATTAAAAATTTGTGATTTTGGCTGCATGTAGAGGTGCGCTAAGTACAAGTCTAGGATTCAATGTTAGGAGGTACCATGTCTGCTAAAATAATAGATCAATGGATTTATGTCTTAAATTCCTGAATCAGCTAGTTATTATTAGGTACAATAATTACGACTATATTCCTAAGACGAATTCTGAGGTGCTGGTTTAGAAATTAGCATATAACCATACCATGACATCATATTTTTTAATAATTACCTATAATATGAGGTACATATAAGTACCCTTATAGTAATTCCAACTAAGTGCAATATCCCCTTTTATACGCTACTTTCATTCTAATCTGCTATTTTTCCTGGGAATGAATCCAACTGAGACTTCGCACTCGGTTCTCTATATGTGCTAGCTCGTCGTAGCACTCGTAGCGCATAACGCACTGTAGCAGACGCCGCCGTAGCGTTGCTACGAAACTTGATTTTTAGTATTTTTTTTAATAGATGAACGTTTTTTTATTAAACTATTGTGTAGTGAGTTTCTTTGCTACTTATTTGGCATTCACTTAGAAAATGTAATTTATTGATTTATGTTCTGAAATTTATGAACTTGCCATTTCAATGTGTTATTTTGCAATGAAATAAAATTATAACAACGGTTGCAATAGTTTGTAAATGTAGATTAAGTTCAAACAAGAGCGGGTAAAGGTTAACGCGCCCGCCACGCTACCGCTTCTATCTTGGACGCATTTCTTTTGTGGTCTTACGTACTTAATACATTATATTCTAAACATAAGAAAGCCAAGGAAAACGACTGCGTTCAAATCATAAAGGAAAACTAAGAAACAAAGGGCTCTTAAAGCTAGTGACGTGTAATCAAGCCTCTTTTGTACAATATACTCGTTTTTTTTTAAATTCTGCAACCGCTGCCGAGGCAAGGAGATTCCTCAGATTTCTTTCAGATTTTTTTAATTTCTCACTGGTAGGTTTTCATTTCCGAGTGTGGAAGGTATTTAGTGGTTTTATAGCTCAAATGTGGTTGAGCTTTCATTATCAAAAGAACTACGTCAAACTTTTATTAAAGTTAATACATGGATACCGGGGTTAATTTTTTATTATGTATAAAAATAGTCTAGAGTGACTCAGTGTTCAAATAAAACTTCATGCTGTATGTTGAAATTTCAAAGATTCATATTTTGTAACCATCCCTACCAATGATGAGCTGGATGCGCGTGCGACAAATGAGACCGTCCAATGAACAACGAAGCATCAACAAAGCATATTTCAAACATTATTTTTTATGTTACTAAGGTGAAAAAAATTAAGCGTATGGCCCGCCTGATGTTAAACTATTACCTGCCTATAGGTGCTAGGTACTAAGGTCAACGCTGGCACAAGTCGACCTGAAGGGGAGTGGTACAGTGGGAGGGGAATGGAGGTTCTGGCTCTCTCACTCACTCATCGTACGAAACGCAGCTATAATAGCTAATTTACGCCGATCTTCTGTGAGAGGGTGGTACTACCCCGGTCGAGCCAGTCCGTATATGAGCTGCAGTCAATTACTGGCTACAGCTTGGCACTACCACCAATACCATTCCCATCGAAGTCACCTGAAAAAATAAAAAATAAAAGACTTACGCTTCCAAGTTCCCCATTACATCTCAGACAATTGCGAACGTTCGCAAACAAAGAGATGCATTAGCAAATCATACGAATACGTACCTTACAATGAAAAGTAAACATAAATCTCATCTCCCCTGAAATGCTCATGCAGCCAAGCTATATTATTACCTGATACATTTTCCTTCGAATAGAAAAACACCCTTTAATTTTACTCACACAACACCACCCTTCCGACGCATAAAGTCTTGAATAGATTACTAAAACGCTCAAAAACCAACCATAACAACTGAAGGTTAAGGTGCTTTATTTATACATAACGTGATTGTAAATAAGATTTTGCATTACAAAAACCTAACGATATTGCTTTAGGAATCGAATGCAGACCATATAGTGCTCTCTCTCTTTTTTTCATTTTGCAGATTATAGGGATACCTACGGTATTATAGGAGGTACGATTTTAGGCGGTAGAGCCAAGTTGTAGCCAATAAACTCCAGCTTATACAGGGTGGTGACGACATCATGACAATAATTGAAACCACATACTGGGTATCACATAAGTAGTTCGCACATAAAATATTATTAAATTATATTCAAAGGTATAGGCCACGGGATGGCTTTTTTACTTCTACCATTTTAACTTTACGCCTACAAATGCACCGCTAAATACACCGACACCGATTTTGCCACCCTTGTACCTACAGGTCAGTCGATGAGGTCAGTAGACGATTATAAAGGATGTAGTGTCCCGTTTAGATTATTTCCGCATTTATTTTTTGTGAAAATTTCAATTTTACAATTTTGATGTAAACCTAATTTGACAATTTTAAAGTATTGTGATTGATAGTAAGGATCGTGTTTAAATTTATTGTCGTAATGTCGTCACCACTCTCACGGAAGATCTGCGTAAAGTAGCTACACAGCTGTGTTTCGTACGATAGGTGAGAGAGCTGGAAGCTCAAACCCCCTTCCTCTTCCTCTGTCCCACTTCCCTTTAGGTCAGCAACATGCGAGCGATGACTTCGGTATTGCAAGCATCGATAGCTTACGGTAACTGCTTAACATTAAATGTGCCTTACGTTGTCACATAAAAAATACGGAGAGTCTCAGCAACGGCGTTGTTTGTGAACTTTTGTTGTTTAATTATATAACTGAATGTACTTGAGTCACTTATCAAGATATCAATCACTCGGTGTGGCGTATCGCTTAAGTAATTTACCAGTTTGGTATCATGCTCAGAATTAATTTCTGACAAATTGGTTGAAGTTTATAGTTTGCAATTAAAACGAGTTCGTTCTGAAAATAATTAAACTCAAGTATAAGACATCGGTAGTTATAACTAAACCAGTAATAAAAAGAATATTGTAATATTTTTTTTTTATATGCTAATAAGTTTAAAAATGAATTAATAGTAATGCCGATAAAACTTAAATTAGTATTTTATTTTTTATAGGCTGTATAACTGCATACGTAGTTTTTGGTTGATATAATATTAAAGTCCCTTACTTGAGCTACGAAAACAGCGCGTTGAACTCTTTCATACGGAACCCCGTTTCATCTCATAAGGTCAACTAAAATACTAAGAATATTTTATAAAACTATCTTAAAAATAGATTATTAATAGTAGTTATAGTATTCACAAAATAAGAAAAAATATAATTGAAACTTAACGGATTTTTTTTCTCGGAAATACAAACAATATTTACTTTAGAACTTCTAGGTAGGAAACCTTTTAAAACGAATAATGATGTATCTCGTTTAGATCCTCATAAAATGTTTACAAATCGACATTTCCAGACGAACAATTATTTTCACAATTTCTGTTAACTTAACAATAAATTCAAATCGAATCATTTGGAAGGTAATCTTGGTAGTTTTAAATTCCCTACTTAGGCATAATGAACAAAGACAAAGACGGCAGGTTGCGGGTGCGGGGGTGGGTCGGGGGCCGCGGGGGCAGGCGACGGACGCATATGCACCACCATACGTACAACGATATGCATCACTGCAGTCGCAGAGCTGCATTCCTGCCGCCGGCGAGCGGGATAATAGCGTGGACATTCCGTTAGCTTACCTTAGAACTGGACGAGACTTTGTGATTAGTTGATAATCACGAATGAATTATTGGCAATTGGACCATATGCCAGTGTCATAAGATAAGCACGCGTCATCGTGAAATTAAGTCATTGAAGAATATTAGAAAAATTACATTATTTAGTTTAACTTTATTATATTAGCCCAAACCCCACCCCCCTTGCACCCCCTCACACCCCCTTCCACTCCCCATCAGGTCGGCAACATGCGAGCGATACCTTTCATATTGCAAGCTTAAATATTTTGCCACCTTTGCCAACCCCCACCTTGCCCAAAATTGATAGTTTTGTAGTGACAGTCGTCACCTGAACGAAAGTCGCGTTCAAATGTTAGCGTTGACCTTTGTTGGTCTATTGGTTTGTTGGTCTTCTAAGTTCCCACCACAGAGTAAAGACTAAAGAAAGAGGTGCCCTTATTAGATGTTTGTATGAAACAAAACGTGGTCATTGTTTTTTCATTTTCATTATACTATTTACCGGTAAATAGTTGAACTACTCGCTTCGTTTTATGTCGATTTTAGTACTAGGCCGACCACTACGCCGACTTGCTTAGGGCCAGTCCCCTTAGTAACTGGTCCATGGTTCCCACCTAACGGACAAATCTTTCATGGTCAGATCTACCGCCTAACAGATTGGAATAAAACATGAAAAAGAAGCAGTTGATTTGTGTCTCTTTCGTATCTCCGTCCTTTCGCTCTGTATCTGTGTAAAAACTTTCAATTTTCTTCAGTAAAGAGAAGAATTAATTTGTTAAAAGTGCCATCTTTCACACCACAACGTACAACTCTGCTTATAGTGGACACGCTTGCAGGTGGACGAAAAATAAGAACCAAAGTATTTGACAGGCATGTCCACGCATCGCTTTCCCCGGGAGCATCAGTTCAACTCCTCTTAGTTATAGTCCGGTCGCTCTCTAATTTACTTGGCCGCCGTCCGCGAGCCGATACCACACAATAACACAGCACTGTACACTTTAAACGCACACTTGTGACCTTTTATGTAAAGTAATATCATTGCGATTAATATCTGGAGACGGCGAGCAGTACTTCTTGTGGTATCCAAGTTAACTTCAAAATTTTAACGACTCATTATCTATATTGACTTTTTTATCTTGTCATGACTGAGGGACGTGATTTTGGTGTGTAGTCTGTGCCATCATCTGTTTCCAGATCTCTTTATCTTGCGCTGTTCGTTTGATTGCAAGGTCGCCCCTGTTGCCTCTTGAGTGGTGGGTGTCCACACGTCAGTGAGCGCCCCCTGCCTCTCTTTCCTTCGATACAGCGAGTGATAATAATCAGCTTGACTACAGACTAAATAATAATCTTTTACAAATATCGAATATTTTTAGTGAAGGGTAAAAGGTCGCGTCCACAAGCCCCGAGCAGCCGTGCCCGAGCAATCAGCTATGACATTATGCCTTCGTGGTCAGACGTCAAAGATGATTGCACCAGCGCGGTGTTCAGCTCATGTAGATGCACTTATTGTATTTCGGGTAAACAGTACCTATTTGTTGCAAACCAAATATTACCAAATCTTTTCATATCTTATTAACCTGTTAACCCAATATACCTAATGTCTACATTATAATATAATCAAGTGTCCAAGACAAAAATTATGTTTAGTCGGCAGCTCGTCAGTTCGAAAGCCATATCGCGACCCACTCCAAAATGTGATTAAACCAACCTAATACACACAATTACAGGTCACGCGTCTACTGACACCCGTTTTCATCTCAATACAGAAAGATTACAACCCATTATAAAATAAATAATCAAAACTTAACCTTAACTACAATGTTTTATGGTTCAGAATCGAATGGAAATATATTAACGAAACATCACGATACGTATGTGTGCCTTCGTGAAAGCTACACATTTCATTTATAATATTAGGTACAATACGATACGTCATATTGTATACACATCTACTACTGTATTCATAAATGTTTCATGTGTGTGAGGGCGCTTGGTGGGAAAAGGTCGAAAGTGCCATTTAATGAAAATTGAACTCTATCATTTTCCGGTTTGGTTTAGTTTAGGTTGGGGGACAATGACGTATTAAGGCAATGAGTGTGTGCACCGCAACGGCTCAAACGGAGTACCGAAGAATGCGGAGCGTGAATTACTATGTTTAGGGAGTTGTCAGTTTGACAATTGCTCTTATAAGGATTCGCGCCGCTTGTTCAGACTAATAAAGGATTAAAGATGCTCGGTAATGAAGTCGTGATGATCTTTACCATTTTAATTGTAATTCTTTTGCATGCTTAATAACTCTATGTTCTTTAATTGGGCAAATATTTAATAAACGACAAAATTTATTAACGGTCTTTACCCTTAAAATAAAATTTGTACCTAGTTACCTAACATTTACTCCGAGTACCTATTTAAATTGAAAATTAAAAAATAAACCATTTTTTAATCAATAGATAGTCGTTCCTTTAATTAAATAAAAAACAATAGCGTCCTATAATCACGAGGATCATAAAAGTGATAAAGTCAACCGACAAACGTATCAATTACCAAATTGAATTAAGCGCTATAAAGCGCGCGGGCGCGCACGGCCACAATAAGCGATCGCAGCGCATCACATTAGCTACTGACAGCTCGCGTACGTGTGTATACCACGCTCGTTACGTTTACGTGACGCTCACACACAAAAACAAACTTACATACACCCACAAAACAACCTGAAATACCTCTTACACTCATAGCAATAAGACCTTTAATACCGTCATCAATAAACTTGTCACTCTATAGCTTGCGCCCACCACCACCGCACTGGGTACGCGGGTGGCGAAGTCCGGCAACGTCGCGCCCGAATTATTGTGACATTTATTTCATACAACTCGCAGA
Source organism: Drymonia ruficornis (assembly GCA_947859195.1). NCBI lineage: Eukaryota > Metazoa > Arthropoda > Insecta > Lepidoptera > Notodontidae > Drymonia > Drymonia ruficornis. The sequence goes on along the minus strand of OX401912.1, from coordinate 7,734,413 downwards.
ACGGAACCACTAGCGACATCTATCCGCGCACACGGAACTAAACACTCGGCGTTTAGAGAGGGACGGATGTACTTGACAATATCACTTTCACGGTCTCGTACTTAAAGCTAAACGGTTTGCTGTACTGTTTGTTTGTGTCTGTAAACAGCGGCCCGCCGAGGTGTATCGCGCATGAATGAAATGGATGACTGTGGGAACGAGACGGGACGCTGTAGTTTATTGTCGTTCGAGCGGGACGGCGTGGGAGCGCGAAGCGTGCAGAATACATCGTTTATCAGATTACATGCGAAGTATCGCGAGCGTGGCGATGTTTTGACACGCGATAATCACGAGATAATGCGGGCGATCTCGGCGGCGTTTAGGTTTATATTGGCTTTTTATAGCGGCGAGTCAGTAGTGGCGGGAAATATTAAGATGAATATTGGCGACCGGTGTCGAAATGACGCGCGATGTCAGTGACGCTGCACGCGACTTCCCGACTTGAATATGTCGGCCTATGGTGTATATTCAAATTAATACTTGGAATCTATATTTTACAAGATTATAGATAGATAGCCAATAGACGCAGAGTTAATTGCTATTGATATAATAGTAGGCTGATCATTAGATTTTTCAGCTGCAGAAATTAAACCGCCAAAAATGGACTTAACACACTTTACCTCTTTAAATTTAAAAAATCTGACGCAAACATCTCAAATTTTCAACCAAAAAGCCAACAAAATAAACCCGTCCAGTGTAAAACTAAGCAATTAGCTCGTCGAAAGTGCAAAGCTTTCGTAGAAAATCCGAAGCTTTCCAAACTCGGGGACCGGGGGCGGGTTGCCGCCTGAACGCAGTGGAAACTTGCTAACAGTTCAACTTGTCAAAATGGGAGGGGGCAAAATGCTCTGCTACTAATCAGACAACTAGCGCCATCTGTTGTCGAGTAGCGGAAGTACACGTTTTATTTTCTTTACTTTTTTTTTAAATATATTTTTGATGCTTTATTTAAAACTTTTCCCTTCTATTTCTTTTGTATAATTAATTATTATTTAACGCAATATAACACCATAGTTTTATGTTATTTAAATCGATTGTGTTTCCTAGGCAGTTGATGAAACGAAAGGTATCCCGAAATTTTATCCAAACAAACACCGTAATACGAACGTGTAGACATAAGATTCTAAACAGAAATAGTAGACAAGGTGTGTGCATTCTAAATTCCATGACCAATCGTTATTTCTGGAGTAGCGATGTTTATCTTATGGCGAACGGCTTTAGCGCCGTGTTATTTCAGTATCCGATTCGCTTTCTTTTATTTTGGTAATTTTATATGACCGCAGGTTTCCTAATCGATTTTCAATCGAATTAATGAACAGACAACACCCTGCTGTGTTGCAAATGAATTTTATATTTATTTGTAAAACAAAATAGCTTGTTAGTAATGTTTTGTAAATAACAGCTAATCTACGTTCCATATGGGCTTTCAATAATCTGAACTCGGCTAGAATCAAGAAACGATGATTTATTTAATAACATAGGTAGGTAGTGTTCATAATTTCACGATGTTACTGGTAACGCCATCTATGTAGATAGCAATGAACTAATAGGTTGTTTATAACAAAGGTAGGATTTTGGATTAGGTTAACTGAAACTAGTTTAAATGTTTAATTGAAAATAATAATCGGTTAATCGTTTCTTCCATCCCATTAATGAATGGATCTTTCATATCCATGTTATATTGTAGATAACAATACTAGGCTATATACCTACCTAGTATGGAGGCACTCTCTAATTATCGCATTGAAAACGTGTGCTTAGTGGTGTTCGATTATTATTATCATTGCAATCGTATCGTCACGTTCAGTTTGGGTAAATTCCTTTCTTGCCATGCGAAAAGAAGAATTGTTTTGACTTCCCAACGCAATACTGATATTAAGTAATGTATCGTCAACATTTTTGACACAAATGCTAGAAGAAGACGATTAAAAAAGTCGTCACAGAAAGCTTAAAGGGCATGGAGAAAACTTACTTCTAGCGTAGTTATTTCCTTATGTCCTTCTCTTATGATCCTTGTCTTATGATCTATAAGTTCCTTTGGCTCTTCTACACGTTTTTTTCTGTAATTAGGTCGATAAATGATTACTTTAATTGATCATTAAAGTAGGCCTTTATTTACATCTTCCTCTCATTCATTTCATTCAAATTGGTAGGTTTAAGGTGGGTTTTACTTTCTTCTTTTTGCACCCGCGAAATTGATCATTAAATAGTTGCATTTGTCTAAATCTAAATCCGGTTTAACCATCGTTACAATGATATTGTCATGGTTAGTTTTGTCGGCTCACACAGCTCGCCGCGTCGGCGTGAACGTAAATCTTCTGTTGATTTACGTTCAAACGCGCGGGTACTTTAATTTACAACTGGTCGGTTTTAGCCCACTTTCATACGTAATAAATACCAAGCAATTGAATAACATTGTGGGTGTCACTTTATTGTACGGCGAGGTGATTGTGCGCTGAGATAATATTATTATGGTCAATGTCAATGTTTAAATATTAAAATACACTGATATTACAAGTGATTCTGCGAAAGATATTCAAAACATTTTAATAGATTTAGAACAGATTTGGAGCCCTGCGAATCAGTAGGCTGAAGTGGCAGTGGGCGGGATACATAGTCCGAAGAACTGATGGTCGATGAGGCAGAAAGGTTCTTGAGTGGCGACCATGTATCGGAAGACACAGCGTGGGTAGGCGGGTGGACAGACGACCAAGTGAAGGTCGCTGAAAACCGCTGGATGCATGTAGAACAGGATCGATTATTGTGGAAAACATTTGGGGAGGCCTATGTCCAACAGTGGACGTCTTTTGGATGACATGATGATGATGATGATGATGATGATGATGATGGAGCATTCACTGTTAACCAACATTTCAAAAGTAAACCGCTGTGATTCTGATATATTGCCTCAAAAATCCAATTCATATTGAAGAGTCCCTGATATATTTGTAATAATATAATATAACGTCACGACTTTTATCCCCATTCGGGGGTAGTCAGAGGCTTGAGTGGCCATACACTACCACATTGTGGAGGTATTAAGTCCACTCAAAGCCCACGTTTCACCAGATAGTCAGAACCCAACGTGACAGGTGGTGAACCTTGTCGCCGTGTATACAGGAACTGACTATTACCCAATCCCGAGGGATAGGTAGGTTTCCTCACGATGTTTTTCCCTCACCGTAAGCGATCTGTAAATTATGCACATAGATGAAAATTCATCCATTGGTGCATGCCCAACCGGGGATCGAACCTGGGACCTTCTGATTGCCAGCCCAACGTGTTCGCCCCTAGACTACAGTCGCTCTTGCCTTTGGCCCTTGCCTTTTACGATATCCACGGGAAAAGTGAGTGATACTGTCACTTTTAAGTCAAGGAAGACCTTAGACTGTCTACATACTTAAGTATGTAGACAGTCTAAGGTCTTCCTTGACTTAAAGGACTTAAGTCTACTGACAGTATAAGGACTTAAGTCCTTATACTGTCAGTAGTCATTTGTTTTTATCTATTAATTCATCCCATCATCAGGTCGCGAGAGCTATGCCACTAGGTCAACGGGGTGTGCCACGGGTAAGTCAAGCTGGACAGCATGAAACCTTTATACATTATAATATTAAATTCTATACATAGTTCACTCAGAAAATTTTCCTTGTAAAGAACATTAAATGAAGGCTGTTGTTCATAGCTAGCTCAGTTTTGTAGTTATGCGATAGTCAGTGGCTGATATTGGGCTGGAGTTGGGCTAAGAGCTCTCTCATAGTCACTCATCCTACGAAACGCAGCTGTAAGAACTACTTTACGCCGATCTTTTGTGAGAGGGTTGTACTACCCCGGTCGAGCCAGCCCGTATATGAGCTGCAGTTGATTGGCTACAGCTTGGCTCTCAATATATCCTAGCAAATATAATGGAATGCGTAACATACATAACATTACGACATAAACCTCATGGCAAACATTGATTCTGCTATTAACTCCCACACCACTGTATTCCAAAAAACATTGAGTGAAGGAATTGAGGTGAAACCGTTGTAGCGCTGAATAGGCGCGTCCGCCGACCTAGATCGTCACTTCGTTAGTATTTTTCAATATTCCCAAGTGATTTATTATAGGCGTAAAATGTACCGGATGCGGATCGCGCAGACCGCATATTGGGAGTATGCGGCCGATGCTTGGGTGGTCTAACTATGGACCATTGTTTATGATACAACAGCGATACGTTTCCGATCGTTAATAGTTTTATTGCGAAAACCATATGCGTTGGAGATCCAAGTACCAGTAGAGTAGCAAAAGAAAATGAGGTCTGATGAACAGTTGAGTGGAAGATAACATTCTACGCTGTCATTTTGGACACAGTACTGTGACGTAATATCCTCGCTATATTTAACCTTATAAAGTTATAAATATTTAATCTACTGAAATATTCGCCCCGAAACGTTGTTTTCAGTGACCTCGCGCTCATATTTTTCGTTTACATTCCAAAATACGTTAACAGACACAACTTCGGGGGTCGGCGCGCAGTAGGGGAATTGAAAAATTGTAAAACACACCTCAGGCATTGTGGTGTGAATAAATTATAAGCGCGCACAAGTTTTCACCGACCAATGTTGCTCGAACCCTCTTGTCTGCTCGATCACTGTAGAAATCACTTCAGGCTGTGTGCTATCGTGAATTTACGTGAGGTCAGAATACGCTGGTCATTGAGCGACCCACTTACGCCTGGTAGTCTCGATATTGTTGTACCAGATCTCTAGTAGGTTAGCGGGACCCTGATTCTAGGATTATTAACTTAGCTTAATGGAAACACTACGTAAATGTAGCATAGATCTAGTTTGCGGTAGCTATGTTGTTTTTTCCTAGTTATTGATTACAGTTACTAACTGCAATGTTGTAGTGTGGAAAGTCTGTATTTATATAGAGGCAACAATTCTATTGAGATTATCAGATTTTGGCTATTGATCCATTTTCTAATTTTACTTTTTTGTGGGAAGTTGAAAAACAGCGAAATTTGTCGAAACACTGACAAAATTTTATTTCATCGTCATATCATGCCGAAAGACGTCCACTGCTGGATATTAGAATTTTCTTTATTGTTATCAAAAAAATATTAGGTGCATAATAATGTTTTTGCGCACCTATATCACCGGTCCAGATGAAATTAGATGAAGCACCGTGAAATGGGTCACGTTATCTAATCACATAAAAATACTGTCGTCACTGAGTACGTAAAAACATCCAGCCAGGGATTTGTAATCTTAACGAATTATACATGCGATAAAAATGGGACACGGGCCCAAATATCGATAAAAAAGAGATTCATGAAAAAATCGGGAGGATTACCGCAGGGCGTTTAAATGTAGGTAACTGAAAAAGAGCCCCTGAATTAAAATAATTACTACCTTCTATGCAAACTTACCTATCGTTTACCTTACTTTCAGACGCATTAATTCCATTTTTGCATGATTAGAGGCTGAAAGAGATGCATGAAATAGGCTGAATAAATAACTTTATATAACTTAGACTGAATAGATATCTGCTGTCGTCTATCTAAGTGACTCACACGTACCTACTTCAGTGGCTTCGGTTGACCTAGAAAAGAGAACTGGTAAGATCTTTACACCTGAAATCGTTACCTATTTCTTCATTTAATTTTCACCTAAAATTAGCTCGGAAAATTGCATGAAGCAGCATAATATGAACAAAAGATGAAATTGACAAAATAATTATAGGTACCTACCTATTTTCATTTTCTATACGGAAAGAAAGAAAATCTTCCAGGAAATGTGATAGGTTTTTTATAGGACTGAGGTGGCAAATAAGCGTACGGCCCGCCTGACTTTAAACAGTTACTGTAGCCTATAGATGCTTGCAATACCAAAGGCATTGCTCGCATATTATGTATATTTTAATAGGTAAGTAAGTACCTACTTGCTAATCCTCCAATCAACCGTAATATTTTAGTTGTCTTAATTTTTAGATTTCGGCATCGTTTAATGTGACACGAGGCTAGCACATAACAATTAAGTAACTACATAACGGTTATATTACAGTATCACCCTCGCGGGCCGGGCCCTTAAATAGGACAAACTTGGTGATCCCTTCGCCCTTCTGTCGCCCGCCGTCCCCGGAGTGGAATATCTAAGATGCCCATTTGTATGTAATATTTAACATAACGGCATCTTCACTTAGATATATCAAAACTCCATCCTGTAATGGTTTTTAGGTACTTACACGCAGTTATTTTCATGTTTTCGGTATTATTTTGAAAGTTTTCAGTCCATAATTCGTAGGTACCTGCTAAAATTACTTGAAAAATTTCGTTTTTTTATTTGCCTATACATTATTTTACGCACAAAATAAATATCATTTGTTTGTCTAACTTGCTATAGATAACTATTCTATTCATAAGATAGTAGCTACCTCTATTTACAGACATTTAATTTTTATAAAAGTGATTATTCACAACATTTTAACTAAAATTAAGTAATAAAAATAAACGCTAGTTTACTTGAAAATTACAAATTGATCAAATCAATCAAATGCATTCAATATAAATGTTCGTGAAACTAAAATTGTAAGCAACTGGTGTCAATTTAACTCTATGCGTAACGTAACGTTACGTTAGTTTATGCGTAACGTAAAAGTGAAGCGTGATTAGGTACACTAGGTATAACCCGTGTGTATAGCAAAACAAACCGTGTCGCATTAAACTTTCAAGGAGTTTACCAGCGTTACCTACGTGACAGCCGAAATTGGGTCCGAAATTACTCGACAGTAGAATTATGGCGTCTGTTACTAATATACGTTTATCCGGAAGTGGCCGGGCGGCGGAATTTGTAGCACAGCACATGCGGTGTTATTTATTTTTGTGCGATACCATCGGTTGTTGCCGCCACCCGTCAATAGATGGCGCTGTATACAACTATTGAATACCATATTATAATTATTAATTTAATTTGAATCATAGTTTTTTTTTATATTTACGGCACAGTCGGCACAGTCGCCATGTCCTAGGTAACTTTTCCAAAATAAACTGAGCTGTCTTCATTACTGGAAAACACTAGAAAGATCCGTTTATGTTGGAAATGTTAAGTAAGATGTGCAGGCGACCATACATAAAAAATACTGCTACAATGCTTATTGTAATGATATAGTAACTATTATGTATTTAAACTCCAATAATGATGAAAGGGATAATTTATTTAGTTGACATTCAGACTAAATAATAGTTAGACATTACAATTACATAGAAATGTAGAGTGCTAAATAACATTTACAATAATTTTGCCATCTGGCATTGACTCTACATGTAGAGTTTACATTAACATCAATGACGGACACTCGTTTTTCTGAATATTGTGACGTCACAAAACATCTAATTTTCTCAAAGGACACCCAAAAGTAATCCAAAGAAAAACCGTTTCGTCCTATCTTACATTCTCATCCAGATCTTGACCCTACCTACTGTTGATACACAAACTAAACCTAGCTTAACAAATCCTATTGGCAAACTCATCCAATGTCACAATACCTCTAGACAGTCGAAAGTACTTAGTTAACTCACCTAAGGACAACCTAACAAAGAAAAATAAACTACTTATTTCATTCATCTACTTTTTCATACTCATTCTACCTACGATCGGTTTTACGTATGTTTCACGCTCTACGCTAACGTTAGCGTAGTTTGTATGGCATATTTGTATGGGAAATTGTACGACGTCCCTATCGGCCATGCGATGTACGAACGACAATATTTGCAACATACAACTTCGCCATACTACAGATAACCTAATAGTTAGCATACAAATAAGCAACGGGCGGCGAATGTACATATAAACAGTAGAGCTACCAATATTGGACCAAAAATATCGCCAACGACTAGTTAAGGTAAAGAAGGGAGCTTCGGTTATTTATAGGGCACTTAACCTCTTTGTTTATGACAAGAGCTAATTCGGTATTGAGACAACGCGGTCGGTATTCGGTTGTAAAACAAACATTGTGTCTAAACGTACCTTCGTACGGGAGGAAATTTTAATTATTTTTATGTTAATGTAACAAACACTGGATACCGGAACTGTTTGGGATTTGTCTGTTTATTTGATGGATGCAGAAGAACGTTCGAAGATAAGTTTTGTCGGACAAAAATTAACAAGTATTCCTATTTCTGTTTCTTTTATAATTACTTAGCATTAAAATTTCACAAAAGAACATTCTAAAGTTTCTGCTCTTGGGATATTCTAGCTTCTACTTATCTGACAGGCATTGAGCTAGTATTACTATGTAATAGAGCGGACGCCACACATCACTATGCTTTCCCATTCAATTGCGGCGCCGGCGCTTTCCCCGTACTGCACTCAGTTATTTTACTTATTCCCTCTCATCCGTCCGCGCTCCCTGCGTGTGGCGCATAACGTTTGTTTTACTTAGTGCCTCTAATACATAGTAGCTCAATGCTGGCTGGTTCTTGCGCATTATAACTGATGTCATCTGAATTTTAACGTCACACTTCTCTGACGTATCCTTAATGAATGACGTCATCCAATAACTTTTCAGATAACATTCTGCGAAGTAACATTATCACGGGAAGTAGCTAAAATAATAAGCGCAGTGATACCATACCGCCCACTTGCACAAGCCGGCTGCTTTGGGAATAAATACTGTTATGAAACGGCTGGATGCCCGCTGACGTCATCCGCATAATCAACAGGTCTGCGTCAGGGAGACTTTTCCTGAAGACATGTCTGATATCAGCCTTATTAATGTTTGGTACTAAGTTGTTCCAATTCTGTAAGTTACTTCAGAATTTCAAGGTAACAATATTTTAATTAAAACTTTTAGACCAGATTCAGTCATGAAAGTTATGATTTCATGTGAGATGTAAATGCTATTTATGGCTACCGTCATTTTATATAAATAGAACACTGAATTTGCCATTGAGGGCAAATACAAAGAAACTGTATTCTTGAATCCATTTAGATCCAAATCGTAATCGTATAGACTATAATTATTAAAGTGGGCCAAAGTCAAATGTCATACTTCATAAGCTTACGGCTTACTCATCCTCACTTTTCAAATCAATTAACCATTAGAACAATGTATACAAACAAGTCAGGGAAGAAATAGACACGGTGACGTCAGCGGCGGCGGTAGCTCCGCGCCCGACGCACACCCTCGCGTCATCTCTATTCGTAGACTGAGGATACTCAGGACTTGGTTTGTGTATATCATGAGGGACAGAAGATATTATTATTTTAGATTTTTTATTTATTTTATTTAACTACATATAGGTATTTGCTTAACTGTTATCGTTCCATAGGCAACACGTGCCTTCGCTATGCAAAACGTTATCGCATAAAAGACTCCTACAAAAAACTATCTACAAACATAGCTATCGCTGCCTATATATTTTGTGTGCAGTGATTAATTTCAGGTCTACAATTGAGTCGCAATCACAGGTACCAAAAACGAGTATCCAAATTGGCCCTTCTAACTATCTGAAAACAAATTTTCTTGCAGTTGCTATAAAAAATATAAGTAAGATCACATTCACTATGCTTTTAAATAAAATTGATAATAATATAATACGTTTGGGCGAATAAAATAGTCGAACCTTCCTATTATGATTCCAGCGTACTCACTGTACGCGCTATGTCAAGTCTATAATTTCTTCGTCGATGTTTCTAATCGAAAATACCGTTCAGTAACTACCGTTCTTTATTTATATCCCCGTCAGTGTCTGGAAATGTATGGAGCGGGGAAAATTACTGATTGTATATAGTCAGATACGTATCAACATGTAATTTTTATGTCGTGTTTCTGGAAAGATTTTACATGAATTCGACGTTGTATTGTTTGTATGAACAAAAACTGTAGCGCTACCATGAATCTTCTTCCTATAGTATAGTACGTTTTTTATACTTGTCCTATTTGGTAAGCAAAGATGGCGTCCAGTGGGGCGATTGAGTAACTTTTTGTCAATGTTTCAATTGGTTTCGTATATAATTGACACAGGATGAACGAAACCAATTGAAACATTGACAAAAAAGTTACGCAATCGCCCCGCTGGACGCCATCTTTGCTTACCAAATAGGACAAGTATAAAAAACGTACTATACGTATCAACATGTTATTTTTATGTCGTGTTTCTGGATAGATTTTGGATGAATTCGACGTTGTATTGTGTGTATGGACAAAATCTGTAGCTCTACCAATCTTCTTCCTATAGAAGTTGCAGCCACTCACTTAGCGTAACGTAGCTGTAATAGCTACATTATTGTGGTAGGTACATCATCTTTAGCATTCACTTAAGCGCCATGCTAAATATCGTGCGCTATTAAATTAAGACGTTATAATAAAGTAAACGCAAAACATATTTCAATTACTTACTCGTCTTTATTTACCGATAGAGCAATTTGCTGTCGGTAAGTCGCGTCTATGTATGCAAATCGTCTGTTTATACCATATTCGTAACAGGGGTGGGCTTTTATAACAATTAAAATATGCAAATGGGAAATATTACCCACTACTTTTCATTCCGGTTCGATGGAGTAGGAATCAATGGGGATGCAAAACAGCGCTCCCCTGCTATGATGACGGAGTCAAAAATATAGAGCTCGTCGGGGGCGCGACCGGCGAACACAATGTTTGTTTACATTAACACTTGCAGTTTTACAAGTGTATATAATGCAATTTTTGTTTTTTTTTTGAATATATTTTTTATTCAATTGAAATGTTGATAATGCAATCGTAACAATAATTAATCCGAGATTATAATTTCATTCTATGTCCAATACTCATCCAAATGCAAATATAGCATTTCAAATCCACCTTAAGCGTCAACGAAAACCAACAGATCAACACATCTTGTTTTTATTAATCATAAAGGTTATTAATCACAATAGCGGTGTCGTTGACCGGACCGGACCGAAGTAACCGTGTCACAGAATGAAGTCGCTCGGGCCAGTGGGCAGGGTACGTAGACAACTACTAAACGCCCAAATTACACAGATTGCGAACCGTTGGGCTCACGGAATAAGGAATAACTGGAAATGGCAAATAGGTAGGTCACGCGGCTACGCGCACTAGTGTGTTCAACACACAGAGTAATGACTAAAGAAAGAGGTGCCCTTATTAGATATTTGTATGAAACAAAACGTGGTCATTGTTTTTTCATTTTACTATTTACTGGTAAATAGTTGAACTACTCGCTTCGTTTTATGTCGATGTTAGTACTAGGCCGACCACTCGACCGACTTGCTTAGGGCCAGTCCCCTTAGTAACTGGTCCATGGGTCAACACCACATTAGTGTGTTGTACTAAACTAAACATGTACCTTACAATTAAATGTTTACTATACTTACAATCAAACACATTTCGGCATTTATAACATATGCAGAAGTGTGTTTAATTGTAAGTTTGACAGACCATCATGCACAACGACTGAATGGTTTTTTGTCAAATTTGATACGAATAATTAATAATCCCTTCTTGTTCCATGTGAGTAGAAAGCGTGAAGCGACACGATTTTGATTATTTGATTGTCAATCCATTCTATTTGGTTTTCTGTGATCGGGCCTGTGTTGCCTGCCATGTAAATTAATAATATGTAAATTTCCACGCCCGCCCAACACTGGCGGCGGGGGCTAAGCCTCCGTTTACACGCCACTCCTGTACGATATGGCGTATAGATTAATTTGAGTTCGCTTTGCCTTTTTAATTGAGTTTAGGTAAACATCCTAGTACATCCTGACTGTTGAGGTAGTAGCAAATTCTGATTTAAGACTCCACAGGCAGCTAACGAGGCATGTTTGAAAGCTATCTCCTCCTAGACGGGTGGAGTAAAAAATTTGAAAAAAATATCACCGTATATATTGAACCCTCGTCTTTAAAAAATAAGCACGAAAAAAGTGATAAATGCTCTTTTACTATGTGAAAAAAAAATCCAAAGTGTAGCAATCTTCAAATTTAAATTTCTATCTTCTTCCAAACGGCTCGGAATTTCTAAATATTTTTTGCACCAAAAGATGAAGAAAGATAATACCTAAAAAAATTAAGATCGATTTTGGTGATGCAATAGTTTTTCACGTCACAATTACAGATTTTCCAAATATTCGCCAACAAAGTGGGCGGAGACGGTGCGGGGGCGACGGGCGGCAGTGATGCGCTGACCGTTGGACGGGGAGGTTGTGCCAGTTTTCCCGCGCTCCAGTCGCTTCAATTATCGTCTATAGCTTTTTTGTAAATAAATACATAAAAATATTGCATTGATGTATACGCCTTTGTACCTAAGAAGTTTTGACAAGGAATGGTAATTTACAAAATTTTTTTTTTGTTTAGATAAATAATCATATAAAAATAAAACAAATTAAAATAAAAAATAATAAAAACTAAGAATAAAATAATAATAATAATAAAATAACTATAATAAAACTAAAAAATCGAAAATATAGATATAGGATTCGAACCTGCGCTCCTTATAGCATTCACCCAGCCAGATCAATTCACTTACGAGCTAACAAGACATTGAAATTGAAAGCGAAATTATGAACTATATACTTCGTTATCATGGAATCCTGGACATTTTTTCATTGAATGTGATTTGAATTTGGAATCTTTTTCACGAAGACGACTGGCCCTTGCTTGTGTTCGACATGTACAAACACATTGTGACAGTGTGCGTTTGCAGTCGCCTTCATGCCTTCGCCTACATTTAGAATAACATGAAAAAAATATTGATTTCGAAAATATAAAGATTAGGATTTGAACTTATGCCTTGACGAACTTATACATTGACTTACTCAGCTAATTTCATGTTGGGGAACATAGCGAAATTATGAACTACATACTTCGTCGTCCATTGACAATTGACGCCCGCTTGGTGAAGTGGTTTGAACGTAGGCTGTTCGGCTCACTGCATGCGATGGCTGCGAGTTCAATTCCCGCTAAATGAAAATTTTGGAAACGGCCTTATGCGTAATTTTGTCTGGATCCTGGTATTACGGGGATCGCTTCCAGTCCATTACGGTACCCATAGTACAAGGGTTGCTTAGGTTGGGACCATTCATTCGCGTCTCATGTAATTCTCTCTGTATTATCACAGAATAACTATCTACATATACAGTAAGGGCGAGGTCCCATTACCATTCTTGACTATACTTAAAAGTGCACGACTATTTTCTCAACAATTGTTGACCACTCTTGACTATTTTGACCACTCTTGACTATTTTGACCATTATTGTCTATTTTGACCATTATTTACTATATTGACCATTATTGACTATTTTTGACCATTGTTGAGTATTTTTAGTCTTTGTTGAGTATTTTTGACCATTGTTGAGTATTCTTAGCCTTTGTTGACAATTTTTGACCATTGTTGACTATTTTGACCATTGTTGACTATTTTTGACCATTGTTGACAATTGTTGACTGTTTTTTACCATTGTTGACTAAGTTTGACCATTGTGACCAATTTTGACTATTTTTAACCTTTGTTGACTATTTTTTACCATTGTCGACTATTTTGACCATTTTTGACTATTTTAGACCATTTTTGACAAATTTTGACCATTGTTGACTATTTTTTACCATTGTTGACTATTTTTTACCATTGTCGACTATTTTGACCATTGTTGACCATTGTTGACTATTTTAGACCATTTTTGACTAATTTAGACCATTTTTGACCGTTGTTGACAATTTTTGACCATTGTTGACTATTTTCACCATCAACCGTCAACAATGGTCAAAATGGTCAACAGAAGTCAACAATTGTCAAAATTAGTCAACAATGGTAAAAAATAATCAAAAATAGTCAACAATGGTCAAAATTGGTCAACAATGGTCAAAATAGTCGACAATGGTAAAAAATAGTCAACAATGCTCAAAAATGGTCAAAAATAATCAACAATGGTCAAAATTGGTCACAATGGTCAAACATAGTCAACAATGGTAAAAAACAGTCAACTATTGTCAAAAATAGTCAAAAATGGTCAACAATTGTCCACAATGGTCAAAATTATCAACAATGGTCAAAATTGGTCACAATGGGCAAAAATAGTCAATAATGGTCAATAGTGGTCAACAATCGTTGAGAATAGTCAACAATGGTCATATAGTCAACAACGGTCAAAAAAAGTCAACAATGGTCAAAAACTGTCAACAATGGTCAAAAACAGTCAACAATGGTCAAAAATAGTCAATAATGGTCAATAATGGTCAATAGTGGTCAACAATAGTTGAGAATAGTCAACAATGGTCATATAGTCAACAATGGTCAAAAACTGTCAACAATGGTCAAAAATAGTCAATAATGGTCAATAATGGTCAATAATGGTCAATAATGGTCAATAGTGGTCAACAATAGTTGAGAATAGTCAACAATGGTCATATAGTCAACAATGGTAAAAAAGTCAACAATTGTCAAACATTTTCAACAATGGTCAAAAACTGTCAACAACGGTCAAAAATAGTCAACAATGGTCAAAATTAGTAAAAACTGGTCTAAAATAGTCAAATAGGGTCCAGAATAGTCAGGATAGTCAAAAATAGACAAAAATAGTCAAGAATAAACATTTGCCATTTGGGCTCGGACTCCGAGCCCATTTGGGCTCGGAGTTCTATTGGAGCTCCGTTGTTGTAAGCTTTCTAAGTAGTATAAGAAGTCTTAGTCTAGTAAGTATAAAAAAAAGAAAGAAAGAGTCGCCTTATAGCTGACTATTCCTGGATAGCCTATTGTATTTCTGACTTTTTTGACTATCCTGACTTTTCATGACTGTAATTGACTGTTCTTGACTTTTCATGACTATTCTTGACTGTAATTGACCGTTCTTGACTTTCATGTTTATTCTTGACTATTCTTGACTATTCTTGACTATCCTTGACTATCCTTGACTATCCTTGACTATCCTTGACTATCCTTGACTATCCTTGACTATCCTTGACTATCCTTGACTATCCTTGACTATTCTTGACTTTTTTGACTATTCTTGTCTATTTTTGACCATTTTTGACCATTGTTGACTAATTTTGACCATTGTTGACTTCTGTTGATCGTTTTGACCATTGTTGACGGTTGATGGTGAAAATAGTCAACAATGGTCAACAATGGTCAAAATTAGTCAACATTAGTCAAAAATGGTCAAAAATAGTCAAAAATGGTCAAAATAAGTCAACAATGGTCAAAATAGTCGACAATGGTAGAAAATAGGCAACAATTGTCAAAAATAGTCAAAATAGTCAATAATGGTCAATAGTGGTCAACAATAGTTGAGAACAGTCAACAATGGTCAAAATAGTCAATAATGGTCAAAAAAGTCAACAATGGTAAAAAATTATCAACAATGGTCAAAAATAGTCAACAATGGTCAAAAATAGTCAATAATGGTCAAAAATAGTCAACAAAGACTAAAAATACTCAACAATGGTCAACAATGGTCAACAATAGTCAACAAAGACTAAAAATACTCAACAATGGTCAAAAATAGTAAATAATGGTCAAAATAGTAAATAATGGTCAAAATAGACAATAATGGTCAAAATAGTCAAGAGTGGTCATTAGTGGTCAACAATTGTTGAGAAAATAGTCTTGCACTTTCAAGTACAGTCAAGAATGGTAATGGGGCCTCGCCCTTACTGTATATACATATAGTTATTCTGTGTCAATACAGAGAGAATTACATGAGACGCGAATGAATGGTACCAACCTTAGCAACGCTTGAACTATGGGTACCGTAATGGACTGGAGACGATCCCCGTAATACCAGGATCGAGACAAATTACGCATACGGCCGTTTCCAAAATTTTCATTTGGCGGGAATCGAACTCGCAACCATCGCATGCAGTGAGCCGAACAGCCTACGTTCAAAAATAGACAAAAAAGACCAAAATGACAGAAAATGATGGAAAAATGAAAAATTACAACATTTCAGATATGACAAGAAATGTCAAAAATTACAGAAAATTGCAAAACTCACAGAAAATGACAAAAATGCCAGAAAATGCCAGGAAATAACAAATATGACAAAATGACAGAAAAAGCCAGGAAATGACAAATATGACAGGAAATGACAGAAAATGAAAGTAAATGACAGAAAATCACACGAAATGCCAATAAATGACAAGAAACGACAAGAAAAGATACACAAGACCAGGAAAACAAAGAAAAAAGACAAATACAAAAATGTTACAAAGACAGGAGAAGACAGTACCTAGAAGACTCAAGAGAAATAGTCTGAAATAAGTAGGTATTCCTTTAAATATTATAATGTGTGCCAACCCTTACACAAGTAGTCGTCGCACTAACTCAAGACGGTGGCGGCATGTTCACAAACATCAAAGGCGATGGCCGACTGTACTGTATTGTATATTATATACTATATTTATAGTGTGGTATTGTCAAGATGTCAAACTTCAAAATAAAAAATATTTGAAAATATCACATTCGGAAAAACGCTATTTATAATGTAAACAATCGTTAGTAGGCCAAATAAATAAACAAAAATAAGTAAATAAATAAATAAACATTAAAAAAATATTATGCTGTTGTGGGCTCGAATCGTATCGTAAATTGCTCCGTCAGTTTTCTTTCCTACGTTTTTGATAGTTTTTCGTTTGTGATCTATTTTATTTAGAGTTTATGAATAAATAAATAAATTATTCGATTTAATAAAAATATAGGTAGGTATATAAAAGTAAAATAAAAAGATAATGCCTACAATAAAATTTGAAAACATAAAAAAAGTAAATATTTATAGGATTTGATCCAGCGTCATCGTCATCGTCGTTTAGGATGACTTGTCCACTGAGCTATTTAGGATTTGCATTATAGAGCGAAATTATCAACTTATTTGTAGATCTACGACGTTGTGGTAGCTCGGCTTGTTTTGAAATAAGAATACAAGCGACGCAATAACCGCGCTGTCAGAGGCTCTTGTCGGGAGCCCGCCGCTGGCGCGGGGAGCACACCCCCGGCGATGCGTTAGCTCCGCCCATTCAGCCAAAATTTCCAGATTATATCCCCACCTTAATAAATCTTTGGCCGAGATTGCAAATATGTTTTTGGTTTTCTGTACGGGTAATGTTAAGGCACAGCTTGATGTAACGGATACCTTAGTGGAGGCGGAGGCGGACGTGGATGCGGAGGCGGAGGTGGACGTGGATGCGGAGGTGCAGAACTTCACCTCCCCGTAAACAGAGGTTACGGGGGCGGAGGCAAACCTTACACAAACTACCAAAATAACTCCGCAAAAATCTTGCGGAAGCGAATGTGGATGCGGAACTTCCGCTTTGCAGAGGCGATAGCGAGGTTACAACCCTACTAAATACCTATAAAATCATAGAAATGTAGGTATAACCTTCTCACGGTGAAATCCGATAGAAAAAAGCGAATACAAGCGTTTTATTCGCTAAAACGTCTATAAAACTTCGGCAAAGTTCCAAAACTAGATGTTTATTTGAATAATCGTTTAATCTAAACTCTGTAGGTGACTGCGTGACGCGGGCCCCGGGGCGATCAATTACTGCGAATCAACTGCGAATCAACTTTCATGTGCCACCCCTAGCGTCGTTATTGCGCACTTGGACGAGAACCGAAGCACTCGCCCTACGTATGTCGTATTTGCTATGAAGATACATACATTGTAAATAATTATGGAAACCGTGATAATAGAGAAATGACCAGATTTTACATGGTAAATATATTTATGGTAGAGTTCCATCTTACAGCAGCACATTATACTTGAGCTACTATGTGTTAGAGCAAATACCGCATATAACTAAGCTGTCATCTTCAATTGCGGCGCTATCATCGCACTTCACTTATTAATTTTACTGATACTCACCCGCCCACGCACTTCCTACCTGCGTATGGCGCGTGACATTTGTTTGACTTAGCGCCTCTAGTTCGTAGTACAAAGTAACTCTATGACAGTAGTGTGGAGAATAAGTAATTAAATACCTTTTTCCATTCTTCTCTTCCTCAAGGTGGACCAATAATCTCAAGGGGCCCGGGAAACCAGTGCGCCTGGGTGGTAAAAGACCATGATGAGGAGTTTTTGGGGTAGGCCTTCGGTGGCCTGCCACTAAAGACTTATAATCATCATCATCATCATCATCATTTCAGCTGAAAGCCGTCCACTGCTGGACATAGGCTTCCCCAAGGTTCGCCACAATGACCGGTGTTGCACTGCCCGCATCCAGTGTATTCCCGCGACCTTCACCAGGTCGTCGGTCCACCTTGTGCCAATAGGTGCAAAGAAATATATGTTCAACAAAGACAAAATTAAATGAACACAAGAAAACATAATGTAGGATTAACCGAACAAATTCTATAAACAAGCCGGGGCCCGTTCCAATTTGGCAGGAGACAACGCTTAATTACACTCGCCTGATACCGACAGGAAAGGGTAAGCAGTTATTATAAATAATTTACTAAATAGAACGCCCATACCGGGGACCCCGCGATGATTAAACGAGCTATGTATTAAATAAGCACTTGAATATTTGATGTATACTGCCTCCTGCTCCGCCACCTGCCTCCTGCTGCTAGTCTAACCCACAGCAGCACTCATAATCTCTGTGGACATCGTAAGGAAGTTCACTGACGGCGACTTTTTGCAGCGATACAGTCGCGCGTTTGCATCTGTATCTGCGACTGCATCGCTACTTTTCGCAGTTCGTCACATATGATAAAATCAAACTCAATATTTTTTTATTCATGTAAGCTATAAGTAGCGTTTATAAATCGTCAAAAAAACTATATTCTAACGTTACCACACACAGCCCGTGATGTGGCGGTTGGGCTTCAGGCTCTCACACTCATCGTACGAAACGCAGCAGTAATAGCTACTTACGCTGATCTTCTGTGAGAGGGTGGTACTACCCCAGTCGAGCCAGCCTGTGAGTAGCAGTCTATTGGCTACAGCTAAGCTCTACCACCGCTGTTTTCCCGCTAATTAAAAAAGTCTAGTTATGCAACATTTTTACAAACTTTTTCATAACAATCGCTCCAGATGACTTTCCTTAGTTTTTACCGCTACTATTTGAAACAACTTAAACTATAAATAAATACGCGAGTACTCTATGAATAAGCTGCATAGTCATTCTCTACAAATCCCTCCCCCCCCCCCCGCTTCTATTTTCCACCCGACACTCACCGAGCGCAATACTGCAACAATGGAAGTATTTTTAAGATGTGTCGGGCATATTCCTAAATTGATCCGAGGTCAGTACTCGGAGGGTTCAAACTCAATATGTCTGGGGTAGCGACCACGTGTCGAAGGGGCATAATCCGATGGAAAAATATAGTGCGTCGTGCGTCGAACTAAATTGAAAAAGTGCGAATAAAGAACCCATAATCTGGAGGCCCTTGATAGACGGACCAATGAGTAATATACAGATATGTGATATAGTATTACAGATATGTGATTAAATTAGAAGAAAAAGCGATACAAACATGAGTTTACCGTTGATAGTTGATCATAGAGTAAATACTAAAGAAAGAGGTGTTCTTAGTAGATATCTCTATGAAACAACGCGTGGAAATTTGCGCGGGATTGCGTGGGTGGTGGGGGTTATGAAATGCGTGGCATCTATCTACCGATAAATAGCAGAACTACTCGCTTCATTTTATGTCGATGTTAGTACGTAGTTAAACGTTTTGTACTAGATGTCACTAAGTGTAGGATGATGAAAAATGACGTACAAAGGGACGCCATCTAGTGTCGAATATAATTATATTTGGGATGCGAACGTTGGCAAGACGTCTGCACAGGACGTACGCCAACAGTACACTGACTTAAGCCACGCCTACTGTGATGACGTCAGCGGCCGAGTTGTGCGATGTCTAAGCAACGCGGCGCCGAGTTGCTTAGACCCAGTTCTTTTTTAGTATTAGGTTCATGTTGTTGATCTGTCAATGTCACTTTTGAGATGAGTCGCTTGATTTCCATGTCAGAGTGTGCCCATAGGTGCGTAATAGGTACTACTTGTTGATAAGTGTTTCATTAAACTTTTTATCAAACTTCCGTCCATATCTAAATATATTATTACTATCAATTTTATTTATCTACATAATAGTTAGTATCTAATCTGTTCGAATTGAAATATTATGTTGTATCACTGATGTAAATTAACTGGAAATGACTGAGTATGTACTAAAAAGGAAATGTTAGAGAAAAACCACCGCTTGGCGCAGTGGTTTGAGCGTTGCCGCTCGGCTCACTCCATCGGGTGGTTGCGGGTTAGATTCCCGCCCGAGACATGTTTCTGAAACGGCCTTTTCGTAATGTGTCCTGGTCTGAGTGTCACTAGGATCGCCCACAGTCCATTGTATGGTAGCCATAGTACAAGCGTTGCTTAGTTTGGGACCATAGAATTAGTGTGTGTCTGGCGATATTTATTTATTTATTAACATTAATTACCAACAACAAACAAAGGATCGAAGATAAAATAAAACCTACGACCTGAAATTATAAAGGAACAAAATATTTTATGGATGGGAAGCCGTAGAAGGACTTTCTGGATTTAAACGAGCGCGTCAGATTAAGATACGGGAGATAGCTTACATATTGATAAGAACCTCAAAAAATTATGAGCCCTTAATATTGGTGGGTTCGCTCAGGGGAACCAAAAAAAAAATAGACCATCTTAAAATACTCGAACTCGTCAGATTAAGATAAGGGGGATTCATTACTAGCTAAGAAGTGTCAAAAGTGTCAATTTTGCTAATTTGATCGTCAGTCTAAGAAATGGGAGCATCTGGAAGTTTCACTTTTTCACCACCTCAGTTTTTTTTTTTTTAATATAGGACTGCGGTGGCTAAAAAGCCTACGGCCCGCCTGATTTTAAGCAGTTACCGTAGCCTATAGATGCTTACAAAATCTGGCGCGCTCGAGTAATTTTTTTTTTAATTTTTCATGTTGGAGCATGTAAAGTATTGGGCCCAAGTAAAACTAGAGTATTAGAATTCTTTAAAATAAAATATATTTTATAAACCGTACAGGAAAATTATTTAATTCAAGTGACATAATTCTTCTTTTTCTATAGGTATGTCAGTTGCCTAGTCTTTGACAAATATCAAAGGAGAACTTATAAAATTTATAATCCAATACTTCCCCTTAAATTTTATAATCAACACTTCCCCTTAAATTTTATAATCTACACTCCCCCTTAAATTTAACAACTTAAACTCTCCTGCATTTCTTATTTAAGTTTCACAACCTACTATAAGCAAAGTAAATAAATTAATGCTCTTTCAAAACATTAGATCTATTGCTAACAAACTTACCAACTGGTAAAGATTTAGTAAGGAAGTCGGCAAGCTGAGAAGAACTTTTCACATATTCAATACAAATTACATTTTGCTCCACCTTCTCCCTTATAAAGTTGTATTTAACGTCTATATGTTTAGACCTTCTATGAAACACAGGATTACGAATGTGTTTAATAGTACTCTGATTATCAATGTATAAGGTGATTGGTTCCTGTGGTTCCTCAACATCTATCAGTAGTTGTCTCAGCCAGAGTAATTCTTTCGCTGCTTCAGCAGCCGCCACATACTCAGACTCAGTAGTGGATAAAGTTACAGTATCCTGTTTTCTACTAGCCCAAGTTATTGGCCCTCCATTCATCATAAATACATAACCAGTATTCGACTTCCTTGAATCTAAATCTGTTGCAAAATCAGAATCAGAGAAACCAATTAACTTACTGTCACATTGATAGAAAATACCTATATCCTTTGTATTAATCAAATAACGGATAATTCTTTTGACAGCATTCACATGATCCTGACCTGGATTACTAATGTATCTACTTACTACATTTACTGAGTAGGCTATATCAGGCCTCGATACATTCGACAAATATAATAATGCACCTATTACCTCTCTATAAGGAAAATTAATATTAATTCCATTGTTTCTGTTCTTAGTCAAGATTACATTATTATCTGTAGGTGTCTTACATGGGTTTGCATTTATCATGTTAAATCTCTCTATTACTTGCTCTATATAATGCTTCTGATGTATAAAAATTGAATTATCAGACTTAATAACTTGCATACCAATAAAAGAATTGAACTCTAGTACCTTCATCTTAAATGTTTTCTGAAGATCGTTAATAATAATTGTCAATATTTCTTCACTCTTTGAAAACAATAGGGCGTCATCCACATACAATAATAATATTACTTTATAATTATTAAAATGGCCAACAAATATGCAATTATCTGATTGAGAAATCTTAAACCCATAAGCAGTCAAAAATGAAGAAAACTGCCTATTCCAACATCTTGACGCCTGCTTTAAACCATACAAAGACATTGTTCAACTTACATATTTTCTTTGGCTCTCCTTCAACTCCATCAGGTACCTCCATATAGATATCTTCATCTAACTCGCCATAAAGGAAAGCAGTCTTGACATCAAACTGCTTGACTTCATAGTTTTCTCTCGCTGATAAACTTAATAAAATTCTGATTGAATCATACCTTACTGTGGGTGAGAACGTTTCCTTATAATCAATATCTTTTATCTGTTTAAATCCTTTTGCACAGAGGCGGGCTTTATACCTGTCAATACTTCCATCTTTGTTTCTCTTTATGCAGAATACCCACTTGGATTCAATAGTATTCTGACCGTCGCGATCTACAAACTTCCAAGTTTTATTCTCTTCATGTGATTCTAGCTCATCTCGGACGGCTTCTATCCATTTATCTTTTTCTTTACAATTTATAGCCTCATCATATGTAGATGGTGTATCAAACTCAGTTAAGTTCACTTCATTACGCGTTCTTCTTGGCCTTAAATTCATATGGCGCTCTTCATCAACACTCACAACCAATTGAGAAGGTTCATATGTCTCATCATCATCATCTCCACAAGTTCTTAAGCTATCATCGCTTGTATCTTCCTCCAAGTTTGATGATCTATCTGAAGAATCAACTACATGTGTTATTCCTGTAGACGGTTGTAGTATCTCTTGTGACAGTTCCTGTTCACCAAATATTGAGATATGATTAGCATTTTTCTTCACAACAGGTGTATCACATTCGTTAAAATCTACATTCCTAGATATCGTTATTTTCTTTGTCTCAACATCATACATCCTGTAGTTTTCATTGTCATAGCCTACTAGCATCATTCTCTTATTTTTCTTGTCTAATTTCTTTCTTTTCTCGTTAGGAACATACACATATCCTTCAGAACCAAATACTTTTATATGTTTTAGACATGGTTTGTAACCATTCCATAGTTCATATGGAGATACATCCTTAGTCTGACTTGATGAAGTTCTATTTAGTAGATAAACCGAACAATTTACCGCTTCTGCCCATAAATCTAATGGAACATCGCGTGCATACAACATAGATCTGACACTTTCCATAATGGTCCGCATTTCTCTTTCCGCGCGACCATTCTGTTCCGGAGTATAAGGTGCGGTGCACTCATGCACTATACCCTGTTTCTCAAGGTAAGCTTTAAATTCATGGTTCACATACTCACGCCCATTATCCGTGTGCAGTATTCTGACTCCATGCTCAAATTTATTTTTCACAATCTGTACATACTTCTTAAAACATTCTAGCACATCACTCTTGTTCTTAATTATATCAATATGCCTGTAGCTTGTTGCACCATCTTTAAACAAAACAAAATATCTTGCACCCGATATAGATGTGTGTTCAAGAGGACCACACACATCACTATATACCATGTCCCCGGGCTCAGTTGGTCCTCTCTGGGATTTCTGGAAAGGTAATCGGCTTTGTTTACCATACTGACATGCCTCACATATGAAATTATCATTATATGCAGTAACTGTTACTGGTAAAGCACCATTCTTGCTCATATTTCTTATTTCTTTTACATTTAAATGTCCCAAACGTTCGTGCCATAACTTTAAATCCGTCTGTACTAAATTACAGTTTATTTGCACAATTGCTTTAAAATTCAACTCATACAGATTATTTTCTTTCAAGTTTGCAGACATCACCACATGATCATCTTTCAGTATGAGTGCATTTCTGTTCTTCTTTACAATAACGTAACCTTTTCTGGTTGCTGCACCTTCAGAGAATAGGTTTCTGCGGAGTCCAGGCACGTATAAAACATCAGTCAGAATGCTCTGCTCCCACTGTCCATTAACAGTTTTATTTATCATTATACTGCCTTTACCAGACACTTTAATCTCATTTTTATTTCCCAGTCTCACGGTTCTATCACTGTTGGTATCATGATATTCTTGTAATTCATTAAAAAATTCATGTCTGTACGACATGTGTACAGATGCTCCGCTGTCAAGAATCCATACATCATCATCAACTTCAGATTGTAAACATTGTTCAACGCTAAAAGCTAGGGTTTTCTGCTCTTGGTCTTTCTTACCAGATTTCTTTGGAGCTCGGCACTCCCTTGCGAAATGACCCCTCTTGTTGCAATTGTAACATACAAATCTATGCGGTGTACTCGCTGTACTCGTACTCGGTGTACTCGTACTCGTAGAACTTTTATTCAAATTCTCTTTATTCTGTGTTCCAGGCTTCTTCGCAGCCACTAAGGCATCATCGCACATTACATCCTCGTTGTTAAAGCTGGCCTCTTCATCTAATAACCGCGATGTAAGATTCTGTATAGTCTGCATTTTAGAATCAAGCGATAGCCATGCCTGTCGAAGCGAACGATACTTGGCAGGCAGTGTGCTCAAAATTTTCGTCATAATCGCTGTATCGCTTATATTTTCTCCAGTTTCTTTCAACTGTTTAGCCAAAGATTCGATTTTCGAAATGTGTTGTGCGATGTTATCCGTCGGCGCCATCTTGTACTGATAAAATTTTTCATGGACGATCATTTTGTTAAACTCCGATTTTTGTTCATATATGGAGTCTAATTTATTAATGACTTCGATAGCAGATTCGCAATTTTCGATGAGCGAAACCTGATTTAAGTTCATCGAAGAGGTCAATATAAACATGGCCATGCCATCATCCTTATTCCATTGCGCCAACGCTTCGCCTTCGGGCTTAGGTTCACTTATATTTAGGCCCTTGGCTTTCAATGCGCACTTGACCTGGAATTTCCATTGGCGGTAATTCTTACCGTCGAACTTTTCTACCTTCATGGTGTTCGTAACTTCCATGACGACCAACAAAATAATTTTCCTATCAACTGCTCTTTACCCTAATTACTTTTATTACTATATTTTTACGCAGTGGAAGCGTGCTGGGCCCATAACCTATTGGGCCCAAGTAAAACTAGAATATTAGAATTCTTTAAAATAAAATATATTTTATAAACCGTACAGGAAAATTATTTAATTCAAGTGACATAATCCTTCTTTTTCTATAGGTATGTCAGTTGCCTAGTCTTTGACAAATATCAAAGGAGAACTTATAAAATTTATAATCCAATATAAAGTATCAGTAATATCCAAGGAAGTTTTAAGTCTCTAACACCTGGAATGCGGACTTGGCAGCAAAAGTGAAGCCGACAGCGAGATACCATACTGAACGTTGTTTCCTTTGCCAACAAGAGTGACCATAATATTTTGAAATTTTGAGAACGTCCCCATGGACATCTAGTGAAAACGTGCTTTTGATCCGAGATTGTTATGATAGGAAAATAATAAAATAAGGAAAGGGATGTTTATTTTCTTAAGAACATGAGTAGGCACAATAAATTAGTCTGCGGTGGCCAAACCACACGAGTGCCTGTCTGTATCTTGGCAACCTAAATGAAGTTACAAAATAGTATTTAAGATCGTAGATTTTGCCACTTTGTAATATAAAGTAACATGACACTTCACACGCTTGGACGTTGTCTAGGCTCTCCATATCTATGGTTTTTCCAATACTTATCTTTCCTATACTTACTCTTTTTCTATGCTATAAAAGGTACCTACTACTGTTAACATGTTATGTTTGATTTGGGCTGTGCAAGTTGTGATAGACGGACAACAAAGTTATCATATTAGGGTTTAGTTTTTTTCCTTATTAGGTACGGTACCCTAAGAATATCTAACTAATTAGACCATAAGACAAAATTAAAGGACAATGGGCAAAACAGTATGGGACTTGGTCCAAATATCCACCACTGACGAGACCTACGTAACCCGATAGACCACTAAATACTGAGTAACTTTTACAAAGACAGTTCAACAAAATAAGCTGTAAGTAAAAAAATACGGGTAGTTTAAAAAAAAATATGATTTCACCATTAGTATTATGTTTATACATTTTTTTCGAAAGGCAACAATATAAATACTCTTACTAACATTAAATAAAAATAAAATAAGCTGTCAGAAAGCAAAAAATGCCGTGAAAAGTTTTTATTATTATTTTTGTTACCTGATGAAAAGTGAACAACAAGCGCTTCTATAAAATAAATAAGCAGGTACCTTCTATGCGTTACCTTACTTTTTCACTTATCATCAGGTTACAAAAATAATAATAAAATATGTTTCACGGCATTTTTTGCTTTCTGACAGCTTATTTTATTTTTATTTAATGTTAGAAAGTGTATTTATATTGTTGCCTTTCGAAAAAAATGTATAAGACATAACACTGGTGGTGCGTTCCAATCACTGTTAATTTTGTTATTTTCGTTATTTTTGTCCACAAATCACGTTCCACTCGCACCAACTTGTACTGAAAGTTATCATTATTATCGTTTTTAACACTTTTTGTGGACGAAAATAACAAAAATTACGGTGAATGGAACGCAGCATAAGTGTGAAATAAAAAAATTAAAATATTTTATTAAACTACAATTTTTTTTTTACTGACAGCCTATTTTGTTGAACTGGCTTTGCAAAAGTTACTCAGTATGTAGTGGTCTATCGAGTGACGTAGGTCTCGGAAGTGGTGGACATTTGGACCATTTTTGCCCATTGTCCTTTGTGCTAACGAAAAGGAACAGTGAGGGCAGGGCATTTTCCTTTAAAACTCGTTGTGTTAAATTAGGGACATAATCTGTCGGCTTAAAATGCTTGCTGTATATGACGGAATTTTGGGTAATTTTTCTGTAGCCAATAGGTATTTGTTGTAACCAATTTACACGCCTGGGATCTGTAAAAGATAAAATTATTTTTTTGTTTTTTATTGCTTAGGAGTAATCGGGAAGTGTAAAGTCAAAAGTCGTCCCAATTGCAAACAATTTCAATCGACAAACCATCGGTCTCGGCCTTTATTTTATATTGTCCATCAAGGGTTGCAATGCTGACCGCGCTGTGGAGGCCTGGAGCTGCGCTGCGCCGCGCTTTCGGCCATCAACAACGCGCCCAGCAACACACTCATTACAGACCGTGGCAGTAATGTACTATTAAAAAGTAACAAAAGGGTAAAGGAAAGGGGCCCCGAGAATTACATTGCCTGAAATGGTTAATCTGGCCCTAGACGTGCGCGTTCCTCGAGCGTGTGAACGACGCCAACGCCGTGTGCGAGCCCGGCGAGCCGTGACAACGCGGCGTGAGCGTCGCGTTTTACCAGCGTGTGGTCTGTCGCGCGCTGCAAATGCGACCGACTTCAAAAAGTAGCGATGTAGTCGTGCGGCAACGAAAAGCGCGACTTTATCGCTGCAAACAGTTCCCGTGGACGATATTCCTCAGTTAACACAGACACATAATAAGATTTATATTATAGTCCTTTTTACTAGAGAAATTTGTGTCACCCGAACATCTAAAATGTACTTAACGTGGAAAACATAGTTACCCACTTACCTATGTTAAGATAATCCTTAATTCGGATAATATTCGCTTTAACACCCTTCCATTACGCATATTCTACCCATTTTTATGAGAAAATTCAGCACAATCCTCTAGATTTAAAATTAGCTGAAAATGTCGTGTGTCACGCAAATTGACGTTCTGTGTTTCAAGTTTTTAATTTTATTTCTGCTACGATTCCTATAGACATCACGGAACTGACAATTACAAGCGAATTATTAAAGAAGGTAAGTACTTATTTCCAGATATTTATTTATATTTGAAATTTTAATCTTAGGATATTCTTATACTTTACCATAGGTATTTCATTAATCGACTTTATTGTTTATTATTCTTAACATGAAAATGTACCAAGTTTAAGGTGATCGAATAAATATTAACTGGCAACACAAGGGATGAAAGGTTGTACTGTTAGAAAGGGAAAGAAGGCGCAGTTATAGGTATCTGGCTCGGACCGGTTTTTATAATGCGTGCATCGTGGGCGTTAAGTCCGTCACATAAGGATTATTTTTGATTAAATGAATGGAAAATAAAGTTTGTAGTCCACAGTCATGTTCAATGGTATTACGTCGATGGTAATATCTGACACGCTTGAGTATTTTAATGTCATTGTTTTTATATAAAAAAAAAAATGGCATGTATACGCTTCCCCCACCGCTCAAAGTGGAAACATCTAGAACAATGTATTCTTCCTATCATGTCATCTACCGAATCTACTAGGTTTGGACAGCGCTCGTTCAAATCCACGAAGTGCACGCTGGGCTCCCGGTCCATTATAGAGACGCTTCCAGTTAAACCATGCATCATAGATTTATCCGACTCGTCGACAGACGGGGGCCAATCGAATTATGTTCCCATTATTATTTGGGGACGCTTTACCGTGCTGGGGTGACATGTGTAGTCAAATCTACGAACAGTTTGCGTATCAATTAGGAAACCAATCTGTCCCAGTGTGTATGTATTTGAATAAGTCTGTATCAGTATAGGTAGAGCCAAATCTGTCCGAGTCATGGACCAATTACTAAGGGGACTGGCCCTAAGCAACTCGGCCGAGTGGTCGGCCTAGTACTAACATCGACCTAAAACGAAGCGAGTAGTTCAACTATTTACCGGTAGATAGAACAATGAAAATGAAAAAACAATGACCACGTTTTTTTTCATACATATATCTAATAAGGGTACCTCTGTCTTTAGTCTTTACTCTGTGGTCCGAGTAGTGTATGTACCTATATGAATAGTCTGTATCAGTATAGCTGTAGCCAATTGACTGCAGCTCATATACGGGCGGGCTTGACCAGGGT
The DNA here is from genome assembly GCA_947859195.1 of Drymonia ruficornis. Classification (NCBI taxonomy): domain Eukaryota; kingdom Metazoa; phylum Arthropoda; class Insecta; order Lepidoptera; family Notodontidae; genus Drymonia; species Drymonia ruficornis. The sequence continues at coordinate 7,705,358 of OX401912.1, read as the reverse complement.
AGTACCACCCTCTCACAGAAGTTCGGCGTAAAGTAGCTCTTATAGCGTTTCGTACGATGAATGAGAGCCGGAAACCCAATGTAAGCCTGGATGGAGGAAATGGAAGGGGGGCTCTTCCCCTTCCTCCATTCTACTCTCCTTTAGGTCGGCAACGTGCATGCAATGCATTTGGTATTGCAAACTAGGCCTGCTTAACATCAGGTGGGCCGTACGCGTTTGCCACCTACGCCACCTACGCTACCCCCACCTACACCACCATAAAATGTTGTGTATCACATTTCCTAATCCAAGGTGTTATTTTGTTATTTTTTGCCTGTTGCTTAATTAAGCTTATCGCGCTTCAAAATTTGAAGTCAAGCCACTTACAAAATAAAGTCGATTGTTGCACGGACGAAGTCTGGACGCGAGAAAACTTAAGTGTACCTAGCTATTAAAATAAATAAAAATGTTAAACTTAAAAAAATGTGTGCAGTCTGAAGCGTTGCGAAAAACTCTTATTAATGCTTTATTATTACACTGTGTTTACTTCGACTTGCTTCTACAGGGTTTCGTATACTTTGCTACTTTGTGTTAGCTATTTCATAAGTCTCGATTGCTCCAAAGGTTTTTAAAAATGAAACCAACTCCATAAAGCATTACGCACATAAACACTGAAGGCGACTATTGTGAAACAATTTCTCCTTCGTCTAACTTATCAAGGTTTTTAATCAATAGATTTAATTGTTCCATTCAGCGAATAATCCACGTTTTTATTGTGTTATGAAGTCAGTACAAGACTGGCAAATAAAAACAAATGAAAACCCTTTAAAAGTCTTCTTAATATTTTCTGGAGCGTTTACGAGTCCATGTAATGTTTTCTAGTTACCAATTAGGTACCCGAGCGTCATAAATCACCGTCATACATCAGTACGGGCATGTAGGACGCCCTCAATTAGATTAGTCAATTGAGTAGCACGTAGCCGCGACTCAGTACACAGAAATAATGAAGAAGTAGCACCCGCATCGCGTGCCGGCTCACACCGATGCCGGCGTCAATAAAAACAAATATCACTAAACAACCCACCGGGAAACAACCCCCCACCCCCCACATATCGCCCTAAATAGGTTATATAATTACATATCACGCTTCATTGTCGTGATAAATTCTTTCTCACAGTTATCATTTACCAAATCTACGCCACTGTCCATTTTAGATAATGGTGCGAGAGGGACCGCGCATACGGAGCGGCGCGGAGCAAGAATGGCGCAGATATAAAATAACATATATTATTATAGTGTCCACAAGCCAAGCGGATATTGATTATCTGCCACAGTTGAGAGCCACCGAGCCCCCCGCCCGCCCGTGGCCGCCGGGCGCCCACTAAACTTATGTTCGCGGCAGCTTGACTAAATTTTCCACCCTAAAGCGGTTCGCAAATGGTGTATTTTCCCTCTGGTGCCTTTGTGTACGTAACTCGTTTTAGCAATGTGTGCGATATTCAATATTTGATCTCTGTCTAACCGACTGCACGGCATGTGACTGCAATATCCCCGTCTCGTTCAAGCACATTCCATAATCATTTTCGATGCATTCCCGTGCCATGATTTCCCAACGACGGTCGGAGTACGACTTTGCTATTTTATTCGCACACCATGCGGTTATAGGCGCCAAACGAGAATATTTTTGTATGGTTAGATAACTTTTTAGATTAACTATTATATTGATACCGCGGGGTCTGAAATATGAAATAGGTATTTAGTTCTTTACAAGAAACTTAAAGTGAAAATAAACATTCTGTTTTTATGAGATGCATACTACAACTTTAAAGAATATTTACAGTTTTTGTACGTTTCATTAAGTAGGTATTTATATATTTATGTCACTTCTGTAAACGATTGTAACCAACCTGACATCGTTTGTTAATATAAACAATTTCTAAATATATTTATTTTGCAAGAAATAATAAAAAAACAACATTAAGAAAAATAACGAATAAATGCAATACAAATTAAATATTTATTCATACCTATCAAGTTCATGAAATAATTCTCCAAGGATAAACCTCTAACTTAAAAGCATGGCATGTCTAGACACTACTAGTGAACAAATTCTGTACTACAAAACTTTTTGTGGGGCTAGGGACCTCACTACATTCATCTTGGCACACTTGTGTGTGTAAGTGTAACCTGTGAAAAATTGCTTTTATACATGTGTGCGGGGCACACAGAGACAGCGGTGGGTGTAAGGGGGTGAACTATGAATGTGTGCGTAGGGAGACGGGCGGTAAAGGGGTCCGAGTCGTGAACTAAATAGCTTAGTGTTAACACATATTGACATCAAATTCGCCGCGATGTTATCATTTATTCAGGTAGCAATACACTCATTGCGCTTTTATTTAAAGTTAAAACAATTTCGCTTGACAACTGCTCTAAAGGGGCTGACATTTTCACCGCCCAAGCGTGTCAGCGATTAATTATTTTTGTCGCTTTGTTTAACTTACGTTGACTTTGCTTTCGGGTTATTACGAATTTTTAATTGCCCGCTGGAAGCTCCAACGTTTTATGGCGTTATTTTTATATAAACATAGCTTGGTGAAACGTTGTAAGCAATTTCAGCCATCGTATTTTTTCACAATAGAAGTCGGACGGTATGAATACAATTTTATATTTTGTGAGTACCTTTCTTTTATTTTTCTATAGGTACGTAATACTCTTACCCGAGATCAGTAGGAACTTTACCTTAGAATACAATTGTAACAATATTGTGGAACGAGTACGAAGTATGTAATCGGGTTACCTTTGCTTTCCCATCTCAATTTTTTTTTCATTATAAGGACACCTGACATATCCTAGAACAAAACCAGCACTGCCTGAAGCTCTCTTATTTATTAAATCTATCGATAAAACTTGTTTCTAGAAAATATGATAATCAGAGATATATAAATAAGAGAAACTAATAGATCAAAAGTGATGTCTAGTGAGAAGAAAATAGTTTCTTTTTTTAATTTGAACCTTACTGTTGCATTACAATGTTACCTGTCAATTCAGAAAGTCAGTATCGCATGTGAATTGCCTCCGTCGCGACGGAACCGAGCGATATTATAGCGACTGCATCGATACCGCTCAAGATAGCGCACCTAGCATTCAGACCGATTGCTGAAATACTATGAAGTATTTTGTAAACGAAATATTGAACCACGTTGAGAATGCGAACTTTAACCCCGAAGAGTGATTGTGATACTCTTTGTGAGTTTACACTGAAAAGACGGTTAAGCACGCCAGTGCCTGAAACACTAAAATCAATCAAATTTTGCTATAAATTGTTTTATTGTATGTTTTGACGTGTTGTCCTATTGTATGATCAAAAATGTATATTAGAAGGATAAACTAGCAAAATGACAAAGAACGCAGAAAAGCGAAACGACCATACATACACTCTCATTTCAATTTTTTTTACAATCATCATTGGTCGTTTATGGACTCTCTATAATATTGTGTTCGTCGTTCCTTTTCCGCGCTATAGCAAGTGCACTTGTATCAGATGCGCAGGCGCACACAACAAGATACTACTCCATCAAGCCAACTAGGAACCTGTAAAATGTGACGTCACCCGCACAAAAAGGCGGTGGCAGGTGTGCGGGCGGTATGCGGGCGGGGAAACCGCATTCCATCCGAGTTTCTAGTTGGCTTGGTGGAGTAGTATAAACTTTTTTTTTTATAGGACTGCGGTGGCAAAAAAGCGTACGGCCCACCTGATGTTAAGCAGTTAACGTAGCCTACAGATGCTTACAATACCAAAGGTATTGCTCGCACATTGCCGACCTGAAGGGGAGTGGGATGGAGGGAGGGGGAGGGGGGGTGGGCTTACGGCTCTCTCACTCATCGTACGAAACGCAGCTGTAATAGCTGCTTTACGCCGATCTTCTGTGAGAGGGTGGTACTACCCCGGTCGAGCCAGCCCGTTTATGAGCTGCAGTCAATTGGCTACAGCTTGGCTTTACCACCTTCAAAAGCTTATGATATTTACCATAGACGATAGGTAGATGAGAACTGTCTAATCTGACTGAGCCAGCAGCCAAAAAGTTCAAGGATTGCGGATAATTTATCGAATAAAGGTATAATATGTCAACTGGTTCAATGACATACAATGTAAGAATACCACGATTAACCTCTTTAAAGCATTAAGGTCAAAAGGGTGACGTGAATCAGCAGCAGCCTACTTAAAGTACTTGCTCCTTAATGTACGCGAATACTTCTGATTGAAGATCCGCTCCAACTAATAGAATAAACAAGGAATGGCGAGTTGACGGCCGCAACGGGGTCTTAATGAACTTGTAATAAAATTATTGGCCACACACAGGGCAGCACAGGCAACGCCCCAGCGACGAGTTAACCTGCCTAGGGATGTCAACGTGCGGGAATGTCGATATCGATAACATGGATAATTGTTACTAGCTTTGGGAGGTATACAAATAATTGAATCTTACTTATACAATCCTTAACTTCAATTTCTATTACAATAATTAGTGGAAGATGTTTGCTATTAGAAAACCCTTGTGATCGTAGCCCCGAGCTTACCTTACCGTACTTATGTCCTTGTGAGTATCCCTCAAATCGAAAACAGGTAAGTAAGTAAATTTAAATAAATAAATACACCCTCCTAACATACGCTTTGGAACAAGTACATGAATCTAACCTACTTCTATAAAATACGCCTTACAATACATAGGTATAGATTTATTACCAAGTGGCAATCCAAATTATAACCGTACAATTTAAAAAGTAATTCTAGAACCATAACAATAAACCATTAGACGCGGCCTTCAATCCGGGAACACGATACGCAACGGGAAAAATAACTACCCATTACATGTTTATATCGACATCGATAAACGTACTCCACTCACAGTCAGTAGTATCTAGAAGCGAGCTACAATAAAATGTACCGAGCTAGCTACAAGCCTGAGCAGTTACTCGGGTGCTCCCCCTACCCCACTCCCACGGCCCCACCCCCGCCATATGCGCAGTTACCTCACACATGCTCAACACACACAAACAAGTCACCTGCGAATCCTGCGACCGCACATTTGTGTATGGATAGTGACGTATGCACTGCCAATCTATCGATAGAATGCTAATAGTGTTCATCCCTATAGGCGGATTTTGCGACTAATTGATACGATGACGATGCCGTTTTTAACTGATTTATGAAAAATGTAACTGGAATTAGTAGCTTTCTTTATTTTATCGTGCAAGCTTTAGGAAGGTGCTTACACACCATGCTTTCACAAAAACATTATTAAATAACTGTCAGCTTATAATATTTAATGTAGGGGAGGCGGGGGGGGGGGGGGGGGGGGTTGGGCTACCGGCTATCACACTAATCGTACATCGTATGTACTTTACGCCTATCTTCTGAGAGAGAATGGTACTATCCCGGTTGAGGTGACCATTGGGTACAGCTTAGCTCTACCCCCAATCAAATCAGTCTATAAATTAACAAAAAAATATTGATCAAAAGGTTGTAAATTTTCAGGTAAGTTTATGTGGCGTAGTGACAATCGTTATATTAAGTGAACAACAATATTTTGATAGCAACATTCTATCTAATCAAGGTTCATGGCAAATCGATACGAGATAACACAGAATTTACGAGCACCTACGCCTTTTCTTATTAAGATTGAATAGTCGCCAGTGCGACAATTTATTGACCACTCATTACTACATAGGGGTCGCGTCTTTAGTTTGTTATGACGAATGGATGACGTCACGGTGTTTATATTTTAGTTGGCAATGCACTGGTTGCATCTCTAAAACTACCAAATATTCCTCTACATAATATTATCCGCCAATTTTAAAAAAATAACGGTGAGGGAAAACATCGTGAGGAAACCTACCTATCCCTCGGGATTAGGTACCTAATAGTCAGTTCCTGTATACACGGCGACAAGGTTCACCACCTGTCACGTTGGGTTCTGACTATCTGGTGAAACGTGGGCTTTGAGTTGGTTAATACCTCCACAATGTGGTGGTGTATGGCCACTCAAGCTTCTGACTACCCCCGAATGGGGATAAAAGTCGTGACGATATATTATTATTATTATTATTTTAAAAAAAATAGTATAAGTATATCAAGAACTATACTATCTAACTTATAACTACTAAACTAAGTAACTAAATAAACAGTGGTTGCTACTCCTAAATGCAGTTTACACTGGTTTTAGGCCATTTAATTTGTTCCTTAACCACAATACGAAAGTTGTCTCAAATATTCAAATGCCCATAACTTAGAAAATATGATACTTATAATTTGTCTTCATTACAGCTAATTATTACATTATTATTTCGTACTTTTGAAACACTCTGCAGAACTCAGTACTTATTTTTTTTAAACTATAATTTTACAATTTATTAATCGGTCTATAACTCACATGGCAGTCATATTAATAAAAGTCGGATTGCTTTTTTTGAAAGATTTTCTATAGCTATCAAAACAACAATCAAAATAACTCTTTCTTGTTATTATTAGGATTTAAAAACGTAATAACTTATGATATAAATGAACTTCTTCACTAGTAAAAATGGCTGCATTCACTCACACGTTCACCTCTACGTGAATAACATCTTTTATTATTATAATGTCACCTTGAGATGACCATTTGTAGTCTGCCGAACAGATATCATACCACACGTGCTAAAAATGGAGGTGGTAAATTCTCTAGAATATGTGAGAAATCTGCATGCTGTTGCTATGTTCTAGCCATGAAAAGAACCTAGACTGGCCCTATAAAACATGCAATAATAGAATTCACCTTAATACAACTTTTTAAATGCATATAAGAAACCAGAGTATCTATTTAAAGAGCGATGATGCACTTCGATTTAACTGTACTGTGCTTTTAAAACTTTTTTTCTCGGCGGCCGAAAAACTAAAAAGTCATTTCGGAAAACTACAGCCACCATTGGACGTGGTTTGATATGGGCAATGAGATAAGCATATTTAAAATAGTTTCTAAGCGTTTTAAATTTTCGACCAAAAACTGCTATTCGGTGGCCAAATAACTCAAAAAGTGATTTCGAAATTTCGAAAAACTAAAACCGCCATCGGACGTCGTTTGATGTGGGCGATGCGATAAGTACATTTAAAATAGTTTCTAAGCATTTTAATTTTTCGGCCTAAAACTTCTATTCGGTGGCCGAATAACTTAAAAAGTCATATCGATATTTCGAAAAACTACAACTGCCATTGGACGTCGTTTGATGTGGGCGATTCGATAAGCACATTTAAAATAGTTTCTAAGCATTTTAATTTTTTGGCCAAAAAAGTCATTTCCATATTTCGGAAAAATACAACCGCTATTGGACGTAGTTTGATGTAGGCGATGCGATAAGCACAATTAAAATAGTTTCCAAGTATTTTAATTTTATGGCCAAAAACTGCTATTTGGAGGCCGAATAACATAAAAAGTCATTTCGATATTTCGGAAAACTACAGCCACCATTGGACGTGGTTTGATATGCACAATGCGATAAGCACGAACGGTACGAATTTCGCTGGGGCTAGTAAAATAATAAATAATTAATACCATGCACATTAGTTGTGCCAATGAGTTATTAAACCCATTTGAACCTAACTGTAACATTTTTATTTTTTATATATTTTATTTTATTTATTATGTAACATATTCCTTAATTTATGTCAATCTCGCCTCGTATTTTCGTTCTCCATCCCAAAAGTTTCTTCACTCGACTCGGACAGAATGTATTTCTCATCTCCGCAAAGCTCCGCTCTCTCAGTAAAAAATCTGAGAGTGTGAATAGAAGGTGTACCATCATACCACATCCAAACATGTTCATGACTCAGTGTAATCCGTCCGGCGACCGGCGAACCGTCTGCCAGGGGTGGGTGTACCCTCGTACCGAGACAGAAAGAACGCGCCGTGCAACCGATATCATTGTGTATTATTTGTATTACCACTGAAGGTTTCTAGCGTAAGATAATAGAGTACCTATTACTCTTAGCGAATTAACTGCAAAAGGATAAGGACCTATGAAGACCGAGGGAAGCCTTTTGCTCAGCGTGGGACATTTAATAGGCTATGAAAAAATGAGATTTTTTAATTGGTGGTAGACCCAAGTTGTACCCAATTGACCGAAGCGTACATGATTATCATTAAGCCAGCCCGTGGCGAGAATGGGGTAGTATTACCCACTCACAGAAGATCGGCGTAAAGTAGCTATTACAGCTGTGTTTCGTACGATGAGTGAGACAGCCGGAAGGGGCCAGTTGCTGTCAACACAGAACGCTCAGTAATCATCAAGTACCATCTCCAAAATGATGTACCTATATTTGTGACGAATTCTCAGTCCCTTTTATCGTAGGATTCATCGTTTTCCCTTTTGCATCACCGAGAAAGATGAAAGAAGTTCAAGCGTTCTTGAGGCTACAGCTTGTGGGGGAGGGATGTTAAGGGAAAGGGGATCATCGCTGGGTCCCGGAAAAATACCTTGACGCAGGGCGGGTGGGGTGGGCCCGCTTAATGATCAAAACGCCTTCAATATTGCGAAGGTAGTCTTATCATTATAATTTATTCACGGCACAGCAGCTAAGACATTCATCGTTGAATCTATTTGGGTAACAATCTTAGGAGACGTAAATTATATCTTAAGAACAGAACTCCAGTGCTTAACAAGCCTGTTGCTGGTGAAGTCTTAAACAGAGAACTAGACTGGTAGTACCACATGAACACAAGAAAATTGGTACCAATATTTACTCGTATGCACATAGAAGTAACTTTTTCGGGAGGTCGTTTTATTAGAGCTTTGGATTAAAATCAGCTCTATTATTTTAGTGCGCTATTTATTAACCTACCAAAAATCAAACATTATACCTACTACCTAAATCTGAATAAACATTTGTTTTACCTTGCTGTAAACTTAAAAAGAAACGACTGCAGGCAAGTTTCAAAAATTGCACGCTTTTTACAGCTAACACACAACAACCAAACTTAAATCCTATATTAATCTACCCAGAGTTCATCTCATATTCATCATATCTGTAGTACGAAGTTGCCGTCAATAAATCAGTTGTACGGCACACACTGGAGTCAGGAGGTTTTGCTCTAATAAAGGCTTGTCCCGACTATAGGTAGTCGTTTTCTCTACAGCCTCATCGGTTGGAACTTTCCTTTCCGTAGTCAAACTTAGATCAGGTTCGGAATCTTGGAATATATGCATAGAGCTGTTGGGTGTGCCAAGTATCACTTGCGTGTGACAATACGGAACGTTGGATCGCTAAAATATGTCAAGACGGAAGCGGCTCTTGGGTTTTGAAAAAAAAAACAAGTTTAATTAATTGTACATTTTCAGGTAACATAGATCAAGATAGTCTAAAGGCGGCCATGAAGCAGACCCTTCGAGAATTTTAGAGTTTTTTTTTTTTGCTGTATTTCCAATTTTAAGTACTGTTATTATGCGACGATACATAAAAACCTCGTTGCCAACAATGAAACATCTACACCTATTTGTTATATTGTCCCATTTTTTTATTGAGAAAATAGAGACCACAAAAAAATTCGTCTCTGCAAACCCATGTCAAAAGTAGGTCCGCAAGTTGTAAATTTCAGTCCACTGAAAGCGATAGCGTTAATATTATAGAACAGAAAAAAATTCTTCAGCATAACGTTAACTTTAGTAACAAATTCTAAATTACACTGAATAATTCTATCCTCATAAACAATGCACGCCAAGAGAACAGCCAGGCGTCTTAATTAAAGTTGCTCTATATACTTACGTACTCAATCTCACTTGTGGAAGTTAAGGAAAGGTTAAGGCGCCTCCCCGGGCGCCGCCCGCCCCCCACTCAACATTCCCGAATTTTCCCAAAGTATCGCTTAATGCAAGTTTATTATCTCCCATCGTTTGGCGTTAATTAATTCTTATTTTTTCTTGAGCGTGCTTTTTAATTTGTTTATCTGGATTTTCAAAGGGTTTGATTTCTTGTTTGATCTTGAAAGGAAGAGTTATGGTTATTATGGAGCTATTTTTTTTATGAGTACAGGGGGCTTACCACGAACTCTTATTGCGATTCAATTACAGGAACGTTTTATTGATTCAGCGTCTTTTTGTGCAATGACGTACCTTATTGTCATGACAATAAGAAACGTCATTAAAACGTCGTTAAAACGTTCCTATAATTGAATCGCGACAAGAGGTCGTGGTAAGCCCCCTGTACTCATCAAAAAATAGCTGGCCGCTGATCTATTACTGTGTATAGTTACATAGACTGAGGCTCGTATTAATAAATGCATCTCAAAGTTGAGATAGATCTTAAGATGCAGTATTGACAATTAATGCATGCATGCATGTTTTTGACAGCGTATTAAGATCGCTCTCAACTTTGAGATGTATTTAACAATACGAGCCTGAATAATGAGGTACATCAAAAGACGCTGTATGAAATAGCTAAGAAGATTTTAGAATTCCCTCCTTAAAAATACACTTGTTTTATTCAAAATAGCTGAAAACTTTTGGAAATGTAGAGAGAAATAGCGAATTTATTTATCCACTCGACTAAACCATTAAGCTAAACATTTGTCTATTAGTGTTTATTACATAATATTCGATTGTACCTCGACGTCTACCCTTGCAGACAATTTAGGTGTTAAGTCATAAGGTACAAGCGTGACCAAAATTTAAACTTGCAAGCTTTATAAGAACAATTATTAACATTATTTATTTCTGATTATGCATATCTCATCACCATCTAAACCTTTTCCCATGATCTGGGGTCGATGCAGTATATTTTATTCTTCCATTCATCGCGTTTTCTGTCATACTTACATCTGTTCCAACCTCATTCATATGACTCTTAACACATCCATACATCTTTTTTTGGTTCTTCTCGGTCTGTATTCATCCACATTCATATTTCTTAGTCATCGCATGCCCGACCATTCCAACCTCCTACTTTTACTTAATCTGATATCGGCGCTACTTTTACACTGCCCCTTATTTTCATAGCTACTATATTATGATTTTGCATACCTATAAGTAAATATAATTGCACATTCAATTTTCTTAAATTCGTAACAAACGATTATTTGCATGACCCCACTTCGAAGCAATTTCCAGGAAATAATATGTTGGACAACATTTTAAACTCCTTCATAAGCCTTACTGATGTTATAAGTTCTTTAATGTATTTCTTCAAAGACATGACAAACAGCAACATCATCATTTAAGTGCTAAAAATATCGCTTTTTAGGGTTCCTTACCCAAAGGGTGCCAAAGGAACCCTATTACTAAGCCTACGCTGTCCGTCTGTCTGTCTGTCTGTCTGTCTGTCTGTCTGTCCGTCCGTCTGTCTGTCAGCGGGCTGTATCTCACGAACCATGATAGCTGGAGACTTGAAATTTTCACAGAATGTGTATTTCTGTTGCTGCTACAACAACAAATACTAAAAATAAAAAAAAGTTTAAAAATAAAGGGGGTTCCTATACAATAAAACTAATATTTTAACCATTAGTGAGTTACATTATAATAGCTTTTACATAAATTCTTGTTAAAAAAAATTGTAAAACTACATTTATATACAAAAAAATATTTTTTAAACGACAGTAGCGCCATCTAGTCGCCTATGTGTAAACTAACATTTTCATAGAATGAATTTCAATTACTAAAAATTAAATTAAATTTAAACGGTGGTTGGTACGGAACCCTCTATGTGCGAGTCCGACACGCACTTGGCTGGTTTTGCACCCGCTATCGCTCCCGCAACAGCTCAGATCTTGGACCACGTCTCATCATCGACCCCTATTAATAACTGCCGTCGATCCTAATTATTATACGACACCTATCGGTGTCTGCAATCTACCCAGTTTATACACAAAACCGCTTAGTGAAAGCACCTAGGTCTAGTGAGAAAGGATACAACTTTAGTGCGTAATACTTACAACATGTGGTGTATTGAAATTGTGTAAGGATAGCTGTGAAGCAGACGTGGATCTACGAGGAGTCAGGTTCAGTAAAAGGACCCACTACCAACCAAACCACTCCGTTTTATGTAACAAATTAAAACCGCAAAATGTAAATTAAGTGAGTAATAGGTATTCATATTTCAACAGCGGGGTTTCAGAAGGTAAATATTAAAATCCTTTCGGTTATCCCAACACAAGTCACAAGTAATGAAATTAATCGGAAGGAGGGCCGATATCAACATTATTAATGCAAAACTCTCCCACACCAGTGGGCGGCCGCCGCCGCCGCCCGCCCTGACTCCCGCGCCCTCGCCGTCTTCTATCTAAGAAAGAGGACAATCCCGAAAACCTTTATGTAGAAGACTTCGGATAAAAGAATGATATTTATTCTGATGTTAGGATTCGTAGAATTCATTGTTCGGCCGTGGTTTAGCTGAATTAATCAGGCACTGATATATTATCTTAATGGAATCAGGAGCGTAAAAAAACTGAGTGGGATCTTGAAGACAAATTTTACTAAAAAATGTTTGTGTTATGAATTTTCAAATGCACACATACTATTATGTAATATGAAATGTGATATAACTTTTTCTCTATCCAATTATAATATTCACACTTATCATTCATTATAAAATTATAAAACACATTATATTATGTACAACGATAAAGGTAGCGTTGTTATAATGTTGAAAACATGTCTGTATTGCCAATATGGCTCATTATCTGGTGAATAATACACCTTTAAGTTGATTGTGGAATTACGCTTACGATAACAGTCGTGTAAATTTCGCTTCATGTAGTGGTGTTTGTAATATTGGGATGTACCATGAAATGAAATAGTACATTCAGTGCCTTTAACTGGTATTTATTTATTCTATAAAATATTCGCCACTATACAAATCCACAAAACTTACTCATGGTAATATACAAGAAATGTGACATTATAATTTCCTGTGACAAATCAACTAAAACTTAAACATTAAGATTAACAAACCGTGACAAAAGTTTACTCTACTCCTGTTGCGTGTTCGACAAAATCCATTCTTACTTTACCTTCCACTTACAACAGCTTTTCAACCCACCCTCTTATTGCTTGAATATAAAGTTATTTATCGCATAGAAACAATTTTGCAAACTGCAAATGTAGAGTTGTTTGTTGCCCCGCGAGAGTGTACTATTTTGCGGGTTGTTTCGATGTGTTGCAACCTTATTGTGTGGGATTATAGATGCTTTTTCTGTATTTTTTTCTTTTATGACTGTAATTAGGCGCGTGTCCCCGGGGACTGGTCGGCCGCACCCCCGGCCCCAAACTCCACATGTTATTTACGTGTGAACACAACGCCGTGGAGGGTTCAATTTATCTGACCTACTGGGCCTCCCACTAATATAACGCTCCGAATTGCTTGTAGGTACCCCTTTTTGAGGGTTATTTTTTTTTGTTTGCGTTCTTGAACGTAAGCGAGTTCGCGATATTCCTTTTTGTTACTCAAGTTTTATGACCCATTTTTTACATTCAGCTTCACTTAATTAAGCTGAACATTTGTTATCTCTACATTTTAATTTAGGTAACTTACTGTTTTCAATTATAAGTAGCTTAATGACTTTAAGTACATACCTGTTATAAGCGATCATTCATGTTTTATACCTACTTTGTAAAGTTTCTACAATAAGTTTTTAAACTAAGTGTTGGGTGTACTTAAGTGTTGAGTTTTAAACACTTAGGTACGAGTATCACAAAATCCTAGAATTATATTTAAGTAAAATAATAGATATCGCGCCCTCTTGATATTATAAAATAGCTAGGTACATATAGTTCGTCTTGACCTATCCCAATCAGAAATTCAGTAGGTGAGTAACGAGTAACAATCGATAATGGAACAACCGAATGGAAATTGTATAACGACGTAACAAAGGAAATAATCCCTATAGAAAAAATATTGAGTAGACGTCGAAAGTGAAGGGGGAAACGCGACACCTCCCGGCACAGCGGCCAAGTGGCGGGAAGATTCACGATTAAAGCCATTTGAAGGGACGCGCCCCGAACTCTATGATGGACTGGAAATATTCCATAATATCTGAAGCGTCGTTACAATGCCTTAGTAGAATATTTTTCTTGGGCAGAAAGCCGATATTCCCCCAAGAGTTACGACATTTCAATTTGCCAAGGCGGGCGGAAAATGGAATTACGATTGAAGCGAGAACGCCCGAGCGTCGACGAGGAGCCCGCTCCGACCCGAACGCGGCCGAGTTTACCCGAAGCGAACCGAGCGAACGACGCGCCCGCCGCGCCACCGAGCCCGTGTATTGATTAGATGCGGGACGGCCGATGCCATATAAATTAGGCCGCACAGAAAAACAGATTTACAATACAAACTTAAACTTTATGCCCATAAGATTTTTATTTGAATAGCGCAAGCATCTAATCATTGTTTTGTAGCTCTTCAAATTGTTCGCGATCAGTGCAGGAAAGCGCGGGTAAAAGTCGACAAAAACTAAATACTTACTTTAATAATAAAAGGTAGTTACCAAAATTGTACGATTTTTTACCATTGTATGTAAGTAAGTAAGACAATGGAATTTATAAACTCATTACGAGCAAGTGTCACTTTAAAAGGACAATAATAATTGTTACATTTCCAGCCTTAATTAATATAAAAGCGATCCTATTTGACGCAAGCCTCCATCGAGGGCGAAATAATGTAGACGAATAAATATACATTACATTATTAACGAATGTTGGCCTCGTTTCTCGCTCTCTTTGTTCGTTTCACGATTTTCCGTGAGAATTAATTGAAAATAAGTTTTCCTCATTGCGGTTTCAAGGTTCAAAATAATTTGTTGGGCGGACCATTTTGTTCCCGGTGATCGAGCTTGGGCGGGGATGGGAACGTCGACTCTATTTTATAGAGGGTTGAGCAGACAGTCGTTCGCGATGAGTGCGATGGCACGTTTCATGATTTGTGAGTTTATAGCAACGGTGAAGTGTCGGTGGTTAATGGTGGCAGCGCGTGGCGCTCGCCGGCCGCCATATTGAAAAAGTTTGGCGCGAAAAAAGGGCGGTAAAAATACAAAACGATGACGACAATGCGACGTGGAAATCTTTGAAATGATAGCTTTTATGGGTCTTTCCGTTATCCATGTCAGCGATGGAGAGTTTTTAAGTATTCAATGAATTGAAGATTCATCTTTGTTTTCAGCAGGTAGATAGCAAAAGTTACGCAATAATAAATACGCAACAAAAACGAACCTACTTACATAAATGTGAATACCAAGGAGTTTGTCTCGGCCCGAACATCTTTTCGGTAATTCACCTCAGAATCCCTCGTTCGGGAGATTTAGATGGAATACCTCCCCCTCCCCAGGGTGACCCAGAGGAAAACCCGTTGTTTCCCAGAGAACTTCTACGCAAGTCAACATTTTCTCGACTTAGCAACAAACAAAGGTCAATTGAAATACATCCTTATATTGTACAGTTAAAGTTGATTTCGTTTTGTGTATCTACGGCGTATAAGACCGTTTCAGTGTTATTGTTTATTGGCACCTTTTCAGGTACTTAGGGTCGGATCGCCGCGTAGGGTTCGCCGAAGATTCTGCCTCGCATATTCGTCAACAGGACCGTTACTACATGTCCCACAGTATTTTGGGAAAAGGTTGTTTTTAAAAACCAACATTACATGTGATAAAAAATAACTTTTTTCTTTTTGTCGCGTTTTCTTTTAGTGTAATTCAATTAAAGTGATAAGCAAAAATTTTGTAAGTAAAGCTTTGGTAAGTATAAAATTAAATGCAGCTCAAAGCTGCTGCTGCTGCAAACTGCTGTGGGATTTAACCTTTTATGTACCCTTTGAGTATTTTGGCCGGAAACCATGGTATGTAGGTAAATGGTACATTCAGTGGATTTCAATAGTGAACTCGATTAATTCTCACCTCGCGTTTTTCATTAACAATAAATAGTGAGGACTCGAGCAAGTAGTAGGGACTACAGTCGATTGCGCATTGAAGGAATTTGTCTATGTAGGTAATACGTTAACAAACTCGTGAGCACACTCACGCGAAACTGTTATTATCTAGTGGATTCTGTGATAAGTTAAATAGCTTATAATGTTGGATTGTATACGATATGCCTACCTACATGGGTAACTTTTACCTAAGGTAAAAGGAATAAACGGCTACATTTCTCTTTACTGTCTACTGTGTATATAAATACACAGTAGACAGTAAAGATTCAAGAAAGTATTACTCCATTGAGCGAAGCTGGAAGGTATCTATAGGAAGCCACTATTCCAACTAAAGTATTTTTTAAGTACACGAAGTAATTTAACAGCAAGAAGTGTCACTGTTTTATTTAAACCTTATTTGTTTTATTTATATCAATTAAAAATACGACATAAGTGAATATTATGTATTTTAGGATCACGAATTGCATATCAGTCTTCCCATAACATCATGATAAACGGCTTTTAATATTTATTGTGTCCTGGACGCCAAGTCTAGTAGCATTTAACAACTGGACAATTTCTTAGAGACCAGTGGTGTCGCAATGGTTAATTGTTAGCGGACTCGGGACCCTGAAATTCTGGGACTATTTTTTTTTTTATTTCATCATCTGTCCTTAGATTTTCTTACAAACAAAAATGTAAAACATAGTACCAATGCGGTTCCATTTAATAAAAAGTACTTTGCTTAGTTACACTAATTGACTAATCTATGCGCCACTTGGAAATCTTTTCAAAACAGCTCTACCAAAACGCGTGCATTTTCCGCCCAAAATGTACTCGCTCAACGCCATCTATGTACTAACGATGGAGTTACAGCTAATGGGCGGGCGGCGACGCTGCCGTTAGTTGAACCACGGAGTTTATTTAGTCTGTGTTATCCAACAAAGATTAGCGCCACAATGCAGAACGCAGAAGTTTTACTTATTTTCTTTTATGAATAGCTTATAGTTTGTGCGGTGTTCTCGAGGGTAAAAAGCAAATAATTTTGAATAAATCAAGAGTAAGTCAAACTGTTGCCTCTAAACATTTTATTTAAAGTGGTTCAGCCATTTTTGTTTGGTAACTATTTGACCAAACTAAGTCAGGTACATTTGCATTTTTATCACTTTAGGACTTGTTTTCCAGACTAAATATATGTCACCTCAGGGCATTTATCTTTACATAGCTTGCGTTTTTTATAGTAGGTAGGTAATTATAATTGAAATTGAATCTTTAACTTTAATTTCAAAATAGTGGTGTTTATCAAATAATAACTAGACCATAACTTTGTAATTCTAGTATTCTTACTTACCTACAGCACAAAATTGGGTGTAATAGTCAGTCATTCGCTAGTTCAATGGTTAGTCCAGGCAATGACTGGAAATAGACTGAAAAATCTGGTTCCTATATTCTGAAAACGACTGAAAAAGAGGATTAAACGATTATAGAGTTACATAACGCTCCGAGTGCCGAATAACCCACGATATTACGTAGAAAAAATCCATGTGGATGTCGGCTGTTATAAAAATGTAGGATCTAGGGAAAAGATCATCCTTGCCGGAGGGTGGCGGGTGGCGACCCCTTCTGATTTATGGTAACATGTCGCGAGGCACAGCCACGAGTAGCTCCTCGCTTTTTGTCATTAACCGATTTTTATTATATTTCCTTGTTACATTTTAATAGATAAAGAATGAATTTTTACTAATAAAATATTTTTGCCACCAAATCCAATTCTTATTACTTACAAGTTGGTATTAATATTCCCCTAACATGCTTAGTAACTTAATTGTAGCATGAAATCAATGACCTTTCCTTATTATCCGTATTCCTTCATAATACTATTATTTATTATATAAACAAATAAAACTTTTCAAACTTATTTCGCCGGACTACCAGCGCCATCTGTTGTCGAATAGCTCCAAATGATAAATATTATTTACGATTAAAATGGTCTCAAGTTATTTATATAACTTATTTTAACTCTAAGTATTTATTTGATTCAATTTTAATTTTAATAATCTACAAACTTACATAAATTATAAAGTCTTTTGAAATGATTAGGTTGCACCATGGAATTAATGTTAATCACTGCCATCTTGTGGAGAATAGAAGATAAATAAATTCGGTGTACTTGATTACAAATTCCTTTGATAGACACTAGATGGCGCTTGAGGTGTTCCTTCTATAAAAATATGGTCGAATCCGACGAGTAGAGCCGCCAAGTCAAATTTAGGCGCGGCTAGTAGGTATACTACTACTATTAATGCCATCTCTTCAAGAGTTTCGGTAGTAGGTTGAACGCTATTATTATAATCTAGCTACACCATTGATGTTGGTATTATTTTAAAAGATAGGTATGGTAACCTTCTAACATCGAGTCCCCTATAAACACATGGCGATGGGTGGCCGGATCGCATACATAAGCGAAATTTTTCGGCCGTTAAGCAACGCTCGGCAAGGTCAGGCAGAGATGGGTGTCCATTTAGTGGCATTTGAACTGAGCGTCTCCGTGCATCGGAAGGCAGGTAAAAAGTCGGTCTCGTTTGTTGTCATCTAGGCAGCATACGTTAATCCTTGTCAGAGGCCTTCGGGCGGCTTGAACAACTCTGATACCAGGTTGGCCACTAACCATACGATAAGAAGAAGAAACGAAATTTGTATAGAAATCGTCGTCGCATCCCATTAAGCTAAAGCAAATTAATTGCATCTCACATACCTAGTTATGAGCTGGCGTAGGAGTACGGAGTAGTATCACCCTCTCACAGAAGATCGACTTAAAGTACCTATCAGCTGCATTTTGTACGATAAATGAGAGAGCCGGAAGCTCCCCGGCCCGTACCCCTACCTCCGCCCCACTCTCCTTCAGGTCGGCAACGTGCGAACGATGCCTTTGGCATTGCAAGCATCTATAGGCTACGGTGACCAGGGTCGCCGGCTTTTAAATACTCGTGGGTGCTCATGCCTATTTGATGACTCGTTTAAAAGAACAGACAAGCATAGGACAAAAAGATGATACATTTTTAAATTTAGGAAAATTAAGTAAAAAGAAGTAGGTATTTGGAACATCCAAAAGTGCACACCTCAAACGCTCATGTAATATTTTAAATAATCATTTTTAGATGTAATTTTTCTAACTCTAACACTTTGAATCCCAAAAAACCTTGAAAATATATTAATAATCCAGCTTTTTTTTAATTGGAAGTTACAGTTAACATTGTTTAATCGAAATAAATCAATTGAAACGTGCGAGCGGGTGAGGTTTCAGAAATATTGCTAATTTTAATGTCTGGGGTAATGGGTGCTCTGCACTAGTGATGTGCCGAGTACGCAATTTTTGGTACTCGAGTATTCTGGTACTCGTTAAAAAAAGAATCGAGTAAGTACTCGAGTCGGAGGACTCGGACAGGTACTCGAATACTTGTATGAGTACCTTAATAGGACTCGAGTACTTTTGTGTTATGTAATTTTTACCCACTCAAACGTCCGAGTTTGACATCTAATCTAATTGGTGCGTTGCATTGTACGTCCACTCGTGAAAATTCGCGAAAATGCCGAAAATATTGGCGAGCGCCCCCATTTATAACGTATTTTATAAAAAACTACAACTGTTACAGCAAATAAAAAAGCTTGTATAAAGTCTACTTAAATATATGTATTAATAATTACCTGTTTTTCCAATTATTTTTTTGCTGTAGTCAGTTAAAAATAGACTTTAAGTTAGTAGTCATAAGGTCGCGATTTGAGTACCCGACTTAGGATTCGAAAACCATGAAGTACTCGGAACCCGTACTCGAGTACCGGGTACTCGAATCCTATAACCTGAGTACTCGAGTACTCGAGTACTTACTAAGTACTCGTGTCAGTACTCGAGTGAGGCTGTACTCGGCAGATCACTACTCTGCACCCACTATTTGGCTTTCATGGGTGCTGGAGCCCCCGAACACCCACAGTGTCGGCGCCCCTGACGGTTACTGCTTAACATCAGGCGGGCGCTTACGCTTTTTTGTCACCTTAGTCACATAGGTACAAAAAATCGGCTTACCGGTGCCACCGCACGGCCTACTTAATTGACTATTTTCACCTAAAGTATTTTAGGGCAGTACCTAGATAGGTAGGTACCTTAGGCCCGTATTAATAAATCGATCTCAAGATTGAGATCGAACTTGAGATACTATTTTTGACAGATGTTCCATACATTAAAAATACAAAGTTGAGGTCGATCTTAAGATGCAGTTTTGAACTGCATCTTAAGATCGATCTCAACTTTGAGATACATTTATTAGTACGGGCTTAAATGATCTTTATATGTATACCAAATAAAGTATACACATAATAGCTTTAGTCCTCATCTTGTCCATTAAAAGATCCAGTAATGTCAAGACCTCATAAAAGTGCATCTCGCTGAGTGACTTTGAACTTTCCACTCACGCTATGGTCAAGGTCCTCATTA
Organism: Drymonia ruficornis; assembly: GCA_947859195.1. Classification (NCBI taxonomy): domain Eukaryota; kingdom Metazoa; phylum Arthropoda; class Insecta; order Lepidoptera; family Notodontidae; genus Drymonia; species Drymonia ruficornis. Next base: position 7,684,974 of record OX401912.1, on the reverse strand, counting down.
ACACCCAATATGTCAATGCGTACGGTATAAACTTTAGTTTACGGCCGCACAAAATATATGTGAAACAATTTCCTTATGTCTACGCTCATTTTGGACAACTGGTTTTTAAGGTGGTGGTTTTTAAGGTGGTGGTGGTGGTGGTAGAGCCAAGCTGTAGCCAATAGACTGCAGCTCATATACGGGCTGGCTCAACCGGGATAGTACCACCCTCTCACAGAAGATCGGCGTAAAGCAGCTATTACAGCTGCGTTTCGTACGATGAGTGAGAGAGCCGAAAGCCCAAACCCCTCCCCCCTTCCCCTCCCTCCATTCCACTCCACTTCAGGTCGGCAATGTGCAAGCAATGCCTTTGGTATTGTAAGCATCTATAGGCTACGGTAACTGCTTAACATCAGTTGGGCCGTACGTATTTTTTCCACCGCAGTCCTATAAAAAAAAGCTGCATTATAAATGGTTTATTCCACTTTGATCACCTGGGTGATATCACCTGGGTGATCAAAGTGGACGAAAAAGTCGCCTTTGATCACCTGGCGAATTTGAACACCCAGGTGATTTGCCCAGGTGATCAAAGTGGAATAAAAATTCGCGTCAGATTACCAGGCGAATTTGATCACCCAGGTGATCAGAGGCGACTCCTATTTCGATTACCCGTGTAATAAATTGTCAATTGATTCGTTTATTAATATTCCCTAAATATTCTGAATGATGTGTAGAATCACCGTTTAAAAGGATGCCCATGATTTCAAATTCACCCTGTAGTATGTCCTACTAAACGAAGTCTATGGACACGGTCCGACTCAGTCGTTCGCGGAAAATAATGTTGAAACATATCGGTTTTGCCAATACGGCTCTTCCTGGTAAATAATATTTACGAACTGAACGCCGCCTTTTAGGCAGGTAATAAACAGCCTCGCCGTCCAATGGAATGACTGATTTAATTATTTGGCGGCGACATATACAGCAGCATTTAGCAACTATGAGAGGTAATAACAGAGGTATCAGATCGCTGATATTTTGTACGGAACAATGAATCTACTTGAAACTTCTGCGCCTGCGTGGTTGCGCGGCGACCGACGCACGCCAAGTCGACTGCGCGCGCCGCTGAGGTGCGCACGCGATTCAAACGATACTTTTTAAAAATCGAATTCACTGTGCATTCTATTCTTTGGCTTAACTACAATTTTGTGTTAATATTGACGTGATCTTATAAAATGTAAGTATGGTATTATTTTAATATGTTAGAATGTTAAGAAATATATAAGTAGGTAAACTAGATTTTCACGTTATTTTAGCTAGTTTGTGTGTATAAAGTTAAGTTAAAGTTAATTACTATAATAATGGATATTAGGTACTTTGGAACCTACCTAACGAGGGCCTAAATGGGCGATGAAATATTTATTATTGACAGGTAAAAATATTGCGGCTACATAGGTATAATCAGCGACATAAGTGGACGCTGAACATTCTCAATTTGTAAAATTGGTTAGGGGCCATCCATTAATTATGTCACACGAATTTCATGATTTTTAGATCCCTCCCCCCTTGTCACAGCTGGTCACATTTGCGAGACTGTGTGACGTCACATATTTTTTGAAAATTTTGGAAATTTTCAATTTTTTTCGTTAAAAATTCAAATTTCGGTTTTAATACTTAGATAAATTAGATTTTTAAATGTGACGTCACAAAACTTAGGACCCCTCCCACCTCCTTTATCACACAATGGCACATTTCGTAGACCCCCTCCCCCCTTTACGTGTGACGTAATTTATGGATGGCCCCTTATAGGTACTTATTAGTATTATTTGAATAGCTTACCTACTAGCTTCCGCCCGCGACTTCGTCCGCGCATAATTTATCCCACGGGAACATACTATCGGGATAAAAATCCTATGTGTTAATCCAGGTTATAAACTATCTCTGTGAGAAATTTCATTCAAATCCGTTCAGCCGTTAGGGGGCGTCCATAAATTACGTGAGCCATTTAAGGGGGGAGGGGGTCGAGCAAAATCTCACCTAATCTCACGTGGGGGAGAGGAGGGTTCACGGAAAATCTACGTTTTTTTTTTACCGCCAGAAACTGTAAAATTACGATAAAAATGGGCTAAGTTAAGTAAAACAGGTTTCTCCACTAGAATATGACTTTTGAAAAATCTCACATGAGATTAAAAGGGGGAGGGAGGGGGTCGAGCCAAATCTCACGAAATCTCACCAAGGGGCGAGGGAGGTCGAAAAATCACAAAAATCACCTCACGTAATTTATGGACGCCCCCTTATGGCGTGATTGAGTAACAAACATACATCCATCCATACATCCATCCAAACTTTCACATTTATAATATTAGTAGGATAGCTAAGTGGGATTAATATTATGGTAGTAGTATGACTTATGTCGCTCCGTACCTACGGTGCTGATAATATTAAAATAATACTTAGATACAAACGCTTAATAATTACCATATTATACTAAATTTATGGAAAGACAAACTTGATAGTCAGGTAGGTGCCCGAGTTCAGCGCAGGCCTATCATAAAGGTGACAATAGACTTGAACATTTACTTGTAACGGAACATCGAGCATTCGCAGTTTTTATCGATGTGCGTTTCGATAACATAAAAACTAAGCAACGCTTGTACTACGGGTACCGTACAATGGACTGAGGGCGATCCCAGTGATATCTAGACCAGGGAAAATAACGAAAAGGCCATTTCCGAAATTAGCCTCTGGCGGGAATCGAACCCGCAACCACCCGATGCACTGAGCCGAGCGGCCAACGCTCGAACCACAGCCTCCCTAGAAAAGTGGCATGAACGCTAATCGAATAGAATAGAATAGACTTCACAATGTATGGAAATGTCAAACGTCGCTATGTAGATCACGTGCCTTATGTCATTTCCATACATGAAGCGTAGCGATTTGAAGGAACGCTTGTAGACGTCAGCCACTTGTCTAGCCCTTCTGTTCGTCAAACGACAATGATGACGACACGGTGCGTCAAAACGGCGAATGCTCTCTGTTCCATTACAAGTAAATGCTGAAGTCTATACTCACCTTTAGAATGAGGAATCCGGTTATTGTTGGACTAAAACAACTATTACCTGCCTATTTTTTTTATTTTTTTCGCATTTAAATAGATTTTATTGAGACCCGCTGCGCAACTATCGAATTTATTTTTGCAGAAAAGTAATTCCAGAAGACTACACTAGCATATTGCTTAAAGAATTATTAAAATAATACTTATAATACACTATCTTTTATTCTACAAGGCGTTAGGTTAGACGAGAGATATATTTAAGACCAAGATAATTCATGCTTAGTACACGTAACTAAAAAAATAATAAGAATTAAAAAAAAACACGATTAAATATCACAGAAACGACGATATAATTTCAATACAATTTCAATTGCAAATATTGCAAAATTTTGGACATTTTGATATTTAATAATAATTACAGTAGCTCACCATATCTTACTTCAGGGCGTGCAAAATTATTAAATACTTACCTACTCATAATAGAATGGTTAACTATTCTTGTTATGTAGGCCATTAACAAAACTGCAGCGCTTTGCTCTGCACTATTTAGAAAGTTCATTGACTGCACTGTTTCATTGTGAAGTTCCTTCGGTTTCTCTTCGCCGACCCCGGCGGTTGCGGAAAATTGGCACATCCGCAACCGTCTGTAAGTTTTACCAAACTATGTAGGTAAAACCATAGATTAATTTTAGTTTCCGCGGCGCTCCAACTAGATGGAGCATGCGCACTAATAAAATGCGGCAACTGATAATGCTCAAATTTTTGAGTACTTCAGTACATCTGACAGCAACCATTGTATGAAACTGACAGGCCGCGTCGAAAATAAGTTGCCTCATTTCTGGAAATGATTTTTCTAAGTAGGGCGGTATCTAGTAAATCTATGGGTAAAACATTATTTTTATAAAAAAACTAAAACCTACTTGAAAAAACTTTGGAGCACTAAAAAGCCTGAAGTAATATACATATATACAGGGTGAATTTGAAATCATGGGCATCCTTTTAAACTATGACTCTACACATTATTCAGAATATTTCGGGATAATAATTAAAAAAATCTATTGAAAAAAATGCAAATAAGCAAAGCAGTTAACTGATATAGCTTACCTGGGCAATACATTTTTATCAATTGATTTGTTAATTAATATTCCTTAAATATTCTGAATTATGTGTAGAATCACCGTTTAAAAGGATGCCCATGATTTCAAATTCACCCTGTATATATGTATAGCTATACTAGTATGAGCTCCTCCAACTCATAATCCAGGGTAAGATCGACGGCAGAAGAAGGCCTAGTCGTCGAAGGATATCGTGGTTGAAGAACTTACGACAGTGGTTCGACAAGACAACACCACAACTATTCCGAGCTGCGGTCTCGAAAGTGGAAATAGCCTTAATGATTGCTTACCTCCGGTAGGAGACGGCACTAGAAGAAGAAGATATATGTATATTACTTCAGGCCACCTCTGCCTACCCCTTCGGGAAAATCGGCATTCGGTAAATCTCGATAATACATCGATAAAATTATCATGTTGCTGAAAAGTGCAAAGAACTTAGATGCCGATGCCGTCTACGGCAGCACTTTCGCCGTCTGTGACACTTTCATACCCGCACTTGATGCTTGAACGTGACCTAAAACTACTTACCACATTGATGTATTATTTTAGCAGATATGGTACCTTCTTACATCGCAATCACAAGACTTGTGCTCAGCGCACAACATGAAATTCATAAATGTTAATGGCACTCACAACGCATTATTCACTAGAAGATTCACGTAGATACCTATTGGCAATACCGACATGATTTCAAGATGATTATTTACCGTGAGCAACTGAGTCGTACTGTGTCCATGGACTCCGTTTAATGTGACCAAATATTTTAGACAATCACAATAATATGTCTCCCTCTTTCTTGGTAATATCTTTGACTGACCAGTAATTATTAATACTCTGTGGGTCATTGATAAATATCACAACTGACCAGTGACCTCTGAACGATACACTTTTTATGACTGGTAAAGTACAGGCAACAATTTCGAGAGAAAAAATACATCTGGGGGCTTACCACCACCTCTTATAGCAGTTTTGTTTTAACGTTTCAGCGACTTTTTGTGCAATGGCGTTTCTTATTGTCATGACAATAAGGTACGTCATTGCACAAAAAGTCGCTGAAACGTTAAAACGTTCCTGTAATTGAATCGCGATAAGAGTTTGTGGTAAGCCCCCTGGTAAAGTACAACAACAATTTCGAGAGGAAAAAAAGTATTTGTTTGTTGAAAAAAATAACGCCGAAGCGTGACAAGTAATGATGAAAGCGGTTGCGTTGGGTTTTTTATTGTGTTAAGTAGGTGTAATGCAACTCAGGAGCTGTTTATAAATGTATTTTTGTCTGCCGTCTATCGTTGGCTTAAGATGATAGATAAGTAGTAAGCGTGGTAGTAAGTATGTACACAGTGGTCATATTACTTTGAACGATTTTGACTTTATTTTACTAAAGTAAGTTATTATTAAGTAAATAATATTTACTTAATGTCCTCGCAGTTCAGCGACTTATGTTGCTGACCGTAGATCAAATAAATCTTTACATAATTAACACTCAGCTTAAATTGCTTTTTTTATTACATACTTACATTTTAATAGGTACCTACCTATCTTTAATAGTTGTTTTATTACATACATAAAATGTATGCTAAAATTAAAAAAAATACTTACTCAGTATATAAAATAATCTACAAGGTTAGTAAAAACAAATAATTTACAGTTTTGATGGGATTAAATAGAAATTCAAAAAGATTATGAGGGAAAAGGAACATTACCTACTTATGAAAATATTTTTTTCCATGGACATCCATGGACTTATACAAAAAGTTAAACAAGTTCACATTGCATAGGTACCTACCAAACAGCTTAGATGAATCTAATGTTTAAAATATATATGAGGCTCATAAACAAAAGAAAAAAATACAATTTACTCGTTGTCATTTAAATAGAGATATGATAATGTAAGTAATTAATTTCGTAACTACACTAAAAATATTTATTTTATTTCTTACGTGTTATTATGATAAGTACGTATCTGAGGTCAGAGACTGCTTGGAGTTCATTGAGATCCGGGCCATTTCACCTATTAGTGTATTTTTAAAGTAATTTTACAAAAAAATATAATTGAACTGCTTTAATTATTTACCAACCCTAAATATTATATGGTACACCACGTATAATCACACGTTTAATTTTGTTAATTAATTTGTTTTTAAACGGTGAGGGAAAACATCGTCAGGAAACCTACCTATCCCTCAGGATTAGGTAATAGTCAGTTCCTGTATACACGGCGACAAGGTTCACCACCTGTAACGTTGGGTTCTGATTATCTGGTGAACCGTGGACTTTGGGTTAGTTAATACCTCCACAATGTGGTGGTGTATGGCCACTCAAGCCTCTGACTACCCCCGAATGGGGATAAAAGTCGTGACGATACATTTTTTAAATTTGTTTTTAAATTGACATTGTATATCTAAGCCTAACTTAGTTTGGGCCCATAGGTACAGTTGTGTGTTCGTCTGACGATATTTATATATATTTATTTAATCTAATTGGCTAGATAATAATATGATGTCAGTCAAGTCCTCAGCCAATTGATTTTGTCATTAACATAAACAAATATAACAAAAATATTCATTCCAATGTCAATGGTGCTTATTATTTGCTAAATTCTTCACGAGATGAGGTAATATTGTCACGGACAAATGTCCCACTGTTTGTATAACGTCCGTGGATGTAAATCATTTGAACACCATTTCGCAAGCCACGCGTACCTTCGCCTGGTTTGACCAGCGTTTGCTTAGGCTATTGCCACATGCACCCGTGCAATGTGACTTGCTCGGATATCTGACCGTTTATGTGTATGTTGTACGTGAATAAGGCCTATATTGCGACATTTGAAACTGTTAAATTGACACCTTTAAACTGGACCAGCATGTGAAGAAAAATTTCGAAAAAAGGCATTTACACATTGAAGTATTATATTAGCAGATATAGTACCTTCTAACATCACAATCACAGCGCAGCGCACCACTATAATATTTATGCAGTGAAGTTCACACATCTGTTATCGCACTCGCAGTGACAATTCACTTACATTATTTACCAGAAGATGAGCCGTATCGACATGTTTTCAACAATATTTTTCACAAGCGACTGAGTCGTCCTGTGTCCATGGACTCAGTTAATAGGACAAACTACCTATTGCACAGTCACGTATCTCCCTCTTTCTTGGTAATGTCTTTGTGTTAGATCACAGTAAAGGTGACAGAAGCGAAACTGCACAATTACTTAAATAAATTGTTAAAATGTATTTTTAATTTAACATTTACTTTAGATCAGATAGTATATTAAGTCAAAAACGAGATCCATGAGTTCCGTGTTTTCATTTCGAGATACGGAAACTGTTTTAATATTCGACCTTTAGAAAACTTGGAGGTGTAGGCACGGTGTAGGTATTAGCGGGATTCCCAAATTTGCTTAGGATCGAACTAAGCCTTTGTAGCGAGACACTTAAACTGCAGTGCCACACAGTTTACATGCGAAAGCCATACTATTTGCTTTTCTTGCTTAAGTACCCGGGGTTGAAACACCGCTACACAAAGACGTGCGAAGTCCACCAACTCGAACTGAACGAGTGTGATGATGATGATGCTAATCCAACCGATTTCGGTTAAGGTATGCTCTCGTGTGACGTAGGTATCCGGCACGTGAGCAACACCGCTTTAACTTATACAGGGTGAAATCGAAATCGTGGGCAATATTTTAAAATATGACTCAACACAAATGATTCAGAATATTTTGGAAAAAAAAATAAAACATCTATTGATAAAAAAATATTGCTCGGGTAAGCAAATAAGCAAACCATTTAACTAATACCTTACCTGGGTAATAAATTTTTATCAATTGATTTGTTGATTAATATTCCCTAAATATTCTGAATCATGTGTAGAATCACCGTTTCAAATATATCCCACGATTTCGATTTCACCCAGTATAATTATTATTATAACTTAAAGCCACTGGTGGTCGGGCTATCAACTCATCTCTTTTGGTATCAAGCTCGATAAGCCGATTCTTCTCAAATTCTTGAACCTTGATGAACGATTCATCAAGGTGAAGGGAGACACTAATAGTGTCTACTGTGTACTACGCAGTGCGTAGCGTCTCAATTTTTCAAATGAGTTTTTCGTCATTAAATTACAAAAAATTGTGAACATTATAAAAACCAAACTTGTCCAAAATTTGGTTTAGATGAAAAAAAAAATGGATTTGATGCAATATAAAAGTGTGCAACGCTTGGAAAAACTGAGAACGTTCAGATGCTTATATTGCTGACCATAACCTGTTCCCTTGCCCCTATCAATCTCTGACTATTTTTTATCATGTATCATAATATAGACTTTATAATTTAAACGAACTATAATATCTTGTAACGTGATTATATTACGAAATTGGTAGTCTAACTGTTCAAGTCGTCTTATCAGCCAGATAGAACACATGTACCTACCTAGATATACTGAGTTTAAATTGTCACGTAGGTGACAAAGAAATTAAGATCTAAGTACCATTGATTAAGTCTACAATTCCAAGTCTAATTGCCGCGTCCATAAGCTCCGAGCAGCCGTATCCGAGCTGACGTTATCATCAGATCTGACGTTACTCTTCCTAGTTAGATTCTGATGTCAAAACTGATTGCTCGGGCGCGCCGCGCCGCTCGGCTCACGTAGTCGCACCTTATTCCTAAAGCAACGAAAAATCAAGCCAACGTCTGAACGATTAACAAAAATTAATGAAGTTATTTGAATGTGTGTGTTCATGGAGAGAAAGTTTAGAATGATAAAGTTTTTTTTTTAAAACGGACGGTATCAGCTTTGTGGTCTATCAGTTGACCTTTGAGCATCCTAGTGAACGGTACTTTGTGATATGCGTGCGTCTAACATAATTACATCTTCCTCTGATAATTTACTTTAACTTAAACATTAATTAAGAAATATTCCATTTAAAATAAAGCAAAATGTTAGCCTCAATAGTATGCTTAACAATTTCGTGTTTCAACGCGTCCATCAATATTTTTACGCGAATGTTATTAATTGTATTGAGTGCGTGCGTGTACCATTCTTTTGTTATAATCGAAGTGTTCTTGAACAGTTACAACTTGGTGTATCCCCCTTATTTTGCGAAGCCGCTGGCAAATTTACATAATGTTGTATCAGGGATTGTGAACTATGCTGTAAAGATAGTTGCTGTAAAGGTAAAATCAGCGATTAACTTAATTAGTAAAATACCTAAATAAATTGAGGATAGACTCAACTAAAAAGTGGCAAAGTGCATTTCAGCACACGCACTGGGGGTTCCGTAGTCATCTTTCGGTCCTGTCTGGTTGGCATTTCTTAACATATGGCCCAAAGTTACCAAGGAAAAGGGAGACATGGGAATGACCAAAATAGCATGTCCTCCTAAACAGAGACCATGGACACTGTACAACTCAGTCATTCCCTTTTAAGTTGACAGTCGAATTGCAAGTGCGATAACAGATGTGTGAATTTCGCTCATGGACCAGTTACTAAGGGGACTGGCCCTAAGCAAGTCGGCCGAGTGGTCGGCCTAGTACTAACATCGCCATAAAACGAAGCGAGTAGTTCAACTATTTACCGGTAAATAGTGAAATGAAAATGAAAAAACAATGACCACGTTTTGTTTCATACAAATATCTAATAAGGGCACCTCTTTCTTTAGTCTTTACTCTGTGATTTCGCTGCTTATAGTGGTGATTGCAATGTTAGGCGGTACTAATAAGCTAAAATAATACATCAATGATATGACCCTAATAAATCCTCTAGGTTTGTCAGTATTTCTTTCATAATAACAACACAAGATCATACACAAGTCACACAAGTTTTGCAAATTAAAATTAAAATGACATCACTTTTAACGCTGTTTGTTACGGCTCTAGAGAGGTAGGCCCTCTGCTGCAAAAACCGCCAAAGTAGGTACATAGAGGACCTTAGTTCATAATAATTATGTTGATGATCGGTAAAATATTGTTGTGGTCCTAAAATTAAAGTAATTAGATTCTGACAAAAAACGTAGGTATAATTTGCATTTATATTCTTGTAGGTACTAAAGTACTTAGTTTTAACATCCTTTTGATATTCCAATTTGTATGGTATTAACTTTGAAAGCGACTTCAATCAGGTCGACTTTACTGTGTTGGGTTTTACTACCTAAGATTTTCAGTTTGACTGTGAAAAAGAACCCTATAGTTTTTCAGAAAAAAATATCTATTGGTTTGCAAGAAAAGTTTATCATGCTTTTTTGTTGCAGACAATAATGATGAACGCTTTCATGAGGAGATTCCTGAGGTTCCTGGTGTCACTTCTAGCGATCATCGTCCTTCCGCTGTCCTACCTGATTAGCATAAGAAGGAAGAGGAAATGTCCGCCTCCGACGAATCCTTTACTCTACAAATCAGCTACCAGTTTGGCTATGATGATAAGGAATAGACAGGTAAGGTATTAGTCTTCTTACATTAGTTTAACTTTAGAGTGCCTTGGCGCATCCATGCAACAACACTGACGTCTTTTCGTATGTGACTGAACTCAAGACTCACAGATTATGTTTGAGATATGGAGTTGCATTTGGTTTCCACTTTAGGTACCCACTATGAGATGAACCGTCTGTCCGTGTGTCTTAGAAAATAAATAATAATTTACTTAGGTACTCGTCGAAGATAACTTGATTGATGATTTCTAAAACATAAAACCCCTGAATCTCATTAGTAGTCTTTAAGCACGTAAAATCATACCTAGGTAATATTTTAAGCTTAAAGTTCAAATGTTATTGAACCTGCCTATTCCAAGGTGCTTATTACCTATAAGAGACATATGTAAGTATTATACATTAACATTAAAAAGCATCTCGATTTCCTCCTACCGACATCGCAGGAAGACTCAATATGGTCGAATAAATGTCATATTACATTATGTACATATTAAATATGGAAAAGAAAGGGTCTTGAAGTGAAAAGGTTAAGGCTTTATAGTGACCCTCTCATTAGTCAATGGTTTGTATTACCTACACCTACTTATAAGTAATCAGCATTTTTATGACACAAAGAAAACTACTTACCTATATACTTTTAACAAATAAGTTTTGTTCATGAATTAGATACAACTAGGTATTCAAATGCCGAAAACAAAATTAAAGTCGGTAAGAACAGTACTTGCCAGGAATAAGAGCTGTTTAAAACTAGAAATTAATTAAGACTAGAAATAATAGGTACAAGATATTACATAGGTGGCTTAATAATAATAATAACATAGGTGGCACGTAATAACATAAGTGCTTAGTAATAAAAACTACTGTATATGTTAGGTACCCAGCGGGTAAGTTTTTTGGGACATATTTACTTACTTATTTACATAAAAATCTTGGTTTGTACAACAATGAATAGTACATAGATTAGGCTGACGAATACTTAGGCTAGGTTCGAGAGTTCAAAAATACATAGGTTCGCTCATTATGGATGAACAAGAAACCGTAGGTACAGTGATAGTAAAAATAATGATAAATGATATTAGCCCTTTTAACGTCCCACTCCTGAGCACAGGCCTCCCCGCAATGCGAGGAGGAAAATAGGTTATACAGTGATCCTACTTTAACAGAAACATAGGTTGATCACGAAGAGTAGGTACTTTATCTGACCCAAAATGAAATTACAAAATAAGTAGTAGGTAACTATCCCCTGTTATTCAATTCAATTACATTGCAAAAATTACCTAACTCGTTGCATGCGATTGCGTGTGTATAACTCAAATAAAATGCAAAACGGAAGACGCATTTAGTGTCTAGCCATCCGTAATGTTTACGGTAAATATCTAGCTGTTTATGTACGCGTTCCCGTTAACCACTAAAGTAATACCTAGGTAATAATAATGGCTCAATCGGTTTCCTACTAGCCATGGCCTCCTTTCAATGTGGATAATATGGTCAACCTGCGCGTTGGCGATGGTGGAATCCATTCGTAGTAAATCTAGAACTCGTTAAGATGTCCTATTGGTTGCCTTCACCGTTTCACCGATAATCCCGACTCGAACCGGTTTATCTCTAGCTACATGTCCTAGTTAAATTGCACTTGTCAGTTTGACCTGGACCGCAGAATATTGCGTAGGTAGTAAAGGTCTTAACCTTGTAATATAGGTAGGTACATAATATAGGCACAATTTACTTCAATTAGGTACCTACCTACTAGGTTCAAGTTTACCTACTTTGTAAATTGTATAATGTTATTCCATTATCTTGGGTCGTTGGGAGCAAGGTATTTAATCATACCACACTCTTCTGATGTCATCAGCATTCACTATGGCCTCTTTCATTCTGAAAAATAGGTATAGTCCGACCGCAAGCGCTGTACCGCACCTTAGGTATGCGCGGGGAGGTGGGGGAGTGGGAAGGCGAGAGCAATGAGGGGCGGGGGAGTGGGACGGCGAGAGCGATGAGCCCCCCGTCTCGCCGCGCGCGTACCTAAGGCGCGGTACAGCGCTTGCGGTCGGACTATACCTATTATGCTTTAGTTCCTCGAATGGTTAGGCAAGTGCACTTGACTGAATTAATCTATTTATCACTTCAGATCACGTCAGAACAAATTGTAGAAGCGTACATAGAGAGATGCAAGCAAGTGAATCCGTATCTGAACGCGATCGTGGAGCCCCGGTACGATGCAGCCCTGCGGGAAGCCAGGGGCATAGACAAGATGATCGCGTCCACTAACAGAACGCCAGATGACTTGGCCAAGGAGTACCCACTGTTAGGCGTGCCTATGACTGTTAAAGAGAGCATAGCTGTAGAAGGTAAGGTTGCTATAGGTACTACTCCACGATGCCAACTAGGAGCTCGGATGCGGCTTCCCCGCCCGCATACCGCCCGCACACCCGCCACCACCCCTTTGTGCGGGTGACGTCACATTTGACAGGCTCCTGGTTGGCTTGGTGCAGTAGTAAATACACAACATCACTGACCTCCAAAGAGAAACTACCGCACTCCCACCACTGTTACTCCTGGATCCAGAATCCAGGATCTACAATGGTTACCAACGATGACGACCAGGTTGGACCCACAACGAGTACCGGAGAATAGCTAAGTTGTCTTAGAACTCGCATGAATTTGCAGCGACTTGACATCTCGCTACCAACAGATGGCGCTGAGTAAAACGCTCTAGTACAACACGCGATCCTGAATCACGATATCAAGTTTCACGAGGCACATTAGTATGTATATGGGGCCCCGACAATAACCATTGGGATGTAGCGGAATATGGAGGATGAACGGATGTTGGAAGTTCTTTCCTTTGGCGGGCGTTGAAATGGGGGTTGGCCAAGGTTCGCCACAATGACCAGTCTTGCGCTGCCCGCATCCAGCGGATCCCCGAAACCTTCACCAGGTCGTCGGTCCACCTTGTGGGAGGCCTACCCACGGTACGCTTTCCGGTGCGCGGCTGCCACTCGAGAACTCTTCGACCCCATCGGCCATCTGTTCTACGAGCAATGTGCCCTGCCCACTGCCACTTTAGTTTAGCAATCCTGCGGGCTATGTCAGTTATTTTGATTATGTACCTAATCAATTGTGTGCAAAATTTGGGTAACCGTATTTAATTATAGGTAGATGTACCTTTGTGAAATAGTAGTATCTATTATTGAATGATAGTTACATTATAATTCAAATGTAATAGAATAGCCGTTAGGTACCTATGTTAAAAGAATATTAAATCGCCAAGGGTTCAGAATTTTAATGCGTTGCATGAGTCGATCGCGTTCGATTGCTTTTTGATTGAATTCTTTTGTTATGTAATATCTTTTTCGAACATAATGTTTGAGGTCGTTAATTAAAATAATAAAAATATACTACGTGTATAATACCCATTGAATTGAGGTACTACTGTCACGGCCGCCTTGGAAAGAGTGTCGACTGAATTTTAATATTACGATGATTACCGTGCTAATATATAGAATATATAATTTCAGGCATGAGCAACGACTGTGGTACTGTCCAGCCATACAGAAACCCGGCCAAGCAAGACGCGGGCGTCATCAGGATGGCCAGAGCGGCCGGGGCCATCCCCATAGCTGTGACGAACACCCCACAACTGTGCATGAACTGGGAGACGTATAACAACGTAATAGGGATGACTACGAACCCTTATGATCAAAAGAGAACGACGGGCGGGTCTTCGGGTGGAGAAGTAAGTGCTGCACCTCGTCCTGTTTTATTAGCTATATAGATGCTTGCAATACCAAAGGCATCGCTCACACGTTGCCGGCCTGAAGAGGAATGGGACAGAGGGAGGGGAAAGAGAGGGGGGGAAAGAGGGGGTTGGGAGTCCGGCGCTCTCACTCATCGTACGAAACGCAGTTATAATAGCTGTTAACGCTGATCTTCTGTGAGAGGGTGGTACTACTCTGGTCGAGCCAGCCCACATATGTCAATTGGCTACAGCTTGGCTGTACCACCAACGTTATCCGTATCCGTACGCGGTCACGCGGTCTCAAAACCACTGTTCTGTCCACAGTGAAACTAGCGACTAAGATTATTATGAGCTTGATGCACAGAGTAAAGACTAAAGACAGAGGCGCCCTTATTAGATATATGTATGAAAAAAAACGTGGTCGTTGTTTTTTCATTTTCATTGTTCTATCTACCGGTAAATAGTTGAACTACTCGCTTCGTTTTATGTCGATGTTAGTACTAGGCCTACCACTCGGCCGAGTTGCTTAGGGCCAGTCCCCTTACTAATTGGTCCATGGCTTGATTTTCATTTTTGAGATAGGTACCGAAATATGCAGATAGGTGCAATGTTCATCAAAAATACATACCGTAAAATACTTACCTATTTATTTATGGGGCCTAGCTTTCAATCTAATATGCCAATTTAAGTCAAAGCAACACAAAACTAGAAATAGATATTGCCAAAAAAATATTGTAGTAAGTAGTAACAATTGTGAATGCCGGGAATGATTTAAGTAACGAAACCACTGAAGTGTGCAATGTTATTTTTGTTTTGCAATTGTTGCTGCTAGGAATTTGGCGTCGTCGTGATAATAAACAAACTATTTCGTTAGAGTCGACAAATCACTTTCGTCAGATCTTCTTCTCTAAATATCTAGTTACAAAGACAAAGTAAATAATCTCAAAAAGCCTACAAGACACAGACGAACCTCTAATTATTAAAACTGTAGTCGCTCCTTGAAAGGCATCTGCACCATGCAGTAAGTATAGGTAAAAAAACATACAGTAGTAATTAATACCCGTTGGCTTTCAGTTGCACTACACTTTAGGTATAAACGCACGCTTCTCACGCAGGCTGGTATGTATAGGTACTAGGTTTTTACATCATTGGCCTTCACGAATTACTTAAGGAAGGATAAAAGAATGAAAAGATCATGAATATAAGCAGAAAACTGTTAAAAGATCTCAAGTTGAAATTGAAATTTTTCTAGGCCTGCTTCCTTCTTCTTACTTGTCTTTACCAAATGTTCGCTTTTCTTACTAACCTTAGCTTATGATAGAGTGAGCCTCCATCCTTTTCTTACTAAATTTTAACAAACTTAGGTTGGGGTCGGCCTCCGTGCCCCAAGTAACGCTACAGCACAAAACAAAATATCGTTCTGTGGGCTACTTGCAGCAAAGAATAGGCCGAAAGGTTTGGAACTATCCTAAACACGCGGTAATTTCAGTACATTTTCTTTTTAGGACAGGAGAATATGCCTAATAAAGAGTTAGGTAAGAGTGTGAATAATAGTGCCTTCATTTCAGTCAGCCTTAATCTCAGCGGCAGGGTCGGTCATAGGCGTTGGCTCCGACATTGCTGGCTCCTTAAGATTACCACCCATGTTCACTGGCATCTTCGGACATAAACCGACACCGAGGCTGCTTTCTGTTGAAGGTACCTTATGCTTGAATTTTTAGCTCTTCTGCTTTATTACTATTAGATTTATTTTCATCATTATCTGGATGACCATTTGCTAAACAGAGATTCCTCATATATTTCAATCTTTTGGAGGTTGTACGGTTATACTCTAGGGCTTCAAATTATGCTGACTATTATGCTTTAGCTAGGTATTTGATTGTTTATCTGGATTAATACCTAAATGGTGATGATGAATCATAGATAAGAGTTGGTGTGTTGATCCGTGGTTGTTACTAAAGCCACTATATACGTTGTTTTACTATACCACCTTACTTATTTGGAGTAATAACATTTATTTATTTTCCGTCAGGTCACATACCAGACTGCTTGGACCCAGATTTCGAAGAGTACTTCACACTTGGCCCAATCGCGAGATATGCAGAAGATTTGACGTTACTTTTGAAAGTTTTGAAGCAGCCTGGTGGACCTGAAGTGCCTTTTGATAAACCGGTATATTTTTTTTTTTAGTTAGGTTAGGTTAGAACAAATAGTACAAAACAATAAACATAGTTACATATGAATGAATAATGAAAAAAAATTGATCTAAGGCAAGGATTCGTCTAGCTAGACGAATCCATGCCTTAGATTTAATTAGCTCAGGACACTTGCAACTCACGGGCAACTTTTAGCGCGGGACATTTTGCGATGGGGACAATACTAGAATTGTCCCTACCGCTTCAAAAAACTCCTGTTCATAAAATGTCCTATTCGCAAATGACCCATTTAGTTAAGATGAAAATAAAAGAGGAAAAAGCCGCCTGCCGTCAACCTGGCAGTTAAACATAAAAACAGACCTCAAGATAGCTTAACTGCCTGAAGTGATAACCCAAGACATGATTTGGCGCAATTTAAGGACCCTACGACCCGAAATAAAGGGAACAAGGGAAGGCCAAAGAAGAAAGAATTAGTTAAGATATTTAAAGCTAAACTATGTTTACAGGTAGATATATCGAAACTGAAATTCTACTACATGGAAGGAGACGGTAGCAACGTGTCCGATCCCATAGGCCCCGATGTAAGGAAAGCAATGGAGAAAGCCAGAGACCACATTCAGAAAACATACAACATTGAAGTGAAACCGGTTAGTTAACGCAATTTATATTCTTAGAAAGCACGAGTCATAATCGTTTAAACTATCACAAAGTGTAATTGCGAAACTAATTAGATAGGTACTTGAACATGCTTAAGTAAGTAAGACGAGGCACCATCCTTGAAGTAATCTCACTTATTTTGGAAATTCGAAAATCAATTGTTTTATCTGGGCCCCCCACAAGGTGGACCGACGATCTAGTGAAGGTCGCGGGAAACCGCTGGATGCAATTAGCACGGAACAGGTCGTTGTGGAAAACCTTGGGAGAGGTCTATGTCCTCCAGTGGACTCTTTTGGCTGAAATGTTGATGATCTACTTGTAGGTACTTATCTAACATACTACAATTGATCTGAGTCCACGTCGTTTCATGAGCAATCCCTACAAATAATGTTTTCCTAACTAATGGTGAACACAGACATAACATTTTAAACAGCTATCCATTTCAAAGTGTGTGTGTTCCAGCTGAAAATAAAGAACATAGAACACATGTGGGAAGTCAGCATCAGAGTCCTATTAAACATCAAAGATGTCCGCAACATATACACCGACCCAGAGAAACGGGACCAGTGGGTGTCGGTCTGGCCGGAAGTGTTGAAGAAACTGCTAGGATTCTCGAACCACAACTTCCTGTGCGTGTGTTACGGACCACTCGTCAAGTTCTTCGATGCGTTACCAAAGAGTTATTATAAGAAACTGCTTTCTATATTCGATGAATTGAAGGCTGAGTTTGATGTGAGTACAAAAAGATTTAAAATAAAGTTTAAGTAGATATTTTTCGCAAACAGGATTAAACCAGGTATAACTGGCCACTTTCAATTTAAACCAGGTAAAACTGGCCACTTTCAATAAGTAAGCAACCGCGTATTTAACCGGCATTCAATAAACGCCATCAATAGCTAAAGATAACTATTATGGAAAGATGGCGTTTTGATTTGAAGCAGTTAAAATACGAAGTGGCCTAATTACTGACGGTAGCCAGTTATACCTAGTTTTAGCCTAGTCTTTAGTGACTTCAATACTTAACTGGTCAAAGGCGTACCTAGTACCTATAGCTTAGGGCAGATTTAGTAATGCTTAGCTTTCCGCCTTGTATCAAATCTTGGAGCCTTCGTTTGAGACCATTGCAGGTATATCCTGACTTACAGCTCCCAATATGCGTATTTGGTTTTCATTGGTCGTGGCTCTATTGCTTAGTCCCATCAATAGTGTCATGGGAAAATCAAATTCTAAGGGTGCGTTTCCACTGACGTGGAGCTGGGCGGAGTGGAGCGGAGCGGCGCGGCGGCGGACTGTAATTGGCCAACTCACGGTCCGCTCCAATCCACTTCGCCCAGCTCCGCTCTGTGGAAACGCACCCTAAATGACCCAAACAATTTTTGTATTACCTACTGGAGGTAAATTCGATAAAGTAGGTACAACAAATAAGGAATATTTTTTCTTTACAGAAAGTTTTAACGGACGACGCAGTGCTGCTCTACCCTACGTTCCCCTACCCAGCTCACATGCACTACAGAATCTACTACAAATTCCTCAACTGCGGCTATCTCACAATATTCAACGCCCTAGGCTTACCTGTCACGGCCTGTCCTATGGGTCTCACGGGGAAAGGTTTACCCGTCGGCATACAAATCGCAGCGAACAAATGCAACGACCATTTAACAATAGCTGTAGCTAAAGAATTTGAGCGAGCGTTTGGTGGATGGATACCTCCAAACAAAGACCTCGTTGGGACTGTAAAAACGGCGTAGACTGGATACATTTTAACGCCTTAACTTGGTGTTTGTTATAAATAAAGCGGATGACATTTTGATGATGTCATCAGAAATGGTCTCTGCGCTATTGAGGCTGGCGATTCGAGTTCGTTCCTTATGACTTATGGGCTGATGTGGTGATCGATAGAACTACCCTGTTGCGATACCTGAATTATATAAGTTTATTTATGACTAATGACTAAATGTAAGAAACACAAAGTTAATTCAACTTGAACAGATCTACTTACATTTTAAAAAGGCTAAAGTGGTTAGATACGTTATGCTCGGGATACACGGCGACACTCGACACTCGAGACTCAGTGTGTCTCAGTGTCGCGACACCGCCACTACAACTGTAACAAGGTGTCGCGGTGTTGTACACACGCAGACACTCGATGTAACTATACAGTATATTTGTGTAAAGTGTCGTCGTGTATCCCGAGCTTAAGTAAACTCGACAATAAATTGATCGACAATTTTATTAGGTATATTGGAAATTTAAGACATAGAGATAATAAATCTACATCTATGGGTAGTTAATTTGCCTGTTCGTGGTAGATACATTTCGACAAATATCTGTAGGTATATTGCCACAAGCACAGTAACAAGAGATATTAAATTACTTGTCTATAAATTATTATCCCTATGTTTTAAATAAGAAAATTGTACACTGGTGGTCATGTTTTACACTAAAGCTATTGGAACCATTGACCATAAGAAAGATAGAGGACTGGCCCTATGTGACGTCATCTGAAGCCAAACACGAGCAAACGGCAGTCCAAAATGGCGCGACTCCGCCCACAGCTAAAAGTGTTGTACTTTTAGATAGTCGATGGTATCCATATCGATATACCTAACGATCATGTCGCTGGAAAAGTGCTGGGTCATGATTAGGTAGGTACAGCTATGCTGGGCTAAATCAAATAAGGCAAAAAAGGGGGGACACATATCTGTTAGGGTCAGGTCATGTATGCTGATAAAAAATAACGTACAAAGGGACGCCATCTAGTGTCGAATAGAATTATATTTGGGATGCGAACGTTGGCAAGACGTCTGCACAGGACGAACGCCAACAGCACACTGACTTAAGCCACACCTACTGTGATGACGTCAGCGGCCGAGTTGTGCGATGTCTAAGCAACGCGGCCGAGTTGCTTAGACCCAGTCCTTCTTTAGTATTAGGTTCATGGTCATGCTTACTCTAATGTTCTTGCTTGCTTGCGGTGGCTCTGTGGAGTGGGTCACCCTCTTCCCTCTAAAATGGTTGTGCAGAGTGACGCTGCTGCTCAAGTAAAGTAATTTTCACATGGCAACTCTTCAGGGTTCGCAATTTAACGTTAGAGACGACCAGAATTTCGATATCTCGGCCTTGTTGGCGCCTCAACTTAACCATGAAAATATGCACCTGTGGAGAGCCTAATGCATAGGTACACGGCCATCATCCCTACCTACCCCTGCCCAATGTAGCAAAAGCGTAAAATTAAAAATCGACAAATATATCAGCTAAAAATCTTGCGAAATCGGGCGATTTTGAATAAACTCTATTTTAACTTCTTTAAGCCGTCTTAGTACAAAAAAATCCCACATTTAATTTTAAAATTTTACACTATCCATAAATCAACTTGTTATCTCTTTCGTGAATCTTTATGGTCTTGAGTAGTGCTGACAAATATTATAAAACAATTTTAAGGCGGCGCAGTCACGCACCTTCCAAAACAAAAAATATTTCTTTGTGGTCACCCCGGGGTGACGGCGCGGCCCGACGTGTAGGTGAATAGAATATGTATCGATAACTTTGAAACAAAACATGTAAGAACAACACTACGTTTTTATGTAAACATAGCAAATATTTGTTAGTTCTATTTTAGTTGAAAATATGAATTAGAGAGTACGATTATAGACGGGAACTCAATTAAAAATGAATATAATGTACACAAAATTTATTTTCACACACTATAAATACACTTAAATATGAAAATAACACAACTAACCTGGAAAATAACAAACCTTCGAAATTCTTTCGAGAATCAGAACTACATGCCCTAACGCATCACTAAACTATATTGTTTTTTCCTTGATAATCCTAAATAATATAATAAAGAGTCACAAAATACACACAGTTCACCGTAAAATTTAAAATAATTTGTATAATACGCTGACATGACAGATGAAGTACTAACCATAGTGACCCGACCATAGCCGTCAACCCAATATGGCGGTCCAAAAAGGCCCTCAGGGAGGCGGCTTACTGACGGAACTAACCAAAAACTTCCAGAAAAATGAAATATATGACATATACTGTACTGTTTTACATAGCTAAATTGTCACGAGTAAGAATGAGACAGATATGTTTTCGTTAATGTGGTCCATATTTGCATCAAATATGTATACCATAAACAATAGCTTCCGATCTATTACTATATAATTGGAACTGATATTAATTTAACTTAAATGTGATATAGACAATAACAATTTTAAATAATCTTTAATCATTCTGAATAAAGTCTTGTAACATGTTATTTTTATCGTTTTATTTATCCATGCCTGCAATAAATAACATTCTTCACGGTACTACCAAACCGTGAATCGCAGCCGCTACCTATCCATTAATTATTATCTTTTCCCGCAAAATAAGTAAAAACTATGATACTTATACCTAATAGGTATAACTTTCTAAATCCCAATACATTATCCGGTAGTATTATCTTTGAGAAATCTGCTGCCCCGGCTCGCAATACCGCCGTAATAGGCCGTAGTTTAGTTTCTTTATAACTAGATGGCGCCACGATGAACAGTTACTCATGATGAGAGTTCCATGACCCTAAAATTAAGTGGCAAAACAACGCCTAATAATTCAGAAAGATTAACTACGAAATCCTAAAAAATAACACTCCATAATAGAAACGAAAACAAAATACCGAGGTAACTAAATACGACACAAACACTGCAAAGGTAGGTACTAGGTAAGGTACGCTGACCACGTTATCGCCTACATTATTAGGTACGTTGTTACGTTGTGCGTACCTATGAAAATACGTACATTTATACGAACATAATACCTACTCACATATTACCTACATTTACTATTCTGTGGTAATAGATAAAGATGTGATAAACGGCTTTATATTAAAAGCACGCTGTAACGCTTGTGCTTGTTTTTAAAAGTAGCTGTAAAAAGCGCGGGAGTGCTTTTCTGCTTTTTACTTTTTTTTACCTAGTTTTTAGCTTTCTACTTTTTTCTAGTGCTTTTGTGTATTAAAAAAGCCAAAAACTTAATTCAATTCAATTCAATTCAATTTAATTTATTTTGTATCATAGGTAAGTACAGAGGTGAACATGGTTACTTAAAATATTTTGCTCTCTATGAACTGCCTATACGGCGTACAATTTTTGCCTGCCTAACTAATAAAATAATAATAATGATAGTAAATGTGATAATAAACTAGAAATGTCACATTGAAACGTAAATGTCAAAAGATAGCTGATAATGTCAATAATATAAAATAATTAATATTGATAATCAAGATTTATATAATTTAAAATGTAGAAACAATATGGAAATAACATGCTGATGCCTACATTGATCAGTTACACTACTAGTCATTAGGTACATTACTCTTGCAATCAGATCACTGTTATTTCAGACTCGAATCTTCCATAAATTCCTTTACAGAATAATAGGTCTTTTCTATGAGTAAATGTCTAAGATTATTTTTAAAAACTTTTAAGATATTTTCTTTTCGTAGTTGCGTGGGAATTTTATTGTATATTCTTTGACCCATACAAAAAATACTTTTATGTAAAAGAGCCGTTTTGGGAGGTAGGAAGCATAGTTTGTCTTTATGGCGTTTCCTAGTGCGATTTTGGAAAAGCTCAATATTGGTTTTAATGAATACTGCAGTCTCATATATGTAGATAGACGGTAGTGTTAAAAGTCTTAACTTGACAAAATACGGCTTGCTTATCTGCTGAAAAATTGATAGTGAGCCTTATGTGCATAGAAATATGGTTGTTAATCTAATATAATTTAATATCAATGTATTGCTTTTTATGGGTAAACAAATAAGGTTCAAGTTAATTAAATATTGATTTGAGCTGTATTTTCATACCCATGAGGTCACTTTTTAATTTTTTGGAATTTCTGTCTCTTGACGTCATTGCTTAAAAACAACACGCTTGTGCTTGTAAGCGCGCTTGTGTGCTTACTAAAAAAAACGAACTTTTCAAACGCCACTTCTAGTAATAGATATGTATACAGCTCTCTTTCAAGGTTAATCTCTTCTAGGACAAGCACGCGACGTTGTTGTAAGGCTTCCTTGTGGTCCACTATTATCTAAGTATGTGTACCGATAGTTTACAGCTAATTTGCAGTGCGTACCTATAATAATCCAACCTAAAATGAGATTTTTTCAAAAATACCTGGGTACCGACCGACAATAACGGTAATATTACCTATTAGGTTTAACAAACCATGGAAAACATCCGCTTATTCCGTTCCTTCCACCCTATAGATTACATTCTCTTTGCTATAGATAGCCATTAGCTACCCTCCAAGGTATAGTCGGTACCTAATCGATTGTACAATTGATTGAACATGAGGAATTCCAGAGAATCGTACCTAGTTACCTATCGAGAGCTGAATGAATCGCAACAAGTTACATGCTATGGTCTCTATGGTGCGCAATCAAATCATAGACAATCTTCTTATTTTTTTATACCAAGTAATGGCATTAGCTTTTTGGAATCAAAATATAAAAAAATAAATTCCGGTAGGTTTTCATAATAATATCAGTGTTCAAGAATAGTAATTATCGCAATAAGATAAAGTTGAAATTGAAACAAACATTTTGCAAATGAAGTTAAAATAATGAGTGACATTTGATCTGAGTCTGACAGATTCTGTCAACCAGTTTGATGAATATGAAAATTAGATCCCATTTTCACGTTAGAATTTATTATATTTTAATGAGAACAAATTAAAATTGTATAATTTAATAGAATTTCTTTACGTTCCATTCGATTTTAGTCTATTATTTTTTATTTGCTAATACACGAACAACGCACGCGCAGAACACCATCGCCCAAAATCTCCCAGCGCCATATTGAGAGAGGCAGACGTTGTATGACTTGAGTGATTAATCGTGGTTAGTGCAATAATTTGAAGTGGAATATTTGATCGTGCCCTATGGATATACATTCGGGTACGTAATAAAAGGACAAGTGTATTTACAAAGCGTGTATTCGTGGCCCGTAAACGCTGGCAAATCGCATCGTAACCTAGACATAGGCCGTTCTAGTTATCAGTAGATTACCTAGGTATCATCAATCCGCTGTTTGCTCACAGTTTTAATCCTATTAATACACACGTGTGGGGAATAGCCATAGGTTTCTTGAATCTAGTTACATTAACAAGATTATGCGATCGCTTCGCAAGGTTCCACGCTCGTATATAAACGGATTTCGATGTGTTTATGTCGGCAGTTGACAGGCGTTTATGTATATGACCGATCATAAGTCACCACACCCAGTGACCGGATTGTCGGTTTTAGTATTTGATAGTTTTTAGTTCGAATGATTGTTCGCGCGTCGTCGCGTCGGTACGTGATTTGTGATATCAGTGTCGTGTTTAGCGTGATACACCCAGTGTAATTATAATTTAAATTCTAGGAGTGGTGTGCCTCGGTTGAAAGGCCTGCCGCAAGGACAGGGCTCCGCGCGCGAGGACGGATTGCGGCCCTCCGCTCTGAGGAATCATGGAGTGCTGCATGTCAGAAGAAGCCAAAGAACAGAAAAGAATCAATCAGGAGATAGAGCGGCAACTCCGGAAGGACAAACGGGATGCCAGGAGAGAACTCAAACTGCTGTTGCTTGGTAAGTCTATGCTTTGATTGCAACAAGCATTTAATGAATAGGATCATGATAATAGCCCTAACCCTTGAGACAGTCCCTTGTCTACACATACATGTTATATGTTGTCTTATGTTGCACTGTTTAACTTGTTTGAAACAACATAATATCACTGACCAGAGAAATACCCACTAATTTTAGTAAGAGACTATTCAGGATTTTAAGTTTAAAGAGTGATATTAGTTTATTCACCCTAGTATAACAATGTCTTATTACATATTAATTCAGGAAAATTATTACAATAGGCATTATGCTTTAGTAGTTTTTTCATTGATGGCTTTATCCGTAACTGTTTTAATTTGCATCATATTAATAATTTATATTAATGATTTGAACATAACCCACCCATATGATCTGTGTTATATTACCAGGATTTTTAAATCTTATACGTATAATAAGACGGCTAGGTATTTTACTCCCAGAAATGTTATGGGTTCCCGAGGGAATACACAAAAAAATACTTAATTCAAATGTACTGTTTACATGTTGATGTTATGTGACTTGGTGATAAACTACAAACCGATCTAGAATTCATCCCAGGACTATGAATTCTCTATGAATTTCCTAGTATAGTCAAAAAACTAAATCCACATGAACAGTCATGGGCACAGCTAGTTGGTAATAGGTAAATCATAAGAGTTATTTACCTACTTGTGATATTTTGTTTGATTGTAAAATATTTCTCTACAAGCAGATAGGTATAATATAGACGATAGATGTATAATATTCACATATCTAATAATAAGATTTGGCTCATTTCTATGCACTACCTATTAACCAAATTGTTTAAAAATATGCATTGTGGATTAGAAACTTAAATTAGCCAGTTAGAACTGCCAGTTGAGCACCAATCCAATAATTATTACCTACTTTTAGGTCCCATTTCAGAATTGATGGATTTATCCAACAAATAAATTTGACATTTTGACAGATACCTATTCTATGGAAAAACTGTCAAAATGACATATTTATTTGGTGAATAAAAGTTAACCAATGCTTCTTCAACAGGCCCTAGTATGTATTTATTAATTGCATATTATTGAGGTGACACATTAACTTAAATTACTAAAAATTAGAATTCCTAACATTAGGTCATGTAGTATGTAGGTACTACATGACCAATTTAACATGTTTATTATATGTGTGGAATCACGTTTTAATATGGAGTGTAAATTGATTATTGTTTATACATACAATACTTAACCTACTGACAGTTAACTACCTAATTAGATTAGCACAGTGAAGCCACAGTATAAATAATACAGTAAGTCAACTTCATAGTATTCTCGAATCATAGGTCACGCACACCCGCGCCCATTCACTTGACCGCTCGTGGCTGCATCGCCTGCTCCCAAAGTACTGTTCTGTTATTCACAGAAGATGAAGTCGTAGTGTAGTGCCACAATTAGCAAGTTTTCTTCGGAGATAACATACTGTATTACTTATTTACTATGGCAGCATGATAGTAATTAGAGTAATTTGCACAATGTTAGATAAATTAATTTCTTATTTTGTATGATTATGTGGATAGTTTGTGTGGTCTTGACTTATATGAAATATTTAGAAACTAACTAGCAATATTGTTGAGGGTCCAAAATACCTCTTGAAGTCCTGTAAAGGCGTTATTTCACTGTGACGTCATGGCGGTGTAACCAGCCCCTCTAGACAAGTGTTTTCTACCAGCGTTTCCACAAATCGCTACGCTTCATCTATTTAAATGACATAAATCACATGATCTATTTCTATACATTTAAGCGTAGCGATTTGTAGAAACGCTTGTAGACGAAGCCACTTGTCTAAAGAGGCAGGTCGCTCTTCAAGAATATATTGGTCGCGGAAACCAGTGGTCGCCAAGATGAATAATGTTTTTTCCGCTTTTACAATCGCTTGCGATATGTGATGGGGCCAACGCCCCCATCAACTGGTCGTGTATTAGTAGGTCACCTGACTGAAGGCTAGAGCAATATCCACAAAGGCTATCCCTTTCTGTTGGCTGGTGAGCGACTTTTAACAGCTCCGGTAAATTTCTGGATAAATGGTAGTGAGTGATCACGGTGCTACTCACACAGTGGGTACCAGGGTGGATGCTCTGGCGGCAGGACCTACCGCAGATGGTACCTGACGCCTCGTAAGTGGTTTCCAGAAATAGTGTGGCACACTTTGTACCTGTAAAGGTGGTAAGAGTGGCCACTATACTGGGTGAAATCGAAATCGTCGGCAATATTTTAACCAGTGATTCTACACACGATTCAAAATATTTTAGGAAAGCAAATAAAAAAATCGATTGATAAAAAATATTGATTGGGTAAGCAAATAAGCAAACCATTTATTATTATTCCCTAAATATTCTGAATCATGTGTAGAATCACTGGTTAAAATATTGCCGACGATTTCGATTTCAACCAGTATAAAATTTAAGTAGTATAGAGGAGTGTGTTCGCTGGCAGATGTAGTTGTATTTTTTTAATTTTGTTATTTTTGATATTGTATTTTTTTAAATAAATGTCGCGAAGCATTCATGTTATCGTTATCGTCACTTACGAAATTCCGGTTCCAAAATCGTTGAAGTGCTAAGATGTTATTTATCATTGCGCATGCAGTACAACATCTAGATAAGGAAATATAATATTATCTGTATCTATCTAGGTATCTATACTATTACAAAACTAACTGAGCTGTGTCTGTACATGGAAGATATTTTGAAATTAGGTGGTCGTGTAAAAATAGCTGAAATAGCAAAGACAATACTAAAAAAGAGAGACACGTGACTGTCCAAAATTGTTATACTAAACGGAGTCCATGGACACAGTACGACTTAGTCGCTGGCAGAAAATAGTGTTAGAAACTTGTCGGTATTGCCGTCTTCTGGTGAATAATGCCTTAGGTATTCAATAAGTTAATTGTCGAATTGACAGTGCGATAACAGATGTGTGAATTTCGCTGCATGTAGTGGTGCGCTAAGCAAGGTACCATATCTGCTTAAATAATACATCAATGTGTAATAGGCTATTTGAACGACTCCAAGTCCAAATAAGATGTTTTTAGAATTCTTGTCGGTCTGAAAACTGGAGATCCTATTTCAATGGGGTTTTTACTATTAGACAGCTTATGGTTTGGCTTACATATTACAGTTAGTGTACATATCATCACGCTATAACCATTGGGGGTCGAGTGGGCTAGCGTAGCTGCGGGTGAAAGCTAGTTAGCTAGTCTATACTACCGTTTCTTTACTTAAAGAGTAGGTATCGTGAGCTTTGTGGATGTATGATCATCCAACTACTAGCTGTGCCCGTGACTTCCGCCGCAATTTAATTTTATGTCTGTACTCGGGAACTTTTCCATTACCAGGAAGAAGTATACTGGACAAAACGGGAAATCTATTACGATGCCAAGTTTCATTAAAATCCATTAAAAAAACATAATTACGTTAGTCTTATGTACGAACGAATATATAGATAGTAGGTAGTATGTATGTAGGTAGGTTTACCTCGAAACAATTGTGGATTCTAGAATCCTAACTCATGCCTTGCGTGTGGCCTGTTGAGTCTACATATAATTCAAGTCGAATGTGCCCATTTGAGCTCTTAGTCATCGTAATACTTAGCAAAATTTGACAGTGCGTGGTACCTACTCCGATTCAACTAGATAGGCAATGTTACTATTATTACTTGTCAGTATCACTACATATTATAAATCAAAGTCCTCCGCCGCGTCTGTCTGTCTGTTCGCGATAAACTCAAAAACTACTGCACCGATTTTCATGTTGCTTTCACCAATGGATAGAGTGGTTCTCGAGGAAGGTTTTAGTATATAATTTGTCAAGTTTTTGTATACATTGGCTAAAATATAATGATATTTGTTGGAGGTGTCGGAAATGCGGGAACGGGATCAAAATTTCATGATTACTTTTGGTCGCGATAACCGACATCCACGCGGGCGAAGCCGCGGGCATCAGCTAGTAAATTATAAAAAGTCACTAATAATAATAAATTAGCCCTAAAAATGGTTGAAATATACGCCCGATTTCCTGTCTGACTGTCTGATCAGACTATCTGATCGAATATATTCTATACACATTTAGTTTTATTGACTGACTGTTGGCTGTTGGTGGTTGACCATAAATACCATGTTTGTTTAACAGCCATAAAATCGTAAACACCGCAATGCTGTTTTCCTTGTCGGACCTTCGACCCGGTTGTCGGATCGGACGTGTAGGTATTGAAACAAATGTATAGCACGATCGAATCACGACTGCCTTACCTATATCTGACCCGACTATCTGAGCACACATTCAGGACAAAAATCGGACGTATATTGCCACCCTTAATATCCAACTCACGGAAGGAACGGGCCTCCCCCAATGCGAGGGGATTCAAACCTATTGCACCATGCTGGCCCTAGATTTCAAGAGGTGCGAGCGGGCGTTTGAACCCTGGACCTTGTGCACGCTAGACGCATGCTTAACCAAGCATATGCCCTCTCTAGCGGGCTAGAAATAAATTATGATGTGTCAAGAGAACAGTCCTTAATGACAAGTTTATATTGATCTAGATAGATCCAGTATTGGGCTACTAAAAGCGGCTTCGCTGACTAGACTAGATCCCATAGTTTTTATTGATTCAGCCAGATATACTTGTGACGTGTTAGTTTATACCAGCCTTTCCGTATCTTTTCTACAATTATTAACCCACTAAAAGATTCTAATGTGATTGCCACAGAATCGTTTATAATAATAATAATAAAAAAACCGGACAAGTGCGAGTAGGAACGCGCCTTAAGTAGGAGTTGAATTTGCAAAACGCAGAAAATTTTATCTTTTATTTTTAATGAGTAGCCTGAACACTAACTTGCATGTCTTCAGAAATATTGGGACCCTACAAACATTCACCCCTTATTATTACCCCCTTAGAGGTGGAATTTTCCAAAATCCTTCCTTAGCGAATGTGCGCTATAAAAGGTACTGTCAAAATTTCATGTTTCACCAGCGGTTTGGGCTGTGCAAATCTTGACAGACACACAGACAACAAAGTGATCCTATAAGGGTTCAGCTTTTCTCTATGTGGTATCAAGCCCATAGAATATTCCGAACTCCGCGCGCGGGGTCTGGATTGAAAACTATTCTTTATTCCGATCCTTGTCCAACATTGAATTGGAATTATCACTATTGAAGCGGATTCAGTGACCAGGGTGTCCAAGAACGCCAAATAGCAATTCTGTTAAAGCGATTCATTTTTCTGTTTTTCTAGCAGAATCCCTAGCATTTCCGTAATATAGCCATACATTTTAATCCATTCGTGACCATTGTACGGAAATTGAGCGGAATTAATTGCTAAGGATTGTCTGCAGCTCATATACGTGCTGGCTCGACCGGGGTAGTACCACCCTCTCACAGAAGATCGGCGTAAAGTAGCTATTACAGCTGGGTTTCGTACGATGAGTGAGAGAGCCGCTAGCCCCACCCCCTCCCCCCCTCCATCCCACTCCTCTTCAGGTCGGCAATATGCTAGCAATGCCTTTGGTATTGTAAGCATCCATAGGCTACGGTAACTGCTTAACATCAGGCGGGCCGTACACTTTTTTGCCACCGAAGTCCTATAAAAAAAAACTGCTAAAAGATCTGAAAAATTAATTGCTTTTGCAAAATTGCTATGTGGCCTGCCAGTGAAACTGCATCCAAATTATTAACATTAATGCGTCTAGTCTAGGTATTAAATCCAAGTGTTGTTACCAGGTACCGGCGAGTCGGGGAAGTCGACGTTCATCAAGCAGATGAGAATCATCCACGGCTCCGGCTACAGCGACGATGACAAGCGCGGTTTCATCAAACTCGTCTACCAGAACATCTTCATGGCGATGCAGAGTATGATACGGGCTATGGATCTACTCTTAATACAGTATGGAAATCCGTCCAATGTAGTAAGTATAACCATAACCTTTTGCATATAAGTTCAGAAGTTCAATCACGGAACAATAGATTTATGAGAATTCCGCACGCGCGTTTTAATTAGATACCGCCTTACTCAGAAAAATACTTGCAAAAATTACGGCAAATTATCGCCACGGCACGTCAGTTTCATACATTGGTTGCCAAACTAAGCACTATGGGTACAATAGACTGGGGACAGCCTTTGACAGACCGGGGTAAAGTACGAAAAGGCTATTTTCGAAATTTGCCCCGACGGGAATCGAACTCGCAAACACTCAGTGGAGTGACCCGAGCAGTCTACGCTCAGACCACTAGATTTACCAAGGATTCGCCTTTGATATCATAAGCTCTCCATGGGTTAGTAACACTGTAAAATATATTAATTTAATTTCAAAGAACTAATGTCATCCTGATGACAAATTACAATTAAGAATTTACAAAGAAACAATACAATCATTGCTTCGCATTCCTACCGTTTATTAAACCGTAATTTATGCAATTCCAGGAAAAGGCGGAGTTGATATCGGCTATCGACTTTGAGAGTGTGACAACATTCGAGAGCCCGTATGTGGAGGCCATCAAGGGCTTGTGGGCCGACTCCGGCATCCAGGAGTGCTACGACCGCCGGCGAGAATACCAACTCACTGACTCAGCTAAATAGTAAGTTCATTAACAGTTCATTCCTCTTATGACGTTCCCTATAATAAAGCTCCGCCAGCAATGACCAGTTTTCCTCCGCGCTTAGATATGTAAACCAGGTTGTGTACAATACAGACAATGTGTACATACAGTGTGTGTGTTGTGTATGGTGCGGGTACTGTGTACAGTACCCGGCAGTCAGTATTACGTCGGGTTCTGAAAGAGATAATTGGCTAGCTTTGGTTTTATGGAGCGTCGTCTATGTGTGATAGAGATGACGCTATACGAAGCCGCATTGCAAAGGCAAGCGTGAAGGAATACTTAGTGTAACGCCTCGTTTGCACTGACGAAACATGGTACACCGATATACAGGCTGAATTTTTGAAAAGTGCGCGGGCCAAAACTGAAACTATATGGAATCCAAAACTACATAAATAGATTTTTGATGAATAAATTTTCCTAGCCAGGTATCATTACAGTTCCATTTTGAAAAATAAACATTCTGTATTATTACACTAGCTCCAAATATTAAATTCTGGGAAGTAATATCAAACGGAAAACTAAAGGAAAGGGCCATCCACGCACATTTTTAAGAATTCATCCTCTATACAGTATATTGTTGGTGTCAATAACAGATACAACAACATAATATGAATGTTTCATCAGTAAAAACGATAGGACAGGGAGATTTAGGTATTCATTGAATAAATCTACACCCGATAGGATTATGCCCACCTACCCATTACATCAAGCATAGATCTCAGTATTCTCAAGCTCATTATTAGTAAATAAACATCCGATTGTATTAATTGTTCTATCAATTCTGACATAATCCAACAAAGGTATTGCAATTATCACTATAATATAAATATAACGCTGGCGAACTGACTCATCGCCGTATCAGCTATCCCGGTTGCAGGAAACTCGAAATAATTGCCGGTAACAGCGGACGAAACCGCGGAACATAGGCATGAGGTCATGATCCAAATTAGTGTTATTAAAATCAATAAGCTGAGTGGTGGGGTCGTTTACTTTGCTATTTGTTTCTTGGGGATAGTTACTTGGCTTATCAATCTTATCATGCGATGAAGTCAACCACAGGAGTTTTTGTGTCAATTTAATTGTAATATTTATGCTCTAAAACTTAAAAAACCTGTATCAGATTAATACATAGTTATCTCAGTTATTTTTAAATAAAAAATAATGTTATAAAATACTTGTGTTTTAACATTGCTAACAATGACACAGCATTTTATAACCAACCTTCTCACTAGAACACATTTATTTAAGAAACAAGTTAACCAGAAACAAGTTTTGGGTTTTTTGTGCGAGCATCACACACAATCTCCCGATCCGATTTAAAACGGGATTTGCTTATGACATAATGATTAAACTTAAAAGATGCATATAATCACACTATGTGATATCGATCGAGCAGCATCATCATAAGAACCATGGTTGCGAAGGCGGAGCTAAAGAAAGTATTAAAAAAAAAATATCTCCCACATTCTTTTCCAACGAGTTATGACTAGCCACATTCTCTCACCGCTGTTACTTCTAATTATCAATAATCTACAGGTACTCCTGTAGATTCCTCAGGTACAGGTACTCCAACGAAGACGTCGAGGTTCGACCCTCAGGACCCTTGGACACCAATAGAGTTTCC
Source organism: Drymonia ruficornis (assembly GCA_947859195.1). Lineage (NCBI taxonomy): Eukaryota > Metazoa > Arthropoda > Insecta > Lepidoptera > Notodontidae > Drymonia > Drymonia ruficornis. The sequence goes on along the minus strand of OX401912.1, from coordinate 7,651,958 downwards.
TCTTCAGGTCGGCAACGAGCGAGAGATGCCTTTGGTATTGCATCTAAAGGCTGCGGTAACTTCTTAACATCAGACCGGCCGCCGCTTTGCTCGTTTGCCGCCTTTGTTGTATAAAAATAAATATTTCTCATATACTGAGTGGAGAATTTTCTGTAGCTACTTGCAGGAGATTGACCGCGTGGCGGCACCAAATTACTTACCAACAGAGCAGGACATCCTCCGCGTGAGAGTTCCCACAACGGGCATTATAGAGTACCCATTTGACTTGGAGGAAATACGATTTAGGTAAAACTAGAACGTAAAACTCTGCATGCTTCGCTTACAGGTGCATGGTAAAATTGGTGTCTTCATTCTCTTACCTGTTCTTCTCGTTTCATACTGCATGTCTGCAAAACTATAGCTATTAGTGCATGAATATTTCAGCTATTTAAGCGATTTGGCGAGAATCGAAAAGGATGATTACCTGCCGACCGAGCAGGATATCCTGCGGGCTCGACAGCCCACTACCGGCATCCTTGAATATCCTTTCGATCTAGACGGAATAATATTTAGGTATGTTCAAAACCACAGGAGTTTCCGAGTGCGATTGACCAGCGCTAGTACCCAGTGTATATTTTCCTTCGCATAGTTTCCCACCACTAATGATATAGTGAAGTTAAACCATTGTTGGTTTACCCGTAATCGAATATAAATATTATATCATTTACCGTCAGAAGCGTTTCCCAAGTATGACTAGTTGTGGTTTTGATATACTAATGCATGGGTTCGCTTGTTTTACAATTTATTTATAATCGTTTCTAAGAGACAATAATTCTGTTGGGTACAAAATTACGATTCATTATTGCTCTCTAAGGCCTGTCTCCAACGAAGATATTCAAAAGCTAGGCGACTGAGAATGATGGGTCGCCTATTGATATGCTACTCTATGAAGTTGGGGTCAGAGTCGAATTTGGGTAGCGGTTGCGTAGCTTTTGAATAGCTTCGTGGAAAAAAAGCCTTATTCATACATTAGGACCATGAGAAAGATGGCGATACATGTTGGCAATACGTGATGGCAATGTTTAGTGAAGTTTATGTACCAACAGAATTTGCGTCATATGCTTTATCTGCTTGCTTGACTGGCTAATTCGGTGACAGGGAACATAGCATGGTCGCCTGCACGTCTAAGGTAACATTTCCATCATAAGCTGAATTATCTGTATTACGGGCGTCAATAATAAAGAGTAAGTAATCTTACCTTTGACTTGCAGACGAACTATATATTTACTCCCAAATTTATAAATAGTTATGATTACACTGGCATTACAAATCACTTTTGTTCCTAGAAGTGCTTTGTAAAACCATTGTAAACTGGCTTAAAATCTCTATAAATTTGAGTGCTAGACTTCCCAAAGGCTACTCAAAAACTATCAAATCGGATTATCTATTAGTATAACTACTGCCAACGTGTGACTTAGTCGGAAACCCACCGCGGCGCACGGAGCGGCCATGCATACGGGCCACGCCTCGCTTGCAAGAAAATGTATGTAAGACGTCCTTTCGTGCGTAGCCTCTCCGTGCGCCGCGTTGGACACGGTTACATACATTTTCGCGGTGGGTTTCCGCCTTTACCTTTACTACCCCGGTATACCTATGGAAAATGTAATCCATTTATAATTTCAGAACAAAAGTGCTGTGTATAGTTATTGTAATTGGATTATAACTTGCTGTGGGTTTAGTTTGTATTTTAATCTAAACTGAAGTTAAACAGGTAATCCGAGCTTGATTTGGTTTTGTATTGAGCAGCGTCGTTCATCTAACGAAGGGAATCATTGGTTGTCGAAGAAATGATTACGGTGTTATTACATAAAAGTTAAACACATTTTGAACGCGTGTCTAGTCAAATTTCCCTTTTAAATTTTGACACACCTCGTGTTTAACTTTTTTAAATAACACGTTTAGTGCTTGGTTTATTTATTTATTCGTACAACCGTTTGGGAGTAAAACACCACCTTCAAACTTTCTTCCCTCCATCACATTCACAACGAACCATAACTTAGTAATTGTGTATTTCAGTTTTTTTGGGCGTGTCATGAAGATGCCACTGTTTATTAGGTCAGGAATGTTCCACTTAGTTCCATTTAGTGGCCTTTCGCACCACTACATATTACTACGAAAAAGAATATTGTACTTTCTTGTTGATTACAAATCCACGTTGCTGTTGAGACTTGGGGCCAAGGCTACAGACCGAGCACACGCGCCAAGAGAAGACTTCTGTCGCGCATAATGTCGCACAGGCTCGATCTCTCTCTGTTACTTAATTAATGCATAGGAGATAATCAGACACAATCGATTTATCTCGCGTTTTGTCTTGTCGCGCTGTGCTACCAGCGCTGCACTGGTATGGCGATTGCGATGCGGCAGCGACCAAACCTTTATAAACATGCAGGCACTGGCCGCATCACATAAGCAAATATTTGTTTAGATATCGCCGTCGCATCGCAGTCGCTTTACCGACGCAGCCTTGGCCTTAAGGCGTCGTCCTAATTGGCAAACGATCGCACGATCAAACGATACGATTTTGTCGTGCCATGAAAATTTGTCCCTATGCTCGCGCGATGACTTGCAAGCTCAATTAGGACACTAAAGAAATGTATGAATTTAATCTTGTCAAAACGCATCGTTTGATCGTGCGATCGTTTGCCAATTAGGACGACGCCTAAAGCCTGGAGTCCTAGCTGGAGTCCAATAGTGACGCGCTTAGTCGAGTCCAGTCGCAAACATTTACAATGAAACTACCGCCTATGTTGATTCGATTGGGTGTATAGCTTATAACCTTTTTTAGGGTTCCGTATTTCATAATAAACATGTAAGCGAATGTTTGCGACTCGATTCGATAGCAATCGCCTAGTTTACGTTACAATGTGTTATAACTGTTTTAGTAGCAACTTGTTTAAATGTAGGTCAGAATTACCTAGAGAAAGTACTGTATTATACAGGACGTTCCAAAAATGCGAAATAATATTTGGGGGTTTGGATGAGTATTGGGAATAGAGTTAAAGGACTTTGCCCACTACATAGGACCATACCATGGCCGTGCTAGGAGCGTGTCAGGCAAAAATTATTCTTTGTATTGAATAGTATGAGACTATGCCCACTAGACCGTACGGTCACCATAACCGTTACGCACGGGTATGATACGCTGTTGATACGTTGTAGTGGGCATAGTAGACCGTTTCCATGCCTGGAACGTTCATAGCACGGTCATGGTATGGTCCTATGTAATGGGCAAACAGCTTTAATGATATAAACAATTTATTGAAATTCTAAAAAAAATATTTCTTCTACATATCAGCTACCCTATATGTAATAAAATTATTATTTCGCACTTTTGAAACACTCTGTACTTCGCCTTCACTAGCCGGTATCGGATGTAACGTATCACGGCGAATTATTATATTTCCACTGATTGTATTACTAATTCTTACAAAATCCTACTTTCGTATTATACAGTTACGATTGCCATTTCATTATTGAGACATTCAAGCAGTTACCATACCGTACGTTGTGTCCGTTACCAGATAATGAGCGCGTACCTTTAGTAATGCTTTACTATTGCTTTCTAACGTTCTTCTGTTATCTGTGTTCACAATTATTTTATGCAGTTATAAAAACGTGTATGTCTAACAGGATGGTGGACGTCGGGGGCCAAAGATCCGAGCGAAGGAAGTGGATTCACTGTTTTGAAAACGTCACATCTATCATATTCTTAGTAGCTCTTAGTGAATATGATCAAATTTTATTCGAATCCGAAAATGAGGTGAGTTGCCTTTACATTGATAACGTTGGTCACATGTGTATCATATTTGTAATCCTAATCAGCCAGGTTATAGTATGCGTTATAGATGAAGGGATAAAAAGTAGCGGTGGAGGGAAAGTACCCTAAATATTTACGGTAGCATATAATACCAGAGTTGAAAAAAAAAACAGGAAATTTAAAATGAAAACTGTTTAAAACATGTTTAAATCATTGTTTAAAACATTGATTTAAATCAGAAGGAATAAATCACCGTGTTTCAATCATGTTTTAAATGTTTAAAACACGGTGTTTTAATCAAGGTGATTTTTTCGTAACAACCCTGTATAATACTGAAAGAAAATATGTCTACTTTTTTGACAATTAAGTAATATTACATTCAGTGACTCCACTATTGCGATACACATGGAGGAGTTAGAAAGGAAAGGGAGACTTATGCCCAACAGTGGGGTGACGCAGGTTGAAAAATATTATTGATAAATCTCTGGATCTATATCAAGTGAAATGTAAATAAAACCTGTAGGTTTATGATGGCATATGGCAAGGGCCAATCATGGTTCGATTTCTTCTAAATAACATACCGCCGAATACTCGAACGCAATTCAAATTTGCGAGCTGCTTAACTGACGCGTCTTAGAAAAAAAAAACAATCGAATTGAATTTAAAACTCCTCCTTTTTGAAGTTGGTTAAGAATTAAAAACAACGACGTCTCACACTGCTAAGCTGGGGTCTTACCACGACCTCTTGTCGCGATTCAATTGTAGGAACGTTTTAACGTTTCAGCGACTTTTTGTGCAATGACGTACCTTATTGTCATGGCAATAAGAAACGTCATTGCACAAATGGCCGCTGAAACGTTAAAACAAAACTGCTATAAGAGGTGGTGGTAAGCCCCCTGCTTAAATATTTGAGTAGCCTTTGAGCATTTGGTCGACCAGTACTCAAAGGCTAGTAGAGTAGTCAAATAGGCAAGTTGCGAGTCGGTAGTGTTATATAACACGTGCAATGTTTTCCAGAACCGAATGGAGGAGTCCAAGGCGTTGTTTAAGACCATCATCACGTACCCGTGGTTCCAGCAGTCGTCCGTGATCCTGTTCCTGAACAAGAAGGACTTGCTCGAGGAGAAGATCATGTACTCGCATCTCGTCGACTACTTCCCAGAATACGACGGTATGTTATATTAAGACACCTACATTGCTCGTAGAACGGATGGGGCCGAAAAGTTCTCGAATGGCGGCCGCGCACCGGAAATCGTAGCTTGGGTAGGCCTCCCACAAGGTGGACCGACGACCTGGTGAAGGTCGCGGGAATCCGCTGGATGCGGGCAGCGCAAGACCGGTCATTGTGGCGAACCTTGGGGGAGGCCTATGTCCAGCAGTGGACGTCCTTTGACTGAGATGTTATATTAAGTGCTAAGTACCTACGGGGGGGGGCTAACGACGCCACGTAGCAATTCTGCAAACGCAATTCATTTTCCTGATTTTCTAGCAAAATTTCTGTAAAGTAGTCACAAATGTTACGCCATCTGTGACCATGTTACAGACATTTAGCGGAATCACTCACTGATCGCTAAACGATTGGAGGTTAAGCAACGCTTGGCAAGGTCAGGCAGAGATGGGTGACCATTTAGTGGCATTTGAACTGAGCGTCTCCGTGCTTCGGAGGGCACGTAAAAAGTCGGTCTCGGTTGTTGTTATCTAGACAGCAGTCGTTAAGCCATGTTAGAGGCCTTCGAGCGGCTTGAACGACTCTGACACTAGGTTGGCCACTAACATTACGATAAGAAGAAGAATAAGAAGCGGAATTGCTAAGGATCCTGTTAGAACAGAGCGACTGTAGCCTAGGGGTGAACAGGTTGGGCTAACAATCAGAAGGTCCCAGGTTCGATCCCCGGTGGGCCATGCACCAATGGATGAATTTTCATCTATGTGCATAATTTACAGTTCGCTGACGGTGAGGGAAAACATCGTGAGGAAACCTACCTATCTCTCGGGATTAGGTAATAGTCAGTTCCTGTATACACGGCGACAAGGTTCACCACCTGTTACGTTGGGTTCTGACTATCTAGTGAAACGTGGGCTTTGAGTTGGTTAATATCCTCACAATGTGGTGGTGTATGGCCACTCAAGCCTCTGACTACCCCCGAACGGGGATAAAAGTCGTGACGTTACATCCTGCTAGAAAATCAGAAAAATTAATTGCATTTGTACAATGGCTCCCAGGTCGACGCGTACAAGTTGGTTCCTAAGGTATGCGCGCGGTGCGGGAGGAGGATCATTCATTCATTAATGAAACAGCATTCGTAGACAAGAAGGCGATTAATGACCGCCCCAGCCTATATTATCAAGCGGTTTATGTATTAGCTAAACTAATTGCGGAGAAATTGGCGATCCAATATTATTTTGCGAGCCGAGAACAATGCTGCGACTTGTAAATAAGGCGATAATTCGACTTGATTATAAATTGTGGACGTAACATACATTTCTAGGACCGTAATCCAAGTTTTTTTACGGGACTGAGGTGGCAAACAAGCGTACGGCCCGCCTGATGTTAAGCAGTTACCGTAGCCTATAAAAGCTTGCAATACCAAAGGCATTGCTCGCACTTTGCCGGCCTTAAGGGAAATGGAACGAAGGGAGGGGAAGATGAGGTGATGGACTTCCGGCTCTCTCACTCATCGTACGAAACGCAGCTGTAATAGCTACTTTACGCCGATCTTTAGTGAGAGGGTGGTACTACCCCGGTTGGGCCAGCCCGTATATGAGCTGCAGTCGATTGGCTACAGCTTGACTCGACCACCAATGATGATCAAATAATTAATTAATTATAATATAGGTCCGAAACTGGACCCCATCCCTGCGCGAGAGTACATACTCCAGAAATACTTGAAAGAGAACCCAGATCCGGAGAGGTCTTGCTACTCTCATTTCACGACAGCTACAGGTTGAATATAAATCCTGTGATTATACTTATTAATGCTAATGGTATCATGCTACTTGTGTATAGCTAGGTTTTGTGGTCAATGCTAGAACATTGAATCTTTTTTGGTAAAATAATTTTGATAATGTTTACACATGTTCTGCTTATGTTCGTGTGAATGTAAAGCTTTGGTTTCCTCAGATAGCGGTGCCGTAATATAGCGGTGAATGACGTCACTAGACCGTTGGGTATGTAAACAAAATGGCGCGGTTACCTAGAGAGCGGTTTTGGACACAGTTGTTTACATAGCCAATGTTCTAGTAACTTCATTCACCGCTATCGGAGGTAACCAGAGCTTAACTAAAAATAATATTTTTCTCGGGTCACGACGTACTTTGAATCCTTCGTTTCGTTCTGGATTCAAAATAGCGCACTCACCGTAAAAATATTATTTTATTTTGTGGTACAATCTACTATTTTACCAATGATGATTATTTCCGTACCCTGTTTAAAACATAGATAACGCAATACTTAAATATGTAGTAGTTTGAGTCAGTAAAAAAAAATATTTTTATAAAAAAAAACCGACTTCAAAAAAACCTGATGCACTAAAAAGCCTGAAATAATATTTCTATTACCACCTCTGCCTACCCCTTCGGGAAAACCAGACGTGATGGTGTGTTATCGAGTATTTGGGGTCGGTGCCAATCTTGGTATGCCAAGTCTACCTACTATAAAAGTAAGAAGATAGATTTAAAAAACATTAAACTCCTGTTTCTTTGTTATAATGATTACATAAGGATTGCGTTACTTATGAAACATGTCGTTGATGTAAATATAAGTATGTACTTCAATGCTAGTCTCAGCTAGATGTGTGAGTGTGTTGATATAACGGTCAGGTCCGCAACGCGACGCGAACACGGCGCGCGAGTTCATTCTGCGGATGTTCGTCGACCTCAATCCAGACGCTGAGAAGATCATCTACTCCCATTTCACCTGCGCGACAGGTAAGTGACGCTAAACTCAACTCTTAGGGTGCGTTTCCACTCACGCGGAGCGGAGCGGACCGGACCGTGAATTGGCCAATCACAGTGCTCGAAATCTCCACTCCGCTCTTGGCCCATCACAGTTGGCCAATCACAGTCCGTCGCTCCGCCCAGCTCCGCATCAAAGGAAACGCACCCTATAGGTACTCCCTCGCCTGTAATTTAGCGTTACAGAGTCGAGCATTCATCAGTGAGTGAGGCGAACCTAGTATTACATTGCGTAATGTCTGTAATACTTTGATACAACTTTGAATCTGACATGTTACATAATTATAGGCGAATGCATAATTATCAGGTAACAATACTGCCTCCCTGACATCAGTCAGGGTAGTATGGTAGTATTGTAACCTAATGCTCGAAATCGAATCTGTAACGTTACATTTCAGGCGAAGGGTCCCGATGATGGAGCACCTTTAGGGCTCTATATACGGAGAGTTTTACTGTGGCATCGCGTCGACCACACTCCGTACCGTATGCATGAGTCCATGGAAAAATAAAATCACAGACAATCAGCCTAATAGATGCCGCCTAATAGATTACGTCAACTATTTTATGAGAATACAATCGCCAAAGATGGTACGGAGAAGGCGGCGAATTGTGACCAATCAAAATGCCAAGTGCAGTCATACATATGCAGTGGTAATGAATATGTTGCGTCAGTTAGGCGTATTTGTCTACGTTAAAAATTTCCAACAATTATGTCTTTAGGGCACAAGCCTTTTTCACGTCGAAATGCGTTTCAAAATTACTGCACATTGAATACAAAACTGTACTTGTACAGCTATGGACGTCTTTCATCTAAACTGCCTTTTTAAACTATGGCCGTGCGTACAAAATACAGAAACATTTTAATTAAGGAGTTAATTTCAGTTGGATTTAAGATGAGCCGCATCATTTCTCGTCAGCGTTTATTTTGTAAGACTTATTATGGTGTTTTGTTTATAGATATTTTGTAGTATTATGTGTGCTTGATTGCTGTGTGGTTTTACGTGATGCTTGCGATGTGGTCCTAGAAACGCTTGTTTTGTTGTTGTGATGATATCTAAATAATTGTGTTCGTTAACCTTATTTTTGTTGACGAGAAAGAATCCTCAGAAGATGCCCAGACCTCTTGTGGGAGAGATTATGTTAATTTACCAATTGAATTTTATTTTAGTGTCTCATTATTCATGGATGGGGAGCCGTAGAAGGACTTTCTGGATTTAAACGAGCGCGTCAGATTAAGATAAGGGAGATAGCTTACATATTGATAAGAACCTCAAAAAATGATGAGCCCTTAATATTGGTGGGTTCGCCCAGGGGAACCAAAAAAAATAGACCATCTTAAAATACTCGAACTCGTCAGATTAAGATAAGGGGGATTCATTACTAGCTAAGAAGTTTCAAAAGTGTCAATTTGATCTTCAGTCTAAGAAATGGGAGCATCTGGAAGTTTCACTTTTTCACCACCTCAGAATATTTTTTTTTAATATAGGACTGCGGTGGCAAAAAAGCGTACGGCCCACCTGATTTTAAGCAGTTACCGCGCTCGAGTTATTTTTTTTTTTTTCAATTTATCATGTTGGAGCATGAAAAGTATCAATATCTGACACGCTTGAGTATTTTTATGTCATTGCTTTTTATACAAAAAAAAAAATTTGTTTTCATATATACGCTTCCCCCACCGCTGAAAGTGGAAACATCTAGAACAATGTATTCTTCCTATCATGTCATCTACCGAATCTACTAGGTTTGGACGACGCTCGTTCGAATCCACGAATTGCACGCTGGGCTCCCGGTCCATCAAAAATGCGGAAATAGAAGAGCTTTAGGAGTTGGCCTACATTCGTACCGAAGTCGAGGCTCACACTTCTAGCGGTGCCCTTGAGCTAGTTGCACCCTCCCTAACGTCCCTTAGCACTCACATTCTTTCCCGGTGACTGCTAAGGGCTTCTAAAACGCTAAATTCTAAAACAAAAAGTCGATTTTGATAATGCAATAGCGTGAAATCTTACTTATTGTCAAGAGTTAAAATCTGAATACGGATCCTAGTACAGATTTAGGTCCGGATTTAGATTAGGTATTAGGGTAGATCTGATCGGAAACGAATATGTACATTTTGTTGTTGTTTGATAGTATTGTTGAAAATCGTATTTATGATACGTTTCTATAGAAAAAAATGATGGAATAAAATATGATTCGATTTATTTTAAAGAACATACAAATATTAATTATTTTAGACATAGGTGCACCTGTCTAAAGTATGTAATCCCAAAAAATTACAACTTTCCTATTGTTCAGATATTGTTTTGGTTCTCTTTTGGACTTTTATATTTTGTCTACATATAATATTATTCTTCGCATGATTTACATGTACACGTCTGCTTTGCAATTGTATTATTTTATTTATTTTATTATTTTTGCATGCTGCCTTGGATATTTTTAAAGATACCGAAAACATCAAACTTGTGTTCTGCGCCGTAAAGGATACGATTATGCAATCCGCTCTCAAGGAATTCAATTTGGCATGAACCCGCTTACTGTTGCCCACTTGTGACATGTATATTTTTAAACAATAAACATTTATTTTTTCTAATACGCATGTTTCATTGCTTCTTATTTATGTTTTTTTGCATAATTAGCACGAATTAAATAACTTCAATAAACTTATAATCATACGTCTTCGTCGTCTAACTTGTCCACCTCGATGAAATTAGTGAAAATATAATTATGTTAGGTAAAACTCTGGTAGTAGGTACTACCTACAGTCCGTTCACAGTTATTTTACCTCTGACATTTACCTTATTTCTTTATTTTAGAAAAACGTAGTCGATATTAGGTTTTTATAAGTCATGTAGCCTGCAGAATAAAGCCTAATCTACAGTTCATGGTCTCAAGGGCCAAACTTAAAGGCTGACTTTGCGTTTTACAAAAATAAAATTAGGAACGTCAGAGGTAAAATAACTGTGAACGGACAGTAGATCATAACTGAAATCTATGAAAATAGTTTTTAATTAATACTTTATGATTTCAGTATGACGTGAATTTGACACAATAATGCATATTGAACAAATACAAATAAATTGGTAGGCATCACATCACCTATTGTTTCATATAAGTACCTACTGTACCTACGAATCCAGTTTCCTCCCTGGTTTCATTACTGGACGATATATAGGTACCCAATTATTCACATACGAATTTAATTTAGATATTATAAATAAATATCTTATTAAAGGCTTTATCATTTTAACAATTATTATTCAATTTTCATTTCATTATTATTACCAATAGGTGTTGCGTTGAACGAAAATAATGTCACCAAAAATTAATCTATCATCAAGTAATGTGCAGTAATTTTGAAACCTGTGATTATTATTTCACGCAAGAAATACATACAAACATTGAACAACTAAGGTATGAGGAAATCTAATGTTGTATTATAAAAATAATATTCATATCAAATATTTTTCACGGTATCAATCCCATTTATCATTATAAAGTATGTTCATTCAATTGTTTTTTTTTTATTCAATTGTTCATTCAGTGTGTATTATAAAGTGTTACCACGTACACTTTGTTTGCAGACACTGAAAACATCCGGTTCGTGTTCGCCGCAGTGAAAGACACAATCCTACAATCCAACCTAAAGGAGTACAACCTCGTGTAAGCGACGCCAGCGCTGTCCCCGACACAAATCTGTGATTGTGTATAACACATAATTCAAACATCATCACTCCACGACAGAATGTGTATGTAAATTCACGAACTGAGATCGGATGAACGAACTTATTTCACCTTAAAATGTTTAATGAGAAAGTAAGGATAGTTTGTAAGTCATTTAACCCAAAAACTAGCAGAGTGCGGGTGCGGCGGCGGGCCGCACTCGGCGGACGACATTCGTTCTCGATCCGTACCGTACGGATCGCTTCACGACGCGTCAGGTTTTTGACATGTTTTTTTATGATGAAGTTATTCACAATTTATGTATGTGTCTGTATTGGTGAATATTAAATTGTGCATTTTAAAAGTGACGGCGAGTCCTGGCCTCGCCGTCAGCTGCTTTTAGTCATTGTTTTAGGGTTTTTGTAAAGTTTGTTGCCATAATATCTTTCTACATTAGTATACATTTTATTATGTCCAGACGGATGGATTTGAACAAACTAGTCCAATGAACTTAGGCGTGTCTCGTATCAGCCCGGTGGGTCGAGTGGGTGGAGAGAGGACTTGCTACGATGTATCGGTCGGGATGCCTCCGTGTTACTGTTACGTATTTATTTTAGTTACGAAGCGAAGTCTCGTAGAGCCGCCCGCGCCTGCGCGTGCGTGCGCGTGCGTCTCTCTACTACTGATAAATCAATAGACATAATTGTAATATCGTACCCTATTTTCTGTTAAATTGGAAGATTATAACTTTATTGCTGTATTTAAATATTTCGTTACTTTTGTACATTGGAATTTTTGTTAATTGAATATATATTATTATTTAAGCTGTTTATATTTAAATATGGTGTTTTTCTACACGAATTGACTTCACGCAAAATGTTTTACGTTAACTGTAGGCTTTGTGTACGCTGTGGTCTGGTGTATTTGGTTTCTTCCTAACGTTATCCGTGTATGAAATTCCATTCAGCTAGCCGTACGTCAAATATAGGAAGTTACTACGTTAGTTGTTTAAGGACATTTTTGATGCATTTGATATAAACTTTTTTTACTAGAAACCCATGGGATACAATAAAGCGAAATGTGAATTGTAAAAACCGAAACCGATGTTTTTTGCACGAAAGCTTTTAACCACATGAATGTAATATATTGTACATTTGGGTCTAAATGTGCTGAGTGAATTGAGCTGACAGTTCAGTGCCAAGTTTTGCTATTGGCATTTACAAATACTATTTTTAACGCAATGTGAAGCACAAAATATATACATACATTTTTATAATTGTTTTCCATATTCTAGAGTATATTATTATACTATGCTTAATTTAGAGTGTTGCTTCGTGTTATTATTTAGTTTTTGTAACGTATGATAAGAAACAAATTTTCTGTTTTGAATGATATAAGTGTATTTATTGTATTATTTGTTGTTGTGTCTTATAATTTCTATGACTTGTCGAGTTTCAATACGGCCCGCTGAGCACGACCAACGGGACACTGTCAATAGCAAAACTATATGCTTTAATTAAGATACAGCTGTCTCAGATGCTCAAAATAATGTGAAGTTGAAACTTAGCGCACAATATTGGAAACTTTCTTATTGATGTTACCCACTGAAGTGCAGTCTATGTGTATGCCCTGTACATAGAAACTTTTCTTTGTGCAATTGTACAGCAATATTGTGGATTAGTTCGGGCCCGGCGCGGCCGCGGCGCTAGCTGCGAGCGGCGAGACCTCAACCGTCGGACCGCGCTATACACGAATAGTGTTACTAAATTATGCGTAATAGGGTAGTAGACTATTATTTTTATTTAATATTAAATCATAAGATATTTTTTTCACATAAGTAATTTCAAATATATTCGCTGCGGTCTATTCTAAGCGACCGGGACCCCATCTGATTTCTTTTTCTAGTATCCTCACTGAACTTTACAAAGTACCATATCTGCTAAAATAATACATCGATGGGTACAATTTTGATCTTATTTCTACGTATTATATTCATTTATTCGGACTTGTTGTTCCAATAACTAAATATCAGTTTTAAATATGCGTGACAAAATAGAGGATGGATCAGTAACCTAGTCAAAGGGAATGTAATCACACGTCTGAACAGAAATCCGACACGTCGGTATAAATTATATCGTTGGGAAAGCTGGAAAACATAGTTAACACTAACATTGAGCCAGGATGCTGGGAAGAAGAAATCAAAGCGTGTGGGCGCACATTGGAAATATAATTATCATCGAAATTTGGTAGTGAGGAGAGTAATTCCGCACTATCTCCGTCACTGATGCGGTAACTGACTGTAACGTCACGCTCCGTTAACTCTTCCACTCTTTGTTCTAATCGGAAACCTAAATCTATGTAATTTAAGAAAAAAATACATATTTAATTTTGCTGCTCCGTAATCATAACGTTAAGTATTTAATGTACCTATTCAAATAATAGTAAAATTTATTAGTCTTCTACCCTATTGTCATCGGTCGGAAGGCGGCACATCGCCGAGCCTCGCCATTTTTTTTTCACATATTCCTACCCGTGTATATAAAACATGTTTATATAAGTTGAAAGTTATTTAAATTACGCTCGCACTTTTAATCGTCCACATTGACGTGCAACGTACAGTAAACATCAAAATTAAATGAACCATATCGTGCTAACTAATAATTACTTAGTGCTTGTTTCAGAATCCTCAAATAACTCTTATCCATCAAATAAATATGACGTTTTGACAGTATTTCCTTAGAATAGCTGTCTAACTTCATATTAATTTGGAGGATAAAAGTTATCCATAATCGATTCTGGAACATGTCCTTAATGTATTATTTTCTACATTTGTAACTTACAGTCAATGTTAATTTAGACGGCGTTAATTAATAGATGGCGTTAATTGACCGCGTGATTAAACTGAATGTATTACCGTCCTTTTCATGAGGCAGACATCAATATTATTAGTCGTGTCAAATTTTGTTTGTCGTCATTTGTAGTTAGTATTATACGTCAGTATGAATTCTATGGAATCATGAGTTTAACTACTTTTGAGGTTTACTGTACCTTCTTACGTTCTTGAGATTATATTATTCCGATAAAAACCATGGTGTTACAAATAATTAGCATGCCATTTACTGGAATTTTATGTCTATGTGAATGCATAATATGCCAGCTACATTCAAATAGCTCCCATTTTGTCGCTGGCATGTTTGTGTTTCCCGTCTCCGTGAGTAACACATGCTACACATGCAAGTAGCAACGTCTATTCCAGTAACTGGCATGTTTCTGGGCCGAGTAACATAGTGTATTGTGGGCATTAATTGCAGTTTGAAAAGTGAACAAAGCACACTGAAAGTGCATCGGTGTTTGTGATAGCGAGGCGAGGCTCGCGAGAGCGCCGGCCGCCGCGGCTAGTGCGAACGCCGCCTTACGTATCTTCCTTACGAACGGACTGAATATCGTGTACCAGTGTGGTTCTTACCTTTGTTTTAACGGTTGGGCGATAACTACACAAAATATTGCTAAAACTATATTATAGTCTAACGTTGCTTTACCTTTTGCGTGAGATTGTGAGAATTTTTAGCTTAAGTTCCGACTGAAGATGGATGCCTGAATGAAATATTGTAAATTATAATTTCTCATAAAATATAATTTTTTTCAGCTAAACGAGTCGTTTTCTTTATTTTCTCATCACCCAATACGAAATTCCCTGGAAGGCGAGTGATCCTTCCGCCCCGCCAGTCGCGCTTGTCTTCAAAAATGCCTGGATTTAATAGTTCTACCAGTCTCCACACATAGGAAGCATGATGGCAAAATATTACCTATAGGCGCGAGAGGTTTAGTCACTCGCTCGCTCGACCTTAGTCAATCCTTAAGCATCGGTTTGTTCACTCCTTTAATTTGTTATGTTATTTCAACCCCATTTTACTTAATGTCCTTTTATACTGACATACTGTAGGTAGGTTTGAACACTTCTTTCTAGATTATGTAGGTATGTTATAAATCAATTGTCTAGTAATATATTTTATTATGCTTTTGATAAATGACCATTGATAAAATATATTAGGCGATGTAATTTGTCAATGTTGATGATGTTGATTACATTGAAGCTTCAAAGCGCGGTCAGTAGCAATTACGGACACTTGCCGGCGGGCGCCATGGCAGTACACGAGGCTAGCTTTAATTTAATTACCAACTACGACGGCGGCTCTCATCTAGGAGAAATGGCGGCGAAAATCGCCACGCGGAACTTTGTTCACCATTACGCTACGTTCTTATTTTTTAATGCTACTCTGTGGTGCGGCGTTGAAGTTTTTATGAACAATTTCAACTACAATCTCGTTCTAAACTACGGCGCGTTTCATCCGAAATTTGCTGATAAAATCCACCAGTTCGTTATATTTGGAGTGGAAATTACAAATATAGAACAAACACTCGATCTGATGCAAGAACATGCGATGGACAACACAGGGAAATTTATTATTATTTGCCAATCGAAGAAACAGAAGGAATGCGATGAAGCAGATGCTATGAAACTATTTTGGGAACGCAATATCTTCAATGTTATTTTCATCAAAATGGAGAATGCTCGTCCGACCGGATACACATATTTTCCGATATCGGAGAATAACTGCAACAATTTAGAACCCATCAAACTAAACAGTTCACAATGTAGCAATGATGTGAGCTCAAGTTGCAGAGACATATACGATACCAAATTGAAAAATTTACATTCGTGTCCCTTAATTGTGTCTTCGTTCCCTCAGGCTCCGTATATGAATATAACGGATGGAATTCCAAGAGGTACCGATGGTGATCTTCTGCGTATTATCGCCGATACTTTAAATGCGAAGCTAATTTTAGTGCTACCGTATCGCGGCCAAGGCTGGGGCTGGCGCCAAGGCAACGGCACATGGATGGGTTCCCTCGCCGATGTACACGACGACTTAGCGAATATATCCATGACATCAGCAGCATTGACACTAGCTAGAATATCTGATTTTCAAATATCAAACAGTTACTTTCTGTCGCCTGTCGGGTGGGTCACTCATCCGGCAATTCCGCAATCAGTAGCCTTAAAATTATTTTACCCCTTCAAACCTTTGGCGAGAATAGCTCTTTTAAGCAGTTTTGTTCTGGTAATTTTGTGTGCGTTCCTATTAAAAACCAAATTGTGGACGTCAATATGCAACAAGATCGGAGCAGTCCAACCGACGAAGAGTCTGGTTTTCTACGCGTGGATGATATGCATGGGTCAGGGTATATCGAAGTTTCCTTCAAAATCTGCTCTTATACAAATTATATTGCTCTGGATATGCTATTGTTATCTTATGAGAAACATTTATCAAGTATACTTGATAAGTTCTCTAAAAGGGAAATTTTACGAGGATCAATTCGAAACACTAGAAGATGCAATTCAAGCTAATTATCCATTCGGCGGTGGACCTGCTTTAAAAGATTATTACATTGATTATCCAAATGTTTACGACAACTGGATAGATGTGGAAGCTTCTGAAATATTACATATTTTTAGGAACATATCGCAAGGAATGAAATTCGTTCTCGCAATGAATTTGGATACAGCTAACTTTTACATTGAAGAATATAAAATGAGTGTGCATATATTGCCGGAAAAGATAGTCTTAAGTCCGACATCCATATTCTTTAAAAGATATTCTCCTCTTGTGGATTATGTAAATGTGATCTTAGGTAGACTATCAGCGTGTGGGTTTCCTGACAAGTTTCATAAAAATTACACTACTGTTAGCCGCTCCGATGAAAGCGACGATGAAGAAGAAATAATAAACATACACCATTTGACTGCCTGTTACATTGTGCTTAGTGTAGGATTGGTTGTTTCAATTTTTATATTTTTGATAGAGATATATTTTGGAAAAATATATAAAAATGCTTTAAAATCACTGTACTTACTACATGTAATTTAAACAGATCAATTTCAGCTTGGAGTTTGAAAACGCTTAGTACATAATATTGGGTGATTGATTAGGTACATCAACCGCATTATTAGCTTTAGGTCGGTATTATTTTCTTTTTACAGTCATAACATTATCCACACAATGGGATGCTAGTGAGTCAGTCTTATTCCTCAAAAATATGTTGTAACTTTGACTCTTTGTTTTAATAATTTTCCTAAGAAATGTGAATAATTTATTCAATTGATATTAATTATTTCTCGGTTTAATGTCGGTACTGTTGATAATTGCCGTCAATATAAATGTGTGTTACGTGACTTGATATCAATTATGATGGAAACGCCACAACGAAGCGTGGTGGCCTTAGTGGTGGCACCGATTACAGCTGAAAGCTTTTAAGCGGACGACATACTGGTAGATACAAGTGTGGAACTTCGAACTGCCACTTTGTATACCAAAATCAAACCGAAATCTATATTTCAGATCGTAGGTACATATTCCGTAACGTTAGGTATATGCAATTTCATATCGAACCCATAATCGGAAATGCATTAAGAAACTAAAATGAAAATTACAGTAGTAAATAACATGGAACGGAGCAATCAATGGGTTGTTACATTACGTATAAATATAGGAAGCTAAACAGAATTTAGTCCATCGCATACAGCCAGTCAGTGTTGATTTTGCTCATAAAAAATGGATCTTTATAATAACTTTAATGATACTGAATTGTTCTTAAATGATGATTTAATATCAAAGGTTGGGGTTATGGCATCCAAGATTGCTTATCATAATTTTGCATGGCGGTACATAACACTCCTAATGTACAGCTCAGCACAAGTAATAGGTCTACAGCCTTTCTTATTGAATTACAATCGAACAGTCGTCATAAACACGGGCAGTTCCGTCCGACCTCGTCGTCGTAACACGATTACCCAGTTCGTGATATTCGGAGAGCATTCCTCTGAAGTATCCAACATGATCACGTGGCTCATTAATTCCAAATGTAACAGTACAGCGAAATTTGTCATAATTTGTGCGTCACCTTTTCAAGAGTGCGATGAACGAAACATTTTTCGAACGTTAGCAAAACTTTCCATAGTAAACGTGGTCGTATTGAAACTATCGAGCGAAAGCAACGAACCTTTGGCATATACTTATCTGATTATGCTTCCAGGGAAGTGCCTTAATGCCGACCCCGAGAGAATTGTTTTGACTACCAATTGCAAAAATGACGCTTGTTTCAAAACTATTTATCCAGAGAAACTATCAAATTTTCATGGATGTCCGTTTATTGTATCGACGATAGAACAACCGCCTTATATGTTCCTTCACAATGGTACTAGAGAACCTTCTGGTAAAGATGGTGACATAGTGAGTTTCGTGGCATCTGTGTTAAACGCGTCACTTGTTCTGAGAACACCGCTCGATGGCTGGGGTGTTGGTACCTACGACAACAACAACTGGACTGGATCATTTGGCGACTTGTACAACCAACGCGCCGACGCTTCTGTGTGTTCAACCCCTTTAACGGCCACTACTTATGGTAATTTCCAAATATCTTTTTCTTTCAACTCCATGGATATAATATGGGTAGCCAGACTACCTTTACCAAAACCGCCATGGGAAAAGATTTTGAGACCCTTAAACTTTCAAGTTTGGATCACATTACTGTTCATGTTCATTGGTATTACTTTTTTGGATATATTAAGAAAGACTCGTATGTGGAATGAAGTCATAAAAGTTTTCCAGATTGGAGCGTCCAAACGTAGCTTATTGCTTTATTCGTGGATGATATTTTTGGGCTTGCCAATACTGCAAATTTCAAGAAAAAGAGGATTCCTGATCATGGTTTACATTTGGATATGGATCTGTTTTATCATGAGGAACGCTTACCAAGCTGCCCTGTTCACTTCCCTGAAACAAACGGCTTATCACGATAATTTCGAAGATTTTAACGAAGTTCTTCAATCCGGTTACCACTACGGTGGACCGGTGAATCTAAGGGAGTATTATAGTCAAGACCTCGATATTTACAAGAACTGGATAAATTTAGAATTTAAGGAACTGTTAGATACTCTCGACAGTGTATCAAGTGCATCTTCTAGTTTTGTGATGGCTGCTAGCAAAGATATTATAAATTATTATCTCGAGCAAAACGACAATGACAAAAAGCGGTTTCAAATAATCCCTGAGAAAATAGTGAATAGTCCGACGGTGATCTATTTTAAAAAGTATTCGGCTATGACGAATCCAGTAAGCCGTATTTTGCGAATCGCCTCGGAAAGCGGTATCGTAGAACGAGTGTACCGGAGATACCGCAGAGACGTGACACCACGACGAGATGATGACACAGTCAAACCACTTAGCCTGATCCATTTCGCTGGAGGGTTTGCAATACTATTTCTGGGTTACTTGATGTCCACTATTTATTTTGTGGTTGAAATCATATGGGGGAATCTTGAAAATGAATAATCTGGAATAAAATTAAAACTTGTAGCGCACTGGGTTATTTCGTTATTTAATAGTGTTTATGCACATTTTGCACTATTTGTCGTGAATTTAGCTATTTAGAATTATTATAAAGCTCTATTAGATACTTCTTGATATATGTACTTACCGACTATAAAACATTAATTATCTTGTTGTACACTTAAGTTTTTAGCTAATAAAGAAAATATCACAAATAAAATTAGTTGCATCGGCATACCTAACTTGAAGTAAGAACTTATTCGAACGGATTCAATTATTTTAACTGACTTACAAGAGAAAGCAAGATTATATAAAATGCTATTATTTTTATAAGCACATACACCTACCTACGGTCCCATGAATTCGGGTACCTACACTACCTACTACCTATCCCTTTTTAGGTTTTAGCTAGCCACATCCGTCCGAGTCCGGACTATATTAGGAACGTAAACGTACCGGAAAATTGAAGAAAAGTTTTTCGTACGGATTACTTTGAATGACCATGTCCTGAAATTCGTACATCTGACAAATAATAGGTCTGGTCTAGAAACTGCCTAGTTTCTTGTCCCTATACCCTACCGGTGTGTAGGTAGCAAAATTTTCCACAGTGCAAGCCTGGAAGTATTACTTTAATGTAACCTATACAATAGAAATAAAAGGTACCAAGGTACCTAGTAGTTAGATGCTTAATCACAAAACTACGGATATTGTTTTGACAGATACTCAAAATAACTGACTGCATCAAATTAAAACTTTACGGGATTTTACTTAGTGAAATAGATTACATAGGTACCTAATGAAGCATTTTCATCTGAAGATAATCTTGGTCGAGAGACTTGGCCTATTTAGTGCTCGGATTCAATTATTTCTAAGATCTCTTAGTATTAATGGATAGAGCATAAGAATTTAGTTTTTCCGAATTTGCCTACAGCTTGTAGCTATAGTATAAGTTACTTATAAATTTATTTTGTTTCGTAATTATTTATATTTGTCGGATGTGGGCAATGGGTTTGAACATTATTAAGTTATAGATACAACGTTACCTTATGAGTAATACACATGTTTTAATTAGTAAGTTAAGAGAATCAATCAACTTAATCTTGCTAAAGTATGTACCTAAACCGCTTTCTGCCTCGTGAAAATAGTGGCTGATTTTTTCCTATTCGTAATACGTCCCACTACATTCCTCATACCAATAAAAGTCGTAGGAAGCTATCCCGAACTATTCCTCAAAATAACTAAAAAAATATATCTGAATCTCATTTCCAAGATAAAAACAAACGAAGACAATGCAAACACAATTCTAGATCCACTACTTGGGAAATAACCTCTGCGAAAACTCTGTATAAAACACAATTTTCCCTCGGAAACTTCAATCGTTTCACGAGCTATGGCACAGTGATACTAGTTTAGAAGTAGTAACGACAAAAAAATTTGGCGCTTGCGCGGCGTTCGGCTTTTGTTCCCGTCTGAAATTTCAGCCCCTCCGTAGAGTCCCCACTCAGTAGGGATCGTGAATTCGAGAAACGTTCCCGTCGTCTTTACAAACATTACGACAAAAACTTTACGTCACTTCTTTTCGTTTAGTGTTAAAAGTTATACTTAAGGAACGTTAAAGTGTAGTGTTGTCTTTAATAATACAATAACATGAATGTGATCCAAGTAGTTGTTACAGCGATATTTTTTAATTCGGTTTGCGCAAAGTGTGAGTAAAATATTGTTTGATTTTAATTAAAATAAGTACGTAAGTATATGGTAAAATAAGTAACTTATTATTAGTGTTTATATTAATTTGCGTAATATTAAAATAAATACCTCCTACTATTATTAAACGTAGATTTAAAATATCTCCTACCGTAAATTAATGAAGTAAGTTTTAAGTAAGTAATTCAAATTCAATCAGTTTATTTCGTTTAGGCTTACGAGGGCACTTACAATTAGTATATTTAGTAGGTACCTCATTAAGTTATGCACATAGATATCTTAATAAAAAGGCAAAATGTTATGCAAGTAGGAACTTGTTTGAAAATAAGGAAAGTTATATTTTATTCAAAACCGATAACATATCTATACTAATGAAAAGTAGCACTGATTGATTTATTATCAGCTTTTCCAATTAAGAACTGTAATTTGACTTGCTTATTAAACATAAAATAACTAAAATTTGTGTCTTACATTAAGCAAGTAATAGTGCCCCCATTTTGGAAGTCACAAAATAATTGAAATGTCAAGCGTGAGCTCGTAGCTCGCTACGGAACGTAGCAGCAGCGTAGCAGTCGTAGCTGACGTAGCACTCTGAGAAATTGCTGACAAGGGTTAAATAGTTATCAACCTTGACTAATGTTCATTATTCCTACGTGTAGGAATAAAGGTACATGCAAATAGAAATAGGCAGAAAAATCCTTGTATTTTATGTAACCTCTCTACAATTTCATTTAATTACCATCTTTTGCTCTTTGAATAATCCCTCTACTATCAATTATTCTGTTCTCCATCCCACTCCTAATGATCATAGCATACCGAATGATTATGGACGTCACCTATTTAATCTCAAATTAAATTTAAAGATTTAAATTGAAGTTAGATGTACAAAAAGGCTACCTGAATTTAATATTTCATAATAACGAGGTGTTTAAAAATTTACTAGTTCCCTGTATAACCTAGTTCATTTTGGCATTAAAACTTCGCGTTGTAAGTACATTATTCATTTCTCTTACCGTAACGTTCCGAGGTGGGACTTCCATAGTTAAATCTTTAAAATAAATCGTTTAATTGTTGAATAGGAACCTCGGAATAGTTTTGTTAGCTTTATCATGACTTTAACGCTTGCTAGCTAGCATAATATTTGAATAGCTAATTATATAGTGTCTAAAGTCCCGAGGAACCAACAATTTTAAATATTTTTTTTTACGTAGACGTTTTGCGACGACAAGCGAACATAATACATATATACTTATAAACTTAAGGTAATGAGGTTGCGTGAGATGGAAACCACGGTTCCCTCAGAAAAAATATTATCCCATCATTCCTATTGATAGAATTAAACCCCGGGACCGATCGACAATCAAACCTCGGTGGACTCCACTCTTCGGTGGACACCACTCTAGATGTTGGCTAACAGGAGTAACAGTGCGGAAGTGTATGTGGTAGACAAAGTCCTAATAAAAAAGCCTATTAGTTTAGTTAAGTATTATTTGCCCATCCATGGTAGTCGCTCGCTATATTTTGAGGATAATCCATGCCCCGCGTTCACCGTACTACACACTGTACTACACCGGTGACTGCGAACAATAGATTTCCATATTGTTTCAAGATATGATGTAATATCATAGGTGCAAAGTAAAATATATCTTATCTTAAGTACCAACTAGTAATAATTTGAAATTCGTAAATTAGTAATGTCTTTAATTCTTATAAGTGGTTTGTATCGCTACATTACACCCTCAACTTTATCACAGTTTTGTGCGATAACTTTCACTAAAACCATACCCTTTTGTTTAGCAAAAACTTTAACCCCCCCAGATAGTTATGATCGACTTGCAGTAGAATTACAAATCACATTTGTTCCTAAAATGCTTTTCAAAATTTATGTTTTTAAAGCCCTCCTTTTTATGTACTTAAGGGGCCATCCATAAATTACTTCACACCTAAATGGGGGGGAGGGGGTCGACGAAATGTGACATGGTGTGACAGGGGGGGAGGGGTACTAAGTTAAGTGACGTCACATTTAGAAATCTAAAATATCCAAGTATTAAAACCGAAATTTTAAGTGTTAACGAAAAACTTGAAAATTTCTGATAATTGTAAAAAATATGTGACGTCACACAGGGAGGGGGGGAGTATCGCAAATGTGACCAGCTGTGACAAGGGGGAGGGGTCTAAATATCATGAAATTCGTGTGACGTAATTTATGGATGGCCCCTAAGTATAATCGTATTCATTATTAGTAAGTAGGTTGTTCCTTACATAATTATTTAAAAAAGTTCTCACAGTCGATGTTCATGAACCCAAAATATCTTGTCACCCAAAAATATATCGCCCAGCCTAAAATACATAATCCAAACGAATTGCTAACCGCCTTAGAATATCAGTCGATGGACTACTAAAAACCTTGCTAAGTATCAATTTATTAGAAAAAGTAGGTGCTTTAAATGTAAATGCTTCGTGATGGAACGGGCGCTCGGCGACAGAGTTTTTCGATAATAACATTCAATATGAGGAAAACAATTTGTATTTTATCGTTTTATTTCCAGCGCAATATGAACGGCAAGCGGCTTATGGCATTACGAAAACATGTAATTTTGGTGCCGAATACCGTCGAAGTAAATCGAAAATGTTTATCTGATATCAATGTATGCAACCATTCTAATAACTCAATTCTCAGGAATGGAAAATCAACCCACAAATTTATAGAAAGTAAAATTTAAAGACACGTGGAGTAAAATGGGGATAACCTTTAACTATCAGTGGGATAATGTAGGTTGATTCAAGTAAAATACTATACGGCATTAATAAGGCTATGTTGAGCCATTCTAAATTAATCATTCGTCTTTGTAATTTTCCGTACTTAAGTGACAGTTGGGCGGGGCATATAGCCTGAAGTCTAGTCCTAGGACACTCGTTGTGAAAAACCTTGGAGAGGGCCTATCTCCAACAGTGAACGTCTTTTGGCTGACATGACGACGATGATGATGAAGTACCTATAGTCCGCGACACGTCGAGATGACATTCGGGTTATGAGCTTTTTGCAGAATAAAATCCGAATCAAAATTAGCAGCACCCGCAACGTAACAGAATAATTTAATATAATAATTTTGTGGGCGATTTTAATTGTTTATCGAGTCCTGCTAATTTTGATTCGGATTTTATTCTGCAAAAAGCTCATAACCCGAATGTCTTCTCGACCTGTCGCGAACTATACGTACTGTCTACATGCCTAATAAGAATTTTCGAGTTTTTTTACCACATTGCCCGCAAGAAAGGTACAACGGGCAACCTTGAACACTTCTGATTACGGGTAAAGTAAAAAGTCGAAGATCGAGGGGAAGGTCCCCCATGCGCTGTACGGGCCTCAGAATACTTCAGTATGCGAAGCAATCCATACTTACCGCTGAAGACAGGACGACGTAGTGCGACATCGTGCAGAAAAGACTGCTTCACAGAGGTCACGACCCTCAGGAGGATCCCAAGGAGAAGTACCTACTTAATACTACGTACCTACCTACGTAATAGCTATAGCATGAAAATATATGAAAAATAAAATGTCTTCATTTTATGAGTAGGTGGGTAGGTATTTAGGTAAATAAACCTCAACTCGTAATACAATCACGTAGATACTCTAGGCTAGACAGATGCTCCTACGGTAACAGACTGGAATTATTGTGTTCTGATTCGCTTTGTAACCGTATATTAAGAGGCATCAGAGCTTAAGCCGGCATGTTGTTTTCTCTTGATAACTGTGGCACTAGGGAAGGCTTAGAAGTGTCAAGCAACTCCAAAACGACCTTCCACGCCGTGATGACATGATAAGGCCATCACGGCGACCCTAACTCTGCAAGTTTTTAACAATTTGTTCCACCGGTTACTCGTATTACCGTGCATAACGCTAACACCAGCCTGGCCACTAACCATACGCTAAGTTGTAGACATATTATCTTGTTGAATTCATTGTAAATCATATATATTTGACGGCTAATATGTCGGCCATTTGTTGGCCTACTTTTGGCCGTCAACATGTCGACCGCCAATAATTCGCGAAGGGAATATGAGACTTGCTGTTGTGTAGTGAGCTAGGTATATTCAGAGAATCTATTAGACTCAGTTGAATATCTTATGACTGCAAACATTATTCTTCACTGGCTGTGCCCCACGGATTCGCCCGCGTGGAAATTGATGTGTAAGATTAGCCTATGTCTTATTCCAGAGCCTGCACTATCTACGTTTCAAATATATATGGAGATACGTGGTAACAAACATTCACACACACAAACTTTCGCATTTATAATATTGGTAGGATTTAAAACTGGTCTAGTCCTTTATAAAACCAATGGCACTTAACAATAATTCATTATAAATCTAAGATATGAGGACCCTGACAGCAAAAAAAACAGTATAGGAACAAGATTATGTACGACAGCAAAGAAACGACAAATTTAATTACCTAACTCTTGGATAATTTGATACTCAGTCGTCTGGATTTATCTAAGCATCTAAATACCTATTTCAATGTTATAAAAGCGAAGTAAGATTCCCTCAGTTTAGCGTCATGTGATTTTCCAAATAGATTGATCCAATAGATTAATGTGATTTAAATTTATATTAAACGAACTAATAATATGTACCTATAGTACAATCTTAGAATATATTTACTACTACGAGTAATCAATGATTATTTATGTGACATTAGTTACCTAAATAATTGTTTTACACTCAAAGTGTTTAATTACTCAACTCATTAAGTACGTAGCTCCCAGACACTAAATTGATTTGCGTTAAAATTAATTAGGTACCTACAACAGTTTAACGAATTTCAATTACAGCATTGGAATCTAGTTTAGTTAGTCAGATTAGTTTACAAATGTAATTAATAAGGTCTGAGTTAAGTCATGGATTAAGTTAAACAATAAACCAGGTAAATATGTACTTTCTTTAAGATTATATTTAAGTGTCTTTATTTGTAGGTAAGTACTTATATTTTAGATATTTTAAGGTAATTACCTTACGGCCGAATACTCAAAGGCCACTTAAATATTTAAGTCGCACTTAGCAATTTGAGACGTCGTTAACTGTCATTTTTTGTATGGCGTGTCAAAGTTAAGCAGCTCACAAAGGAGACCGGCACGGTTTCATACAATCTTGGGCCAAGATTGTAAAAGGATGAAAGTGGTGTCAATTGTTAGCTAATATAATTATTAAACTATCACTGAAAATTCTACGGATTCTTAAAATCTGAGAGCCGAGTATAAGTTTCATTTTAACTTAAGTAAAAGTGAGGTTACGTATAAAAACCTTTGTAAACTGCTGATTTTGAAGTGCGAAAGGTCCGATTTACGTTTCAAACACAATAAACACACTTCCTTCACAAAATGGGCAAGATAAGTCGAGGAAATATCAATAAAATGGGAAAAACACTCAAAATGCGTAAGCAATAACAAACGATACGTTTTTTAAGTCTGTTTTACGGCCCTGGGTACAAGCCCTTTGGAGCCTAACGAACGATACGAAACGAGCAGTATGTAATCGTTAGTCGATTTTAAGATTTATCTTTATGTAAATGTTTATTATTTGGAATTATTATTTTAGTATGATAGATCTAATGTTTTTAAGTACTTAGATTGAAGTAATCGTCTGGTTCTAACGTTTTTATATGTTTTATTTCATGAACTCATTCGATTAGTTACGAATAGTTTTAATCGATATTCAGTTTATTTGGGAACATCACTTATTTTTTAGATATCTCATTTTCTAGCGATTTGAATTCGGGCGATATTTTACATATTGAAATAGAAAAAAATCGGCTCAGGAATGGCCATCTCCTTTAAGTTGCGTACGAGTATTCGGCCGTTAGAGAGTTAAAAGTATATAAGTACCTATCTAAAATACGTATTGTGTTACAGATGACCCTAAGTTCCTGAGCGTAGAGTCTAACGTGACAGTGGTGGTCGGTAGAGATGCCGCGCTCACTTGTAGAGTTGAGAACCTGCAGAACTATAAGGTAATTTAACTATAAGCTCATATAGGTAAGTATTTCAATCAGAACTCATATTTGAGTTCTACTTACCTTGACCTACAGGAAATTCCTGAATTGCTGAGAATAACACTGCTAATATATTTTTTTATATCTCAGACCTGAATCAATTTGATTAATTAAATATACTTAACTATTCAATCTGTCCTAATAAATTATTCCAAATTTATCTTACGCACCCTCTATTTCCAATACAAACCTGTGCCCATTACATAATGAATAGAATCACGCACCTTTGATGTTCGCTTTCACACACCTTCGAGACTCAGCACGTTTTGCTTCCCCATTAGTTACGGTAATAGTGACTATTATTCATTTCCCGTAGAAATGCGTTTCTATTCACTAGCGACGCCCACTCAAAGGTATCCCGTCGTGTGCATGGCGGGACTTCCCGTAATTATTTGCCGAAATGTCGGCACCGCATTCGCCCTTCCCAAGAGCAATTATGAAGGTAAAGTTACACCATTTAGGACAACAGCCTGTTGTGAAATATGTCACCATTCTAACGTTCATTATGAGAAATAAGTTGCTGGGCATTGGATTATTATTTTAGTAGATATGGTACCTCCCAACATTTCTATCACTGTACTTGTGCTCAGCGCACCATTAGCAGGTACATGCAGCGAAATTCACTGATTTGTTATCGCACTTGCAATTTGAAAATCAACTTACAGGCATTTGGATGCATATTATTCTCCAGAAGATGAGTCGTAATGCAATATCGATATGCTTTTAAATTATTTTCCGCGAACGACTGAGTGGAACTGGGTACATGGGCTCCGTTTAGGAGGACATATTATTTTGAACAGTCATATGTCTCCTTCTTTTTTGGTAATGTCTTTGCGGGTTGCTGTGTTATTTTTCATTAGTCTAATGAACGTTTTAGATGTTACAGCCGTTTTCATATTTACGTAACGTACACATTTGGTGTTGTAAAATATCTCGTTTTATATTAGCTAACAACACAAGGGATTACTACTGAATACTATAGTTAGCGGGCGCAAGTCGTTAAAGTGTTATTCTACTTTTATTCAAAAAAGCAATCGAACGTTATTTTTTTACATAAGTGTATATGAAGAGGCGTTATAAGAGCACAGTGGGTTAAAACGCATTCATGGCACAAACATAAAGAAAGTGAACAGTTGAAATACGAGTAATGGCAAAACACTTATCACATTTTCACGCCGCACCGCGCTCCGCGGGTCCCAGAGTCTGCAAAATATGAATTGCTCCACAGCCATAAAACACGTTGGTGCTCAACGCAAAGGAAGCAATTTTCGCTGAACAAGTGCCTTTGTTGGGCGAGCGCTGGATTTTGATCCTTGCCCCATTGTGCGGCCTCGTGTGTGTTCGCTAAATGCTAATCGCTCTCGTTCCGGTCTTGCTTTAAAGATTATTTACTTCATTACACCGTGATTGTAACTATGTAATTGAATTACCCCCAAAATTATAGAAAGTTATGATAGACTTACACGGGCATTACAAAGCACTTTTGTTCCTAGAAATGCTTGGTAAAATCATTGTAAACTGTCTAAAAATCTCTTCACGGTGCGTCACAATCGCATTTACATCAATTCTGTCCCGTTACAGCAATACAGTTTTTAACGTGATACCACTCTTACTGACTGTACATAATATACCTACCAACAAATATTTAAATGCTGATGAAATTCTGTTTGACTAATTTATGCTCGTGTCGTAGGTAGGTACCTACACTTTTCGACTGAGAGACGATACATTAAATATTTTCATATATTTGTACTAGATACGGGTTCATTTTGCGATTCAAAAAAACGTTTCACCTTATCACGTCTAAACTTGACAAATCTAAAAATATACTGACTCGCTCATATGTAGGTACATCACGATAAGAAGCATGACAATACAGTTTTGTATGGACGAAAATTAAAACAAATGAACTTCTAACAGGTGGCGTGGTTACGCGTGGATACACAAACGATCCTAACCATTGGTCCCCATGTGATCACGAAAAATCACCGCGTGGGCGTCTCCCGGGGCGACCAGGCCTGGTCGCTGACGCTGCGCGACGCCAGGCCCTCGGATGGAGGCCGGTACATGTGCCAGATCAACACCGAGCCCATGATCACGCAGACACACCACTTACATGTCTTTGGTGAGTACTTATATCACTGGAGCTCTTTAAATAATATTGCTAGACTTTCACACCAACTGCTACCCCAACTAAGCAATTCTTGCACTATGGCTACCATACAATAGACGGGGGGGGGGCGATTCCAGTGACATCCAGACCAAGGAAAATTACGAAAAGGCCGTTTACGTAATTTGCCCCTGGCGGGAATCGAACCCGCAACCACCGGATGTAGTGAGCCGAGCAGTCTACGCTCAAACCACTGCGCCAAGCGGCCGTCAAATTGTCAAATCGTTCGTTTCTCGGGGACTGATAGGGCCCCACGCAAATTAAAAAAGTAAGTAAGTAGAGTCACGGTAAAGCCACTGGATTTTTTACAGCCTATTAAGAGCCGGTAGGTACTAAATTTAGTGCCAAATTAGTAGTTTCCCAGTAACCTGAAAAACCTGAAGGACATGTAAAAACTATAAGGGTTCCATAGTTTGACTACGGAACCTTAAAATTGAATAGGAAAGTAGAAACATAATTAGTGCAGTTATTCTAATTTTATTACTCGTCCCCTTCCTATCTTTACAAATGCTAATATAATTTATAAAAAAAATACAATTCATTCTACGTACAAAAAGCATTTGAATAAAAGCTTCCCTACACAATAAAAGGAAAACGTGTTGTTAACACAAAGTTGTAGTTGTTACCTATTCTGTAAATACCGAAAATTGTCAGTTTTATTATCATGGAAGAGAGAAAAACGTAACGTAAACCGAAACAATATATAACTGACTCATTCACTCGTCAAGGATTCTTGAGAGTAATAGCTTGCGTACTCTCTTTGGCGTTTAGGTCTTCACCGACGACGGATTCTCTTAGTGAACACCTAACCTACCCCTAAAGAAAATATTAACCCCAGACAAAAACACCAACCGTATGGTCCCATACACGCATTATTGGTACTTGGTCACGTCCAATGGGTTATACTAGTAATAGGGTAATTTACGAAAATATAATTCCCGTTTGCGCCGTATGGAAGAGAACCCACAACCCCTCAAAATAGTAGCCGAGCATGCTAAAACCACTAGACTATATGGTCATCAACAGTATCTCTACAATCGA
Organism: Drymonia ruficornis; assembly: GCA_947859195.1. Lineage (NCBI taxonomy): Eukaryota > Metazoa > Arthropoda > Insecta > Lepidoptera > Notodontidae > Drymonia > Drymonia ruficornis. Next base: position 7,621,194 of record OX401912.1, on the reverse strand, counting down.
TTGACAATACTCGTATTGTTCAGTGCCTCCGGACATCGTAGACTCGGGCAGTAGCGGCGAGGTGATCGTCCGTGAGGGCGACAACGTGTCCCTGTACTGTGCAGCGCTGGGCACCCCACCACCCACCATACTGTGGCGGAGGGAGGACTCGGCAACCATCAGAGTGGCAGGACTTACCGGTTAGTGGACTGACACATGTTAGCTTTTTAAACCTATCGTTTGTCGCATAAAATCAATAGATCGTCTTTGGTTTTGACCCACCAGCATGCATGAGACATGCAAGCGGTTCCTTCATAGGTTTTCTACTCTGATTTGGATGGTTACTGATACGAACAAGAGACTGATATCTACGCTGCAGATCCAACGTTGTAACGATCGTTAAGGGTTAACTAGATAGCAGGGTTGTTACGAAAAAATTACCTTGTTTTAAACACCGTGTTTAAAACATGTTTGAAATGTTTAAAACATGTTTTAAACACGATGATTTATTCGTTCTGTTTTAAATCAATGTTTTAAACAATGATTTAAACACGTTTTAAACAGTTTTCATTTTAAATTTCCTGGTTTTTTTTTTGCAACTCTGCTAGATAGTATATGGGGTTGAATATAAGACATTTATTATCACTCCAACCCGGTGGAGAATTATTTTCTTCACAGAATAATAAACGAGAAACAAAACTCACTCTCTAACTCAAAATATTTGCGCCGCTGCTAGCAGGATATAATAAAATATCCATAATTCCTATTATCCTCATCCGCAATTCAGATTTTGTTAACATTGTGGAAGAAGGTAACATTGTTCCTGCCGGGGCAGAAACTTTCCCAAGGAACGCGATATAACTTAAACATAGCTATTCTAACAATTTCATAGTTCCTCGTCTTGCTTGAGGCTATTCGTGTTAAAGAATGGTGAAGAATATAAAACAAGCATCGAACAGATAATAGAAACTAGGTACTAGAAAATAGTAGTACAGAATATACGGTGTGTTCGGGCTGATCTAAGTTTGTTGGCCATTCGACCACGTCGCGACTCAAAAGAAACGCAACCGGTTACTAATCACAGTTACAAACTAATTCATAACGCTAAGTTGTCGGCAACGCTACTCCATAGGAACGCAACCCTTTAAATATTTACCAGTAGAGCCACTTTTTGAGCTCGGTGATAAAGTGAATTCGCTATTTGTAAAAAAAATATCAGTAATCAGTCAAATTAGAGTCCTAAACCGCCATTAATAGAAAATGAATAGGAAAGCTAAGTCTCTTTATCTTTAGCAGTCAGCAAATGGAACGGGGTATGGCTGAACCTAACCGCAGTGACTCGAGACATGAACGGAGCCTTCCTCTGTATAGCAACCAATGGGGTGCCTCCCTCCGTCAGCAAGAGGATACTCCTCCACGTGCTATGTAAGTCATAGAGTAGCGAGAACGAACATGTAGTAATCATATCGTCATCGAGAAAGCATGCTGACACTGTCAGTCTTTGAGAAATCTATCATCTATCATTAGAATAACATCACTTCTGTTCCGGAAATTGTTGTACCAACATCTACATATCACCGATGGCATTCGGTGCCAATGGGTGCGTCTAGAAGAGGCGAGCGGCGCGCCCGAACAGACAGTTTTGATGTTGGAACACATAGACATAATGTCATAACCTTGGGCATACGCGGCACACATCCAATGAAGAAGGGGGCGAGGCTTTGGCCAGTCGGGGCATAGGTCTACCATGGTGTAATAATAATGCTACGCCAGGTATTCTCTTCCCGGAACATCTCTAGGTCACGTGTTTAGCCCAAGATTACGTCATCGGCTGTGGTGTGGTTAGTAATGGACCTTATAAGAAGATGGATCACTGATCGTGACTTTGTGAACTTTAGGCTATCGTGGTCATTTTGAGGTCTACCACGCGAGTTGGCAAACTTCACATGTCTTTAGTAAGAACAGATTGATTCACGAAGATGGAACACATCGTGACGTAGACTTCGGCAATCGTGGGCATTTTGAGGTCTACTACGCGAGTTGGCAAACTTCATGTCTTTAGTAAGAACAGGTTAATTCAAGAAGATGGAACACATCGTGACGTAGACTTCGGCAATCGTGGGCATTTTGAGGTCTAGCACGCGATTTGGCAAACTTCACATGTCTTTAGTAAGAACAGGTTAATGTACCGTTACGTAAATAGTGTATACTCGGGCTTCATATTGCGACGACAGTACACGTAGATGCAATCTCTCACGTACTCGGCATATCGAATGAGAATGTTTCCATTCACGAAAGGAATCCAGTTTCAGGTAAAATATGTAGTTTCACATACGTGCGGATTGCACGTTCGGAGTGTAGCGTCCCAGTATTTTACGCAATAGGGACTTTAGTCAGGACCAGTCTATATGGAAATCAGAGCGATAATGTATTCTACTGGACAAATTTTATAAATATGACACCGAAACTAAAATTGGTTGTAATTGATTTAATGTGGGTCTTTTGGGCATTACGGAATGTATAAGAAATATTGTTCAGGATAATCTGTGTAAGAAAACTTGTACCGACGTACTTTGAAAAAGACAGTATAATCTAAATGTTGACCAACCCGCACTGGGCCAGCGTGGTGGACTATTATTATAAATTACTGTCGGTGAGATATGAGTGCAACGCAGAGCGTTTCTTCCTATGTTTTTGGGGAATACAGGCTTGACGGTGTAAGACAGTAAGAATCTCAACACATTTTCAGCACAAGATATTTATTCCAACAAGTCATCTTAGATCCTATTCGTATTACTCGTAGCCAAAGTCACCAAGTATAATTTAACGATCCTATCAACGTGATTCAAATTACTCGTCGGTACTAAAAATCCTGACCTCAATCCCCGAACCGTTTTCAACAGTAAACTAAAATTAAATTGGGTTCACCCTGTCACTCCGCGTGCCTCGGAACTTCTCTTAATCAAAATCTGGCGATCACTAAAGGGCCGTTCAAAATAGAAATTCAACTTAATTCACTGCTTGACTAATCAAAGCAGTGTGCCCATTCTCAACTATGAAAATCTGTTTAGGTATTTCAATTAAATTTTGACGTGACTTCGCAAACTTTGGAGTTCTGAACTTTGCTCACATGCATGCTCCCATTGTTTCGTATACCATTAAGGAGCTCTTATCTGTGTGCTATTATGTCATAAGTACCTACGCAACATAATTCGTGAAATTATGATATTGCTCTTGTGAAATTGTTTTTGATGGCTATTATTTTGATTGTACGGGGCTGATAATGTTTTCGGAAACCCACTTTGTGTAATTTAATTTGTGTAATTTTAACAGATTTATGCAATAAAATAATACATTTCAATTTTCTCTGTATTACAATCAGATACATACAAGCTTCTACTAGAGGAGGAGTCGGGTAGCCTGAATAATCCAATTCATATAAGTATATCAGGGCCCGAGGGTCGTAATGTCCGGCCACGAACTGTCTTCTTGCCCCTAATTTCATTTCGTCGGGCTTATTAGAGGACCTTATAAACCAACGTAACTGCTTAATCAGTAGTGAAAAGGTACTGTGGAGAACATCCACGTTTTAATGGAAGCAGATTTTATCAGAGTACAATCGATGAAAAGTAAAATAAAACCTCGAAGTTTATGGACCGGGAGCCCATGATGCAAACTGTGGATTTACTCCAGCGTCGCCCAAACCTATTAGATTCGGTAGATTAGATGATAGGAAGAATAAATGGTTCTAGATGTTTCGATGTTTTCAGCGGTGGGGGAAGCGCCTACATGATAATTTCAAAATTGTAAAAAAAAGCAATGACATGGAAATACTCAAGCGAATCAGATATTTATATTTTTCATGTTCCAACATGATAAATTGAAACAAATATAAATTACTCGAGCGCGTCTGATTTTCAGAGGGGGTGTTCAGTGAAACTTACAGATGCTCCCATTTCTAAGACTGACGATCAAATTAGCAACATTGACACTTTTGACACTTCTTAGCTAGTAATGAATCCCCCTTATCTTAATCGAGTATTTTAAGATGGTCTAATTTTTTTTTTGGTTCCCCTGAGTGTACCCACCAATATTAAGGGTTCATACTGGTTGGAGGTTCTTATCAATATGTAAGGTATCTCCCTTATCTTAATCTGAAGCGCTGGAGTAAATCCAGAAAACCCTTCTACGGCTCCCCATCTATTAAACAAAGTGATAGCATAGTTGCTGATGGTGACTTTAAATTTTAATTCTACACACAAAGTTGATCGAGTATGGCACGCATTTTCGAAATGCGAAATTTCGTTTATAAATTTTGAACGAATTCCATTAGGCCAATGGTACTTAACCGAAAAATATCGACTGGATAATTATTACGAATGCCTACATTAAGTAAGTAGGTGATATGATATGTTTCCTTAAATTTAGAATTTATGGTGGCAATAGTCGTCCGATATTCTGATCGGACAGTCGGAAGCAAAATCGGATGTCTGTTGCCACCCTTACCAGTAACCGTTAACGCTTTACTAGTAACATCCCTTGCAGTGTTAATAATTTTATACGCCATTAAAACTTTTTTCTTGATACAGCTAACAACTCTACTGTGAGTTTGAGTTTTATGCGTATTTTAAAGCCATTCATACACGGCGCTACTCAAAAGAAACTGATTAGTTTAATTAATAGCACGCAACTCGACATGCTGGTCGTGCCCGACAGGTTTTGAGAAACTGTTTTGCACCGAGTATTTAAGTGATCGTCTTTTGTTTATTTTTTATGGAGCTTGGAGAGTTACTAGCCGGTTGCATTCCTTTTGAGTAGCGCCATGGACGAGTGGTCTAACACTCGCTAGTCGCTAGCGCTTTCGTAAAATATTTGTATGTGGTCGACCACTAGAGGAACTAACAATTTACCAAGGTTGTTACGAAAACATCTTCTTGTTTTAAACAATGTTTTTTTCCTTCTGTTTTAAATCAACGTTTTAAACAATGATTTAAACACGTTCTAAACAGTTTTAATTTTAAACTCCCTGTTTTTTTTGCAACTCTGCAATTTACCACTACACCTATTAATATTGTACGCAAACGCGAACTCCTAGCAAGCGTAATGGTAAAGGTATAGACTGTATTCTTACTATTTATTATTAGTACTGTTTTGGCCTTGATATTTTGAATTTTGAGCTACTGTTTTCTCTAGGTAAGCCGTCCGCACGGATGGCACAGAAGATGTTAGGCGGCTATTTAGGTGATCTAGTGCTCCTCCAGTGCCGTATTGAAGCCTTCCCGCCCCCCGTCGTGTATTGGACTCATATAGGAGGGATAAAGGTCTATAACAGTGAGTTATTCCCTTTATTACTATTTCCACAGCCCAAATAACGAATGGAGATTCGTAACGAATTTAGTTGAGAACGCAGATTTATAGAGCTAAGAAATCCATAATATACAGTGCAAAAATGTTTGGTCTATGACAAAAATTGACGAAGCCGTGACCAAATTACTAGCGAAGTTCGCGCGCGGTTGTTGTGACGTCATCGGGATCGCGCGCGCTTTGTAATGAACGGCGGCGCGGGCACAGCGCCGGCCGCCGCGAGTACAACGGATGGACCGATTTCGATGATAATAAAACTATATTGATAAGAAAGCTTAGTTTTAACTATAGTGTTGGTTATGAGTTGATTTGTTGACCTAATATTGATTCTCATTGCTGATACCTATTGTAATTTCCTTCAAATTAAATGGCTGCGATTACAAGAGACGAGCTTATTAATAACACCTTCATGGATGAAACAGGTTTTTTTTATTTATTTTGAATAAATATATAAATATAAAAGTTGAATGAAATCGTATTTCGGGTCAACGCTTTAGCTATAGAATACCTTTAGTATTAAAAATAGCTCAATGCGTTGAGCGCGATACTATCAGCTTTGTAGTCGTTGACCTGTCGATAAAAGATTAATAACGCAGTTTCTAGTGTCAACATGTTACACCCGACGGTTTCAATAACCTGAGCTATCTGTCTCTTGTTAACTGTTACAATTTTGTCAACGTATTTACTGTATCGTTAAACAATGATGCACTCTATGTTTTTTGATGTTAAGGACCATAACAAACCCATAAATCAATATGGTCTAGGTACCTACGATATATGGTCTATAACCCCCTACAGTTTGCTATCTAATGATCTGACAGATTATAGAAAGCGTGAACGGGCAGCGATATAAGTTGCTATAGAATCAGCTGCTTGATTTTAGGGTCCTGATCGGATCGGATTGTCCATCGGTCCGTCCCTCCGTCCGTCCATCCTTTCGTCTGTTCATCCGTCCGTCCGTCCTCTGTCCGCCCGTCCATCCTTCCGTCTGTTCATCCGTCCGTCCTTCTGTCTGTCCGTTCGCCTACCCGTACGTCGTCTGTCCGTCCAACCGCCGGTTCGCCCTAGTTCGTATAACTTAGAACTTGCATAATTCCCTCTTGGAAGTTAACTCAAGTAGATACCTACAGCATGCAGCAATTGCAACCTATATCGAGCAAAAAACATGATTAATCTTCGTATGTTCATGTTACCCTAGTATCTGTCCTTGAAGTCATTTTGTATACAGGTTCGAAACATCAAATGCACGTGAAGTCCCAAGGGTACAAGCATACAGCGAGCCTCAGAGTGACCAACATGTCGCGGGAGGACATCGGCTCTTACTACTGCTACGCTGAGAACTCGATGGGCACAGCCAGAGATGACGTCACCGTTTACAGTAAGTGCTAGGTCTTGCTAAAACAAAATGACATTAGTGTTTCATAAGATATGCAATAAAAACACAAAACATTAGCTTAATGGACTGTAATTGAATTTGAATGTAATGAAAAACATCGTTATGAAAGAAACTTTAATAATACATTTCACGGTGTGTAGTATATAGGACCTTATAGTATGAATTTACTTTGAAGACAATAACCATATGACATCATTCCAGATTTCTACATATTCCAATGTTTTAGAACTATTTTATATTTAAAAATATATTGTAGCTACGAGTCCGCTTTGTATCGTATGTATACATTTAAGTAAATTATTTTTGTCAAAATTTACTCATCACGTTGTGATTAAGTAATTTAATTATATTCCGCATTCGACAATTTCTTATTGTGCGCAGCCCGATATCCAATACATTTTGGTTCTATTCATTAGTATTGTAGTATTACAGTATCAGATGCATTAGCATTAATTATATTCACATGAATGATGTTGAATGGACTCACCCGCTTCAGATTGTAGATTGTGTTTTTTATTATTTTTGTTGATATCTTTTTTGTTTCGAAAAAAAATCGTTGTTCTCTCGTGTAGAGTACTTTTAACAAGTCCAGAAAAAAGCTTTCTACGGCGCGCGGCATTCTTAGTACGTTCGCGTTTGTCGTTCACATTTTACTTTGTTAGATTCGAAACTTATCCTTCAATATCTATAAGGAAGTCAAGCTACAGTCTGCTTCATAAATTATCCGCTATAAAAATGTTTACTGTTGTTATAACAGCTTCCACAGTGCAATAATATTTTATTGCAGCCCTAGCTACAACCACGACGACAACTACTACGGAAGTTACGACTGCACATGAAACGACCACTCAGCTCCAAACATGTACGTAGCATAACGTCATCTAACGCTGTTATGTGCACTCTCATATTACTTACATTTATTACTAGCATTTACCCTATATAAGTATAACTAGTTTTGTAAAATAAACCTCATAGGTATTAAAGTTTATTGAAACGGATCGAAAATTAAAAGGAATTTTTAATCTATAGTACTTTTTTTATACTTGTCCTATTTGGTAAGCAAAGATGGCGTCCAGCGGGGCGATTGCGTAACTTTTTGTCAATGTTTCAATTGGTTTCGTATATAATTGACACAGGATGGACGAAACCAATTGAAACTATGACAAAAAAGTTACGCAATCGCCCCGCTGGACGCCATCTTTGCTTACCAAATAGGACAAGTATAAAAACGTACTATAAATGACTTAATTAGGTATTTAGATTTGTAATTTGAATTGTTTTAGTTTGGGGAGTCGAAAACGTTGTAGTAGTTACATATATGTCCAGAACAATCAGTTAGAATTTAATTAATATAACTTAGGAGTCCAAACCCCCGATGCCTGTATGTTGGCAACCGCTGAACCAATTTTCGTACCATCTCAGGCATACCAACTACTGAACAAAACTGGGTCGAAACCCATCCAATAGATGAATTTCTACGAATTTATGTTACTAGTACGCTACGATTTCAAAGACATATCGAAGGACAAGGAGAACGGAGGTAATTTTTAAACGGTGTAGGTTACTTCTCCCGTTTCGTTTAGGGTTAAATATTCAGGAAAGAAAATAATTACTAATTCAAGGAATTCCTTCTTAGATGCAGAATTAGAAGTGAAGAACCACGACGACAAAAGGTTCTCCGATGAAGACAGCTTCGTTGTCGTCCTCAGCCAACATCAAATGCAGAACTTGGGTGAGTTAATTCACAATTCATCTTGTTGTTATAACATTCATCGATAATATAAATAGCCTAGTCGTAATTTACTCTGGTAAGGTTCGATACCCATATAGGACAAGCAAGCTGGTTTGGAAATATTTAAACATTTCTTGCCGGGTCTTTCCAGTTGAGTTCGATCCGGATAAAAGGTTGAGTAAAAAATTGAAATTATGATTTCTAAGTCCCCCTTAACAAAAAAGATGTGACGTAAGTCGGTGTGTTTGTCTTACTTATTTATTGGATCTTTGACCAATCTCAATAACTACTTATTACTACTATTACTACTTACTTGACGGGCCCGTTAGCGTGGTTGGCGCGGAGGCGCCTTTCACGCTGCAGGTCGTAGGTTCGATTCCTACCCGGGACATGCATTTGTGTGCATGAACATGTCTGTATGTCCGGAGTCCGGGTGTATATGTATATTAAGTATGTATTTACAAATAAAAAAGTAGTATATGTAGTATATCAGTTATCTGGTTTCCATAGTACAAGCTCTGCTCTGGTTTCCATAGTAGTTTGGGATCAGGTAACCGTGTGTACAAAAATGTCCCAGGTTATTATTATTATTACTTATTGAATTATCTTTGAACCAGCAATGAGGAAAAAATAGGAGTTGCAATCGACTTTCACTCTACCCTGATTTGGCTGATCATCGATATTGGACCGACTGTAGTCTAGAATCAGTATCCTATTATTGAAATTGGATGAACCGTGCCAATATCTCAACATCTTCCTAGATTATAATCATCCCTTTAATAAATACCTCCATCCTTCCAAGAAAATACCTTTAGAATATTACCTAACGTAATCACATAGATAAGGTCCGCTCTAAGTCCTACGTAATAAAGGACAAATTGATTTATTACCATGGAAACTTACCCTACCTGCTCTTGGAAAATTACCCTCGTATTTTGTCCTTGTAGGGTTGGATTGAATTGTAGTCCCGGGATATCCCGTTTTTTACCCGTGTTCAATATAATGCAATTATTGTAGACACATATCTAACCAGGATTGCATGTAATAAGGAATTATATACCGAATATTGGGTTCGGGCGTTAGAAGTCTCATGGGAAAATGGAAATGTAAAAAAAAAAACAACGGAGATTATCCTTACTGAAGAGCGAAATTAAACTTCGTGTGGAACCTCCATGTCTTACGAAAGACATACGAACAACGTGAACCCACACTGAGCCAGCGTGGTGGATTTTGCTCCAAATCCTCCTCGTATTGAGGGTAAATGTGTCCGATATAATGGTAGTAGGGTCACCCCCTATTACGTTGAGACCCAATATACAATCTACGAAATGTGGGCGTAGGTACTGCATACGGAATCAAAGTAACAGGCTAATTGTCTAATGTTGTATTAATATTCTTTTTATATTCATAAGCACCCAATCTTTTTTGGTATATTGTAAAATATTTTAAAAAAATAAATGAAATGTAACGTCACGACTTTTAACCCCATTCAGGGGTAGTCAGAGGCTTGAGTGGCCATACACCACCACATTGTAGAGGTATTATTCAACTCAAAGCCTACGTTTCACCAGATAGTCAGAACCCAACGTGACAGGTGGTGAACCTTGTCGCCGTGTATACAGGAACTGACTATTACCTAATCCCGAGGGATAGGTCGGTTTCCTGACGATGTTTTCCCTCACCGTCAGCGAACTGTAAATTATGCACATAGATGAAAATTCATCCATTGGTGCATGCCCCACCGGGGATCGAACCTGGGACCTTCTGATTGCTAGCCCAACCCTTCACCCCTAGGCTACAGTCACTTTTTTTAATAATACTTCATTATACGTTATTAAAGTTTGCTTAAATTGATGTCACTAGAACATTTTTCGAGGGTTTGAACGTCTGTATTTTTGCAATAACTATTGATATAATCGTAAGACATACACTACAGTATAGTAGGTGATTATGCAATATAAAATTGTTAACATCCGCATGTGGTTACAGATCTCTCTCCGAGCACGTGACCGGAAGACAGTGCGGACCACTGGACAGCGTGGTCGACGGCGCACAGAAAAATACCTCATATTTGTATCACTATTACCACAGCTTTAGTGTTGCTTTCAATGGTATAAAAGCATTGATTGTGAACATCTTTAGTGCACAGCCGAAATACTGTGGCTCTATTAAGTATTTTTTATACAACAAAGGTGCCAAACAAGCGTACCGTAGCCTATTGGTATAGAGCCGAATCTCACCCAATCTCACACGGACGGGAGTCTTGGAAAATATCATGTAAAAAAAAATCCGCAAGAAACATTGCAAAATTGCGAGAAAGCTGGGTTAAATTAAAACATGTTTCACTGAAATATGTCTTTTGAAAAAGGGGGGAGGGAGGGGGTCAGGACAAATCTCACGACATCTCACCAAAGGGGAAGGAGAGGGCTAAAAATCATCAAAATCGCCCTTGTAATCCCCGCGTATCTAAGAAATCTGTGATGTGAGTTATACGGAACACCTTTCGTTAACGTATCTCATCATGAAGAGACTCGAATGCCGCGTACGTACATTACCACATAATATGACGCTCGTAGTATACGCAGTAGCTCCCAAGCCAAAGTAAAAAAAAAGGAATGTCCAACGCACTGCCGCGTATAAAACGCAAATACGCAGCTTTTTGTCAAAAAATACCTGATTCTTATTTATATTGTGCAGAGAACATTTTCCAATATTTGTTGTTTTGTGGTTTGAGTCCTGACTCCGCCATTACGCATCTTAAATAATTAAATTAACAGCTTGAAGTACTCAACAACTTAATAAAATAATGTACAGATAATTTTAAGAGCTTATTAAGATTGTATAAAAGCTTTCAGCATAAAGTGATGAAGACGTTCTTTGATTTACATTTCAACTAAATTGAAAATAGAGAGTCGCTAACACCTCTCAGGGAGCATTTCCAGCTTAAGATGAGCTCTCCTTATTACGGTTTCACTAATAAAAGACAGATCGGCTTATGCTGGAAATTTTCCCTGAAATGTGCGATCGACCTTAAATAATTTTCTGTGTATACTGCAAAGTGTAAATAATAATGCGTAGATAAGGCGAACCTTGATGTTTAAATTACTTACCCAGGGCATACATAAGTAACTTTTTTTTTTTAATCTAGTACCATGTCTAAAACCATCTAAATTAATTAAATTGTCTAAATTTATTATTTATTTATTTTAAAAATAACTTTGATTCCTATAAAATAAATATAAACCCATCTTATAAGTACGTCCATTATGTTTGTGACGCGTTCGTAAGTCAATTACATAAGTTTGTAAATATTAGAATGTTAATGTTAATAAATTAATACTTATAAAAATCTTAACTGCGTCTTTTATTGTAAATTCGTAGAATTTAAAATAAAAAATCTTACTACTTACTTATTTATAGTATTTATTAACATACTACCTGTTAGATACCTACTAATTACATAAGCCTATTAATATTATTATTGCCCATCGAGGCGATAATTACGAACTGCCACACAAACTTAGGGAATTCATTTTCAAAAATGCTGACACAAGGAATTTTCACCTACGTCATATATGGAACTCTTCTGGCAATGTTAATGCTTCTAGTGTCTAAAATGGTCTAGTCTGGTCTAGAATCTAGACCCATCGGTTTGGGATGTGTGTTGTATGTCAGTCAGTTGGTGCGTCCAGATGCCTCGCATGCCTCGCCCAAGCACTCAAGCTATGAAATGCGTTCCCACGTTAAAACCGAGTGCTCGGGTGCGACATGCCCTTGATGTAGATGCAGCCACTCAGTTAAGCAACAAGGGAAAGGTACCTTTTGCGACCATATAAACCACGAAGAAAACAAAACAAATAATATATTAGACATTTCAGAGTAGGTATTTCACCTTTGACGGGGTCGTTGGCGTGGTTGATTTAGATTCCGCCTATCACGCTGCAGGTCGTAGGTTTGATTCCTACCCGGGACATGCATTTGTGTGCATGAACATGTCTGCATGTCCCGAGTCTGGGTGTAATTATGTAGGTATAGTATTAGTACGAGATACACTGAAGAGCGACCTTTACCAATCGACTTACCGGAGCAACCCTAGATTTTATCAAATAAAACATGTTGCTGAACATATACCAATAGGGTTGCCGCAAAAAATATGGTCATGGCTATGATTAATTAAAATTATAAAAAACATTTTTTTAAACATTTTCTCCGACTTGCGTGCCAAATGAAAATTATATAAAAATGAAGGCAATTTTATTGCGAATAAAGTGTATAGTGTTGCTTGTGAAAATCCAGTCAAGAATAACGGTAGCCGGGCTTAGAAATTAAAAATTTGAAATTGAAAAATTGATTGACTGAGAAGCATTGCGCATCCGCGTACTATTTTATGCGATAGGGGAGGATGCAGTACAACAGCTGCGCGCGACGAAGCCGTGCATGATTTTAGCTTTTTGCTTTTTTTTAATTTTTTATCCTTGACCAAATTCTTTATGGCATCCCTATTGGTATATTTTATTTTATTTGATAAAATCTAGGGTTGATCCGGTAAGTCGATAGGTGAAGGTCGCTCTTCTGTGTATCTTAAACCATATGTATTTACAAACAAAAAAGTTGGTGTATGTAGTAATATCAGTTATCTGGTTTCCATAGTATAAGCTCTGCTTAGTTTGGAAGTTATTATTATTATCAGCACGGTTTTTGAAAACTAGAACTTTCAGAAGATACGATAGAGTTTAATTATAAGCTTTAAATATACCAATAAATAATCTTTAAAACCCGATATCGGAAAGAGCAGGATATAAATTGATACCCTCAGTTTATTGGCAGTATTGAAGCTGGGTCCGAAGCTACGATTTAATAAAACACGTCTTCAAATCAAGGAGTAACTTCAAATCAATTTCTGTTTCTACGGATGTAATAAGATAGATTCAAAGATATAATTGTATCTATTCAGTGCGCCGTTTTAATCAAAGAGATGCCTGGAACAGGATTAAACTATGGAAATTGACGTTAAAAACAAGTAGACCTTTTTACACGACTGCCCCCTAATCCATATTTTTGGAGATATTATCTTCAATAAACTGCGTATTTCTCGTAATTTGAACCGTGCAGCCGTCATTACTCAACTATTATATTCCAGTCAGATATTTGATACCTAATGTTCATATCGAGGTGTTTATCTGATGCACCATGAATTCTTAAGTACCATTCAGTTTTTATTAGATACTAAAGTAGGAGTCAATTGTCAAGAAAATTACCTTTAATAGCGCACGTGTAGCTGTTGCTGTTCAAAAATATTACATTTTAAATTATACGAAGCACCAAAAGAATAACCATAATGGTCGAACCATAAAAGTAACGGGGATTGCAAATACTAGAGCGGAGGCCCCGTCTGCTACATTTAAATACATAACATTGGGGTGCGCGCGGCGCCGATATTGCCTTGTTTAGCCCACTCCATGGATTCAATATCTTCACTGAGGAACGATATTTGATGCAGTAAAAAATGTATGAGCTTTTATCGAGCTATGAAGGCAGTAATGACGAAACTCTAGGAATAAATAGTTCAACTCCCTACGTGAAACAAGTCACAAGTGACTGTACAATCCTAGAGTCGCATTCCTCTTGCAAACCCACAAGCATTTGTAAGAAAATTATTTTATTATTTTTCGTTTTCAAGACGACTACTTACATGCTAGTATGCTCTACCACCTGTAGGTGGTAGAGCCAAGCTGTAGCCAATTCACTGCAGCTCATAAATGGGTTAGCTAGACCAGGGTAATCCCCCTCACAGAAATTCGGCGTAAACTACGATGTTTCGTACGATGAGTGAGAGGGTTGGAAGCCCATCGTTATTAATGTAAAACTTATACAATGTAGATATATAGATAATACTTTATTATTCCATCATTAAAAAAAAATCGACATTTATAAAAATTACATGAATTAATTAATTTATAAAAAAATAATTAAAAACAATTATTATAAATTATTATTTTAATTATAATTATAATTTTTTAAAATTAATTAATTGTATTTGTATTAATGAACTTATATGTAACTACAAAACTAGCGAGGGCTATATTTTTAAAGAAAGTATATAAAACTGCGATGAAAGTATATCTATACTTTACCTACGATCTAAACCGAAAAATAAAGGAAGACTATCACAATATTGAAAGGTTCATTTTTATCAAAGGAAGCTGGGACCTCTCTTTTTGACATACATTAATGACGCACTCCTGGCTAGGATTCAATAGTTCGCTGAGCGACCAAATTGTTGCCCATTTATATCAAACGAAAGAGTTAAAGTGAGGTGTGAAATACTTTTCCATTCCAGCCAAAAGTAAAAAATAATACCTACTACGCCATATTATCTTTCTTTTTATACAACGACGCTTTTTATTTTTAATATTCGTAATGTAACAATAGGTGGGTTTGTAACGGGCCGTTTTTATATTTTCTGCGTTCAATTCCAATCTACCCACGTAGTCATTTCAAATTAAAAATGGAATACGGGCGTTAATATTCTGTATTGAAATGTGTAGGAGTTTCTGCTGAAAAAATATAATACCTAGGTACTCTTAACCGCACAAGCCTCGATGATGCCTTATATGTATGCCATTAGGCAACGCTGAGGACGGACTAGTCAATAATTCACGTAGATATCATTTCATTAAAATATATTTTTATGTAATCTAGGTATAGGTATCAGAAAATGTACATTTAAAGTACTAGGTCATCATAAAAATTGGTCGTTTGGTTCAGACGCTCAACAGTATTTGAGTATGACGTCAGTGGTGCAAGGTTTGAAGCAGCATTCGTCGACGAGGCCGTTGCGCTTGTAGCGAGACCAGTTGGCGGTCAGGGCGCCGCGGCGGCCGGTCCACGGCCAGTCGATCTCGTTGGTGTGGTCATCGCCAATCAGATCCGCTGTAGATGAAAGGTATGCTATACAAACGCTTGTAAGTCTTAGTAAACTGATTTTTGGTTGACTAAGACAAGTTTCTTGCGAGAGTCTGGAGATAGGAAATTAACTCTAAAAATAGGTATACAGATAAAGAACTACATCTCTGAGGTCCTCTACAGGTCAGCAACCTGCGAGCAATGTCTTTAGTATTGCAAGCATATATAGGCTACGGTAACTGTTTAAAATCTGGTAGACCGTACGACAAAAATAATAAGTAAGTAGATACCTAACTTAAATTTGCAACTATACTAATTTTAAAATGCAGTACGAACCATCTATTAATGAAAATGGTTCATCTGCCAAGGATAAAGACGTAACAGGCGAAGACATTAAGCTAAAAAGACCCTCCTTGCGTCAGGGTTCAAAAAGTTGTACTGACTGAGTGATTGTCCTGAGCCCCTCTTGGTGAGATACTCGGCTCCGTAGCACAGGAGCACCCTTGCGTTGGCCAGCTGCCTCCCGCACAGGATCACAGGGGTGTTGTCAGCGGAGACACACACGAGGGCGGCGAGACAGGCTAGCAGCACAAACTTCATGGTGATTCTGGGAAGAATATCCATAAACATTATTAGGAGATCAATTCTACTAGATACGAAAGTGCAGTCTTTCCCGGGTTAAATTGAATTGGAACCCGTAAAAATGTAATCAAAAGAAAGACTATGAGAGACAAAAATGATCTGTTTAGGTTGATTACCACAAAAAGAAGACTTTTACAACAGAATGAGAACGAAGCCCAGTTATAGATAAGGCATTACGGATGATATTAAACTGGTTGGAGTGGGCAAAACGCATCGAGATAATATTATATAGTAAATACTAGAACAGATACCGCGCATCACTACGATGTCCTATTCTTTGACTACCTATTTATCTCGTTGGCCAAATATATATGTAACCTGTAGTATGATCAATTTAGAGAATCTTGCATTGGGAAGTATTGGGGGTAGTGTTTTAAATCTGTATGGTGTTAGGAGGTACCAGAAGCCTACGAATTATCCAGGTAATGTAATGTAATGTAACGTCACGACTTTTATGCCCGTTCGGGGGTAGTCAGAGGCTTGAGTGGCCATACACCACCACATTGTGGAGGTATTAACCAACTCAAAGCCCACGTTTCACTAGATAGTCAGAACCCAACAACCAACCAACCCAATTATCCAGGTATCTTCAAAATTCTAAGTAAATAACAAAGTAATTAATAAAACAGCTTTAACTCACCGTTATAAAGGCAGGGTTAACCTGTGCTGTACTCTTCAAAGGACGGATTTTCAGTGTATGATAATTCTTCTGAAAATCCCTCTTATATAGTTCCTCTATGAAGACGCAGGCTGATACCATATTAGAGAAACGAGCGTTTATCTTAACATAAATCGGTTATTGATTAAACTATTTGCTAAACCGAGCGATTATTGAAGATAACTGTAGAATATCTGTAATTTATTGGCATTATTTTTTAGGATTTTGATTGCTTGACGCCGACTTAAATAAAATATAACTTCAAGCACTTTTAATTCTGTACAGCTGCTGATTGTTACTACGAATTATTCCCCGAATTACTACGAGTTAAAGCGCTGTGTTTTTACTCAGCTTTTATTACATCATCCGATATTTAGGGAACTTACCCCAAATCAGGGAGGAAAAATGAGCTTAAGACTCTTTTTAGAATAAAAGAGAATCTTAAATATCGTCTTAATACGGGTTAACTACTCAAAATTTACAAGTAGCTAGTAGTCGTTGCCAGGAGTTAGTGAATGTGTGAACAAAACACTTTTTTCATAAGACAATTATTAAGATTTTATGTCAACCTGTGTCATCCCACTACTAGCCAGGTCTCACTTTCCTTCCTCTACTCCTTCCTGTTTATAGCAATAGTACCTATAGTAAGTATTAGGTACATCCCCTAATTAAACACCACTAAATCCGCTACTTTATTTTCACCTTAGGTCACATGTCATGTAGATGACACAATTTAACATCGAACTTTACACGCTATTGAATATCGCTATTAATTTTTATGGCATTAATTAATTCAACCCCTGTGGAAAATATGCTCTCATGAATAATCACCCCAAACTTTCATCATTTCAGCATCATTGAGCTTCATTTAACACATGATTTTCGACTCTACCAAGATTATAAAATCATGTAAAATTTGTAATCTATGTATTTACTTAACATAAAAATGTTTCATGATTTTCAGTACAATAATTTCATAAATTAGGAATCAGGATTTTAATTTCGTGAGTGAATAAGCACCTAGTTTTAAACATCTATCAGCCGGAAGACGTCGACTACTGGACATCACTATCGCTATAGCAGCTCAATGGCAATGGCAGTTCAACGGCTAAGCGACTCCACCGTGAGGCATGTTCGAAGCCGAAAGTAGGTGCAGTGCAGGCCCGTCTTTCTTAACATTTATACACAAGCTGAGCTGTCTTAAAATTAGATGTCTTATGCTGGAATCACCATAGACGTACAGGCGACCGTACCTGCCAATCTCTACATCCACGTAGTGTCATATTCTAAATATTCATATAATTTTTATCCGCATTCCGTTCGTAGGTTTGAGGGAAAAATTGTGTTAAAAAGATTTTAAATACAAAAGCTTTTATAAAACAGCGCATAGTGAGAGGTTGATTCGGTTTTAAAGCTACACCGGATATTCAAAAGCCCGTGCCATTAGCTATGCCGTTCACGACTGTATTGAATTTGACGGACTCTGAAAAAGAACGAGGTTCGTAGGTTAGGGCAAAATTGTGTTTACAGGACTTGGAACGTTTGGTATACTTATCAACAGAAAACAAATACATTACCCTTACAGTTTATAACTATGATAATTTGAATTTAGGAATGGTTTGATTGATTTTTAGGATACATTTCACGGCGAAGAAAGGCTGCGTCTATATCAGGCGCATGCCGCGCCCGAACACTCATTTTGACGTCGGAACGCATAGACATAATGACATAACATGAGTGCTCGGACGAGGCATGCGAAGTGTCTGGACGTCTGTCCGTGTGCCATCCTGGGCAAAAAATAAAATAAAAAGGTATAACAATTGTGCCTATTCTGTTTACAACAAATTACAACCAAACTAAATTTGACACAGCTAAAGATATATCTGACCTGCTCATACATTACGACCATGACTAAAATGGCGATGGACTTAAAGTTTTGTGTACGTACCAATAGAATTAGCGCAATTATTTGGGCGATCATTTTCAGGGAAGCTGGAAAAAGCTAAATTAGTATTCATCCAGTGTGGCATATAAACAACGAGTAAATTAATTTCTTCCCGGTGCGACGCACACAAATTGTTACCTATCCACTGCATTTGGAAATTAAGAAAATATTGCCTTTTGAGGAAAACTAGTTATTTTGAGTTTATTTACTTTAAAATAATTTTATTTATTTTAAAAACACGTATAGTACCTACCTACCTACTACCTACCTAAAGTTTGACGATCGCTTTGCGCAGTGGTTCGAGCGTAGGCCGCTCGGTTTACTGAATCAGGTTGCGGGTTCGATTCCCGCCAGAGACAAACTTCGGAAACGGCCTTTTCGTAATTTTCCCTGGTCTGGGAGTCACTGAGATCACCCCCAGGCCATTGTATACATAGTGAGTTGTAGACATAGTGCAAGCGCTGCTTAAGCGCTGGGTTCCTCCAGAACGGTGCCGTCATATAACGACCGCATTAGAACATTAGCTATGTAAACTGTGGCGCGGTTGCCTAGAGACCGGTTTGGACACCGTTTTTGACATAGCCAATGTAGGCATCTAGTGCAATCTACGCCAGGAAATCCATCGGGCAATCTAGTGCAGCCGTTGATGATTCCTAGGAACCCAGCTAAAACTAAACTAAAGCTAGTTTGGGACCATACAGTCGATGTGTTTGTCTGGCGATTAAAAAGGATAAGCTATAAGTACGTGTTTTCTTAACGTATTGAAAATGTAATTGTAATGTAAAATTCTAGTATCTACAAAATTACGTCTTAAAAGTAAATTAAGTGCCTACTCAAGTTCACTATTCGAGTTGAGATCGATATATTTGTACCGGTAGGTAGGTAAACACAAAGTAGGAAAAAAACAACCGTTCATTATATTTATTAATTCTCAGAAGGTCTGTTTTCATTCTTGATTGTAAGAATTCTTCACCTTATGATAAACTGTAACAGATATTATGGATAGGTAGGGTTTTCTTTACTTCTATATATTTTGTAGGAAATTGTTACTGTTAAACATGAAAATTAAAACACAAAGAACAAATTAACAGAAGCATTGTAGCGCAATCTTATTCTGGCCTGGTGGTCAAAAGATGATAGTCTTGTATTGACTCCACTGGTGAGATAATACATCATAGATTTATAAAAGTTTCGCGCGCGCTTTAATAGATACCGGCCTTCTAAGAAAAATCATTCAAAAAATGCGGCAACTTATCATTGGCACGTCAGTTCCATACATTGGTTGCTGTCAGTTATACCGAAGTACGCTGACTTCGGCGTAGTATCATTTACCGCATTCTATTAGTGCGCAAGCTCCATCTAGTTAGAGCGCCCTCGTGGAAACCAAAATTAATCTATGACCTACATAAATAAGTAGGTATAACCAGAAGTGCAAAAGTTCCCCACAGCTATTTGGTCCAATGGTCCATCAAGAACCGTATTTTTTCGCATGTACCTGTTCATAATATGACATAATAAATCTCCGATGGTGTCCGCATTCGGGGACATTAGCATTTCTCAAAACTTCTGCTAATATACGGCATCGTTCGCCACCGGCGGCGCTACTCTCGCTGTAATACGTTACGGTTCAAGAGAGAAAACATTATAACTTTGCCTCGCTTACATATTTAACGATTTCCAAATAGGTGCTTCAATTTTATGACTGCATTTTGATCTTACGCAAAGTACCCTTTTGATAGTCACTTATGTGTTTTGAGTATCCTATGCGGATCAAGAAAATCGCATCGCATTTTCTTTCAGTGTTGAAAGTTTAGAAGTGGATCCATGACACTAGACACAACAATCGCGATATAATCATGATTCTACTGGTATTACTTGTACTAATCAAATATTTACAAATTCGTTTAAAAAATGGGTAAAATTAAACTTGCATCTAACATTAAATTATTTATTAGGAACTGTACACTTATTTTTAAAGTCTTTATAAATAATAATACTTCTATTTAATTAACTAGCAAGTACATAGTGCTTACTAAATTAATCAAATATATCGGGGTGTTCTATTAATAGCTTGGCGTCGGTGGGGCAGTACATGATGATGTCGGCGACGGTGCAGGGCCGCAGGCAGCACTCGTTGGCCACCTGTCTGCGCACGCGCCGCCACGTCGCCGCGTCCACCAGCCGCTTCTCGTGCGTCGCTTTTTGCAGTTCCTTTGGCGCCAGTCTTTCTGTAAAGATATAGAGCAATAAAATATCTATATAGATGTATTACAGCCTCGGGATTTGCCGAGGATTAAACCTTGGCGACTTACAGGGCCATCACTACCCGGGGGTGCAAAGGGTGCAAGGCATCCGGGCGCTGGGGTATCAGAGTCACCGCCCCACTAAGCCTCTGTGGGCGGGTGCTGAGTACGCGGAGGCATAGAGGGCGCCGAAGCTCGAGAAATGGTTTTACTCAGCTCAAACTAAACTACATTCATGCTACGGCCGGCCGGTATATACCGACAGTGGACAGTCAATATTACTCCGAGAGCCAAATTAAACATAAACTCTGCTTAAGAAAGCACATTGCTCAAATTATTCCACTGAACTCTTGTAGACAAATCCTTTTCTGGAGTAACTGGGGTGAGATTGTGTGGCAGCCTATAGTCCCATGAAAAAAGTTACCTACTTACATTACACCTAGACTGTAATCCTCAAAGTGGTAGTCAGAAACGTTCCAAATCGATTTAGATCATCCATGTTTAGGTAGAGTTTTTAGAGATGAATAAAAAATCAAAAGGTTTTTTCAAAGCCCTAGAAGAAGTGTATTGATTCCTACCATTTCAATATTGGTTTTCCAAGAAGCTTTTAAATTCTTTTTCCAAAGCATTTATAATTCCACAAGTACATAAGTATTGGAGACAAACAGATTACAATCGTTGTTAGCGTCTTTCAAGATGAATGTTATTCTCTTGTAATGAAGTTTGATCACAGACGTATTACTATTCATAGTTGCCAATGTACTTGAATAGAATAAGGAACAGTATAGTGATTATTAATATCTTCGGCGTGAAGCAGCCGACAGCTGTTGGTCGCAGATCACTTATTGTGTGTCACAGGGTATCAAACTTAAGACAAACGCAATGGGTAAACAGGATAACGACCGCGAGTGCGTATTTACTATTTATTTTGTTCTAGCTAACAACGGCATAAGGCCTATTTGTTACTGTTATACAGACACATCTATAAGTACCATGGTTATTTTAACTTCTTTATTTATTACTGCGTATACATGTATCAAATTCAGAGATACTTAAGCGTGTTTCCGGGTCTTTATGGAACTAATTTTTAACGAAAACGGAGGAGGGAAAAATCATCACGAAATCTGCATGTCTGAGGAAACCCATAAATATCGCGAAGTCGCCATCCCCCAAACAGGATATTGGACTAGATATGGCTCTGATTCTCCTCATGTTGTCAAAATTTTCTTACTAGTGGAAATTCACAGCTCATTAATATTATCTTCCTCATTTCTTCATCCTAAATCCTAAACCTAATCAACATGTGGTCAGCCAGAGGACTGCTGTAACAGATGGCTGAAGAATGTCGACTGCCAAGAATTTACGATGCTGATTTCAAGAAGATAAATCTTTCCAGCTACTTTATGTCTAGATAGGTCCATTAGGAAAAAACCGTGGTGCTAGGGTAAGATTACGGCAGCACCAAAATTAATTGGGTAAAAATCTGCAGAATTGAGGCCCTGCAATTTTCGAGTCGGATTGCAGTCCGGTGGCAGGTCTTCTGTATAATAATAATAATATCCTGGGACATGTTTTACACACGGCTATCTGATCCCAAACTAAGCAGAGCTCGTACTATCGAAACCAGATAACTGATATTAATACATATACCCACTATTTTTTTATTTGTAAATACAAACTTAATACACACCCAGACTCGGGACATACAGACATGTTCATGCACACAAATGCATGTACCGGGTAGGAATCGAACCTACGATCTGCAGCGTGAAAGGCGCCATCACGCCAACCACGCCAACGGGCCCGTCAACCGCTTATAAACGCGTATAAACGCTTATTTATTATAAGGCCTTGTACTCAGTTACTCACCCATCAATAATGATGTATCCCTCTTGACGATCTTGTACGTGTTGTTGCAGAAGTTGAATATGATTGTGGAGAGCCAGCCGCTGCAGCTCAACACCTCGTCGTGTATGCTGTACACCCTCTCCCCGCTGACCAAGCTTCTGTTACTGTACATGATCATGAGGATGTAAACCTGGAAACAAAAGAAATTCAGTGAGAACCGTAGACAGGGTGTTTTAAAATTGAGAAATAACACTTGGGGGATTGGATGAGTATCGGAAAATTTTCATTGAAAATCTTCCTGCGAATTTTGTTTTTCTTAATATCTCAATAAAGTTTTTTTTTTTAAGTGTTATTTGAATATTTATGGTTTAAACTCCGAAATGCAACGCTTGATTCTAGGGCATTAGTTGTGTTCTATCGCCGCAACACGAAATTTGTTACTAATATTCGAAGGCCTAAGTATCTAGTATTTCTTCACTAAGCACTGACATATTAGCTACCATGTAATATTATGTAGTTGAATTATTATTTCGTGCTTTTGAAACACTCGGTATATATTTCTTCATAGTATGAAATATTGTCGTTTTCCGCGTCTGTATTTTTGTCCGCTTAGTTCATCCAACTACGCAGCGGATTTTGTTAAGCTTTACACTATAATGTAGTGAATTTCTTCCGGAAGGTTTATAGTATATTCATTCTAATTAAATTTAAGTATAAATTATAGAGAAAAACATTCCGAAGCCGTGGTCGGTCGTTACTAATAAATTGATGTCTCCGAAGAAATTCTGATAACTGGTTTAATCATTGGGTAACCGTCACATGAGATACGGGGTTCCGTCTCTAATATAAAATGTCCTTAGGTTAGATTGAGTTCTATTATCTAGGAGAGCATACATAATAGTAGGAAATCACCAATCAGTCACTGAACATTGGTAAATTCTAACTATTTATAAGATGTTATGAATTAAGTACCTATATAAGGAATTGGCAACTTCGTAGACAAAGATATATACCTAAGTAAGTAGTGAAACATAGTACTCTTCGGTGATATAGGTACACGTAGAGTTCATCAAGTAAAAGTGTGTTTACGGAAATTACAAACAGGAAACTAAGCCGCCTAGCCATTAAATACCAGTTTAAAAAGTTATGTAAGAATACCACGCATACACAGACCTAGCATCTATGAACCTTATTACCCTTAAGTTAGGATTCTTTATTACATAAATTGGTATAAATCAAATCAAATCAAATCATGTAAGCTCAATAAAGTATTTATAAATAGTCAAAATTAAACAATATTTTTAGATAGGTATATTTTGGTTTTAATTCCTTAGTTAGGACAACAACTAGGTACACTCTACCTTTAGGTACATAACAATATTCCGCTTAGAAAGATCAAATCCCTTGGTTTCAACTATTAAAAAAAAACGGCCCCGGTTGTTTCACATAGACAGCAGTTGTTAAGTCATGTCAGAGGCCTTCGGGCGGCTTGAACAACTCCAACACCAGGTTGGTCACTAACCATACGATTAGAAGAAGATGAACTATTATGTAAGCCACGTAGGGTTAAGCGAATAATTCAACAGCACTAGTCCGATTAAGCTCTCACGTAGCTTTCGCGCATTAAGCTAAACTGTATAAACTTAAACACCCAACTAAAACACTTAACACATCGATACAGAGCTTGTATACGTTCGAGAGAAACTTAACGAAGAACGCGAAACGAGTAAATGATTTAAAAAAATCTAGATTTAATTTAAACAGCTGTACCGTAAATTAATCGTAAACGTTATTATGAAACTTTAAACGGAACAAATTGTAACGACACTAAATGTCGAAACTTCACCGATATACAATAAAACAGAGCACAATTAAAATAATGAACGTACTGCGTATAGTTTGTTCATCCTGGATGGAAGTAGTGGTGATCACTAAGCACAGTAACACTTGCTTGGCCCGCTGTAGTTACCTGATGAATGGGGCTATCTCGAGAGAGCACGTCTAAAAATAACTATCGATGGTCCATAGTACGGGATTACTTAAAACTTGTTTACATCGATAAAAGCGTTTACAAAACATTGTCATGGCAATAAGATAACGATGTTCTTCTAAACAACATTTTATTGGCTGTCAGAAGGCTTAAGAATCCCTTAGACTTGAATTATTTATTTACATTTCAATTGGATTTTTGTGTATTCATTTCGTTACCTGTTTCAAACTAAAATTATTACCTTTCGATTAGTTAGTGCTGATTAAATATCGATACCTATAATAATGATTAGAGTAGTACCTACTACTTATACTATGCTACGTAGTGCACCGCACTGCGAGAGGTGCACGACCGCGGTCTGTATGTCACAGACGCCCGCGCACCCGGGCAGACAGACTCTCACCTCTGCGTCATAGTATCCTATAGAAAATATTGCCTGTATTGTCGTATCTTCTACAGTACCCCGAGAGCTTTTAGTAAGTTGTTAAATGTATGTTATTAGCTTTTAACACCCGCATTAGTTTTCTCGGTATTATCATACAACAATATTATTCGTATAGATCTATAATAGATTCCCTCTTTTGCCCGATTACCAATAATCTTAGATTTCGATTTTAGATCAGATTCCAATAATTAATCTTATATTATTAGTAGTCGAGGGAATATGTACCCTTTATAAGTTGGAGGTACACTTGTACATATACATAATATCACACAACCATTCTCCCCTAATCACTGGAAAACCCATTACTTCTAATAATAACATAATTAAATAATGTTCTATTAATTAGGAGAACCAAACGACAGGTGGTGAACTAATCACTGCAAGCATGCGGATCTATCTATCAGATACTTAGTAAATGATTTATATTGTAGGTT
Organism: Drymonia ruficornis; assembly: GCA_947859195.1. Taxonomy (NCBI): domain Eukaryota; kingdom Metazoa; phylum Arthropoda; class Insecta; order Lepidoptera; family Notodontidae; genus Drymonia; species Drymonia ruficornis. Next base: position 7,595,612 of record OX401912.1, on the reverse strand, counting down.
TATCCTTATAAGTAGATTTTAAAGGTGCCCCCTTACCGGGAGCGTTTGTCGGTAATGTAGAGTCGAGCATTACATCTGTGAGGGAGGCGAACCGAACATTACAGTGCGCAACCTGAAATGATACAATTCGAGCATACATGAGTAAAGGAGAAGAACCGAGCATTACAGATCGCAATTTGATACAACTTGTACTGTGAAATGTCAAGCGAATGCTCGGCAGTCAGGGAGGCAGTATTATAATGTAATGCTGAAAATCTAATCCCAAATGCTACATTACAGGCGTATGCTCCCGGTGAGGGAGCACCTTTAGGTTAGGTGTAAAATGCCAGATTGTACAAAAGCCTCATTATTATTACTGTAGGCTGAAGGCACACTGTACCTACAACAGTAGTTTTGCCATTAAAAAAATATTATCTGGGCTTTCTAAATAAATTTCTTATATAAATTAAGTACTTGGCAAGTAGGTACTTACATATATTATTATTATTTTGCAATTTAACATTCCACATAATAAACAACTTATTATTTTGTTTTTGTGACGATGAATAATTGGTGACAGAATGTTGACGCTTTATTTATATTGTCTCTCAGGGACTTTCTTTTCAATAACAATAACAAAGTAATAATAGTTCCGTAAACATTATTATCGAACATACCAGGGTTAAATGACGCAGGTGAGTCATGCATGCTCAGTCTGGAGACAGAATAAGAGAAAGGTTCATAGTCTGGAGTCTATCTAGTAGGCATAGATAAGTTTTGATCTCCGTGAGGCCACTCTACCTCCAGTTAAATTCTTATTATCACGCACGGCCATTCAAATTCGTTAACTGGGAATACATTTATAAAACAACTGTTGATGGTAGAGCTAAACTGTAGTCAATTGACTGCAGCTCATATAATGGGCTGGCTCGATTGGGGCAGTACCACCCTCTCAAAGAAGATCGGCGTAAACAGCTACATTTCGTACAATGAGTAAGAGAGTCAGAAGCCCAACCACCCCCTCCCCTCCCTTTGCCTACTCACTTTCAGATCAGCAACGTGCGAGCGAAGCCTTTGGTATTGCAAGCATCTATAGGCTACGATAACCGCGTAACATCAGACCGGCCGTACGCTTGTTTGCTACCTTAGTAACAAAAAAAAAAAACAACTAAAATAAAATATGTTTTTTTTTTAAATCATATTGTCTAATTATGTTCTTAGCTCTATGATTCACTATCATCGGACGCGACGTGGTCCATGCACATAGCAACAGAGTTGATAGCTGTTAGATAGGTGCCAGGAAGTCATCGGTACACACACGACTAAAAATAACAGCTCTGTGTCAGAGGTCGGTGTTTACTCACCACTTTCCATGCGTAGTTGTACGTTGTACATATATTATATGCCCCATATATTGACAAGGATGTAGGTTTGTGATAACAAGTAAAATTATGTTCGTTCTACATTTAAATTAAATTCACGGTACGTTGAGCAAAATAACTAGTTTTCTATTAATTCCAGCAATGGGAGTTTGTATCTAGCTTTACTGTGTAATAACAAAAGTTTTCTCCACTCCGCGATTATCTCAGCAATAATTAAACCTCATTTCTCGCCGCGAGAATGCGAGAAAACAACAATTGTACCAACAAACGGACAACAACAAGGTATTTATTAATCATTAGTAAATTGATCTAACCTTAATTTGTTGTTATTGTCGCGAGGTTGATAACGCGAGACATCCCTAGACGCGGCGCCTGATAAACCTTCACTTAGATATAAACAAGTCATCGCAACCATCTGTTACAACATCACGAGACAAGCGGTGTCAGACACCCTTCAACCGTGTCTCCAGACATCTATACGTGAGACACTCGCGGAATCTTGAGACATCCTTAGGAAAGTCTGCGTCCAAAACATCGTGTAGTCATTCTAAATTCTAAATTCAAATACTTTTTTTTCGTTTAGGTCCACGGGGCACTTACAAATTGTAATTTTTACTTACTTAGGTACTTACTCCGGGTCGAAAACGCGACCTTGACTGAGAAGATCAGGCAAGAAACTCAGTGGGCTAGTCTTTTTTGCATTATTTCTTGAGATATGTTTTATTTTTATATTTTTAAATCGCCACTTGCTTATTATTAATATGTTATTTGTTTACCCAAGTGCTGACCTCCGATATTTATGAAACACTAGCTTCTGCCCGCGACTTCACCGCGCATAAAAAAAATGTAGCCTATGTGCTATTCCAGACTATAATCTATATCTGTGCCAAATTGAATCCAGATCCAATCAGCCGTTCTGGTGTGATTGAGTAACAAACATCCATCCATCCATCTAAACTTTCACATTTATTATAGTGGGATTATGAATTTAATCCGAGATATTTGTATTAGTGATGTGCCGAGTACGCTATTTTTGGTACTCGAGTATTCTGGTACTCGTTAAAAAAAGAATCGAGTAAGTACTCGAGTCAGAGGACTCGGACAGGTACTCGAATACTTGTAATGAGTACTCGAGTACTTAATAGGACTCGAGTACTTTTGTATTATGTATTTTTAACCACGCAAACGTCCGAGTTTCACATCTAATTAGTGCGTTGTACTTGCACTCGTAAAAACTGGTGAAAATGGCGAAAATTTTGGCGAGAGCCCTGATATATAACGTATTTTCTAAAAACTACAACTGTTACAGCAAATTAAAAAAGCCTGTATAAAGTCTACTTAAATATGTATTAATAATTACCTGTTTTCCCAATTAGAAAATATATCTTCTTCTTCCTAGCCTTATCCCATTATGAGGGGTCGGCTTTCAGTCTACCCTGATTTGGCTGATCACCGATTTTTTTTAAAATATATAACACTAATACAGTACAGTGGGACAATAAACAAATTATTGATTGCACCTCTATTAATTTGAGTACCCGACTTAGGATTCGAAAACCATGAAGTACTCGGTACCCGTATTCGAGTACCGGGTACTCGAGTTCTATAATCTGAGTACTCGAGTACCCGAGTACTTACTAAGTACTCGAGTAAGTACTCGAGTCAGGCTGTACTCGGCACATCTCTAATTTGTATGAAGTTGACTAGCATTCTAATCGATTAGTTACCTATTGAAATAGGTATGTATGCCGCGGTCGCGAGATAATAGATAAAGAGCAAATTAAGGATCGATTGACACACTTCCACAAATAAAACTGTTTTGATCGCAGCTTCTGCCGTGACCCTTATAATATCATCGTAGCGATAATGAATATCGACTCATTAGCGAAACATTATTGTTTTCGATCATTTTAAATTGAACTTCTTTCTCTAATCTTATAGAAATAGATAATCCTTATGAAACATATCACAGACACTTGGCATAATTAAAGGCATACTTAACTTACTTAAGTGTTGCTTATCATTTGGGACCACAAGTTTCTGTGTTTATGCAAGATATTAAATCATTTAATTTAAATTCCAATTTTATTTTATCATAGACACTGTCTAAGGTAATTTTAGTAATATAAATATGATGTCATTTCTAATTATTGTTTAAAAGATAAGCACACTAACGGATCCGTCTGGACTTTGTTAATTCAATTTTCGATGAGTTTGTTTCGAACATCATTTATTTTTTTATTAAATTCGTGAATGTAAAGAAATATTTGGACAAAAGCGATCTCCTTTGAACTTCATCTTTCATTTTCCACTTGATAGCTTTGCACTGAAAACCCTCTACGATCATTCGTTCACTTGCATCTTGACACACTGAAAATTAAAATCATTATTTTTTCTATAGCCCATCAAAGCTCTGATAATAATCGTCAACTTCCTCAAATATACCAATGATAATCACTTACCTTGATATTATCAACTTACCCTTGCACTCTTTAACCCTTTACAATATCGAGCTAACAGAAATCCACGTGACTAGTAGTATCCCATGTCTCGTGCTCACTACAAGCCGTGGTGATTAACGCGAGCCGTCGCGAGACTCTCGTCTCGTCTTGGCTGATTAACTTGAGTGACTTCAAGGACCAGCGGCTCTCAAACTTGTGATATAGGCTATATGTGAACCTGTGTGCAGTGCTAGGTTCACCCAGAAACCCTAATGGGGATGATACATTGACACTAACCACAAATAACACGATCCTTGAATCAAAGTCATTTAATTTAAACAGCAAAGATTTAAAATATCGAGCACAGAAAAATCCGTGGACAATATCCGCGGCCCGTCCTGATTGACATTCTAGAATCTTTGATTGGCCTGAAAAAATCCGATCGAAGAAAAATCCAAGGGTTCTTGCTACTGAAGCGGCTTGTTTTATGTTACTCAATATTTCTATTTCTATGTAGCGTTTAAAAGAAATCCTTATATATAGTCTATCGATTAAGTCTAGGGGAGCAGATAGCAAATGATTCTCGTAAATATCGGTAACAAGCCAAATCATAAAAATACGTGTAAGATTTACATGGTTGTAAAGTTTTAAATGGATAGGCATGATTTAAATGAAGCTCATGGTGATATTATTTTGAGAACCGCTGAGACAGACCGATGCACATACTAAATTATCCGAGTATCCAAATGGGGAAAATATCCCACGATTAATCGCCAGGTTTAAAGTGATAGATGGCCACGTCACACGTACAATATCGAATCGTTATATCGAAGATTTAACCGTATTGAATGTTAAACTGTTTCATTTCATTGCATGGTACCTATTTGGTATAGCATCCCAACCCAACGCCGGATCTTCCATATTTAAAGACATGAGGAACATAATTTATTCGTATGTGTAACACTTATTGATATATTCAATTTAGTAGCTCTACTATGAATTATAATACATTCGTTAGAGTATCTACCAACAAAGTAGAATATTTTCGGTTGATCGATATGGTTCTGTACAATTGTTTATACGAATATATAACGTAAACTGTAGCGATGAGAAAATTCATGATAGAGCTGCTGAAATTGGTTAGATCTTAATGTGACATGATACTCAATTATTACGTAAGATAAAAAGCAAAGTGGAACATGTCAAGTCATTTCAAGGTGGTAGAGCCAGGTTGTAGCCAATTGACTGCAGCTCATAAACGGGCTGGCTCGACCGGGGTAGTACCACCCTCTCACAGAAGATCGGCGTAAAGCAGCTATTACAGCTGCGTTTCGTTCGATGAGTGAGAGAGCCGTAAGCCCACCCCCCCCTCCCCCTCCCTCCATCCCAGTCTCCTTCAGGTCGGCAATGTGCGGCAATGTGTGGCAATGCCTTTGGTATTGTAAGCATCTATAGGCTACGGTAATTGCTTAACATCAGGCGAGCCGTACGCTTTTTTGCCACAGCAGTCCTATAAAAACAAATGTAATTCTCTATTTATTTCTCGTTTTCATCCCAATATATTTAAATTTAATTTTAGTTTATATCAGTAAAATATCTATAACATAAGAAAGAGAAGTCATAAGTAGGGGGCAAGTAGGTACTTTATCTTCCTTCAAAACAATATTGAGGTTTATGGGTCAGTCGACCGCCGAGTGGTTACTTGCGAACTATAATTGTTTACCGACACACTTATTTACAACTGACTATCGGTACCATATTATAGTACTCTGTGATTGGTACTATTAAATACCGCGCAGACCGCGACAGAACCTTAACGTTGCGTGTGTAAAAAAATATTTTTTTCGTGTATAATTATTTATTTAAAGTATTTTTTTTTAATGTTGGCAACACTACCAAAGAACATGTAGGGCGGCTTTTTTGGCGGGAAGTGGAAAAGTCATGTTGTGATTTTTGTTTTAATTTCCAAAACTTGTGTTTTCGTGTATTATAATGTGTAATATTGGTGGAATATTAACCATTATATGGTCATAAATGTGCGTGAGTGTGGGCAATTGGAACAAAAGTGATGAAACATGATTTTCGGCTACTCCCAAGAAGTCTAGTAATTTGTCAGTAAAGTATCCGCCACTTTACTGATAGGGTTTGGGGGGGGGGGGTAGAAATAAGGTAGTTATAAGGTAGATTTAAGGTAGTTATAAGGTAGAATTAAGAAAAAATTTAATAAAAGTATACTGATGTTAGGCTCCAAAGGGCTAGTTCCCAGGGGCCGTAAAACTAATCTTATTAAAAAAAAAACATGTAGGGCTAAAAAAAATGGTCTGTGGTAGAGTGACATTTCGATAATGACATTTGAACAATGACCTAAGAGAGAAAGGACGAGCCCTATGTGACGTCATCTGTAGCCAAACACGAGCACACGACCGTCCAAAATGGCGCACAGCAAAAAGTGTTGTACTTTTAGTTAGTCGATAGTATCCATATCGATATACCTAACGATCATGTCGTGGGAAAAGTCCTGGGTCCTGGGTCCTGGGTCCTGGGTCCTGATTAGGTAGGTTCAGCTATGCTGGGCTAAATCAAATAAGGCAAAAAAGGGGGGAGACAAATCTGTAAGGCTCAGGTCAATGTCAAGCGTTTACATTAACGACACGATGGAGGCGGGTGCATTTCCAGGGTGGTATGGCTGGATCGTCAGGTTCTTCTGCGCAGGCACATCACGAGAGCACTCACTTGGGTTTATCCAGTTCACACAACACAATTACACAAAGGATTGAGTAGATTTCGTGCGATTAAGGTTTTTAGACACAGAAGGCACCGCGACGACGAGTGTACCAAACGAGTCGGTCAGTCAAGTGTCATGAAGGGGGGAAAGAGACCGCAGCACAAATATCACGTTAATCGGGGGTAGGCAGTACAAAATTATGTTTTTATTTATGACTATTATGTTATTTTATGGCTCTGTGGAGCGAGTCACCATCTTCCCTCTAAAATGGTTGTGCAGAGTGACGCTGCTGCTCAAGTAAAGTCATTTTCACATGGCAACTCTTCGGAGTTCGCAATTTAACGTTAGAGACCACCAGAATTTCAATGTCTCGGCCTTGTTGGCGCCTCAACTTTACCACGAAAATATGCACGTGTGGAGAGCCTCATGCGTACACGGCCATCATCCCTACCTACCACTGCCCAGTGTAGCAAAAGCGTTAAATTAAAAATCGTCAAATTTATCAGCTAAAAATCTTGCGAAATCGGGAGATTTTGAATAAACTCTATTTTAACTTCTTTAAGCCGTTTTAGCAAATCCCACATTTAATTTTAAAATGTTCACTATCCATAAATCAACTTGTTATCTCTGTCGCGCATCTTTATGTTCGTGAGTAGTGACGACAAATATTATAAAACAAATTTAAGGCGGCGCAGTCACGCACCTTCCAAAACAAAAATAATTTCTTTGTGGTCACCCTGGGGTGACGGCGCGGCCCAACGTGTAGGTGAATAGAATTTGTATCGATAACTTTGAAACAAAACTTATAAGAACAGCACTACGTTTCTATGTAAACATAGCAAATATTTGTTAGTTCTATTTTATTTGAAAATATGAATTCGATAGTACGATTATAGACGGGAACTCAATTAAAAATTAATATAATGTACACGAAAGGTATTTTCACACACTTTAAATACACTTAAATATGAAAATAACACAACTAACCTGAAAAATGACAATCCTTCGAAATTCTTTAGAGAATGAGAACTGCATGCCCTAACGCAACACTAAACTATATTGATTTTTCCTTAATAATCCTAAATAATATAATAAAGAGTCACAAAATACACACAGTTCAGCGTAAAATTTAAAATAATTTGTATAAGACGCTGACATGACAGATGAAGTACTAACCATAGTGACCCGACCATAGCCGACAACCCAATATGGTGGTCCAAAAAGGCCCTCAGGGAGGCGGCTTACTGACGGAACTAACCAAAAACTTCCAGAAAAAAGAAATATATGACATATACTGTACTGTTTTACATAGCTAAATTGTCACGAGTAAGAATGAGACAGATATGTTTTCGTTAATGTGGTCCATATTTGCATCAAATATGTATACCATAAACAATAGCTTCGTATCTGCTAATAATAAATCTATGCATTTGAAGCGCCAAGAAGTTGACAAGTGAAGGGAGGTGAAAGGGGTGAACATGACGTGTGAAGAGCATAGAATATTTGCACGGCAATTATTTCTGCATGCGCGAAAGAGACAAAAAAGTGAAAGTTTTTGATGGAGAGTGAAATATTGCGAATTTTATTTTTTTGTTTATACAAACGCGGCTTGTAAGGTTAATAATATAATAATATATCTTCTAACATCCTCTTCGGCACAGGCCTCTCTCCCCTCAATGCGAGGGGCTTCAGGCCACAATCCACCACGCTAGCCACTAGGCCAGCGCGATGAACCTACAAGAGCGTGGATTTAACGTCTTTAAAAATTGTTACATTTTCTACGAGATGCAAGTTTCCTCACGATGTTTCCCTTCACCGTAACCAAGTGATAATCGTATTAAAGTCATGATTCGCACATAGATTTCGAAAAATCCAGAGGTGCGAGCCGGGGTTTGAACCTTAGCCTTAAGCTCGCAAGACACGTGCTTAACGATATTATTAAAAAAAAAAGCCCTTTTAGCGTCCCACTGCTGGGCACGGGCCTCCCCACAATGCGAGGGGGATTACGAACGAACGTTACGGGGGAGGGGGAACAATATTATTATTTTTTTAATTTCAAACGATGAACTCGATAATGATGATGATTATGGTGATGACTCACGTCATCGGAACCAGGAGCAAATAAACGAATATTCGTTCAAATGTTGAATATTCACTGTGGTAAGACTAATCCTCTAAACCCGAAAGGTATTAATCATTAAGTTCAATATTGAGCCGCTATCAAAGAAAACGTCGTAAGAGAAAGTTAGGGTTTAACTCCCCCGGTTACGTGCCCGTCTGGCCATTAGCGTTTCAGTTAATTGATGAATAACGTAGTGCCTACGACAATCACTGACGTGACCTAGATTTCGAATTTGAATAGGTAAGTACATTTAGAAAAAAATATTTTCAAATTAATGAAATTTCTGAATCGACGTTGATCGACATTTCAAAATGGATTGTTAATATAAAGTTTCATTATGTTTGTCCGTTTCATTTGTGCGACCTATTTCGGCTTTAATTTTCCTTCCCAGGTCTCGCCCGCGTCGACTTCTCATTGCTGCCAATGCCTCTACTTGCCTCCTTAAATAAGAATTTATTGGACTGAACCTAACGCTTAAAGTAAAAAGATTTTACTAAAACGATATTACGATAAAGCTATCAACTTATCTATTCTTTGATCCAAATTTAGGAATAGGTTTTGTGTTTATATACAGAATTGGTTTTTTTATTTAAATATTTTGTACAGGTACATATTTCAATCGTTGCACAGCAGTACCTAACTGGACTATGTAGCGTATGTAGTGAGTGTATGTAGTTTATGTATGTATGTTTTTTCTGTAGAGTTCAGACGTTACTCCGCAAAGAGTAGGTAGTGTATCGGCCACCTGAGGAACTACAAATTTTTCATACAAAAACATCGATGCTGACATCGACGCTAGTTAGAGCGAACGTATAAAGTCAATGGTAGAGCCGCATATCACGGCACGATTCAACAGTACTCCGCTTCGGAATAATCCTGGTTATGTAGATGGAAATTAAAATTCATCCTACACACTCACGTCACACATTTGCATATTTAAGTATTTGGAGCTTATAATATAAGCACCTGAAGCGCCTCGGAGCTTCAGCTCGGATATAACTCGCTCTGACTTGTGGAAACTCATTGCGGTGTAGTAGTAGGGACGCGCGACGGGACTAATTTGAAACACACGAATTTATCAATTTTAAAAAGAGATTACTTGTCTACTTGTGGTAGAGGCAAGCTGAAACCAATTGACTACAGCCTATGGGTTTGACTAGGGTAGTACCCGCTCACAAAAGATCGGCGTAAGGTAGCTATTACAGCTGCGTTTCGTACGATGAATGAGAGAGCCGGAAGCCCAATCCCTCTTCCCCTCCCTCTGTCCCACTCCCTTTCAGGTCTGCACTGCTAAAAATCTGTAACGGGGCGTAACAGTGTCCTAACAACAGTGGACAGACTTGCTTTCAAATTACATTAGGACCTAATACCTATCATCGGAAAAAAATGCGTGTACCTCTGCCTACCCCTTCAACTAACAGTATGATGATATTTTATAATTATCCCTTATACGTGCCTCATTTTAATGTATACTATAGTAGAGTAGGTAGAGTTTGGTATACCTAACTCTACCATTTAAAAACCCCAAAAATGTACAATCACTTCTACAAACAACATTGTTTTTAAGAGTTAAATGGATATTTAAGGAAGGTTTTCTTGATAAATCAAGTCCCAGGAGTATTAGCATAAGCTTAATTATATTTTTAAGTAAATCAAGCCTTTTAAGTTTAAGAGGGGTATTTGGGCGCACTCCGTTTTAAAGTGTTCAGGTATTCATCTAGATGATCACTTAAACTCAAGTTAAGCCTTTAATTGAGTCTGAGTTTATGTTCTAGAATCCTAATGGTTTAAATTGAACAAAAGTGTTTACGTTGAACTTGAATTAAGCGTGAATGTGCCTGGATTTTTTAGAAATAGATTTTTAAAGCAATTGACGTAGATCTGATACGTAATCCGAAATTTAATGTAAGCTGGGCTGAATTTTTATTTCAATTACAACTCACAAAGATGTATTTTCATAATATACGAACAATAGTGTGCAAATAACTCTTCTGCCTTTCAGAGAAGAGCCACTTATCATTTGAAGATGTTACATAAACCTTATACCTACGTGACCCTTTTAATACGTAAGCATAAACAGAATAACATTTTAAACGGTGCTCCGAGGAAAAATAAATATTGTGGTTATCAAAGGGTTTGTCGCGGAAAACAAAAAGAAATTGTTGGAAAGAAATCAGAAACAAAAACCGTTGTTCTCCGCGGCACGGGCGCGTACCTCGCATAATTTGAAATAAGCGAAACCCCGCTGAAAGTAGGGCTCAGGTAAAAAAAATCACTTTATATAAGAGGATCGACCCTAAGACCCTAAGCTTTGTCTCGCCCCCAAATATGATTATTGGATCATGATTATATTATTATCTCCATCCATTCTTGTTTATTTTATGGTACAGTTTTTTTGCCTTAAAAAAATTTTAGCAATATGTGCTCCTCTAGATAAGATAACTGTCTAAAAACGCGTTTAATAAATAAATGGATATAATATTTTATTAAATTGGTTTATGTTTTCGTTTGGCCTTCATTTATTTTTAGTTAAGGTGGAGGCGTCTGTCTTGTTCTCCATAATATATATTTCGTGCCATATTATCACGACATGCACGGAGTTTTTTCGTTAGACAATAGATTTTATCACTTATCTATGAACTATGTACTCGCAAATAATAATTTCAGGTTATTAAATAGATTAATATTATTACGATCGATTTTGAAATTTGATATTCCGAAACAGAATGAACCACGAATTTATGAAATAGCCGTCTTCCTGAATGTTGGCAAGTCCGGCGGTGACCCACATGAACTCAAATAATACATATCGTATCGCTTCTTGGTGGCCTTGGTATATTAATGTGTCTTACGATTATATTGAGAGCCTGTCATTTTTACCGCATATTGTCTGGAAACGTAATGACAAACAGACGCTATTATTACAGAAATCTCCTTTTATCCTACATTTACAAAAACACGGCAATCCACTACCGTCGTAAAAACACATTCAGAGATATTCCTTGAAATAATATTACCCGGCATTAGGAATCGAAAAAATTGTGCCAATGAAAACATTATTAGAGTGGAAGAAATGCCAGAGTAATCTTGCGAGAGTACCTTAATGTCATTAGTGCTACGCAAATATCACTTCAGATTTTTTTTTCAGGAGATATCTTTGTTTATTACCGTCTTAGGTTGTTTTTATATGCCACGCAAGCTTACGACCTGATAAAACCACCGACCTGACCTGAAGCCTGATTATGGATGCTCGCAATAGCAGAGACATTGCTCGCACGTTACCAACCCTGTTAAAACCACTTTTCATGAAGCACGCTATACTGTAGTCACCTTACCTAAAATAAGTAGATACTTACCTAAAACGTCAGAGGCCAATTTCAGGAACGGCCTTTCGTAATTTGCCCTGGTCTGGGTGTCATTGGGATCGCCCCCAGTCCATTGTATGTTAGCCATAGTACAAGCGCTGCTTGGATTGGTACCATACAGTTGGTGTGTCGGTCTGGCGATATTTATAAGTATTAAAAAAAACATTATTATCGGAAATGAATGCAAGTTGTCCGTGGTTGCATTCCAAATCCCTACAAACCCGGCAAATTGTTCGGAACACGTACAAGGATAACGAACATTACACCTCGGAACCTCTTCAGTACTCGTAACAACCTCTTCATCACTTCCCACTGCGAGTCACGTCCCGCTTCAAATGAAAGAAAATCTAATCTTTTTTACCATCTGAAGTGATTGGGGTCGAAGTATAAAGTATCTCGGACGTCTCTACAATGCCATTTGACTGCGAGCTTTTACAAAGCTGGATTACATCTCGTTTACATAATCAGAGTCAATTCAGACGAAATCATGACTGTAAATTAAGATAAGTATCTGTCTAGGTACCTATTTTCTACGATTTTAAAGGCACTGAAGGTAATTAGTAGCTCTGAATGAAAAATAAATAGGTGTTAAACTGGATAAGGAAAGTCATGCTTATAAATAAATTAATTATCTTCAGTTCCTACATTTTTTTCTGAAAACAAAGTAGGTACCTATAATTTGAATAACTAGAGAATATTTCATACTATAAGAAATTAAAACAACTTTAGTTAGGGTATATCAGTCTTAAACTAAAAAGGTAAACTGAATCATGATAATTTCAGTACGTCTGAATGAATAAAATATGTGCTTTTACAAAAGTAGATAAAACCTACCTACATATTGGATCGAAAGTCCACGTCTTTGCAAATAGTATAAAAAATATAATCTTTTATAACGAACCAATTTGTATGAGTAAAATAGTTTTCAATTCTGAACCATATTCCAGAACAAAATTACCGATATTTAAAGTAGGGTAGATAGGTAACATTTCATCTAAACCTCATGAAAAAGTTTAATCCAAATCGATCGCAACTGAGAGCCCAAAAGCTCCTTTGCTTATTAAATGGTTGAGGGGGAATGTCATGCCTAAATAATACTCAAACGGCACAGCATAGCGGGATGATAAGTTATAGTAGCTTAGCTGGGATTTGCATAAATTCAGGTGGCATCTGCAAGTACAATTCGGGTGTGATCTCTCCGGTCGGGGTTGAAACTTTAGAAGTGGTCCCCGCCGGGCGCAACTCCCAAACCGCCTGTCCGTGGAAGTAACGATTAATTATTTCCACACGGCCCGCATAGTTCTGGGCAGCTGCAATTTCAGACTCTACGTAAGTATGGTCATTACTGAAGTGTACACTGAGCGCACTCTGCATTCATTTTATTTCACGTTTCGCCTCCACATTCACGAGAAAATACTTCACACCGTGTTTACGCCTGAACTTTGCTACTGCAAAGTTAATGCAATATATTTGGTTCATATCTAGGAATTGTATAAATTACAGTGAAAATTTAAATTTATAGCGCTACCAAACTTACCCTTTGAAATAAACTGTTCGAGAGCTACTATTTGCTTACTTCCTTTTGTTTTCTTAATGCATGCGATATTTTTATAATTACCTATGTGCAATTTCTACGTTAACTAGTGAACCTTTATATTGGCTACTGTCCTCTAGACATGAACTTACAAAACGAAATTGTTGTCTTAATAGAGCCGATAGAAACGTTTTGTACAACCAATTGTAATTTTACACACGTTGAACGCAATACTGACATTATTAGTTTATTAGACGAATCGGTTATTCAGAAAAGCACTATCGGTATACATGTGTTGGATTTCAATTGATAAATTTGTTCCATAAATAGATACCTGTATCTATTGTCTTCATGATTAATTTGATCTGATTGATTTCATTATTGGTGGTAGAGCCAACTGGCTGGCTCGACTGGGTTAGTACCACCCTCTCACAGAAGATCAGCGTAAATTAGCTATTACAGCTGCGTGTGTGTGGTTTTAAAGAATTTGATCAAACACAATGGTTCTGATTATGTTGGTACACAACTAAACTTGACTAAACTAACACTATGCCATCCTGCTCATGGTCGTAACGTATGAGCAAGACAGAAATACTCGTATTTGGTTTAGACGTTATCTGTAGCCAACATAGTAAGCACCAATGTCTTATACCAAAGCTATTTCCTGTAAATAATTCATGTGCATTAAATTAGGCTGAACTAGAGGCACCTGCGCTCTGGACTAATCTCCCACTTGCTGCGGGCGGAGGCTAATTGTGCCCGCCATATTGCTACTTCAAAATATTATTCGGCAATGTTACAGGTAACATATTTTGAAAGCTTTTTCAGTGGCCATGGAAGAAGACCGCTATTATGACCAGAAAATTAAAAATGTATTTTACTTTTTGAGAAGTTTTAACGAAAAGTTAAAAATAAATACATATCTACCTACAAAATACTAGTAAAGAGTTCTCGCAAGGTACAGTCAGCAACGAAAGTCGCTGAACATTCTGAATTTTTCAAATCGGTTATACTCTTTATTCTACAATCGTTGGTAAACCTTTATAAAACCAAACATTAGCAACATGTCTACATTTTGTTTCGATAAAGAAAAAATATGGATTTGATGCAAAACAAAAGTGTGCAAGCTATTTGAAAAACTGAGAATGTTCAGCGACTTTCGTTGCTGACCGTACCAGCTTTTTGAAATTCGAAAATACCTTACAAAGGTAATATCAGGATAGTCCCTAGTGTAGGTAGGTACAAATTTGAGGTATTATTTTTTGCTAGAATTACAATAGGTACGTTTGGTAAAAAGTAGGTACTAAAAGGATAGTTCCTTGGTTGGGAACAGTTAGGAAAATCATTTGTTGTCATAATTGTTAGTCAAATTCTCTGTGTGGTTTTTTTTTATTTTTTTTTATTAAAAATGGGCTTGCACTTGACCTCAATCATGCCGCAGGGCCAAAGATGAGGTCGACGGTGGAGCGAGCGCACCCAGAAGATGCCTGTTCACCCATTTGAAAAGATCTGGGTTGTATGCACTCGGAGTTTGTTATTTACAATCTCTCAGAAACTCTTATCACACGTCGTAAGGTGGATTACACGACTTAGTCGAATAAGCCACCTGCGGCAAACTTCAAGGGTGGGTAGACATGCTCACTCACTTTTTGTTTAGTGTATTTTGTATTTGCGACGCGTAATCTTGAATTATCCGCTCGGAAACGTGACGAATTTACTTGAATAGAAACCCGCTCATGTAACACTTCCCCATGGATTGAGAACAATAGAATTTCTCCTTCGATCTACCCACGGATTTGATAGAACAGGCTATTTAGTAATAGATCCTGTTTCACAAACCTCAGACAGGATTAATTCTCTAAATAAATTTTACGTTTGGATTGTAAATAAAACAAATCCTAAAGAAAATCACTCAATTCATATACCTAACGTAACGAACTAAAAATCCCTTTTTTTACATGAAAACAGTGCGAGATTCGCTGCTGATTGACAAAAAAGGAAGAAGCAATATTAGGTTACTTTTTGACACTATCAGGTCTCCTTATAAAAGAGACGGAGCTATAGGAAAGTGCAGTTAGATGACAAGTTCATCTCATTTCTTCGCATAAGCGACAGACAAGGACGTGGACTCCCCGGTGTCACGCCACAGTGTAAAGGCGGAAACCCACCGCGGCGCACGGAGAGGCCACGCACACGGGCCACGCTTCGCTTTGCAAGAAAATATATGTAAGACGTCATTTCGTGCATAACCTCTCCGTGCGCCGCGGTGGGTTTCCGCCTTTAAGCGGTGGAAATCAAAGTTACCTCAAGCAAGCTTTGTCCGTGGCTCACTCGTAAAAAAAAACAAATTAATTTGAAAGATGATATAATTTAAATAAGTACCTAAGTACATAAGTATTAGTTCTATAATAGCAAGTTAGAAACATTTTTTTCGGTCTTAGCACCTGCTACACCTCATATTGCATGAATGCTTTTATAGATATCGTTCAGCAAAGTTTCTCGTAAGCCAGCTGGCGTAATAATAATTCCAATTTCAATTAAAGTTTATGGTCCCATTTGTAAGTTGTTAAAAACGAAAACAATGTCAGCCAGTAACAACATTGAATTGTTATAAGTACCTACCTATTCTAATTCTAATATTCATTAATTCCTAATAAGATTTTTTCAACTAAGTAGGCAGATAATTAATTAATCAAAAATATGATGTTGGCCATTAAAACGTCAAAAGAATAAAATTAAGTGTTAGAATAATTTTAAGACAAACGTGCCAATTTCGTACATTTTGGTAGGTATACGTATACCTACAGAATCATTGCCCACAAACTCATATTTCGTTTATTATACTTAAGGTCCGTAAGGTTACTATAATATTCGGTATTATGAGTAGCCATGCCATTTACCGGACAAACCTTAGATTGTGGCCTGAAAATTGCTTAGCGAACCAAATTAAAATAAAATAAAATAATAATAACTTATAATAAAATAACAAATAGCACTGCCTGTTCGGGCATGTTTCAAAATCGCCTAATAATTTTTATCCACTAGATAAATATGGCGTTTCGACAGTTAATCTATAGAAAAACTATCAAAACGCCACATTTATCTGGTGGATAAAACTCGGGACCGGGAATCGAACCACCAGCTAGACCAAAGATGCAGTCAAATAATCCCGTTATCCGATAAACACCTCCATATTAAAGTTTATGTTGTTTACCCACAACTTGTTACCCAAACCCATTATTTCGGAAACAATCATAACAAGGCAAAACTGCGGTGTCTCACTCGCGAATGGAATGTCAACGTAATCCAAACAAATGAGTCTCCTAAACGGAATCTATTCGGCCCGCGGTAACCGCAGCCTTCAGAAGCTTTCCCCGACGTCGATTAAAGAACACATTTTTAATTAAAACTTTGCCGGTAGTATTTATAGAAGTAATTTGGGTAAATTGTTTCACTTCAGTAACTTTATTTTGCTTATGCGATAAAATGGGTTAGGGGTAACTTTGCGCACTTAAAAATAATTATACCTACTTACGTGGAGATATTATACTGCCCAGTCTGTTGTCTGTCTGTAGGTGTACCTATTGCACTCATTGATGCATGAATGTACCTTCATTATTATTTTAGCAGATATGGTACCTACTTACCTTCTATAACATCGCAATCACTACAATTATGCTCAGTCACTAAACATGATGCGAAATTCACAAATCTGTTACCTATCGCATTCGCAATTCGACCATTTACCTACTTATTTTAACACACAAGAAGGCATTTTGGTGAGTTCCTATTATTCACCAGAAGATGAGCTATCCTATTGGCGGGCCCGTTAGCGCGGTTGGCGCGGAGGCGCCTTTCACGCTGCAGGTCGTAGGTTCGATTCCTACCCGGGACATGCATTTGTGTGCATGAACACGTCTGTATGTCCGGAGTCTGGGTGTATATGTATATTAAGTATGTATTTACAAATAAAAAAGTAGTATATGTAGTAATATCAGTTATCTGGTTTCCATAGTACAAGCTCTGCTTAGTTTGGGATCAGGTAACCGTGTGTACAAAAATATCCCAGGATATTATTATTATTATTATTATTAATATCGACATGTTTGAACATTATTTTCCGCTAACTGGAACTTTAATATTATTGCCATGCGATACGGTGAAATTTATAAAATATTTTTGCGAGAATACATAGGTACCTATTTACTTGGGATTTTACCAAAAACCAGTGTAGACAAATGAATACACTTGAGACCCCAGTCTAGTTCTTAGATCTGACTTGAAAGTCACCTCTGATTCGTGGAGCACTAAAATTCATAGTGCAAAGTCATATGACACCACCATTAATCTTGGAGATGAGAAATTTAAAAATTCATGGATAGAATATGAATTTTCGTCTTCCATTTATCAATGTCTGAAAGTGTAAAAAAATACTTAAAAACGTAAGTACCTACCTTAGCTTTGTATAATAGTCGTTATCTGCTGTAAATATGGCAAATAGGTATCATTTTAGCAAATAGGTATGGTATCTTCTAATATTGCAATCACTAAACTTGTGCTTAGCGCATCACTACACGAAGCAAAATTTATACATCTGTTTTCGCACTCGTAATTCAAAATTTAACTTATTAATTACATACCTAAGAAGGCATAATCCACCAGAAAATGAACTGTATTGGCAATACTGACACGTTTTTAACATTATTAACTGCGAGCGACTGAGTCGTAATCTGTTCATGGACTCCGTTTATTAAGACAAATTATTTTTTATAGTCACGTGTTTCTTTGTATTTATATGCAAATAGGAGTATTAATTGCGTATAAATAAATATTATACCTACTCACTTTATTACATAGGTGCCTATACCTATACCGCGATTACTTTCCAACAACAAAATATCTTGATAGATAGTATCATGAGTAGTTAAGTAGTTATAGAGTGAAAACTAAGTGAAGCCATAACATAAACAGTTCTTTTAATATTTTATACACAAAATAATAAATAAAAAGCAAAAATCCAATATCAAGTTCATCTTCGAAATTTGCTCTTTGAGCCTGTATACTTGTATATTATTACAAATCATTGCGTAACAAATTGCAGGCAACCAACAATAAAATTTCAACTTTGACAGCATTTTTCTCGAACCGTTCACATGTTCTTTACTGCGTTTATAAATTGCGCGGCAGATTTGTAGGGTAATATCGAGTTAAAACAACTGCGGAATAATTGTGTGCAACAGTGTATGCGAGTGACAAGGTTAAATGCAAATCACCACTCGTAAATCACACCACTATTCATTCTAATGTGTGACGCGGGCCGCGATAAGGATATCGCAACCACTGTACATCTGATAACTTATCACCATACCTTATTTTTAATGTCAAAAATATTCAACCCATGGCAGCGAACGTGTCTGCGCTCGTGGACTGCCACTTGTTTCTATAATGTTGTAAATATGGTTCGGTTGTGACAATGCCGCGTTGGTTGGTTTTCTGTGGTTTGGTCGTGTTAGTGTGTGCTCAGGCTAGCGATAATGATGAAGGTAACGTTTGTCCTCTAACTATCCGTAATTAGTTACAAATAATAATGTGAGGTAAACAAATGCAACGCGGCGGGCTGAGAAAAAGATGGCGGGATGAGCTGGATTCATATTTGACGGTTGATGGATTGATCCCGGGTAGCCATAGACTGGGAAAAGGATGGGAGGCGTTTGCGTTGCAGTGGGACAGTTTGCTAGGAATGAAATTAATTAAGTAAACAAGTTACTTATCACTTTTGTTTATAGACTTCGAGTATATGTATATAAGGTATTTCTAAATCTCTAATGATAATAGCTTCGCGTGATATACCTTGTGTTGCTATAGTAGCTATATGTATAAACAATTACAATAAGAATTTCCTATCTAAGAATATGATAGTCCAGTCCATGTTTGTTAAGAAACCTATTTTATATTAAGTGTTAAATTAAAACGTGATTGAAGCCACATCAAAATTACAAAACAAGACTCAGCGTTAGGTTTTGTTTCAGATATATGTACGAGTTTAAAATGTGTGGGTAAGGGGTACGAATGCATCGATGGGAGATGCTACTGCGCAGATGGGTATACGATCAGTCAGTACCACAACCGCTGCATACGGTGTCCAGGTGAGACATCTCTAGTCACAGTAGATCTCAACTACGAGAACGAACTTTTAAATAGGTATAAACAAAAAACCGGCCAAGTGCGTGTGGGACTCGCACTTAAAGGGTACCGTACCACCGTAGAATATAAACAAACATCCCCAAAATGGTGATATTTAGAGTATACGTTGAAGTCTTTTGTATGGAAACCGACCATAAGACAAATAATTTAAAAATATTACGTTTTTTGTATGGATACCCCTTTTATTTTTAAGTTTTATTTTAGTTTTAGTATTTGTTGTTGTAGCGGCAACAGAAATAAACATTCTGTGAAAATTTCAAGTCTCTACCTATTACGGTTCGTGAGATACAGCCCGCTGACAGACAGACGGACAGACGGACGGACGGACAGCGCAGGCTTAGTAATAGGGTACCGTTGGCACCCTTTGGGTACGGAACCCTAAAAACATACAATCGAATTGAGAACCTCCTCCTTTTTGAAGTCGGTTAAAAATGTCCTATCCCAGTGTCATCACCAGCTCTCCTAAGCTGCGGCTTAACGTAGATACGTTGTCAAATAATCGACACTAGCATTATGTACCTGTCGATATAATAACCGCTATAAAGGTATGAATAAGTACACCATTGTCGTCGTTCTGATATCATTCCTACGAAACATCAATAAAGCATCATAAAAATTTGGAGTTTTATAGTTGTACTTATGCAAATAGTACCTACCTGGGATTCCCATTTTACAGGTATTTATATTTACCTATTAGTTACTTATTTTTATTACCTACGCTTTATTACTGTCCAACTACAGACACGCCTACAGGTACCTGTACACTGTTCAGGGCCTCAAGTCCCTTAACAACCACTGGTTGCTAACATTATCTTCGTGGATTCTTCATTATAAATTGTAAATTCTAGGCGGTAGGCGTTGTCAGCCAGAGGACGGCTAACAGATGGCGGACAACAAGTCGACCGCCGACAATTTACGATACCAGTAGTTTTGCTATGGACAAATTGTTAAAAGACTCGAAAATAATAATTATAGAAAAGGAGAATTTCAGAATCGGATTTATTTTGATACAATTACTTACCTATCAATTTATTTCAGCGAAATTTTGTTTGCATGCCAGCAGGAGGGGACGCACACATCGCATGATATTATGTCTAGCGACCCGTGTCGCGGGACATATCCTCTAGCGCAGAGGTCCCCAAACTTTTTTGTCTCATAGACCCCTTGCCATGTTTTTCGCTTTTAGGTAGACCCCTGCTTAGCTTAGCTAGCTCCGGTTCTTGGGCTGGCGGGGCCAATAAATAACAAATTCTACTACAACCAGGGTTGCGAATTATTTTTTTTTTTTTAATTAAAATACAATTTATAATTATTAATGGAAAGTCAAAATTAAAATTACGACCTACTTACTTAAATGAGATCAACTATCGTGGACCCCCGTTTATATCCCATAGACCCCTAATTCTTTTTTTCGTTCACATGGACCCACTTTGGGTATCACTGCTCTAGTGGCTCTCCGGATTCAAACTCGGTTCATATTTCAGGATTAGGTGACAAGTGTTTCGGTCCGTGTTGCGACAGACATGGAAACGGCACTCTGCAGTGCTGGCAGGGGGTCTGCCAGCCGTGCTATGACGACCTCGGCCAATGGACGTGCAGGTGTGTTCTCACAGAAGATCAGCGTAAAACAGCTATACAGCTGCGTTTCGTACGATGAGTAAGAGGGCCGGAAGCCCAACACCCCCCTTCCCCTCCCTCTTCCCACTTCCGTTTAGGTCGGCAAAGTGCGAGTAATGCCTTTAGTATTGCTAGCATCTATAGGCTACGATAACTGCTTAACATCAGGCGGACCGTACGCTTGTTTGCCACCTCAGTCCTATAAAAAAAGGCTACTGAAATATCCTGCCCAGCGGAGTGCTACTGTAGCGCTCCGCTCATGAGTAAAACTAACCGATCTATATCTGTACCATAGATAAATGATTAATCTCCGCGAGCGCGCGCGCGGAACTCTCTTAAGTCTATGTCTGTTACCTACAACCATCCTACAACAGAAAGTGGACGAAACCACAAGATACTGCGACGAAACTGAAGACCTATAGGGCTTTGATCTAATCAATATTCAAGTATTTATCGATGAAATCAAACAGTCTGATACATAGGCATTCCATTAGTCTACTGATTGGAAATCGTTGTTGCGTCTCTACACGACGCTTGGCTCTATCGCATTTATTTATTTAGGGTACTGTGATAATTTACGCAATCGCAATTTCAAGTTCGATAGCCTACGTATCAAACGTATTCACCTACTATTAAGTACCTACGTAGGTAAATTAATACGTCGATGAAATTTTAATAGCTATATTTTATAACGGAGCGGTCATTTACACGATGAAGACAGAGCAATTTTCAAAATACGGCCGTTGTCAAAAAATATACCTTGTCATCACCTTCGTAGTGTGAATGTGGCTTAACTATCGCCTACTTATGGTCATTAAATAACACCACATAAGTACTTAAATTCCAACTTAACTACTTACCCTCTGGATTGGTAGCCGTCAGTCCTATAATAACTTACTTACGGAAAACGCGTTGTCGTCTTCAGAGTGTGAATGGCCCCTTAGGTCGTCGTTCGGTCGTCATTATTCGGTCGTCATTCTTATAGTTATAAGCACCTAAGTTACTGTTACCTTCTTCTCACGAATATCTGCTTAATTTCCACCAATTTTTCATTACTAACTTTATTTCAGTTTATTCTTCGCTCCAATATTTCCATCTGTTTCCTTAATTACCTTCCAGGGAGTCCCTGGAACAGATTCTTCTCATTTCCAGCACGCAAGTGGTGATGGGCGCCGCGCTAGTCCTGGGCATTATAGCCACCTTCGTGCTTCTCTACAAGCTTTGTGCTACTACTAATTTAAGGTAAAAATAATGATTGGGTATCTAGTATGCTGGGTAGCAAGCAAAATTCACCAAGTGAGTTTTGAATGCGGCCTTTGATTGGTAGATAAACTCTTTGTGTGATACGGTGGATGAGCGCGCTGAATCAAAACTACCCAGGGCTATTAGGTTGTTCGATCAGGAAGAACAACCTCAGTAGTTTATTTTTAGATAGGGTAATTTTTATGACCACCCAGAAATCACCCCAGCCCTAACGATCAGAAACTAAATAAAGTTTGGTGGATTTTTTTGTAAGAGTGTAGCTACCACAGAGAACATTAGGTACCTACCTACATACCTAATAATCCTAGAAGGTAAATAAGTATGTGCTCATTATTACGTATGATTACAGACCTCTGGGCGGCAGATCTAATGTGGACAGCCGACTATCAATCGGCAGTCTGCAGTTGTACATAGAAGAAAGACTACGAGATGCACCGCCCAGGTACGACTTCATATAGATCTTACTACATACAGAATCAGATAGGTAGGATACCTTGTAACTCATGGGTTTCCCCAATGGGGTGCACCAAACTTGGGGGGTGTAAGGTGACCAATGGGGACACGGCTCCAAAAATACCTGCAGAGTAGACTCCAGAGGAGTAGATTTAATTGAAAATAAAGAATAATATCGTAGCATAGGGCATAGTGATTTTAGAGGAAAGTTAATTGGGGAGGCCCGTATGGTTAAAGGTTGAGAAACCCTGCTTTAACTATAGGAACCTTATAATGTACCTACTTGCAGTTTAGTAGTGATGTACCGAGTACGCTATTTTTGGTACTCGAGTATTCTGGTACTCGTTAAAAAAATAATCGAGTAAGTACTCGAGTAAGGCTGTACTCGGCACATCTCTACAGTTTAGGTACCTTATATTAATGAAACCCGAAAATACCGAATAGAAAACAAAGACATACTTACAAAGTTAAATATGGATCTACAGACTAGGTACCTACAGACAGAGCTCAAGTTATAAGTCATGCATGAGAAACTAAAAACATTATCACAGCATATTTGGGCAGACTTAACCCTTTTCCCTTGGCGGCAACTAGGAGCAACCGGTCCCAGACCGTAGATTAAATAATAATTACAAACGGACCATTAGGCGCTCTGGGATTAAAGCAGACATCGAAATATTGCCGCCGGATTCACGTGCATGGCAAAATACCACACTACAAATTGGTTTGAGCAAAATACTAATAAGTACCTAATTAAAATACTTAATGTGTAGGTGCTTATACTAAAAGTCTGATTAATAATTCAGTGGAGTAAAATGACAGCTTTTTATGTCAAACGTAACATTTATTTGATCCGTTCATCATGAATAATGTTGTTTTTATGATTCTGGTTCGTTGAATTTTATTTACTAAAGAATAAAAAAACATGATCACTCATAAAAAACAGATTCAATTAAAATATAAATTCACATTTATAGCTGTCATTTTACTCCACTGAATTATTAATCAGACTTTATCTACCAAGCTTTATACATACCTAGCCTTATCCCTAGGTACCTACTTATTATTAGATGCAAAAGTTCTTGCTGTTTGTGTTTATTTTTTCATTCGACTGAGTAGGTTGCCGCATTAACTTACATCGGTATTATAGATTAGGCGGTGAACGCGGTAAATGCCTTAAATATTCTATATGTAGTACCAGTCCAGTTGATCCTCAAATTACTAGTAGATTTTCTAGGTAATAAAGCTTCTAACACGTACGCCACCTATCTCATTGCACACAAACTACCTAGCATTTATTATGGGTGCGCGTGGTGGATGGTAACTTTCCGTTTTATTGGCGAACCCCTAACTAAAGATGCTGGAACTAGGCTACCGAAATTAGTGAATAATTTATTCCTACATTAAGGGAAAAACTACAACTCTGTCCCCACTGTCCTATGGTAACTAAGGCGGTAAACAAGCGTACTGCCCGGATGTTAAGCAGTTGCCATAGCCTATAATGCTCGCAACACCAAAGGTATCACCGCTCACGCCCTGCTGACCCGGGTCCCGACTCCTGAGTGTAATTTTTCTCGTAAGCTAAGCGTATATTTTCATCAAGGAGTTTATAAGTTACACATCAATATACCTATGCCGCAATAGTTGCTCCGTGTACATAGCCCCTAAAGGAGAGTGGGATAGAGGGGTTGGGGGAGGGGTTTGGGCTAATAAAGCCGGATTATGGAACAAGTAGACTAGTGTTGATTATTAATATTCTTTTGGCAGGTATTCGAGGGCACCAGCAGCAGGCTCCGCTACTTATCCAGCTATATCGTATCTCAACGCGGGCTTTGTAAGTAGAGCATAATCGAACATATTCTACCCATATCACATTTCCACTGTCGCTGCTATCTGCGGAGTATTACTCCCTGACCACTTAACAAATTCGTCGTTTGAATGGTGCAAAAGATGTACAGAGAGTAATGAGCAATAAGCAAGTAAATAAAGAGGCTTGTATAAAGGGGCCTGTTTCAGAATCGTCAAATTTAACTTTAAACCAGAGTTGGGTAAAAATTAATTAATAGACCAAACCTACATCAACCTCCTAAAACGAATCTACAACAATAGCACAGCCAACATGAAACTAGACACCCGCGGTCCCACCTTCAGAATAGTTAGAGGGGTGAAACAAGGTGACCCGCTCTCTCCTAATTTATTCACGAGCACTCTGGAAGAGATATTTATGAAAGCGGCAAATAGATGGTCAACCAGGGGCATTATGGTCGGCAACACAAGGCTCACTAACCTTCGTTTTGCGGACGATATTTTCCTTTTTGCACCGTCAGCTTCCGAGATACAACAGATGCTACAAGATCTGAGCACAGCAAGCCTTGAGGTTGGACTGACGATGAATCGGTCGAAGACCAAAGTTATGACCAACAGCGCGAAACATAGGGTCGAGGTCGACGGGCAAAATATAGACTATGTCGATGAGTATACATACTTGGGCCAGTTAGTATCCTTCGAAAACAGGCAAGACAGCGAGATCCAACGGCGTGTCGACAACGCCTGGAAGAACTACTGGTCCATGAAAACGCTTAAGAAGGGTGACCTTCCAATGTGTCTTAAGCGGAAACTCATCGACATGTGTATTTTGCCTGTCCTAAACTATGGTGCTCAAACGTGGTCTTTGACCGAGGCTCAGAAGTCCAGACTCAAGGTTTGCCAAAGAGCGATGGAGCGTAGCGTTTTGGGAATTAGGCTAACAGACCGAATTCGCAACACCACGATACGCTCCAAAACAGGAATCGCCGATGTGGGGAGGAAGTCTGCCAGACTGAAATGGGAATGGGCGGGACACATTTGTAGGATGAACCCGGAGAGATGGACAAGAGGCGTCACGCTATGTGTGCCTGAAAATAGGCGTCATCACCGAGGCAGGCCCAGGAAACGTTGGCGTGACGACCTGGTTGCATTTTGCAACAATTGGCCAGAAATGGCCAATGACAGAGAGGAGTGGAGAGTTGTGGGGGAGACCTTTGCCCAGCAGTGGGACGATGAATTAAAAAGAAAAAAAAATATTGTAATTAATTTTTGCCCAACTCTGAGGGCGTACTCTGTTTCAAACGAAAACGAAATTTCGGACGTTATTCGCGTATTTCCTACTCCATTTCTCATTGATTCCGACATTTCTTACAAACATAAATTGTTTGACGTCTTCGTCGTCTTCGAATCTAAACGTCAAACAATTTTCGTTCGTAAGAAATGTCGGAATCAATGAGAAACGTAGTACGAAATACGCGTATTTCGTCCGAAATTTCGTTTTCGTTTAAAACAGAGTAGGCCCTCAGCATTATGGCCGGCAAATTTTTACCAATCGAATTCAAAACTTATCCAATTGAAATAAGGTCTATATTTCAATGCTTGGTGATCGACATCAGAGCAAGAGAAAATGCTTTGAAAAACATTAGTCTAATCGAATGACGTATGAATAGCTCTAATTAATGAAAATAAATAAATACCATGTCATATTATTTCAGATTCACGACAGCAGCATACCACCACCTCCATACACTGAAGAGCTCAAGAATGAAGAAAACCAAAGTACTGCAATACACATATAAAAATTATTAGTTTAACATCCAGCCTTACAAATTGATCCAAGTATTATTTTGTGTGTTATTTTATAGTTTGCCATTTACTCATAAGAAACATGTAATTATTAAATATTTTCGTACCTACATACATCTTTTTGTACAATGAATACAAAATAAAATACCTGTATCTGGATTAAAAATCAGAGTTGTTACGAAAAAATCATCTTGTTTTAAACATTTAAAAACAATGTTTTTTCTCCTGTTTTAAATCAATGATTTAAACACGTTTTAAACAGTTTTCATTTTAAATTTCCTGTTTTGTTGCAACTCTGTTAAAAGTTGCCCTCCACATAGCTATTATTAAATTAACGGCTCCCAGCTAAGGGCTTCATACTACTATCCGTTTACAAGCAGGTTTCCTGATCATGTGTGTGTGGCAAGACTGTCTCGTCTTACAAAACGCTCACCATCAGTGGGATAGCACTCAACATTGGAAACATTACCTTTTTATTGAATAAGGGGGCGTCCATAAATTACGTGAGGCATTTAGGGGGGGTAGGGGTCGAGCAAAATCTCACGAAATCTCACGTGGGGGAGAGGGGGGGTCTCGGCAAATCTCACGTATTTTTTTTTTACCGCAAGAAACAGTATAAAATTGCAAGAAAACAGGTTTAAATTAAGTAAAACATGTTTCTCCTCTAGAATATAGCTTTTGAAAAATCCCACGTGAGATTAGAGGGGGAGGGAGGGGGTCGAGCAAAATCTCACGAAATCTCACCAAGGGGGGAGGGGGGTCGAAAAATCTCAACAATCACCTCAAGTAATTTATGGACGCCCCCTAAAATAAAATATATTTATTTGGCTTGGATAGAAAAATCTATTCAAAAAAGTTATGACAATCACTCGAGTGTGATAAAATGTACATAGCACACATCCTCATCAGTTAGTAAGTGTAGTAAGTGCCGCCACCACATCACCCCTGTGTTCCCTTAACGTCCTCTCCGCTAACGTTCTTGATATTTCCATCTCTTTTACCTGGAAATACACATTACAAATAAGCATTTTTCAAAATCAAAATTTATTCTATTTTGAGTTGGTAGTAAAATAAGAATGTAATTTTCGTAACTAAACATGTGCTTTTAAAAGAACAATAATTATGTCTCATGTAGATTGTGCTCTGGTATATTCTTTAGATATTGCTTATTTCTGGATATTGCTTAATTTTTATTTTTTTCTGGACTGAGGACACTGAGGTGGCAAATAAGCGTAGAATAGCCTATAGATACTTGCAATACAAAAGGCATTGCTCGGACATTGCCAACCTGAAGGGGAGTAGGATGGAGGGAGGGGAAAGAGGAGGTTGGGCTTCCAGCTGTCTCTCTTATTGTACGAAACGCAGCTGGAATAGCTGCTTTACACTGATCTTCTGCGAGAGGGTGGTAGTAATATGGTCGAGCCAGCCCTTAGGGGCCATCCATAAATTACGTGAGGCATTTATGGGGGGGAGGGGGTCGAGTAAAATCGCACGTGGGGGAGAGGGGGGGTCTCAGGAAATCTCACGTAGTTTTTTTTACTGCAAGAAACAGTGTAAAATTGCAAGAAAACTAAGTTAAATTAAGTTTTTTTTTTAATTGAACTTAACTATAACTTTTACTTTTTTTTTGTTAAATTAAGTAAAACATGTTTCTCCTCTAGAATAAAGCTTTTGAAAAATCTCACGTGAGATTAGAGGGGGAGGGAGGGGGTCGAGCAAAATCTCACGAAATCTCACCAAGGGCGGAGGGGGGGTCGAAAAATCTCAAAAATCACCTCACGTAATTTATGGACGCCCCCTTATATGAGCTGCAGTCAATTGACTACAGCTTGGTTCTACCACCAATAAAGACATATGACCAAGATGACACTACAAGCTGAAGCTAGCTGATTACTTATCTCCTACTAAGGCCCGCC
This sequence comes from Drymonia ruficornis, assembly GCA_947859195.1. Taxonomy (NCBI): domain Eukaryota; kingdom Metazoa; phylum Arthropoda; class Insecta; order Lepidoptera; family Notodontidae; genus Drymonia; species Drymonia ruficornis. Next base: position 7,566,999 of record OX401912.1, on the reverse strand, counting down.
ACATACATACGGAATTTCCATACAGAATTCTATTTCGAAATATCGAATCGGGGATTCCGAACGCAGGAAATCCATCCAAATGTATGGACGTATCGCATTCGGACACCCCGATTCGATATTTCGAAACGGAATTTCGTATGTATGTGGCGGGCCTAAAGCTTCTATGATAACTTACAATAAGTTCTATATCATCCTTTTTGACTGAAACTTTCTGTAGTTCCTTCTCTTTTTCAAGGCGCTCGGCAGCTTCTTTGTTTCTTCTATCACCAATTAATGACAATGCCTGAAATTAGTTAATAAAAACATTGTTACTGCAATGGTAATTTGTAGGAATCTCAATTCCAAGCTATTCTTAGCGTCATGCCGTTTTTATCGTGACAGACACGTGAAAATTACTCAAGTCTTGGTTGGACACACACGCATATTTTGATAATGACAGTCAACAATGTAGATTAAAACTTACACCAGATATGTCCTGAGAAGATATTTCTTTCTCTTCTGCATAATCAGTAACCTTCTCTAGGTCTGCTACACCACTGTCGTGTTTGGCAGTCTTTTTCTGAGTTTTATCTTTATCATGTTGGATATCGTCCGCGTCACCATTTATTTCTTCGTCAGCCATAATGTCTACTGGTGTAAATTTAACTTAAACTTCCTTACTTTTTAATTATTTCGAGAATCTTTGACCATTTTTCAGACAAACAAAGCTCTATTCATTCATGTCAATCTAATTTTGAGGTTATCTTTATGTTTCGTACAAAAACCACTTTTTGAGCGTTTTGAAACGCAAGCATTGCCCATACACTATCCAACGAAGTAAAAAGTTTGCCCTCTTTTTGTCTCGCCTTTAGCCTCGTTTAGCGTCGTGTCGTGTTAATAAAATTGATTAATAAAAAATTATTATTTTCTATAAAAGATATTTCGTATAAATTGGCGATTAAATTGTGTCGTGTGGAACGGGCTTTAGCGGATCCATTATTATTTCGGCAAGGAAGTTTTAAGTCTCTAACACCTGGAATGATGACTTGCCAGCAAAAGTGAAGCCGACAGCGATATACCACACTGAACGGTGTTTCCTTTGCCAACAAGAGTGACCATAATATTTTGACATTTGGAGAACGTCCCCATGGCTATCTGGTGAAAACGTTATATTGTTCCAAGATTGTTATGATAGGAAAATAATAAGAAAATAAGGCAAAAGGATGTTTATTTTCATAAAAACATGAGTAGGTACAATAAATTAGTCTGCGGTGGCCAAACTACGCGAGTGCCTGTCTGTATCTTGGCAACCCAAATGGAGATACAAAATAGTATTTAAGATCGTAGATTTTGCCACTTTGTAATATAAAGTAACATGACACTTCACACGCTTGGACGTTTTCTAGGCTCTCCATATCTATGGTTTTTCCTATACTTATCTTTCCTATACTTACTCTTTTTCTATGCTATAAAAGGTACCTACTACTGTTAACATGTTATGTTTGATTTGGGCTGTGCAAGTTGTGACAGACGGACATAGAGACAGACCGACGAACAACAAAGTTATCATATTAGGGTTTAGTTTTTTTCCTTATTAGGTACGGTACCCTAAGAATATCTAACTAATTAGACCATAAGACAAAATTAAAGGACAATAGGCAAAACTGTATGGGACTTGGTCCAAATATCCACCACTGACGAGACCTACGTAACCCGATAGACCACTAAATACTGAGTAACTTTTACAAAGACAGTTCAACAAAATAAGCTGTAAGTAAAAAAATACGGGTAGTTCAAAAAAATAATATGATTTCACCATTAGTATTATGTTGTCCTTCCCCAAGCCGGCCGGTCACCGTGGGGGAGTCAGACCAAAACCCCCGAAATCACAATGAATACACGAGTGCTACGAAAAATCTACAAACTCGAGACCTTTATATCGCATGTCTTAACGTCAAAACCCTCCTATCAGATACTAGAATAGTGGTATTAAACCATGCTATAAAATCAATCAAATGGGATATCATAGGTCTGAGCGAAGTAAGAAGAGATGAAGAGACCATTGAAGAGCACACCGAATTCATACTCTACCATACAGCAACACATAACCGAAGAAATGGAGTTGGCTTTTTGATAAACAAGAAGCTAAGAAACAATATAATATGCTTTAAAGCGTTCTCTGACAGGGTAGCAATTCTAGAGATCCAACTAACAGGAAATTCTATATGGTCCGTCATTCAGGTATACGCCCCCACAGAAGCATATTCAAACGAAGACATCGATTTATTTTACGAATCATTGGAAACTGCCCTTGACTTCGTACAGTCAAAAAATGTACTAATACTCGGAGATTTTAACGCAAGGGTAGGCGAGATGCAAAGAGGAGAAGAAAATATATTCGGAAAATACTCACATGGCAAGAGAAGTACACATGGACACAGATTAGTGGAATTCTTATTGGAAAATAACTTCAAAATAACTAACAGCATGTTTAAATGTAAACCGCATAAAAAATGGACTTGGCGCCACCCAAATGGCAAAAACGATAGCGAGATCGACTATATACTCACGAACAAACATGGCCAAGTTCAGAATTTTGACATTATCCACAATCACAATTTCAATACAGACCATAGAATGATCCGATGCAAACTGTCAATACAATCAAATCGAAATAGGAAAAATATACAACCCAGAACCCACACAAACGAAATTCCTCAGCATTTTGTAGACAATGCAAATTATTGGGAAAAAAAACTCAAGGAATGTTTATATACATCAGTTGCAGTACAACAACAATATGACAAATTAGAGAAGGAAATGGAAAATATGATGAAACAATTTTCGAAACGTAAGAAAGAGGAGAGAAGCTACATTAACCAACAAACAAAAAACTTGCTAGAAGAAAGAAAACAGTTATACAAAACAAAAAGAACAAAAGAAATACAGTCAGAAATAACAAAAATCAGTAAAGAAATAAACAAAAACATAACACTTGAAAAGAAAATAAAACGACAGAATATTTTAGAAAAAATCATAAACACAACAGGAGCACTGCGGAAAGCTTACAGGTCACTGAAGGAAACGACAGAGTGGGCAGTTAAACTAAAAAATAAAAATGGAAAAATACTATTTAGACGTCCAGACATACTGAAAGAAGCAACATATTTCTACAAAGAACTCTACACCTATGGTAGTAACTTGAGTCAGTGTGAAGATTATACATGCTATGACGCTACTATTATGACTGAGACGGCACCACAAAATATAATGACATCTGAAATTGAGTATGCCATAAAAAGTCAAAAGAACGATAAAACTCCCGGCAGCGACTATATTACAAATGAATTGTTGAAATCCCTCTATAATATATTACATAAACCACTACAAATACTGTTCAATAACATCATTGAAAAAGAATCAACACCAGCACAATGGTCGAAATCCACGATAACTCTTCTTCACAAGAAAGGAGATCGATGCGACCTCGGAAACTACAGGCCAATAAGTCTTATGTCGAACTTATACAAAATATTTTCTAAAATCATACTGAATAGAATCACAAAGACTTTGGATGAGAACCAACCGCGAGAACAGGCCGGTTTTCGGAAAACTTTTTCAACAATGGATCACATACAGGTAGTAACGCAAATGATAGAGAAAACAAATGAATATGGAAGTACTTTATACATGTGCTTCATTGACTATTGCAAGGCATTCGATTCCTTATACCATGAGGCAATATGGGTTGCACTAGCGCAACAAGGCGTTGACACAAAATATATTAACGTGATCAGAAGTGTCTACTCCAAATGTCGAGCTAAAGTACGATTGGAAAAAGAGGGCATAGAGTTTCCGGTTCAAAAAGGAGTGAGACAAGGATACCCCTTATCTCCAAAAATTTTTTCAGCAGTACTGGAAGCGGTTTTCAGAAAGTTAAAATGGGAAAGCCAAGGAATAAAAATAGATGGAGAATTTATTAGTCATCTTCGCTTCGCAGATGACATCGTCATTTTCGCTGAAAACGCACATAATCTTGAAACGATGGTCAGGGAACTAGCGAGAGAGAGCAAGAAGGTGGGATTATCACTTAACGCGTCCAAGACAAAAATCATAACAAATGGAGAGATACATGACGTCGAAGTAGAGGGTAAAAATATAGAGTACGTTAAAGATTATGTTTATCTTGGACAGCTAGTGTCGTTCGAAAACTACACCGAAAAAGACTTGAAAAGAAGAATAGCCATAGCGTGGAAAAAGTACTGGGGACTGAAGGAAATAATGAAGAATAAAGGAATTAGTACACACATAAAGAAAAAAGTCTATGAGATTACAATAATACCATGCCTAACATACGGCTGCCAGACTTGGTCTCTGAGAAAGGAAGACGAAGAGAAACTAGCTGTATGCCAGAGAAAGATGGAAAGAAGTATTCTAGGATTGAAAATTTCGGACAAAGTAAGCAACAAAATTATAAGAGAAAGAACTAAACTAACAGATGTAAAGAAAGTGATAAGAAGGATCAAATGGAATTGGGCAGGCCATGTATGTAGGATGGAAAATTTTAGATGGGCAAAGCGAGTCACGGAATGGATCCCACTGGAAGGAAAGAGAAAGCAGGGAAGACCAAGACAGAGATGGCGAGATATTTTTGTCAAAAATTGTGGACCTGACTGGATGAGGAAGGCCCGGAATAGAGATGTGTGGAGAGATTTAGGGGAGGCCTACGCCGTTAAGGCGACTGCAATAATACTAAATAACTAATAACACCAAATTAGGTTAGTACCCTTCTTTTTCATTATTTTAAAAATTAGTATTAAAATATATGTACTTACTTACTAATTCTAGATTGTAGCAATAAAGGCTTTTTATTTTATTTTATTTTATTTTATTTTATTTTATTTATTATGTTTATACATTTTTTTCGAAAGGCAACAATATAAATACTCTTACTAACATTAAATAAAAATAAAATAAGCTGTCAGAAAGCAAAAAATGCCGTGAAAAGTTTTTATTATTATTTTTGTTACCTGATGAAAAGTGAACAACAAGCGCTTCTATAAAATAAATAAGCAGGTACCTTCTATGCGCTACCTTACTTTTTCACTTATCATCAGGTAATAAAAATAATAATAAAATATATTTTATGGCATTTTTTGCTTTCTGACAACTTATTTTATTTGTATTTAATGTTAGAAAGTGTATTTATATTGTTGCCTTTCGAAAAAAATGTATAAGACATAACACTAAGTGTGAAATAAAAAAATTAAAATATTTTTTTAAACTACTCATATTTTTTTTACTGACAGCCTATTTTGTTGAACTGCCTTTGCAAAAGTTACTCAGTATATAGTGGTCTATCGAGTGACGTAGGTCTCGGAAGTGGTGTACATTTGGACCATTTTTGCCCATTGTCCTTTGTGCTAACGAAAAGGAACAGTGAGGGCAGGGCATTTTCCTTTAAAACTCGTTGTGTTAAATTAGGGACATAATCTGTCGGCTTAAAATGCTTGCTGTATATGACGGAATTTTGGGTAATTTTTCTGTAGCCAATAGGTATTTGTTGTAACCAATTTACACGCCTGGGATCTGTAAAAGACAAAATTGTTTTTTTGTTTTTTATTGCTTAGGAGTAATCGGGAAGTGTAAAGTCAAAAGTCGTCCCAATTGCAAACAATTTCAATCGACAAACCATCGGTCTCGGCCTTTATTTTATATTGTCCATCAAGGGTTGCAATGCTGACCGCGCTGTGGAGGCCTGGAGCTGCGCTGCGCCGCGCTTTCGGTCATCAACAACGCGCCCAGCAACACACTCATTACAGACCGTGGCAGTAATGTACTATTAAAAAGTAACAAAAGGGTAAAGGAAAGGGGCCCCGAGAATTACATTGCCTGAAAGGGTTTAACGTCCTTCGTATGTCGTTATTTTATTTATCACAAAACTCACTCACACCAATGGCTATTGTCCGTTCTCAAATAATTATATGGTAGTTAAATAAATAGTCCCAAAATCCAATTTAAAAACGTAAATTTATTTCCACTATGTAAACCCCCGGGCGACAACCGTTCAGTCGGGACAGCGCGTAGTAACTCTCTCGCCTTTCATACCCTCACACTCTTTATACTTTGTTTGTTTACCTTATACTTCGCCTCACATAATTACATGTGTCCCTACAAGGGTTAATCTGGCCCTAGACGTGCGCGTTCCTCGAGCGTGTGAACGACGCGAACGCCGTGTGCGAGCCCGGCGAGCCGTGACAACGCGGCATGAGCGTCGCGTTTTACCAGCGTGTGGTCTGTCGCGCGTTGCAAATGCGACCGACTTCAAAAAGTAGCGATGTAGTCGTGCGGCAACGAAAAGCGCGACTTTATCGCTGCAAACAGTTCCCGTGGACGATATTCCTCAGTTAACACAGACACATAATAAGATTTATATTATAGTCCTTTTTACTAGCGAAATTTATGTCACCCGAACATCTAAAATGTACTTAACGTGGAAGACATAGTTACCCACTTACCTATGTGAAGATAATCCTTAATTCGGATAATATTCGCTTTTACACCCTTGCATTACGCATATTCTACCCATTTTTATGAGAAAATTCAGCACAATCCTCTAGATTTAATATTAGCTGAAAATGTCGTGTGTCACGCAAATTGACGTTCTGTGTTTCAAGTTTTTAATTTTATTTCTGCTACGATTCCTATTGACATCACGGAACTGACAATTACAAGCGAATTATTAAAGAAGGTAAGTACTTATTTCCAGATATTTATTTATATTTGAAATTTTAATCTTAGGATATTCTTATACTTTACCATTGGTATTTCATTAATCGACTTTATTGTTTATTATTCTTAACATGAAAATGTACCAAGTTTAAGGTGATCGAATAAATATTAACTGGCAACACAAGGGTTGAAAGGTTGTACTGTTAGAAAGGGAAAGAAGGCGCAGTTATAGGTATCTGGCTGGGACCGGTTTTTATAAAGCCTGCATCGTGGGCGTTAAGTCCGTCAGATAAGGTTTATTTTTGAATGAATGAAAGGAAAATAAAGTTTGTAGTCCACAGTCCTCGTTCAATGGTATTACGTTCATGTATTTCGGCGATATCGATAATAATATTAATAATGAAGTCCAACGACACCTCATTTGACGATGACTTTTTGCGCAATTAACATTGGAAAAACGGCCAATCACAGGCCAATAAAAGGCGAAGCAGTCACGTCAAAAAAAGCCGCTACAACACGACATAATTTAGCCCGTTTCGTGTGTATGGAATTAGCTAGCCCAGCATGTGGGAACCTACCTATACAAAACCGGCAGCAGAATTCTAGGTTGTACTAGTGATGTCCCGAGTCGGCAATTTTTGGTACTCGAGTATTCTGGTACTCGTTAAAAAAAGAATCGAGTACAGTACTCGAGTCGGAGGACTCGGACAGGTACTCGAATACTTGTACGAGTACTCGAGTGGGTACTTAATAGGACTCGATTACTTTTGTATTATGTATTTTTTAATTGTGACGTTCTTTTCACATATATATTTCAAGTTTTTGGCTACGTCAAGCACAGGAAGACCTTTGGCCTAAAATGTGACACCCCCCCCCCCCCCCCCCATCAGTAAAGTGGCGGTGGTATATTTCACTGACAAATTAACACACTTCAAGGGGGACACGAAAAATAAAATAAAAAATAATATTAGACCTCCATTTATAAAATCAACGAAAACATTGATCACCGCCTATAAACTTAAAATACTTTCCTAGGTATTAATCCTTATAAACATAGTAAATTTTCTATAAAATTAAAAAAGAATATTTCACCTCTATTTATTTGAGTTAGGATTCGACCCGACTTAGGATTCGAAAATTGTACCCATCTCATCATTCGCAATACCAGCACTATATCTGCGTAGCGTGATGTGATATCAATTAGATTTTCTTTTATAAAGTACAGCCGAGTGCAAAATCACATTTATTATAATAACTGATTACGATGAAATAATTTGCAGTAAACGGATACTGAAATGGAAACGAAACAGTACATCACTAAGTGACATTTGTTTGACATGTCGGACCGTTCCATTGGTGTGCGTGCGTGCGTTATCCCTTCCCCAAGTGCTATATTCTGCTTCTTTTGTTTTTAATTCTATAATTTTGAGGTAGAATTTGTAATCACAATAATTATTCTCCTTTATATTCTATCATTTCAAGTGCTTGGTGATATTGTGGATTGTGGAGAACACGGTGGATTTGGTAAGTGGTAAATATAGATTTTGCGAATTGTCAAAGTAGGTAGGTACCTCTGGGTAGTAGTACTTACAGGTGTTTCATTTCGCCCTTGACGTTTGATTTTTATTACATTTTTCTATGAATTTCTAAGCTAACATGATATTTTTGAGGAGTACATTATGTTACATGGCACAGCATACACCAATGACGTCAAGGCAATATGGAGATTTTTGCTCGTTAGGTATGGCTCGTGGTGCGAGAATCGCCAACTGATTCCTTTCTACTGCCTACTATGATATTTAAATTATTGTAACAGTCTGTATGCATGTAGGCACAAATTACGAGAGTAATATTGGTTAATATCTTGCATTAGAACTAGCAATTAATTGGGTAGTTATCTTGTATGGTAGGTAGTAGTAATTTGAACAAGACCTCTCAAAAAACCATGTGTCAATATAGTTCCTATCAATTAGCTTTATAAGCCAGCGTGTGATATCATAGAGAAATTTCTGCATTTATTTCATTACCAATTAGTATGGATAGGACAATCCATTTACTCAAAAAATATGGTTGACAAAATATATTACACTAAAACTAAGACATAATAAATCATAATACACAATATGTTCAAACATAATAAAAAATATTTTCCTCTGCATAGGTACCCCTTATGTCTAAAGCCTTTTGAACGAATAAAGCCTACAATCTGTATGAGACCTGGGCTGGAGCACTACTGGCTAGGCAATTAGAATGTAATGCAGATTACTAAACAATGTTTTTTCTTATACCTATGATGCTGCTAGCACCATATCTTTGTAGGGGTTTGATCGCTAACACATCGCAATAGCTTTACCGGTGCAGCCCCCACCTATATCTTTAATGTCTGATCTGGTTTTTTTTTTCAGTAAATCTGATCTGTAGATTTTCTTAATTTAAAATTTTCGAATCTCCATGTCAGTAACTGAGGTTAATTACTTTTGCTTAGCAATTATCAATGATGGCTATACTTACAATCGCATTCCCTACATTACCATATTAAATAAGACCCTAATAGTAAAGAAATATGAGAATGTAGTTATCATTAAAAGCTGGACTAACAAAGAAATAATTAAGATACCATTCCCTTCGCTATCACTACATATTATAAAACAAAGTCCTCCGCCGCGTCTGTCTGTTCGCAATAAACTCAGCTACTGCACCGATTTTCATGCTGTTTTCACCAATGGATAGAGTAGTTCTCCAGGACGGTTGTAGTATATAATTTATCAAGATTTTTTATACATTGGCTAAAATATAATGATATTTGTTGGCAGTGTCGGACAAAAACCGACATCCAAGCGGGCGAAGCCGCGGGCATCAGCTAGTTTATAATAAATCAAACAAAATGATGGTGTTCCTGTAATAGTGAATTAATTTATCTGCACTAACATATCAAGTAATAAGTACCTAGGTACAATCAACAACTTAAGTCGCTGAACATTCTAAATTCTGCGATCCCTGAACTATCTAGGAAAATAATAAATGTTATTACAATACAAAACAAAAGTGTGCAAGCATTTTGCAAAACAGAATGTTCACGTATGTCCCTGACCATACCTACCTATTTCATTAATTAAGAATGGAATTACTAGTTAATAAAGTTATTTTGCTTGTACTGGGACCACATATTTAATTATTTTCGTGTGAAGTACCTAATGGAGATTTAAAAAACATCTGACTAAATGAAATTACCAAAAAATGCCACTAGATGGCGCTAGGAGTTGCATGATTGTATTTTGTAGTGACGAAGATAAATTAAATGCCTACATAACGTAATGGGCAAACATTTATGTAATTTATCCTAAATATACCTAATGTATCTAAGAATTTGCTTGTTAAATAAAGTAATAAACTTTTCTCACTTTTCAATAAGAAGGTAGGTAGGGTAGGACCGCATTAGTTACTTACCTACTTACTTGAGTAAGTACATGGAAGAAATATAACACCCGCTCTACATTACGTGATGCCCGATTCAGTAAGACTGATCTTTAAGTGGGCATTAGGTACATTATCCAAATTGCAGAGCGCTAAACTAGCGGTGCAGTGCGAGCTACCCATACGATCGCACTTAGATTGGATTACTAACTGCCTTTAAACCATCCAATTTTAGCACACTAGCTCTTCTTACGCTCTTCAAATTAGATAATGTAATGCTCGCTTTAAGCGGGCATTATCCAATTTGTAGAGCGCTAAACTAGTGCTGCAATGCGAGATCGTACTAGATTTGGATCACTAACTGCCTTTAAACCATCAAATTTTAGCACACTAGCTCACCTAGCGCTCTGCTAATTGGATAATGTTACACTCGCTTTAGGAAACAAATAGGTACGCATCGCATCTCATTTCATCGCATCGGTCTGTCCCCCAGGACAATTCGTCCTAGTCTGTTCCTAACGGATTATAGATTTTAGTCAGAAGCAACAAATCACAAGGAAAATAAAGAACACCCACTTATTTCATGATAGCCTAGTCTCTAAACGAGGATGATTTTGTAATAGGTAAGTAACCTACCTACCTTATTTTTAAGAGTATTATAAAAAACTAAGTAGGAAATGGCAGCTGTATCAAATTTAAGTTTCGTAAAAAGAATAACCTGAATGTTGATTTACGTTAACTGGGGCGGTGATTGGTAACGGTCAGCGTCAGAAATGCACTCAAGAATGAATTATAAAGTCTCCCTGACTGCATCTTCACACCTTTATTCTCATGGGAACGGTCCAACTGATTGTTATGCACTGCGATTTGAATAACGATTTGCATTTACATAAACGTCTTTGGAAAATAAATTTTGTTACAGTACGTTTAGGTACGTTTCACAAATCTATACCTAAAGGTGCCCATAATAGTACTACACCTACTAGGTATACTGAGTCGTGTCATACCCGTCGCAAAACTACGCTAGGCTGGGCCTTAAAAAATAACTGGAATGAGACTAACTTAAAGATTAACCCCCTTATTCATAGAAAGTTATGATCGACCTGCAGTGGAATTACAAATCACATTTGTTCCTAAAAATGCTTTTCAAAAGCATTGTAAACTGGCTAAAATCTATGAATAAGGGGGTTATAATATCGCACATAGCTATGTATGTGATCATAGCCATTACTAATTTTCGTAATTCAGCGCTTAAAAAAACAAATTTAATAAAATATTATTATACCTAAATGAGCCTTTAGATTATACGAAATTTATTGTCCTAAATGAGTTCCATTCTGAATTTAGCATGATCTAAAGGCACAGTAAGTCCTGTGAAATGAAAATAACACTTACTGCCTACTTATTTACCCACTATTGAACAATATTGTAACAAAATCCCATGCCAGCCTTGTGGCCTACCTATTATCTTCTATAACCTTGTTAAAATAAATCCATGGACTGATTGCGCGTCCAGTCGAGTACGGTATAACGAGGCCGTTCAGGCCTTGTACCTATTGTGCGGGCTCAAGGACACCGCTCCAAGGATATTTCCGGGATCCGAGGGGCCTTGGATAACTTTTGTCTCAAGGACTTGGGAGGCTTCGCTTCGAATGATAAATGAAATCATTCCTGTTTCTAGGGCGGCTTCGTCCGTGACCTCAAATACGGAATTTTTATGTCAATCCCAACCTCGCTCCAAATGATAAAAGTTCTTTTATATTTTGTCTGTGTCATTTACAGGCTCCAAATGCTTTACCAAGAAGAGGGAGACACGTCACTGTCCAAAATAGTTTGTCTTACTACACTGAGTCCATGGACGCAGTAGGACTTAGTCGCACGATGGAAATAACGTTGTAAACATGTCGGTAATGCCAATACGGCTCATCTTCGGGAAAATAATGTCTTCTTATGTATTTTTAATAAGTATTTAGTAATTGTCGAATCGCGAGTGCGATAACAGATGTGTCAATTTCGCTGCATGTTATGGTGCGCTGAGCACATGTTTTGTGATTTCGATGTCGCAGGTACCATTATTGCTAAAAATAAATAATTTAAAAAATTAAAAACACGACTGCCCTGCCAAAAAAAGACTTAAAAAGTATAAAACAAGTGCAGTGACATTGCAGTCGGGGGTCCGTTTTGTGGAACATATTTTAACTAAGAGGGCCGTCGTGTTTTTAATTTTTTTAATTATATATTTTTATTTTATGCATTTTAGTGACAGCAGCCAAAAATGATATGTTTGTTTTGCATGTACACCCTACCTATGTTAAATTATACCTATAAATTCTACAGTTTTGGAATGTGCTCATGAAGACCTTCAATTTGATACCCATATTGTAATAAAGGAAGTTTTTTTTTTTCACATTTTAAAGTTGAGCCATTATGCCGTCATATTGAATATTTTTCAAAAATAATATACCCAGTGTTACCCGGAATGATGTAAGGATTCTAACGGTACCCCATACATCGAAATCCGTTCAGGCATTTATAAGTTATAGTGGAATAAAGAATCTCACATATATACATACATACATACATACATGAACTCTAAACACATATACACTCCTTTTTTTGGGCAGTCGTGTAAAAATAGCATAGGTATTTGCTAAAATAACTAATAAATACATCAATGGCCGGCTGTACCTATAACGGTTTCTGATAGTACATCTAAAGGCTAACCTTAAGATAATGATGTCAATTGTTGTCATCAAGTCACGACTAAATTTAAAATGTGACACATCTAATAAAAAAATCTGCCGTGCTGATACTTTTCGACCATGTAAACAATGATAATTGCTGTTATAGAAAAAATCAACAAAAAAAATAGGTAGGTATAGGAACTTAGTAAAAACAAAACACTATCAATGAGTTTTATAACTGGACAAAAGGCGTACGAACTAAAAGCGGGATTTTACTGTGTCACCTACTACGGTCAGTTTAGTCAAGTTTGTTTTGTATACCTACAGCATTATCGCAGATCACCACAAACTGACAAATCTAAAAACATACTGTCTGGCTCATACATTAACCATGAGAAAGATGGCAATATTTTAAAAAAATAACATTAATATACCTAGAATTACCATAAAATTATTGTTTGTTTTTCCAAATTCTTTGAATGAAGTACTAACTAATAGGTGCATTCATGTCGAAAAGTTTCATCATAAATTAATTAATCTAATAATGAAAACACGTTTTTACAAAATATTGATTCAATAGGTATAGCTTACATTGGTATTGATATTAAACAATATTTTTTTCGAATTGTCGTGCTATCAACGACCCTGTAAGGCACAAGTGTGTATAAGATAACAACGTTAAAATAATACTTCCCTGTTGTTTTAACTGATACTTGTATAAACCATTAGGCACATAGGACGTTATTGTACTAACTCGAACAGTTTCGCATAGTGTACGCTGATAAATACGTTATCGTTATATGTTATCGCATTTGTCATCGTTTTACCTCGATCTAATTCGGTACAACGGTAGTAGGATTAGGTGTTTTTAGTTTTTGGTACTATCGGTTGCGGTTTGTCGGACGTCAGTTAACTGTAAACGGACGCGCGCGCGCAATGAATCCTTTGAACCTGAAAACACAATGTCGACCGCATGATTACGCTGACTATTTGTGGTAGGTAGTATATTTTTTACAGGCTCTTGACTTTATCTCAAGTATTATTGCTTATTTAAACCACGTAAAGACTAATGTTCTGATGCTTGTGGGAGCTACATAAAAGTAAAGGCAGGTGCTATAGTACTAATTTGTAATAAGTACCTATATTTTTGTTAGGTATCTGCCCATCTTCATAATCATGGCTTTACAGCAGGGTTGTTACGAAAAAAACACCTTGTTTTAAACACCGTGTTTAAAACATGTTTTAAACACGGTGATTTATTCCTTCTGATTTAAATCAATGTTTTAAACACGTTTTAATCAGTTTTCATTTTAAATTTCCTGTTTTTTTGCAACTCTGCTTTACAGCGCTGCTGTTTTTTTGCTTTTTTTTTTGCTGTTTGGATCTAACGTGTAGGTTAGAAGTGTTGGATCGTTGAATTGTTCCAGATTGAGATTATTTAAAATATAAATTATTATTAAATTTATTCGTTTATTTGCAGATAAATAGGTACCATTGCGGATAAATATGACCTAATATTATATTAATATTGATTTCGCAGTCATTTTATAAATAAATATGATTTGTAAGCCAGTGTTAAATGTTAATATTTGCATATTAACATGCCAATCATAATAATGTTCTTAGGTATTGCGTATTTCATTGTTCTGAATTTGCCTACCTCTATGGCTAAATTCTTTTCCTAAATTCCACCTACGTGCTGCGTTTCCTGTGTGAATATGCCGACGATACCTATCTCTGCTCTCATTTGAACTTTCAAAGTCGTGGTTACTCTAACTGGCGGACGTTGCACTGTAAAATATACTTTAATCTTCTGTGTATCGGGTTGCAAGTGTATTGCCGATAGGTGGGACGTACGGGAGGGTCAGTATTCCGCGGTTAACTCGTCCGCAGGGCGTCGACCTCGTACTCCGCCTGGACGCTTGCATTGTCCCATCACCACACTCGATGTCTATAACCAACCTGATAAGTAGTATTCATATCGTGCTTGTCTGAATCACAGGTAGACGTGCCTACTTGATAAACCTACCGAGACTGCTCAATCTTATTGCGATTGTAATTTAACTTGCTGTCAGCTTAAGTAGGTATATTCTAAGCACACTTTACTACTTTTTATAGGAAATTGATAGGTTCCCACGGGACCATCAGAGATGAAATCCTCATGACTACACTAATATGCTGAATAAGAAATTATAATTTTAATAGTAAAGTAAAATCAAGTGACACAGACATCAAGTGGTTCGTGAAGGGCAATAACATTTTAATAATGTCATAAAAAATAAAAATTATAATCTGTTGCACGCACGTTTACAGCTTATGAATTCTAGGCAAGGGATAGATTACGCAATGTATGTCCGTTATGGCGTTCTAATGATGCCATACAAATAGGAGTCAATAACCAGTGATCGTTAGGACGGTGCGACCGCGGCCGTATCGAGATGGGCGTAGTAATTAAACACTAGTGGTCGCCCGTGGTCGAAATTCGACCATAATTCATTTAAATTTTAAGTTTGACTAGGTACTTCTTTTAACATCAAGTACTGACCTTTAAAAAAACAAACTGACAAAGTGTCAAAATACCAAAAAGCAAAATACTTACACAATCTACGGCAGTAGATATGTGTGTGTATGTGAAATGAATGTATGTATAGTGCGTGTAATGATTTCTTTCATTAATTTAATGTATTTTTAATGCATTTCTTATAAACATATTAGGTTTGTGCACTCCTTTTCCATGTAAACGTGCCAAATTTCATACTCCTCCGTACACTCATCTTCGAAAAAAAGAGATCGAACATTTTTGCTTCACGTATTAATATAATGATGATGATGATTAGTTAATTCGGTTACGAATAGTGAATCATGACAAGTGGCGTGCTCGTAGTGCAAATCAGGTTATCGATTGGTGGTGTTAGCGACACAGGCCGGGCGTCGACCCTCGCGGCCCGGGCGCACTGCTGCACAAGCCATTCCACTCGTGTTGAGGTGCATCGTGACCCTACGAACACCCACGGCCCGTCCACACCTAAACACAAAAACCCTTCAGATCTTTCATTCAAATACCAATTTAATACTAGGATTACTAGGATGAGTGGGATCTTGATGACTGAGGAGACATAATATTCTGCGGAAATTCATTTTTACGTCGCCTTAGTAAATTTAATAAGTTAAGTTAGTTATGTATCTTAAGTATAACATAACATGTTTTATATTAGCTGAGGCGATGAAAATGACTTACTTATCGACTTCGGATACCTGCACTATATCTTCAAGAAGGGTGTGGAATATTGATAAATTGTACTTTAGTAGGATTAAGTTGCTATCTCACTTACCCAGCTTCAAGTTTAGTCTGTACATATCAAATTCTAAGAATTTAAGTGAATAAGCAAGAATGTAACATTTGTGTTCAAAACAGAATGTTCAAGATTAGTCAGCTAGGTTACCGTAATATTATCATGATGGCACGGACGAGTTCAAGATGTTCTGTTTCATTCGCTTTTAGTGCTAGCAGATAACTGTAAACGTCGCGATAATCCATAACAAAACTGTTATTTATAAAATAAATACAAACTTTGTTACATGTGTTTTAAATTAAATATTTGGATTGTTTAAATATTAGTTCCTCAATCACGTCGCGTAAGTACTCTTGCTGCCATATTGCAATAGACGTACCTATCTCTGAAGTTGCGCATACGCACTTCATGTTTGATCCCAAATACAACGTGTTTTAACTTTTAACAGATGTGCTAGTGCTATCCGCAGTTTCTTACTCCATTTTCTAAGCCAACAAGGCTTTAATATTACACATCCCTGATCCAACCAACTGTACTTGGGTACATGCAACTACATCCTATTTAAATACGGAATGCAAGGTTTATTAAACTTGCAAAAGTACAAATTTTAGTCATTACTTTACTTAGTACTTCTTAATTTTACTTTAGTCTCCTAATGTTCTCATCCTGCCTGAGATCCTGCCCTATACATGTCTCTTTAATAAGCGATTCAGAGCGAGAGACTTAGAAATCTGTTAGGTATCCAATAAAGTTTGACGGTGTGAGGCCCCAAAATACAACGAGAGGTCGGAGGGGGACTGGCTGGGTCACAAATTTTAAGAGGAGGGTTCGAAATTTGGTTGATTTTCTATTCTACTGTTTCTTTAAGTAAGTATGTGGACTAGGAATCTTATATTTAGATGTATGATTTTTGACTATATTATCTTGAGTATCTTTAAATCCAAATCACGATTTGACGAAATTTTCTCGATAAAAAAAAATTATGAAATGAGCTCTAATTATTTACAATTTTCCTTGCTACCACGATGTTTTTACGATTTAGATCACGAAATTATTTCTAAAACATAGCAAATAATGATATCTAAACTACCCTTCAACCATATTTTAATTCATGAAGTAGTTTTTTTTTAATTCAAGTAAATGTGGTTTGGCGCTTACGTTGTTTATTTCCGAGCGCGCGCACAATATCGCCATCTCACATTTTAAGTACTTGAACTAACCATGTCTCTCTCTTACTTTGTATTGTCAGTGTCCGCTCGGACTTGTTCGACGTCGGACCTGTGAAGGATTTTTTAAAAAATATTACGAAAAAATATTACGGTCGTGCCACATTACAGGTACAGTACAGTATTTACAGTCCGCCGACGCCTATGATAAATAAATAAATATCCTTGGAAATTCTTTTACACATGACTACCTGATCCCAAACTAAGCAGAGCTTGTACTATGGAAACCAGATAACTGATATTACTACATATACTACTTTTTGTTTGTAAATACAAACTAAATATACACTTAATTACACCTAGACTCGGGACATGCGGACATGTTCATGCACACAAATGCATGTCCTGGGCAGGAATCGAACCTACGACCTGCACTGCAGCGTGATTTTCGTTTGCTTTTCCTTGTCTTGTGTAATTTCTTTTCATCTCTTGTCATTTTGTGTCATCTCTTGTCATTTTGTGTCATCTCTTGTCATTTTGTGTCATCTCTTGTCATTTCATAGTTATTCGTGTCATTTCTGTAAAAACTCCCTATTTCGCTTACTGTTATATACTTGCAGCATGGTCTTGGGCCGACAGTGGGAATACATTGCTTGTCAAAACAATGGAGTCGCTTTATTGCGTTTGTTGTAGGTATGGATGGGCAAGTAATAAATATATCATACATCAATAAATTATCGTAAAAAATAACATTACAGATATGGATAGGAAAATGTTTGTCCGTCCTATTCAATCTATTATATTATAAACGAAAGTAACTCTGTCTGTTACCTTTTCACGGCTAAACCGCTGAACCAATGTTGATGAATTTTGGTATGGAGATAGACTGGGTCTTGGCGGAGAACATAGGCTACTTTTTAGGGTTCCAAAGGGTGCTAACGGGACCCTATTACTAGGCCTACGCTGTCCGTCTGTCTGTCTGTCCGTCTGTCAGCGCGGGCTGTATCTCACGAACCGTAACAGGTAGAGAGTTGAAATTTTCACTGAATGTGTATTTCTGTTGCCGGTGCAGAACAAATACTAAAAATATAATAACATTTAAAAATAAATATCAAGTCTCAAACTTGATATTTTTGATGTGTTTATTCTACGGTGGTACGGAACCCTTTATGTGCGAGTCCGACGCCTTCAGATCTTATGAATGTTTTCTTGAAATAAATATAGTGTATTTTAAGTAATTAACTGGCCAACCCTCAGGTCCTACCTACCATGTTAGGATCTTTTTCGTTCTAGCGGGTGTAAACCGTGATTTAACGAGTTAATGTGATAATTTTTGTATTTTAATTATTCAATTCAATGTATTTGTTTCAGACATAGTCCAATATTGATTATTAAAATTATTATAATTTCACAATAAATATAAAACAATAAATAAAAGTAAAATTAAATTTAAAAAAATATTGTTTTATCATTAAAATACAATATAACATAACTTAAAATAAAATACAATAAAATAAAAACCTACCCCTAATTAAACAAATACCGTCCGCGTGGGATACTGGCTGCATGTCCTCCCTGTATTCATGCTGTTCCTGTAGTCAAGCGAATTTTTTGAGCAAGGAAAGAGCCAGCCCTCTTGTCACCTGTGGCGGTAACCAGTCTAAGGGTGATTTTGATAGATAAAAAAATAAAGATAAAAAGATAAACAATAAATAAATGCATGGTTAAATCAATAAAATTAATATAAACTGAAAATTAAATTAAGAAATAAATTAAATATGGTAAAAATAAATATTATGACACCGCTGATGACTTCATGATCGGCATCGAAGTTAAGTACCAAAGTATTCCTTTGCCTACGAAACATGAAAAAGATACTCATATCCGGCAGTCAGTCACTGACACAGAGTATGTACATTTTTACCCGACTACGGTGGGCGGAGGGTTATGATTTTGACCGATATGTATGTATGTTCATCTGCTCCCGTATAACGTCCAAACTATTTTTATCATAATAATTTGACTAATGAGATATCGTTGGACGCGTCTGGATCGTCCGCTGGTTATAGGCTATTATACGATCGAAATATTGTTATACGTATCTATCAGCATATTGTAGGTATCGTTTGTCTTCTTTTGACTTACTTTGTCTTCAGCAATAAAAACAACATAGAAATTAAATTATTTTTTTCAAATACACTCGACATAAAAATCCCATATAAAACGAAAAAAATATATTTGAATATTTTCATCCATTTCATCTATTTTAAAAGGTGCACTGGGACATATTATTTTAATTGTACGAATTAAACAATATTGTTCCTTCAAAAAATAACTATACTATAGTCTACTCCATAGCTGTTCTGTCCTAGCTAAGCGAGAGGGATATATCCTTCGGCAGCTCACGCGACGCTAGCCACACCCCGAAACTAAAATTCATTTTTTTCTTGTATCGTCTTAAGGGCACGGGTGCTCTCGACCCGAACTCTGTTGCTGTAAGTATGCCACCGATGTATGTAGGTTACCATCGGACGCGCTCAATACGCCACCACTGCCGCCGATGTCGACCACCTAACCTAGATCAGGGTGCGGAGAGATCGCTTATGAAATCTGGCGCACGCTCACTGCATAAATGAAATGCCACTTTATACGCCTGTTTGAATGAATTTGATACGCCGTAACTACATTTCGTTTACACGGTACACACCATCAGTGTTTTATGATTGGTGTAACAACTTCTGTAGCAGAATCCTGCACATTAATATGTAAAAGCCTCCATGCAAAATCAGCATCCAGAAAACCTTGCGATAAATGAAAATTAAATCTGCGACGCGTCGTTTTTGTTAGTATTGTTAGTCACGAACGAATGGAACAATGAGCGTGAATAAATTTTGCTTGAAAGTCATCAAATTTCTTTCTCCGGAAGTACGAGCACGAAGCGTCAACTAAAGATTTTTTAGTTTCTAGATTCGACATTAACAATTTTTTTTAAATGTGACTAAGGCGGCTAACAGGCGTGCATCCCGCTTGTTGTTAAGCCGTTACCAAAGCCTATAGATGCTTTCAATACCAAAGGCATTGCTAGCACGTTGCCCACTTGAAAGGAATGAGAAGGGGGTTAGGCCTCCGGCTCTTTCACTCATCGTACGAAAGGCAGCTCTAAAAGCTAATTTACGTCGATCTTCTGTGCGAGGGTGGTACTATCCCGGTCGAGCCAGCCCATATAAATGAGCTTAGTCAATTGGCTACAGCTTGGCTCTACCACCAATAAATATATCACAGTACCAATTTTCTCCCTCGCACTAGTTATATCGCCTTTACTTCAGTAGTTTTATTGAAATCACGGTGTCCCAATAAATTTACTATTATATTAAGTATGACTTTAAAATTAATACTAAATTTTCAGATGATTCATATAGGTATGTAGTGCATAATTTATTGCCAGATCTATTTTCTGTTTGATAAAGTGAGTTGAATATAAACTGAAACGTTCAAATTGTTGACTTGCTAGTCAATGCTAAACGCTCCTTCTAAACCCACACCACACGGCAACAGAACTGGTGAAATTATGTCACATTCTCTATGTAGTGGTTAATGTAATACGAATTGCAAAAGTCATGAGGCTTAGTGCGCCGTGGTTATTCATAATGAACGAATGATGACTGGAAACAAATCTAATTCTGTACTTGCCAACACTTATAAATGATGGCGAATAATCTTGCTTACAAACAATTTAACTTATAAAAGTGTAAGCACATTTAAGTATTGCTTCCTCGTCTTTACTGTAATATTATATAACTTTCAATTATTTATTTGTTATACTAAATAGTACAGTTTTGAAAGTTGCTTGTCACGATCATCGATCACAGCTAAGAGAAATTCTATTCAAACTTTCGATCATGCAATTTTGACAAAAAAATCTAGCCACGAAAGTTTTTACACGGTAGATTTTATACTTTAAGAACTCTGCATACATATTATTTAAATAAATAGTTTACATAATACCAGCATTTATGATACCGAAAGTGGTTTACATTATGTATTTTCAAAGCCACCAATTTAAATGTCTGTATTTCTAATATATCACCGGTTTTTTGCATTCCAAATTTAGAGCCGCTACTGTATTTGATTCTCTTTAAGAGGCAAACCATACATAACCCACTTCTCGAATTTTAAGATCATACATGTCAAATTTGTTCAGGTTGTCATTCATATTTGTATGTAGTCCAAATTGTCAAAATACTCAAGATAGACTCATCGGTTGAGGTATAGAAAGAGACCCTGGAATGCGTACCGCAAATGTTCAGCCCGAGTTGCAGCTGGTTCGCTTCTGTCTCGATACGGCCAATTGTGCGCGCCGATTTCAAAACGAAAGTACCGCGCATCTAGGACGGTGAACGTATTTCTCGCTGAGATCTCTTGCAATTTACCAGCCAGTAGGCAGGCACTTTGTCAGAGAATGCGGCATAGCCAGATTGTTAGATATTCATAACTTGCAACATATTACAACTAATCCAGCATTAGAAACTTGCAAGCAACTAGCCAGTTTCTAATCTAGTGCGTTTGTTTATGCGTGAGCTTTTAACGTTGTCGATGTTCCAGTTGATTGTCGACTACGGAATTAACCAAGACCCACTATCTGCATGCCATCTTGGTTTGTAGATTTGAAGCTCGATAGTGTCCTAACTAGGATGTATGTTAATATTTATTTCGAATCATGAAATTAAGCTTTCTTCTTTTCTTCAATTTTGTTTGACTTTATTTGAAACACGGAGGGAGAGTTAGTACTTTCTATTCTATATTTTCAGTGTTAAAATTAATTATACTTACCTATCTATTGCGGGATAGGTAGGTGATTTTAGAAGGGTGTTACGAAAGGCGAATGGGGCGTGAAATCGTCAGATCGGTCGGCTACACCGCCACGAGCTCGCGACCGCTCGCGGTTATATCACACAAGGTATCGTAACTGTTGCTCGTTACTTTTGTTCACCGTTCTAGTAGAAAGTACGAGCCTCTCGGTGGATATCATTGCGGAAACGCTTTTGATTCGATATATTTTTAGAAGTTGAATAGCAACTAAATTATGTCGCATAACATTAGTAGGTACTTAACTATTTATATCCGTTGTCTTATGTCAAACCCTTAGATGAATAGTTGTTCTCCGCTGAGCTCCTCCAACCGCCAGACCAGACCAAAAAACATTATTTCCGTCTTCCAATGTTCTTTCCGTCCGTCAACCATGCATCGTATTAATTTTAATTACTAAGATTCTGGAGAATCCTAAATAACCTACTATCTACATTCTCACTTGCATGCTTGCATCTCACTGCTTATTACTTAAATGGTAGCACTAGTATTATTTTTAAAACATTTTTATACTGACTGTACTAAATTTACCATACAATAGTGAAAAATTCGTAGCAACAATTATTTAATTTACGTAAAGTATTTATTAACTTCATTTGTCAGTGACCATTGGTGACCATGGTACCAGATAAACGCATTTATTTATCAGAACCATAAGGTTCATTATTGACAAACATAATATAGCATCTTACACCGATGAGTTAATGAGTCTTTGTGATATACGGGTGTATCTAGACGTGCGTTCTCTCAACCTACTTCTTGAATGCCGTCGCTTCGTAAACAGAATTGGACTCTATTATAGACCACATAAAGATTAAAACATAATTTATTCACTAGCGGTCTCAATCCTACATTTAGGAACTTCTTTTGACGTGCCATCGTATTGTAAGCTTTAAGCTTGTGGGAAAAGGCGTAGATTAAGGTGTTACTGATTGTTTGAACACTACATGTTCCATTCAACCATGAACTCCTTTGAGGAGCGTCCCGCGTTGAGACCTCAATTTTTAAACTCTCTCACTTATTGGTCAATCAGCGTGACATTTGTATGGTATAGTAACATGCTATGTTGCTTTAAAATTGGCAATTGCAAAAATACCTTAGCCATAGATAATGGGATTTGTTGAGCGACTTCACAGTCGAGGGCTAGTCTTATACACTAATGAAGAATTAACGTTATGACTGATGATTATGCTCTGTCATCTACTTTGTGAAAAATCCACGTTCTCCATTATTATTATCATTAACACAATTTACACGTAGACACGCATCCGTCGGTCTGTAAAAGCAAACAGTGTCAAGGCGGCTTATATTGATTTCAATCTTGTAATGAGTACAAATGGCAACACAATTGATTTTATTAAATGTCATTTGTTTTATTCTATTTGCTATCGTATATTATCTGATCTTATTGCCGTGGCTACTAATAAAATTGAGTGATTAACGGCAAACGGATGCTAGAAGCGTTCTCCGAGATTTATCTCGTTTCAGTGGCATGGGAAAACAATCTGTAATTTTTAATAGCTTTATACCTTTAGATACTAGAATAAAAACAAATACTTGCTTACTACATAACAAAATAAACAAAAAATGACTGAGGAATAACGAGGGAACTATTAAAATAATTTTAATAATGAAGCGTAAGTGCATTAAAATGGGACGTAAACTAAAATTGCATTTTATGTTAATTTCAGGTATTTTTAAAAAGAACTCGAAGCGCCACAAAAGTGTAAGTACCTACTCAAATAACAAAATTAACATAGTTAAGTAGGCTCAACGTGGTCACTTCAACGTTGATGCGTTTATGTTTAACGAAGAGCCTCGTGAGAGTTGTGCAAGCGCATTGAACAGGCGGTTGCTCAATCAGATGCATCTCGTTGGGTGTGTGAGAGTCGAGTTTCCCAATAGTTAGATGTGGAGAGAAGTGGAGTGCACGCGGCGGCGGTTTCCCAATAGAAAGTCCTCCGGTGCAGGAAGCGCAGCGCTGCATTGCACGTGCACTCGCCCGCCCCGCGGCGCCTGGTGGGGCGCGGGCCGATGCACTTTCATGCTGGTGACGTCACACCTTACCTTTCGTCAGCGTCACACCGCAGCCCGTAAGAGCTGTTACGCAATGGACGCACGCCACTCAACTTTCCAATTTCGACAACGCGCTATTGTGTAGCGCTTTCAAATTTTACTATACCCTCGCCCGCTTGCCAGGCGCTTTCTTGCATTTCTCTCTCTTTTTGATCACGACTGAAAAATGATCTGAACTCGTTGCGCGGGCGAGATGCACTTTCACTGTCATGTTCCGCCTAGTCTCTAAATAACGATAATATTTTCTTAATTCTAGATCTTCAGTTGATTGTACGCGGATCGAAAGTTAGCGCAGATACTAATGAAGTCCTGCGGACTTGGTATTGAATAAGCATATGTGATTGATTATAATTTAACACTGAAAAACTAGTATTTTGGCCAAACAAAGGTTGACATAAACCGTTTATTAAAAAAAAATACATCAAAGCTTTTCTCTCTTCAACCTTAAAATTAATAGTTGAACTATGCGTAAAAGTGGACAACGACAGTAATGTAGGATTTTCACCTAGTCGTGACAGCGAGCTTTCCACGAGCGTGGCGAGAGTCGAGTTGAGACAGAGCCGCGGCGTTGCTCTCTCTTTACCTACATCAATTATGTATGCAAGCAAATAGTTAATACATATATCAAAATCCATAAATGCGCCTGCGCTGCTGCTCCCCAATGAAACTGTTTCTAAACTTGTAGAGCTTGCCGAACTGCAATGTCACAAAAAAGTTTGAGACCACCAATTTTTAAACAAATCTTTGCCATGGGCTATTTTAGGATCTTGAGAGGGCTTACGCGGGTACAGAGCGTTACTATTTGTTACGTAAGGATAATGAAGTACGCCTAATAATATGCAGTAATCTAAACATCGTCTGATTTTTACCCATGTTGATGAAAACACATTACACGCTGATACAAAGTAGGTATTTGACATCGTTCATGAACCAAGTGCTCTCTATGAAATGCTTTTCCCAATGCCCTCCTTTCGTTTCAATGTAGGTCTACATTCAATTTCTCTGGATTCTAAAATGAATAGCGTCAGCTTAAATAAAGTAACTGGACCGGTAGATCGGCTCAATTGAATTGCCAATTTATTGATTTAAATCCATTTATTCCCTTCTCTGACTGCATTAACTGCTATCAATTTGCAGCGGCATTGTGTCAAACATAACATTTTGTTTGTAAAAATAAATTAAAATTTATGATCTGTACGCCGTTCTTGTTTGTATACTTAGCATCGGTGTAGTCTACTTGCAACATGGACATACGAAGTGCATACTTCATGAAAATCGACTTATAGATAGTAAAATAGTTTTTGTAGATTTACCCTTATTTGGAATAAGCGCCATAGAAACGAAAGGTCAACTCGCATTGTAAATGAGAAAGTTAATCGTGGAAAGTGCGAGCGAGCGGATCTGTGGCACCTGGTGCAGTTTCTAAAAAAAATATAATGTGCCTGCAGCCTTTCGCCCCGCGGTGGCCCCGTATGTCGCTCACCTAACACCCGACGGGTTCGATTTCGATTCCCCGATGATCAGTTCGGTTCTGCTATTTTTTCTACTTAACTTGTTACATCTTGCCGTTTGTGGTGCCGCATGTGTTTTATGTCGCAATGTGAACTGTCAACCTTGGAGGCACAACCAACGAGAACGCACAAAGAAATATTAGACATAAATCGAATTTCGTGAAATCCGATTGCGATAACATAACTTTATACCTCACAAATTCACATTGTATTTACTTTTTATTAAATTCGGCTTCTCATCTTGGGTAGTAAACTAAACATACGTTTTTTTAGACTAACGTTTTCTACTGGATGCTACTAGGACAGACTCTGGTCTTCTTCTCACTGATTTTGCTTTTGCTTTTCCCCCACATAATACTTGCTTTGACAGTCATTTGTAAACTACAATCACATATCACCCAGCAGAAGATATCCAAATTGTCAGTATTACATTAACATTGGGTTAAAATGTCATCCATATAAAGTAGTACGCCAATAATCACACCGATCTCTTTGTCTACATTCATAATTTACAATTAGATTTATATTATACAAATGTCCCATCATACTCCATGCCACTAAAGTGTCAGTCGAGTGGGTGCAGTGTAAAGTATTGATAATAAAATGTGAATTTAAATAAAACATGGGTGCGTCGCCCTTTTCGCCTTCCAAACTTGGATGACATTCTGGCGTTTTATCACAGTTTGACTTTTAAAAAGGTAACAAATATTTTATTACAATGAACAATATCAAAATAACAGGCAGTATTTTCAATGTCATGTTTCTACTTATTTCAAATATTTACTAAGAAACGTAATACCAAAACGTTTGAAGTTAAACAAAGGAGCAAAGAAACTGAGCAGGTAAGGTGGGTTGTGGAATCCGAGGCCGGCGAGGGCTTTTTCCCCTTGGGAGGTTAACCCTGAAGCCCCGAGCCAAGGTCGACGGGTGTTTGAGACGCCTTTGAGGGCGAGATGACTCGATGACTTTGGCTAACCCCCGCGGTCATATTATTAATATATTCTGTCGGAGCAGCCAATGCACGCGTTATGACTCCAACTAACCTCTTGGCCTGTTCAATCGACTTCCCCGTTGACGCAGCCGTTGTTGATTATTCACTATGTTTGTTTGTTCAAATTGCTGGTAGGATAGTAAATAAATAATTATGAATATGTTACCTTGGTTATTATTATGAAAATAATACATCAAAATATTTGCAAGTAACTACAATCAAAATAAAAACCGAAAAAAATACTCAGGTACCAAATTCGGGTTTCGATAATTCCTTCCTTTTGAAATTATCATTTTCTGATGGATTGGTAGGTTATGCGTTTTAATTTGGATACGAACAATTATTCTGAATAACAGATATAGAGCAGCCAAAGATTCTAAAATCAATATTTTGTTTTATTATAATATACTGCATATCTGTTGAGCTGAGTCAAGTAGGGTGACTCAAGGCTCTATACGGGGGCAACAACTTCACCCTTCGTGCACTGAACTGAGCTGCAACTGCAACTGAATATTTTAGACTTGCTGTGAACTAACACTGTAGCAAAAGCTTGATTTAGTTTTATAAAGCCTCAGTTCTATAACTTTACGTTCTATTCGTTCGTAAATAACGGCTTCTCAATGATAGTTGCAAATAATAATGATTCCAGAGAAACTGTTATGTAAGCAATTACAACATTTCTTATTCGTTTTAATAATAATATCACGACCTATTAAATTTAAACTGCAGATTAATAACGGCATATCGGTAGCAAATACGGCCCTTACCTATTCGTTATTTCTGAACTTTGTCCTGCTTATTCCGAAATTAGTCTTAATTGTGTCGAGCATATGAACAGGCTTAAGCTTTCACCAGTACAATGGAGACAGAGAGGAGAAAGGGTCCGTGGTGCGCAGCTGTCCCGCGGGCGCCGGGTGTCGGGCGCTCCGCCCTCGCTGACCCCGCGCCTCCGCTCCGCTCTCCGCGAGCGGCGAGAGAAGCGCTCACATTCACATTACAAGTCGGCTCCCCGAACGGCACTTCACACTCCGGTGTTATAGCTACGGCAGTCGGGCGTCAATCGTCGAGCGTACCGAACGCCCGTCACGTCACCGCGCGTAACCTACCAGCCATGTGGTGAAGTGAAACTGTCAAACGTGATACACTTTCGCATACCGGTGTTGTTCGGTTTCAGTGGACTATTGCACTTTTTATCGCTTGACTTGTGGTTGTTTGTGTTATCGAAGTGGTGCAAGTATTTGGAAAATTGGATTATACGAACGTATAATGGCCTTAGCCAGGTGAGCTATTTTGGTTGTTGGAGTCAACGCGGAACTAGTTTATTTTATCATGTTCATCGAAGGACTTTCCGACGCTTGGGTTGTTATTTGATTTAGAACACTTGAGACAGGTACGATGTTCAATTTCAGTATGGACTGTTGATGTATATCATACTTGCTCCTAGACCTAGCATCCTCTTATTTTTGTTTCTCAATTATTATAGTTTTACTTATGACAATGGTGTGTTGATTTCGTTTAGTATCTCTACAATGGGCGAAAGTTGCTTTGCCCCGCACGCGCATTTAACTTTCCTTGTTGTGTAAGCTGAACGTCGAACGACAGGTAGAGGGAGCAACTTAGAAATCGAGTCACTTTTACTGCAACCATTATCATTAGCTGTAATGAACATTTTCTAAATGGTTCACTAATTATTAAGGTTTTTATTTATTTTTTCACAAGCTATGCTATGCTTCCCTAGAGTCCTTATGCGCGTATGGCTGATTGTATTTCGATGTTTTATTTTATCCCTTCGCACCCTCGTTCGTTGTCGTAACCCCAAGCATTTGAACCCCACTGTTGCTTGCTTTGTGACGTTGCCGTGTTTTATTTAAAATATCATTTTAAGGCAACATTTTATTCCAATATAGAATGTAATATACCTACAGCTTGTACCTCTGTATCATCACAACGTGTTGATTGTAGTAAATGATATACATCATTAACTTATATTATGAACGCTGCATGAGTTTTGTTGTTATAGTATTTGTTAATGACAAAGGTACCTATTAATAAATGAGGTTTTATTGATTCATGCAAATGGATTCTGAAACAGAAGACTAATGGACCAACCTACGATATCATGTAAAATCTGTTTTAGAATGTTACTTTGCGTGTATATCTACAACAGGGGCCGTACCATAGTGTGGGATCGTGTCTTTCCTTTAGCAGGTAGCCAACGAGCCGAGGCCGGAAAGAGCTCACCTTCTGATGTTCCAATAGCCTTTTTTCATGCACCTCTTTTTGTGTACCCAAATGTAACATTCGGGCTTTTGTTGGAATCATAAACTGAATTAAAACAATGGTATTTAAACACAGTTATGCTGAATCGCCATAAGAAATAGTACCTTAAATGATCCTTACTATATAACAAGGTAGTTGGATACCTACGTATTGCTGTCAATATCACATAGTAATATTTCCCTCATCTTGTCCGTTGTTCGGTCTCCCCTAAGGAACGTGACTTCTATACAAAGTGGTACTTATATCAGTGTGGGCAGAAAATAAAGATTTGCGGGGAGATGTTCCTCCTTAGGGGTCGTCAACCTTCCTTAGCGCAAAATGCACGGAAGAGCATGCAAGTGTGGGTTCGTGCCTGTATTCGGCCCTAATTGCTCTTATTTGTAACGAGCACCGATGCTCTCGCACCCGGGATAGTTATTTTAAAACAATGCACTTGAACCTCAATTTCAAATGCCTTTATTCAAAGAATCTATCCTGACTCATCGGTGCTTCCTGTATCTCAGCTGGTATTCTGTAATTAAAGTACCTACTGCGTATATTTGAATGTGCGTCACCAGATAAAGACATCTTGAAAAACTAACATCGCTTTAAAACATTTATCAACTCCCGGAAAATGTTACTACTGATAAACAAGCTTATGTGGATGATGGCGTTATCAAGTAAGTACATAACTACGAAAAATATCACTATTACTAAGCATAAAACGCAAAACGTTTTGATGATGGTTATTTAATTGGATATTAACTTACATCTGCAAGTACTTATCAACCATTTTCTAAAGCATATTGCATACAATCTATTGTTTCATATTTATAGTACGGCAATACGTTCACAATCTAGTGTGATTGTTTGAATAAGTTGGGCGAGGTTATTTCGCAAGACTGTATCAATTTAGTCGAGGGCCGGTGAGCGTTCAAAGCGAAAGATTGTGGCCTGGCCCGCTTGGTGCTCCTGTTTCGTTGACAGCGGAATGCGATAACTAAGTGGGTTTTGGCGGCACCGACGACGTATTTTGGTTACGATAATACCAGGTTAAATAGAACTATCCGTTAGACGAATGTTACGGTTAAATAGTGACACGTATAACTCAAAAATACAATACAGCACACTAGATAAGCTGCTTAGGTTTGGCCGTGGTCAAGTTGTAATGTCCTGATAATGCTACTTCATGAAATTCCGCAGGTAATTCATTGTAGTATGTACATTACCAAAACTTTTGTCACTATGCAACCTGTTGCCACAGCTATAAAAGTTCTAAGTCGAAAATAAACGTTATTTAATCAAATTTAAGTTACAGGCTTTATTGAGAGAATGATTAAATTACTCAACAAAGAACTGTACGTAGAATAAAATTAGCCAGCCAACGGCTTCACGCCGTGTTATGTAATAATGTTGATTTAGATAGCAAATTTATTGATACAACCATTACATATTTATATTTCCAACTCTTCCTTATTATCGTGCTCGAGTACACTATACAAGGCCAAGGCTATCAAATGTACGTATACTACCGAATCTTGTTTGGAAAACCAAATTTATTCTTTTCGTCATTCATCGTATAACTTTGTACCGAACGAACATTAACATTTCAAAATTATTTGAAGAACCAAGACGTACTATGTGTATATAATACATACTGCTTTTAAATAATGTTTCCTACGTCTGTTTATACCTTTGTTGCCTTATTTTAGAACTTCATTCGGAGGTCAACGGCAATTTAGAGACTAATACGAAATCCTATGTAAAAACTTATTTCACACGATCTGCTTTCTCATCTTGACAATTTTCAGAAGTGCCAGTATTTGCGCAATCATTGTAAAACTGGTTTATTCGTACCGTCCATCTTTTTATCTTCTTTGTTCGACCGTTACAGCATACTCTTATTTATTCAAGTTAAAATCACGGTTAAAATAGATTCAAGAATGAACTCTGAATGAATAATGCTGCGACTTGTCTTGAAATCCTATTGTTACTCAATAAGTATTTCTCTTTCGCTTTGAAGAATATGGAGAGAACGGCTGCAATTTGTTCTGTGGCCATCTCTCTAGTGAAACCTCATAATTTGAATATCCCGCTTTGTCAATGGAAAGTACGTCGCGTCTTTCTTCGGTACGGTGCGTTGCGCCTTCTCTTTGTGCGATGATCTCGATTAGTTTCACCAACACATGTCTTTGAACCGTTTGGATTTCTATTACTACATGTTTATCAGCTCTATCTAATACCGGTTGCAGAATATGGCTTGTATATTTAAGTCATTACTTAATTCTTTTAATATTCTCGTACGGAAATAAGGTCCTATAAAATGTGTTTCAGTCAATCAATCTTGATAACTACTTTATCAACGTCTGTCTTTGTAGCAACAGGAAACAGTATGTCGTCGAGGCATGCATATCTGCTACCTATTATATGCACAGCATTGCTGTTACCTTACATGTAGATACGTGATGTGATAACATGTGCCGATCGCCGGCAGAATGGAGGTGAGGAGTTTCGCAACGTTACTGCAACACTCGCCGATGTCATTACTGAGCTGAAAGTGGCTCATGAAACTGTGACGAGACCCGGTCACGTACGTTCTCTTAATTCGCGTGCCCACACGACGCTCTAGTCATTATTTTAGGTCTATTTGTTTAATAAATGTGTACATTAATAAAAATAAATGTTTCAGAAATAAATTAAGTAGATCAGCAGCAATGCTTACGCATGTTACAGATTCAATTTAAAATGGGTACATAATCGGCAATCTTGATTATTACCTTGTTATTTATTATTTTATTCGTTCGCTGCCGATTTGGAGCACGGTAGCGCGAAGCGTTAATTTGCCGAGGGAACAATTCGGAACGGGGACATCGCGCGCACTCCAACTTTGTTGGAGAGTCGAGCGCGTTGACCCATTTTGTGCGTAACGCGGCATGGTGCGTGCTGGAATCGATGATATAGAAGCCGAATCTCGAGGCCTTCGCGGCGCTTCACTGATGAGTTCGGATCTGTGTCAGGGTCCACCCCCGCGCGGCGCGATCCCTACGCCTTCCGCGCCTCTGCCTCCCTCCGGTAGGCAGCCCCTGCCTCGTTTGACCTGTAAAACTGTATTTGTGTTTCACCTTCCTAGTCGGGGTAATGATTCAGGGTCGCTCGAATTTGCGTACAGCAAAAGATCTGAGTTTATACACGGCCGAAAACTCATAATATACCTCATACTCATAGTAACTACATAGTAACGTATTACGTTAGTATTGTTTAACTATAAATTCTTTTAAGAGGCTTAAGGCAACTCACATAAAGGTCACTTATTTTGGGGGCGATGCATACTTGACCAAGTTTTTGTTATTCATAATTCTTCCATAATACTTGACTTTGACTATTAGATTAGCAGATACCAACCGAGATATCAGTAAGGAATATAACATTCGATTTATTTGACTACTTTAAAGATTATTTTATTTGTGTAGGTACATTAGGACTTGTGTAATTACAGATAACGAGGTCACCTAAACTAGTAAACAAAAAATACATGCGGAGACCTTTTTTGTTAAGTGACTACCGTTTTTTTACCAACGGTAGCAAAAGGATATCAAATATAAAATGTGGTCCTCTTTATTATTGTAGCGAAAGTCTAACATCAAATCAATTATGTAAATTCGAGCGAGTCTGATGTTAGTGATGAAGTGGTGATCGACCTTTCCAGCTGCGTCACCTTCGCACCAGCCGGCAGCGTTGTCGGCATTGTCGCCCCGACGACGACGCCAATAGGAAGCAACGCGCCGCAGATCGCTATTGGGCTTAAGGCCATTTTCAATGCACCATCTTTTACCTTGTGCTCCTTCTGTGCAGCATGACCCGAAACCAACATCGGACGCTCTAGTGCGCGAAGATCATTTGTATACATCTCGTTTAATCACTAGTTCTTTTTTAACTTCGGTCTTGCATCGCCTTTCAGTAGTTTCATTAGACCAACTACGTCTTTACACGAAATGTTGTATCTCGTTTATCTTCTCTCTTGTCGACATCAACACGTGTAACTGCAAATAGAATTGATTTTACTTGCCAAAATGCCATGTTAACTATTGCCCTACAAAACAGTCGTATAATACACGCGGAGGCCTTGCCCAATTTTTTCAAATGCCACTCTTCCACCATGTAGGTCAAATGCATTACGATGTCAAATTTGACCCGGTTTTTGCTGCTGAGAAGAAGGTTTTCGAAAGTAGTCACTTGTGTTTTATGATATAACATAATAGAAACTAATTATTTTAGTAATTGTCTCGGAGGATAAAAGAGGGGAGTATGAGGGACATTAACCAACATTTATAGAACATCTTGTTATTGAACATATCACGGTATTACTTCAGCCTTCATCTGCGCTAATTTAGCATATGGTTAAAGAAGTATTCAGATTTCAGATGTAGGAAAGTAGAACAGGGGCATCAAATTCAAGGTCACGGACGTAACGTAACTCTACAAATATATTTTGAACGGGCAAATTTAGCGTTAAGACTAAGCCACCTTGAAACACATATCCCATATGACATACAACATGTAGTTTACCTAATAAATATTGCCAAGATTAGTGTTTGATGGGGGTTTAATTTTATTTTTCTTTGAGTGATCTTAGCTTTTATTTATACATAACTAATACAATTCTTCTAAATGGCTTTGTTATATTTTACTAACATCTGGAGTCAATTCGAACATAATTTCAGAAACTATTTGAACTTTCTTCAATTTTAGACCGCCATGATAGCACCTGAGACCTGTAATAAGAACTTTTTTCGATCAAGATTTTTTTTAAAATTTATTGACTAACGATTTCGATAGTTTTTGTCTAGTATTTCTTAATATACACACGGTTCGCATACGAAGACTGAAAGTGTACGTCCGCCTGACTGTGTGCGCGGCCTCAACCGAGTTTTGTCGATGCTTTCTCGAGCGGCGAACCGGGTCGCGTTCTCGATGCCCGGTGCTGAGCTGGCTGGCACCGAGTACCGACTGCTGCCGAGCGGCTCGGCGAGCTTGACACACGCACACCATCACGAACTCGCTACATTCATACACCCACACCCATCCGACATGGATCGTGTCAGGGCTAGTAAATAATCTTAATAACCGAACCGAGCGAGAGCTCAATGAAAATGACTACATACCGTAAGATAGGTTATTCGCTCGAAGAAGGTAACAAAATGGCGAAAAGGAGGGCACGGTGGTTACATTTACATATTCTAAGGTTAAAGGTAAAGATAGATTATTTACCTGTAGGTACGTGAAGCTAAAGATACATTCGCTTGATAACCTGATCGGACTATTCGGTTGCTCTTCTGTATTCAAATCACCTGTATTAAGTTGTTTATAATAAATTATTAGATTATTCAAACAATTTACAATGACCCCGCTGTTGTAATAGCCACTATTTGCTTAACAAAGCGCAAGGTTTTAGTTTTGAGTTCCGGGTTGGAGGATGGATGTGCCGACCTTCATTTCTACTATAGCTCTCAACTCCTACTGGAACATTATAGCGAGTGCAGTTAAAGTCTTTGAATAATATTGTTATGGGGGATCCACGTGTATCAGATTGTCAAGATCCCGATCGAATCAATATAATAATTGTGTTGAATTCAACTAATAGCGCGTTAACAAGAACTTTTTTAGCATTAATCTGAGAACCAACAAATTACTGTCCATTTAAAATAGGTATCCAAATTCCAAATGGCCATCAGAACTGTTAGTCAGAATTAAAGGCAATCGACAGTGACGACCCTCGCAAATGTAGGAAGTGGGGTCATACAATTTATATTAGGCTGAAGTCAAGGTCTTGCCAATCATTTTGGCCATCTAGTAATTCATAGGACAATAAAAGTAGAGGCCAAGCTAGTTGAGAGTAGAGTGGTTCAGTGTCATTTCACGAATAATGAGAGGACTCTACGTCTCTACCTGAAATAGGTAGCGTCAAACAGACACAATGAAATGGGTTTAAAATTACAAGATTATTACTGTTGGTATAAGCAAACATTTGTGCTTGTTAATATCTATTTGCGATTGCATATTCATGGTAAAACAATGTAGAACAAGCTGTAGTAGGGCCGAGGTGGCACAGTTTCTTGTTTGAGTTATAAATCAATCTGTCCTAGTTAGATTACCGTCTGCATGCGGCGTTACACAGCCATCAATGTCTTTGCTTTCCAATAGCCATGTTGCCAAATGCTATGGTGTGGTCGGTTGGTGGCGGGGTCGGACCACGCGTCCACCCACCTTCACCTGCGTATGTGTCGCGTTGTTACATAATCGCACCGCGTAAACTCTTGCTCACATCACTCTTTGTATTTAAAACATGTTAAGTGCCGTCGTAATAATTTCAAAATAATCCCACCAAGAGCGGATACGTGCACGTTTTGTTTGCATAAGGCGTCTGTGCGCTTTGAACTCGGCCGTAGGATGTTAGATTTTGTAACTTTAGTACAGATTTAAAAAACCCGGAAAAGTGCGGGTAGGACTCGTGGCCTGAGGGTTCCCCACAAACTTAATAGGGTTCAAATTTCTAAAATGCTGAAAAGTGTATTTTTAAATTTGTAACTTAGCTCAATACTAAGTTTCGTGGCTCTAGCTTCAGAAAAATTGTGACCCCCATGCACATTTTTACATCTATTTCGCCCCCTTAGAGGTGGAGTTTTCCAAAATCCTTCGTTAGCGGATGTCTATGCTATAAGAAATCGCTATAAGCGTTTCTAACACCAGTGGTTTGGGTTGTGAAAGTCTTAAAAGACTTACAACAACGTTAACCTATAAGGGTTCCGCTTTTCCTTTTGAGGTCCAAAACCCAAAAAAATACTGCACGTATCATAATAGCAACGCGTCGAACGCGGACGCGGGCGCGTGCGCGGGTATAGGTTGTATTGTACCGGCTGTAGCCAACCGCTCCAGCTGGCCGTGCGTTCAGTTTGTGAATTGGCCGTCCGTCCTCGTCCTCGCTCGTTGCTTCCGCGTCGCAGCTTATCCTCGCCCGCTGTGCCCATGATAATCTTTTGTATTGCGAGCCTTGATCCTAGGCCTCCTGCCTGCCACCTTCAACGTCTATTTATTACTATAACAATATTGTCATTTCCTTTCTAGGTATAATCAGCAAACCGCGCGCGCCTCTTCGTTGAAGTACGTAATATTTTTAAGCCATTTATTTATTTTAACATTTTAAGTTCTAAAGGGTGCGTTATATTCTAAAGAATTATTTGAACACTGGCACTGCGCAGAGATACTGTAGTCTAACTTTATAATATTGAAAGTACTACAGTGAAAGCAGTGCCATTGATACAATATCTGCAGATAGAGTAACATTCCATTATCGTAATGTAAAGGGCCCAAAACACCGTCAAACTGTTTGACGCAAATATTTTATGAGAATACGTAGTTGATCGAACCTTTGGATCGTTAGGCACTGCTAGTGTTAAATCCATTCGCCTCATATCTGATGAAAATTCACGTGTTTGAGGCATGTGTGATGCAAAAATAATTTACCTTAACACGTGAATATTTTACAAATCAAAATGGTTTGACTATCCAAAATCAACGTATTTAAGACAAATCGTTTGACCGTTTCTCGACCTTTATAAAAACTGCATCTTTGAAGAATATTTGCCATTTCCATGTGAACAGTTTGCGTTAGTTTTATCGAGCCACGTGCAAGCAGGTAGGCGTGAGTGCGTCTACGTCACAGCACCGGCCTATGAAGGTCGTGACGTAACGATGTAGTCTCACTATTATTCAGTTTGTCGATCCATCGCTCGATTCCTCACGAGGCCAGCCGTTCTATTACTCGACAGCAGAGGTTATGCGCGCTTTTATAATTCTGTCTCGTTTCCTTAACTTCAAGATCACCGAGAGCGACAGCGACTCCCGTCTTTAACAGCCTAACAATAATCTGATTTACAACCAGGAAACGTGAGGTTGCTGCGTGGTAACACGAATACTCAGCCTTAACATTTTGCCAGTTATGGTTACTTTATGTTTCGATGCAAATCATACAAGTTTCGGTTGAATAAGATTTGAATACGACTTGCTCTTGAAACATCCGGAGCAGATAAGTTTCGTAATGTATGTGAGTAAGAAGCCGTTGTTAATACAATACTGGCTTCATGCCAAGTATCTATTGACGCTGCCGTCTAGAAAATATCCGGATTCTTACATAAACATTGCAGATTCAAAGTCCTATTTGGATTATATTTATGCCATGGAATAATTATTCACCGAAGTCTTTTCATTCGTAGTCCTATGGGCCATTTTATCATTGATTAAGTAGATAATTTTCATTAAAATGCTCATTTGGAAATCGCTTAGTTATTGTTGGAACCATTTTTGTAATAATTGTGACTTTCATTGATTATTTTATCTTTCAATGTCACAGCGATAACATTTTATTGCTGAAATATTATTATGTATTGTGTGTGTATCGTGAACGTTGCTGAGTATTCTAAGTAAATGACTTCATAATCTATCACTTACATCATCTTTTCCTGATGATAAGCGCATAGGTATTAAACTAATTTGTGCTTGCTTAGAAATTATAATGTAACCAACAGATACTTTTTCCAAAGGCCTGATTGTTCGTGCATATTAGAGGCATAGTGGATTTGGTTTTTTCCCTCTCATTTTCCTCATTATCCTTTGGCGCAATCGAATTTATGTCAAGAATAGATGTAGGTACTTATCTTAACTTAAATCCAAGAACATTAGGAGTAGCTGCATAATGTTTGTTACCTATATGAGTAACTTTATCACCATTATCAATTTCAGTCAGCAAAAGTATTGATCCTCACTCACAGTTTTGTTGATCGTGTAGTACGTGGAATATTACAGTTTATTAACTGAGTGGTAGTGGAGGACTAGCTGGAATCCGCACATCAACACGCGTATGGCGGTCATGTGGCAGGCAGCGTCACGTATTGTGTAGCGTCGCGGCGCGGTCACCTTGCGCGTCCCCGCACATCTCGGACAAATAAAGGTGGTGGCATTTAGTTCCGCGTTCGCGTGCACGCTCCAACTGCGGAATATTTTATTTATGTAATACATACTAGCTCTATTACCATCACCTATTGACATTAATAATTTTTAGTTTTTACCGATTATTCACATTTCTGAGATTCGACTTACCTCTACAGTTTAGACTGATTATTGTTACTTTTTGTCACAACCAAAATAGGCTTATGATATTGTGTCTCCGAATTTACTGAAGCGATCATTAATCGAGAATTATAATATTACATTATGAACACAGTGATAGAAGCAAGCAACAAAGCAGAATGATAATTAAGCATGACCGTGGTAGTTCTATGCTAACAGAGATTCGCTTTGTATTGTGAGTCTTACGTCAATGAGCGTAAGAACACTTTTGATTCAAAGGAATTTGTTCCAAGTGTCTCCAGTTCCTCCTACCACCTCGATATCGATGTTGTTGGTGTATGTATGGTATGTCTGTCCCTTTCTTGTTCACCCTCCCTCTCTGCAGTCACCGAGATGACATTATGAAATTGAAGTCATATTTTATGAGCTTATAGCTGAGCTGAACATTATGCGCTTCCACCATAAATAAATATCTCATTACTATCGCCATCATAAATCATTGTGTTTAGATACGCTTTCATGTGCTTCATTTATCGTTTTTCGCAACTGCATGCTGCAGTTATGTAAGGTTGCACGTGTCATTTATTTTATTACGAAGGCTCTTAAAGTTTAAGCACTTTTTCTAGAAATAATAACTAATGGCATTGAGTAGTTATTGTTATATTTACAACGGACCATGAGACGATGACGGCGTCCGCAACCTTGAACACATTATGTGTTTGATTATACCACGTCACACCTACAATTTGCGCTGTTTCTGTCTATCATACCTACCCCACCCATCCCATACATTAGCCAACTATTTATACATAAATCACCTTGGGGATTCGCGAATTGTGCACAATATTCGTTTGGATAATCAGCATGCAAAGTCAGTGTTTTTTTTTTTAATTAGTGAGCTTTTTACACAATTTTAAATTTTTTTGACAACCGATGTTCGTACAAAAATACCTATTAAAATCTCTGAAGCTTAATTCAATTCTTATTTGCGTTGTTTGTCATATATGTTCATAAAGTACGCCTACGCAAAAACAAAACATGTTGAATTGGTTTCACGTACTTACATATTTGTTCTGTGTCTATGCTGTTATTCTCATTTGTTAGCTACAAAGCAAATACATCGTCAGTTTATAAGTACTTAGTGTACATAATTAACTAATCATAGCAAATAACATAAATATGTTGGTAAGTAAGTATTTATTTATTACTTTGTATGTCTACATAAATATTTATTACATTCTCTAATGACTTAACAGCAAGGAATTCATTTGACCGTAATCTTTAACTAGACATGCGTTATCAAAGTAAGTGACTCTATGAATGGTTTTTATAAAAACAAAGACTATTATTATGTTCTACTAAGGATGCTTATCAAATACAGTGTCTACTGTATCTACAAAACTGTCAAAATCAATGACATTCGTTATAACAACGTCAGTTCCCGTTTTTTCCACCTGAACTTATAATTTGGTGGCACTATAAACTGATGCCTAAACCCGTGTGTTTAAACACGGATCCGGAGTCGAACGAGACACAATTGATTTTCTATTGCCTGTGATTGCCGCATACTGGCTTAATAACGCCAAACATGGCTACCAATAAAACAAGTCTTTTGGACATTTTTCAAAGCATAAGTAACCTCGACATCTGTATTTGTTGCGTCACCACCGGACATGATACAATACCTACGTCTATTATTAAAATGCCCACAGCACAGGACAGAGCATCGTTTACTCGCATTGTGTACAAGACGGCGACCTCGTGTCCACTTAAACTGTCTTCAATAGGTCGTAGAGACGTGTTATGGGATGATGAAAAACTGTGCAAAAATAACTACCAATAAGTTTGCCACGCCACCTAGCCTCCTAGGTGTAATTGGTTTTTTAAGGTCGTGACTTTCAGGAATCGATAGCTACCAAGTCTTCTTTTTATTTAATAGTTATAGACACGATTTCCCTATAATGAGAATATGCTCTTGGTGTACGACGATGATAACACATTTTGATAGTGTTAATAGTGTTTTAAATCATTCAACCGATTCCTATTGCGGACTTTCCTATTGTTGTAACTGAGTTTCTCAACAAATCAATGAAAAATATGCTGTTTTCAATAACAAAGCCGATATCGTAGGTCTATTTGTTCGCGGTAAACAAACCGTCCTTCAGATCCCAGTCGAGGACCCTATAATGTCGGGTCGTCCTCAGGGCGTCTGAGTCACGGCACGCAGTCATCGTTAAGAGGGCATTGCTCACTTGGTTCCTCCCCCCTTGGCTCGCCCGCTGCACCAACGAACCACCGTTTGGAAAATAAAACCAGTCATATGCGTATCAGGACATTCATTGTTCTATCGTCCTTATTCCGATTCCATTGTCTCGCCATGTGTCCGCCATTATCAGTATTGATTGCAAATTTATGGCTATGCGTCGTTATTGTAAACCTTTCAGGGTTTATTATTAATAGAATATTTAATATAGGCAACTAAATGAGATTATGTTATGTTTGTTTTGTGTTGGGGAAAACCGCTGAATGTATTTGTGCGTCGCACAATATAATTAGCCTATTTATATCTAAATAACTTGTATGTACAATGCAGTGAATTAGGTATTATAAATATTAAATTATCATGCAACTCTTCCACATTTTCATCTCCTGTAAAATTTGACACATCACAGAGCCTCGTGAGTGACTAGTCGTGACTGACAATATTGAGTGACCAAAGAATAAATCAGTCTGTCGAATGTGACAAACGACGCCGCCGCGCCCGCCCCGTTCCCAGTTTTATAGCACCTACTTACGGTTTGAGATTTACCAACCGAACCCGATGATGTAGTGAAACGACGCGGAGAGGGCTTAAATATAGAAGAGGATGCGAGCAGGTCGGGTGACATCTATAATAAGACCACGGGAGACCGATGATACGCACTACAACGTAGATTTCTCAACATTTCACGGGTTGTTGACTTCACTCAATTTTATATCAAAAACATTAGTAGGTACCTACTTACTGATACATTATTTGATCACCAAGTTTTGAGAGTATAAAGTTTTGTGTACGAAGGAAAATGTATGTTTAAAGCATTATTATATCATCGACTTTTTCATATTACCTACCAGGAAAACAATATAATGGCTTTAATTTAATTATGATTAATTAGTTAAACTGATGTTGAAATTATTCACATGAATAATAAAATTACGCATTCTATAATAATAAGTAGTTTTCCTATTAATAAATTATAACACACTAAATAATAGGGGTGACCACTGTAGGTAGACTTTCGTGATAAAAGAAATAAAGACTAGTGGAACACAAGTAGCTAATTTAACTTTTAATAAAAATTCAAAACCTCTTAACTCATTCCGTAAACGATAGATTCGTAACGCGAATACCTGTTTTGTCTAATGCCAAAAAAAATATGTTTAACTAATGAATCGGTCTTGACAAAAACGCTATCGTTTACAATACATAATAGTTTTTTGTTATAGTCAGCGAGGTGGTCCCGTCGGTGGGTGGTCTACCGCAAGGGCCATCCGGCCGCACCGCAACCTCCATACATCAAAGTGTAACAAATCGCCATCTGATCTTACTCCTCTTACTAGAAATACGTCACACGAACACCGTGTGTAACCGACCCGTGATACTTAAGATTATGTAGGCCAAAAGTAATAGATGAGTTGATATGATGATTCACCTATTGTTAATCGTCATAGGAGCGGTTTACTGAAGCTGAATGTAGGTCGGTCGGGCCGCTCCATTTGCCACAGTGGCAAATTGTTGATCGACCTCGGACGAATCGTTGCGCGTACGATATCTTATCAGCCCAGCAACATCGAGTTAAAAATTTGTCCACCTATTAAAAAAATGGCCGATTTAATATGTAAGTTTTCATCCGGTTAAATAAAATTAATCCAGATGCAAATAAATTAATAGATAATTTTAGTCAACACCAGTTAAGTATCTTAGTAATTTAATATGTACATTTCATAATATCTGTAAATATCTACTTACAAATAGAATTCCCCAAAAATAATACTAGGCGGAAAATACTAGGTTAGATAAATGTGTAAAAAATATAACTTTTCATGAGCACATCACTAGTCAAACTCGCGTCTCCGCGCAGACAGTTTCTGGGTCGTGTCGATTAATTCACTTAGCCTACTTTTATTTAGTGCTGTGACACTTATTTTATGTATGACATACATAATTTCAGTCCTCGAATGCAGCCCCGCATTGACCAGTTTTATTTTTACTTACCTAACACCTAATCTACTAAACGGCAGTCTTTTCGTGCCCTATTAGTTATAATTCTATAATTTAGGTTCTAGTTTTCGTAAAAACAATAAACAGCAGCGTTTATCAATAATATTTAGTTCAGCAATGGTCCCTACCTATTTATACCAATCTATTTACACGTTATTTCAATGAACTAATGTCCAGTTCCTAAGAAATCCAGTTATCCACATTTCCACCATTTGTGAACAACAAAGTTTTCTGCAAACAATTGAGCAAAGCAAAGCAAAGCCCCTGACTCCTTAGAACGCTAATTTTACAACTTACAGTAGGCATATTTCTATCGCATACCGAAGATCAGGTAGGTAACCGAATTTTGTAGGCATTTGCTCGCCCCAGTGAAAATCCGGAGCTGACCACATAAGCAGCGGTTAACTGGCGCGATACCATTATACCTTCACAAAAAGCGACCGCACGCGGACTGTGAACGGATGCAGTGCGGTGATGAAACTGACACAGATTCTAACGCGTATTTGGTAATCGAAATACAGTTCGTGAAAGTCTCGCAGGACGGTCATATCTCGCGCATTGTACACGTCCCACTTCGAGATACTCTCGACATTTTGACGGCACCGAAACCCAAAATCCGAAAGATACTGTGTGTAACTCTTCTCTCGCCGAGTCGTCATTGTTCGCATCAACCGTCCTACCGGTGGTATGTAAAACGTATAAAGTGTGTATGTATTGTGTTCGCGTCCCAGATTTGGGAAGCGAAACTGCGATCGTTGATTGGCGTATTACGACGTTGCTACATTTTCGCCTTGCATTCAATTCCATGAGAAGTTGCAGGTATTGCTTATCGGCCACTAGGTCACTCGTTAGCGTATCGTATTTATTAGGTTCGACTATCTACTCACACACCGAACGCATTCAATTGATTTTATCGACGCTGGCTTAGACCAGGCCACGTTTCTATTTCATAGGCGCTGTGTCGTGACGTAAGATAGGATTGCTAATCACTTTACGGTTGAAGATTTACATCACGTCAAATGGTAGGAAAATAACAAAGAAAGAACCTCAATGATGACGCACAACGAAATATCGCAATGAAATTAGGTAACTAACTCGATTAAGAAAGTTGATAAGTATAAACAGTTAGGTTGTGAAAGTTCTGAAAGTATTCCCTAAACTGACGCAAGCGAGAAGCCGACCACGGTTTGGGATGCTGTAAAGGCAGACACAAACGAATACAGGCAGACATATAGAAAGGGAATTTAAACACAAGTACTAATTCTCAATGAAAACCGCTGTGGCCCTTGGCACAGCGAGAAGGTATTTCGTAAGTTCATTGTTCGACGAATGGGACAATAATTATTGAGGAAGTCTATTATAAAGCTCATGTTGACAAAGAGTAAGAGCTTCATTAATATTAATAATTCTAATTGCCCTTGTGGTAATCTATCTAGCTTTATTTATCACCTGTGTACAACATAACAATTAACAACTCATTGTTATGTGGATGGGTAAATAAATGGTTGTAAGCCTTGGAGGTAACTATGATTTAAAAACACATGCATAGCAATGGACTGCTAACCTACAAAACAGCAAACAAAGTTCTGTCATTCTGCTTCTGAAGATACAAATAAACGTGATGTGATTTATTCACAATAAAAAAAAATGATGATTTCATTGACTATTGTCATATCATATTAGTTTAATTTTATTTTGTCCTGACATTGTCTGGTCGAAATACATACAGCTTACCTAAACTTACGTCATAAACAAAATTTATTAAATGCTCATT
Source organism: Drymonia ruficornis (assembly GCA_947859195.1). Classification (NCBI taxonomy): domain Eukaryota; kingdom Metazoa; phylum Arthropoda; class Insecta; order Lepidoptera; family Notodontidae; genus Drymonia; species Drymonia ruficornis. The sequence goes on along the minus strand of OX401912.1, from coordinate 7,522,870 downwards.
GTAGTTTATTTATGTTACACATTTTATACATTGTTGTTTATTTATAATATGTTTATTCAATGTTAAAACATCATACTTTCGCGCCGAATATTTTTCAAATTGAACAGAGAAAGTCGATTGTTGCCGTTTCTACGACGTCACTAAACAAGTACCTACGTATTCATTAATCATTGTGTACAACCACACCAACAGCGATGTACTGATTTTGATAATGGTTGTGAAATGAGCTTCCTATTCATCCTTTTGATCATCTAATCAATCTAAACCATGCTGACATAGATCACAATACCACTTTCTAATACTTGTTGTTTATTCATCTCCAAACCGAAATGGTCGACAATTTGTATCATTTGATGTTCTTTCTATAGTAAGGACAATATCACTTTACTTTATTTACTTCATTCACTTCAGTTTCCCTTCACCCTAAAATATTGGTATTTGATTTTCATTTACGTATGGTGGTCCACCTTTTTCTTCGTTAGAATTTTGCAATTTGACATCAGTACACACTTCATATTTATTCTATTTTTCCATTAAAATGTTCCAATATTGATCGAGGGATATACACTTCTCATCAAAAAAAAACGAAACATCTACATTCATTTATTGGATGAAAATTCTAATATTTAAATTCAAATTTGGAATTGTGGTACACCATTGTGTAGACTAAACTGCCAGCTATTTATTGGCGTATTTTTTTAATGATATCAATCATTTTTTGATTGACATCATTAAAGTACTTGCCTGAATAGTACTTGCAGTACTGTTTCGATTTTTTTGATGAGAACTGTATCAGGTTGGTCTTGCAAAGTAGAATTGGTGCTAAATTGGGAGAGTGGTGCCCTCTTAGAAGTTGTCGTATAACAGTATGTGTAAAGATGTGTTATGATTGTTGCAGGCTCGGGTCAGCCAGCGAGTGCGGCGGTGGAGGGTCGGGCGGCGGCGCGGCCGCTCCACAGTCGGCGCGCGTCTCCTCGAACGGCGCCGGCGGGATGGCGGTGAGCCGCGTGCCCAGCCCGTTACACGACGGGAACACGCCCGTCGCAGAGAACTGGTGCTTCACACAGGTAATAATCATCATCATCGCCATCATCAAAGACGTCCATCGCCATCATCTCAGCCGAAAGACGTCCACTGTTGAACATGGACATAGGCCTCCCCAAGGTTCGCCACAATATCGTATGTGTGGGCTCTCATTGACTCGTTCAAGTACGCATCGTGTGAAGAGGAAATTGGATAATGCCAGATGAGTCCCAGCAGGATGAAGCATCTTGTGTTGTTTCATGTTCTATTGCTAAAACTTGATGAGCGAACGAGTGGTCCTAAAAATCAAATATAAATGTGTTCTTTTCAAAAGCATTCGCACCGGATAGCTTTAAAGCTGAATGGAGTTCATATAAAAATATTTTAATTACTTCAACGGCACAGAGCGGCAACACTGGAACTTGTGCCGTTATTGAATAACGTCAGCAGCCATAACACGTTGTTCACATTTCTTAAAATATACGTTTTGTGTCCAGAACTCTAGCTAGTCTTAACCTTAATGTATTCCCAGCGTGTAAATGAAATAAAAGTGGTCGTAAAGCCGCGCTGTACACGACGTAAATAACAGGAACCATCTGATGTTGGGCTACGAATACGCGATAATAATTGTTTACCGAGGTCGTTATCGATGAACTTGAAATTGTTACGCACACATGCAGATTGTGTTAACATGTAGGTACATTTAAACCAACTAGGAAGCGCTGTACATCTTTGTGAGCGATACTCAAACCGTAGAGGTGACTCGCGCGTCACGTTGCGAAGCTGTTCTACCCGTCTAAATAGTCTGCGGTATGCGGTCATCGGTACCAACGCAACGTGACCAACGGCGATTTAAAGATTATAGTATTGATAAATTCGATAAATCAGCAATTTTAAGTGAAACGTTTTTATTTTGCCTTGCTAGCTCTACATTTGCGAATGTTACATAATATTTTTTGCTCTCTCAAACGTCACTGAAACGCGTACCCTTAATACCCGTAACGGAATAAATGCCGCCGATAAGATTTGATTGTCACATTGTAACTGATATGTTTTATACTTCAACGAATTCGTACCTTAGGTATTTTTTTTCTAGAGCGCGGATGGTCACACCTCGCGTAATTGGAACGACCGTTGAACGACATAGACGCCTCGATCCGGCATTACCTTTTTTGACGTTTTTTGCCAAAAAATCTATTTAGTTTGCAGTAACGGTATTTTTTGCTCGCTTTGACACGCCCGCTACACCTATACTTATTAAGGCCTGTTGAGTATCACGTAAAATTTAAAGATGGTTCTTTATAATGTGTTAACCGTTATCTAACGGCATGATCATAATAAAAATCGTAACGTGAAAACGTTTTGCTGTATGTAATGTAGGCAGTACCTTGTGCTTTAATTGGTGTTATTTATTACCAAGAGAACAATGATCCATCGTGGTGTAGTGTGAAGCACAGAGCACAGTTGAGCACGTGTCGTCAACGTCTTCCTACACGTGCCGCTTCGCGATAACCGTGCTCTTCGTTACTTGGAAATGCGTCAACAATGAACGTTGCATGTTATCGCTTCAATTAAGTAAAGTAATACTCTCGTGAACCGAACTCTCCTACTCCTGAGCTATTGAAAATAGACATCCAAAAAACTATTTTCGTTCAATTTATAGTTATAAAAGGTGCCGAATTTTATAATACCAGCTCTATTGATTCATGTTCAATGCCAATGTTTTTATCTCTAAATTAATTTGCATCCAGAGTACAAGAATTGTATTAGGAAACGTAACGCTATTATTCAAACTGTTTCTCTCCATTATACGTAGGTAGTAGGTAGGTATATTGTTACCTAAACACAACAAAACTGAACGTTTAAAATCGCCTCGAACTTGAACTGGAATGGGACTATAAATCTCAGCGAGTCACAAGTACAAATAAGGCTTTTATTCGCGGTGGAATCTGCAAACGGATGTTATCTCCGTCCGCGAATATGCGGGGATGATGCGGGCGGCCTTGGCTCGGGTCGGCGACCGGCCGGAGACCCCAGCAGCACCGCAAGCCAAGCAACGGTCGAGGGCAACGACCAGCAGTGGCCAGGTTGCGCCCGCGACGACGCTACGCCTATTCCTCTTCGCGGTGCCCGAGTGGCCACCCCGACGCCGGCCAGGGCCCCTGACACCATCTCGAACACGTTCCACTGTATCGCTGCGGAGTACTTATTATGATGAATATTGATCACTGACGCATGTTATAATAAGTACCATAGCAACGGAGGCATATTCATACATAACTACAATTCTACATTCTGGCTACCTGAAATGGATATAATAAGCAATCGGTCCCTCAATGTGACCGTGTCCCGAATATTACAGACGACATCCTAACCTTGAATCATGAATGGAATAATGGTTGTTTTGAATTCCGTTCAGTAAACTTTATTTGCCATAAATAAGTCGTTAAACGCATGTCGGGCTCGACAGTTTGTTTTCCATGAGCCCCTGTCAACGAGGCAATTAGAAACAAAGCACAAAGGACTAGCGACGGGCTGAATAGTTTTGGATCCGTCCCGTGGAAGATTTATTGTTTTAGAGAGGTCGCACACAACAGCGCCCGGGGACACCTCGTGGAAGCGCTTTGCTCACTAATTTATACTTTTCCATTATTTATAAAGCTTTGTGCATCGGCCTTATAATGCCGCTACTATTTAGTTTACTCGTATCCATGCAAAGTTCAGTACACTTGAACATGTTTTACATAAAAATATTGAACGCAAATTATGACTCGCTCTGCAATCACTAATAATGAATTCATTTCTATTGTTTCAGGTCAAAGTGGTTAAGTTTAGTTACATGTGGACAATAAACAATTTCAGCTTCTGTAGAGAAGAAATGGGTGAAGTGTTAAAATCATCGACTTTCTCAGCAGGTGCTAGTGATAAATTAAAGTGGTGTCTCCGCGTTAATCCTAAAGGACTCGATGAAGAGAGCAAAGACTATTTATCATTATACTTATTATTAGTGTCGTGTAACAAATCAGAAGTGCGGGCGAAGTTCAAGTTCTCAATATTAAACGCGAAACGGGAAGAAACCAAGGCGATGGAGTCACAACGCGCGTACAGATTCGTGCAAGGCAAGGATTGGGGATTCAAAAAATTCATTAGGAGGTGAGTACGCTACGTGCTTATCGTATGGTAATTCCTATCACTTGTATAAACTATTCATTAGTTTGTTACGCGATATTGCTGGAAAATACGTGATAAAATTTCTATATGCGTCTCTATGTTTATAACGTAGTTACCTCATCTGGGTAGCTATCTAAAGTGATATTGTTGAAGTAGTAACAAAATACCAGCGTTGAAATACTTTTTATCTATGCATTTTAATTCTATTGAGCTTTGACTTTGATTTAACTACGGTGGGGGCGGACCCCATTTAACGGTGTAATATAATTTTATTCCCCATCGTTGATAATGCGTGGGTTAGTTCTATGAGGGCTATAAACGCCACGTTACGTAGGCCTCGGGCGATATACGCGTAATCTTAGCAGCAGCAGCTGTCGCCTTAGAATGTGGTGTATCGTCGAGGGTCTCATATTGTTGGACGGGAAATATTTCAACCCCCTTCTAAGTCACGCAGTGGATGAATTCATCGTTATAGAATATAATTTTCGGTATGCATACTACCTATTCGGGCTTCAAAATGTGACTTGTAAAATAATTAGAACACTGTTAAAATAAAAATATTATGATAATAAAATAAGTAGGTACCTATATACGAATCAAATTTATATGTTTGCCCGGAAACTGTTTTAGGTCATGGAACTAATGACAAATAATTCCACTAAATGCGTGTTTTTAATATTTGAAAGAAGCCGGAATCATCACGTATTTCGAAATAGAGTCCATTATTACGTGGGTAGGTAATTCGAATAAAGAGGAATTAGCGATGGTGACGATTGGCTTTAGGATAACTATATGCGTGCGGTCTGGATATAAACTACAACTATGGTTTACTTGTTTGAACTAAATGTTGTTTCCAGTAATTTCTCATGAACCTCATAGAAAGTAAAATTTGTTTAGGAATTGGATGAGGATGGCTCGTTGGATAAGGAAGGATGCTCAAGGATCTTGTTCTAGTGGACAAAGAGAAAGATGCCAAACGCCATTAAATCCATCACGAAGACAAATAACATGGTTTGAATGACCCTCCTGACTGAGTTCAAACTATTGCCAAAACTCTTTATAATCCAGCATAAGCTGAGCTCTATTTATCACTGGGCTCAATAATGAAGAGAGCTCATTTTATGCTGGACGAGGACCGTACAGAGTATTTCATGGTGTATTTTTGTTAATTCCAGAGACTTTTTGCTGGATGAAGCGAACGGTCTATTACCGGAGGACAAGCTCACGATATTCTGTGAGGTGTCAGTGGTAGCGGATAGCATCAATATAAGCGGACAGAGCAACGTAGTTCAGTTCAAAGTGCCGGAATGTCGGCTCTCGGACGACTTGGGGGCGCTCTTCGACAACGAGAGGTTCTCCGACGTCACGCTAGCGGTAGGAGGAAGGGAGTTCCAGGCGCATAAAGCTATATTAGCAGGTAAATATTGTTTTTTTTTTTTGTTTTTTTTTTTTTAAGGTTCCGTACCTCAAAAGGAAAAAAACTAAACTCTTATAGGATAACTTTGTTGTCTGTTTCTCTGTCGGTCCGTGAACAGCCCAAACCGCTGGTTTTATTATTTGGACCCTTATCACCAAACTGAAACTAATCCATGTTTTCCGAGAATCTTAAACTAGTTGTTCCACTGTCAGAGATTCAAGCTTTTGGACAATTTTAAACTAGTTGATCTTTATTGCCCAACGTATTTAGTATGTGGTCCCTTATTGACCCTCATTAATCCAAGCTTTTCGAGAGCCTTAATATAGTTGCTCCATAATTACTTACTATCATTTGTACACGCTTTAGTACAATTTTAAACTAGTTTACCTTCATTGCCAAAAGTGTCAATAACCCAAGCTTTAAAAGAATCTTACACTAGTTGACCCTTAGTGCCCGAAACATTGTCATATGCACTAATACCTCTTTCCACTGTGCATGCATGTATTCGCAATAGGTAAATAGCATTACTGTTCCCGATTAATCACAAGTACGGTAATTCCAACCAATTCATTCTGGTATTAGTCACACCATCAGTCGCAAATACATGTTGTTTTTATGGGTCATTTTATGAGTGTTACGTGAATCCGGACCACATATGATTAGAGTGTGTTAGTTTACAAATTAAAAGCATGTAGGTTAAGCATGATAACAGTACGGTCGCGATGTGCTGACGGAATTTCCGCTTGAGTTTTCCCCGTGTATGATAAATGGTTCGCAAATACTAAAATAATACCCACTATTATAGTAATGCTGGTATTTTTATTGAATTAAATAACATACAGCAGACGTAGCAGAGAACACAATTTTTTTTCATGACAAATATAGAATCATAATAATAATATCCTGGGACATTTTTTACACACGGCTACCTGATCCCAAACTAAGCAGAGCTTGTACTATGGAAACCAGATAACTGATATTAATATATATACTACTTTTTTGTTTGTAAATACATACTTAATATACATATACACCCAGACTCGGGACATACAGACATGTTCATGCACACAAATGCATGTGCCGGGTAGGAATCGAACCTACGACCTGCAGTGTGAAAGGAATGATTATGGATTCAATTTTAATACCTTCAGAACTTCTAATGACTTAACGACCGCTTGTGGTGGTTCGAGAGCAGGCGGCTCTGTTCACTGCATCGGATAGCTGCGGGTTCGATTCCCGTCAGAAGCAAATTTTGGAAACTACCTTGTCGTAATTTGCCCTGGTCTGGCTGGGAGTCATTGGGATCGCTCCCAGTCTATTGTACAGTAACCATAATACAAGCATTGCTTAGTTTGGGACCATACATATTTCTAATTCATCCGCTTCTCGTGAAAACGACGTATTTTCGAAAGGGACATAGAATGCTATATGACTTTGACTTGTCAAAAAACTACCTTGGCAATTAAGATATTTATCCATAAGTAATGAACATTATTTTTTATTAGCTCTAAGCTCATTACTTATTTTACAAGTACTTTTTAAGGTTGCGTAGTCCTAACGAGGCACCCTTATTTTATTTATAGCGCGGAGTCCTGTGTTCGCGGCGATGTTTGAACACGAGATGGAGGAGCGGAAACGGAACCGGGTCGACATCACGGACGTGGACCACGAGGTGCTGCGGGAGATGCTGCGCTTCATATACACAGGCCGCGCGCCCAACCTAGATAAAATGGCGGATGATCTATTAGCAGCCGCCGATAAGGTACACACACACACACTATAAAATACTCACTAAGTAAAGCCCGCCACATACATACGGAATTTCCGTACGGAATTGCCTTTTGAAATATCGAATCGGGGATTCCATACGCAGTAAATCCATCCAAATGTAAGGACGTATCGCGTTCGGAAACCCCGATTCGATATTTCGAAAGGGAATTCCGTACGGAAATTCCGTATGTATGTGACGGGCCTAAGTGGTTTGCCCACTCCTACTTTACTTAGGGGCGGATTTGATACGGTGGCTGCCCTAGGGAAGATTGCCACCCCCCTACTCCCTGTTAAGCACGAAAAAATGTAGAAGAATGAAAATTAAAAAATAACAATAGTCTTTAATTAAATGATAAAATTATCTCAATCAAATTCACAGAGAGCGTGACCACTAAAAAAAGTTTTGCCATGTTCTGTCGCTCCCAAAATTTTACCGGCCTAGGCCCGGGCCCACTCGGCATAAAAAGCAATCCGCCTCTGTTTATAAATGAGGAACGAATGAGAGCAGAATTTTGAGCTCACCAGATGTCGCTAGATTAGACTGGGTGAAGTTTTCAGTCTGTCCGCTTATAGGCTCTTCTAAGCTACGCAATAGATTTTGAAGCGGTATTCACAGTCATTGATAGAATTTTAGAGCCATGCGAATTGACTAGTAATTTTTAAATTTTTTTTTTTCTACAGTACGCGTTGGAGCGGTTAAAAGTGATGTGCGAAGAGGCGCTATGCCTGAACCTGTCCGTGGAGACGGCTGCCGACACGCTCATACTCGCGGACCTGCACTCCGCCGACCAGCTTAAGGCGCAGACCATCGACTTCATCAACACGTCAGTACTATTGTCATACTTATGTAATTATTAATTTATTTTTATTTACTAGCCCGCGTGACCGTTGGTAGACCCCTATTTAATGATTGTATGAGATTATTTTTTATGAAAAAAAATAATCTATTTTTTACAAGGTGAATCAGAAAGGTTTTGGACTGGAATTTGTCACCAGTTTAGGCTGTGCACTGAAGAAAATCCTCAAACCCGGGTTGCTTACCAGCATGGCAAAATGGCAAGCTTACAAACTTGCAAAATTCCTTGCTATGTAGTTAGTTGTTTATTACAATAAGACAAATCATATTACTCTTTACATTCCGTCCTGAGAATGGATGGCCACGTCTACATCAGCGCCCGAGTACTCATGTTATGACATTATTTCTATGCGTTCCGACGTCAAAACTTACCTCACGTTACTTAACTTACTTACCTTACGCGTTATTTGAAAATCAAGGATTTTGAATTGAGTGAAAATTTCCGCAAAAATATGTAGGTTCTTATATTTAACCTATCCAGCTACTATAAGACGATATTCGCTATACACACGGGTGTTTATACGACGCGTCACGGGCGAATACGGTCAGATCGGTGGTCACGTGCGGTCGCACGATGCAGTGTGTGACCTCCGCCGTGCACCGGAGAGCACGGCCGCGGCTGATGGCAAGGTGGCGCTACGTGGAGACCTTCGAGGCGCTCTGAAAACTAACTGGGGTTTTAGTGACGTCACTAGAGGACTGTCACCAATGTCTGATTAGAGAGATGCTCCACTGAAACATGCGTATGCAGTTTCAAATAGTTATATGTATGTGAAATTCGCCAACCCGCGTTTATCAGTGCACTATAGCCCGAATTTCCCTCACATTGAGGAGAGGCTCGGGCCCAGAAATAGAACAGGACCCATATCTGAAACTAAGAGATTTATTGTAGTGGCCCCCCCACCGACCCTAAGGGTTATAAAAGGAGGCACACTATACCTGGCAACCCCTTACGAGGCGTCAGGGACCATCTACGGTAGGCCATGCCGCCAGAGCATACGCTCTAGTACTCAACGTGTGAGTTACACCGTGATCGCTCACTACCATTTCTCCAGAAATTTCCATATCCCCAGAAATGGAACAGTCTGATTAAATGAGGAAGTTGCAATTCTTTTCCCCCAGTGCTTAAAGACGAACTTACGTCGCAATCGCGAAAAAACCGCCACGCGCCGCGTTCCCAGTGACGTCAAAATAAAATGTACTTGCGTCATTTTCCTCTCCTTTTAAAAAGTTTTCCGCTCGGGATTTTGAGACGACGTAGTAGTTGGGTAATGCGTATGACGTTTGAAGCTGGTAGCTCGAAGCGTGGGAGTGTAATCGATCTAGTATAAGACACGAGAGCTATCAAGAGTTTTTAATAGGATTCTATTTTATAATAGGGTGTATGAGGATTATATTCTGTTTTTAGTTCTATTCTATTTGTCCGGGGCATCGAAACTCCTCAAACAGATGGACTGATTTCTACTCTTTTTTATTCGATAGCTGATATTTCTGAGATGCGTCTTACCAAACCAAACTAAGTACTATATGTACTGTACAATCAACTGGAGTGATCGACAATCACCCCAGTTCGATCACTGATCGTAGTGTCACCCAGACCAAATTCCATTTCCGCGATTTGTCACTACAGGAATTTGAACTCGCAATCGGTGCGGTTGGTGGCTACTATTTTTGAATTATGCACTCGTCAGCGGTAACCCCTATCTCACCTTTTTTATGACGCTAAGGTGGTAAACAAGTGTACTTCCCACTTCAGGGGGGGTTGGGTTCACCTGATGGGAAGTGACGATGAGGCCAAAGATGTATCTCTATTATTTAGTAACAACTGTTTAATCTTGATTTGAAGAGACCTAAGTTACAAATCTCTGGACACATAGACGTTTATGTTATGTTTTAGTGTCGATCATGCGGTTAATTTAGTGTTATTGTTTACAGGAGTCACGCGACGGACGTGATGGACACGGCGGGGTGGAAGAACATGATCTCGTCGCACCCGCACCTGATCGCGGAGGCGTTCCGCGCGCTCGCCACGCAGCAGCAGCAGATCCCGCCCATCGGGCCGCCGCGCAAGCGCATCAAGCAGGCATAGGTCGCCCGCCGCACGCCGCACTCCACAACCTATACCAAAGACACGCCGCACGGCACGCACATGTTCGAGTTGCGCCGGCTGATCGCCGATACACACTTCGATTAGTGCGGGTGCGAACTTGAGCTACGTCGTATGTGACCGAGAAACTCTGGTACACCGAAATTGTCCAGGGGCGATGAAAACACGTCCGCCGAAAAAAAAGTTTCTGATAAATATGCGGCTGGATTGAACCTGGAAAGGATAATCAGGCGCCGACGTAATGGCCGACTTATGTGTAACGCCCTAAGACGCGGTGTCCGATGCACGACATCATGTAATAGTACCCGCTTAATACACATAAGTCGCGTCCGTGAGTCGGAGTCGATTGTACTTATATTTCCAGTGTTAGCACTCAGTTAGCACTGAGTTAGTTAAATTCGGTCGGATGGCGTGCACACGCGGCAGATAAGGATACACTAAATAACAAACTAATCAACTCGATACCTCTTTTTTGAAGAAGCGACTAAGAAGTCCTGCCCTGAAGTGTTTAGCAAAGAGCGGTGCGGATTGGAAGATAGAACATATTGCTAAACACTAAGCTATACTACTCGCACTAAAGTGTGTATCGGCGTCGAGGCGAAGCCGAGCCTCCCCCGCCCCTCACCGGACGCCCGTTATTTTTATTCTACGACAAGGCTGCATACTATAATACTATTAGAATATACACGGTGTACCGTAGACAGTGAGATTCCGGAGCGAGAGTGGTCGGTGGATGTGTTCGTTTAGTTGTGAATCTGTGTATTCCGCTTCGTTTTTACTATGATTGATCTCAAGACGATATTCGATCCTAATGTTTTTTTTTCTTTGCGGTCGTTTAGTGTACCGCTTTTTAATGATTACTTTTAATGTGTACGGTATGGAGAAATGGACGCTTTTTGCGCGTTGATGTAGTTATTGGATGTAGGCTTCGAGTTAAATATTTTATGTATGTCGTTTATGCGAACATTCTCTCGCAGCTATGTTTGATGTAAATTATTACTGTGTATTAAATATGAAGCTCATGTCTAAATGAAACTATCCATGTCATATAAATTGTATCATTATAATTATTATGATTGTAACATTCATTGGCTAACATAATGGCATAAATCGTAAATGGTAGTAATTGTACAGACACTATGTATTTGGATTTTGTGAAATGATTATATTATGCCACTATGCTAATATTTGCATTGTAAAATCTTGGTGTTACGCGTTCCCATAGAAATTACAAAAAATTAATGTTAGTATGTATTTTAAAAGTAGGCCTTTTGAACATATTTTGAAGTAGCGTGGTAATTGAATGCAATAAATTTGTGTAAGTTGTGCGTATCATAGCTTTGTACAATGTTGTCAAACCAAGGTAACGGTCTCGCGCAAAGCTCCTATACATCACAGCGTCGTCGAGCGAGCGCTCCAGATGAACTTGGACGTTTTTACAAAGCTATGCAACATATAGACGTTGTAGGGGACTCGAGTGATTGTATAAGTCTATTAAAATTGTTTGGTATTGTATATAGATGAGCTACGATCCCACCATTAAAATATTTCGTAAGTACTAACCCTAAGTGGTATCACAGGTGACACCAATATTTTTTTTAATGTATCTGTAGGGTGTTATTCCAATGACATATTGTGATTTTTCTATCATATTTCCATAGGTTTAAATACACTTACGCTTTTGTTTTGTTTTCATAGTAAATGTATCACAGGTATAATTTAAATTTTAAATGTATGTACATTATATGTATTGTTTTGGTTTCGCTTTATCAATTGTACATTGCGTGCTTAGACCATAGAAATTTCGTGTCACACGTTCGAGTCGATGTCATAGCCGCCCTTCATTTTGCTCATTGCATTACCTTCTAAAAATAATTCTAAATTTTAATTCAAATCAATAAATGTTATTTATTAGTATTATTTTCATTTTCAATGTCAACTTGGCAGATTTATAAGAAAATCAATTTTTTTCAACATGATGAAATGATGGACCTACCCCTTTATAAGTACCTATTGTATGTAATTGTAATAATTACTGAATAGTATTAATTGAATATACTGTGGCCAATAATATTTAATACCATTTTATACCCACTTCCCATTTACCACAGCTGACAGCTGATAACTGTGTAATAATTGAATATTACAAAATGTCAAAATAACTGTGATTTTCGAAATTGTCAATAAGTTGAGCAAATAAATGAAATGATGATGATTTCTTATGTTTTATTCAAATTACAACTACCAAGAAATTAAGCCAAATACAATCAATTTACCAAGAATGTGACCGGCAAAATAGGTTGTCCCACTAAACGGAGCCCGTGAGGCGTGCGCCCAGTACCTACGCAACATCATCTTTTGAATGTGTGTCTATAATAAGTATACTTCAATCATCAATTTCACGTTGTGTTTTTACTCAAGAAACTAGGAAATAGTTTTCATATCTGGTTAATCTGTACCCAAATAGCAACTTTTCTCACGGGGTATAAACGTAGGTGGCAGGTGGAAATAGGTGCACAACAAACATGCCTACTCCACTAATCCGTCACTACGGGGAGGTAAGATGAATGTTGATGTTGAAGATGAGGTTGATGCGTCGAAAAACACAACCCGCCTTCCGAGGTAGTCGGGTAAAGAACTTCCCAATAATATATAAACTCTTGGGTTTCCCTGGTTGTTCACGATCTACCAGCAAGCAGCAGCAGCAAACCCCTGGTGCATACCTAGATTTATGTATGGTCGCACTCGCGCTTTGTCTTGCGGAGACCAAATCTAAGCCCTGATGCCTTTTTTACAATATTTGATTTAAATATTCATTCGTAAACGATCATAAAATATTTAATTTTGATTCTTATAACATTAATTCAGTACCAGTAGGTACATCCCTAGTTAGTGGCAATCATAGACAATGGCCTCGATGGTGGCAATGGCCGTTTACCGACTGCACGGCACGGCACCGGCACCGGCATGGCGGCAGCTTTTTCATTGGTCGGTCGGTTTTTCAGTCGGTAAACGGCCATTGGCCGTTTTCCGACTGCACGGCACGGCACCGGCACCGGCACAGTGACAGCTATTTGCGGGGTTTTCATTGGTCAGTACCTAACCAATGACAACTGGTCACTGACCAATGAAAAAGCTGCCGCCATGCCGGTGCCGGTGCCGTGCCGTGCAGTCGGTAAACGGCCAATCGAACTTGATGTCATGAGTACGACCGATTTAGTTGCCAACCAAATCGTGTAGTGTGGAAGGCCAATGGGAAGGCCCACGTGTTTGTTTTTTCTTTGATCCATAGACAAAGGTTCACTGCATGTTGGCACCACTGCAGGAATGTCACTGCTGTCAAGTAAGTGTCAATCAAACATTCAAATATAATCAGAGTAACCTGCTTATGTATGAGTATAATTAAAATTTTGAAATCAACTCAAATCCATCTGAGAAACGAAATTTACTTACTTAAAGTTGAAAGCGGTGTTTGTACTGTTACGAGAAGCGAATCACGCTACTAATGTAGGCTACTACAAATAACTTATTAACTAAGCAAAATCTAACAGTTTACACATCAAGAAACATTCAATAAAAGTGTACGCCATGGCAAGTGGCGGCTTCAGGCTCAGGTTTTCTTCCGATCAATCCAATTTAGGTATCAAATACATTTTAATTTAGAATAAATAGTCTGCAAATTACAACCATCCATAGTTGTCTGGACCACATTGTGGCATGTGCATCCGATTTACTAATTTGTTTTGTGGTTTATTTATTTGTAATTACTGGTACAATAAAGTTATCAGCTGCACACTATGAAATTACAGTATCAACCTATTAATTTTTTTTACAATTATTATTAACTACAAACTTCCACATATCAACAATTAATTGGGGCTTTGAGTATTTCATCATCATCATTTCAGCCAAAAGACGTACACTTTTGGACATAGACCTCCCCCAAGGTTTTCTACAACAACTGCTCCTGTGCCTCCTGCATCCAACAATTTCCAGCAACCTTCGCTAGGTCGTCGGTCCGCCTGGTGGCCTTTGGGTATTTAAAATGCTAATAAAATACTCTTTTAGGTAACAGTCAAGACAATTTTGAGTCCCCATCAAGGAGGACAACTAGAGTGCGAACTAAACCGAAGAAGTTCGGTGATTTTCTAGAGTTATCCCCGTCTGAAAAGCCTCAGAGAGATATTACAAGTTCTGAAGAGGAAAATTATAATGATGGAGAAGAATCGTGCCCCCAAAAACCTACAGGTAATAAGATAGATTTTCATATAATAACAGTAAACTAGTATTCGTAGTTTAACTAACTTCAACTAGTCTAGAAAACACCCTGATGCTATTTTATAACTTTGTTGGGGTAAGTATTTATGTTTGTTGTTGTTTGTTTTGTTTTTTTATATATATATAAGTATTTATGTGTATGAGGGTATTAGAAGGAAGGTGGTTTGTGTGTCAGTAAAATTTCTAAGACCATGTTATTATTTATTTTTTCTACAAATTTTACTTATCAATGTGAGCAATACAAACTTACAATATCTAAACAACTGCTTAACATACTTTTTTTATTACATTTTACTAAATCCACAAACTTTATTATTTACAGCATTATTTAGCAATGACGATGTGGAAGGTCAAGACATATTCAAGTTTAAATCTCGTCACACTAAACACGATCTCCAAAACAAAGTTAAAGCGGCCATCAGTAATTCACCAAAACCCATGGATTCTCCTATGAAGACACCTAGAAAATTAGCTAATTCTCGATTAATTAATAGTCCATTAGTTAAAATATCCCAGGAAACACCCAAACAAGTTAAGGATATTATTAAGAAGAGTGAGTATTGTTATAAACCCCTATAACATTATACCATCATAATGTCATTCCAAACAGTTGAACGAGTTTCACACATTCTATGCAAACCACATGTGCTTCATGTAACCATTGCTGTAATTTTATAGGAGCCACATGGGAACATGACAAATGCTGATAAATTGTGTGACTTTATAAGTATGAAACATTCAAACTATTTTTTAAAATTTTCAGGAATCATTCGTGAAGTAGAGAGTGATAGCGGAGACAGTGACTTTTCAGGCAGCAGTAGTGATTTTGTGCCAGAAGGGAGTGGCAATGAGGTAATTAATTCATAACCATTGCATATTATGTGTGCTGTAGATATCCTTTACAATTATCATAGATTTAAAATAAATTCTGCAGGCTCAGTAAAAATTTTGCCATAAAATATAAGTATGACCCAGTAGAAATATGCAGTTTTGCTTGGAAATAATTGTTATCAATTAAGATTTTCATAAACTATGAAACCTAAGACCTCACTTAGAGCTGCGTCTGCCCAACATCATGGCTTCGAGATTAAAAGCAAATTCACCAAGATTAAACATAATCTCAACTGCTATGTCGAGAGTATTATGACAGACAAGAAACTATCAAAAGTTGGAGTAATTTCCTTTGCACAAATTTAAGAAAGTTCGTATTTATTAGACAGAATCATCATCTTCATCAGCGCCATCCTCTGAAGAAGATGAACAACCAAAGAAAGTAGTCGGCAAAGCTGATAAGAATAAAGATCAAAAGACCAAAGGAAAAGACTCGGAATACTTTGTCACACCAGACAATTACTTTCTGATGCATTCTAGCAAAAAGGTAAGGACTTAGGCGTAAGGCTTATGCTTGTTGTTATTTTTTTATTAAACTGTTTCATCCCACTGCTGGGCAAAGGTCTCTCCTATTCTGTTCCACCGATCTCTATCCTCAGCGACTGCCAGTCCTTCTCATCTCGAAGGCGTCAAGATCGTCGAGCCATCTCTTTCTAGGCCTGCCGCGGCGCCGTTTTCCATCTTCCGGAACCCACTCGGTTGAAATAATAGAAAAGCTATTTCTGTTAGTATCACAAATAGTGTTATTTCCAATAATTTACAGATCGCAACCTCAGATCACACTCTAGCAAGGTTGAAGAACCTGAATCTTCATGAGAACGAAATGGAAGCTATTGAATTATCAACAGAACATAAAAGCAGAATAACTGATCTCTGTCAACATTACAAGCAGCTCTTCAATAGATGGTTGTACATCTTGAGCGAGAATTTCAACATTATACTTTATGGTATCGGCTCCAAACGATCAGTGCTCCAGCAATTTCAGAAGAAGCTCCATGACTTTCCGTGTATTGTAGTGAATGGCTTTTTCCCAAGTCTCACTATGAAAAGCATTTTGGAAACAATAGTCATTGATCTCTTAGAAAATAGTCATGTGCCTTCGAATGTTGGGGATATTGTGAATCTAATAGATACTCAGTTGACAGAGAATGGTGCCCACTTGTTTCTCATAGTACATAATATAGATGGCACTATGCTGCGGAACGCGAAAGCACAGTCTACATTGGCCAGTATATCACAAATAAAGAATGTGCACACAATAGCAACTATTGATCACATCAATGCACCTCTATGTAAGTATATTCCTACCTACCTTAATTTTAACAGTCTAGTAATTTATTTTAAAAATGAATGGACTTAAAATATTTACCTGTTTATTTATTCTTCGGGAAGGTTTAATCATTTACCCATGTCAAGCCAACAGAAATAGATTGGGCTGGGAAGCTGGATTATAAGAAAACTCCTAGCGTGTTAAATTGTCTGGGACCCAGACTAGGTTCAATCACACAAACACACCTCATCACAACCATGGAATCTATGGTCTTTGATAAAGGCAACCCCTTTTGCTTACTACAAATTCTCTGAATATCAGTTTCGCTTGATACATTGCTACTAGACATATCATACTTATTTTATTTTTTTCTCGCACAGATACGCATGCTCTTAGAGGCGCTGACGTTGTTTCCGCGTGTTTTTGTTATATTTTTTTCATATTAGGCCTTGGTGAGTCTGCCGATATACCTACGATCGACTCGTGGCCTACTTATCCACACTTTTCAATCCTTAATTCCTATTCCCAAGATCTCAACTGACGCTTAAAATCATAATTTCAGTATGGGATCATTCAAAGCTCAGTAAATTCAAGTTCACCTGGTGGGATGTGACGACTTTCTTGCCATACGCGGAAGAGACTTCGTTCGAAAATTCGTTATTGACGCACCGCAGCGGAGCCCTACAGCTATCTTCCCTCAAGAGCGTGTACCAGTCACTGACTACCAATGCTAAAGGCATATTCAAAATTATCATAGAACATCAACTTGAAAATCAGAAGCAAAGCCATTATCAAGGTATAACTTCTAGACTTTTTACCGAATTAGTCTTTCATACATCAAGTAGGCTGAAGTGGCAGTGGGCGGGGCTCATAGCCCAAAGAACTGATGGCCGATGGGGCAGAAATGTTCTTGAGTAGCGACCACGTTCCGGAAGACGCAGCGTGGGTGGTTGACGACCTAGTGACGGTCGCGGGAAACCGCTGGATGCAAGTGGCACAAGACCGGTTGTGGAAAACCCTAGGGAGGCCTATGTCCAACAGTGGACATCTTTTGGCTGAAATGATGATGATATCAAGTTGATGTAGCAGAGATTACGACCCTGCAAAATAGGGCCCAAAGGCTAATCTTTAACATTGACGTCGGCTATCTGTTAGCAGTACTCGCCAAGAATTAATTATTTAAATTTAACAATCCACGAAGGTAATATAAGACAGATTAGTCGCAGTCGCTTTCCAATGGTTAAACATTAGCAGACTTAGGTTCCAGATGTTCTAGCAAATAACGCAAGAGCTTGTATGATAGCCAGACTGTTTTGTTTGGTATGGTGTGCATGCGCAACGCTGCGAGTAGCGCAAATGCAGCCCACCGATTACTTCAGTAAGATCAGTGAAAAGGGTCTGTAATGGAGACACGCAACGAATTTAGTTGAGAACGCAGATTTATAGAGCTAAGAAATCCATAACATACAGTGCAAAAATTGTTGGTCTACGATTAAAATTTACGAAGCTGTGACCAAATTACTAGCGAAGTTCGCGCGCGGTTGTTGTGACGTCATTTAGACCACGCGCGCTTTGTAATGAACGGCGGCGCGGGTACAGCGCGCCTTCAATCCGAAGGTCCCGTGTGACGTCACACGCACATCCCGCACATTGTATAAAATGTGTTATGAAATTGCAACGGATGGACCGATTTCGATGATTTCAAAATTATATTGATAAGAAAGCTTAGTTTTGACTATAGTGTTCGTAATGAGTTGATTTGTTGACCTAGTATTGATTCTCATTCTGCCTTTCTGTTTTCAGGACTGCCATTCAAGGACTTGTATTCCAAAAGTCGAGAACAATTTCTGGTAAGTTCTGATCTTGCGTTGAGAGCTCAACTCACAGAATTTCTGGATCACAAACTCGTGAAAATGAAGCGAACTTACGACGGCAGCGAAAACCTGGTAATACCTATTGATAACACATTATTGCAACAGTTTCTAGATGAGAATAACAATTGACATCTATGTTTTTCTGTCACGCTCAGATTACGGTTCTCAAAGTATTAAAAATTGAGTTAAAGTGAATAGTTTTATTTTGTATCTACCAAGGATAGTAATGAAACATGTCATAAGGTTTAGCTTTTATTTTACAATCCCAGAAATAAAGTCTTAATAGGATTATTATATAATATATATCAACAGGCCAAAGTTGTAAATTACTTAAACTTAATGACTTACACAATATAATAAAATTATTAACTAAAATTCTCTTCAACATATTATCTGGCACGTCACCATACTGCATCAACCAAACATATTATCGATATTCAGTGCAAAATTGCTCTTTAAGATTTAAAAAAGATTGTAGAAAAATACTCTCTGAACTCATGAGACGTCAAAGATTTAATCTAATTAATCGGATTACGATATCTTACTACGCCCATTGGAATTTAATTTTAAATATAAACTGAACGTCTTCAGTTATCACTAGTGAGATTTCGAAGTTACTTGGTATTGGATTCCAGCAGTACAATCCGATGGCGACATTACATCATTTTCAGATGTTTTATATTTTCAAGTAATGTAAGGCTCGATACTTGCGTCGAAGATTTTAGTTTTCACCACTATTCGTAGATAAAACTGTGACGCACGGACCGGACACACGATTAGCATTACAAAATAAAAATCTTCATGGAAAATATTATTTTAGAGCAATAAGATCTTACTATGTGGGAGTGCGGTTGTAAAAATATTTTGATATCCCTCTTGTACTTGCATAGAAAACATGTGAATGTCGATGAATGTTTCACATTACATTATATTAAATAGAAGTAAATAATTCTCTACATGAAAATTGACACCAATGTCATAGATTTTTAAATTTTAGTATGTTTTTATCAGTCTAATTTGGTCATCAATAAACAGGCGGAGCGGAGCCCACGTCAGAATTGAAATTGCAATGGATTCCAAGGGCATGAAATAGTTTTGTTTCACAATTTATTCATGTACCTTCCACTTACAGCTAGTTAATACAATTTATCGAAACTGTAGGTCGAATGAGAGCTATTTTAATCCTATATAATCATGCACTTCCATTTCAATGATAAGACTAAAATTAAGCATGTCAATAGAATAAAAAATGATTATTACATAAACAATTTAATTGAAACATTAACCGTCGGACAACAAACTACAGATTTCACACGATAGACATCAACATTAATCAATTGATAAAAAACATTTCATTGGGAACGCGCGCAGTCGGCGACGCGTGCGCTGGAGCGGGGCGAGCCTAGTCTCGCGGTGCCATCTCACGAATGACAACTAGTCTACGGGGATGCATTTTCCGTGATTGTAATCAGGTTTATTGTCCGATGCATCGGAGCGCTGTACACTTACAAACTAGTAAGATAACTCCGCTTAAGGCAACACTCAATTTTCGTCATCGTCCTCATGTTTCCGCTTTTTACCCCGGGTGCTCTCCTCGGGCTCGCCGTCCGCGTTGTTTTCACCACCTGAGTAATTGTTTCAACTTATGTAATAAAGATGTAATGATCTAATGTTATTTAGGTCTAGCATAAAATGGTGAGATAAAGAAGAGTACGCGATCTCTAGCGCTACGACTGTTAAAACGAAAATTTCGTTAGGCGATCAAGGAGTTATCATGCGAGCCGATGTTAGGCGTCGTCGCTGGATATCTATTTCACAATCTTCAAACTCATTCGTTCGCATTATAGTCGCAATGGTGCCAGAACAGAACACATGTCTCGGGACATTTGTCCCCAGTTAATCTCCGCCGATACGGATTATGTGGCACCAATTCGCTTCTTCTCTTTTTTATTCATAAGATAGAATGAGACAATTTATCTCATATTTACCCCGCGACTTCATCCGCGTAGTTTAAATTTTACAAAAATCGGATCTCTGAACCCGGATCCCGTTTGCTGGATCTCGTATCCCGGATCCCAAAAAATATAGCCTATGTCACTCAGGGATAATGTAGCATTCTAATAATGAAAGAATTTTTGAAATCTGTCCATTAGTTTTTGAGTTTACTCATACAAACATACATACAAATCTTTTCTCTTTATAATATAATAATATTATATTATTATTATAAGTAATAAGTATAGATTATGAATTTTCGCAGCCGACCTGCCTTCTGTAGGACGTTTTTGTACCTAACAATTGAACATTATCAGGACTCTTTGTATTGTGTATGATACTAACCTTGCAGCTTGGTGCTACTATGGTTATTCTCGGCGTCGTTCTCCCCCTCCCCGTCCTCGTCGTCATCGTCTTCCTCCTCGTCGTCGTCGCTACCGTCGTACAGCGAGCCGGCGGAGCTTTCCTCTTCTGTTTATAATAATATTAATTATTATTTTGTCATGGTCAGCACGAGGAATTCAACAGGGAAAGTAGTCGCGCTCTTAATAATTGATATGTATGTAACGAATACCGCAGTCTAAAACCCGTATTACACTATCCGATATTTAGATTCCCTTACCCTCTAACTGTAACCAAAGAGTCTAATTCTTATTACAACTCCCGGATCTAGTTTAAGGGCCCCTAAATATTGGGTGGTGTAATACTTGTTTAAGGCGTGAGCTGTACCGCAAAAGCGGTAGGTCTTTAAAAAGGTGAAAATTCAATTAAGACTAAATAATAATAATATCCTGGGACATTTTTTACACACGGCTACCTGATCCCAAACTAAGCAGAGCTTGTACTATGGAAACCAGATAACTGATATTACTACATATACTACTTTTTAAATTTAGTAATAGTTTTAAAAAAATTACCAAGATTGTCATTGTAGACGACACTGAGTGACACATCTTCATCATCGTCCTCCTCATCATCAACGTCTGTGCCTAGAAACAAAAAAGAAAAAAAATTAACATTCAATACTAAAACTTCAATCATTACAATAAGGTTGTTATCAAAGCCAGCACAAGAAAAAACCAAATCTAACATTATGTCCTACAGATTATGGACAAAAAAACAATACATAAGCATCACTTTGATAATTATATAATGATGCTTACTCTTTAAAAGGTAACCCATGTGGTATAGTAGACCGTAAACGGTGTACATTATCATTGGAAGAGAGGTTCTGTCCTCTGCCGGCCTTTCTGATATACTATCATCTATCACCAGCGGACTCAAATCTATGTCCACATCTGTAATGCAGTTTTTAACTATTATTTCCCCCATGTGATGATGATTGATAAAGATGATATTTTATGTAAGATTTTGTGACATTCATTTATCCATAATGAATTAAATTACGTTTTCAAGGATGGTATTAACATAGGTAACAACATTTTGATCAATGTGGAGAGTAATAAGCTAAGCCCATTACGGGGCATCCAGCAGCAAAGGCTGCGATAAGTTTTATTTGTAGTAACACTGGCAGAAGTGAAGCACTTCGACTTATTTTTACTCGGTGAACATAAAATATACGTCACCACTGTTATTCCCATTCGGGAGTAGTCAGAGGCTTGAATGGCTTGAGTGACCCTCCACATTTCCCTATCCTCCACTATTAACCAACTCAAAGCCCACGTTTCACCAGATAGTCTGAACCCAACATGGCAGGTGGTGAACCTGGTCGCCGTATATACAGGAACTGACTAATACCTAATCCCGTGGGATAGGTAGGTTTCCTCACGATGTTTTTCCTCACCCGTGTTACTTGGTGAGTTGAATTTATTGGGCTCAAATCCAGGCAATATTTAATGTTACCGCAAAGTGGTCCCGCTAAGTGCTTCCCTCGTTGCACAAAATGATTTGAGTTCGAATAATATTAAACACTAACCATCCTCTTCACTGTCATTGTTTCCATTCATCTCATCCTCCTCCTCCGCTGAACTATCTTCAGCTTCCCCATCCTCTTTGTCAAATCTGTAAAAGGAAAAAACAATAGAATATAATTTAATTTTATGGGAAAAAAATCAAGTGCATGGCGTGAGTTTTGGGTGTTTAGCGGGCGAGTGACGGGAAATCATTTCTTTGGATTGGATTAATATGCGTCATGGGACTAAAGGGGATATTACACCACCCGATATTTAGGGACCCTAAATCAGGGAGGTGTAATAAGAGTTAGGGACTCTAAATACTGGATAGTGAAATATCCACATTTTATGGGCAGATTGTTTGTATGAGCCAAGCTTGGAATCGGTAAGCTTTGAAGGGGTTACGGGGGGGGGGGGACATGTTAAATTAAAAAGGGGAACTCCTAAAACCAAACCCTGGTCGTCAAGTAGAAGTGAAAAGTAGTTTAAGAGTGTAATAATTGAAAAGGGGCCTCATGGACCCTAGACCCCTACTGATGTGCAAAGCAAAGAGATGTATAGTATGTTATTTTATACTTGTCCTATTTGGTAAGCAAAGATGGCGTCCAGCAGGGCGATTGCGTAACTTTTTTGTCAATGTTTCAATTGGTTTCGTTCATCCTTTGTCAATTATATACGAAACCTATTGAAACATTGACAAAAAGTTACGCAATCGCCCCGCTGGACGCCATCTTTGCTTACCAAATAGGACAAGTATAAAAAAACGTACTATACATTGTGTCATTCATCTTACATCCCCTAACTTTGTTTTTTTTTACTGATTATTTGGATACATACTTATTAGAATCAATACTAACCCATCTAAATACTTTAGTGATGGATGCAAAGCGAACACCTTGCTCCTGTAGTCTTCAATAGTAGTGACGTCATTGTTGAAGAGATCAAGGTTCTTTAAGTTCTCAAAGTCCTCCAAAGGCTTCAATGTTTCCAAGTCTTTTATTTTGTTTCCTGATAAGTTGAGATGTGTTAGTTTCTTGCAGCCATTGAGCAGTTGGAGCCCAGTGGCTATCCTGTTGTCCGAGAGTTCTAGTTTCCTAAGCTTTGGCAATGCTGGGAAACCTTTGAGCGAGGTCAGACCCGCATTGTTGAGGCTGAGAATTTCAAGGTTGGTGTATTCATCTGTGAGCCCCATTATATTGGTACTTCTGCAATTGTCCAGGTTTAATTCTTTGACCTGTAATATAAAAATTTTATTATCATCTCTTAAGTCGGAGCACTTGGCTGATAGAAAACCAGTTGCATCTCGAAATTGCTTCAATGATTTATTTTCACTACAGGCTTAATGCACAGAGCAAGAACCAAAAAGAAAAAAAGACATAAAAAGGATCTAGATAGGAACTAATCTTGAATATGGGTAAGTACCTAAGTTAAGTAGTAGGTGAGTACCTACAGAATCAATGTTGGTTCCTTTGTAGGTTCATTCAAATCAAATTCCTATGCAGGTAAGTAGATGTTAGGTAGCTATTGACTATGTAAATTGAGATATATGGAGCTATGTATTACCAACCTTATGTTATGTAGGTAAGTAAGTATAAGTACTTATTATACCTATCGTTGCGCCTAATGGCAGGTTTGGCCCAAAATAAGATGCAATGAAAAATCATAACTATATTTTATACTTCTATCAAACCTTACAGAGCTAGCAAAGGAGAATAATAGCATATAATAGTCATGTAACTGGCTTGTTGAGAATTAATTCAATACGAAGTCAAGCTAACCATCCAAAACGTCAAAATGGTGTTAGTTGTCAAAGATACAGGCGTAGTTTGTAAAATCTAACAAATGAGTGATTATTTCGGGCAAATATGAACTGAAACATGAAAGGGATGTGTTTGTATTAACGTTTGTACCACGATATGTATTTGCCGTGTTTTAGTTGCGGATAGAAATAAGATCGTTTTTACTTTGCAATGGCGGATGACACGAATCATCGCGACGCAATAAAAATGGCCGCTGCATCGGTAAGGCGTGCGTCAATAATACGACTGCAGTTATAAGTGTAAATAGAACAAAATCATGAACTTCAAGATGTTCAGCATATTGTTTTGGTCAATTTAATAAGCTATACATAATAGCACGTTTTTCCACGAGTTATATCTACTTAGGTGAAAGGGCGCGAAATTATATCACCTAGCTACAGCTAAAGTTTACTTTGCGCAGCAGGATAGGGGTTGATACCTACCTAGTGCTTGAAATTTATACGTATTATAACTTGTATAGGACATTGTAATCTACACTGTACGTAGGTACTGTATTTTACCGATTATAAATTAAAACTTGTAAAAATTAAAGACCCACACTGACATTGACAACCCATTTTAATCAATGAGTCTTTTCAAACGTAAAGTTTTGAGGATTCCTGGGTACTTAGGCACTTATGAAGCTTAGGGAATAAAAGGTACTTAAATCGACCAACCCTTCTTGATGAGCAGTTTGACTTTAGCCGTAAAATAGGGATTTTGTAAAGATACATAACACGTCCGACATCCATAAGTTTCGACACTTAACCTCAATATAATGAATATTTACAAAATAAACGTTTCATCTGCTTGTATAATCTGAATATGCAGGCTTCTAATACACTAGAAAATCTATCCAGGCTCAGGAAGTAACTGCCTGATCAAACATTTCATTAGAACGTCTAATAATTATGTGCACATGAATGAAACGTAACAATCGGTAATGGCTAATTTCTATACACAATAATGCCACATCTTTAACTGGGAAAGGGATTTGCAATCTATATCGTCTGTACAAGGTATAGACCGAAAATCATGCTGATTTATTGACAATAATCATATTTTTTGTGTATTACACCAAAGTACCTGATGAAATACGTATCGACAAAACATTCCAATACATCGAAAAACTGATTCTATTTACCTGTGAAGGATTCCTTCCCCTCCGTTCTAAGGCGATTCTCTTTTCCATCTTCACGGCTTTGTAGACGTACACTTAAAAACACTTTATTCGCGTTTATAATATTTCTCAAGGAACTAAATCACTAAGCTTGGGTTTCAAAACAGAAGGAAACTATAGATACACGAGTGACGTCTAGCTAACAACGCCGTCTGGTGGCGAAATGAAGCGACCGGAAACGGCACAGTTGAGCTACTCATTATGTTTTGCAATAAGGCTATGTATACAAAATCATATAAAATTGTATCAAAGTATGCGTAAATAAATAAGTTACTAATTTAAAAAGAACGAAAACATGTAACTTCTCTGGTTAAAACCATATTTATTGTTAGCATGCGTGTATGTTGGTTCCGATGTTGGTAAATGTTTGCAGTTGCCACCTTGTGGGAAAAAAGGCGGAATTTATAAATTTGTGTTGTGGTTAGCCGGTAAAGCAAGCATGCTTGGAATTTTTTGAATTTATTGCCAAATTTAATTATTCTATGTCGGAACCTGAAAATTGTATTGTTGAATTTTTCAATAAATCTTTAAAACTTCTGTTTTTGTTTTAATTCAAAAAATAAAGATAGCAAGAAGCAATGTAATCACATACCTATACCAATCACACACTCACGACACGTAAGTCGTTTTTTTATACATTATTATTTTGTTGTACTTATTTCACTTACCTAGGTTATTAAAATCTACCTGAACTAGGTATTTCATTATTAGGTTATACCCGTAGGATAGAGCTAACCATAAATAAATAAATATTAGAAATTAAAGTAGATTCATAAGGAAAGGTATTCCAAGCAGTTAAGTACCTTATAGGTAAAGCATATTGTAAATTTTCTCATCACATTTTCTAACATTACGTTGCTATTTTGAAGGAGGTAGGTATAGCAACATTTCACCTGGATCAAGCTATAGGTATGTAATAATTTAATAGGTACCTAATTTTTTTTGGGAGTGTGATAGTAATCATCATCATCGTCATCATTTCAGCCAAAAGACGCCAACTGTTGGATAAAGGTCTTCCCCAAGGTTTTCCACAACGGCCGGTCCTGTGATACTTGCATCCAGCGGTTTCCCGCGAACTACACTAGGTCATCGGTCCACCTTGTGGGGCCCCTATTACATTGAGAATAATATAGGTACCTACCATCCACGAAATGTTGGTACAGCTCTGCCTCCTCTTCGGAAATACGGCCGTGATGGTGTATGTTTATTGTGGCCAGCGGGAAACGGTACTAACGTCTTGATAGGCACAGAAAGGGCTAGCAGGCCGATCTGGATTGGCTGATTGGTGCCGGGCAGCTATAGACCGGAGCAAACGGAAACAGTAAAAGGTGGATTTCGCAATGGGAAATGGGATATTTCCAAGATGCTATAGAAATTAAATAAAATCCACATCCGCCAGAGGCAAATGTCTGAAACGGCCTTTTTGTAATTTTCCCTGGCCTGGGTGTCATTGGGATCGCCCCCAATCCATTGTATGGTAGCCATAGTAAAATTTTTGCTTGGTTTGGAACCATAAAGTTGGTGTGTAAGTCTGGCGATTTTTATTTATTATTTAAACAAGCCTTCGGCCCGCCTAATGTAAAGCAGTTACTGTATAGCCTGTAGATCACTTATTGCAAGACCAAAGGCATGGCTCGCACGATCTGAAGGGGATAGAGGGAGAGTCGGGCTTTGGCTCTCTCACTCATCGCAGGAATCTATAATAGCTACTTTAAGTCGATCTTCTGTGTGGTACTACCCCAGCCCAGTCAACCTACCCCTTTGAGAAATACATGCATGATGGTGGAGCTCGTAGATAGTAGGATATTTTTACTGGTGGAGCCAATATACCTAGATAAAACTTCATGGTTTAAACTATTTAGGAATTCCTTATGACTCTCTCAACTTTTCATTAGACTTTTCATCGTTATATCAAATTGACTTATTGACGAAACGGGAGGGAACTTTATGTACGAATACATGTGGGAATTTAAAAGATTTCAAGCAAATAAAATAGCAAAACTGTACCTAATTAATATGTTACCCAGAAGATTAGGATCCTTTATTACGATATTACGCAATTTTTTGTGCATCGTTATTATCATTTTAGTGGTATTAATTTATAAAGTTACCAAGATTCATAAAAGTGAAGTTATAAATAAAATACCGAAAAATGCGATGAAATATATGGATTTTAAGATACACAATTACATCAAAAAGTTCCCTGTAAAAACAATTAAAGAACTGATAACAAAGTTTAACTTGGAGCAGAACATTGTAAACCTGCATGCATATGGCCCTATCAGAGATGATACAACAATTATAGTTATATACCTCGATGGAATGTATAATAACTTAAAATACCTGTTGGTATCGTTGAGCCAAACCTGGGGGATCGAGAATGTACTTATTATATTTTCTCACTTGTATTTTGATGAGAACGACAACAAGTTAATAAAAACTATAGATTTTGCTAGAGTCCTTCAAATTTATTACCCGTATTCGGTGCAAGTATACCCTCATGAGTTTCCTGGCTATCATCCAAATGATTGTGAACATAGCATGAATATACAGGCTGCTAAAGCTGCTAATTGCACGGGTGCATATTCACCAGATATACACGGACGGTACCGGGACCCGCTGCAGGCGCAGAACAAACATTATTGGTGGTGGACAGCGAACACGGTTTTCGATAATCTAACGATTACCGCAAATCATCGCGGGACATTCATCTTTTTAGAGAAAGATGTATTCGTATTAGAAGACTTCATTTATACAATATTGCACATGAAGAAAATTTGTAGCCTCTTATCACAGTGCGATTTCGTGTCTGTAGAGACGACTTCGTATTCAAATTTTTACGAAAACCAAACATGGTTAGTGGAGGTGAAAACTTGGAACCCGAAGGACCACTCGAGCGTTTTGGCATTTGATTCGTCGGTTTGGAACAGTATTGCATCCCATTACAATCTCTTTTGTTCCGTTGACGATTACTCCTGGTCTCGGTCCCTTTATTATCTTTCTCTGAACCGGAGAGACGGGAACAGATACAAAGTTATGAGCAGCGTTCTGCCCAGAGCGTACAAAACTAACTATTGTGGTTTATATGGAAAGCTAGTGGATTGTGATGTTATTGAGATCGTCTTCCAAGTAATGAATATACAGTTGCGAAATAAACACAATCTGTTTCCGAGTTATCTGGAAGTTTATATTGATATTGAACTAGATTACGACGAATGGGTAATTTTTGATTACGTCGAAAACAGCGGTGGTTGGAATGATCCGAGGGATCAGAAGATGTGTCGCGATCTGACCACGCATAAAATTAAAAGATCTATTATGGACATGGAAAATGAGTTTCACGACTACAAAGACATCGATTAAAGTATTTGGTACCTAAACCTCGTTTCAATCAGGAAAAAAAACTTTGTAAACAAACCATCACTCAACATAAAATCGTCGATTTCACACTTACTTCGTTTTAACTACACTAAATTCTGATGTGGGAATCTTCGAAAACACTGTCGCCTTCATATTACACTCGTTTTAGATTGTAATTTCAACTAAAACATGTAAAAATCATCGAATTTATAAAAATTTAATTAGTTCGTTGTTTTTTTTTCGAATGCTTTTAGTGACGTGCTGATGTATACGACATTGAATGAATGAAACACAGATGCAAAAAAGTGAAAAGGCAAAGGAATTTCATGCCATTATGCCAATATGCCCACTGCATTTTCATGTAGTTTTAGAAATATGAATGAACGATAATCATTTAAATTTTAATTCTTACCGATTTGTTTCTACTTCTATGTCCAACGAGTGCAATTTACACTTTACCCTATATTTTTATCTGAATTTTATTTTACTTATGTCATTTTGACTGTATATTGGGTCTTTACCAATATTTGCCAAACCGTCGTTCCAGAGAAAATCACAAAGCACTTCAAAGACCATAAAAATATAAGCCAAATAGTCGTAGACAGTAATTAAACACATAAACACACAAAATTGATTTCATTCCATAATTATATTTTGATAAGTCAATGTAAAGAAACCGATACCTTCTAATCAAGTTTATTACATCGAATGAAAACAATCCATTCACTCATTCTTTCATATTCGTTATAGTAGACAATAGGCACATCACTAAAACTATTTAAAGACTTTGACGTTTCTTTGTTTACAAAGTTTTTTTTTCTGATTGAAACGAGGTATACTTACCTGCTGAGTTTTATACTTAGTTCTGATGATTGTTTTGATCTTTGAGATTGTTGTGGGCATACCTAAAGTATATACCTACCTAGTAACATCACCAAATCTAGTTTTCTTTAGATCGTCAATAACAAAAAGTTAAACTGCGTACCTAGGTACTTAGTACGATTTTTGTAGTATAACTGGCATGGTAAAAGGTAACAAGATACATCATGGAATAGGTACTCAAAGAGAATATAAAACTACAGGCAATAAGTAGTACTAGCAAACTATCCATATAATCTAACGTCGCAAAAACATGAAATGAAATTATCATCTACTGCGAGTAATCATAGTAAGTTTTTGCCACTTTCCTCGGCAGCCGGGCAGACTCAGACGACTTATTCGTAGATAATGTTACAATTAAGTTGGAGACAAAGGAGAGCGTGCCAGTGGAAGGATAGCGCGTGGCGGGCTGGCGGGCTGGCGGGTTGGCGGGCCGGTGGCGCGGGGTGAGGGTCCGAGCCTCCGACCCTGCGCGCGCAGCCGCGGCCCGGCCGCCAGCATCGCGAGCAACAGTCTGCTCGCGTGAGCCGCCGCTCGCGACTCGCACACACCACGCCGCGTTAACATGACCCATGGTAAGCATCATCCGACACCATAGCCCCGCGGCACACACCACGTCACTCCACCGCACCACGGCACACAACCGCCGCGAAAAAACAAACTCCCGCCACACTTTTCAGTGATGATTCCACTTATGTTTTCATTATTTATTTACGCTGCCACGGTACGAAACGGCCTGATTTTAAATTAAAGAATTTTCAAAAAGAAATCGTGGTGTGTGGTTTTGAATGTGAATGTACCTATCTACCTATTTGGAATATTTGTATGCAGATTTTAATTCTTGGGACCGATCCCCGCGAGCACCTGCGTCATTAGTAACAAAAGAATTTAAAACATAAAGCTTTACAGTAGAAGGCAATTTATATTATTTTTAATTAATATCTTAGTAAGTACCTTTGTAAAACCCGTGGATATATTGTTATTGGTGTACTTACCATAATGTCGACGAAGAAAACAATGTGGAAATGTAAGTTGCCTGATAATTGGTGAGTACCTATTAGTAAATTAAACGCTAAACACATATAGGTACACTCTGTAACCTTAGTAAACTTCTTCTGAATAGTTTAACTATTGGCTGTAATTTATGACACGTACCATAAGTATTTAAACTAATTTAATATATTTGAACACGTGGTATGCATCGTTTTGCATACCTAACTATTAGGTTTACCTATTCCAAAGATGGCTTGTACTTACTTAGTACCAACCACTTTCAAAAGCGTAAGCATAAATATGGGTCTTTAACTAGTGATTTCTATTGTGTATTACTTTACAGGTTTTAAAATTTGGTCTTTTGCTATAATAATTACCTATCGTAGATAGCTGTCTAAATGTTGTAAGCTGTTTTTCGTGGTTTGTTCATCAAAGATTATTTGTGGGATTATGTTATTGGTATTACGACCGATGATTGAAATCGCATAATACCTCGCATAACCTACGAGATATAATGAATAAATAAGCTATTAGGCATACATTGAACCTAAACGTGCAGTTTAACAAGTCTCTTAGGAGGAGAAATCTTATAATATACGCCCGTTTACGCAAGCGCTTTTTATTTCACTTAGGTAATACTCCCGAAACTTTGGCCGTTTATCCAAAATTTACATTAAGACTGGGCAGGTAGCGAACGAGGCATTTTTGGAGGCTATCTCCTCTTAGACGAGTGGAGTAAAAATTTTGAAAAAAATATCACCGTATTTATTATACCCTCTTCTTTAAAAAACAAGTTTGAAAAATGTGAAAAATGCTCTTTTACTATGTGAAAAAAATTACCAAAATGTAGAAATTTTCAAATTTAAATTTCTATCTTCTTCCAAACGGCTGGGAATTTTTAAATAGTTTTTCCACCAAAAGATGGAGAAAGATAATACCTAAAAAATGTAAGCTTGATTTTGCGATGCAATCGTTTTTCACGTCACAATTGATGATTTTCCAAATATTCGCCAACAAAGTGGGCGGATCCGGTGCGAGGGGCGACGGGCGGCAGTACCGCGATGACTGTTGGACGGGGAGGTTGTGTCACTTTTCTACGCTCCAGTCGCTTCAATTATCGTGTATCTCTTTTTTATAAATAAATACCTACGTAAAAATATTGCAGTGGTTTAGAATATTTTGTAGATAGCTAGCATTTGTTAGATTTTATATTTGTGCGCATTTATACGCCTTTGTACCTAAGTAGTTGTGATAAAGAGTTGTAATTTAGAACATAAATTACAATTCTTTGTTATTATATAAAAAAATACAATTGGATACAAATACAATTGCCTAAAATAATAAAAAAATTGAATAACATGAAAAAAAAAAACCAAAATATAAAACTAGGATTCGATCCTACATACTGTCGCGCGTACACATTGACTCACTGAGCTATTTACATATTACTTGAATCGGCGAAATTATGAACTATATACTTCGTCATGCATTGAAAAATTGACGCCTGCTTCGTAAAGTGGTTTGACGTAGGCTGTTCGGCTCACTGCTTGCGTGGTTGCGGGTTCGATTCCCGCCAAATGAAAATTTTTGAAACTGACTTATGCGTTATTTTTCCTGATCCCAGGATTACGGGGATCGTCTCCTGGCCATTACGGTACCCATAGTACAAGCGTTGCTTAGTTTGGGACCATTCAGTTGGCGTATTAGTTTGTCAATCCAAATAATTTATAAAATGATTAAAATGTAATAAAACATGTAATAAATAGAAAAAAACAATATTATTACAAATAAGAACAATATTATCACCAAAAAATTATTACATAGAATTGCCGAAGGTGAGGTACGAACTCATGGAATAATTGCTAATGCTTTACCACTACGCTAATGAGACATTGCGAATGTGGATGAAATTATTCACTAGCCCTATGATATACATTTTGTGCTATAGTTCTATGAGGAATAAATACATAAATTATATGCATTAAAAAATAATAATTTTGTGTAAATATTCTGATAAATTCTGCACCATTGAAAAATACCATTACTATAATAAATCCAAATATATTTAAATAACTAAATATGGTTGGATTTGAACCCGCGTCGTATGTAATTCTCTCTGTTTTATCAAGATGTCTAACTTCAAAATAAAAAAAAGTATTTTCAAAATCTGTTCACCCAGTCGCAAGTTCTGAGGTAATAAACATAAAAAAAATACAGTCGAATTGAGAAACCGACTTCAAAAAAGTTTGAAGTCGGTTAAAAATATCACATTAGAAAACATTAAAAAATGCAATATTCCACTTTGATCACCCAGGTGGTCAGAGGTTGTGTTGCAGGTTGTGTTGCAAAAGACTCAACGAGTCTTTTAGGCTTATTATTAGGGCTCGAGCCTTTTTATGAAACCTCGGAGGCTAAAGAACTAATTAGCCCCGAGCCTTCGCGGCGAAGAGGAGGCTCTCGGAAATAAAGCCTTTATTTTGAAGCGCTTTCTAAAGAGGCTTTGAGCCCTTTTTGATTTTAGCCCTTTGTGACCATTCTTGACTATACTTGAATATGCATGACTATTCTCAACAATTGTTGACCAGTATTGACCATCCTTGACTATTTGACCATTATTTACTATTTTGACCATTATTTACTATTTTGACCATTATTTACTATTTTGACCATTATTTACTATTTTTGACCATTCTCAACTATTATTGACTACTATTGATCATTTTTGACTATTTTTGACCATTGTTGACCATTCTCGACTATTGTTGACTACTATTGATCATTTTTGACTATTTTTGACCATTGTTGACTTTTTTTGCCATTGTTGACTAATTTTGACCATTTTTTACCATTCTTGACTATTTCGACCATTATTGACTATTTTTGGCCATTGTTGACAGTTTTTGACCATTGTTGACTATTTTGACCATTGTTGACTAGTTTTGACTATTTTTGACTAATATTGACCATTGTTAACCATATTGACTTTTTTTTACCATTGGTGACTATTTTTGACTATTTTGACAATTGTTGACTATTATTGACTATTTTGACCAATATTGACCATTGTTAACCATATTGACTTTTTTTTACCATAGTTGACTATTTTTGGCCATCGTGACCATTCTTGATTATTTTGACTATTTTTGACCAATGTTGACAATTTTTGACTATATTTTACTATTTTTGACGATTGTTGACCATTTTTGGCAAATGTTTACTATTTTTGACCATTGTTGAGTATTTTTGACCATTGTTGACTATTTTTGACCAATGTTGACTATTTTTTGTCCATAGTTGACTATTTTTGGCCATTGTTGACTATTCCTGACTATTTGGACATTTTTTTACTATTTTTGACCAATGTTGACTATTTTTTGTCCATAGTTGACTATTTTTGGCCATTGTTGACTATTCTTGACTATTTGGACATTTTTTTACTATTTTTGACCAATGTTGACTATTTTTGACCAATGTTGACAATTTTTGACTATATTTTACTATTTTTGACGATTGTTGACCATTTTTGGCAAATGTTTACTATTTTTGACCATTGTTGAGTATTTTTGACCATTGTTGACTATTTTTGACCAATGTTGACTATTTTTTGTCCATAGTTGACTATTCTTGACTATTTGGACATTTTTTTACTATTTTTGACCAATGTTGACTATTTTTGACCAATGTTGACTATTCTTGACTATTTGGACATTTTTTTACTATTTTTGACCAATGTTGACTATTTTTTGTCCATAGTTGACTATTTTTGGCCATTGTTGACTATTCTTGACTATTTGGACATTTTTTTACTATTTTTGACCAATGTTGACTATTTTTGACCAATGTTGACAATTTTTGACTATATTTTACTATTTTTGACGATTGTTGACCATTTTTGGCAAATGTTTACTATTTTTGACCATTGTTGAGTATTTTTGACCATTGTTGACTATTTTTGACCAATGTTGACTATTTTTTGTCCATAGTTGACTATTCTTGACTATTTGGACATTTTTTTACTATTTTTGACCAATGTTGACTATTTTTGACCAATGTTGACAATTTTTGACTATATTTTACTATTTTTGACGATTGTTGACCATTTTTGGCAAATGTTTACTATTTTTGACCATTGTTGAGTATTTTTGACCATTGTTGACTATTTTTGACCAATGTTGACTATTTTTTGTCCATAGTTGACTATTCTTGACTATTTGGACATTTTTTTACTATTTTTGACCAATGTTGACTATTTTTGACCAATGTTGACAATTTTTGACTATATTTTACTATTTTTGACGATTGTTGACCATTTTTGGCAAATGTTTACTATTTTTGACCATTGTTGAGTATTTTTGACCATTGTTGACTATTTTTGACCAATGTTGACTATTTTTTGTCCATAGTTGACTATTTTTGGCCATTGTTGACTATTCTTGACTATTTGGACAATTTTTTACTATTTTTGACCAATGTTGACTATTTTTGACCAATGTTGGCAATTCTTGGCCAATTTTGACCATTTTTGCCCAATGTTGACCATTTTTGGCCAATGATGACAATTTTTATCCATTGTTGACTATTTTTGACCACAATTGACCATTCTTGTCTTTTTTTACCATTATTGGCCATTGAAATTTTTTGGCCAATGTTGACTATCTTTGACCATTGTTGACTATTTTTAACCAATGTTGACTATTTTTTGTCCATAGTTGACTATTTTTGGCCATTTTTGACTATTCTTGACTATTTGGACAATTTTTTACTATTTTTGACCAATGTTGACTATTTTTGACCAATGTTGGCAATTCTTGGGCAATTTTGACCATTTTTGGCCAATGTTGACCATTTTTGGCCAATGATGACAATTTTTATCCATTGTTGACTATTTTTGACCATTTTTGACCTCAATTGACCATTCTTGTCTTTTTTTACCATTATTGGCCTGAAATGGTCAAAATTGGCCAAATTTTTTCAATATTGGTCAAAAATAGTCATGAATGGCCAAAATAGCCAACAATGGTCAAAAATAGACAACTATTGTAAGAAAAAATAGTCAACATTGGTCAAAAATAGGCAACAATGGTCAAAAATGGTCAACATTGGCCAAAAATAGTCAACTATGGTCAAAAATTTTCAACAATGTTCAAAAATAGTCAACAATGGTCAAAAATAGTCAACATTGGCATAAAATTGCCAAAAACAGTTGAAAATAATCAAAAAGAGTCAAAGATAGTCAAAAATTGACAAAAATAGTCAAGAATAGTCAAAAAGAGTCAAAAATAGTCAAAAAGATTAAAAAATAGTTAAAAATAGTCAAGAATAGTCAAAAATAGTCATCATTGGCAAAAAATGACAATAGTCGAAAATAGTCAAAAATATTCAAAAATATTCAGAAATAGTCAAATATAGTCAAAAATAGTCAAAAATAGTTAAGAATAGTCAAAAATAGACAACAATGGTCAAAAATAGTCAACAATGTTCAAAAATAGTCAACATAGGCCAAAAATGGTCAAAATAGTCAACATTGGTCAAAAATAGTCAACAATGGTCAAAAATGGTCAACATTGGTCAACATTGGTCAACAATGGTCAAAAACAGTCAACAATGGTCAAAAATAGTCAATAATGGTCAAAATGGTCAAATACAATCCAGAAAGGTCAGGATAGTCAAAAATAGTCGAGCATGTCAAGAATAGTCAAGAATAGTCAAAAATAGTCAATAATAGTCAAGAATAGTCATGAATAATCAAGAATAGTCAAGAATAGTCAAATACAGTCAAGAAAAGTCAGCATAGTCAAAAAGTCAAGAATAGTCAGAAATACAATAGGCTAGCCAGGAATAGTCAGCTATAAGGCGACTCCTTCTTATACTTGCGAAGACTTGGAAAGCTCACAACAACGGAGCTCCAAAAGAACTCCGAGCCCAAAAAGGGCTCGAGGTATATTTAAAACTCGAGTCCTTTTTTAGCCTTGAAATATTCGGAGTCGTTTTTCTTCGACGAGCCCCATAGAAAAGCTCGAGCCTCTTTGAGAGGGCTAAAAGAACTCGAGTCTTTTGCAACACTATCTGTATATGCTGTGGGATTCGCTCGCACTCGTATCGTATCGTAGATAGCTCCCTCAGTTTTCTTTCCTGCGTTATTTGACCTATGTGATCGATTTGATAAAGAATAAGTTATTTGATTTAATAAAAAAAAAAAAAGATCATGCCTACAATAATAAGAAATAATTTAGAAAAAAAAAACTACGGGATTCGAACCTTCGTCATCGTCATCGTCTTTCGGAAAAATATCCAAGACTTTTCTACTGAGCTATTTATGATTAGCACTTCAGGGCGAAATTATGAACTTATTTGCAGTCCTATTACGTTGTGATAATTTGCGGCTTGGCTTGCGTTGAAATAAGAATACAAGCGACGCAATAAACGCGCGCTGTCAGAGCTGGCGCGGGGAGCGCGGGGTGCGCGGGGCGCAATGCGTTAGCTCCGCCCATTCAGCCAAAATTTCCAGCTCATGTCCCCACCTTAACGCTGACATCGTTGTGCTTTCACCAACAGATCCTAATGACTATCTGGAGACCATTTAGGTTTATTCGCAAAAGTTGTGATCTTTTCTCAATTATAATGATTTGTTTAACCTACTTACCTGTATTTACAGTAAATTAGTTACATACATAATGACGAAAGTTTGTACTTGGCATATTTTGGTGTTAATTTTTAAACTAAATTAGGCCTATGCAGTTTGATGTCCCCACTAAACTATCAAAATACTTACCTATACAAAAAATTTCGATTTCCATAAATTAGATACAATAATATGATGATTTTCCATAATAAAGAGAAAAAATTGCAATATACTTACTCAATCATTATTTATTTTCCACATGGTTACCTACTCTTTGTGTTTTCTTTGTTGTGCCTATACGCTTACACCTAGTAGATCCAGAGATAAAGACCAACCTTAACGAGTGATTGACCGATTCGAGGCAAGAGGTGCGATAAGTCGGTGCCTATAGAATCTATGGATAAGATATCAGATTAAAGGTATTCGCAAGGGATGCGATCGCTCCGAATGACTGCGTTACGTTATCTAAAGCCAGAGGACCTTAGCTTCGTATAAAAGTAACTAACTGGGAGTAAAACAAAATTGACTTTTTTATACTCATTTTATATCCCACTCATAAAATTATTGCGACGTTAATTCGCCGCCGCGCTCTCTATAGCAGCTGTAAAATATATTACTTAAAGTTCTTATAAAGTCGTAGGTTATGTTGAAGCTACGATAGCAAATACTAATGGGCTAAGTTGGGCTATTTTCCCAGCTTATGGTATCAGGGGAACTATTGTAGTTGTAAAAGTGAAACTTTTGCAGAATAAGTAAGATAATACGAAGTTATTTTACGATGCACATCGCACTCGTGGTGTGGTTTTAATAACAATATATTATTTTAGTTTATTCTCAGAGTATTTCTTAATATTTTAGTTTTTTTGAAAAGTATAATCAAAAGTACCTATCTATACTTACTTTACATTTTTAACTTTTTTCTCTATGGAAAAATAGCACTTTATGGTAAGGTACTCAAGATATATCACGGAAGTAGAATACCTAACATTAATTCATGGTCATCATTTAAGCTGT
This sequence comes from Drymonia ruficornis, assembly GCA_947859195.1. Classification (NCBI taxonomy): domain Eukaryota; kingdom Metazoa; phylum Arthropoda; class Insecta; order Lepidoptera; family Notodontidae; genus Drymonia; species Drymonia ruficornis. The sequence continues at coordinate 7,484,458 of OX401912.1, read as the reverse complement.
AAGAAGTCTACTGCAGCGTATTGGCCTTTTAAGAAAATAAGACGGACATGTAACAAAATAATAAAACATGTCTAAACCTAACGTACAGTTTCTTTTGTAATACTTAATGTCAAAGTTTCAGCATACACGCTCGTTATCAACAACCAAATTGCCGTTAAAAGCGCTAATTAGCTTAAAGGTCCCACAGCGGTGCTTGGCTTTTAATTAAGACAGATTCATTTACTTGCCTACACTAATGAAACTCGATTAGACAGAGCTGTTTTAACTCTTCGAGAGAACATATTTCAAAGTCGGTACTTTAATTGGAACTTCATGAAACCTTCAGACAATTTTAGGTTGGAAATCATCATTAAATTTTCATAATTCACAGTAATAATTGGTAGGTACTTAAATTAATATTTATTAAGTAACTGCTAGAAGAGACGCAGATTAATGTAGACACATGGAAGAATAAAAACCGGCCAAGTGCGTGTCGGACTCGCACATAAAGGGTTCCGTACCACCGTAGAATATAAACAAACATCCCCGAAATGGTAATATTTAGTGTCACACGTTGAAGTATTTTGTATGGAAACCGACTATAAGACAATTAAGTTAAAAATATTTAGTTTTTTGTATGGCGGTTCCCCTTTATCTTTAAGCTTTATTTTATTTTTAGTATTTGTTGTAGCGGCGACAGAAATACACATGCTGTGAAAATTTCAAGTCTCTACCTGTTACGGTTCGTGAGATACAGCCCGCTGACAGACAGACGGACAGACGGACGGACAGCGTAGGCTTAGTAATAGGGTCCCGTTGGCACCCTTTGGGTACGGAACCCTAAAAAGCGGACAAAAGCCCCAAAATAAAATACTAATTCGGTTGACTATATGGATTGCTCTATAATTCGGTACCTATATCTAATATAATTTATATTACACTACTTACGAAAAAAATGTGATAAACATTGTTAACAATGTTTATTTTTTATGTTATACTAGCTTTTGCCCGCGACTTCGTCCGCGCAGGATATAAATTTAAAAAAATCAGTTACCGTTTGCTGGAACCCAAATCCCGTCCGTTCCTGGATATCCCGGATCCCGACTCTCATATCCCTGATTCTGTATCCCGTATCCGTATCCGTATCCCGTATCACGCATCCCGTGTCCCGTATCCCGTGTCCCGTATTCCGTATTCCGTATCCCGTATCTCGTAACTGTATCCGTATCCGTATCCCATCACCCCGTATCCCGTATCACGTATCCCGTATCTCGTATCCCGTATCCCGTATCCCAAATCCCGTATCCCATATCACGTATCACGTATCCTGTATCTCGTATCCGTATCCCGTATCACGTATCACGCATCCCACATCCCGTATCCTGTATCCCGCATCCCACATCCCGTATCCTGTATCCCGTATCACGTATCCCGAATCCCGTATCCCTTATCCCGTATCCCGTATTACGTATCACGTATTCCATATCCCAAATCCCGTATCCCATACCCCGTATAATTTTCAAAAACGCTATTTTTTTTTAAGAGACACCTAATCACTAATTTTCATAATACTAACTACAAAAATGACGAACTTCCATACAAACTTTCATCCCCTGTTTTATCCCCTTAGGGGATGAGTTTTCAAAAACCCTGAAATTAATATTGTTTATCTTTTAAAAGTCACCTAATCATCAATTTTCATAGTTCCGACTTCAAAAAATTACGAACTTCCATACAAACTTTCCCCCCCTATTTTAACCCCTTAGGGTTTAAATTTTCAAAAAAGATGAAATTATAATTTTTAATACGTAAAAAGAAACCTAAACACAAATTTTCATTATGCTTACCTCAGAAATGAAGAACTTCCATACAAACTTTCGACCCCTATTTTACCCCCTTAGGGGTTGAATTTTCAAAAACACAGCAATTCAAGTTTTTTATTTTTAAAAAGGAACCTAAACACCAATTTTCACAATTCTAACTTCAAAAATGACGAACATCTATACAAACTTCCCAACTAACTTTCATCCCCTATTTTACCATCTTAGGGGTTGAATATTCAAAAACGCCGAAAACCATATTTTTTATTTCTTAAAAGACACCTCAACACAAATTTTCATAATTCTAACTTGAAAAATGACGAACTTGCATACAAACTTTCATCCCCTATTTAACCCCCTTAGGGGTTGAATTTTCCAAAATCGCTTCTTATTGCTTGCCTACGTCACAAAATATATCTACTATCCAAATTTCATGTCTCTAACTTCAGTAGTTTCGGCTCGGCGTTGATGAGTCAGTCAGTCAGTCAGTCAGTCAGTCAGTCAGTCAGCATTTCCCTCTTTATATATTAGTATAGATATAGATAACAATGTAAACCGTTTCTAAGTTAGATCGCGTTAATGTCTAGCATCGTAGCAGCGAGATTGTAGCGCTGGTATCTATTACTCCCACCTGGATTGGAAGTTGTTTACCTACAGCTAAATGAAATCCTCACTCCCCTGACACAAGATTGTTCAAGGAAGCCCTCCACTCTACCCCAGCTGTTTACAAATATTTGAAGTAGGTAAAACGGTTTGTTCGGGACAGTGCTACGTACCCGTGAAAAGAATCCGGCCGGTGTTGTGAATTTTAAAACGAAATTTACGAGTCATTGTTCTCTGCGAACGTTTTAAAATTCATAACTTGGGGTCGATTGCACGCTCATAATTTTTCCTCGGCTCTACATATTCGCAGATAATTTACATTTACCCTCTTTTGACTTTTACTGACATTTAATATCAAATTAATGATGTCGGTCTTGGTACCTTTACCTTTATGACGTAAGCAAATATCGCCCGACTTTAGAATTTGACACTCATACGTACATAATTTAATTTTTCCAGGCGAGCGCGTCTAGAGAGTAGATACTATATCAAGATATTGTGAAAGCCTAGCTCAGCTACTATTTTCCAATCACTTTTCCCAGCAGTTCATGCAGACAGGACCCCGAGTCTTTTAACAATTAACCATTGCGAAACCACTGGTCTCTAATATTATCTTCAAGAATTCTTCATTGTAAATCGTACATAGGCGGTCGGTGCTGTCGGCCAGAGTACTGTTAACAGATGGCTGAAAACAGGTTGAACTCCACGAATGTAGGATTTATATTGAAGAATAATGTTAGGGTTCAGTGGTTTTCCAGTGGTTAAATGCTAGCAGACTCGCGGCCCTGATATCTGGGGCAGTGAATGATTTCTTTGAAGAATGCCGAGATATGACCCTGTCGTCGTTGCTGTCCCAATTCGCTCGTTCTTCACTCGAGCTGTCCTCGTGTTAGGTAACAAACAGTATGTTGTATACATAGCTGCCTAGTTAGGTCACTACCTACTGAAATAAAGCGAAAGGTTTTTCTTACCAATATTTTTTTATCTTTCCACCTAGTCGCTTTGGCTTTCAGAGTGCCTAGTCACTATCTAATAATCTCGAAGAGCATTTATGTAGGTATTTACTTGGTGGAAATAAATTACGTGAATAAATGTTATTTTGATGGAATAAAATAGTCCCTACCTATCTATGTCTTGTCTACCTGTGTCTGTATGTCCTAAATGTGATATACTTATTTTTTTACTTAATTCTTTTTTAAAATTCATTGCATATACTGCTTTTTCTTAAACAATGTGTCTCTAAAATACCTATTTGTTGTTATCAGGTGATTGTCAATTTGATCAGTGTCCATCGATATACAGTTCCATACTTTTTGCAATCATTAGTACCTAATAATAATAATAACAATATCCTGGGACATTTTAAACACACGGCTACCTGATCCCAAACTAAGCAGAGCTTGTACTATGGAAACCAGATAACTGATATTACTACATATACTACATTTTTATTTGTAAATACATACTTAATATACATATAGACCCAGACTCCGGACATACAGACATGTTGATGCACACAAATGCATGTCACGGGTAGGAATCGAACCTACGACCTGCAGCGTGAAAGTCGCCTCCGCGCCAACCACGCTAACGGGCCCGTCACCTATCCGAAATGAAGTGATTAGTCTGGAATGTAGCCTGCGTTATCTTTCATCGTTGTCACGTGTTAAGGGCACCTTGATATCGCGTCTAATTTCAGTTTTTAGGCAGGATATTGGCTTTCATTTATAAAATACTTAGGGCTGCCTGCAACATATATAAAGTTGACCTATCTTAGTTTTCTTCCTAATAAGCTAAGCTACCGTTACAGGGTACAAAATATATTCACAGTGAAATAAACAGCATAACGACGAAAAAAGTGGGAATTAATGTTACTAATTTCGCGGCTGAATAGAAAGCGGCAAGTTATTGTATCGCGGGCTCTACGGCTCCAACAATATTTTTATCCCTGGCCTGTTTTTTCGACTGTGATGGATCGGCCCTGGATTAACTTTCCGCACCATTTTTGTTTCAATGGATACAGGATTTTGTTTATACTGGCAAGATTAAGTGGCCGTTTGACATCTGATCGGAAACCAGTCGGGAGAAAAATGCTCACTTTGTCGAACGAGTAATATTTCCATGACATAAAAAATGTTTAACGCATAAGTAAAAAATATGCTAGGGTTGCTTGTTTTAGTTTTATGAAGAAAAATACTGGTGGTAAAGCCAATTGACTGCAGCTCATATATGGGCTGGCTCGACCGGGGTAGTAGCATCCTGCTACAGAAGATCAACGTAAAGTAGCTGAGAGAGAGTGAGAGAGCCGGAAGCCCAACATAAACTCCTCCTTTCCCTCCCTCTATCCCGCTCCCCTTCGGGTCAGCAACGTGCAAGCGATGCCTTTGATATTGCAATCATCTATAGGCTGCGGTAACTGATTAAAATCAGGCGTGTCGTATGCTTGTTTGACACCTTAGTCAAATAAAAAAAGAATCAATGCTACATCAAGTAATATAGAGAGTCTCTAGTGCTACCTACATCATTTGTTTTCTGTTTGGGATATATTTTATTTTGGCAATTATCTTTTTATTTTTTTTATAGGACTGTGGTGGCAGAAAGCGTACGGCCCGCCTGATGTTAAGCAGTTACCGTAGCCTATAGAGCTTATAATTCCAAAGGCATTGCTCGCACATTGCCGACTTGAAGGGGAGTGGGATGGAGGGAGAGGGAGGAGGGGGGTGGGCTTCCGGCTCTCTCACTCATCGTACGAAACGCAGCTGTAATAATAGCTGCTTTACACCGATCTTCTGTGAGTGCCCCGGTCGAGCCAGCCCGTTTATGAGCTCCAGTCAATTGGCTACAGCTTGGCTCTACCACCTTTATCTCTACGTCTATATTAACCTCATTTCCGTGTGTTGTAAAAACTGCCATTAGGTTGATATCCTTATTCAAATAAGAGGTCAATGGATCGTAGGACAGTCATTTCCGTACGGTTCACTGAGTTTTGTACGTTTCACCAAATATTGGGCTTCGAAGTTGACCACTTAGGAGAGTGGAAGGAAATCTGTAGGTAAATGATTTGTGAAAACGGTTTAAGTTTCATATGACTTCAGACTTTTCAGATCCTACTCACAAGCTTTTATGACCTTGTCTTATGTTGGTTTTACAACATCGGTTATTATATCTGTTTCTTTTACGATGATAATATTATTATAAGTGTCTATAATATTTACGCAAGTATAGTCAGTATATGGTAGTAAAATATCCCGGTTAATTTTATTATGTACAAATTGTAAATGTAAAATGTAACGTCACGACTTTTATCCCCATTCGGGGTAGTCAGAGGCTTGAGTGACCATACACCACCACATTGTGGAGGCATTAACCAACTCAAAGCCCACGTTTCACCAGATAGTCAGAACCCAACGTGACGTGACGTGTGGTGAACCATGTCGCCGTGTATACAGGAACTGACTATTACCTAATCCCGAGGGATAGGTAGGTTTCCTCATGATGTTTTCCCTCACCGTCAGCGAACTGTAAATTATGCACATAGATGAAAATTCATCCATTGTACAAATTAGACTAATAATAATTCATATATGATGTAGAAAGAAGTACCATAAATGAAATATTTTTTACACACTTACTGGATGTTGGACAATGTGTACTGATGATATAATGTCGCAGGAAACCACTGGATGTGAGTAGCACAGGATCGGTCTTTGCGGAAAACCTTAGGCTTATGCCAACAGTGGACGTCTTTTGGCTAACATGATGATGATGATGACTGGATGATGAGTTATTTACACAGAAACAAATCATGAAATGAACATGCTTAAAAAAAAATAGGATTCATTTTATGCACATAATGAAAATAAGAAATGGACAGTACTGCTGAATCGATTGTTTTTTTAATGAATAATCTAGCTAAAATAGTAGTTACAATTTTACGCTGTACCTACAGAAACAAGACCCTATTACATTAGCAACAGCAAAATATGAATTCGAGACAGTTGGCGTTACATTATTTCTGTACAAATTCCGAGCGCAAGTGGACGCCCCAGGAGAGATCCTTACCTAATTTTATATTCAAGATTATTTACTGTTTTATGTCTGTAATTTTTTATATATTCAAGAGTGTAATATGTAGTATCAAGTAGGTATTTTTTTCTTTAGGGCTCGTTTCAGAATTGTTATGGCGTTATGACAGTTTTTTTTTCATAGAATATGTGTCAAAACGATAGGTCTATTATTTGCGTTCGTGGTCAAAACGCCATAGTTTATTATTATTATTATTAAAGTTATCTGATTATTCTGACACAGGCCCCTAATCTATTATATTATCCATCTCGATATGCTATTGCATATCTGCCGACTTTACGTTGCGTCCATTGCGTCCTCCTGGACCGGAGTTGCGAGGAAAATATAGTCGGAACATAAAACAAGCCTCAAACTTTATTTTTTGTTGGCCTGAGCCCTCCCCTTAACCATGAAATGTTTAATTGTAATGAAAACGAATATAAAATATGCATAATGCGAGGTTCTGCACGTTGGAATACATTCGTCAAAACCTGAAGAAGCGTTCAAATTAATGTACACCTACAAACTGAACGCTCCGTTTAACCACAGTGTAGAACAGTTGATCCTAGTCAGAACAATAACGATAAACGAGCAATGATGTGAATGTAAACGTGAACTAAAAAGTTATAGTTTACAGCGCGTCTGGTGCAGTTAAAAGGCAACTTCCTTTGCAACATATCCGAGCTAGGAATTACGCTCTAGTCGCTTTTCAATTTACCCGGGTATAGAAACATGTTTATTTGTGCTAGGTTTTTGTGTCAGCGCTGAAACTTGTCTTTACCTGCCGAAAGAAATGTGTATCGTGTAACGTGTTGCCTGAAATGTCGTTTATTTCACTTTTTAGGGTTACGTACTTAGATAGGAAAAAGTTTGAACCCTTAGGATCAGTTTGCTGTCCGTCTGTTAAGACGTGCACAACCCAAACCACTCTTGTAGGAAACAAAATTTTAACAGTAAGTAAAGTAATAAGTAGTACCTTTTATAGCGAAGAAGAAGAGCTTAGGAAAGATTTTAGAAAATTCCATATTTTGGTATGGAATTTTCTAAAATACGGGTTAAATACGAGATCAAAGTTTGTATGGACGTCCTAATTTTTCTGAAGCTAGAGACATGCAAATTAGTATTAGGCTACTCATCTACTAAATATACCTAATCATACACTGACTTTAGAAATTAAATAAAAAATATCATAAATTTCAGCGTTTTTTAAAATACAACTCCTGATAAGTTTAAACAAACCCCTCAAGGCACGAGTCCTACTCGCACTTGTCGGGGTTTTTTTTATTCAGAAACGTGTATTGAATTAGAAGAATTCTTGATTCGGCAATTTCGGTAGTTTTGTCGGTGAAATTCGCTAAGTTTGAACAATTCGCTACTGTTATTCTATTGAACAAAGCAATCGTTAATAGACTACGGATTCCCACATTGGTATTGTTTACTCTGGTGAAGTAGAACCGAAATTATAATTGAATGTACTGTTGAGACTGTTGATTTTGGTTCACGTACCTAAAAGTATAATTATAAAAATCTTTTGAATTAAAAAACCAGTTTTTTTTTTAAATAACCATAAGCAAACACTAGTGAAGTAGCCGTCGTTAAACTTAAGCTTAATGTAGGTAGAAACGTTGAATTTTACGTAGACATCGTTAAAATTTCAATTCTGAAAGCGTTGGCAAGTTGGAATTCTGTAACAGAATTTTAATGTGCTTTTTCTACCACGCCATACTTACGCTACGCTAGATACATAGTGCCTGGTGTTGGCAATACTTATTGGTGAACTAGTACAGCATATACATAGTGGAATCGTCGTGTTCGGCCGGCGCGTATCCGGCAAGTGTGACCGAGTTTCGAACGGAGCGGAACAGATCTCAGGGGATTCCGAGCCTATTGTCGCGGGATCGCGGGCAGCCTCCCTCGCTATCAATTTCCCCGTCTGAAATTATCGGATATTAATTTGCGTTCAAAGATTTATCCGACCGAGGTTGTGGCCCTATATTTTGAAATATGAATTGCTTTTAGAATGGTGTTCTGATGAACACTATTATTTTTGCTAGGCTAGGTGACAAGTTTACAGCGTTGATATTGAACATATTTAAACCTTTTGCTTCAGAAGCGAAGTCTATTATTGTCGTCGTTGGAATAATTATATTCTAGGTATCAGAGGTACCAGTGTGTGATGGGCCAAGCTTGAAATATTTCGTAAGGAAAGAAATGCGTCTCCGTTTTTTAAAATTTAAATTCGGTCGTTTATTATTTATCGAAGGCTTATATAAAGTTGCGCGTTCTGTTTCCAGCGTATTTCCACCGAGTGTGGTGTAGCCGAGATTCAAGCCGGGCGGAATATCTCGCGGGATTCCGAGCGCATTGTCATATGGTGTCTAGCCGCCGGCTGCTATCAATTTTGGCTTCGGAATATTAATTTGCTGAGCGCAACCAGCTCACGTTGAACCAAACAAAAGATAGATGACGAACCTACGTATTATCGAACCTATTGTAGAAACGCTTTTGATTATTTCTTCGAGAAAACGAAACAAAATGATGTGTAGAGTCACATATAGAGTAGTGGAACTTACTGGAATACTTGAGTATCACTTGAATACTCGAGTACTAACTTCAGTCGAGTACTACCCGGCTCATCGCTAGTGTAAAGTGTATTTGCTTTAATATTATTCTCAGAGAATATACTAAAGTCACGAGACTGAGACGTAATTACGTTACAGACACGACGCCAGACGGTTGACTGTCATCAATCCGTCTTCACTGTACCCTCGTATATAAATCGTCCATTAGCCCAAACGCTCGGGGATAACTTAGAAATAATGTGAGTAAACAGAATCTTAGCAATGGTTTGATTACATTTCTACCTTCGTACTAACTTATTTTCGCGAAGTTAGATAGGCAAGCATGCGTATAAAAACTTTATATATTTCTTCTAGGATATTCGAGGTACAGTCACAGAATAGATAACGTACAGATTCGAGTGAGTATTTTAAATAGGTTGTAAGGTATCGTCACTGTTCTTTCGATGTGTTGATGTTTTTGATGAGCCCTTTAATGATGAGCAACTTAAAAGACCGTAGATAATAATGGCAAAAACTTTGTTGCGCCTAGCCTAATCTAATAGCTATAAGTCTATTTATAAATAAATAAATATCGCCAGACAAACACACTAACTGTGTGGTCCTAAACTAAGCAAAGCTTGTACTAGGGGTACTGTACAATGGACTGTGGGCGATCCCAGTGACACCCAGCCCAGGGCAAATTACGAAAAGGCCGCTTCCGAAATTTGCGTCTGGCGGAAATCGATTTAATGAATCCCAAGTTATTTTTCCGTAGATATGTTCAAATTACAAAACAACGAGTAGGTTCCCATTATGCGTAGCGGAAATCTATAGCACTATGTAAGCAATTCCTATAAATATTATTCTATATTCGGTTCGAAGATACCAGCTTATAACTGGACCACTTACCTTGTTTATCACATCCGTGTTGTTTATCGTCCTTGTACCTTAGAATAGTTGTTTGTGCGATCTCGAATTTAGGGGATTTTTTATGGCAAAGTAGGTTTATTTTATATTACTTTGTTGGGAGTTAGGATTATCTGACGTCGGGAACAACAATATAGTTTCGGCAAACATTGATAATAAAATATTAATAGGTACATAGTTCTATTGATAAATATCTGCTTACGAATACAGGGTGCCTATATTCTACTTATCTGTGGAAGTCAAATATCCAAACTATTTATTTTAAATAGAGATTTGTCTCACAATCAAGTTTACAACTAGACATGTGTATAATAAGGACTAAATTAATTATTATCATCATCGTCGATAGGTGTTAGGGCCAAGCTGCAGGCAGTTGACTGCAGCTCATATATGGGCTGGCTCGATCGGGTTAGATCACCCTCTCACAGAAGATCGGGGTTAAGTAGCTATTACGATGAGACAGAGAGCCGGAAGCCCTACCCCCCCCCTTTTTACTCCCCCCCTTTCCTACCACTCCCCTTTAGGTCGGCAACGTTCAAGCAATGTCTTTGGTATTGAAAACAACCATAGGCTGCGGTAACTGCTTAACTCATGCGAGATTTTTATTTGCCACCTAAGTAACATAAAAAAACTTCATAGAAGTCCACTGCCAAACATAGGTGGTACTTAGGGTAAAGCATTTATTATTTCAAGTACCTTTGTGAATATCGTAGTTATTACCAAAATGCCGTTTATACAGAAAACAGTGTAAACAATTTCATAAATCTGACATGTTGGCAACGAGTTTGCGGTCGTACAAGGAGAAGTTAACACACGAACTGTAATAACCGTTAGGGAAAGTTTTTTCTCTTATAAAGTTAATAAAGAATTTGTAAAGAAGTCTCCGTAACTTAATCCAAGATTCATGGGAGCTCATGAGCGAGTTCGTAAGTTAGAAGTTTGACGCGCCAAATTGGCTCGATTGCTTGTTGCCCGTGTTGTGGTATACTCACTCAGTATAGTCTTAGAAAGATTTTGCCCTTTTTTAACTGTAACAAAAAATAATGCTCCTTTATCACTTCACTATCACTACATATTATAAAACAAAGTCCTCCGCCGCGTCTGTCTATCTGTCTGTTCGCGATAAACTCGAAAACTACTGCACCGATTTTCATGCTGTTTGGATAGAATGGTTCTCGAGGAAGGTTTTAGTATATAATTTGTCAAGTTTTTGTATACATTGGCTAAAGAATAATGATATTTGTTGGGGCTGTCGAAAAAAAAAGCCGTCTGGGAGCTTTCAACGAAAACGCTGCCTAAACCCTTTGAGATATAACAAAATGATGTATGGTGGAATTGTGTATCTTATATAGGTCTACAGAAAATTCCGTGACTGCATATGTCTATCTCTTAAGAATAACATACTATATCCATTTTAATACTTAAAAAATGGGCAATTAGGTATAAAGCGGTTGTTGGAAAGCTATTTACACAAATACGGTATTAATCCTTACTATTTTAAATAAGTTAGAGGCTTTAAGCATTACATGCACATTATTTTTCTCTTTAATACCATATTATTGAAATGAATATCTTAAGAGTAATCGCAAAAAATGGGTTGCGGGAACGGGATCAAAATTTCATGATTACTTTTGGTCGCGATAACCGACATCCACGCGGGTGAAGCCGCGGGCAACAGTTAGTTACCTTATAACTAAGAAAGCAGCGATAGCCGAGTGGTTAAGCATGCTTCTTGTGTGCTTTAAGTCCCGGGTTGAAACCCCGGCTCGCACCTCATGTGAAAAGATATGTGTCTAGTTTGTAAAGTCTAGTGTGTAGTTTGTAAATCATTATCTGAGCTTTTAAAATGGCCAGTTGCCGCTTGTACAACTTCGTTGGTACCTCCACGGATTAGCAGCTTTGAGGTAACGGTTTTCATGTAGCAGACATATACCCTAATTATTTATTCTGACTGAAGTAATATTTTGTGAGCATTTTCATCACTCCTTTCTCCATCTATCATGTCATGAACACATAAGTACCTAGTTGTTATTGTACTAACACATTGCTTATGTAGCTTGTATATTAAGTTTAAGTTTTTATAATTATTATAATTCTAATTCTTATGCCATAGAATTCTCTCTGTAACTAGTAACTGGATTCCTTCTGCAAAGCAAATGAGATTAAATAGGGAACAAGTCGTTACGTTCAAAGGTCGGAATTATCGTGCAACAAAATGAAATGATTCGTGATACTGATCGTACTGGGCCGATTGGGCTGTACATTGAATCGATACAAGCTTTGTTAGAAGTCGTTTTGCTTTGATATCTATTTTTTTAGGGTTCCGTACCCAAAGGGTGCCAGCGGTACCCTATTGCTACGCCTACGCTGTCCGTCCGTCTGTCAGCGGGCTTTATCTTAAAAACCATAATAAGTAGTGAGTTAAAATTTTCACAGAATGTGTATTTCTGTTGCCGCTAAATCAATAGACACTAAAATAAAATAAAATTTAAAAATGACGTGGGTCCCATACAAGAATCTTGATATTTTTGACGATTTTATTCTACAGTGGTAAGGAACCCATTAGGGCCCCGCAGACTTGCTCGTTTTAGCATCGGCGACCGGCGATTTTGCAATTGTTTTGATGCTGCGTCGCGTTTCTTCGAGCGCGAACGAGCGAGACGCAGCATCAAAATCGCCTATCGCCGATGCTAAAAGTAGCAAGTCTGCGGTGGCCCTTATGTGCGAGTCCGACATGCACTTGGTCGGTTTTTTATATTTCTTCTAGGTAGGTACTGCAAGAAAATAAAATGATAAGTTCAAACAAGGCGAAGTATTAAAGTTCTTTAGTACTCAGATTTCTAAATAGAAGTTTCTTTCGGAACTAATGCCTCTATAGATAGTCCTGGTACTACCCCGGTCGAGCCTGCTCAAGAACCTATGAGCTGCAGTCAATTGGCTACAACTTGGCTCTACCAACAATAAATTATTTAGTATATTATACCCATATAAAGTGCAATTACACGTGAGTAAGTGACATCGTCTACTAGAACGTAAAAAATATATATGTCAGAGCATATCATCTGCCAAAACATGTTGCTATTCAGTGCTAACAAAACACCTATAAACGTAAATACGACTTTCATCATTACGTTCTTACTTTTATATTATTCGAATGTCACTCGTAACTACCAGAATATACTAATATACTCAATGCTTACGCGCCCGAGAAGACCGTGAAAAGAAATTTATCTGAGACAGTATCGCGTTTATAGCACCATTTGTTCGTTTCGTGGGTACCGAAAGCGCTTTATTGAAAACGTTGTCAGTATATTGTGGGAATAATTTTATTTGTTGCCTATTTCTCGATGTCCCTTTCAATATTACGAGTAGAATATAAGAATTGAAGATGTATGTACTTACCCATTACATACCTGATTTGCCGGTCAGAATTAAGATCAACGCTCAACGATTCGGCACCCGACCAGTGGCCCGATTCACGTAACCAAAACCGTAACGATGTCTCAGCGATATAGTCGTTGATAGCCTTTTCGTGAATCGGGCCCCTGTAGCCCGATTCACGTAACCAAAATCGTAACGACATTTCAGCGATATAGTCGTTGACAGCCTTTTCTCGTTATGAAAAGGCTATCAACGACTATATCGCTGAGATGTCGTTACGGTTTTGGTTACGTGAATCGGGCTACTGCACCGCCTCGTCGGTCGACGTCCACTAACTGAACCGGAATTACTGGACCACGCGTTGACTACGCGGAGTTCACTTGTTGACCACTCGAGATCCACTGGTTGATCACGTGACGTTTATGGTGGCATCGCAGCAGGGTTGTTACGAAAAAAATCACCTTGTTTTAAAGTGTTTAAAACATGTTTTAATCATTTAAAACATGTTTTAAACTCGGTGATTTATTCCTTCTGATTAAAATCAATGTTTTAAACACGTCTTAATCAGTTTTCATATAGAATTTCCTGTTTGTTGCAACTCTGCATCGCAGCGTCCGACCGGGGACCACCTGTCGACAACGAGTGGACGCCGAGCGACGATTCGGTGCTGGCCGGGTGCGGAGTCGTTAGATGAGTGTTGACCTTTAACCGACCAATTAGAGGGTCAATCACTATAGCAAAACGCCACTGTGGCGCCATAATGGCTAAGTGACTTAGGACCCTGTATGGTCCCAAACTAAGCTTGTACTATGGCTACCGTACAATGGACGGGGGGCGATCTCAGTGTCATCCAGACAGGGCAAATTACGAAAGGGCCGTTGCAGTGAGGCGAGCGGCCTACGCTACGCGGTCGTCCAATGATAATGATAATAATTAATAACAACGTAGCACTTTCGATGTTATAGTATTTTAATTTCATCTGTTTGTTATGATACACGAATATTGGCTTGTATTCCCGTCGCATAGTTTTCAACATTTTGCGAAACTAAATTTCAACAAAACTATCCATGCTACAAACTTTTTGATATTTGTTGAAAATTGCGGTCCGTTATTGTTACATTACCATTCTGAACATAACATAAAATAAAATTTAGCTTTTGAGCGAGTTGACAGAATATTTAAAAGAAAGTAGGTTAGTAGGTAATTTAGATTGTTAACATCGATATAGCAAATACTGTTTTAACGCCAAACGCTTTGTAGCTTTGTTCAGCTTTTCCTTTGGTTTTAAAGTCCTTCCAGCCTTACGTGTTCTAGTTATATTTACCGTTTATTTCTTGTTTAATCAACCTACATAATAATATTCACGATATTTCATTATTGAAACAAAAATTGCCGTTACTTTTAAAAATACGTTCTAGAGCCGGACGCCCCCCTTCCTCCGTCCCACTCAACTTCAGGTCGGCAGCGTGCGAGCAATACCTTTGGTATTGCAAGCATCTATAGGCTACGGTAAACGCTTAACATCAGGCGGGCATACACTTGTTTGCCGCCTCAGTACCATAAAAAATTAGTTTTGTAAAACATCTGTTTCATTTCATAGGTAATTTAATAATGGTTTGGTTGAAAAAGCAACTGTAGCCTAGGGGTGTACAGGTTGGGCTAGCAATCAGAAGGTCCCAGGTTCGATCCCCGGTGGGGCATGCATCAATGGATGAATTTTCATCTATGTGCATAATTTACAGTTCGCTTACGGTGAGGGAAAAACATCGTGAGGAAACCTACCTATCCCTCGGGATAAGGTAATAGTCAGTTCCTGTATACACGGCGACAAGGTTCACCATCTGTCACGTTGGGTTCTGACTATCTGGTGAAACGTGGGCTTTGAGTTGGTTAATACCTCCACAATGTGGTGGTGTATGGCCACTCAAGCCTCTGACTACCCCCGAATGGGGATAAAAGTCGTGACGTTACATTACATTTTACATTACATTACATTGGTTGAAAACTTATTTAAGTTACGGAGACAGGTATGTTTGGATTCGTTATCACCGGAGCCCAGCTTTACTGAACAAACGTGAGCGTCTTGAGATTGGATCCTAAGCTGTCCGGAGTCTTTTAATGGAAACTTAAGCCCTGGTATTATACTGCAGTCCGTTTTCACAGTGCCTTCAGAGCTGTGAGCTAAGTAGTTTAGAAACTATACTCTCTTTGAGAGATAAGACAGCAGTACGTTGATGCAGTGGATTAGGTATCTACCACGTAAATTTACATTGATTTTGGTAGTAGGTGGTAGGTTTAAGATGGTAGAGTTAAGCTGTAGCCAATTGACTGCAGCTCATAAACGGGCTGGCTCGACCGGGGTCGTACCACCCTCTCACAGAAGATCGACGTAAAGCATTAATCAGCTGCGTTTCGTACGATGAGTGCGAGAGCCGAAGGCCCACCCCCCCTCCCCCTCCCTCCATCCCACTCCCCTTCAGGTCGGCAATGTGCGAGCAATGCATTTGGTATTTTGCCACCGCAGTCCTATAAAAAAAAGTAGGGGGTGAGCCTATTGCTGTTAAACCAGGCTCAAACTCTCAATTGAGTGTTGACGAATTGATTTTCAATTGTGAAAAGTGGGTTACAAAATATTTGTAAGTAGGTAAGTATGGGATTGAAATCAAATCAGCAGATCAGAAAATTCATATCTTTGAGTTGATCTTTCATAGCGTTTGGTTTTGTTGACTTCAACAATCATTATTTTCAAGAAACACGATGAATTCATTTTCAGGGTTCCGTACCCAATGGGTGCCAATGGGACCCTATTATTTAGCCTACGCTGTCCGTCCGTCTGTCCGTCTGTCCGTCCGTCTGTCTGTCAACGGGCTGTAGGTATCTCATGAACCGTAATAGGTAGAGAGTTGAAATTTTCTCAGAATGTGTATTTTTGTTGCCGCTACAACGTCAAATACTAAAAATAAAATAAAATTCGAAAATAAAGGGGGTCCCCATACATAAAACGTAATATTTTAAACGTATTTGTCTTATGGTCGTTTTCCATACAAAAGACTTCAACGTGTGACTCTAAATATCACCATTTTGGGGATGTTTGTTTATA
Source organism: Drymonia ruficornis (assembly GCA_947859195.1). Lineage (NCBI taxonomy): Eukaryota > Metazoa > Arthropoda > Insecta > Lepidoptera > Notodontidae > Drymonia > Drymonia ruficornis. The sequence goes on along the minus strand of OX401912.1, from coordinate 7,468,022 downwards.
TTCTACGGTGGTACGGAACCCTTTAAGTGCGAGTCCGACACGCACTTGGCTGGTTTTTGATTATAGTCATACATGCGAGATGTTTCTATTATTTACAAAACGGCTTCTAATTATGAATACACTCTGTTTCATAGTAGATAAAGATTATCTATTCTCTAATGAAACCTTCATGAAACCCTTGTAAACCAAATTGCGTACTTCTAGAAATGCCGGTATAATGTTAATTACGCACTCGTATTAAAACAAATGTTATCATCCGGCACGGGGTATAATAGCACGTATGTAATATGTAATAAGGATAAAGTTTGTGAACAGCAACTCGCTGCAGCAAAGCTCGGGTTCCCTCCGGTAATTAACTATTTACATAGTTACGACAGGATTACCTATTATGAGTGTGTAACAGGCGTTTAAGGGACCGGATAAAATAGATTTCATGTTCAAAATCCTGTTCCTTTTTTAACTAGATGCGCTCCACGATTAAACTTGCGAATAAATTTAAACCCTAGCCTATGTCACTTAGGGATGAGAGGTAGTGTAGCTGTCTATCAGTGGAATAGTTTTCAGAATTGGCTTAGTAGTTCCAGAGATTACCTCTTACAAACAAAGTTAGCATTGTCTAAAATTTAGGACCTTCCGATTTTATATTTTTTTAGAGAATACAGTATATTTTAAGAAAATAATTGTATTGTACTGCTTATTTTTGATGATGTTGATGACCGCCTTTATAGAGATTTTTAACCCGTTTACAATGGCTTACAATGAATAATTTCTAGGAACAAAAGTGATTTGAAATGCCAATGCAAGTCAGTCATTACTTTTATAAAATTGGGGGTAGTCTGTAAAAATAAATATAAGCCTATTTCTTAAAAGTCCCTCGAGAAGCTTACCTGCTACACCGGTAGGTATAGTTAACACGAGTCAATCAACTCTCATTTCGTCATCAATCGACCATCAAAAGCTTTTTCTAGAATATCTCAAAACTACTTGCAAGTTTAATATGTAGCTACCTATCGTGTCTAACGACGGTCCTTCAATGAAAGCTACAATAGCGACATGGAAGCGATCAATCAAAGCCGTCCGTTGTGGCAACGGATATCGATACTGCATACGTAACTGGGACTCAGAACATTAACCAGTCATCAAGAGTCCGGGAAAATGTATAGGGATGTTTGAATAGGGTTTTTGGTTATGTAAATAAAATCGCTATATTTTATGTTAGTTGCGGTATACTTAGTATGTTGGTGAAATGTAAAATAATTAGTGATATCCCGCTCCCAGGAGTATTGGAAAAATGTGGAATTTTTACAATCGATGTTGTGTGGCTACCAGCCTATACTGTTATTATTGTCTCTCGCTTTGTTATGGACGGAAGTGGATAATCTTCTTCCAACTCCTCCTATCCTTTCTTCTGATTAAATTCGTGCGGGTTTCAAGACAACTTAGCTTTTCCCCGGGACTCGCCGAGGGTCAAACCTTGGCGTCATCGTTGGACACCATTGTCGATCCTGGCTTACAGGAGTAACAGTGGTGGGAATGTGTGGCGGGCTTAGTCCCATAAAAGAATCGATGTTGTGATTTGGTGATGTTATAAAGAGTACGTAAAATTAAAGTTACATCTCCAATTAGGTTTCCGATTTTAAAACCCAAGAGCATATCAACTTCATGCGTTGTTTAGTAAGTTGGGGTTGAAGGGTTTTCCTTGCCCTCTCTATATGACAAGTTGACTTAATGAATCAGGGGGGCTACTTCGAAATACGATACGACACGTTTCGGCTGACGGATGGTACGTTTTGCAACACTCTGAAAGTGTTTCGGATCCGAAATTCGGATTCGATAGTCGTAATTTGACGTTTCTTCTTTCCTGGACCCTACTCCGAAAGAATACGGAACACTTCCGAAGACTTTCAGAGTAGGAAAATGTTCCATCCGTCAGCCGAAACGTTACGTTTCGTATTTCGATGTAGCCCCCCAGTGACTAACCCTCAACTATGTAGTACCATGTCGGCAGTTATAATTAATAGCAATAATAGTTATACGAGTGGCAAGGGCCCGAACTCTACATAAGTAATTAAGTGGATATATAGTACAGTGTGTAAGCCCAATGTAGTCCTTTGTTCTCATCAGTTTAATGGTTAATTTACCGGAATAACTTCGGAACTTCTGCCAGCAGTGGCATGCCGAAAACACGAAATCTTTAATAAAGTACGCCTTGGCTAATAGACCCAGCATTGCTTTACCCTTAGCTGATATTTGCACTGATATTTTTAGATTCCTCCCTGAAATAATTGTTTTATAAGGCGTTGACTTTAACGGTGTTTGTAAGACTTCACAAAAGATGCTTGTGAAGTCTTGTTTTTTCATTTTCATTTTACTATTTACCGGTAAATAGTTGAACTACTCGCTTCGTTTTATGTCGATGTTAGTACTAGGCCGACCACTCGGCCGAGTTTCTTAGGGCCAGTCCCCTTAATAACTGGTCCATGTGTATTACCTACTCATAGTATTTTACGGTGAACACTTTCACAAAACTCAATTTTCTACCGACCTAATGTATCGTACGATGCGAGTTATGCTCCATTGGGGCTGTCAGTCAATATCGTATCTAATACGAGAATTTTCCCCTTCTTCGCGCGATTTCTTCCGAATCCAATGTGACTTCAGTATGTAATAACATTTGTGTTATTGGGGCCACAAGCTAGGTCGTTGTCGCGATAGGCCCAAATCCCCAACAGACACTTAGTTCTTGATAGAATGGGGATATCGTAAGAGAACATGAATGTAAATTGAATTGAACAAAGAGCGTATAAAAAGCACTGGAATGTGACTTGATTTTAGACGTTCTCATAACGTTCTGTCGTTATCGTGATTATGATTAATTTGGTAACGGAGTCGACAGTGAGTGAATCGTGATTCTATTTGATGAATGAGCGCGCAACATAATGAGGTTGTACTCAATACCCTAAACTGTGCTGTCATCAAAACATGCTGAACTTGGTGAGTAATGCTAGAGCCATAAAAACAAGCATGTCATCACTGCACACTCGCACAATACCTATTAGAATACAGGGGTAATTGAAGAAACTAAATAGTAATATGAAATCTAGATAAAGGCGGTTAGGAGAGACTATTCTATAAGACCTCTACGTGGTCTTGATAAAATGCAGCATTCTTTCCACTTTTTTCTAGCCGGAAGAGATATTGTTTAGTAGTATTGCACCAGTCATTATCTTTTACCCATTCTATACAGTATCGACAATAATATTATTTAATTTTTCACTCGAAAGTAAGAACCACTTTAAAAATCCGCTGAAACTATACAGTGCGTTAAGAAAACTCTGTCCGACCCGAAAACGTATTGTTGGGTATCGAGATTAGATTCTATTATTGTAAAAAAAAATCATTTTTATAAAAAAATGTTTGTATAGTAAATAAGTGTCCGACTGTTGGGCCAAGGCCTCCCCTTTTTTTTGGAAAACAATTACCCCGTTTACATAATATTTTTTTCATAAAATGACGTCATTACGTACTTTGTGGTCAGGCCGCCACACGATCTAACATAATTACTGCCGGTAACGGTGTTGTCATATTTTTAAAATGTGCTACATTTGGAGGAAAAAGGCAAAAAGAATTGACATTTTAAATTTTCATTAATATGTTTACTATCATGAATATATTTTTTATTTTTTGATTTGGTCATGTGGTGAGACACCTAAATACCGGTTTCGGCTCGGACAGGGTTTTCTTAACATACTGTATACTATCCTGTAAGCTTGTTCCTCAATTAACCAGGGTCGCATAAAAGTAAACAGGTATCCGGACGTCCAATCTGAAATCTGAAACCGGTAGGTATATAATAGCGCTTCAAAGTTCCGCACCCGTCCGTTTGAATTGACCCAAATAAACACTCTACAGTTGCCGTTCAAATAAACTAACTATACTATAAGGGCGCTAGTAGTGGTCGTAGACAGAACTTTGATTGTATGTTATTATTATAATGTTAAAGGTACTGTTCCCTCGTTTGTATTCAAATGTATATTATATTTATTGGTTATTTCGAAAGGCCAAATCTTTGAAATATAGTTTATTCATCCGCGGTCATCTTTCTATGGGTCGAGCCCTAACAATTTTTGAAGTGGTTTTCTCGCCCACGCTCTCGTACACCAGTGAGGGCAATAAACGATTATAGTTTGAGCTTCATCTAAGGCTATAAGGGTGCCCAAAAAGAGGCGCCCGCGAAACTTTCATCAATCTATAGTCATGATAGATAATTCATTCGTAAATTATTCTTCAAACCTACGTCGGTATTGGAAGAGACATAAACGCGATACGAACCTCCGCATGATAACGTTTATTTCTAATTACAGGCCTTTGTGGGCGCGGAATGGAAACCATTACAGAGCCATTAAAAGCCACGCTGTAATTTATTTAGTGAAATAAACACGGCCATATTGTTTCCGATCGATTTTTACCACTATAGTCAACAAAGATGTGACATGCCTCGTTTATTTTGGCAAAATGAATGCAAGGTAACTGCCGGATGTCTTACTAGTTACGCACAATGTTGGGTACATAAATTAAAATGTACTTAGGGAAATTATTTTGTGTCTTTGCAGTGTCGATGGGCCAACATAATTTATTTACGATATAGATTACCACTGCTTGTTAGCAGACTTAATTTTTTTAGTGCCTAGATCAAACTGTAGGTATATATCTACAGGTAACTTATTTTACTACTTGAACAAAACAAGGTATAGTTCGCGACAGATCGAGATGACATTCGGGTTATGAGCTTTTTGCAGAATAAAATCGGAATTAAAATTAGCAGGACCCGCAACGCAACAGAATAATTTAATTTAATTATTTTGTGGGCGATTTTAATTGTTTATCGGGTCCTGCTAATTTTGATTCGGATTTTATTCTGCAATAAGCTCATAACCCGTATGTCATCTCGACCTGTCGCGAACTATAGGTTTATAGGTTTATTCTTCTTCTTATCGTATGGTTAGCCCGCCACACATGCCCACCACTGTTACTCCTGTAAGCCAGGATCGACAATGGTGTCCAACGATGACGCCAAGGTATCGTATGGTTAGTGGCCAACCTGGAGTCAGAGATGTTCAAGCCGCCCGATAGGTTTATTAATCACCACTTTAGCTGACATTGCATTAGCTACCTACTCCAAAAATCCTCACGCAGAAAATACCGATTACATTCAAACTTTTTCGCCATCAATATTTCATTCTGAACAAATTTAAGTAGGTACTTTGTAAAAGGCGGAGTTAGCAGACGTATTTTCAAGATAAAATCTTTAGATTTGCTACATTACCCGCCGTGTGTGGAATAACAATAAAATTCAACGACGTGCTTGACACGTTGCGCGAACTGCCTATCCGCGCTCAGCTCACTGATTTCCATACAAATGAATCTCATGCATCTGTTTGCATAAGCCACAGCGTAACTGAGAACTGCCGAAGTTCGTAGACGGAACCCAAGATCACGTCTGTCTGCAAGATACTGATAAGACAAGCTGTGGTTATTGACAATGTAACTTGAGATAGAGAGCTGTTGTATAAATTTTTCATACAAATTTCCAAGTAAAGGAATCTCGATATCAGACCCTCTGACGAGCATCTACAGATCGATACGCTAAAATGTTGTGTCTGCTGTCGGTAAGTGAAATACCTGAAGCCATTTACATAGCTTGAAGCGATTTACAAAAATGCAAAGTCATGACCAAGAAGCGGCAGACACGTGACTGTCCAAAATACTTTGCCCAACTAAACGGAGTCTATGGACAGGGTACGGCTCAGTCGCTCGCGGACAATAATGTTGTAAGCATGTTAGTATTGTGAATGTGCCTCATCTTCCGGAGAATAAAGCCTTTGTATTTAATATAAGTGAATTGACGAATTACAAGTGCGTTTTTTTTTTATAGGACTGTGGTGGGAAAAAAGCTTACGGCCCTCCTGATGTTAAGCAGTTATCGTAGCCTATAGATGCTTGCAATACTAAAGGCATTGCTCGCACATAGCCGACCTGGAGTGGAATGGAGGAAGGGGAGGAGGGGGGTTTGAGTTTTCGGCTCTCTCACTCATCGTACGAAACGCAGCTGTAATAGCTGCTTTACGCCGACCTTCTGTGAGGGGGTGGTACTACCCCGGTCGAGCCAGCCCGTATATGAGCTGCAGTCAATTGGCTACAGCTTGGCTCTACCACCTTAAAACAGATAACAGATAGCGATAACAGATGTGTTGCTTTCACTGCATTTAGTGATGCGCCGAGCACCATATCTGATAAAATAATACAGGAAGGCTGTTTCTTTCCGGCCATTGAGTTAATATGTTGGCAACTATGAAGCGCCTCGCTAAGATTCCTCCGCAATACTTCGCAATGTCAAGATCGCATTTTGGTGATAAATGGCCACTAGAGACGCTTACAAGTGTCTTGATGTCACTCGCTGTGGATTCCATAAATCCTATATTTCGTAAACACTTGACGTGAATGCTTCAATTTCACGAAGTAGGTAGGCAAAGTACGGAAACAGTCTTATATAAAAGAAAATGCTTTTTCATCACACCCGTTCGAAAAACGTCAATTGCCTTTCAAGGCTAGCGGGGTCAAAATTCTATTTTGCTCCCACGGGAGTTTTTGATTCTCCTTCCTGATTGGTCAGCGTTCGTGCGTCTGAATTGAAAGTGAAAATAAAATCGAACGCTTAATGTATGAAGAAGTTACTGGCCGGTTAGGATTACGCGGCAACCAAAGAGAATGTATGGCAACGCGCGCTGAAAAAAAATTGTCATGTACATTTTTCTTTTAATTTCTTTTGTCTCGGTTTAGTAAGTTTCAGTTATTGCAAATAATAATGAAAAATGAGTTCGAGTAATGATGTGATGATATATTATTTGTTTGGATACTACATAATATTATGAGAGTTTCGAGTAGGTAGAGGTACACGTAGCTGTTGATTTTTCTCATAGGTAGTGATGAAAAATAGTATGCATCATTCGGGGCCAAAATATTTTGTCCTCGGGCGGCGTATATTGAATTCCTCGCAAAGCTCAGGATTCTACTTTAGAATCCTTCGCTTTCCTCTGAATTCAAAATAACGCCCTCGCGGAACAACATATCACTTTGGCCCCATATAACACATATAACTATTGTCACGCACAAGCTACCAATTGTAATCCCTTTGTTTACCACTATGTCCTCTATTGTCGGTAACCGGTCACTAGTCTTCAACTGTTTCAAACCCATTTCATGTTTCACGCGGAAATTACTCCACGCTCACAAATGTCCATGAAAATTAAATTCTCGCGAGATCTATTCGACGAGCGACGTAGTGTTTGCGTATCGGGTATAACCGCAACCGTTTTAAGCACTGCGGTAAAACGGTAAAGCCCGTTACGGCACGTGAAAAAGTTAAGCCAACGCATGCATTTTCCAATACCTCTGTTTCCTTTGTTGCCGCATCGCTCTACGTAGCGTAGTGAAATTGGATTTAATATTCCAACAGCTACACACATAGCGCTTAAATTGTTACTAAGGTGTCAAACAAGCATTAAGCAGTAACCGTAGCCTATAGATGCTAGCAATAGGCATCGCTAACAGGTTGCTGACCTAAAGGGGAGTAGAAAAGAGGTAGAGGAAGAGGGGGTATTTGTGCTTTTTGGCTCTCTTGCTCATCGAACGAAACGCAGCTATAAAGCTACTTTACTCCGATCTTTAGTAAGAGGGTGGTACTACCCCGGTTGAGCCAGCTCATATGTGATGTACAGCTGCAGTCAATTGACTACAGCTTGGCCATACTACCAATAAACTTATTAAACAGTATAAACTAAATCACGCTGCCTTCTTCACACAATTCGTTACATTACAACCGTTTGTAAACATTGAAGCCCTGTTCAGGGTGAGACCTTTTGTTAGTAAAAGGTCGTGTCACGTGCGAGGGACTTTTGCCAATACATATTAGATGTGTCCATATGGCGCGCATGCCTCGCGCGAGCACTCAGTTTTGACGTTACAACGTATAGACACAATGTCATAATATGAGTGCTCGGGTGAGGCATACGCGACATTTGGACGCACCTATCGGTTTAGATTCTTTCCATTTACCGCAAAACGAGTACCAAACTGTTACGTCAGAGACAATGTGTTTACGAAACTATTTCAACGGTAACGTGCGCGGCATTTCTAATTAAAAATATAATGAAGCATTTTCTTTGTTAAGAATTTCAACTTTTCTCACTAATTAAAAGGTATAAGATGCCTTCACGTAATCTGATAAATGTCACGAAAAGTTTAGCGCAGTGGTCTGCTATTACCTACAGTGTTTAAACAACATCGACTTGAAACGAACCTACGTCAATGCTATTGAAATCGATACCGACTCGATAATTTAAGGTTCGTAGCCAAACTAGCTTGTATGCGATTGAAACGAATAATAAAACTTTTACTGTGTACATAAATAAATTAACTTAATTTTAGTTATACATAAATAAATTAATTGATTTAAGTCCGTAAATTTGATCGAATTGATTGTAGATTTAATTTGTTTTCATGAATCAAGGATAACTAAGCGGTATTCGAACCGCCAAATTTAAAGAGAGTTTTAGTCAGTTTAAAACCGTTTTACAAAGCATTTCTAGGAATAAAAGTGATTTGTAATGCCATTGGAAGTCCATGATAACTTTTTATAAATGTGGGGATAATTCTTTACCGTCCAAAGTGAATAAATAAAAAAAATATTATAAATTAATAAATAAATCCTAGGCATAATTTATGTAACAATTGAACCATTTTGCGCACTTTATACACAGTATTATATTGATGTGATTCAAACGCGTCACTTTACCCCACTACTTTCATAATGTGATATCACTTTAATACGTGTTACCGCAAACATAAAAGCATCATTTTCATTTTATCATACGCATTGTAGCCGTAGGTATATCTAACTAAAGTGACTGGCGGGTAAGCAGTGGACTAATGTTATGTAGTTCGTTTTAGTAAAGCTTTGGAGATATGAGTACTATATTATATTCTGTCAAGAGATAGATTTTTATAAAACGTAGGCTGATTACTTCTAATTACATCATGGATTTGATTTATATTATATTTTTAGTTTGTGAAATACATAACGTGGCACCTTTACTTCATGTCTTAGTTGCCCGCCGGTTCTCATATGACTATCGCACCTCTGCGCCTAGATCAATCAGTAAGTGATAGACATAGGGATTGCGTGTGAACATATATTTTCACTTACTGGGTTTCGTTACATAAATAATAAATGTTGTTTGTAGATATACCTAGTGTGTGTGTATGCGAGGCATCTGGACGCACCAAGTAATAACTAAGAGAATTTCTTGTACTGAACATTCAACGTAGGCTCACCCTTATTCGATTTATCTCGTGTTTTGCGTTAAAATCGTCCATGTCGATGGATAAGAAAACTTTTTGAAACGACCCTAACACACCAACTGTATGGTCCCAAACTAAGCAACGCTTGTACTTTGGCTACCATACGATAGAGTGGGGCGAAATCACTGACACCCTACGATAAGGCCGCTCCCGAAATTTGCCTCTGGCGTGAACCCGCAACCTCCCGATGCAGTGAGCCGAGCGGCCAAGCGGTCATCAACCGGTTATGGTAAGGTATTATAGTTCTTAATGTGGCATTACTTTGTTGCAGGTGCGGAGAGGCGCTCGGTAGCGTCGGGCGCGAGGCGATGATCGGCCACGCGGGTCGGCCGCGCGCTCACCATGCGACAGTCGTCGACCGACGTGAGTGTACACGTTGCTTTATTTACATTAACCATCATTAGCATAAACATCTTAACGAGTGCATTCCGCGAAGAGGTAGGCAAGTATGGTCACAGCTCACTACAACAACTCGGCACTAGACCACAACGCCTCGCCTGGAGCGCCGCTTAGTATTCTTTAATGAAATTCTATGGACATACGCTCCCTCATTAACTCCGTAGCCTCATCGGATCGCCTCGCTCGCAAGCTGTCTACGTACTAGTCGGGTGCCGAGTGGTTTAAGTGAGCTGTGACCATAAGGTGAATGGGGCAATCGAGGATCCATTCAATTCGAAGTTGTTCTCGATCCGGAATCTTTTCCGAACCAAAATCGTTGTTCGATTTGTTCAAGTTGGATCTAGCTAAGAAGGTTAATGTACTTACTCACTTTTACTTATACGTCGAGACAGAAAAGGATTAGCGCCCCCGCAAAAGTCTAGTGAAACCCACGTTCTTCTCTATAAATAGCTTTGAACAAAGACATTTCCCAATATTGACGTAGGTCTCTTTTTCTTTTATAAATCTGAGTTTCCCAAAGATAACCAATTGCTCTGTAGTTAGGGTTAACAGACGACAGGAATTTAGCTGACACATCCGATATTTTGGGCTCCTATCCAGGAAAAAACTGTAATTTTCAGGAAATTTCATAATTGAAAGTATAAAATATGGAATATGAAAATAATCATTTAGGTGACAAATAATCAATCCTCATACAACATTTGGATGAAATATCAGAAATTTTACGAAACACTCAGAAACTTTCAGGAAAAATCATTATTTGACCTGCAATCCTAAAATTTATTTTAGACTCATGTTCCTATTTTGGAGCTACGATTTTTCGGTACGGCTTTATTTGGTTCTATAGTTAGGTATACAATTCTGTGTACTCAATCTACATGAACTAATTTATTCAGACTCATAGAAAATAACTTTAATGTACCTACATAGTGATTGATAATTGTTGGGTATTATGAACTCAGAATTAATAAATAAATCGGAGATAAGTAGTCTTTTACCAAAACTAAACTACGCCCTATGGTCTGACGTAAGTTACCAATTGTTAGCTAACAATTCCTAACAGAATGTAACAGTACCTAACATTTGTAAGTAAATGTATTATTAGTGTTAGAAAAAATTCGTAAACATTTTATAACAGCGGCAGTGTGGGAGCACTATCAGGTATTAATGTTGTGTCGTGTTATTCCAGACGGTCGACAAAGCGGTATGGACGGAGGAGAGCGGCGCGGCGCGGCTGGAGGCGGTGCTGGTCGCGCTGGTGGAGCGCAAGGCGCGCGCGCTGCACGCCGAGCAGGCGCGCCGGCGCGCGCGCACGCACCCGCTGCTGCTGCTGTTGCGCGACCACCGGCCGGACGGTCCGTTACTTACCTACTTAACTTACCTACTTAATATTAAAAACTATAAAAATATACATTAATACCACCAGTAGGTAGGAAAGAGAGACCTTTGCCCAGTAGTGATATAACGCGTGTTGAAAAAAAATCTGTGTGTGTGTAAGGTAGGTAGGTAGGTACAGTTGAATTTTCAAGCGGGTGTGGATGGTCAAATCCAAAACTATAGGGAATAGCGATAAGTAAATGCTAGGACCCACAGTGCCGATTTTGATGAAAACTAAAAAAACATCATTAGAATTTCCTATGATTTGTGGTTTCATGTTGCTTACCAGAAGTTGATCCATAGAAACGATACTATCGACTGGTGCCATGAAATTGTCCTTTGAGCGTTATTCACTCGATGTACCTACCTACTGTCATAAAAATATTTTACGAATATGCTAGCGACTAGCGAACGCAAAACTCATGGCAGAGCTTCAGATAGGCCACAACTTGGTCTTTACGGAATTTATTTTGGACAGTTTCGTAAGAATACTAGAAAATAAGTACAGAGATTTGCGCTAGTCAACCGATCCCGCACATCTAAACGTCGAAACGTCGAAATCAAAACAAGTGCGATATAGAGTATTTTGGTTTTTTTTTAGGTCTAGGCCCGCCACACACTCCTACCACTGTTACTCCTGTAAGCCAGGATCGACAATGGTGTCCAACGATGACGCCTAGGTTATAGAGTGATATAGAGTGTATACATTTGTGTTGCAGAGGAGGCATCGATCATGGGCAGTCCTGGCGAGGAACTGCCCTTGCACTGGTGTGAGCACGAGATCGCGAGGCACAAACGCAAGAAGCTTAAACTGCAGACCCATCATAGGTATTAACTTCCTCTACCATACTTAGGGCCGGTTCATCAATGCACTACCCGACCGTTCGCGCAGTAAACAGTTTGTTACCAGTACATCAAACAATTGGTTACTGCTCTAACAGTCCGTCAGTTGTTAGTGTCTTGGTGAACTTGGCCCTTAAGTATGCCATTAAATCAAGACCATCTTATAGATTTGACATTGACTTAATGACATGATTAGCGTTTAATGCCGAGTTCTTAAACTATTGTTTCTGCAATGTCTAAATTTGGCTTTCCACTTTTACCGTAAGGTTACATTCACTTGACAACAATTATTGAAAATTTTAGCATATTTGGGTGACCGTGACGGTCACCCGTCGCCATGTCGTCGTTGTCGTCTTTGCCGTGTGAATGATGCCTAAACCATAAAAAATTGGAGACCAAACTTTTTTCGAGATATAGGTCTATAACTGCATCTTCATTTCCTATTTAGTACACATTCAATAAGTTCCAGATTAACAGACAAGCTAAGATCATGATTTTGTACAGATTAAAGGTAATTTTAATTAAGAATTAACATTTCCTTCGTCAGAGAACTGAACAGCCCCGAGCAGTTGGAGTTGGAGCGCCGTCGTCGCCGGCGCAGACGCCACCAGCAGGCGCAGGCGCAGAAGCCCAGGAAACACCGCACGCTTCTCGTGTCCGCCATAGATGAACAGGCCAAAGTTATACACGTAAGATTTTTTTTACTTAGGGCATGTTTGAGAATCGTCAGACAACTTTATCCGGCAAATACATTTGACGTTTTGACAGATATTCTATGGGAAAACTGTCATTTGGTGATTCAAGTTTCGATTTTGAAACAGGCCCCTTTTAATTTAATCATCAGTTTTAACATCGTCACCAATACCCGGTATTATGGGCATCGACAAAGAGGTCGACCAAGAAATAGATGGTGAGACGATTTTAATACCTTTGCGGGAACATTGTGGCCGAAAATAGCCCAGAGCCCCAGACCGAGATGTGTAGAGTAGTAAAGGGTAGGCTTTTGAACAAGAGTGGGACGATTCAATTGAGCGATTCAATGAATTACCGTAACGAATTTAGTTGAAACTGCAGATTTATAGAGCTAAGGATTCTATAACATACAGCTCAATAATTTTTGGTCTACGACAAAAATTAACGAAGATACGACTAATTTCCTAATGAAGTTTCCTGACCGGGCCGCGCCGGCCGCCGCACTCGCTGTGACGTCACGCGGGCTGATACGCGCTCGGCTAGCGCTAGGGTTCGGTTGTCTTGTTCGCGCGCAGCGTGTTTTAAGCCTCAAAATGAGTTTACAGGAAAGTTTTCAACAAGCTAAGTCGGATAACCTGCCAAAAGTCGATACTTTTATGGTATTCGACTACTTAAACAATAATTTAAAATACACCAGCGCCGAGACACGTGGATGGAAACGGAAAAAGTACACTTAGGTACCTTTTCACTTACCTTTTCTGTTATGAATACTATTTATACAAAGAAACCTATTATTTTACCACTAGGTTAAGCATGGAAAGGTTCGGGTACCTACCCAAAGTACTATAAGATATATAAGATACCTAGGAAGGTAGGTAGTATCCTGTCATAAGTAGGTAGATTAGGTGTTTATCCTATTGAGTACTATTTTTATTCCTGTTTATTTTTGACGACCGCTTGGCGCTATAGTTTGAGCGTTGGCCGCTTGGCTCACTGCATCGGGTGGTTGTGGGTTCGATTCCCGCCAGAGGCAAATTTAGGAAATGGCCTTTTCGTAATCTACTCTGGTCTGGTTGTCACTGAGATCGCCCCTAGTCCATTGTATGGTAGCCAAGTATCAGCGGTGCTTAGGGGGCGTCCATAAATTACGTGAGGCATTTAGAGGGGGGGGGGGGGGGGTGGTCGAGCCAAAACTCACCAAATCTCACGTGGGGGAGAGGAGGGGTCTCTGCAAATCTCACGTAATTTTTTCTCCGCAAAAATTAGGGTGCGTTTCCATTGAAGCGGAGCTGGGCGGAGCGGACCGTGAACTGGCCAATCACACTGCTCGAAATCTCCACTCCGCATCAGTGGAAACAGTGTAAGCGGAGCGGAGCGGAGTTGAGTGAACTTTCGAATAAAACAAATGAACACGCGGCCCCGAGCCGGACAGAACGGAGTCGAGCAGGCTGTGGTGCCGAGTGGTGGGCACGAAGCGGAGCGGAGTGGAGCGGAGCGGAGCGGACCGGAGCTGAGTGGAGCGGAGCTGAGTGAAGCTGAGCGGATCTGACCGAAGCTAAGCGGAGCTGAGCGAAGCTGAGCGGAGCTGAGCGGAACTGAGCGGATCTAACCGAAGCTGAGCGGACTTTCGAATACAGTATATGAACACGCGGCGTATAGCTTCCGAATTTTCATCTTCTAGTAGAGAAAGATGTAAAAGCGCTGTTCTTTTCTTAACCGATAACATGACGTATGATCACTCCATGAGATTGAATTTGACTCAAATTTGACTGATCGGAACACGGCTCAATGCAGCTCAGCTTGACTCCGCCCCGCTCCGCTCCGCCCCGCTCCACTCCGCTCCGCCCCGCTCTGCTCCGCCCCGCTCCGCTTCAATGGAAACGCACCCTTGAACTGCGAGAAAACTGGGTTAAATTAAGTAAAACATGTTACTCCACTAGAATATGGCTTTTGAAAAATCTCACCTAAGATTAGAGGGGGAGGGAGGGGGTCGAGCAAAATCTCACAACATCTTACTCAGGGGGATGGGGGAGGCAAAAATTCACAAAAATCACCTCACGTAATTTATGGACGCCCCCTTAGTTTGGGACCATACAGATGGCGTGTAAGTCTGGCGATATTTATTATTATTATTTATTATTCCTTTATAATCTATTATTAACATAATATTATATTACCCATCACCCCCCTACCTAAGGATTCACTATCACTACATACCTAGTATAAAACAAAGTCGCTTCCCGCTTTCTGGCTGTCTGTCTCTATGTATGCTTAGATCTTTAAAACTACGCAGCGGATTTTGATGCGGTTTTTTTTAATAGATAGTGATTCAAGAGGAAGGTTTATTATGTATAATACATGCTTAATATAGTAGAGAAACACTGATAATTTTAGAGGTTTCTAATGTGATGTCGTAAATAAATATTTTTTTTTGCGCTTACATTGCAAACGCTGGCTGAATCCTACGAGATAGATCAAAATAATGTACTACAGTATTGTACACCATAAAAAGGTATACAAAAAGTCCGCGATGGTATTTATGTCTATCTCTTAGGGATAACCCACAATAACCATTTTTTATCCTTTACTTTTTACGAGAAATAATGGCTTATTTACGAAGCGATTTTAAGCAATACAGCATTAATATTTATCCAATTAAGTACCTTAAATACATTGTGCATTTAATATAGATCAATATGGCCCTTTACAGCATGTAATTTAAATGAATAACACCTAAAATAGTGAATGGCGGCGCAAGCGGGAAACCGGGCACAGCGCGAAATCAACGAGGCGCGCCAGGTGACGTCACGCGCGCTGGCCGCACTTACCGCCCGTCCATAAATTTTGGATACATAAAATGTGTTAGGAAATCGCAACCGATGGACCGATTTCGATGATTTAAAAACTATATTGATAAGAAAGCTTAGTTTTAACTGTTAGTGTTGGTTATGAGTTGATTTGTTGACCTATTACTGATCCTCATTGAGAATTAAAACTGAGTCGCAATACAGTTGGAAGGAGGCTGGAGTTCTCATGTGAGCTTGATTACGCCATTTACATAAGAAGTTTTCAGACGAAATTAGTTCTTATATTGGCCACAGGAAGTTTGTCGCACTACAATGACATGTCTGAGTATACAAGAGGGTTTAAATTACAATCTGCAAGAGGGCGCTGTGCTTATAATCGGAAAGCATTGAGAAAAAGAATTGATATGAAAATCACAGATGGCGTTATAGTAACGCTTGCCACGTGGGAGTTTCAACCCCAACAGATACAGATCTGAACAGACGTTCTCACGAGATGTCGCTAGTACTGTTACTAGCGACATCTCGTGAGAACGTCTGTTTCTTTTTAGGTTGCAGTAGTTTCAACCCTCGATGAAAATGAGGAAAGTTTTAGGTTCGCGTTTGTCTTGACTATTTGTGGATGATCCGTGCTCCAAGTTCATATATTTCCACATGGTAAAACAATTGTTTTTTTTAATTATATTTGTGCCAAAAATCGGTAGTTCCTTGAATCCTTGGTGGTCATCGATCTGTGCACATCTAACAGATTGATTTTTTTATGAGTTTGCTACCAAATTGTCCAAAGTAAAAAATCACTCTGTTTCTGCACTAGTAGCATAGCCGACCATGACTAGACAAAACGCGAGATAAATCGATTTTGTCTCATTCTTTCCTACGCATTAAAAAAGAGAGAGAGCGACTCGGTGCGACACATGAGCCCACTGTTATATTAGATATTATGCTCTAGAATTTACAGACTTGGGACCAAAGAATTTAGGTATAAAGAGGAGCTTGAGACTATTATACAGCTGTAATCATAATATTTATGTGAAACGATTGCTTGGATCAAAGCTAGGTCTTCCGCATTTGCCACGTGCTTAACCGAGCCTTTGAGCAATTAGCATACACCTTTCAAATAAGGAATGTTCCTTATACTCGTAGGTCCTGGATCCAGATGAGCTTCCCCGGCGCGCGCGCTACACTATCATGGTGACGGCGTGCCTGCTGCTGTTCCTCTGCCTGCTGCTAGTTGGAGTCACGCTGCGAATGGCGCCGCTCATCGACGATATGGGTGAGTTGTAGAGTATAAGCTGTATCGTTAGCTGCGTCTACACCAGGCGCATGCTGCGCGAGGCTGCGCCGCGCCCGCGGCAGCCTCAGTCACATCTTCGGCACATGTTCGCCAAAGGGCAAGCCAAGCTACACTCTAGACAAAAACGGGTATAGCCTACATTATCGTTCTGTCTAATGACTAGGCCAGACTAGGCGAGGCACATGACAGCGCCCGAGTGATGCAAGGGGAGCGTTTGGCTCGGGCGTGCCGTGTCAAACAAAGCGAGGAAAAGCTACCTCGCGCGGCATGTGAGACAACTGGACGCGGCTAGTGATGTATTTTTTTAGCAGACATTGTACGCACCTACGTATGCTGAGTACGAAGTCGTGATACATGCTGCATTGAAAAACAGCTGCAAGACGTTCTCATGTGTAGCGTTCGCTGCTATGGATAAGCCGATTCATGAAAAAATCTACGATAGATTATTTGCACATTCACACATGAAGAGAAAATGAAATGAATATTTACTGCAGTTAAGCTGTATTCCGTAGGTAGGGAATGTCATATTGTGTTAGCAATTCTTTCCGCCGTTTCGGATCTGCACAGCGTTCATTCACGATATATCCTGCATATATTATGGTGTCATCGTTTGAATATCCACGTACACATTAGGTAAGTAAGTAGGTACCTATTATAACTGAAGAGTTAGTACAATTACTGATACCATTAATTGTATTCAATTTTAATATTATGATTAATTGTTTCGCAATTAAACATTTAAATAATAAAGACCCTTATATAAAAAGTCGGGTACATAAAGCAAATGCACCATTTTCCCCTAGAATCTCGGCAGCAATTAAAATCTTTAAATCATAGCTCGTAGTTGTTCGCTACGTCGTCCGTAGTACGACCTCGACGTAGCGCTACGAGCTCTACGAGCTAATCACCGTAGCTGGGTCCAACCGTAGCAATACACGTTCTTATAGGCTTAGAGAACGTTGCGTCTACTTTCTTATTAGTCCCTATTTTTTTTTATTAAATTTTCCATTAACTAAGACCTTTGTGGACATTCATCTATCTACGTAGATTGAAATGAATGATTATTAAAGTCTCCTTCGAAACCTTTTGTTATTCTGTCTTTTGTGGGGTAAAGAACAGTGTGAGATAACATCTTGCCAAGTCAAAGATAATGAATTAAAAGATTTTTTAGATAATGCTTTTAATTCTGCGACCTCAAGTGTTTGTAATGAAAATTTCAGAAATGGTTAGTGCTAATTTGTCAATAGAAATGTTATTATATTATGAGGGTAAGTATATGAAATTTGGTATTTATACGTGGCTTAAACCATGATAGGTAGGTACATTGTTTATTCTTTGAGTTTCGTAATTTATCGTACGAACCTATATAGAAAAATTGTTAAAAAGTCAGGCATTATGAATGTTGATTATAAACTTACTTTATTCTCACTCACTTTATTCTAAGAGCCGCCATACACGGACTGCATGTTGCAGTCGGAAGCGACAGCTCTATTGCAGTTGGTTGCCGTCGACCGCACCGACAGCTCGCGATAGCACGTCGACTGCTTGACGCCAAGCAGTCGCGAGCTGTCGACTGCAACCAACTGCAATAGAGCTGTCGGTTCCGACAGCAAAATGCGGTTTATATACTCACAAACTAAGTACAGTTTAATAGAACGTTTTGAGGTTCGGGTTTATTCCCACTAATTATAAACAATTCATTGGCTGCCTCTCGCACGCGGTTTGCACCACCACCGCGATCTGTTTGACGAACAAAGAGATTTTAACGACAATATGCATTATATGATATTATTACCGAAGTGAAATTTTAGGTATCAATTATGTCTCTGGTGCTTAACTTCTTTCTTAATCTCACATAACGCGCTTACTTCCCGGAGGGTAGGCAGCTGCCTTATGCCTAAACCAAACCGAATTTAATTCAAAATATAGGTTGGTACCTACCATGGATGTAATTTGGTTTAATTTCCAAGTTAAATATAATCTTAACTACTTTCTAAAACATTCCGTATGTGATCCACAATCATACGTAAGCAGTTATTTAAAAATAACATGTCTACATTATCTACTTATACTACAATCAAAATTATATACTTCATAGGACCGTTCTCTGCAATGAATCCGTCTATTATTAATACAATCTCATCCGTCTACTATTTTCACGCAAGTCTAAAATAAATGTGCACATACAACACGAGTATATTAAAGTTTTATGAGAGAGCGTGTAGTGTTGCGTTAAAACAGTATGAAAAGAAAATTATTATGACGTTTACGATACAAGTATGAACAGTTTCACATTTATATAAATACTAGCTTTTGCCCGCGACTTCGTCCGCGCAGAATATAAATTTAAAAATTCCGTTTCCGTTTGCTGGAACCCAAATCCCGTATCCCGTATCCGTATCCGTATCCCGTATCACGCATCACACATCCCGTATCCCGTATCCCGTATCACGTATCCCGTATCCCGTATCCGTATCCCGTATCACGCATCCCACATTCCGTATCCCGTATCCCGTATCCCGTATGCCGTATGCCGTATCCCGTATCCCGTATGCCGTATCCCGCATCCCGTATTCCGTATCCCGTATCCGTATCCCGTATCCCGTATCACGCATCCCACATCCCGTATGCCGCATCCCGCATCCCGCATCCCATATCCCGTAACCCGTATCCCGTATCCCGTATCACGTATCTCATGTACAAAATCCCGTATCCCATATCGCGTATCCCGTATCCCATACCCCGTATAATTTTCAAAAACACTATTTTTTGTTTTATTTTTAAAAGACAGTTAATCACTAATTTTCTTAATTCTAACTACAAAAATGACGAACTTCCATACAAATTTTCATCCCCTATTTTACCCCCTTAGGGGATGTATTTTCAAAAACCCTGAAATTAATATTGTTTATCTTTTAAAAGTCACCTAATAACCAATTTTTATAATTCCAAGTTCAAAAAATGACGAACTTCCATACAAACTTTCACCCCCTATTTTAACCCTTTAAGGTTTAAATTTTCAAAAAAGATGAAATTATTATTTTTAATACGTAAAAAGAAACCTAAACACAAATTTTCATTATGCTGACCTCGGAAATGACGAACTTCCATACAAACTTTCGTCCCCTATTTTACCCCCTTAGGGGTTGAATTTTCAAAAACGCAGCAATTCAAGTTTTTTATTTTTAAAAATGAACCTAAACACCAATTTTCATAATTCTAACTTCAAAAATGACGAACATCTATACAAACTTCCCAACTAACTTTCATCCCCTATTTTACCACCTTAGGGGTTGAATATTCAAAAACGCCGAAAACCATATTTTTTATTTTTAAAAAGACACCTCAACACAAATTTTCATAATTCTAACTTGAAAAATGACGAACTTGCATACAAACTTTCATCCCCTATTTAACCCCCTTAGGGGTTGAATTTTCCAAAATCGCTTCTTATTGCTTGTCTACGTCACAAAATATATCTACTATCCAAATTTCATGTCTCTAAGTTCAGTAGTTTCGGCTCGGCGTTGATGAGTCAGTCAGTCAGTCAGTCAGTCAGTCAGTCAGTCAGCATTTCCCTCTTTATATATTAAGTATAGATATAGATATTTCTATTTTCAATCTTATGAGTAGCGAGTATGTACTTAAAGTTATTTACGTAACAACTAGCTATTGTTTTTTGTTTTGTTTAAAATTTTATTTGTATTTGAGGTCAGCGAATGTATGTGGTGACAATTTCTCTGGACCGCGTGGTGGGTATGTGAGAGTCCTTTTTATTGATGGACTGTTGCCACCAGGTTAGTCCGCAGGAACGCTACGTACGTGTATGTAACTCTAAGATGTTTCTCTGATGAAAATACCTTAAATATGATTCGGATAATTGATATACAACGCTTAAACTATTCAAATTATTTTAATGGAGATGATTGGCAACCTCTAAAAATAAATGTAGGTATAAGAGGTGGCTTGCATTGACCATGTACTAACTAGAATGTAGTGATCATATGCTCTTTGGGAAAAACTTGGTAGTAATTAAAGTTGATGTATAAACACGGTATTGTGAAGCATAGTTGAAAACATCGGTCGGTAGCTTGCAGCGTATAATCATGGCCCATTCACCGTACTCTGGGGATTTTACTGGCGTCCTTAGAACACGACACGCTACAGTCGCCGGCAAAAGTTTTCACTGAAAATATGTATAACATTCCCCATTATTATTCTGATTTTGTTTGAGCATCTTAGGTATCAAAAAAAATGTAATGTAATGTAACGTCACGACTTTTATCCCCGTTCGGGGGTAGTCAGAGGCTTGAGTGGCCATACACCAGCACATTGTGGTGGTATTAACCAACTCAAAGCCCACGTTTCACTAGATAGTCAGAACCCAACGTGACAGGTGGTGAACCGTGTCGCCGTGTATACAGGAACTGACTATTACCTAATCCCGAGGGATAGGTAGGTTTCCTCACGATGTTTTCCCTCACCGTCAGCGAACTGTAAATTATGCACATAGATGAAAATTCATCCATTGGTGCATGCCCCACCGGGGATCGAACCTGGGACCTTCTGATTGTTAGCCCAACCTGTTCACCCCTAGGCTACGGTCGCTTAGGTATATCTTAGGTATAAGGTGAATAATTTCAGCCGAATACTTAAATGTTGCCTAAATATTACCTTAATTACCTTTATTTTTCGTACACCTATGAGGCGTTGAATTTAAAATAGTTGTATTGAACTGTTTACTCCAAAGTTTAAACGCAACATCCGTGGTACAAGTAAACCATTACTTGTACCTACCCAATGTGCTTTTTGTTTAGGAATAATATATTTTGCATTTCCTTCTTCATTCACCTCTAACCGAAAGTTACTTTGGGTTATATTAAGAATACATATTTAGATTAATAATAGGCAGTATTTTGTAAACATGTATCTTGAAGTAACACTAGGTTTATTATATTCTTCCTTTTTCAATAATTAGTACGACGCTAAAATTGCATGCTGTGTTAACCTATAAGTAGTTGTGCATTAGACTTAAGAAGAAAAATATATTGTATTTTACACTTGTAAGAATGCAACAACTGTTGGTGAACCTTAATATATTAAAAAAAAACCTAACAGATACTGTTTGACGCAAATATTATTGCAATCTATACAAATTTGGGAAATTTCTATCAACATGTTACAGCTGAATACTAACAAGATGTCGTTATCTGTCATTTTGTATGGCTTGTCAAAATTAAGCATCTCTTCGAGCCTTCGAGCATTCGGAGATAGCCGTTCACTGTTGTGCTTGTCTGTACATAGATACTTTGTATCTACTGGGGCTTGTAGTCGAGCTAATACGTCTACAAGGCAAGCGAGTTATTATATTCTTAGGCAGGCAGGTATTATAATAACTTACTTGTTCAGCCTTCATTTTTTTCCTCGAATTTTATAGGTATTCCAACATCTTTGTTAGGTTATATCTAATAAATTGTTTTCATTTATCTAACAGTGTAGGGATTTTAAACACATACCTACAACATTTTATTTAATAAGAAACAAGAAAACAGTAACTACTTGGAAATTATAAAAAAAAAGAAGTGATTTTTAATTGCGCATCCTATTACGGACCGGACCATCTGTTTCCTTTGTTTGTAATTTTGACACTAATGTACTACGGAAATGTGTTTAAATTTAGAATCTGAAGCCCGAACGAAACGGATTATTTCTTTCGTACTGGGTTCGTAATAGCAGCCAGTCCAATTCCGATATGCAACACAGAAGGTAAAGATTTGTTTGTCGAGTACGTTAATCCTCATCTACGATTATTTAACTCTAGTATATTAATTTATAGTACACCATATAGTGAAGGGCTCTCGTACCGACAAGAGGCTATGTCGGTGTCGGTTGTCTCCAGCAGCCGCCACCCCACATTCATTTCAGATATCACCCTTAATTAACTCCTGCCATACGCCATGACAAATACATCGAGGACTGTTCAACAATGCTTACCAGGATTTCATAAATAATGGGCTATGCTTTGTTTGCACTACTGTCGACATTATATGTATGACTGATGAAATGAAGATGGGCGTATGCTGACACGCAGGCGACGCAGTCCATCGCACAGGGCTGAGTAGACTATCTAACTTACTAAAACGTTTGATGTGCCTGCATCGCAGTGTACGTGACTCTGTGCTTGTTCATACGTTACTAAATATGCTCTGGCCAGCGCTGCGAAGAACCGCGTCATCTACGTGTTAGTATACGCCCGCCTCACAAACATTATCTAAGTATTAGTACGTCAACGATATTCCTCAAATACTTATAAGTCAATGCTTTCAGTCAATTACATAGTTTCCTGCGAAACAACACACAGCTGTCTTCTTTCTTTGTATAGCTTTGTTCCTCCCAATTTTGTTGTTTCTCACTAATTTCTGTATCTACGTCACCAAAAATGGTTCTTAAAAAATCTTATATGCATGGTTCTTTCTTGCTTTCTTCGCTAAGCGTCCACCGTAACAAAAATATTACTTACACAAATAAAATAAGAATCGTTTGCCCATCCGCAAGCACTATATATAGCCTCACAAGAGTTATTATCATAATAATTAAAGAATACATGAATCTTCAAAATACCAATAAGTTAAATATTCTGTTACAAATCACGGCACTCCAATTCATAATGTTGTCAATAATAAGACATATTTCAACATTAAATCGTCGATTTCATAAAGCAGCTTAGCGTAATCCGCCGATGAAACGCCGGCTGGAATTGGAAACGTCCAAAGCCATTTTATCTTGTTCATGGATATTTCACATTACCGGTTTGACGGAGAAAAAAACGTGGATGGAGAAAGAAAAGAGGGCAAATTGGGGTAATTAAAACCTCTGAGCAGACGTTGTAGATAAATTATTTGGGGCAAGTCGGCGCCCACGTCAAAACCTGCAAACACAGACAAAGAATTAGTGGAAAGGCATGCAACTAGGCCCTGCGGGGCCGGCTCACTGCCAAATATCTACCAAAAACCTGTCACACAGAGCGCCAGCATAGCTGCGTTTAAGAAAGAAGTCAAGATTTATTTTACTCTCGGCAAGTGATCATGCGTAGCAATTTATAAAATAAGGCGAGATCGGTTTTGAAATAAATTTTAAACGAAGGCCGTTCTATTTATTTTGTTTTCTGTGTCTGCGACCCTGCGACTCCTGCAAGTCACCGCAGCTGATAACGTCACTCACACTTGACGCCGCCTGGCTAGGAGACGTTTTACGAAAAACGAGATTAAGGTATGCTTCATAACTGAGTGTGCTTACGTTTCCAGTTTTTGCAGATAAAAGAACGGACATCTTTCGGAATTTCGTCGTCTTTTCTTACACGTGTAATGACGTCACAGTGTGGTCTAATTGGTTATCTAGTTAGTACCTGGATTATACTGTCTAAAGCAAGATTCCTTTGATTATCGAAAATAATAAATATTATCAAGAAAACGCGGTCATCTCTCATGACAGAGAAATAAAATTCCTATTTATTCCTAAATTATGCGTTAGTAGATCGTTGATTAGTAAAAATATATAGAATGTTGCGGGCAGCCTAGTCGACAGACTAAAAAATATTAGTATTATAATAATATCCGATCAATGTGTACATTATTAAACCAGTAGTACCACGATGAAAAGGGTATTTTCAGTAGTTCAGTACATCCAATAACAGTATACCCTCGTTATTACATCCGCACATTCCTACGTGACATCCTAGTTTCAAATTATGCAAAGGATGTGCCGCTACGGCGTAGCCGCGTAGCTGCATACGTAGCGATCAGGCTAGAGATCGCGCCTCGAATTGAACATAGCTTGTTTGTGACTTATATTTGCCTGGTACTTTGCACACATACCATCATGCCTGTGTATCATAGAGATGCTCTCAGCGTACCATTATTTCATTGATGGTATTTTTGTCCTAATGTACCTAAAAGGGTACAAGACATTGCTAAGTATGTTTGTAGGTAAGTTTGGCTAATCATACCCAAGAACGCCTGAACGGATTCCAATACAATTTGGTACAGAGACATATTATGCCTTGAGATAACGATATAGGCAATTTTTTATCTTCGAAAACTACGCGGGTAAATGTAGTCGGATCAAATAGGATACAAATTAAACTTTACGGGACGGTTGATTTTCGATAAGGATAGCAAACTATTGAAATATTTTTTTATAATACACTCTGTTCAAAGGTTTTAACCATTTATTCTATAAAATGAGATCATCGTATATGTATAAACT
Organism: Drymonia ruficornis; assembly: GCA_947859195.1. Lineage (NCBI taxonomy): Eukaryota > Metazoa > Arthropoda > Insecta > Lepidoptera > Notodontidae > Drymonia > Drymonia ruficornis. The sequence continues at coordinate 7,442,927 of OX401912.1, read as the reverse complement.
AGCTTTTGCCCGCGACTTCGTCCGCGTAGACTTCAAAATAAAAAAAAACCGGGCAAGTGTCTTAAGACTTTTTAGTACTTTAGTGCGCCAGGGTTTTTTAAGTCAGTATTTGCTTTTTTATAAAAATAATTTTATTTCATGATTTTTATTGGAGCCATACAAACTTACCACGGTACCTAATTCGGTAAATGCGTGTTTTAGATAGAGCCAAAATCCCAAATCCTCCTCCCCTTCTCCACCCCTTTTCCTCCCCTCTCTTCCTTCTGCTCCCTCCCCCTCCATTTCCCTTTCCCTTTCCCCTCCCCCTTCCACTTCCCCCTACCTACCCTATGCATACTAAGTTTCAAGTCAATCGGGTACAAACATATTTTTCTGCCGTACTTTTCTACCTTTAGTTTCCCCCTTTTGGGTGTTGATTTACGAAATGATTTTTTATGGGATCAAACTGAAGTAGTACCTACCATATTCAGCTCGGCTTATACCCCAATTATTTAAAATAAATAGTCATAACCAATTTCGAGATATGGATGACTAAACATTCGCTGACCCCGCTCTCCCCTTTTCCTTCAAAATATTAAAAACGCTGAAACCCCAGTCTGATTATTTAAAATGCACAATCATAACCAATTTCGAGATATGGATGACTTAAAATTCGCTGACCCCGCTCTCCCCTTTTCCTTCAAAATATTAAAAACGCCGAAACCCCAGTTTGATTATTTAAAATGAACAATCATAACCAATTTCGAGATATGGATGACTAAACATTCGCTGACCCCGCTCTCCCCTTTTCCTTCAAAATATTAAAAACGCTGAAACCCCAGTCTGATTATTTAAAATGAACAATCATAACCAATTTCGAGATATGGATGACTAAACATTCGCTGACCCCGCTCTCCCCTTTTCCTTCAAAATATTAAAAACGCTGAAACCCCAGTCTGATTATTTAAAATGAACAATCATAACCAATTTCGAGATATGGATGACTAAAAATTCGCTGACCCCGCTCTCCCCTTTTCCTTCAAAATATTAAAAGCGCTGAAACCCCAGTCTGATTATTTAAAATGAACAATCATAACCAATCTCGAGATATGGATGACTAAACATTCGCTGACCCCGCTCTCCCCTTTTCCTTCAAAATATTGAAAACGCTGAAACCCCAGTCTGATTATTTAAAATGAACAATCATAACCCATTTTGAGATATGGATGACTAAACATGCACTGACCCCGCTCTCCCCTTTCTCGTCAAAATGATTAAAAATACGGAAACCCTAGTCTGATCAATTCAAATAAGCAATCATAACCAATATCGAGATATGGATGACTTATTAAAACATCCCTTGACCCCGTTTTCCCCTTTCCCGTCAAAATAACAAAACTCGACCACCCCTATACAAACTTTCACTCCACATTTCACCCCTTAGGGGTTGAATTTCCAAAAACACGAAAGAAATCTAAACACAAACTTTCATTCCCCTATTTTACCCCCTTAGGGGTTGAATTTCCAAAAACCTTGAAATTACTCTTTTTTATCTTTGAAAAGACACCTAATCACCAATTTAAGTAATTCTAACTTCAAAAATGACGGAACTTCCATACAAACTTTTATCCCCTATTTTACCCCCTTAGGGGTCGAATTTTCAAAAACCCTGAAACCCATATTTTTTTATTTTTCAAAAGACACCTAATCAGCAATTTTCATAATTCTAACTTCAAAAATGACGAACTTCCATACAAACTTTCATCCCTTATTGTACCCCCTTAGGGGTTGAATTTCAAAAAACCCTTTCTTAGTACACCTCTACACATCAAGACAAACCCACCCTCCAAATTTCAAGTCTCTACGATCAGCGGTTTAGGCTGTGCGTTGTCTGTCAGTCAGTCAGTCAGTCAGTCAGTCAGTCAATCAGGACTTTGATTCTTATATATTTAGATAATGGATAAAATCTCCAACAATTTAGGTTTTTTGTTCAGTATTGGCCTATTTATTAAGCTAATAAACTGGCCTAACACGTTTATTGAGCAAAATAATTTAGGTGGTACGAAAAAGAAAGGCACAAATTGTCTATATAAATAACTGTAAGAGCGGGCGAGCAGTACACTTAATTTATTAGTTTCTTTTTATTAATTAGGCATTTCTATTTTCATTAAGCCTGTAAAGTGCTTTTTTATTTTAGAGCCTAGTCTCAGTTCCAGAATAACTAAATATGACTGGTTAAAGCTATTCTAGACGACCGTTTGGTTCAATGATTCGAGCGTAGGCCACTTGGCTTACCGCATCTGGTGGGTGCGTGTTCTAGCATTATATATCTTTTATTATTCTAATAAGCTGAAATGTAATACACGTTTTTCCTATTCAAAGCCAGATAGCGTTCGGGTGAAAGTTTTTGTATGAAAATGTTGGCAATATCCGTTCTATAATACTTTTAAATCTCTTTGACGTGAAGCAATAATATAATTAAGCGGCATAAATTATATTGTTGGGTAACATAATTTATTTTGAACAGAATCTCCTTTTACGTAGCCGTTTGAAAAAGGTCGTAGTGGGTACTCGTATAAACCCGACACTTTGTTTCTCACGTACTCTTTTGTCCTAAGCCTAAGTAAATATTATAACAGTGGTACGTACTCTGTAATCTTAATTACGGTAATTATTCATACGAGGATTTACAATAACGCTTTGTGGTTGCCAGGTTCGCGAAGCGTTTATTACGAATATTAAATTGGTAGCGTTAAATAAGGGTTCAAGTGACTTTGGGGACATTAATTATTTGGATTATTGATGTGATCTAATTAAAAATATCATGGGGTCGTGGCTTAGTTGCGGTAAATTAATTAATCATAGGCATAACATTTTATTGTCCTCGTTTTTTATTAACAAACGATTGCAATTATTGTGCTTGACACATTGAATAAATTACATAATTTACGAACAATGTTATTACTAAATGTGTAATGCCCATAATACTATAATTATAATGTTATAACCATACTACGACAAACTAAAAGTAGGTGGATATTTATAAATTTCACAAGACGTTATTTCTGAAGGCAAACTTTTACAATAATGCTATCGTACAATAAACCGACCATTACGTAGCACATCAAAGAAAGATTCGTTACAAGTTTCTCTATAAACTTGCGATCATTCATCATCATATGACGGGAAAGTAATATAAGTATTTCTTTTGTCATTACCGTCGGTCGGTAGTCGCGTCGCGTAGCGCCATTACGACGCGCGACATAGCGTCGCCGTACGATGCACAACTTCATAATCTGTCTTGTACCCTCGTAACCTCTGGACTGTTGTACTCTATCACATTACAGACTATCCATTCTCAGCACTGGCCGGGGCCTGATCTGGTTCGTTATTGAAGAGATCTTGGAGTATACTCTAGTAACGTAATATCGTATCGGTGGCTGATTTGGTAGACGATAAAACAATTATGCAACGCGGATATAACCGTATCGGTATAATAGAAAAGCCTCTTATAACATGTACTGGAACCTTTTATATACCGGAACGTAGATCTACGCGATACACAATTGATTTTCTGTCGTGTTTAGAATTATCAAAATCAAAATTGGGCTATAATTTTTCTGGTATACCGCAGAAAAATTATAGCCCAATTTTGGTTTGGACTATGAAACCTCAAAAACCGGTCATGTGCGCTTCGGGGATAAACTTGGTATCCAGATATACAAAGGCTTTCATACGTCTATACTTCCATGTGGACGTGGGGACTGTCATTTTATGTCGTGCTTTGAATAGAATACATTCAATGGCGCCGTCACGGATTGAGTTCACTACTTTATTTGGTAATATTTTTATCTCCATATTTTATTTCGAATATTTCTAGATGCAACTTACAGAAATTGTAAAACAGAGGGTTAGAAAACTTTGATTAAAGGGTTTTGAAAGAGATTATGATTCAACACTCTGGTATATTTCATGTTGGTTGGACTACACGTCTTTTATAAGCCACATTGTTAGAGAATGCAGAAATTACACTATCAGATTTACATTGTCATTCGATAAACTCTGGGTTTAAGTTATATATATATATATATATAACGTCACGACTTTTATCCCCATTCGGGGGTAGTCAGAGGCTTGAGTGGCCATAAACTACCACATAGTGGAGGTATTAACCAACTCAAAGCCCACGTTTCACCGGATAGTCAGAACCCAACGTGACAGGTGGTGAACCTTGTCGCCGTGTATACAGGAACTGACTATTACCTAATCCCGAGGGATAGGTAGGTTTCCTCACGATGTTTTCCCTCACCGTCAGCGTACTGTAAATTATGCACATAGATGAAATTTCATCCATTGGTGCATGCCCCACCGGGGATCGAACCTGGGACCTTGTGATTGCTAGCCCAACCTGTTCACCCCTAGGCTACAGTCGCTTGGGTCGCTTGGGTCGCTTGGGTTTAAGTTAATTCGAGAATCAAGGCATGGAAATGGAAGTTTTTTTAAACTACGCTCAAAAGCTGCATTCTGTTTCGTTAGTTCGTGATTTTAACACCAATTTACTACGAAAATGTATCAAAATTCAAAGCTCGAAGCTCGAACGCCAGGTATTCTTGGTTTCGCGCCGGGTTTGTAATAGCAGCCCTGAGGCTGGCTTGGGTCATGATCGTCGCAGAGTGCACAGCGTCAGCTCAGTTTCTACAGCTTCATGCATTATACATCAGTTCACGTGTCGTGAAAACCTGTTGAGAGCCCTGCGGTGATCAATACGGGGTTTCCGAGCTAGTAATTTATACATTACGACGTTGAAAGGTCCTTTGCTGTGGAAGGCCTTTGTCGGTAGTTCATGACTTCATGTACTTAAGTTGAGATTACAGTGCTTGTTTTAGTAAATTATTCTTAAGTGTTAGAATATTCATATATGTTCAGTATGTACCTAATGATAGCGAATGTTGTGGGAAATGTGTGGAGAAAAGATAAGAGTGAGAAGGGGGTATTGTGTGACGCCGTTTCCTGCTTGTAGCATCATTGTAGCTACAGAACCGACTCATAACGATTGTTAATAGATTGTTACTATCCAAAACATATTTTAAATTTGATTTGATAACAAAATTAAATAGGTGTCAGTTCAGTAATTATCAAGGTATTCTACATAGCCGAATAGTGTGAACAAGCCATACTTTTGTCCCTCATTGTTTCACCGCAAGTTGTGAGAATAAATTAACAAAAATAGGTCGCTATGGTTTCAGCGCTAGAAGCTTTTAATGGGTGTGCCATATTTGTTCTATAACTCATCACACCACGCATGCTCTACATATTTTTCACAGCAATTTTGCGCGCAGAAAACTGGATGTCGATCGCCGTCATTATCTAATACACAAGCAGTGTAATTTAAATGGTCACAAATGGTGAAAAGAAGTGAGCCTTTATGGAAATTTTGCGGAATTGCTAAGGAATCCGCTAGAAAATCAGAAAAATGCATTGCTTTTGCAGAATTGCTATATGGCCTTTTTAGCCCCCCTGTTATACGTTTGTTTGAAATCTGAGGTATTGTTTATATTTTAAAGTTTGATTTATTGGTTGCGCTCTCCAAAAAAATTAGACAAAATAAATACGTACCTACTTAATACTCCCCTGGCACCGATACAATTAAACTTTTTTAATAGATTTCTCATTCGGTCCGGTCGTTTTGCATATATGTAAATATATTCAAAAGCGTGCTTATCCCCATTTAGTCCCGACCGAGCTACTGGGCGTCGCGCGTCGTCAGCATGTTTTAATGGAGCTTGTGTCACGAGCTGTATACTACGGGCATGCTACGGGTCACATACCTTATTAAACAGGGTTATTGACTGATATCATTGAGAAAATAAATTAAATAATATTTACATTTAAATTTAGTTTACAAAACCAAGATTTCCGTTAAACTTGTTAAGAAAAATTATAGATTCCGAGGAGCAGGGATAAATAAAATACTTATATTGTTGGCGTAATTGATATTTAAACTAGATATCAATAGAACATAAACTTTACAAATTAATTGCCACATTTATAGATATTTTTACCCAGTGTGCAATGGCTTTACCGCTAGCATTTCTAGTAAAAAAAGTGATTTGTTATGCCAGTGTAAGGCCATCATAACTTTCTTTTAATTTGGGGGTTCTCGTTTTTGGAACTGTTTTATTTTTGTTTGCAGCAATCAAAGTCCAGTCACAATATAGTAGTTAGAACGTATCGATTAAACCAACACATGAGTACAAAAACATTCGCTTTGTGTTGTCTTCTTGAAATCTTTCTCGTGCACTCTTTGACTTGTAAAATAGTTTCGGTATAGGGTTACGCAATAGCGTGAACGGAGGTTGGCGGGACATATTATTATAAATTCAGATCGTGTTTACGAGCCGCGACATAATGGCTTACGGGATTTGCGGTGACGAGAACTCTATTTCCTTTTAGGTTGCGACGCATCAGACAAACCGACGAATTTGTGTGTTATGCTGCGGTCGCCGAAGAAATATGGCTTCTCAGAAATCTCACCATTTCTATAATCATTAAGTATGTACGCTTAATAACTATTATGAGTGAAACTCTGAATTCTCGAAAGTAACTCAAATTTGAAAGCTGCTTAATTTTGCGTGCCCTAAAGAAGTCAGATAAGAACATCTCAAATAGATAAGTGGTACTTAAACACTTGAATAGCGTTTTAGTATTCGGTCGTATAGTGTGCTAATAAACATTCAGGAAACTAGCAGTCACCCCCAACTTCATCCGTGGAATCTCATTCGGTCTACCCACAGACCATTAAGTCATAGACACCGCAAATCCGGGGACCACCACACGTCTAGATTGTGTATTTACCACTGCTTATATATTATCGCACCTAATTTTCAACAGACCAATAAAAATTGGCCGCTTACCCTCGCCAATTTTTTACGATTGCATTCTTATACAATAGTGGACGTAAGCGGTTTCTCCGTTTATTGGTCTGTAGCTCTACCCAATGATATTGGAAATAATAAAAGATCATTGACTCAACCTCTCACCTACTTTGCTAGGCTACTGCCTGCTTTACCAACAATAACTTGAACTTAAACCAAGAAATACATGCCTTTCAAGTTCGAAGGCTATAACATAGGTACCACATGAGTGAGTGTGTTTATAATAATGTTTGCCATTAATTATCTAACTTCGAGAAATAACATCCTTAAGCAATATAGGCTCTTATATTCATACGACGTCATCGTGTATGTAATCCATTTCGATATATGTAAATGGTCTCTCACCAAATGATCTAACCGTCGCGTGGGTGTTTCCGATACGTGACATTTATCCTTTTTCAACGTATTCAGATTACATTAAGTTTGATATTTCACAGGGAATTGAAAGCTTTTAAAGGAAATCGATATCGCAATCGCAACGGCCGTGTCCCAGTGCTATTGACTGACTCATATAGTGTAAGTCTGTCTGTACACCTACCTTTTGTTTTATCAGTCCATTTAAAAGATGATGAGCACGAACGAGCATTTTTCAAGCATTTCACTACTTACAAGCATGCCAAATACTGGGGGGCTAATAGCGGCGCTATGCAACATTGCCAGTAATTTTTATGATTTTGACAAAATCCTTAGCAATTCCGCAAAATTTCTGTAAAATAGTCGCTCATTGTACGTCATTCGTGATCGCTTCACGGAAATTTAGCTGATTCTGCTGGAGGGTCGGCAAAATGAATTGGTTTTGCAGAATTGCTGCGATATTGCAAATTGTCGCTATTAGGGCCATAACACACCGGGTAGCCATGGCGACATCGCCAGCCACCGTAGCCAACTAATCGTATTGAAATGTATGGCAGGTAACACACCTGACGACGGACTGGCGGCGCCGCCAGTCCGTTGCTAGCCATACATTTCATTGGCTACGGTGACTGGCGACGTCGCGATGGCTACCCAGTGTGATAAGCCCTTAGACCCCCTGATGACCTTGAAAAGGCTTTCTTATTTTTAATCCGTACAAAATAAAAAGAGTGTCTACGTTTACAGCGTTTACAAAGTTCATTCGTCCAATTAAATATGCAGCAGTTACGAGTGTGACATTCACAGATGGTTTTAAAACAAACAGTTTTGTTGAGCGCGGCAGTTTTTTGCGGCGGTGTTTCTGGCACTCTGGTTAATTGGAGAGATACCTCTATACGTGTTTTTCTTTAGTATAAAGCATCCTTTGTAGACACCGCGCACAAAGGTTACCGCCTTACCGCCTCAACCTCTAATTGTCTACTTTAATCGTTGTAATATCCCATAGTTAGAATAGGTATCTACAGGGTTAATTTGAAATCATGGGCATCCTTCTAAACAACAGATTAATGGATAACAATTTATTGCCTATGTAAGGTATAACAGTTAACTGGTTTGCTAATTTGCTTACTCGAGCAATATTTTTTATCAATAGTTTTTTTTATTTATTTTCACAAAAATAAATAATCGTGTGTAGAGTCATGCTCATGATTTTAAATTCACCCTGTGTAACATAACTATTGTGTAATTATTTATATTTTTTTAAAGACTTGGTACCAAAACCTTCAGCTCAAGACTACGCGCTATTCTATTATTAAGTCTGAGTTTTAAACACGTGTAGAGGTCAACGCAGACGAGGTGTGAATGAACCCAAACTTCATATACATACAACATCAAATAGGTAGGTCTTGATTACAATATTTCCAATCTTCGTATACAATTCTCAGTAGGTGAGGAAATTTGTTTATTTTATCTAGATGTTGCGTAGACACTGCAGTGTGGAGGTACTAAAATAACTAAATTTACAAAACTAAGATTATGAATAAACGTACTAAACGTAGCGTTAAAACTTCAATTTATCGTCAATGTTGCTTAGTTTTAGATCCAGCATTTATAAGCATGGATGATCCTTCGTCCTCCTTCCTATTTGTAATTGAAATCGTATACTGTACCACAATGTTAACAATTTGCGCTATCCGGCTTAAGTGAACATTGATCTAATGAAATACCACAGGATAGTTGGAATTCCTACCTCTAGTATGAGCGAACACTCGTTTTTTGCACTGCAAAACGGTAGTATCGTTTCGTTTGTAAGTTTGGAAACTGACAATGTTTCAATATCTGTTTTGCGTATCAACTTTATCTGTGAATATTTGGAATGAAGGAAGTACTTACCTAATTTCTGTAGGTACCTATTCAACTCAGAGTTTATAACAATTTAACTTAATTCTACTTAGGTATATAACTATAGGACATGATTCCTTTTATAATTTAATGTTTTAAAGGCGTTTGGTAAATAGCAGTAGGCTTGCCTAACATGGGACTAATATATTCTAATATTGGATATATGGGTGTTTATCTCTGCCTACCTTCAGATATACAGGCGTGATAGTATACTTTATTTATATTTTTGAAGACTTTGGGGGGTTTCATAATGTTTTCTTCGTACTATTGCGGTGTAATACTGTTTACGTTTAGGATGACGCAAATCTGTATATTCTTGTTTTCAGTTTGTTTGAATGTGTCAATTTGATTGTTGCTCTTGTTGAAAGCAGCTATAAATAATGTTTTATCGTGTTCCAGTGTTTATTAAAATGGACTTTATGATGCTACGGAGCAAGGGATACATTTAGTGACGTAGGCATTATTATTTCTCCGTCAGTTTGTCCGTCCATCCCACAGAGTAAAGACTAAAGGGGCCCTTATTAGATATTTGTATGAAACAAAACGTGGTCATTGTTTTTTCATTTTCATTTTACTATTTACCGGTAAATAGTTGAACTACTCGCTTCGTTTTATGACGATGTTAGTACTAGGCCGACCACTCGGCTGACTTGCTTAGGGCCAGTCCCCTTAGTAACTGGTCCATGGTCCATCCACCCGCCCGTCGCCGCGTCGCGGTCCGTCATTCAGGCCGGGCTAGTCTTTCATAGCCCCCTTAATTTTTTACATTTTAAACCAAAATACATTAGATGTTGATCTCAATTCTAATAATAAAACAGGGTTATTGTCTTAACTCTAAAAAAAAAAAAAAAACGTCACGACTTTTATCCCCATTCGGGGGTAGTCGGAGTCTTGAGTGGCCATTCACCACCACATTGCGGAGGTCTTGAATTTTAGGTGACTAAATAGATACAGGCGAGCAGCGCGATTAGTTTTGACGTCTGACCACGAGACATAATGTCATAACATGATTGCACGGGCGCCTCATTTAGACGCACCCATTAAATAAGGAGGACGTCAGTACACTTACCAACAGGATTTACACCATTAGTTACCCACTAAAGAATGTATTTTTAGGAAAATCCCCCTTTACTTGTCTGGTGTAGTCCCATATCATAATATATCTTTGTAATGTTAAGAAGCAAAGGTTATATAAGGACCGAGTTCTTAGCAAAACCTTTCATGCGTGTCACAGATTGTGTCATGCATGAGGATGAATGACGGCGACTTTTTAGGATTATCATAAACTAAAGTGAGAGTCCTTTGGCAGTTTAATCTTTTGTCAACTCTAAATTTATGTTGTAAAGATCTTTGAGAGATGTCTACCCATGATCTATGTATCTACCTATTTAAGTAAAGATATTAACATGTGGTTATTATAATTTTAATAGGTAACTTACCTAACTAAATCTACCCTCAAGTTAATATTAAGAACTATTTCCTAGATAAGATGGCGCTAAGCCCATATGGTTAGTACCATATGGGCTTAGCGCCATTCATAAATCTCAATTTCCCACCAAACAACCCCCGTGGGGTCGTAAGGTCAAATGAAAGTAAATGAGCGCCTTTACTACCTCCAAAGTGACCGGTTTATGTTAAAAGATAGTGACATTTATCCTCATCGAAGGAACTTCGCCAAGTTTCAAGTTTATCCACTATTGTTTAGTTGTTTTTTTTTGTGGTGAGTGAAAAGTTATTTTTAACCCTAGGCTCAATATGAGGTGTAAACGCCTTTGATTTTAACCCTGTATCTTTTTGTTCGTGGGATTCTAACTTCAAAACTGATGAACCGATTTCCATGCGGCTTTTTGTTTCTTTGCTGTGTGTTTCAGAGAGATTATTCATTTCATTTCTAGCCTGTAGTGTTCCACTGCAGGGCAGACATCCCCTCCCTTTTTGGGTTCCGTACCCAAAGGGTACCAACATCTATTACTAAGCCTACGCTGTCCGTCTGTCTGGCTGTTTATCCGTCTCTCAGTGGGCTGTATCTCACGAGCCGACTTAGGTAGAGAGTTGAAATTTTATAGGATGTGTATTTCTGTTGCCGCTACAATAATAAATACTAAAAATAAAATAAAATTTAATAATGAAGGGGGTCCCCATACAAGAAACTTGATATTATTGACGTTTTTATTCTACGGTGGTACGGAACCCTGTATGTGCGAGTCCGACACGCACTTGGCCGGTATTTTATTCTACTTGCCCCGGTCTATGGCTACCCGGGACCAATCCTCCAAGTATCCGTGCTTAATGAAAATTAGTTGTATGTTTTCAGATTAGATATACTCTTGAGGGTTACATTCAGTTTTCTTATGGCGTAAAAACAGTTTATAATTTCCATTACAGTACCTAATTCTTTTTAGATTTTCTTCATGAAGATATTCCTTTGATACTGAGCCCAAAAAATACATTTTTCTTAAAATACTACTTTTGCAGTTACATAAGCAGCAAACAAAATGGAATTCCTATTATTTTCTTTTGATCTCGTACCCTTTACAACACTGGTATGTAACGTACATACTTTTAGGAGTAACTCGCCCCAAGTTTCTGTTCCATGTTTCTTAGAGAAATTAATATTAACTACATCGCTTAACAATATAATTCAACACTAGACTATTACACTTGACTTGCCGGCTAGTTCAGAAATAATTATTTTACAGTTATTTGAGTGATTTCAAAAGATAGAAAAGTGCTGAAATTAGAGCATTTGGTTTGAGGAGAAAATCAGGAATTTTCTGTTGGTTAAGGTAAAGGTAATATAAGTACCTAAGACTCAAATATTAGATTTGACTGAAAAATGGATGGACTCTAGGTCTAGGTCTAGGGGGGGGGGCAACCGCGCCACACCCCTGGAAATTGAAATAGGTACTTCTCAGTTGCCTTTCATCTGTTCATTAGGTTCTGTTTTCACCCCTTCAATATACTTAAGTGACCTTTAAAAGCTTTCACGCCACTCCTACCCATTCCCAGTTCATGTTCGCGTAATTTATTTTATGAGTTTTAGTTAAAGTTTGTCGTGGAAGCTGAGATTTTTGTTTTGTGTTGTCTTTGTTTAGTAAACTGAGATCTCATTTAAAATTTAACATAACACTCTACTACGGGGCTTTAAAATGTTACCAGTTGTACACAGAGTACCTAAGTAGCTATTTTGCGATGTATAAGTTTGATTTAGTTATTTGCTATTTGAGGTCATAGCTACTAGCTATGACCGCCTCCGATCTGTAAACGATCGGAGGTTAAGGAACTCTTGGCAAGGTCAGACATAGATGGGTGACTATTTAGTGGCATTTAAACTGAGCGTCTCCGTAATTTGGAGGGCACTAAAAAGTCGGTCCCGGTTGTTGTCATCTAGGCAGCAGTCGTTAAGCATTGTCAGAGGCCTTCGGGCGGCTTGAACAACGGACACTACGTTGGCCACTAACCATACGATAAGTTATTTTTTGTGTTAGTTCTTAGATTAGTACTTAGGACACTAACCAGTCTTTATAATATTCCTAACAGCTATTGTAAAAATCATACAAACTTCGAGTCAGTTGCAGAAAAGCTTGAAATAATAACAGTTAATATTTTGATCTAATCATAAAACATAGACAAAAGCCTATATTTATTCCAAAGGTCTTCAGTAGGTATTGGTGAAGGACAGAATCACGAGACGCCAATCATAATAATATTTATTTGTACTATAGCTTAAATGGTCTGCAATCCGACCAATATTATAAATATTAGGTACCTAACTCGTGTATTACGATATCGGTATTAATTAGTACGTCTTAACAATGATAACGCGATTCTGTTAAACTTCTAGATTGCCTATCTGAAGTAGGAAATATTAAAAAAGAGTTCTTATGTTGTTTCTTATTATAAAGTAAGTACAATCAACATCAGAAGGTTCCAAAACTATACGATCCCAATACGAAATTGTGTTCTCTGTGATTGTAACATGTTTAGCAATGTTACTCTTTTGGACTTTTGATATACCTACCAAGCTACTTTTGATGTTGACTATACATCCATTAATAACAGATTCGTGTACGAATAAGCATCAGTATGAGCACAAATATCAGTAGATACGTATCGGTAAGAGATATATTATTGTTTCTGGGCTCTTGCCATATGGAACCGTGGAAGGCATAAAAAGTTATATGAAAAAATAAATTATTTTTTTAAATAGTCAGGGAACTTATTGGAAAGGGCCACAGGAGATAATGAAATAAAACATATACTCAGCATTAGAACTCCATTTTATTATTATAAACATATTAAATGTTTATTTTATTAATGTGATTTTATTTGCTGAAAAGTGAGATGACTGACATACGTCAGATAGATACTTTTCATAATTTTTGTTTATTTCAATAGCCTACCTCAAAAATTACAAGCAAATGTTCATCTCGTCAAAACCAAAAATATTTATTTTGTTTAGGCCTACGGGGGCACTTACAAATTGTCATTTTATATTTTTATTTAATTCTACCACCGGATCGGAAACGCGACCTCGACTGAGAAGATCCGGCAAGAAACTCAGCGGGCTTATTTCTTTCTTTCTTAATTCTACCACCGGATCGGAAAACGACCTCGACTGAGAAGATCCGGCAAGAAAATCAGCGGGCTTATTTTTCTTTATGTATCACAATTTAATGACAAATAATTAAATTTGCAAAGTAAAGAAGTATTGAATGGATTCTTCTTCTTTTTGTGTCAACAGTTCTACTCTACTATGATTAGACCTTATTTACAAGGTATTTGGCCACATTAATAGCGATAGGTGTGGCCGCGTTCAAGTCCTCCCTCATGCAGGAGTTCGGACACAAGAGATATTCCAGCAAGTGTTGCATCGATTTGTTTCGATTACAAATTATACATAGAAAAATTACACTACACATTTATCCACTGCTTTAGTTCATGTTAGGATTTACTTCATTTACACACCTGAACTGGTAGTACAGCGGGCTATGAGAAGACAAAATGCGAGACAAATCGATATTGTCTCACTCTATCCTATTAATTAATTAAGAAAGATAGCAATTCGGTGCGACACAACACGTGACAAAAGTCTTGTCTCGGCGTGTGTGCCAGCCCTGCTTCTTAACATTTGCTAAAACACCTTTCGGTACTTCATGGAAATATTTCCTTTTAGTATACCGTTTAGAAACGCAATCTTTACGTATTATGTGGTGCATATACTTATCAATAAAACATTATTTGAGAGTCAAGATAAATCTAAAATGGTTATTCTTATGACAGGTGCGACTTTAAATATACTCTTGAGTAAAAACTCGATACATCAAACGAGCCTTGTAACAAACAGAGTCGTCTAATTCATTAACTTCAATAGTAAAATCCTATTTGCAACAAATGATATTCACATCTTTAAATCTCAACAAGGTTTCAGATGGTTTCTGATTTGGTGGCTTCGAAATGACTCAAGTTCGCTTTATACTGCCTTTAACCATTTATCGGCATCATGTACATCATAAATATTTTTAAAAGACAATAGTGTAGACTGCACGATTTTAAGTGATCAATATAAATACTTTCGCTACAACTTATTGATTGACCAGGTTGGTTCATTATCGAAGAATTATCGTTCGAAGAATTTGGTTTTGGCTTTCTATTAGTTTTGCTGGATCACAGCCAGGCTTACTAATTTTGCCAGATCACAGCCAAGCTTACTAATTTTGCCAGGAACTATTAGTTTTGCCGGATCACAGCCAGGCTTACTAATTTTGGTAAGAATTTCAATGTTTCTTGTTACTACCGTTACATGTAATCCAAAATAATAATACGAGCTATAAGAATTTCATTATTTTCAATCGGTAATAAATAATCTATGCCCGTTTGAATC
This sequence comes from Drymonia ruficornis, assembly GCA_947859195.1. Classification (NCBI taxonomy): domain Eukaryota; kingdom Metazoa; phylum Arthropoda; class Insecta; order Lepidoptera; family Notodontidae; genus Drymonia; species Drymonia ruficornis. Next base: position 7,427,876 of record OX401912.1, on the reverse strand, counting down.
GTAACCAACTATTTAAAGGATGTTCTGCCCACAGATTATAGAAGTAGGCAGAGGCAAACGATGTGAAGCCGGGTAGCTTTTTATGTGTGCGTGACAACTAGGAGCGGCACTAAGGAAACATACATTTGTGTGCGTGTAAAGTTGTGTAGCTATAGGGCGAGATTGTATTCGCTTTCATGTTTTGTATTTGCTTTGGTGGCTTCACTTTCGTGTTCCACGCACTCCATCTGTATTCTTCAGAAATCTGTGGTTCTGCCATACTTCATCTTTTTATTTTATTATCCATGTAATCGGTAGAACAGAACATGTTTAAATGACTTACTTAAATGACTTACTTTAAGATTTTACCATGCCTCATTACATATTATGGTGTTTATTACAATACCACATTTCATATTATGATGTTTATTTATCAGAGCTTTAGTGGGTACATTTTAATTAAATATGTGGCTTTTTAAAACAGCTTCAACCATATATTTACAAACTTCGCACTTGTGACCAATGTTCTAGCCATTTCGGTCAACGTACGATTCACATAATAATTTCAAGCTTCGCACTTGTGACCAATGTTCTAGCCATTTCGGTCAACGTACGATTCACTTGCTCTGTTACACCATTTTGTTATGGAGTTTACACCATTACACTATTACACCATTTTGTTATGGAGTTTGCACTGTTACACCATTTTGGTATGGTCATATGATTCCTTTACCAACACAAAATTCTTTGACCCATCGCGTGTCCCTTGCATCTACACATGTGCATCAAAACAAAAGAAAATCTATTGACTGTTTTCTTTTGGGACATTCCACGGGTTAAATTCATTTGAAAAACATTCAAGAAAGTCATCACAATATAAATAAATGTTTATGGAGTTTATCCATTTTCACTTTACGCTACGAAGTTCTTAATACCTTGAAATACTTCCCATATGGAATGCATTAACTATATCACAGTATAATGAGTAAAACCATTGAGAAAAGTAACAAAGTAATTTGTATCAGTGAACATAGGTGGCGTAGAATAACAAACATGGGAATGAACAATAAAAGTGATATATTCATTGATGTATTACTTTAGCAGATATGGTACGGTACAGAAGATGAGCCATATTGGCAATACAATGTATACTTATTCAACATTATTACCCGTACTTATGACTGAGTTATACTGTGTCCATGGACTTTGTTTTAGAAGAACAAACTATTTTGGACAGTCACTTGTCTCCCTCTTTCTTGGTAATGTCTGTGCCTATTTTTTTATAGACTTAGCAAGAAAGTAACTATGACTTTAAAACAAGTATACTCACACAATTCAGTCAAAACATCGCTAGAATGAATATTATCGACTATTTGGTTATCATCGATTTAAAAATACATTTTTGTTTGTTCACATGACCGAGTAATTTATTCCATGTTCATCAGATTTCGAATATTGATTTAAATATAAAGTTTACTGAGATTCATTTTAAAATATAATCTAAAAAAAAGGTTATTACTCATTATACCAGGTATTAGACATCAATTGTTGTTTTAGTAAATATAAACTTCATTATTCTTAAATATAACCAATGTACCTCATGCACCTGCTTCTACACAGGATTTACAAATAATACCTTAATTACATGGTACCTCTGACAAATATTAGTACATTGTACATAGATTCTTGAAAACCTAGGTTGGTGGTTACATTGATTTCTCCTTTACCGGATGCGGATATGGCATTATATTTGGTATGCGAACGTTGGCTAGAGCTGTGCACAGGACGAACGCCGACAGCACACTGACTCAATCTACGCCTACTGTGATGTCGTCAGGGCCTTGTTGAGTCATAGTGCACGGTTGCTTAGACCATCTCCTCTAATATATCTACTCCGTGGTAGTGCCATACACTGCCACGCCAATTTTCACTGGATTATGTAGGTCATCCGTGTATGATCAGTAGTACCGGAATCTAAAAGAAAATAGATTTTCATCAATATCTGAATGATTCCACCAACTTACATTTTGAAAATATAAAAGCGGAACCGTCCTTGTCATTTTTCGGTTGCGCAGCATGTGCCGTTGATTGGTTACCGCTGTTCTTAGCGTCATGTTGTTTTTGAAATAGCAATCCTTCTTAACATGATTTCGCCAACCGCAATGATCATAATGCAATTTGGAAATCTTGTCCATTGAATTCCTTTGAGTAAATTTCCTTTTATTTTGTACATAATATTATGATTTCTTCTTGCAACCGTAAAACAACCTATACAACTCAAGTACAACAAGTACTTAGGTGAAATTATGAGTTCCATTGTTGTATCAGATTTAATTTAACCTTTTGATCTGTAAGGCGCGCTTTTACAAACGCTATATACGCTATATTCTCCAAGTGTTCTTAAATACTATCACTGTTGAATGTAGAGCCAATAATAATTGTGAAACTTCATCCATATCATCTAATTTCGCTCTAACGGAAATTAATTCCACGATTGTATAATCATAATTGATAATGCTGGAACTAGATCACATCTGGTTGCAACTTTAAATTGAGTAGGTAGTGGTTTACGCAGTGCCAAGTGTGTGGCTAAACTTTCGTAATTGTTATCGAAATCATCCATTATTTATTTTGCCGTAGCAGAACCTTTTGCAAATTCAAAAATGCGTCACTCGAGTATTATAGTATGATACCTTTAGTTACCAGGTTCCTCTTCAGCTACTTTTGATCTGGATTCGACGGCATGTCTTCATCAATAACACACAATACCTTAAATTCTTCCAAAAATGATCGCACGTGAAACTTCCTCGTGCTATATCATTCACCATTATATTGTTCAATGTGCCTCTGGTTCCGTGACTCCATTGTCGGGTATTTTAAGATTGTAGATGCCGGAGACTTGGAAGAAATTTCAGTTTGTTGCAAAAGCTGAAAACTGAAAAATCACAATTTGAAATATTTTTACGATAACGTGGCCTGGGCCCATAACCTATTGGAAAGGGCCACAGGAGATAATGAAATAAAACATATACTCAGCATTAGAACTCCATTTTATTATTATAAACATATTAAATGTTTATTTTATTAATGTGATTTTATTTGCTGAAAAGTGAGATGACTGACATACGTCAGATAGATACTTTTCATAATTTTTGTTTATTTCAATAGAACTTCTAAGCCGGTCCGGCGACGGAGAACAGGTGTACACCTTCAGGTTACAATCTACATAATTGAGTTGGGGGTGAGAACTTTCCGGAGTCTGTTTTATAAAGGCAATCCCTGACGGTATTATTACATCTCTCCTAAGGTTGCTAATCGAATTATCGGCCATCAAATTATCGAAAAGAAAACTTTTGATAATGCTTTGGTGATACCATGGACCAATTACTAAGGGGACTGGCCCTAAGCAACTCGGCCGAGTGGTCGGCCTAGTACTAACATCGACATAAAACGAAGCGAGTAGTTCAAATATTTACCGGTAGATAGAACAATGAAAATGAAAAAACAATGACCACGTTTTTTTCATACATATATCTAATAAGGGCACCTCTTTCTTTAGTCTTTACTCTGTGGGTGATACCTACTATGATTTCATTTTTTTCTTTTCATACCTGCAAGGCAATTGTCTAACTTGAGTTGCAATCATTTTTTGACTGACACATAAAATTCGGCGATTTTGCGATTGCCTATGCACCCTTTGACAACTAAAATTTATAATTACGTGGGTTGCAACTGAAACCATGTTTGATATTTAAAATATCTATCGATTCATTTATTTTCTATGAAATAGCGATGACGTAACTCGTTTTCCGTGAAGTTACGCAATCACAATTTGTCGATAGAGATGGATTTCGGTTTCAAACAGTGAATGATTGATACTGAGTTTCAACAGAGTTACGCAATCGACCTGCTGATATCGAACGAGTGCATTCTTATCTTGTAATGATCTTGATTGAGTCTCCATTTCATGTTTTCATATCGATGTTTAAGACATCAAACTATTCTTTCATATCAAACTATTCTTTCATTATTCATACAAGCTTCTTGCGCTGATCAATGAAGTCCATATTAATTGGCTATATTTATACCAGGTTCCCATAAATTCCTGCGCAGTCGTTGTAACGGGAAACCCAAATTACCAGCCAGTGTACTAGTTGCCTCGTTAAGATAATTACAGCCGGCCGCGGCCTGCGATGACTGATGAATAGATTTCAGTAATATACACAATACAGACTTGCTAACAGCCTCGGCGATATAATGTGTCGATACACGTACAAAGTTATTACCTATCTTTTTTATGTGACTAAGTTGGCAAACAAGCGTACTGCCCCTGATCTTAAGCAGTTACCGTAGCCTATTGATGCTTGCAATACCAAAGGCATCGCTCGCACGTTGCCGACCTGAAAGGGAGTGGTATACCTGGTCGGCAATGTGCGAGCAATGCCTTTGGTATTGAAAACATCTATAGGCTACGGTTACTACTTAACATCCTCATCCTCCCGTCATCCTCCCGCCTACCGCGCAAGCGAAAGGACGTGCTCTGTATACACTCTGTGTTCAAAAATTAGTCTGCGTGTTAAATAACAAGATTTTAGTGTAAATCTTGTGCTAATCTTTGGAGAAAACCTTAATAGTAACTAAATTATAATAACTTTACTAACTTTACTAAATAAAAGAACCAATAAAGTGAATAGATGTGGAAACAAAATAGTTTCGTTATCATCTAAGCAGTGTGCCTAAAGTGCAAGTTGTAGTGATAAATATACAATATACGGTCAATGGTTACTGCGAACAATTAAATATAGTGCATAAAATAACTCAACAAATAACTTTTGTTTAAATTGAAAGGTTATGACTACCGTGCGAGTTATGTTATTCACTACCCTCAATCGCCTTTAAGTGTCTTGGTCCGCTTCTATTCTAACAACAGAACGACATTTTCACTGTTATCTTTAATGAACATCGTAGCCGTGCGGCTAAGGACGCCGGTTAATCCGTGCAGCGCAGGTCGGTGGTTCCAATCCTCGCATCGCATTTAGAATTTTCATACTTTAAAGTTGTGATTGGAATTCCGAATAGAAAAAATGTCTAAACCAACTGAACAGCCACCAAAACAACATAACACCCCCCCAGGTTCCGAACCGGACACAATACCGGAGAGAACGGACACAACAAACCCGCTGCCCAACGTTACTCAGAGGTCAAATAAGAGGCGGCGATGCCTACAGAATGATAGCGGCTCTGAAGATTATATAGACGACAACATATCTTTTGGTGAGCAATTAGAAGACTTCAAAACTGAAATAAAAGAAATGATGGCTCTTTTCCTAACGAAACAAGCAAATAAGACCCAAGAAGTCTCCGTAGCTTTAAAAGAAATCCAAAAGTCGAACCTCAACATAGAAAATACAATCACATATCTTATGACTCAGAATCAAGACCTGGAAAAGAAAGTGTCTCAGTTGGAAAATCAGACTAAAGAAGACAAGAAGCAAATTGCGTTTTTGGAGAATAAAATAGAAGAAATTGAAACGGGAAGCCGTAAAGCTAATTTTGTGATTAAAAATGTGCCAAAAATGCCTAGCGAATCTAAACAAGATCTTATTAGTTTGGTAACGTGCCTCTCCCAGACCATAGGATGTCCCATAGCTAAATACGACGTCAAGGATATCTACAGAGTGCGTGCAAAAAACAATGGAAGCCAGAATACGCCAATTATTGTAGAAACTGGATCCACTCTTCTAAAGAATGAAATACTGAAATTGGGAAAGACTTTTAACATAAAGCACAAGTCGAAGCTGTGCTGCAAGCACCTGGGCTTCAAGACACAAGAAGATACTCCCATCTTCTTGTCTGAGCACCTGACCCCTAAAGGGTCTCGACTGCACTTTCTTGCCCGAGACCTAACAAAATCGGGAGCGTATAAATACTGTTGGACTGCCTATGGCAAAGTTTATTTAAGGAAGGATGATCAAGCGCCAATCATTACTGTCAGAAGTGAAGGACAAATCCATCAAATTTTACTTAAAACATGACTTTGTGCTTTTTGCTCTTCTGGTCCATATTATTTGTGTATCACTATGAATATGTTATTGCCATTTTTGTTTTTAACTGAATCTCAAAACGAACTCATGTTAGGCAGATATTATCATAAGGATTTAGTAATAAGATGCTTGTACGAATACTTTGTATATGTAAAGACTCTCTCATACACTTACACACATAAATCCCAAACTTCTCACTCATCACGATCTCACACCACTAAACAATTACACACCCTCAGAATTCACAAATCATCATCAAATGAATTACATCCCTACTCAAAGACACAGATATCTATTTTAGTAAAAACAAGTCATCACACGTCCAATCTTTATACAAATCTGCTTCTCTTTTTTATAGACTACCTCACTACTGAGATAAACGGTAGTATTTACGACTATCTTGTAATGACTAAGTTTCTGTTAAATAATAACTTTTATGGGTGATACACTTCATACAGTCAATGAGATAGACAATATCGAAATCGCGAACTCAATCGAATGTGACCTCTCCACGCTCTCTGAACATATCACTATTAAGAGAAATGATTTGACTGTTATTTCACAGAATATAAGTGTTATGTTTATGAATATTACCGCAACTTGTGGGTATGCGAATAAACAGTCAGTCTGCATTCAGCCGTTGTTTCATTGTCACGTCCCTATCACTGGCGACGAGCGATTAAAATAATTTACCTCGCGTGTGCAAATTTTGTTACCAAAATGCCTATCGGTCATATCGAACCGTATAATTTCGGGAGTAATAACTGGGACGCTTATGTGCGACGAGTAAAACAGTTCGTAGCATTAAATAAAATCGACGACACCTTGCAAGTTGCAACTTTAGTGACGGTGGTAGGCGCGGAATGTTATGAATTGATGTGTGACTTGTGCTCCCCAAACACGCCTGAAACGAAATCATTCGATGGCTTGGTAAAACTGGTGAAGGATCATTTGGAACCAGATCGTTCTGAAATAGCCGAGAGGCATATTCTTCGACAGCGAACGCAGCGTCAAGGCGAAAGTGTTCGTGAATACCTTCAATCCCTAAAACATTTGGCAAAAACTTGCAATTTTGGAGACAAATTGGAGGAGAATTTGCGAGATCAATTTGTTTCGGGTCTGTGCAGTGAAGACATGAGATCGAGGATCTTTGCTGAGAGAAATGTAGACTACAAACGCGCCGTGGAATTAGCGCAGGCATTAGAGGCGGCGGAGCGGCACGCGGCCACGGCGTGCGCCAAGGGCGCAGGTGCCGGTATGGGCACGGGCGCGGGCGCGGGCGCTGGCGGCGCGCGGTTGGCGCGCGAGGCGCAGGACGACGGCTTGCACCGGATCGGCGCGGCCACTGCTGGGAGCTCCCGAGCGAACGCGGGCGCCGCTCGGGCAAGGCGCGCATGTCCTCGTTGCGGTAAAGTAGGGCATTCGGAAGCCAAGTGTCGTTTTAAGCATTACAATTGTGACGAATGTGGCGAAAGAGGCCACATAAAAGCGGTGTGTGCTAAGGCTAAAAGTGTTAATAATAACAGTGGCAAGAAATTAATAAAAAATCAATTCTTTCTCAACGAATCGGACACGGAGGATGAAGGTTGTAACTTTTATAATTTAGTAGTCAGTAGTGAAGGTGATGGGCCTTATTTTGCAACAGTGAATGTCGAAAATACATTGTGTAAATTTGAAATAGATACCGGAAGCAAACTATCGGTTATTTCGAAACAATACTATGATAGGAATTTTACGCAAATTCCCATTGAACAGAAACAGCTAACTCTTAAGTCGTACACAGGGGACATCATCGAGACTCTTGGTTTTATTGTGGTTAAGGTTAGTTACGGAGAAAATCACTGTAAATTAAATTTATTCGTCATCGAAAACGGCGGACCGCCGCTTATGGGTCGTACGTGGATCAAGCAGTTAAAATTGGCCATTGTAGAATGCCACAATTTAACTGAAGAGGACTCGATGGCGGTTTCACTACGAAAAGAGTTCCCAGATGTGTTTGCCGAAGGTTTAGGTACTTTTAAGTCGGAGTTTAGGCTGTACCTCAAAGATAGATCACCAGTTTTTATAAAAGCGCGGCAGATGCCATTAGCGTTACGGCAACCAGTGGAGAAGGAGCTCGATCGGCTGCAGCGGGATGGCGTTATATACAAAGTGGAACGGTCAGATTATGGCACGCCTATTGTGCCGGTAATTAAGGCTAACGGTCAAATAAGATTGTGCGGTGATTACAAGGTCACAATAAATCCACGTTTAAAGGACTATCATTACCCGCTGCCGCGCATCGAGGATCTCTTTGCTGCTCTGGGAGGTGGAGAACTATATACTAAATTGGATTTATCTAACGCTTTCCAACAATGTTTGTTACACGAAGACTCCCAGGCGATGACGGCCATTACCACGCACGTAGGTACGTTCGTGTACAAGCGCGTACCATTTGGCATTAAATGTATTCCGGAAAATTTTCAAAAGATAATGGAAGAGACGTTAAATGGGTTACAGTCGACTACTGTGTTCGCGGATGACATTTGTGTTACCGGAAAGGACAGAGTAACCCATCTAGCGAATTTGAGGGCGGTGCTACAAAGACTTCAAGAAAACGGTTTGAGAATTAACTTCAGTAAATGTAAATTTTTTAAGGAAAGTGTCAGCTACTTAGGATACACTATTGATAAGTTCGGCTTACATACGGACACAAAAAAAATCGAGGCCATTGTAGCAGCGCCACCGCCAACTAACGTGACTCAGTTAAAAAGTTTCATGGGTCTAGTAAACTTTTATTCCAAGTTCTGTGTAAATATGAGTGACATTCTAAAGCCAATGTACGATTTATTAAAAAAGAGTGTGAAATGGAACTGGTCTACTGAATGTAATACGGCCTTTAATAAAATAAAAAAGGTTCTAAGCAGTTCTCCTGTACTGGCGCACTATGATCCGAGTCTTGAATTGATTTTATCGGTCGACAGCAGCGCGTACGGCCTGGGGGCGGCGCTTACGCAGCGCTATGCAGACGGTACGGAGCGTCCTGTGTGCTGTGCGTCACGCACGCTCAACGCGGCCGAAGTGAAATATTCACAGATTGATAAAGAGGCACTCGCTATAGTTTTTGGGGTTTCAAAACACCATCAGTACCTTTACGGTAGACATTTCACTTTGAGAAGTGATCATCGGCCTTTAAGTTATATTTTTGGTCAAAATAAAGGACTTCCGGTGACGGCCGCGAGTAGGTTACAACGGTATGCGGTTAAACTAGCAGCATATAACTTTAGGATTGAATTTGTCACTTCGGCGAGAAATTGTTTTGCAGATGCTCTTTCGCGTCTCCCACTGGAATTGCTCAATAAGCAACCACGTGGTGAAGACGAAGAAGGTAGCTATCTTAATTATGCGCAGGAAAGTTTCCCGATCAGTTTTAAAGAAATTAAAACTGAAACGGCAAGAGACCCGTTACTCTGTAAAATATACGATTTTATTATGCATGGTTGGCCGACCGACAAACACGTTAATGATATTGAAAAATTTTATGTACACAGAAGAGATAGCTTACATATTGATCAGGGTTGCATTATATGGGGATATCGCATTGTGGTTCCGAACACTTTACGCGATACAATTTTAAAAGAAATCCACGAGGGACATCCGGGCGTGGTTAAAATGAAACAAATCGCGCGTAGTTATGTTTGGTGGGAAAACATAGATCGCGATATAGAACAGGTTACGCGCGAGTGTGTTCCATGCCGGGAGCTACGGCCCGCGCCCCCCGCCGCCCCTCTGCACTCCTGGCCGTGGCCCGCGGAGCCGTGGTCACGTTTGCATATGGATTTCCTCGGACCATTCAATAACAATTATTATCTCATTATTATAGACGCGCACTCAAAATGGATCGAGGCAGAAAAAGTAAGCACGACTTCAGCCGGTGTCGTTTGTGATAGCTTGAGACGACTGTTTTCTCGTTTCGGTTTGCCGAAGCGTATAGTAAGCGACAACGGTCCCCCATTTTCTTCAGCTGCCTTTGCTCAATATTTGAAGTGTAATGGAATAAAACATACGCTAGTGCCGCCGTATCACCCGTCGAGCAATGGAGCTGCTGAAAATGCCGTGCGTACGATTAAACGAGTTCTTAAAAAGGCAGAATTAGAAAGGGATGACATAAATACGGCATTGAGTCGATTTTTATTTATGTATAGAAATACTGAGCAAAGTACAACAGGGCGTGAACCGGCAGTCGCCCTACTGGGCAGGCGGCTGCGAGGTCGCCTAGACCTGCTGCGCCCCGACGCCGCGGAGCGTGTGCGCGCGCGCCAGCTGACTGAGGAGCAGCGGCGCAATACACCGTTACGAGTAGCTCAGCAAAATGAGCCTATATTGATGCGGAATTATACCAAGTCCGGTAATAAGTGGACTGAGGGGGTCGTAAACGAGCGAGTAGGGCCCGTATCTTATACCGTGAAAACGAACGACGGTCAGATCCATAAGCGTCACATTGACCAAATACTTTCAAGGAAATCACGACATTCGTTGAGCCGAGTCGTGGATGAATCAGCAAATAATACAAAAGTAGATAGCTCTGAGGTCGTATCGGAGGAAGAAAAAGACGAATCTTTTGATAGTGCGGAGGAGGAAGCTAGCGCAGACCCGTCTTCTCCAACATATACCAACACTCCGGCGTCGCCACCGGCGCCGCTGTCCCCCAGGGCCATTGAGAGTACACGTCCGCCGTACAGGGAAGCTGCATTACGTTGCCGGGATAAACTTAAAAAGATGAAATAGGTAATTTATAAATGTAAACATAGGTTTCACCTATAATGTTAGTACGGGTAACGTAGGTACATACATAAGTTTTGATTGAATTGGGAAATAGGTCGTTAACTTTAAGAGTTTAATTAGTTAGTGGATTACTTTAAGTTTATTATATTTCCTTTAGGCTTAATATAACTATTTACATAAGTAGCTTTGTTTTGGGAAGGAAAAGTGTTATGTTTATGAATATTACCGCAACTTGTGGGTATGCGAATAAACAGTCAGTCTGCATTCAGCCGTTGTTTCATTGTCACGTCCCTATCAATAAGAAGCATATATCAAAACTTTAATGACTTCGTTGTTTTGCTGTCTACTTTTAGATTCGAAATTGACGTGATTGTTCTGACGGAATGTCGATTTAATGCGAACAAACCTATTCCTGAACTAAATAATTACTACTCTTATTTTACCAAGCGTCAGTTGAACCAGAACGATGGTGTAGCGGTATATATAAAAAAAACGCTGAAACCTAAAGTTCAAGAGATACAGCTTTCCCATTCGTCTTGTTTGCAACTGGAAATACTAAATAACATTTTTTTCTGTATTTATCGTTCTCCGTCTAACGCGAACCCTGATATTTTTATAAACTCGCTCAGCTTGCATCTAGATACAATTGCCCCGCAGAAAAATATAATAATAGCTGGAGACATTAACATTAATATTCGGCCCAAAGATGCCGAATTGTCACATGAACATAAAAACCGTATAACATACCTTAATATGCTTTCTGCCTATGGCATATTACCTGGTCATACGTTACCAACTAGGGGACATAATTGCCTGGACCACTTCATGATGCGAATACATAAAAAGAAGACATCTGCTTCAATTGCTATCATACAAAGTACTATAACAGACCACTATACTACATTCTTATCGCTCTCCAAGATTATTATAAACAAAGAAACGGCAAATAAAACTGCCACTACTATAAATTTTGAAGGAGCCCTAAAATACCTACAGGAAAAAAATATTGCGAGGTTACTTTTTTGTGAAGACCCAAATCTATTAACTGACCTTCTCATACAAAAACTAACTGATTCCATTAAAATCAATACTAAAATTACGAAAATTCCTAATAGTAAACGCATAATCAAACAATGGATAACCCCCGGAATACTACGCTGCATAAAAAATCGAAATAAATTACAAAAAAACTCTCGGATGGATCCATATAACCAAATTTTAAAAATAACTTATTCACGATATAGGAACTACTGCAATAATCTCATTAAAAAAGTTAAAAGAAAATATGAAAGAGATTTACTTACATCATCAATCGCTAACACCAAATTACTCTGGAAAAACGTAAAATCAATGAGGATCAGTAATAGGTCAACAAATCAACTCATAACCAACACTAACAGTTAAAACTAAGCTTTCTTATCAATATAGTTTTTAAATCATCGAAATCGGTCCATCGGTTGCGATTTCCTAACACATTTTATGTATCCAAAATTTATCGACGGGCGGTAAGTGCGGCCAGCGCGCGTGACGTCACCGGGCGCGCCTCGTTGATTTCGCGCTGTGCCCGGTTTCCCGCTTGCGCCGCCATTCACTATTTTAGGTGTTATTCATTTAAATTACATGCTGTAAAGGGCCATATTGATCTATATTAAATGCACAATGTATTTAAGGTACTTAATTGGTTAAGGATTAATGCTGTATTGCTTAAAATCGCTTCGTAAATAAGCCATTATTTCTCGTAAAAAGTAAAGGAAAAAAATGGTTATTGTGGGTTATCCCTAAGAGATAGACATAAATACCATCGCGGACTTTTTGTATACCTTTTTATGGTGTACAATACTGTAGTACATTATTTTGATCTATCTCGTAGGATTCAGCCAGCGTTTGCAATGTAAGGGCAAAAAAATATATTTATTTACGACATCACATTAGAAACCTCTAAAATTATCAGTGTTTCTCTACTATATTAAGCATGTATTATACATAATAAACCTTCCTCTTGAATCACTATCTATTAAAAAAAACCGCATCAAAATCCGCTGCGTAGTTTTAAAGATCTAAGCATACATAGAGACAGACAGCCAGAAAGCGGGAAGCGACTTTGTTTTATACTAGGTATGTAGTGATAGTGAATCCTTAGGTAGGGTGATGGGTAATATAATATTATGTTAATAATAGATTATAAAGGAATAATAAATAATAATAATAAATATCGCCAGACTTACATGCCATCTGTATGGTCCCAAACTAAGGGGGCGTCCATAAATTACGTGAGGTGAATTTTTGCCTCCCCCATCCCCCTTAGTAAGATGTTGTGAGATTTTGCTCGACCCCCTCCCTCCCCCTCTAATCTTAGGTGAGATTTTTCAAAAGCCATATTCTAGTGGAGAAACATGTTTTACTTAATTTAACCCAGTTTTCTCGCAGTTTAAGGGTGCGTTTCCATTGAAGCGGAGCGGGGCGGAGAAGAGCAGTGAAAAGTGGCAACTTTTTCCATTTAAGCGGAACTGGGTGGAGCAGAGCGGGGCGGAGCGGAGCGGGGTGGAGTGGAGCGGGGCGGAGCGGAGCGGGGCGGAGTCAAGCTGAGCTGCATTGAGCCGTGTTCCGATCAGTCAAATTTGAGTCAAATTCAATCTCATCGAGTGATCATACGTCATGTTATCGGTTAAGAAAAGAACAGCGCTTTTACATCTTCCTCTACTAGAAGATGAAAATTCGGAAGCTATCCGCCGCGTGTTCATATACTGTATTCGAAAGTCCGCTCAGCTCAGCTCCGCTCAGCTTCGGTTAGATCCGCTCAGTTCCGCTCAGCTCCGCTCAGCTTCGCTCATCTCCGCTCAGCTTCGGTCAGATCCGCTCAGCTCCACTCAGCTCCGCTCCACTCAGCTCCGGTCCGCTCCGCTTCGTGCCCACCACTCGGCACCACAGCCTGCTCGACTCCGTTCTGTCCGGCTCGGGGCCGCGTGTTCATTTGTTTTATTCGAAAGTCCACTCAACTCCGCTCCGCTCCGCTTACACTGTTTCCACTGATGCGGAGTGGAGATTTCGAGCACTGTGATTGGCCAGTTCACGGTCCGCTCCGCCCAGCTCCGCTTCAATGGAAACGCACCCTAATTTTTGCGGAGAAAAAATTACGTGAGATTTGCAGAGACCCCTCCTCTCCCCCACGTGAGATTTGGTGAGTTTTGGCTCCCCCCCCCCCCCCTCTAAATGCCTCACGTAATTTATGGACGCCCCCTAAGCACCGCTGATACTTGGCTACCATACAATGGACTGGGGGCGATCTCAGTGACAACCAGACCAGAGTAGATTACGAAAAGGCCATTTCCGAAATTTGGAATGGCGGGAATCGAACCCACAACCACCCGATGCAGTGAGCCAAGCGGCCAACGCTCAAACTACAGCGCCAAGCGGTCGTCAAAAATAAACAGGAATAAAAATAGTACTCAATAGGATAAACACCTAATCTACCTACTTATGACAGGATACTACCTACCTTCCTAGGTATCTTATATATCTTATAGTACTTTGGGTAGGTACACCGAACCTTTCCATGCTTAACCTAGTGGTAAAATAATAGGTTTCTTTGTATAAATAGTATTCATAACAGAAAAGGTAAGTGAAAAGGTACCTAAGTATACCTTTTCGGTTTCCAACCACGTGTCTCGGCGCTGGTGTATTTTAAATTATTGTTTAAGTAGTCGAATACCATAAAAGTATCGACTTTTGGCAGGTTATCCGACTTAGCTTGTTGAAAACTTTCCTGTAAACTCATTTTGAGGCTTAAAACACGCTGCGCGCGAACAAGACAACCGAACCCTAGCGCTAGCCGAGCGCGTATCAGCCCGCGTGACGTCACAGCGAGTGCGGCGGCCGGCGCGGCCCGGTCAGGAAACTTCGTTAGGAAATTAGTCGTATCTTCGTTAATTTTTGTCGTAGACCAAAAATTATTGAGCTGTATGTTATAGAATCCTTAGCTCTATAAATCTGCAGTTTCAACTTAATTCGTTACGGTAATTCATTACCTACTCAAATAAACCAAAAAATCAAAGCACCGAATTACTAAATATTAAGGCGTCTCCAAATGAATCAGTAAACCTCGTAAATGACTACTTTATAAACATTGGAAAAACCTTGGCCCAACAAATTCCTGCCAGGACCAACAATAGACCAACTGATCGACCTAGCACTCCACTGAGCCAAGTTAACTCTTTTGTTCTTTTAGACACTGACGCCAGGGAAGTTGAAAATGTTTTGATGAATCTGAAATCAAACAGCGCCCCAGGATGGGACAATATTTCGACTAGATTTCTGAAGTATATTGGCAAAGAAGTTGTTCCCATTATTGCCCATCTAGTTAATCTGTGCTTCAGACATGGCATTTTTCCTGGTCCCCTAAAACAGTCCATTATTACCCCAGTACACAAGGGAGGAAACAGAGACGATGTCAATAATTATAGACCCATATCTGTCTTACCAACCATATCAAAAATTATAGAAAAAATAACTAATAGCAGACTCATCAACTACTTAAACAAATTTAACATAATATCCTCTACACAATTTGGCTTTAGACGCGGTATATCCACTGAGGACGCAGTTACTGCCCTCAGCTCGTTAGTGGCTGAACATCTTGACTCAGGGAAAACATGCCTTACTGTATTTTTAGATCTCAAAAAAGCTTTTGACACCGTCTCTGTTCCAACCCTTGTGTCCAAACTAGAAAAAGTCGGAATAAGAGGAGTCCCACTAACTTTTTTTAAAGATTACTTGTCAAACAGAAAACAAAGAGTAAAGATAGGACCTTATACTAGTGATGAATCGGATGTATCCTTTGGCGTACCACAAGGCAGTGTCTTAGGGCCTACTTTATTTTTAACGTACATAAATGATCTCTGTAATCTCAAAGTCAAAAACGCAAAAATATTTTCTTACGCCGATGATACTGCTGTTGTTTTTTATGGGAGCAGCTGGCCCGAGATTAAACTCAATGCTGAAATAGGCATGGCCCAAATTGTTAATTGGCTAAACAACAACCTACTCACTTTGAATGCAGAAAAAACGAATTATATATGCTTCAGCATCACAAATCGCTCTCAACCAAATGACTTATCTCACATTAAGGTCCACGCATGTGATAATGCTGCAAGTAACAATTGCACATGTCCCACAATTAGCAAAGTCTCACAAACAAAGTATTTAGGCGTCATAATTGACCAACGGTTATCATGGTACCCACATGTCGATCAGCTCGCTGGAAGAGTTCGGAAGCTTACCTGGATATTCAAAACACTGAGACATGTCGTTCCGACAAACATTACCAAAACATCTGGCTCTCCTAGAAATGTTTTAAATGAAATTTATATTGCCCTGGCGCAATCTGTCCTAGTATATTGCATCCCCATATGGGGTGGGGCGGCTAAATCAAAATTTATAGAAATAGAACGTGGACAACGAGCGTTAATAAAAATGATGTACTTTAAGAAGATTAGATACCCCACTGAAGGTCTCTATCAGACTAGCGATTTGCTTTCTGTTAGAAAATTGTACATAACTTGCACAATCCTAAAAAAACACAAAGCCCTTACTTATGACGCACATATATTATTAAAAAGGCGAAAAGATATCATTGCACAAATTCCACAAACTAAAACAAAATTTGCCGCCAGGCAATATAACGCACGCTCTGCCTTTTTATATAATAGGGTAAATAAAGAAATTTACATTTACACTAAGCCACTCCATGAATGTAAAAAAATACTACTTAACTGGATAAAACCATTTACTTATGCAACTACTGAATCACTCTTACAACACATGTGTTAGCTCACTTGTTTTTCTCATAAACGCATTTAAGTACCACCGCACGCCGATCAACCTCCAAATTCACGCGTAACCCACAAATTCACACCCTTGCACATACATCTACATGCACACTCACCTCACTCCACACCACATCATACACACATACATACCCACACACTCTCCCACTCTTCCTACCCACACTCTACACACATACTTATCCTTAGTAAAAACAATTAATGTAAAATCATAAAAACCTTAATTAATATTAGTGTTGTTAGGCTATTAATTTTTTCAATTTATCTTTTTTAGTTTATTAAGTAATTTAAACCAATATAAGATATGGAGGAAAGGGGTCTCCTAATACAGGCATCATTTGCTTAAAAGGAGACTCTGATCACCTACTCATGTAATCTTTTTTGTTCTTGAAATAAACAATTTTAATTTTTTTTTTTTTAATTTTTTTTTTTAATAACATCAGGCGGGCCGTACGCTTTTTTGCCACCGCAGTCCTATGAAAACAAAAAAAAACTGGGGTGTTGAGTGGATCTATTGAGAGTTAAACACATAGGAAAATATATTCAGAAATTATTTTTTACTTACTTTCTTATACGTATGAAAAGTTTAGAAAACAACAAACACTGGCAGTATTATAACCAAAAACTTAAACTCTTTTTGAACTCGTGACTGGTCAAAAATACTTAGGATGCACTTCTACATTCATCATTCACAGGAGTAGGTAGTCCTTTTGTTAGATATAGGTTGGATACGACTTTGATATAATTACTTATATCTTCCGTAGGTACAGAGTTCATACACTTTTATTGCTGTATTCGATATAATAATTAGAACATTCATTTATAATGAATTCATTTTCACGGAATCCCCGTGTTGAAGTTTTGTGTATATAATCTTATTGTAAAGCACAATGTGAGCAACAAACAGCGTTCATTAAATTAAATATCTACGCAACTAAATGATTCTGTCCAGATTTCCGCTAAATTCTATTATTATTTTGTAACGTAAGCAAATGTGCGGGTTTTTATTTATACAAGGTTTTAAAACAGTTTTCAAACACATTATATGAGCCCCGAGAAACCACTGGAAAACGATTGCCTCCCTAGCCAAGTGGCATGAACGCTAATCGAATAGAATAGACTTCACAATGTATGGAAATGTCACACGTCGCTATGTATATCAACAACAAGTTGCTATGTAGATCACGTGACTTATGTCATTTCCATACATGAAGCGTAGCGATTTAAAGGAACGCTTATAGACGTCAGCCACTTGTATAGCCCTTCTGAAGTGGAGAAGCCCTAGTCGAGTGGCTGACGTCTAATTGTTGATTTACATAGCGACGTTTGACATTTCCATACATTGTGAAGTTTATTCTATTATATTCGATTAGCGTTCATGCCACTTGTCTAGCCCTTCTGGTGTCTTATATTACCTTCGTGAATTCTACATTATAAATCGTAAATTCTTAGCGGTCGGTATATTGTCGGCCAGAGGACTGCTAACAGATGGCCGACAACATGTTGACCCCCAAAAATTTACGATTTATAATGAAAAATTCACGAAGATAAAATTAGAGACCAATGGTTTAGCAATGGACAATTGTTAAGAGACTCGGGTTCCAGTTCTTATCTAGTTACCTATATACCTAAAGTTCTATGATCCTCTCAGGTTTTTGCGACTAATTAAGCGTTATTTTGCATCTTATATCCACCTCTATATTATAGATTTCAGATGTTTATGATACTTACACGAACGGGGCAGCCACATGTATTATTCAAGCCCGGTCCCAATAAGTGTCACAATGTCAACAACCGATGCTGAGAAACTCAAAGGACCAAGCTTAGGATCAAGCAAATTCGTTCCAGTTATTACTTACTTTGCCGTCCTTATTAAACATGGCCCGGAAGCCCAGGAAGGTATTTAAAATTGCAATTTCGCAAAAACGTCGTATCGAAAGTCTTAAATTACCGTTTTTTGTGTAAATATTGCGTGGAAAGCGTCATTTAATTTTCTTGTAAACACGTCACGAGTTCTGAATGACGCATCCATATCTTATCTAAGGGATGTCCGATAGAATGTCGTCATTGTGCTGGCGGCATTGTATGTCAGTTGCTTTTCAATCGCGGACGTAGACAGCGGAGGACAGCGAAAACATGCGACTCGGTGTTGTGCCCACTTGGCATTCTTATGGGAGATTCCCGTACGATTACGGTTTTTTTTGATTAACACTCATAACATTTAGATTCTTTAAATACTTTCGAAGAACTGATTGGGGGGAGTTTATACATATTTTTCTTTTTATATGCGTATTGATTCCGTTCAAAAATAAATTACTAAGGAAAACTGTGGGAAAAATATGTAAAAGGAGATTCTAAAAAAATAAGTAGGTATGCATCCTTTGTTGTTTCCCAACCATTAGAAGTTAAGTACCGTGAAATTAAGAACCCTTTTTATAAGCCATCGTCCTTGGAAACAAATTCAGCAGTTCTATAGTAAAAGCGAACTGTCTCCGCAAACACGCACGAATGGCGGTTTGTATGAGTATGCAATCGTGTAGGTACAGCCGGCATTCAACACCTATTGAATAGTGTCGATGTAGAGGCCTCGCGACAACTTCTCTACTATCTGTTTCGCTTCCCGCCTCGGAGACAATTTAACTTGACAACGTGGACTCTACAACAAAGGCCGTGCGCTCTATTTAGCGCTCAGCCTCTACCAATAGGAGGGCTGCCGATAGTAAACTGTTTTCTAACACAAAACTTTACACATTTTGTGCCAAGTGGAGTAACATAATTTTATAATGCGTAACCAGCATTAGCGATTATATTTAAACGACACCCAAGATTTGGCAATTTGAACGCTCGAATAAACATTTATGCGAAGTTAAGCCTTAAAAGGGAAGTCCAAACACCCTTAATCGTGCAAATACGAAATCTGCGACATTCGAGTGAGACGTCCCGACGACGACGTTATACATTGCGCCGTCGAAGAGGAATATTTGTAAGCGTTCTTTGTGCGATCGGGGACGAGTGTAAACACGGGTGCGCGGCGCGGCGGTGGCGGCGTCGACGGCGGCGGCGGCGGCGGCGGCAGCGTGGCCACGCGGGGAGGGACCACGGCACTCGGGCGGCCGCCGCCGCGCGCTCCGCCCGCACCATGTCGGTGCGCGTAGACCATCGCGATCGAGACCGATTCTCACGTCACTCTTCCCGCGCTTCCGTCGATCTCGCCTTCCCTGGCGGCTCCGCCAGGGAACACTCCTTCCGGTCGGTGCACTCGGCGCGCGTGCCGCGGGCGACCAGCGATGACTTGATGGTGCCGGTGCGCACGCTGCGCTCGGCGTCGTGTCGCGTGGCCCCCGGCGCGCCGCACCGCCTGCGCCGCCACCACTCGTCGGCGGCGGAGTGCGAGCGCGCGCGCCGCTCCCGCCGACACACGCTCGAGCTGCCCAACAGCCGCGGCCCCAGCGTCCGCAGCCGCTCGCCGGAGCCGCAGCCGCCGCCGCCGGAGCCCGAGGCGCCGCCGGAGGTCGCCGGCAAGGAGGCCCGAAGGCGGCGCGTCGTGGCGGCCGTCGCGGCCTCCTTCTTCGCGCTGGCGCTGGCGTCAGTCCTCGTGGTGGTGGTGACGCTGACTCACAGCTCTGTGCTCCGCGCGCACAACCAAACGGCCAAGTACTACACGTTCTCCGTGCCGCCGCACCATCCTCTCAGTGAGCCCCGTTCATGTTGCCCCACCGTCGCCCCTCCCGCTTCGCATGCGACTGTCTCCGACCCTGAGTGCCAGGGGCTGCGAACGTCGCCGAGGCGCCTCGTCTGCTCACCGCCACCACAAGCGGTACATGATATTCAGATATACACATGAACAGTCGATCTGGGGCCTATCACGACAATCCGCCTTGCGATCTCTTCGGCCAACCCTCGCATTCATGGGATTATGGTTATTATAAATTTGGTAGGTACAAAGCAATGAGGATGAAAAAGAGTGTCTTCTGTCGATTTCAATGAGAGAGTTGGGCCGTTAGTGGTTTTGTGCGGCATCGTGAGACCTTTGTCGAATTAGGCCCCAGCACGTCTAGGGCTCACATGCTACGCACGTTCGCAACCCCCTTCTGCATGATTAGTTACTGTATATTATTAGATGTCACGTGTTTGTGATGATTAATGTATTGTATATTGTCATTAATTACAGGATCTTATTGAGTTCCTAGTAGGTACTTATATCGAGTTATACTGACCGTTGAAGATTATTATTTATTTTCGTGAATAATTGACTCTACATAGTTAGGTATTTATAATAATAAAATTAAACTTAGACGTAAGTACATCTAACTAAGCAAAATTTATGAATATACTACAAGACAGATCCCTTTAAAACATTCAGGAAACGGAGTTTAAATCTCAACCCGAAAGGTAATTAGCATTAAACAGTTGAACCAATTATTTTAATGGTTTTCAGCCAAGCCCTAATGTTGGCTCGTCCAACGTTTTCAGGAAATTAATCAGTTTATTGGGAAATGCAGAATCAGAGTACCTAGGTACTTAGTGTGTGGAAAAATAAAGAGAGTTTGTTGGGGATAATAATTAATCAATCATTTATACATTTCTGTCAAAACTTTGATCAATAGGAATGTATTTCAGTTCTTATTCCTTTCTTTAGCTACATTTTAGGAAGCTTATGTTAGTCATTTAATCACATCAAAACTTAACCAAACCAAAACCAAAAATACTCTAACAATTAGACTTTAAAATATAATCCCAGTTTCCTAACTCGTCGTCTATCCGTCACTTTTAATAGGGAGTTAACGGTTGATTTAATTAAGAAAAGCTCCATATAAAAATGTGATGGACGAACAAATTTATTTATCTAAAATCGGCTACACAAGCCAATTTACTTTATGATGTTTTACCCACTTATACGTAAAAATCTGTAAAAGTTATGGTACTGTGACAGACTGGGATGGAAGGACGGACTGGATTATCTTATAAGGGTTCTTCGTAGGGATTACAGAACCCTAAAAAGTCTTAGTAGGTAGTGAAAACGACAAGTACGTTTCCCATAGAATGATTTTCTATCTTTCAAAGCTTACAACGAGTAATTATATTCTTTCTCGCGTAACGTTTTGAGTTCTTCAAGAAAAAGAAAGCCGTTTTGTTCTCATTAAAGATGCCACGATTGTGTCCTTAGACGAGGCTTCAAAGGATATTCCTTTGCAAGCAATTTTAGGGATACAAAAGAAAAGTCGAGGGATATTAGTTCACTTACAACTTCAGTTAACTGCATTAGTTGTTAGAAAAATGTCTATTGTTCCAGAATATTTTGCGATAAATTATTTTCTTATTTCGGATGTTTCATAACCGGAGTAGTTTGGAACTGAAGCGTAATATTAGTTCCTTTCTAATTCAAATTTATTTACCTATCCATCGTATACGAACTATGGTTCAAGTCCGGCTATATGTATGTATGTGAAAACTTTTTGGTGGTTGGGCTTTCGACTCACTCACTTATCATGCGAAACGCAGCTGCAATAGCTACGTTACATCGATCTCCTGTGAGAGGGTGGTACTACCCCAGCCAGTCCATATATGAGCTGCAGTCAATTTTCTACAGCTTGGCTCTAGCACCAATAAGGAAACTCTTCTAGGAATACATCATTCATGTCTAAACTTATCTATATCTATACTAATATATAAAGAGGGAGATGCTGACTGACTGACTGACTGACTGACTGACTGACTGACTCATCAACGCCGAGCCGAAACTACTGAAGTTAGAGACATGAAATTTGGATAGTAGATATATTTTGTGACGTAGACAAGCAATAAGAAGCGATTTTGGAAAATTCAACCCCTAACGGGGTTAAATAGGGGATGAAAGTTTGTATGCAAGTTCGTCATTTTTCAAGTTAGAATTATGAAAATTTGTGTTGAGGTGTCTTTTTAAAAATAAAAAATATGGTTTTCGGCGTTTTTGAATATTCAACCCCTAAGGTGGTAAAATAGGGGATGAAAGTTAGTTGGGAAGTTTGTATAGATGTTCGTCATTTTTGAAGTTAGAATGATGAAAATTGGTGTTTAGGTTCCTTTTTAAAAATAAAAAACTTGAATTGCTGCGTTTTTGAAAATTCAACCCCTAAGGGGGTAAAATAGGGGACGAAAGTTTGTATGGAAGTTCGTCATTTCCGAGGTTAGCATAATGAAAATTTGTGTTTAGGTTTCTTTTTACGTATTAAAAATAATAATTTCATCTTTTTTGACAATTTAAACCCTAAGGGGTTAAAATAGGGGGTGAAAGTTTGTATGGAAGTTCGTCATTTTTTGAAGTTGGAATTATAAAAATTGGTGATTAGGTGACTTTTAAAAGATAAACAATATTAATTTCAGGGTTTTTGAAAATACATCCCCTAAGGGGGTAAAATAGGGGATGAAAGTTTGTATGGAAGTTCGTCATTTTTGTAGTTAGAATTAAGAAAATTGGTGAATGTCTTTTAAAAAAATAATAATAATAATAGTTTTTGAAAATTATACGGGGTATGGGATACGGGACACGCGATATGGGATACGGGATTTTGTATATGAGACACGTGATACGGGATACGGGATACGGGTTACGGGATATGGGATGCGGGATGCGGGATGCGGCATACGGGATGTGGGATGCGTGATACGGGATACGGGATACGGATACGGGATACGGGATACGGATACGGATACGGGATACGGGATACGGATACGGGATACGGGATACGAGATATGGGACACGGGATACGGGATACGGGATACGGAATGTGGGATGCGTGATACGGGATACGGGATACGGGATACGGAATACAGGATACGGGATACGGGATACGGGATACGGGATACGGGATGTGGGATGCGTGATACGGGATACGGATACGGGATACGGGATTTGGGTTCCAGCAAACGGAAACGGATTTTTTAAATTTATATTCTGCGCGGACGAAGTCGCGGGCAAAAGCTAGTTATTAGATAAATAGGTCATCTATTGAAGCGCCAGACTTCTAAACTCTGGTTTTACAAATCAGGTGATGAATTACGTATCTTTAGGAAATACACCTGGCCCCCTAGACAAGTGGCATGAACGCTAATCGAATAGAATAGAATAGACTTCACAATGTATGGAAATGACATTACAAGTCGCTATGTAGATCAATAACAAGTTGCTATGTGGATCACGTGACTTATGTCATTTCCATACATGAAGCGTAGCGATTTGAACGAACGCTTGTAGACATCAGCCACTTGTCTAACCCTTCTGCCCCCCTAGACAAGTGGCTGAAGTCTACAAGCGTTCCTTCAAATCGCTACGCTTCATGTATGGAAATGACATAAGTCACGTGATCTACATAGCGACTTGTAATGTCATTTCCATACATTGTGAAGTCTATTCTATTCTATTCGATTAGCGTTCATGCCACTTGTCTAGGGGGGCTGAGCTTGTTTTCACTACGCCTAAGTATTCTCCAAAATAGTATCCCCAAAATAGAAATTTTGGAGAGATTTACACTGGCATTACTAATCACTTTTGTTCCTAGAAATGCTTTGTAAACCCATTGTAAACTGAATACAATCTCTATAAATGTGGCGGTATAACTACAGTAAACTATGAAAATAAAATTCACGCCTTTATTCGTCGAAAGAGTAAACAGTGCGCCATTGCAAATCCTAATTTCAATGTACCCTAACCCAATATAGGACAAGGGTATAGCTTTTTCCGGGACATATTTTTTTCAAGAAAGACACAAAATACACTTTACAAGATTCAGGAATTGGTCCTAGTACCCTAGGATACGCAGGTTGCACTTCCGACACCAGGGCGCCAAGTCACTTAGCCATTGAACTGCCACTGTAGCATTTTGCTATTGTGACCGAGCATCTGATTGGTCGGTTGATTCTGACCTACCAATCAGAGAGTCGGTCACAATAGCAAAATGCTACAGTGGCAGTTCAGTGGCTAAGCGACTTGGGGGCCAGATCAACGGGTAAATAATTCTTACCACCAAATTTAAAGAAAGTTATGATGGACTTACACGTCCATTACAAATCACTTTTATTCCTAGAAATGCTCTGTAAAACCATGGTGAACAAGCTAAATCATCACTACATAGTATAAAACAAAGTCGCTTTCCGCTGTCTGTCTGTCTGTCTGTCCCTATGTATGCTTAGATCTTTAAAACTACGCAACGAATTTTGATACGGTTTTTTTAATAGATAGAATGATTCAAGAGGAGGGTTTTAGTATATAATTTGTCAAGTTTTGGTCACGATAACCGACATCCACGCGTGCGATGCTGCGGGCATCAGCTAGTATCTCTATAAAGGCGGTTACAGTAAATAGGTAAACTACTATATTTTTGTATGTGATTATTTTAGTTCCATGAATATTAATCACAGATTCAAATAATATCTGCTGGAACCGTGACGTTAGCAGTTATTTAAATTGATAAAAATAACTCGTCTGTTCATAAGATTACGAGCTTATGTTCGTAAAACACGTGTTTATATTACAGGAGCTATTACATGTGTGCATTAACGTAGTGATTGCGGATGTGGTCATTTTTATCTGGCGTATCCTCTGTAATATCGGTTTATTAAGATATTGTTAATCAGTTTTAACGTGTCTATTATAATATTGGGCGTTGCGTGGGGAAATAGTGGGTATACGAGGAAAATGTTAGTGGTGGTAGAACCAAGTTGCAGCCCATTGACAGCAGCTCATACAGGGTGGTGACAACATAGTGACAATAAATTAAAACACGACCCCTGCTAGTCAATCACAAACACATTAAAATTATAAAATTAGGTTTACATCAATGTCCAAAATTTCAAATTTTCATAACAATTAAATGCGGAAATAGCCTAAACGAAACACCACACCCTTTATAAACGTCTACCGACCTCATAGACTGACCTGTAAGTACAAGCGTGGCCACATCGCTTCGGTGTCGGTGTTTTTAGCAGTATCTTTGTAGGCGTAAAGTTAAAATCGACAAAATAGAAAAGCAATCCCGTGGCAATACCTTTGAATATAATTTAATAATATTTTATGTGCGAACTACTAATGTGATACCCAGTATGTGGTTTCAATTATTGTCATGATGTCGTCACCACCCTGTATACTGGGTAGCTCGACCGAGTAGTAGCGCCCGCTAACAGAAGATCGGCGTAAAGTAGTTATTACCTTTGCGTTTCGTAAGATTAGTGAGAGAGCCGGAAGCCCAAACACCCCTCCGTTCTCTCGGTCCCACACTCCTTCAGATCGGCAACGTGCAAGCAATGCCTTGCTTTCTGTCGTGAAAGTCCTGTCAAAATTGGTCCAGCCGTTTCGGAAATTTGCCGGAACAAACAGACAGACAGACATATATGCATTTCGTAAAAAGCTGTTATTTAGAAATTACAACCAGACACTTATTTTTTTTTTATTGGTACCTATAAATTGTCAAAGAAAAACTATACAAGTAAATATGACTGTGTTCTGAGATTTCATATCGTACATCAAACCCCAAATAAGCTCAAAGTTTGACGTCTGTCATCACCTTAAAATTCTTGAATAGGCTATTATTAAGTTTTTAGATGCCTATACTTACTTCTGTAATTGAATCTACCTATCACCTATAGTTGCAAGTACACTAACGATTGCATTTCAAAATTATACCGTAAGATTTTCAATCGCAAGCGAACACTCAAACCGCCGATAAAAATTGACTAAAGTGCAAAGTTTCCACACGTCGAGCACAGTTAAGTATGAGAGAAAACGTCTGAATCAGCCAAACCGAAATAAGACCAGGTTATTGCATGACGTCCAATGTACGAGTATTGAAAGGTTCCAATAATAACTGAAGTGCTCGGTGTAGACCGCGGAGACCGACTCCGACTATGCGCCGGTTGCTAAACATTCTCGAGTCTCTGTGTCTACCGGGAATAGCAAAGATTGGATAAGTACTTGCTGAATTTCAAACTTTCCTCAACTTAGTTCTAGGAAGGTAAGTATTGCTCTTGTATTTCACAGAAACGTCTTCGAACCAAAGATATATTAAACCTTAGATGCGAGATACCACGCTTATTTTGGTAACTTGAATACAAGGTAACTGCCCGACCCACCCCGCTTCGCGGCTGCTCGGCTGCACGCTCGTGTGCGACATTGATTGTATAGCTAATAACGCCACAACGTATATTCATATCTTTCTAACAACAGGTCTGGCGTTTATAACTTGTATTCATTGATATGTCTTGTTTAATGTCCTATTTTATGAGTAGGTACAAATTTAATGTCCGCGTATGTCAGGTCTATAACATAAAACTTCATTGGTTTGAACTAAAATATTAATTCGTGTAAATTAATTTGTATAGGTTAATCCCTAAATTATGGCAAAGAGATAGGTAGGTACAATGTTTTCCCGTCCTCCTACAGTACCGGCCCTTAAGGTGCGTTTATTTTACATTACAAAATCTCAAATTCTTAGGAAGTTGTTGGAATGTTTTGGGGGAGTTCGACATTTTTGCTCTGAGTAAAGAAAATTCTTTTGTTGTTTGGAAGCATTAGTATAAAAACAATTTCAAATTAAAGAAAGGATTATTTTATTTCATATTTAAGAACACAAATCTGGTTCCAAATTAATATTAAAACACACATGTACCTATTAGTAGCTAATGCATAATTGTATTCGGGAATGCAGAAGAAAAACTAACCAAAGATATGTTACGAATACAATTCGCGTATTATAAAATTGTTTAGTCACGATTATTCGGATATACAATGATGATTTTTAGGGTTCCGTACCCAAAGGGTGCTAACGGGACCCTATTACTAAGCCTACGCTGTCCGTCTGTCTGTCTGTCTGTCTGTCTGTCTGTCTGTCTGTCTGTCTGTCTGTCTGTCTGTCTGTCCGTCCGTCTGTCTGTCAGCGGGCTGTATCTAAAGAACGGTAATAGCTAGAGACTTGAAATTTTCACAGAATGTGTATTTCTGTTGCCGCTACAACAACAAATACTAAAAAGAAAAGAAAACTTAAAAATAAATGGGGTCCCCATACAATAAACTCGATATTTTTGACGTTTTTATTTATAACTCATAAATTAAACAATATTTAAAGAGAAAACTAACATTTTAACCATGAGTGATCATTATGACAGCTTTTACATAGATTGTTGAAAAAATAAGAAGTGTAAAACTACATTTTTGACCCAAACATAAGTTTTAAATTAATAGTACCAGTCAAGTAAGTACAAGTCAAGTAGCGCCATCTAGTCCCTTATAACCGTCCGTAGACTTGTTTTATATATTTAGTTTGTTTTGTGCTACCTTAATATGGATCTTTCCAAAATAAATGATTTATTATTTTTATTATTATATATGGCTAAACTGATTTGTACAACGTGTTTAAGGCCCCAAGTTTCGAATGTGTTTGCAGTATTAAACTCAGAGTATAGCTAGATGGCGTTGTAGTAATTTTTATAACTCATAAATTTTACAATATATATAACATTTGAACCATTAGTGATCATTATAACAGCTTTTAAATAAATTAAAAAACTATTTTTTTCTCAAAAAATACCGTTTTAACATTGTTATGATATCATTGGCATTACAGTGTCATAAGTACTTTAGTAATTCGATTTCAATAATTAGATTCATCTTAGCCGAATGGTTAAGGCGTTGGTCTACGTGTAAGTGGACAGTAGGTTCGAATCTTGCTATGAGTTGTTTTGTGAGTAATTAGCATATTTTTATGTCGTCCACAAAGTTTAAATTAAAATAATGTTAACACTAAACGGATTTGTGCAAATACATTGTTTACGTACGTAAACAAATTTGCAAATCAAGTTTCAAATGCATTCCAAGTATCAAGCACAGAGTATTAGAACTATAGATGGCGTTGTAATATTTTTTCACAGAATGTGTATTTATTTATTTGTGTACTTTATAATTATAATATAAAATAAGAACCTCGTAATATATAAAATAATAGTACCGCTACGCACCACAAGATGACGCTAGATGAGCTCCTAGATCGCGCTATGGTTTCGTTCTGGGTGACCGGTGACATAATACCTATGATGTAGTTCGGGCTACAGCTAAATAACCTGTTACAAAAATCACCAGTTACTCGTTCGTCGCGTAAAAAGTGATTCGGTGAATTAGCTCGTAACCAGTTAATGTAACCGGTGACGTGAAATAACGCACACGTCTACCATAGCCCTTTATGGATACAATTTCGAATTGAGCAATAGATTTTATCAAAACTATCCGAAGTCAGAATAAAATTTCATAGATGATGTATTTCTGTTGCCGCTGTAACAACAAATACTAAAACAGAATAAAAAATATTTTAGTGGGGTTCCCATACAACAGACATGATTTTTTTACCGTTTTTATATGGTTTTTATAGAATGGTACGGAACCCTTCGTGCGCGAGTCCGACTCGCACTTGGCCGGTTTTTTCCTTTCACTTCATATCGATAAGCCACAACAGCAAGGCAAAATAAAAACGCTTCAAAAATGTAACAAAGAAAAAGGTTTACAATGAATATCATCTTAAAAATGTTCCCTACCGTTCATAATAAGAGAGGGATTCCATTTTCGCTCTTTTTGTAAATCATAAATATAGAAAGGGTGAACAGAAATGTAGGTTTAAATATCCATTGGATACGATGGCCGTGGGCATGGGCACGAAGATTAATTATAACTTATTTCAAGTTGTTTGTGAATATTAAATTGGATCGTAATAAACCACACACTCCACGTACCTAACTTTATTTAGGAAATTGAGTTAGAAATACGAATTATTTAATTGTTCGGTAATTGTTTAGCTCGCCACTACCCTGGAAATGTGTAGGTTTATTTTGAACAAACCTTCAGTGAGTGGTGAAAGAGAAAATACAGAAATGCTTCAGGGCGCAATCTGGGCTCATGTAAAGCAAACGTAGGTATCTCTATCTACATTGAAACGACGATCTACTTTATAATTTGCTGATAAAAAGTAAGTACTTATAGCTGATTTATTACAGTTTTTGTTTCCTCCAATTGAACGAGAGTAAAGTAGTAAAAAACTTTAAGATCGCAGATAGGTATGAAGATTCTTATATCGGAGAAGAACATAAATAACCGGAGTTCGGAAAACTTGCCGTGCAACGGGTACGCAATAAATTGTAGAGACCACGTAAACATTTTTATACTTTTTGTGCGCTTACAAAATAATTTACCTGCTTAAATTTACTTTTGAAGCAATTTTAAGTTCAAGAGCAGTTCGAGCGAACAGTTTAGTAGGACGGTCTGGCTGGACCACCACCAGATTCAGACGAGAGTGTTTCACTGAAAAGCACTAACTAGCAAGCAGTGAGGCGCGGAAAGTAGACACTAGTGGGTAGTGGGCCACGGCACTCATAGATTCATAGGCGGCATACATACGGAATATGGAACTTTTTTAATTTCACGCTTGATTCGAAAACTTCTACGCGAGTGAGGACGGCCGGATGCCAAGAACTCGATGTTGTGATATTCGGTATACACACGTTTCTGACATTGATTCACGTCGGATACATTTATTTTAGTGTTCCAATGTGTTAACGCGAACACCCACGCAATAAGCGGGTTTCAAAAGTGCGAAATAATAATAATAATAGTAGGGTTTGGATGAGTATCGGAAGTGGTGAATTATTAAAATTCGAACACTTTCTTTTGAATATTACTTGAATATTACTGGCTGCGACTTCTAAATAAACTTTTAATTTTTTTCCTACGCCATTTGATGAGTTCTAAGGCCGCAACACGAAAGTTGTCCCAAATATTCAAAAGGAACTCAAAAACTATGATAGTAGGGTACAGCCTGTCTTCACTAGGCATCTACATATTAGTAACCGTATAGCTTAATTATTATTTCGGCCTTTCGAAATATATTCTTCGTAATATAATGATAATGAATATTTTTTTTTTTATTTTTTGTCCGTGTGGTGCCGGCTTAGAATAGCACCAACCCATCTCATCCCGTGGGTGTCGTAAGAGGCGACTAAGGGATTCACCGGAGGATGGGCAGCAGCGTCCTCCGTGTACATATTATATCTACTGCGATCGCCAACCCGTCTGCCAAGCGTGGCGATTATGGCAAAACCCCCCAAATGAAAGTCACAACAAAGAATCGGCCCCCAGTCCCCGGCAGCCTCGCTAGTCCTGGCCATGGTAGCGGCTATGGTAACGGCGGGGCAGGGGGTGCTAAGAATCTCCGGCAGGATGGCTACCATAAAAACCGACTATTGGACCTGGCAACATATAACACGCGCACACTGCGGACCGACGAGAAGATCGCTGAGCTTGAGGAACAATTGAGCAGGGTACGATGGGACATCGTAGGATTATCTGAAGTCCGAAGAGAGGGGGAGGACTCGATAATTCTGAAATCCGGCAACCTGCTCTTTTTCCGGGAGGGCGACCAGCAGTCCCAGGGTGGTGTCGGGTTTATCGTCCACAAGTCACTCGTGAACAACGTGGTGAAGATCGAGAGTGTGTCGACTAGGGTGGCGTATCTTGTTCTCCGAATAACCAAACGTTATTCGTTAAAAGTAGTTCAGGTGTACGCTCCGACATCGGCACATTCCGACGACGAGGTGGAAACTATGTATGAGGATATCTCTAGAGCCATGCATAGTTCCAAAACTCACTTTACCGTTGTCATGGGTGACTTCAACGCGAAACTGGGCAAACGAGACGGTGATGAGCTGCGAGTGGGGCAATTTGGAGTTGGACGGCGTAACCACCGGGGCCACCTACTGGCAGGCTTCATGGAGAAGGAGGGACTCTATATGATGAACTCCTTCTTCAGGAAGCGTGAGCACAGGAAGTGGACCTGGATGAGCCCCGACGGTGCAACTAAAAACGAGATAGACTTCATCATGTCGACGAAGAAGCAAGTATTCAATGATGTCTCTGTGATCAACGCGGTCAAAACCGGTAGTGATCACCGACTGGTAAGAGGCACATTGAATCTCAACATAAAGCTTGAAAGGTTTCGACTGATGAAGTCTACGCTCCGACCAGCACCAAACCAGATCCAAAACCCCGAGAGCTTTCAGCTCGAACTTCAAAACCGATTCGATGTCCTAGGGAGTAGCGTGGACGATTGTAACGACGGGTTCGTGGAAACTGTCCATACGATCGGGTCAAAGTACTGCAAGGCCCGCCGTACAAACAGAACCAAAAAATCTCGGATCACACCTCTAAGCTCATGGAGGAAAGGAGTGAAATGGTACTGCAGTCTTCAGATGACGCGTCTAAATACCGGCAGCTCAATAGACAGATCTCGAAGTCCTTGACACGTGACTTCCGCCAATTTAATACCGAGCGTATTAAAGAAGCTATCGAGCGGAACAGAGGCTCCAAAGTGTTCGCTAGAGATCTGTCTATTGGGCAAAGCCAGCTAACGAAACTGAAAACCGATGGCGGCAGTATCGTTTCATCCAAACCAGAGCTTTTGAGAGAGATCGAGAAGTTCTATGGACAGTTATACACGTCAATACGGACACCCGTTACAAACCTGGCGAACGACCCAAGAGCTAGGTTAACCCGACACTATACCGAAGACATCCCGGACGTCAGCTTGTACGAGATTAGTATGGCTCTTAAACAGCTTAAAAACAACAAGGCACCGGGTGATGATGGAATAACGGCTGAGCTCCTGAAGGCGGGTGGAAAACCGGTCCTTAAGGCCCTTCAGAAGCTGTTCGGTTCCGTCATACTCGAGGGCAAAACGCCGCAGGCATGGAACAGAGGTGTGGTGGTTCTTTTCTTCAAAAAGGGCGATAACGCTCTGCTGAAGAATTATAGACCCATCTCACTTCTGAGCCATGTCTACAAGCTGTTTTCGAGGGTCATAACGAACCGTCTCGCACGCAAGTTTGACGACTTCCAGCCTCCCGAACAAGCCGGTTTCCGTAAAGGCTTTAGTACCGTAGACCACATACATACGCTGCGACAGGTTATACAGAAGACCGAGGAGTATAACCTCCCCCTTTGCTTAGCGTTTGTGGATTACGAGAAAGCCTTTGATTCGGTCGAGACCTGGGCTGTATTG
This sequence comes from Drymonia ruficornis, assembly GCA_947859195.1. Lineage (NCBI taxonomy): Eukaryota > Metazoa > Arthropoda > Insecta > Lepidoptera > Notodontidae > Drymonia > Drymonia ruficornis. The sequence goes on along the minus strand of OX401912.1, from coordinate 7,395,182 downwards.
CGGTCTCTCCAGCGATGCCAAGTCGATTACCGGTACATCGAAGTGCTGAAGTGTTTGTACGAAAACGCCACTATGTCAGTCCGTTTACAGGACCAGAACTCGAAACCTATTCGGTTGCAGCGAGGTGTGAGACAGGGAGACGTTATCTCTCCGAAACTGTTCACCGCTGCACTGGAAGACGTTTTCAAGGTTCTGGACTGGAATGGGCTGGGCATAAACATAAACGGCGAGTACATCACTCACCTTCGGTTTGCCGACGACATAGTGGTCATGGCTGAGACTATCGAAGACCTTAATACGATGCTTGATGGCCTCAGTAGAGCCTCCGAACGAGTTGGTCTTAAAATGAACATGGGCAAAACGAAGATCATGTCGAATTGCCGTGTTGTACCTGCTCCCGTGAAGATCGGAGACTCTACACTCGAAGTTGTCGACGATTATGTCTACCTGGGACAAACCATCCAGTTAGGTAGGTCCAACTTCGAGAAAGAGGTCAATCGACGAATCCGACTCGGCTGGGCAGCGTTCGGAAAGCTACGCAATATCTTCTCGTCCCAAATACCGCAGTGTCTCAAGACGAAAGTCTTCGACCAGTGTGTGTTGCCAGTGATGACCTATGGCACTGAGACATGGCCGCTTACAATGGGCCTCATAAGAAGGCTCAAGGTCACCCAAAGGGCAATGGAGAGGGCTATGCTCGGAGTTTCCCTGCGAGATCAAATCAGGAATGAGGAGATACGCAGAAGGACCAAGGTAACTGACATAGCCCGTAGGATTGCAAAACTTAAGTGGCAGTGGGCAGGGCACATTGCCCGTAGAACGGATGGCCGATGGGGCCGAAAAGTTCTCGAGTGGCGGCCGCGCACCGGAAAGCGTAGCGTGGGTAGGCCTCCCACAAGGTGGACCGACGACCTGGTGAAGGTCGCGGGAATCCGCTGGATGCGGGCAGCGCAAGACCGGTCATTGTGGCGAACCTTGGGGGAGGCCTATGTCCAGCAGTGGACGTCTTTCGGCTGAGATGAATGAATGAATGAATGAATTTTTTGAGCAAACCTTCTGGAGCTCTTTGAATTAACCATAATTTTTGCTGCCTTTGACGACGGCGTGAGCGCTTCTAATTATCTCAAAGTCAATAAACATCAAAGTAACCCGCTGTGTCTATATAATTATCTCTGGATATTTAATTATATAAACGATTTTCCGTGTAATTGCAAAGTTGACTTTATAGTACCCTAACTTTTGGCTAAGTAATCTGGCGATCTTCCTTTGATAACAATCCTAACCCACAAGGCATAGCTCAGCTTTTAGTTAGGAGATCGGTTTGAGTCGAAACAAAAACAAATATACTTACCTATCATCGGTGAAGTTCTAACAGTGCGTCTGGCAGAAAAAGCTAGTTAATAGGAGAGCAAAAAATCTAAATAAAATTATTGTTACACCTTACATAGTGTTACTAATTATCAAATATCGACCCATCTTCCATTTAATTCATAATTAATTTAAGATTGCCTTTCAAAATGGGTGTTATGACGACGATGTAACATAATGGGAATTACATTCCCTACACGTGCAAAAACGGACCCTGGCCCATTTAAAATAGCGCTGCTAATCGGCCATTAATTCTGTATTTATTGGGTTTTTAACCTATTTGCAAGTAGGTTACGTTTACGGTGCTGCCGTGCAACTGGGTGTAAAAACTATAGGTAGTAGGTATCGTTTGCAGTTTATATGGAAAGCGAAGGCTGCACTCATTGGTGTCATATACGGCACAACGACAATACAATAGAAATGTACCTAACACGCATCAATTACCTAGTATAAAACTTAAAGAATTATCATTTTAGGAGATCACTCAATACTTAGGTACTACTCCACCAAGCCAAGTAGACACTCGGGTATAAATATAAAATGATAATAAGTCAATGATTCCGCGGTCCGTCCACAATGTAGTGAGCCTGGGCCAATGGCTGGGCACTCCTGTGGCAGTAGCTCCCAGCTGGAAAAGTACGCGTAATTTACATTGGAAAGGCGTAAGAAATGTTACACATTGGAAATACTACTCGTGACACGGCATAGTACCACAAGTTTTTAGATTGCTATTATAATCTGATGCTTGCCATCAATGAAGCTTTAGCCGCACCTTGTACTTGAGGGAAGACACATGTTTAAAGCACTGGTAAAGTTAATAGATTTCTAGGTGTATCGATGCGACCGATCGCTCTCCCATCCATCAGTGTCGCCTCGCTCTCGTCAGCCGAGTGGAAATAAAGTAACTGTCGTGTGGATTTTTACACTCCATAAAACATACGTAGGTGACCTAACGTGTCGGTTTAAATGATGGATTTTGTCTTTGTTCATAGAGGAAAATTATATGAAAGAATAAACTTACGTGAAATGAAAACCGTTTATTCGGCACAGACACAAATAATTCTACACCTTATAGAGCAAAACCTACCTATACCTAGTATTTAAATAACTTTCTAATAGATGTGTCCATATGGCGCGCATGCCTCACCCGAGCACTCATATTATGACATTACGTCTATGCGTTCCGACGTCAAAAGTGAGTGCTCGCGCGAGTTATGCGCCTGATGAAGACGCCGCCAATTGATTGTAGAGAGAGTCGATGTATTAAGATTTCTCAGAATCGATTTGTTCTTTGAATAATTCTGTGAGCAACATTGAACTTGAGATACATTCCTAGAATGTATTCTACTTTCGAATTCTCAAGAATTATTCCCCAGAAAACTATTTCATGGAAACGAACCATGAACTGCGAACGTGCGTTTCTGGAACAGCAACAGACGTTGCGTGCTGAAAATAATCTTATATGTATGTGACTAACCCAAAAACTTGTAGGTAAGTACAATAAGTACTGCCTATCTGTCCAAAACTGACTGAAGCACCAAAATTGTAGGTATCTGCCCTATACGGATTATGTACATGGATATTGCTGAGACGGGACGGATAAGACGAAGTAAAGATAGCTATAAGGTACACTACCTACATTGTAGGAAAACACTATCTTACCAACTCACATAGTTTTTACTACAGTAGCTCAACTACGAGTTTACGCCTTATTTATTCGTAGGTTTACGCTCGTTAGCTGCTGCAACTATACAATTTTGGAGCATCTCTATTTTCACCAAAAAGTTTTCTTATTCCAAGTTATAGCACATTGTAAATACAGAGGTCGGTCACCAAGAAATTAAAAAAAAAAAAAAATTGTGGGGACAAATAGTTTTATTTTACGTAGACCCTAGCGACTAGCGACTCTTCGGCTACAGAAAACCTGTAACCCACATTTATGAAGGTACCGATGACAGGCCAAAAGTTTCCAAGAATCGATTTGGCTCGAGTCAACAATGGCTGGCGGCAATTTTACGAGGCACTTGTTGATAGCGATATTACGCCGGCTTTGGGCCAGCAAATGTTGTACCTATGTCCCTAATGCATGCTAATACCGGGGCTTAGTTCGAGCCTTTTGTGAACACTGCCTTCGAAATTGGGCCTTGTGTACAAAGTTGAGCTTCTGTGATCAAAGTCAGTGGCGCTTTTCGTTTGAACGGTACATGTTGAAGGCAATAGTAATTTGTGGCGCTACAACTAAGTGTTATCATGCGACAATGAACTCAAGTGATAGCCAGCAACATTATTCTTCTATGTCAATTTTAGTGACGCAATAATAAATTTATGCTAGAGCTTTGTTGGCTAGCGGAGAAATCTAGTGTATCATAATGTAAGTACCAAAATGAAGATCATATTTTGTAATTTTATTTAGGGTACCTCGAACACTCATACGTACCTAAATTTACTTGCTTTAAATTAAAAAAAAAACTACTGCGTAGTTTTCCTAGGGAGAGGAACAAAATTTAAGGCCTTATGGTCTCCCCTCCCCCCTCCTTGCGTCGTGTATCCTCAATGCTGAGGGTCGTGACCTCTGTGAATCACCCTTTTTTGCACGATGTCGCGCCACGTCGTCCTGTCTTCAGCGGTGTGGATCGCCTCGCACACTGTGGTGTTTAGTTCTGTGCGTATTTGGTCCGTCAAGCGCATGGGGGACCTTCCCCTCGGTCTTCGACCTTCCACTTTACCCGTTAGTAGGAGCTTTTCAAGGTTGCCACTTTCCTTGCGAGCAATATGGCCGAAAAACTCCTTATGGTCTAATAACTATAAAAGTTATGACTAACAGAAAAATGGATGAATGTATTAAGAGTTCCTTGAAGTACAGAACCCCAAAACATGATACTGTTATTGTGAGAGCAAAGAATATCAGAAAGCGCCTAAAAGCTTATTATCCACGATGACGATGCGGTTCTCTATCAAGTTATCTTACGCCGAAAGTCAAGATGTATTCCATCAAGTAACAGAGAAACCACAAAAAACAATGTAATATTGTCGAAGAAACGACAAAGGTTAAGCACAGATTAAAGATTAGCGGGCTTGCTTAAAATTGCGTTAACTGCGAAAAACATAATGACACTCGTTAAGCAGTAAGAGCACTTAACGTTTTAAAGGGACGGATTTTGATGAAGAATTTGTTTTGACCCGAACCCGAGGTGGTCCGAACTTAATCTAATTATCACGTTCCTGTGAAATGTAATATACATGTGTTTATCTCGGTTAGATTGGATCCCTTGTTGGACCTTATGGTTAGACCACAGAAATTAATGACACGGTTTAGTGAAGATTTTAATCATGGCTGAACATTTGGATTGAAAAAATAATGCAGTTTAAGAGGGTAGATGTGGCTTATGATAGCTACGGTACTGAAAAGGCTATGACTTTTGTAGGGAATTTTCGATTTTTAATAATTTTTATTGAATAACCAATGTCCAAATCTGTATAAATACATATTGTTTCAAAGGAAGAGACTTAAGGAAGGGACTTGGGGAAGGACTTGAGAAAATAATATTTTGGTATAGATTTCACATAGTATTTGTGAGCCGTTGTGGAGAGAATTTACAATGTAGGTTGAAAACAATACAACTTATTTTCTACAGAATATGGTGTCATTTAAACAAAATTCCCAAATAAATGTTTTTTCTGGCGGTCTGAGGTTTAATATGGTATATTTTATAAAGCACATGGGCCAACGGATTCATCAACAATTTTGCGTAAAGTTGCCATTTTGAGCTTTGGTAAGACCTTACAATAAATTACCCCTCTTACAAGTATGCGGAACTCTACCACGCTACATTTTCTTTTCAGTAGTGTACTCGTTTATACTCAAACGCAGTACACAAACGACAAAGGCGACTTCAAAGGGTTGTCATTCGTACGGAAACGTGGGTATGGTCAGTTACCTGACAATGGCGGAATAACTTTAAATATTTTGCACATGCACATTGTTCACTTTGTTGTCGCGAAGTGTTTGAACAACGGCTGCAGTTTATTAATTAAATTAAATGGGAGCTCATTAATTAAGTGGTTCAAACAAACACTAGCTTTTATACAGCTTTTAATACCTGCCTCTAAATTATTGCAACAACAGCAAAATCAATCCCTGCCAACTAAAGTAGGTACGTAGTAAAGAGGAATCTACTCAGGCATGTAATGACTTCATAGCCAAGCCATAAAACATGGTTACTCTATAATTTACCAGCTGTGGTGCTATTACCAACTCGGCATGGATTCGCAACAAGTGGCGTTCCAATCTAGCATTCATTCAACTCTAATTACACACTGTTGAAGCCACGTACCAACCACGCATTAGACTCCGCACTCTTTAGAACAAAATTTTCTAAAATGGGTACATAAAGCTTAATGGCTACGTATCAAGCGAATGCCGCGCGCGGCAGCCTCAGTCACGTGCTCGGGTGAGCCAAAAGGCCAGCCAACCTACATTCTAGACAGAGAAGGGTATAGCCCAGCAATCAGTTACACAGTTAAATTATTCTTCTGTCTCATGACTAGGCCAAAGTAGGAGAGGCAAATAACAGCGCTCGGGTGACGTAGGGCGAGCATTTGGCTCGAGCGCACCCTGTCAAACCAAGCGAGGTAAAGCTGCGGCTTGTGACATATTTGACGAGGCCTATAAGGCTTAAAAAAATTACAATAACCAATCACAATCCATTATTATGTTCAATAGATCAATCTGCGTTGCTTCCAACTTTTTCGGAATTAATTTGATGCACATTATTCCTAGTTTGGAGTGCTAAAGATGGTCGATCCTGAGTGGAGCCTTGGAAAACTTTGAGACGTTCTATTTCTGTGTGCTAAGTGTTGGTCTCTAAAACTGCTTTGTTATTGTAATAAATTATTCATAATATATTTTTTCTGGAATATAATAATTTATTTATAGCTTATCAGAGTTCCGTACTGCGCTAATTCTGTCTGCAGCGGTATAATGTTCGTAGATTAATAATTAAACGCCGTGTGTGCGCGGCGATGGGTAGCCTTGTCTTCACTCACATCATTCAATAAAATATTATTTTTATTTTCTATAACCTGACTAAAAACGGTATCCTTTTTGTAAGTAGGTATAAAATGTTCGAAATAGATACCCTGTGATGAAAAACTATGTGATTTTTAACTTTCATTTTCATATTTCAGAAGAACTGCATCCATAACGCAAACAGAAAGCAAAATTACAGTTGTACGCCGACTGCAAGTGCAGTCCCACTCTCTGCAAGCGGACTGCACGCCGACTGCATCCGGACTCCCAAGTTTGCTTGCAGTTGGCCTGCAGTCCGTTAGCAGTCGGTTGGCAGTTTTGATGCAGTTTTATCAACTGCATCCAAACTGCAATTTTGTAGTCCGCTTGCAATTAGGATGTAGCCCGTCTGAATAGACACTTGTTAGCAGTCGTCATAGAAGTACTTCTTTAATCTGAATCAGACGCGTGATTATTATATTTATTAACAAAAATGTGGTCACTTAAGTAGCTACATTTTCGGCTTGTTTAATCGACATTCATAAACTAAGCGTTTACAACTAACGTGACTTCATTTAATTTACGTCCGCCCATATTGTTCAAGACGTAGAATTTGCATAGATTTGGCTCAAGTTCCTGGAATTCAGAATTAAACGTAACGTATTCGCGCGAACTCGGGACACCTAACACCTAACTTTTGTCTCCTGATGGCGGCTGTACATCAAACGACTAGGTACTAGTGGAGTTGGAAGTTTAGGTTAACCGACATTAAGCGTTGAATCGGTATCTGTTTGGGACTATTAATGAGTTTGAATTACTAGTTCGATGCGATTTATCTTACCAATTAAAAACTAAAACCCGACTACTGAAAAATCTAGAGGATAGCCGTGGTCCGTGTTCATATGCCATTTGGCCCTAAAGGACCTACACGGACCACGGCTATCCTCTAGATGAGAATATTTTCTTGTTTCATACTTTTTGAACGCGATTTTTCAGTAGTCGGGTTTTAGTTTTTAAACTTACTTTTTATTTAATTATTTTGGAGTTATAGGTAACAATATATATATATTTTTGAAATGTGCTCATCAAGCTCTTTCATTTGATACCCCACACAGTTTCATTAAAAAATGTTTTTTTTTTTTAGTTCATGACATTATGACCTCTAGAGGGCGCCATATGCAATTTTATGTGACGTCACATAGCCTATAACCAGCGCGCCATTAAGCCGCTTCTAACGATACCTCATTTGTCAAATTACGACAAGTCGTTTGGAAGTTAGGTGGGAACAGATGCACATACATACATACATACATACCGGTCAAAATCATAACCCTCCGCCGTAGTCGGGTAATAAAACACATCATGATCTGCCTTATTTCTTCCCATTATTTGGAGTCGCCGCAGTATGTCTTATTCTTCCCTTTATCACGCTTTACTGTCACACTTACATCCACTCCAACCTCATTCATATCACTCTTTATACAATCCGTCCATCTTTTCTGGGGTCTTCCTCTCACGTTGTATTCTTCCACATTCATATTCAGCACTCGTTTAGTCTCATGCTGTTCATCTCTCCTCATCGCATTTCACTAATAGGTACTTACAGTAAAAATAGGTTAAAATATTTCACTGGAAAGACCTTACCGGGCAGATGATCAGTGCATTCAGATGTCAAAACTGATTGTTTGGGCGCGCGCACGTTACGTATAGACGCACCTATTGGCGTCTTTCCTAGTGTTGTTCAGTCGATACAATGAACTTCACCCACGTCACTATATGTTTTTGTAAAAAAAAAAAATATCTAACAGTATATGTGACCATGTTTGTAATCTCAGTATCTGTTTGAAATAAATGTTGGGCAATTCATGTTATACCGTACGTAAACGTTAGTGATGACGCCCCGGGGCGGATGTACGAGGTAATTTAAAACCAGCAATATAGGGCTAAATTAAACTGAGAGTATATCCAAATTAAGACGCTCCGGTCTCGGGTCTAATGTGGCGGAAGGCATACGAGGATGATGATGTTAAGCTTTGATTTATAGTAAAATTACTGTGTTTAATGTTCGGTTGCTAGCGAAAAATAATATGATAAGCGATAGCGATATGATAGGTTAACAATTGATGCCAATTACCGTACTGTTTAAAATACTCGTTATGTAGTTAATGTTCAAATATATAACTTAGGTAAGTAGGTATTACATTATTTAGTAATATTTAGTTAGCGTGCTAAGTTTCAGAAATGTTTTCCAACTTATTTATTGAATCAAGTCTGGAAAATACCGTGCAATATCTATTATCGAGACGAGACGGTAAATGGCATAAAAGGTTTCTAAAAGCAGTAACAGCGGGGAATAACTTTAGTCTATAATAAAATGTGTATTTGTATGTACCCCTACCCAACAGGAATATACATTTATTTCTATGAAAAACACGTAGCGGCTAATTATGTTACGGGCGCAGAAAACGAGTGAAATTTTAAGGTTTCCCTTTACCGTAACCTTACCTGCCTCCTACACATAATAATTATGTATGTAATGTTAATGTATGTCTTTACGTATGCTTTTATTTGCTTTGATTTCAACAAGGTTGAACCCTTCTTTTACCGAAATGCAGATCTACGCAAGAGACAAATGATTTTTAATTGTGTCTACAATTTACCTTTTCCATAACTAGACAGGCTTGCAGAACAAAATCGATAGTTAGGCAGGTGGATTTTCAGGCAAAAGCTAGCACAAATCGTTACATACGTTAATAGTGGATTCTGACATGTAATTACTCTTGATTCCAATTAAACTAATGGAGCTTTAAGATACCTTCAGTTTGTTATTTAACACGCTTGACATATGAGCCCATTAAGGTACCTACTTACCAACGTCTTTACAGTATTGAGTACTTAAACTGTATTTGTGAGTGTGATTTACATACATGCATACACAGACGATAACCATAATATGAAAATGATTTTTGCGGTTCAAATTAATGTTATAATTAGTAGTTATAATACTTAAATTTAATTATTTATTTGGTTAAGGCCTTCAAACATTTTCCTTGATTTAATATTTTAAAAACACATTTATTACAGGATTCAAGCATTCTCGCAGCCCTACACGTGTAATCCTTCAAGATTAGCCTATGTCATTCAAGGATAGGTTAGCTTTCTATGACTGAAAGAATTTTCAGAATCAGAGATTACTTTCAACAAACATATTACATAGGTACTTACATACATACATACAATTTACCTCCAAAGATAAGTTTGTTCATAATCTGGTAAGCCTCAGGCATTTGGCATAACTTTGGCACTTACTAAGCAGTACACTTTCACTAAGCTCTTTAATAAATAAGGCTAATTTGTTGAGAGCTAATGTTCAGACATTTACAAGAGGCCGCTGAGTATCGAGTTAAATGGAAGTAATCAACAATCGCTTACGCAAGCTTAATTGATTAGAAATATTTAAACGATGCTAACCTTATTTGTTTATAATATTACGTGATCAGCAGTTTTCATCATCATCATAATCTCAGCTGAAATACGTCCACTGCTGGACATAGGCTTCCCCTAAGGTTCGCCACAATGACCGGTCTTGCGCTGCCCGCATCCAGCGGATTCCCGCGACTTTCACCAGGTCGTCGGTCCACCTTGTGGGAGGCCTAAATTAATATTCACGAACTATTGAAAGAATGTTGGTCCAAGGTAAATTTAGATATATATCTACCTATGGGACAAAGCCCACCACACACTCCCGCCTCTGTCACTTTGTAAGCCAGAATTAACAGTGATATCTAACGAAGACGCCGAGGTAGCCGGCGAGTCCTGGAGAAAAGCTGAATTTTCTTGGAACCCGCTAGAATCAAACGAAAGAAGACGAGGAGTGGGAAAATAATTCAGTTTTAAACACTGACTATTAAAAAAGTTATCACAAACTTGTGTGGACCTTTCGCAAAAAGAGGAACTGTATTTTTTAATAGAGAAATTAATAGCGACGCTCTCAGCCTTGGAAAACAAATAATAAGCATACTCTGTGGATGGATAGTACCTAATATTATTAAAAAGTGTAATATTACAATCTCTAGTATCTGTAAATACGGTAGCCTGCACGTCTAATGTAACATTTACAATATAAGCTGAGCTCTCATTATTATTGACACCAGTAATTGACAGAGCTCAACTTTTGTTAGAAATTGTACCTACCATACACGTGCTGCCGACTGTACTACCTATTGTTATATCATTTAAATTTCCGTACCCCGCATTTCATAGCTTAACATGTCAAAAAACTCATTATTTCCCACTATAAAATGCAGAAAGAGGATTCATATTTCAAGCTGTATGCAAACAAAAGTATTGTCTAGGGTTAACTGAACGCTTTTATGAAACGATTTTCGGAGGTCATAAACTATTATAGGGCCACCAGGGGAGTTGATGGAACAACTTCAATTAACTTCTCCCAGATGAGTATCTAAATTTACTTAAGTTAAGTACTCTGAAAGATTTAATAATACCTCCAGAATATCTACGTACCTGCTCTCGTACATGTCCGTGAAGAACTTTTAACCAGTTTGGAAATGAAGATTATTTTGCATATCATGTGAATTTATATTCCGGGAATTGAATTACGTTTACATTAGGACTAATAAAGTAGTATAAAAGGAAGCAATTACAAAAGTCAAAGTCAAAAGGTTTTTATTCATGTAAGCTCATTAGAGCATTTATAAATAGTCAATATAAACAATATTTTAGCGTTACCACCGGTTCGAAATGTTGCTTCCATTGAGAAGAGCCGGCAAGAAACTCAATGGTTACTCTTTTCAAAAGAATAATTGTATACATTTTCAAACAGTAACGCTATGTGAGCAGGCATGCATTAACACAGTGTGAGTAAAAAAAGAAAATAAGGTATTTAAATAAAAATTAATAAAAACTAGCCTAGAAAGCTGTGCATGCCTACTCCCACTTAACTGTCAAACCAAAAGGTGAATATTTAGAACGATTGTTTTGGTGTGATGCCTTCCGTGCTTAGGTCTTGTCTGTAAAAGTTTTGGAACAACGGTGTCAAGTGGAAAATGGGCGGACCAGTCCCCGCAAGCAGCGCCCGGAACCCGAGCATGACTTGAGCAGCGGCATCACCCTCCTCAACACTAAGCTTATATTAAATTAACATTCATACTCACACCTGTATCCCACGGGGGTAGGCAGAGCCTATTGATTGCCACATGCTACGTTTTGGACACACCTCTTTTGCTTCATCCACATTCATACATCTTCTCACGCACTGCCGTCGGTTGAGGTTGCTATGGATTCGACCCTGCGCTAACATACACGGACTGCATTTTGCAGTTTGGTTGCAGTCGACGGCACGCGACTGCACACGGACTGCATTTTGCAGTCGGAAGTGACAGCTCTATTGCAGTTGGTTGCAGTCGACGGCACGCGACTGCACATGGACTGCATTTTGCAGTCGGAAGCGACTGCAAAATGCAGTCAGTGTATGGCGGCGCGTATACAAATTGAATAAATTCATCTTACATTTATAATTAATAGTATTTCGGAAACTCTTTGTAATTACTCACTGGGGACAGAAAAACAGGCTCTTAAATTTATCAATGAAGTAATTAATAAAATGAGCCCCAAACTCTGAAACTAACGAATCTTGTTTCGTGTAATTGGAGGGGACACGTTCGTAACTGCTTCAAACTTGTGTTGAAATATTGTTTAGAAGTGACGCAGCTCAGTGAACAATCTCTAAATAAATTATCTATTTACGTGTTGCTGGCCTTTCAATTCAGTTTCAGAACCGTTTATTGAGCATTCGAATGCCACATGCTACTGGAATTACTGTCTTCCATTTACCATTGGCAACTCAGTTGGCCTGGGCTTCCGGTATAAGAGAAGTCTATGTTTTAATAAAGAGTACCTACATACTAAGGTATATATAAAAATCATCCAAATCCATTGTGTGCGTTCACAAGCTCCGAGCTCCGGCGTCTGAGCCGGCAGTCAATGGCAGCTAATTTGCATAACATTCTGCCATATTTATAAATAAACACTCGCTTGTGGACTATAAAAAGAGCAAAAAATAATAATATCATTTATTTATAGAAGCTTTATAGTATTCAATAGACTTTACCCGTTACCCGTGAACATTGTACAATTTTCTAAACAATAATGCTTTATTAGTATTCCAAGAATTTCGTACAAAGTTCCCAATTGGTGAAAGTTTAAAGAATGTTCTCGTTCCCGGTATAACCCATTGTGTTGGAGAGCTTGCGATCCTGTTTGTGAGAGCTAATGATTTATGTTTTGTTTAACTCGTAACTCGTCTCATTATGACGATGAATACGATGTTACGTGCGGCTTAAATGATTAACGTTGAACTGTTCGAATTACAAACATGAATTTAGCGACGAATCTAAAAACCTAAGTATATAAAATTCAAAGTCCTGACTGACTCACTGATATATCATCACACAGCCTAAACGGTTGGTCCTAGAGACAGGAAATTTGGAGGGTGTGTTCCTTGTGAAGTGTGGGTATCCACTAAGAAAGGGTTTTTCGGAATTCCACCCCTAAGGGAGTTAAAAAGAGTTTTCATCACACCCATTCGAAAAACGTCAATTGCCTTTCAAGGCTAGCGGGAGCAAAATTCTATTTTGCTCCCATGGGAGTTTTTGTTTCTCCTTCCTGATTGGTCAGCGTTCGTGCTTCTGAATTCAATGTGAAAAAATAATCGAACGCTTAATGTATGAAGAAGTTACTGGCCGGCTAGGATTACGCGGCAACCAAAGAGAATGTAATGGCAACGCGCGCTGAAAAAAATATATTTATGTACATTTTTTCATTATGTTTGAAAAAGTACTGGCCTTTAAGAAAAACAAAGTGACAGTGTCAAAATATCAAAAAGTCTACGTTAATATATATGTGAATATGTGAAACGTCAACCCAACGACCTTCCTTGACCGAAGGGTGAAATTGTATGTAGTGTGAGTAACGTTTTCTTTTATTAATTTAGTGCACTTATCATGCACTTTTTATGAAAATATAACGTTTGTGCAGTCAATCGGCATGTAAACTTTTACTATGCCAAATTTCATACTCCTCCGTCCACGCATCTTCGAAAAACAGGTACCGAACGGACGAACAGGACGCTTCACGTATTAATACTATGATGATGATTGAAATGAACAGAAACTGTATCCAGCGTTCATTCGTTCACCGTTCTCTATTATCGCGGAAACAACACTACATAGAGTAAAGTAATACTTTTCCAATTTCCTCCGACGCTTCCGACTATCTCCAATCATCGGTACACAGTTTGATTCTTCTCCAAATTGTTATCAAAATAGAAAAGCATGCACAAAAGAAAGTAGAAACAAAGTGGGGCGAATTGGTGGTGAATTCGAGGCGTCCCTTTGTGCCCCACTTAACATTAACACCGCCAGTTGTGTGACGTGAGTTCTTCTGTTATTTACCCAACATGTTGATGAACTCCGCTAATTATTCGCTGTGAAGGATGGATTAGTGAATTAGCATTTCATTCAGCGTGTGTACAGACCGTTCTTTTGCGCGTTTTACATATAAAAACCTTATTTGCGTCATAGGGAACAGGCTCTATTTTTGTTTCATTCTACCTAAATACTTTTTATCATTGCATTGTCATGTAAATGCCATAGATATCGTAATTGAACGTTAAACCAAGTTTTTAATATAATGTTTTTGCGTTTTTTAATTTTTAATTGCGACGGAAAGCAGTGGTCAAAATATTTGAGTTTCAAAAAAATAAAATCGATGTACAATTTTCTATAGTGCTTTCCGGTCCTGACGGAATATTACAATATCATATCAGACATCGTTCCGCCGACCCTTTCGCATCCGCCGCGTCCGCGCCGCTTGGAACGCTATCGTCAAATTCGTTGTTATAAGTTATTTTTTCCAAATTACGATAAATTGCAGGTTCAGTCGTAAGAGGCAATTTCACTAGTAAATCCAAGAGTCCGAAATTCACAATAAGTTGTTTAATTTAGTCTCTTCCATATTATCTACGACAGGTACTTGAATGCTTTAAAGATACCAAGAAGATCGTTAAATACTAAAATGTTTTTATTTGTCTCCGCAGTCTGTCACCGAATTCTTAGGTTTGATATAATTTCCATATAAATCCAGGCCAAACTCTCCTACACGCAAAACTGGAAATTAATAAGTAAACCATGTCTTAATTAGTTGCGCTGCTTTAGACTAACTTGAAATGTTAGATCGATATCTTTGTGGAAGTTGTGCGAGCATATTTGGGCCCGTTTACGGATTGGCTGTTTTGTACTCCTCCGCGTCTGTTTCACAAACAATACTGTGGCCTCTACGAATATCTTCAGTAGCTCATTAGTACGTACCCACTTTAAGTTTCTCTTCTATCCACCCTGTCAAAATTTCTAAGCCTAAATCTTCAGATAATAAAGTTTTAATTATTGTTTGAAATGAGTTTCTAAGTTAGATTGATTTCTCAAGATGAATAAGCTGCTATAGTAGCTACTCAGGTTTTATTGATAGGTAGAGACAATAAGGTTTAGGTACTTTTCATTATAACTACCCACCTACTGTTAATAGCTTGCTTAAAATATCTAGCATTGATGTACCTAGTTTCCTAATTAACTCAGTCTTCTAAATTTAGATTCGGAACTTGAAAAGCTGAAACTAAATTTCAGTCCCAAGATCCCAGGTTCGATCCCCGGTGGGGCATGCACCAATGGATGAATTTTCATCTATGTGCATAATTTACAGTTCGCTGACGGTGAGGGAAAACATCGTGAGGAAACCTACCTATCCCTCGGGATTAGGTAATAGTCAGTTCCTGTATACACGGCGACAAGGTTCACCACCTGTCACGTTGGGTCCTGACTATCTGGTGAAACGTGGGCTTTGAGTTAGTTAAACCTCCACAATGTGGTGGTGTATGGCCACTCAAGCCTCTGACTACCCCCGAATGGGGATAAAAGTCGTGACGTTACATTTTTAAATTTCGGTAATGTATTATTAGAAATCATGGATCAACCCGACCCTGCCTTTAGCGATCCGCACTAAGTGTCGATTTATTTCTGTTTACGTGGTTTCACACTACCGAAACCTCACACTGTGGTTAATAAATTGGGACCTCAAAATATGTAGGTAGTGATGTAGTATTTTATTATTTTGTTCTTCTCCTTTTCGTATTCTAATGAATGTGGCTAAATTCGTTAGGGCACAAGAGACACCAGCAATTGCATGAAACTTAAATCGATATCATATAGGCATTGTTTTATATCGTTTCCATTGGAAATAAAACCCCGATAATAAACCAAAAAGTATGGATTCGCAGCAATATCAACTGACGAGGGAACGAAATTTATGGATTTGTTATTCGCACTGCGATCAGCGAGGGTCATTGAGCGAGGGCGAAGTTGTCTGCCAAACAATATACTTCACAGTAACTGCATTCATTGTTATTATGACTGGGAACTTAGAAAACACACCGTACATTGTGAGATTTTGTTATGAGGGTGATTTTACTAACGAAATTATTGATGTGTTATTTTAGCAGATATGGTATATACCTTCTAACATCGCAATTACTAAACTTGAGCTCACCGCACCACTACATGCAGCGAAATACACACTGGTGTTAACGCCCTTACGCTCGCAATAAGACTATTAAATAAAAAAGAAGGCATTATTCACCGGAACATGAGCCGTATAAGCAATTCCAACATATTTTCAACATCATTTTTTGCGAGTGACTGAGTCGTACTGTGTCCATGGCGTACCAAGTGCTATTCCTACCTTTGTTCTTTTGTATCTTTATTTCAGTCTTTTCACCCTGTACAGCAAATAAAACTTATTTTAGCTTATTATTAAAAAAAAAAGCTTGAGACTCAACACGTACCAAATTGGCCTGTAATTTTTTAAAGTTAACTTTAAGGTATAATTTAATAATTTAATTTAAAATGTTGTAGGTGGTTTATCGTAGTATGATTAGCTAGAGGCGTTATTTTTATAATAACGAACGTACAAATAAAAATTGTAGCTCTCAAATACAGGAGTGGAAATACTGATTCAAAACTGATTTTAACTTTCAACAACAATAAAAAATATAAGCCTTTGTGGATTTTTACTTAGGTATTTCATAGTATAAAAAAATGTACCTACACTCCAGTAATAAAATAAAATAAATATCTCCAGACATAAACACTAACTGTATGGTCCCAAACTAAGCAACGCTTATACGATGGCTATCATACAATGAACTGCGGGTGATCCTAGTCACCCAGGTCAGGGCAAATTACGAAAAGGCCATTTCCGAAATTTGCGTCTGGTGGGAATCGAAGCCGCAACCATCCGATGTAGTGAGACAAGTGGCCTACGCTCGAACTACTGCGCAAAGTGGTCATAACACTTTTTGGTGAAATCGTCTTATCAGCTCGTAATAATATCAAGCCAACTTTGAGGTCTTCTTAGAAATATTATAACTATCCACAATTTAATTTTCTCGGTATTATCCGCGTTGAGGTAATTCTCGTGAACCCTTATGTGGCAGGTTCGTTATACTAATAGTTCATTTGTTATTAGCTAATTAGATTTTAATTGCTCGACTTCCATTAACTCGCCTTATCACTTTATTGTTTGTAATTTTTGGAATGAATATAATTTAATTGTTAAAGAGTATAATAGAGTAGGTTATATGGTAATCTCCCTATCACTATTTAGAGAAGAAGGTTGGCCCCGCTTTATGTTTGAGAACGGTCCTAGGTAGTTGGTCCTTGTTGTTGCTAGACATACTAAACTAAAGGTATTCCCATCCCTACAGCGGGAGCTAGACCAGAACTTTTGAGAAGTGTCAAGTTTCGTTAATTATGTTGGCTACAAATTACGAATAAACTAAATTTGTCTGAATCAGTAAATTTTGCAGAAATCTTAAAGCATGTCTGTTCTGCTTAATACATTACGATCATGAATGGACGGCAATATGGTTAGATTAGTGTAGTTTAGTTGTGTACCAACTTAATCATCACAATTGTCATACCTACTATATACTACCTACTAGTAATGAAGTCTGTTTTTAAAATGACAGGTGCTTATGTAATTTTTCGATATAAATGTAACAAAATGACAGAACAATGACATACTGACTGTTAGTTTGTTTCGGCTAATTAAAAATCCTATACTTACTATAGAATAAATAATTTAGGACGATGTGAAATCCTTAAGATCCGAACAGTCTTTGGAATAATAGGTGTAAATGTTTGAGAAACTACACGTTAAGAGGCAATAAATAACGTTCAGTTGAAGTGCTTATCCAAATTAATGTCACGTAAGCCTAAGTCATTAGTTTAGTATTTGGGGTATCTATCCAATGATCAACTGATTAATGACCACCACCAATAGATTTGAGGAGAACCTCTTGAGATCCATTATTACCTAGTGCAGGCCGGAAGTCGACGGCTTTGAAAGCACTAAGCTTCACAAAATTACGGCAACTGCTCATCATACTCTGCTAAATCCACTTACGTACGTTCTACGTGAGCCTGTGTATACGTATTTTGAAAATATATACCTACGTTTCTCCTACAGGTTATAGTAGGTAGGTAATCTTCTTGATTTATAAAATAAATTCTGATTAATATGTCTTTTAAACAGTTCTTCATAATCATCATCTCAGCCGAAAGACGTCCACTGCTGGACATAGGCCTCCCCCAAGGTTCGCCACAATGACCGGTCATGCGCTGCCCGCATCCAGCGGATTCCCGCGACCTTCACCAGGTCGTCGGTCCACCTTGTGGGAGGCCTACCCACGCTACGCTTTCCGGTGCGCGGCCGCCACTCGAGAACTTTTCGGCCCCATCGGCCATCCGTTCTACGAGCAATGTGCCCTGCCCACTGCCACTTAAGTTTTGCAATCCTACGGGCTATGTCAGTTACCTTGGTCCTTCTGCGTATCTCCTCATTCCTGATTTGATCTCGCAGGGAAACTCCGAGCATAGCCCTCTCCATTGCCCTTTGGGTGACCTTGAGCCTTCTTATGAGGCCCATTGTAAGCGGCCATGTCTCAGTGCCATAGGTCATCACTGGCAACACACACTGGTCGAAGACTTTCGTCTTGAGACACTGCGGTATTTGGGACGAGAAGATATTGCGTAGCTTCCCGAACGCTGCCCAGCCGAGTCGGATTCGTCGATTGACCTCTTTCTCGAAGTTGGACCTACCTAACTGGATGGTTTGTCCCAGGTAGACATAATCGTCGACAACTTCGAGTGTAGAGTCTCCGATCTTCACGGGAGCAGGTACAACACGGCAATTCGACATGATCTTCGTTTTGCCCATGTTCATTTTAAGACCAACTCGTTCGGAGGCTCTACTGAGGCCATCAAGCATCGTATTAAGGTCTTCTATAGTCTCAGCCATGACCACTATGTCGTCGGCAAACCGAAGGTGAGTGATGTACTCGCCGTTTATGTTTATGCCCAGCCCATTCCAGTCCAGAACCTTGAAAACGTCTTCCAGTGCAGCGGTGAACAGTTTCGGAGAGATAACGTCTCCCTGTCTCACACCTCGCTGCAACCGAATAGGTTTCGAGTTCTGGTCCTGTAAACGGACTGACATAGTGGCGTTTTCGTACAAACACTTCAGCACTTCGATGTACCGGTAATCGACTTGGCATCGCTGGAGAGACCGCAATACAGCCCAGGTCTCGACCGAATCAAAGGCTTTCTCGTAATCCACAAACGCTAAGCAAAGGGGGAGGTTATACTCCTCGGTCTTCTGTATAACCTGTCGCAGCGTATGTATGTGGTCTACGGTACTAAAGCCTTTACGGAAACCGGCTTGTTCGGGAGGCTGGAAGTCGTCAAACTTGCGTGCGAGGCGGTTCGTTATGACCCTCGAAAACAGCTTGTAGACATGGCTCAGAAGTGAGATCGGTCTATAATTCTTCAGCAGAGCGTTATCGCCCTTTTTGAAGAAAAGAACCACCACACTTCTGTTCCATGCCTGCGGCGTTTTGCCCTCGAGTATGACGGAACCGAACAGCTTCTGAAGGGCCTTAAGGACCGGTTTTCCACCCGCCTTCAGGAGCTCAGCCGTTATTCCATCATCACCCGGTGCCTTGTTGTTTTTAAGCTGTTTAAGAGCCATACTAATCTCGTACAAGCTGACGTCCGGGATGTCTTCGGTATAGTGTCGGGTTAACCTAGCTCTTGGGTCGTTCGCCAGGTTTGTAACGGGTGTCCGTATTGACGTGTATAACTGTCCATAGAACTTCTCGATCTCTCTCAAAAGCTCTGGTTTGGATGAAACGATACTGCCGCCATCGGTTTTCAGTTTCGTTAGCTGGCTTTGCCCAATAGACAGATCTCTAGCGAACACTTTGGAGCCTCTGTTCCGCTCGATAGCTTCTTTAATACGCTCGGTATTAAATTGGCGGAAGTCACGTGTCAAGGACTTCGAGATCTGTCTATTGAGCTGCCGGTATTTAGACGCGTCATCTGAAGACTGCAGTACCATTTCACTCCTTTCCTCCATGAGCTTAGAGGTGTGATCCGAGATTTTTTTGGTTCTGTTTGTACGGCGGGCCTTGCAGTACTTTGACCCGATCGTATGGACAGTTTCCACGAACCCGTCGTTACAATCGTCCACGCTACTCCCTAGGACATCGAATCGGTTTTGAAGTTCGAGCTGAAAGCTCTCGGGGTTTTGGATCTGGTTTGGTGCTGGTCGGAGCGTAGACTTCATCAGTCGAAACCTTTCAAGCTTTATGTTGAGATTCAATGTGCCTCTTACCAGTCGGTGATCACTACCGGTTTTGACCGCGTTGATCACAGAGACATCATTGAATACTTGCTTCTTCGTCGACATGATGAAGTCTATCTCGTTTTTAGTTGCACCGTCGGGGCTCATCCAGGTCCACTTCCTGTGCTCACGCTTCCTGAAGAAGGAGTTCATCATATAGAGTCCCTCCTTCTCCATGAAGCCTGCCAGTAGGTGGCCCCGGTGGTTACGCCGTCCAACTCCAAATTGCCCCACTCGCTGCTCATCACCGTCTCGTTTGCCCAGTTTCGCGTTTAAGTCACCCATGACAACGGTAAAGTGAGTTTTGGAACTATGCATGGCTCTAGAGATATCCTCATACATAGTTTCCACCTCGTCGTCGGAATGTGCCGATGTCGGAGCGTACACCTGAACTACTTTTAACGAATAACGTTTGGTTATTCGGAGAACAAGATACGCCACCCTAGTCGACACACTCTCGATCTTCACCACGTTGTTCACGAGTGACTTGTGGACGATAAACCCGACACCACCCTGGGACTGCTGGTCGCCCTCCCGGAAAAAGAGCAGGTTGCCGGATTTCAGAATTATCGAGTCCTCCCTCTCTCTTCGGACTTCAGATAATCCTACGATGTCCCATCGTACCCTGCTCAATTCTTCCTCAAGCTCAGCGATCTTCTCGTCGGTCCGCAGTGTGCGCGTGTTATATGTTGCCAGGTCCAATAGTCGGTTTTTATGGTAGCCATCCTGCCGGAGATTCTTAGCACCCCCTGCCCCGCCGTTACCATAGCCGCTACCATGGCCAGGACTAGCGAGGCTGCCGGGGACTGGGGGCCGATTCTTTGTTGTGACTTTCATTTGGGGGGTTTTGCCATAATCGCCACGCTTGGCAGACGGGTTGGCGATCGCAGTAGATATAATATGTACACGGAGGACGCTGCTGCCCATCCTCCGGTGAATCCCTTAGTCGCCTCTTACGACACCCACGGGATGAGATGGGTTGGTGCTATTCTAAGCCGGCACCACACGGACATTCCATCATTCTTCATAAACAACAATAAAAATCAGGACAATAAAGATGAAACAACAAACTTGTTTTCGCATTCAGTGCCCACTAGTCTTGTATTGTGAGTTCTTTTTAGTTTGTTATTTCTATTTCATCATTTCCTTAATGTACCTGGAAATACAAAGTTACGTCATTCCTGTTTGTTACTTCTACGTTTGACGAAAAATAAGGTCGACGTTGCCCATCACTAGAGTTCTTTTTCTTTTGTGCATTTTATTTTATTAGAGTATTGCAAGCCATTGATTTCAGACAAATAAACATTCGGCGCAATTTCAGTGAAGTAGGTAGGTTTCAGTAAAGTACTTATTTAAAAGTAAACCCGATTGAAGAAGGTAGGTACATATTGTTAGGTTAGAACTTTTTAATTAACTAAATATTCAGGGAAACATTATCTAAATATATAAGAATCAAAGTCCTGATTGACTGACTGACTGACTGACTGACTGACAGACAACGCACAGCCTAAACCGCTGATCGTAGAGACTTGAAATTTGGAGGGTGGGTTTGTCTTGATGTGTAAAGGTGTACTAAGAAAGGGTTTTTTGAAATTCAACCCCTAAGGGGGTAAAATAGGGGATGAAAGTTTGTATGGAAGTTCGTCATTTTTGAAGTTAGAATTATGAAAATTGCTGATTAGGTGTCTTTTGAAAAATAAAAAAATATGGGTTTCAGGGTTTTTGAAAATTCGACCCCTAAGGGGGTAAAATAGGGGATAAAAGTTTGTATGGAAGTTCCGTCATTTTTGAAGTTAGAATTACTTAAATTGGTGATTAGGTGTCTTTTCAAAAATAAAAAAGAGTAATTTCAGGGTTTTTGAAAATTCAACCCCTAAGGGGGTAAAATAGGGGAATGAAAGTTTGTGTTTAGATTTCTTTCGTGTTTTTGGAAATTCAACCCCTAAGGGGTGAAATGTGGAGTGAAAGTTTGTATAGGGGTGGTCGAGTTTTGTTATTTTGACGGGAAAGGGGAAAACGGGGTCAAGGGATGTTTTAATAAGTCATCCATATCTCGATATTGGTTATGATTGCTTATTTGAATTGATCAGACTGGGGTTTCAGCGTTTTTAATATTTTGAAGGAAAAGGGGAGAGCGGGGTCAGCGAATGTTTAGTCATCCATATCTCGAGATTGGTTATGATTGTTCATTTTAAATATTCAGACTGGGGTTTCAGCGTTTTTAATATTTTGAAGGAAAAGGGGAGAGCGGGGTCAGCGAATGTTTAGTCATCCATATCTCGAAATTGGTTATGATTGTTCATTTTAAATAATCAGACTGGGGTTTCAGCGTTTTTAATATTTTGAAGGAAAAGGGGAGAGCGGGGTCAGCGAATGTTTAGTCATCCATATCTCGAGATTGGTTATGATTGTTCATTTTAAATGATCAGACTGGGGTTTCAGCGTTTTTAATATTTTGAAGGAAAAGGGGAGAGCAGGGTCAGCGAATGTTTAGTCATCCGTATCTCGAAATTGGTTATGATTGTTCCTTTTTAATAATCAGACTGGGGTTTCATCGTTTTTAATATTTTGAAGGAAAAGGGGAGAGCGGGGTCAGCGAATTTTTAGTCATCCATATCTCGAAATGGGTTATGATTGTTCATTTTAAATAATCAGACTAGGGTTTCAGCGTTTTTAATATTTTGAAGGAAAAGGGGAGACCGGGGTCAGCGAATGTTTAGTCATCCATATCTCGAGATTGGTTATGATTGTTCATTTTAAATAATCAGACTGGGGTTTCAGCGTTTTTAATATTTTGAAGGAAAAGGGGAGAGCGGGGTCAGCGAATGTTTAGTCATCCATATCTCGAAATTGGTTATGATTGTTCATTTTAAATAATCAGACTGGGGTTTCAGCGTTTTTAATATTTTGAAGGAAAAGGGGAGAGCGGGGTCAGCGAATGTTTAGTCATCCATATCTCGAAATTGGTTATGATTGTTCATTTTAAATAATCAAACTGGGGTTTCGGCGTTTTTAATATTTTGAAGGAATAGGGGAGAGCGGGGTCAGCGAATGTTTAGTCATCCATATCTGGTTATGATTGTTCATTTTAAATAATCAGACTGGGGTTTCAGCGTTTTTAATATTTTGAAGGAAAAGGGGAGAGCGGGGTCAGCGAATGTTTAGTCATCCATATCTCGAAATTGGTTATGATTGTTCATTTTAAATAATCAGACTGGGGTTTCAGCGTTTTTAATATTTTGAAGGAAAAGGGGAGAGCGGGGTCAGCGAATGTTTAGTCATCCATATCTCGAGATTGGTTATGATTATTCATTTCAAATAATTGGGGTATAAGCTGAGCTGAATATGGTAGGTACTACTTCAGTTTGATCCCATAAAAAATCATTTCGTAAATCAACACCCAAAAGGGGGAAACTAAAGGTAGAAAAGTACGGCAGAAAAATATGTTTGTACCCGATTGACTTGAAACTTAGTATGCATAGGGTAGGTGAGGGAGGAAGGGGAAGACGTAAGGTAGGGGGAAGTGGAAGGGGGAGGGCAAAGGGAAAGGGAAATGGAGGGGGAGGGAGCAGAAGGAAGAGAGGGGAGGAAAAGGGGTGGAGAAGGGGAGGGGGATTTGGGATTTTGGCTCTATATACCTACCTACCAAAACACGCATTCACCGAATTAGGTACTGTGATAAAGTTTGTATGGCTCCAAAAAAAATCGTGAAATAAAATTATTTTTATAAAAAAGCAAATACTGACTTAAAAACCCTGGCGCACTAAAATGTACTAAAAAGTCTTAAGTCACTTGCCCGGTTTTTTTTTATTTTGAAGTCTACGCGGACGAAGTCGCGGGCAAAAGCTAGTTGAGTATAACTTCTTTAGACTGTAGTATGGTAGTTGATAGATCGTGGAGAGTTTTAACTATTAATTCTCTATGGCAGACAAGAGTTAAATCTCTCCCGTGGTTTAAACTACAATTGATATTACAGCCCTAAGTACAAGCCATGTGCAAGCACATTCAAGAAAATAGAAACATTAAAAATATATCTAGGTAGAGTTCAGCGCAACTGCAACATTTCCACCTTGTTTTATTGCCGAGCTGATCAAACACACATCTACATACATTTTTTTAAAGTTCTAGCTTCGGAAGTTTTAGGTTCTAGTTCTCTTTTGCATACCTACCGTGCTGCCTTTGATTACTGGAGAGCGTGCAAGAATGTTCTTTTCATCATACATTGCGCTGAATTATAATCAATTTTTCGTGCCATCTCGCCGATTTATAGTATTGTCTCTATTTTAACAACACTAAGTAGAGACGATATCGTAAATCAGCATAAATTATTCATCAGTGCAAACTAGGGGTAATCCCGACACAACTCTACCGACTACCGTCCTCGATAGTAAGGTAGGCGTGGCAGTATTTATTTTTTGTTCTTTCATGTAGAGTCGCTGTAGACTCTTTTATTAAAATGTAGGAGAAAATCAACATTCAGTGCTATTGTTGTCTGCACAGAAAATAAATATGTTTCTTATATCAATTGTACAAGGCAAATGTTTCCTTATTTGAAAGTGAACCCACTGTCAATCATCGTTAGGTTGTACAGTTATGTTGGGGCATGTTAAGTTTAGATGCAAATAAAGCTGGGCTAACGTCAATAATGACCATCTTAGATACTTAACAAATCAATAGTACTTATCTAGATTTATATTGATGAAATATCTACCTATTTATTTATACGCATAATAATATAATAATAACGACTACCTACGATACTTTAATTTTATTTCGATATAAAAAAGTAGAGTTAAATGTTGTATTTTATCTTCTTGTGATATGAAAAATCCGCACGTACTTACTTATCTAAATTACTCGTAGCTTACTCGAGAACGTAATGTGAACTCGAAAAAACACAATCCAATATAATAAAGCCTTTGCCGGGATTGTCATGTCATATTCACGAGGAAAACTTTTACAACACGTAACGTGACATGCTTCTAAAAACCTTATTTCGCAAATCCGAAACAATGACGTTGCTTGAATTATCTTCGTTTCCCATACCTTTACCTGCTTAGGTACAGTCAGCAACATAAGTCGATGAACATTTTCAATTTCTCAAATCGGTAATACTCTTTATTTTGTAAACGTTGGTGAACATTTTCAAAACCAAACATTAGGAATAGGAACATATCAAAATTTTGTTTAAATTAAGGATTTTTTTGTATTTAATTCCCAGTTTAGTTTAGTTAGTAACTATGTCCAATTTAGTTAGTAACTATGTACTAAAATATAGCATGGATAATATAGATAGAATAGGTATCTATACCTATTCAAGATAAACATAGACGGTAGAAAAATGGTAAATAAATCCATATTCCATAATCTAATAACGTCTACACCTCCCGACTCGGAAAGATAATATTTAAATTGCGAAGTTTTCCACGACCTGCTTAATAAATCTCCAATTTTCCTCATCGAATTCTTTCACAAGAAAATGAACAAAACTTAGATAAAAATTTAATAATGTTAAAGGTTAATTAAATAAAACCCTGAAAATAGCGATCAGAGTGAGTCCCTAAACCTTACCTTACGTGCCTCACATTTCAAAATTACTTCAAATCTTTTTGTTTTACGTTCTCTGAAACGATGGACGAAGCTAATATAAGCTACTTTGGCCATGTCTCCCGGAGACAACCAGATAATCTGCAAGTGGTTGTAGTGGGGAAGATAAAGGGTTTTCACACGACCATCGGATATGAAGAATACAGAAGGAGAATATAATGCTTATAATATCATAGTGACTCAATTCAAAAATCTAACTGCGAAATATTCTACTCGAGTTCCGGAGTCTGTCAGAGGCTTAATGCTTTCAAGCGGTCCTGTCGTGAAAGTTTTAACAGCGTTATCATGACCAAATTAACTGCCACTGTACACTTCCGACACTGCTCTTTATTTGTTTAGGACGATTTGATGACGTGTAACTATGTTCATGACACTTTGAATGTAGTTACGGGATGGAATCGTGTCGTGTAAGCGTTAATGCGAGTGTAACAAGGGTTTTAGAGCGGGATCAGATTATTCGAAAAGTTTGTTTCATTCCTTTGTATTGGATGTACCTACTGCCTTCTGGTACATTACGCCCGCAGCAAGTATCTAAAATTCTGGTTCACGTACACATATTCCGGTTAGCTTTCTGTAATGTTGGAAAGTCTCGACAAGAATCCTAATTCCTTAGCAAGTATGGTTGCCTTTTGAAGTATTGTACATTTTATGCTAAATCTCACTGAACCTAGAAGGAGACAAGCATTTTAACAGAGATATAATCTAATCATGGAATCCATTTTCCCAAAAGAATATGAACGGTTATAGGGTGAAATAATGTACAGTGAAATACTGTAAACTTTCATTTCATTCATTGCCGTCAGTTTCAATTAACTGCGTGCCACAAAGCGTGCTTGATTCAATTTCAGTTTTCAGTCAATACACATCCCGCGGTATTTAATTAAATCGTATATTAGTTTCGCGTGTCATAATGTGGCTAATTATTCCACGTTCTAACACATAATACTCTGGCAATTTTGTGTGTGAATGTCGTTGAAAGTCAACTATCGTAATGAGGCTTTTGTATTCAGAATACCGACAGGTTGCCCCCGTAATGATCGGTGAACCGATTTGCCATTCCCCGGTACCTTTAATATGCAGATTTTACTCTCTACATTTTCTTTGTTGGCGAACAAATGTTAACAATGATCTAACATTGGATTTATACTAAACCGTTGTAACATTAATCTTCCTTGCAAGCTTTTTAAACATACTCACAATTTAACTCTGTGTGATAACAATTTCTTGTTGTGAACTCCCTAGAGTATTGAACCTCAAATAACAGCTAGCAAATATATCACAATTCCCTGTATGTGAGAGCGTATTTTCCTTATTAGATTGAGTAACTGTGTAACCTTTGACTGGTTGACATAGGCAACTATAACCTTAGGTAGAGTGAGCTCAACTTTACCACAGAGATATCTTCTAGGGATGTGGCATTAGCGAGTTCCACGTATTTCGTAACCATGATTAAGCTGTTCACGTGTTTGTCCACAGTTCGGCAGGAGAACGAGCGCATGATGCACGACGTCCTGCAGGCGGGAGTCTTAAATCGCACCCAGTCGTCGGGGGCATTTCGCTGACGCAGCGCTACTCACCGCGCCCGCGGATGGACAACATCAGGCCCGCCGCCGCGCCGCCGGAGGAGCCGGCCGAGCCGGAGCCCGAGCCCGCCGAGCCGCCGGCGCCGCCCGCGCCCGCCGCGCTCCGCCCGCCCGCCCCCGCACCGCTGCCGGTGAGCGCCGCCCCCGCGGGCCCCACGTGAGCCGCATCCCCCACGGCCTGTCCACCGCACGCTCCCAGTCCGCGCTCTACGAAATGTGAACGCACAAACTACGCCCATGACGCAATGGTATGTGAACTGTTTATTCGTAGATATACCGAAATGAGAATTTTAAAGTGACGAAACGGACGTGTAGGTAGTGTAATTGTGAACTATAAAGAATGAAAATGTTATTTGTTGAAACGTATCGGAGAGGATGTAAAAGACAGAAAGTCGATAATCCACGATAGTTATATGAAATCGTCTTAAATGTTTAAGACTCCAATTATAATAGAACTAAAGGAAGAAATATAATTTGCAATGTCAACTTCGTCTTATATGTGTCTCAGAAGAGTATGGAAGATACCTCGATTAGTTAGTTGGTTATTCATAAATTTGGTGAGCTTTATAGCATAATATTTTCATATGCTATACTATAATAACTGTAGAACTGCAATTGGGAACAATACACTAAAAATAAGGTCAAATTAGATTTCTTTCTTAAGTTTAAGGATTAGATTTAATGTTAATGTTTTATGGAGAATGTGCCATTGTGAGCACAATGAAGTAATCTAACGCCCATATGAATTAATAGGTATTAATAAATCCATTAGCTATCAAACCTGATGTATTAATAGGTATCATTATTAAAAGAACAATAATCAAAATTTTACTAAGCCTATGATTTTAACGGTGAGCACGATATAGATAGTGTTATTTAATTATTCACAATACATTACAATACACTAACTTAATAATGATACACTTTCTATACAAAACCAAGTCTTTGTATCTATACTATACTATAAACCATAACTATAGATACTCTATCCTACGAGTTAAGCCACTTGTGACATTTGCACGTCTGACCAAATGACATATTAGCTGTCAGCTGTCATTGTCAACAAAAACTTGTCAAAAGGTATTGAAACGATGAATTACCTGTAGCCACAGGTGGCTTTTCGTTGGACGTGAGTTAACTGAACCTTGAGCACAATAATGTTGAGTTACTACTTACTATTACTTATAACAATCCCACTCAATCAAGGAGCTTTCGAACTGCGCTTAAAATCTGTTAAAAAATAAGAGCTTTTTGTATAGTAGGTAGTTGTTGTAGATTATTCTTATGGCCACCTTACGGCAAGAACATTCTTGTCAGTAAATAAAGCCGCAAAATAAATGTCGTACCTACGCTCAGTCCACGACTTGATGCATCCGTGCTAATTCTGTTAGCCCACAAACTAAACTCGACCAACTAAACGTATCGCCATCTTTCTCTTATCCCAAATGTCATGAGCAAGGCAGCAATATTTTTGTTGTATCTTTCGTAATCGTCGTATTTTGTGGATAACAGAATTGGTGACATTATAACTTATAATATAAATATATGTTAGTATTTGTAGCCGGCCCGCTCTATCATATACACAGACTTTTCATACTGAATCATTGTAATTGTATGATTGATGAAATATATTTACATCTGGCATCTTGTGTTCTGCCAACTCTCTGATGTGCTTCTATTGCATTGTCATATATCTATCTGTCATATATCTGATCAACTTGTTAATTCCATGAGAATCACATATCCATAGTAAGTCATATTTCTATGGCAATGTTATTTACCTATTAAGAAAATTATTATTTGTGATTCCATGGTCATAATACTGGATCTCAAATGCATGTCATAGATATTAGACACTGTAACATCCCCTTATTATATGAAGACAAAATAGATGATAAGTGGAAACGACGTAATACTATTTACGTCTACGTAAAGAGTATACGTACACGTGAGACTATACGTACGTACGTATACGTCTTTGGGAATACTGACGTTCCACATACCTTTGTATCGTTTCTTTATCGCGAGCAGGCATAATGTATACATTTTGGATAATGTATCGCTCGGAATTGTCAATTTTCATTAGAATGATGCAGGGATGAACTTGAGACGGGCCGGAGCTATGATATCGGTATCTACCTGCTACCGTCACAACCTTGACATTTGTGAGCACAACTTAAAATAATAATAAAGTGGTAAATAACAATGGTGCTCATTTTGTTGGTAAACAAATTAAATTGTTCTCATGATTGGAACATAATAATCGTTTTCTATCACTTTCAATGAGACACAAATTCGTTAGATATTAGTAAAACGTACATTTTACAAGGTATACAATAAAGTAAGGTAGGTAAGGTACAGTTCACATAATAAAGCTGTTAAAAATTGAAGTTTATTGTCTGTATCTACTAAAATCTAATTTCTCGGTTTATATGAAACATTAATCATGTAATCTAATACTGTTCCTTTAGGCCCCTTTGGGTTGTTGCTGGTAGCAGGCAGATGCTCAGTAAACATCGCTGTTCCATGTTACGAATATAATGTTTAATGTGAGCTAAGCGTGAGCCTCGGGATATTTTCAATCTGACGCAAATTCACTAGACATTTTTAGCTTGAAAATAGCAATACCTCTTAATTACGAACAGTCTATCTATGTAACCATGAGCTTGGCAAACGTGGCCCAAGCTGCAGTTAATTGGATCATCGACGTCGTTTACATATTCAAAACGTCAGCTTTTCATAATAACGATGAAAACCGATAACGTGGCCTCAGGCCTGGGCCCACGACCTATTGGCTAGGACCACCAGAGATAAAGAAATTAAACGTGTACACAGCTCAGAAGTTTCTTTTTTTAGTACCTATAACAAAGATTACCTATTAGATGTTATACAAGAAGTAATTTGTTGAAAAAATGAGTGAGAAACGTTAGACAGATGCTTATCATTTTAGTTTATTCCAATGGCCCTAGCCATAAAAGCTTTCATTGTTTGAAAATTACACTACCCGATATGATCCCAAACTCTTTGACTCTAGAAGCCCTAATTCTTATTATAAATACCTCCCTGATGTTGGGTAATACAGCTAAATATTGGGTAAATATCGGGTGGTGTAATACCCACTTTAAGATTTGCGACAGGTTGAATATTGCCCGTATATCGGCCAAACTTCGCTGAGCTAATAATAGCTATATGATACGTATATCGACAATTAAATGTATGTACCCGCATCCCCTCTCAACCTCGTGTGATACGATGCTACGTGTTCAACTGTTATCGTTTGATTATCCCTAAGGTCGCCACTCGGTCTGCATTCAATCGGCTATACTAAAGATCAATTCCAAGTATTAAACAGGACCTATTAACGTAATTAGTGTTAGAGGGAGAAAACAAAGAATTTTATAGTTGTTTGTTGTAAATGTCAGTTTTAATTAATCTATTTTACAGAAAAAATGTTTAATAAAATATCTTTATAAAATAAAACTGTCGTGTTATTTGCCCATACAGATACACTCATCACAAAAAATAGAAAGCTTTTCTTCATTTGCTATGTACCAATGACGTCATTTTTTTATGAATGTACTGTACACGCGTCTATGGATTGTCCATGGACCACATACTCTGTAGACGCCTAATACCTACATACCATTATGAATTCACAATTTAAAAATTTCAGTCAACTCAGGTGTGCACACAGTCACAGATTGAACGTTATTGGCCAAACATTACTGTTCCCCTATTCTAGATGTCAACGTGATATGAAGTCGATAGGATTGTCCCTCCAAGTGCGAGGCGTCCGTGTGTAAGTTACCGTTTACAAAGGTTTGGGTACGTTGTTGGTAGAGTGACGTTGGAAAGGGGTAGAGTATGGCATTCCGGAGGCCGGCGAACTATGCGCCCCGCCGATGCGTCACGAGCGCTGACGTGCTTCACAAACAATTTATGCTTCAAACTTGACACAGTATTTAGGGTTGATACCAGTGAACATTTGTGCATAATAGTATTCTACAGAAGGTGAGTGAGAGGCCAATCAAAACCTTGGAGGAGGCCTATGTCCAGAAGTGGATGTATTTTGGCTGACATAAGAGTTAACTAGGCAATGTTATTATTCATAGAATATAGATAGAGAGATAGATTTTATAGAATATTTAGTTTTTTGTCGATAGTTAAAATAAGGTCCTTTCTCTAAGATAAATAGGTACATTTCTAACTAAATGGTAAAGGTTTATAATCTCGTGTCCTACAATTTGACAACCCTAATTTTGGTTCACCCGTAACATATTATTATTTACACAAGTTTGACAAGTGAAAATTGCTATCATGTGAGTAACTTAACACCTCGTTCCGAGTTAAAATTAGCTGTAGGGAACCTAAAGTGCCAAAACATACTACCACCCGGTTATCAACTTCAAACTGACTAAACCATACTGCCCCCCTAGACAAGTGGCATGAACGCTAATCTAATAGAATATAATAGACTTCACAATGTATGGAAATGTCAAACGTCGCTATGTAACAACAAGTTGCTATGTAGATCACGTGACTTATGTCATTTCCATACATGAAGCGTAGCGATTTGAAGGAACGCTTGTAGACGTCCGCCACTTGTCTAGCCCTTCTGATATAGAAACTCTACCTGCTCTGTAAATAGTAATGTCTTTTTGGTAATAAATATTATTATTATTATTATTATATAAAATTCAAGTCGCCAGTCACTGAGGTCTACGTAAAAAACTTGTACCTAAACTATACCTATCGTTAGTTCTTCGGGTGACCGATAAGGACTCTGAATAATTTGCTATACATTGTTTGTATGTAATGTATGTAGACGCTAGTGACTATAAGGCTCATTTGGTAGTGCTACTTATCATTCTAGGTCTAGTAAAATAATATTTAGTCAGAACCGCACCGGAAAGCGATTATGATGCAACAGCGACTCCTTTAACCAAATTACCTAGGTGAGGTAATATATGGCAGTGGCCGCATCACACAAACGAACATTTATTCATAAATAACCATCTCATCGCCACCGGTGAGGCCGGCCGCGTTATTGGGATCGCAAGGTTCGTTATCGTCCATTAAGCTGGTAAATATGATACTTATAATAAAATATTTATCATGCTTTATCTCTATTACCCAAGAAAATAACATCCAATTTCACAGAAATTACATCTGTGTGTTGGATGAGCAAGTCAACTGGATCATTTGTTTTTGTGTAAAGTATTACAGGAATTCTTTAGGAAATAATTCATGTAGCGCCGAGTGGGTCGGCATTATGATAATGTGGCTCCGAGGCTGGTACGTGTGCGTTGCTGCTTCACATGACAAAAACTCCCTTTGTGCGCCTCGCACGAGGCAGTGCCCTTTGCAAACCCCGCGATAGGCACCGTGTAACTCTAATTAAATCTAACTCTTCGAGGAATGGCTTAATACCGGTGGTGTCGGTATACCTACGCTGTTATTGGGTTCAGAGTCCACAAGTAAACGTTAATGGCGCGTTTATATTATGGCAGTAACAAGCCAGTCCAGCGATCCAGTCCAGCGCTGATCTGTAACTGGCACCGTGTAAACGCTATTTTCAACCCAGTCCAGCGCTGACTTCAATCGCAAGTCAGTCCAGTCAGACTAGCCGCCTGTCTGCATACGGGCAGCGATGTTTACACGGGGCCAGTGACAGGACAGTCCAGCAACCCAGTCCAGCGATCCGCGCGTGTAAACACTAATTCCAACCCAGTCCAGTGCTGACTTCAATCTCAAGTCAGTCCAGTCAGACTAGCCACCCGTTCTATTTTGGAACCCTGTAAGTAAGTGCGTAACTCAAAAATAGCTACTTTACATAATAGCAAAAAAACTAAATGAAGTTATTGTTACCCATGCCTTACATAGTGTTACAAATTTTCAAATAACGAATCATTATTGGTCTGTTGTCTGTTGTCTGATTCATTGAAATGGTCCGGGATATCCTACACTAAGCAATAACATTAAAATATCAAAACCGTAAAAAAATTACTTACGCACTGTTAGAACCTAACCGACAATTTGTTGTACGGTGTCCGCCATATTTTCGAATGTCAAACGTTTCCATGACAATAGACCATGGATAAGTTCAGACAGGATTGTGCATTTGGGTCCAAAGAAGGTTTTAATACTTTTTAAATAAATAATCGTAATTTAAATATACATAAATAAAATTGTTAAATGAAATGGTTAATTATTACAGGATGTCAAGATTCGATTTCAGTTTAATAGTAATTGTAAATAACTTCAGCATATTGTCGTTAGACGGCATTATTACTATTGATGGCGTAATTAATCTTGAGGAGTCAACTTCAATATTTATGCCGTTACCATCAATCCATCATTGTATGTAGGGTGTGCAGTGAAATAAATGTATTTGTAGCACTTTAGTGCTTTAGTTAAAATACCCCACGAGCCGCCGTCCTAACAGATCGAAATAGGACGACATCGCCATTTGTAGGCGTTGGATCACTTTGGGACCAGGCTAAGTCCTATTAAACAACCACAATTAGAAGTGGGTGCTTAAACGAAAAGCCGTTTGAAAAGTTCGTTTTTTTTAGTAAGCACATTAGCGCGCTTACAAACACAAGCGTGTGGCTTTTAAGCAATGACGGCAAGAAAGAGAAAGAAATTCCAAAAAATTACAAAGGTACCTTATTGGTATGAAAATACAGCTCAAATCAATATTTAATTAAATTGAATCTTATTTCTTTACCTATAAAAAGCCATACTACTAAATTATATTAGATTAACAACCATATTTTTATGTACATAAGGCTTACTATAAATTTTTCAGCAGATAAGTTTTTGGCTTTTGCTTGAAGAGCTTGACTAATTTTGTATTTTTTTATTATTTATTTTAAGTTTATTATTATTATCTTTATTTGGGTTAGAGTTTAAATATTTTAACTCCATGTTAAAGCTTTATAAATTAACATTCCCGCTTGAACTTATGTTTCGTAGACTTCTTGATTTAGTTGGTAAAAGTTCAATGCACAAAAGCACTAAAAAAGTAGAAAGCAGAAAACTAAGTAAAAAAGTAAAAAGCAGAAAAGCACTTCCGCGCTTTTTATAGCTACTTTTAAAAACAAGCACAAGCGTTACAACGTGCTTTTAATACAAAGCCGTTTATCACATCTTTACCCACAATACGAAAAAAGAGACGGCCCAGCCTTTTTTCTCCGACATATACTAACATTCTGATTTTTCACCATTAGTTGCCTGTATTAATTTCGGCAGGCACCTCAGAATGTATCCTACCTTACCGTTAATTAAATTCATAATGGCAACTGTGCGAGCAAGACACACACGTCATCTAGTTTGTGGCTCTCACTAGGCACGTTTTCTCTACTCATTTACTTCAAAGAAATATAAGTTATTCTGCAATGTGAGAGTTTATTTCCGCAAACCATATCTTGAGATCGCACGAACTGAGCATGGGGCTAGAGAAAGAAAGAAGAAAGATCACTTGAGATCGCACAATCCTTATTAACTTAGTACGTCCATGACAACAGCCAATGATAAAACCATAGACATAATTCTTTGGATAAAACTATTTTTGACATTGCCTATTGCCGCCATCTTGACGAAAATGTGAGCGTCAAGATGGCGGAACCAGACCTTATTGAGGAAAATAATAGTGGATAACTTTTTCTTCCCTCATTTCCAAACTGAAAATAATATATCTTAATGTACATAGCGCGTACTAAATCTAGGAGCTTTAAGGAAATATCTCATGTTTCATTTGTTACTTACTTAACCGAATCGTCAAGATAGCGGGACTGGTTGCAACATCATATTATTTTAATTCGGTTGATGCTATGTATTAAGTTAAGAAAAAATAAAGAATGAAAAATATTTATTAAAAAATAAAAGAATATTAGGTACATAAAACATGTTATTCCCATACTAGACTGAGCCTGTCCTGTGGGAATCAAACTTGGTACAGACTAGTACAAATATAGTACTAAATTCCCAAGTCCGAATTATCCATCTGCGAGCAGCACTTCCTGGCCTGGTGGATTTTTTAAAATCGCAGGTACTGCTTTGGCCTTCGGAGGCAAAAATTCCAAGTTTAGGGTACAATCAGTACATATTTAGCACTAAATACTCGATGAGTTGTTTTTTTTTATTCTGAGGTCTGAAGCCCGCCACTTTGACGCTCACACAAATAGATATCAAACTGATTTATTGACTTACTGGCTTGTGAGTGGCGCCGAAATTTAGCATCGTGTAGACGCAATCGGACAGTCGGTACTAGTTTGTTCACTCCGGCCGTCAGTTTAAAAAATGGGCAGCTCACTGACCTACTGACTTACTGACTTCACCCGTTCACACGATTCCAGTATTTTCGGCGGCATTTCGGAATTTCGGCGCCAAACGCTGAACCCGTTTAAACGATCCATAAGATATAATTGAAATTGCCTGTAGGCATTGTATGCCGCTCGGCTCACCGCTTCTGGTGGTTACGGGTTCGATTCCCGCCAGAGGCAAATATCGGAATCGGTCTTTTCGTAATTTGCCCTGTGTGGTGGGGACTAGACTCACTGGGACCTCTCCCCAGTCCATTGTACAGTTCCCTTAGTAAAATCATTGCTTAGTCTGGGACTATACAGTTGGCGTGTTAGTCTGGCGATATTTATTTATTTATTATTAGTTATCAAAGTCCTCCGTGGAATAAACAACAATTCAAAAAAGCTCTCAAATATTGCGAATAGAAAATATTTGCAGCTGTATTTTTTACACAAATATTAATTTAAAACCCATCTACTAACTGTCATAAGACGATTAATATAATGCAAACACATGTCAAAGTCCAACCGCATCAAAACTAAAAATTCATAAAGCACAAATTGGATTAAAACGTCAGCCACAGCACATTGTTTTTGGAACTAATCCCCTCGTAGAAAACCTACCTTACATCTACCTATAGTACTTTTCATTAAGCGTTAGTAAGGGAGGTTTCTCTTTTACAAGGCCCCACAAAGGAGAGTTTGTGTATGCTCTGGTCAAATAACTCGGATTGGGCAGACTAGTGCAAACATTTCGTCCATGTACAGAGCTTAATGATGGAGTTATCAAGCTGTCATATCCAAGAGCTTGCTTAGGTGACATTATTGCCTTGAGAATTAATTACGCCAACGCATATTGTGATTTAGGGTTATTGTAAATTAAAGATGGTAATATAAGGTAACTTATCCAACATAAGCTGAGCGATCTTTACTATTGACACCCATAATCAAGAAAGCTCAGCTTATAGTGGGAATATTACCATAGACTTCAATAGCGAAGTTTGCTAGGGTATCGTAAAAGGAAACCCCCTTGAGTATTGTCATGGTAAGTCCGTTCTATTTCCATTAAAATTGATGACATCATTGGCCTTGTAGTAGAGCGTATAAGGCACTTATATAGTCGAAGGTATAAGGAAGCTGACGATATATCATTAAAATTAGTTAAACAGATTTCAACTTCATCACAGCCCTTGTGCCTTTTATCATCGAAAACCCGTAAGTGAATTCACTCCAAAGGAACGAAGACAGAATGGATTAATTTAATACCGCTTTCTCATTACCGTGCGTATAGCGTGTAATTCATAATAATTAAAATACACCCCCACCACTTCAAACCCGCGCTTGATGTCTCCCCCATTCAACACACAAATCCGCTTATCTCCGAGTAACAAATTTTCATTATAACAGTCAGTGACATCACAATAAACTCATGCACGACAATGAATAGATAAACATAGTAGCTAAGACAATGACAAAAGCTGGGTCTACACTAGGCGAGCTGACAACATTTGGATCACGATTTCTCCTAGCTAGCATACTCGTTCGAGGTTCCTAAGTCATAGTAGGCGTCTACCCTACTCGAATTCGTGCTTCGTTCGTGCTTGGCTCGCTTAGCGTAGATGCAGCTTTAGGTAACCTAAACCTTAAACTTACCAAAACGTAGCTTACCTTACCCAGACAATAATAGGCAAGTAGTTATTCGTCACGGTATAAGATAGGTTTTTATTTTATTTAAGAATTTACGCACTGCACACATTTTGTTCTCGGCTTGCACCTTTGGGACTCCCTAATTTCATTAAGTTACCTGTATTTTATTTTTAAAAATCAATGATGGTTTATTGTTAAACGGTGATGGTACGGAAACTTGTACGACTGAGATGATTCAACCAGTTTTCGAAAGGTTGAAGTCTACCCACCTAAACTGTACAGTCAGCAACATAAGTCGCTGAACATTCTCAATTTTTCAAATAGATCTATCTATAGTTCGCGACAGGTCGAGATGACATTCGGGTTATGAGCGAACTATAGTTATTTTACAACCGTTGATAAATTTGTCGAAACCAAATATTAGTAACATATTTTGGAAATGATGCGTAACAAAAGTGTGCCAGCGATTTTAAAATCTCAGAATGTTCACCAACTAATGTTGCACTAGCGTGAGTGGTGAACTATGGTGTCCAAAATCTATGTATTTTGGACATGTGTGTGGTCAAAAGTAGGACGACAGGTATTGTAAAAAAACTTTACAGCCAAATACAAAGCAATATTAATGAAAGGTCAGTTTCAAAAACATTGTAAACAATACCTTTCAGTTCTTGCTTAACAAATAAGATACTTTAAGTTTGAAGTAGAAGGTAAGATTTATAGGTAAGACGAAGTATCGAGTGAAAATGGAAACAAAACTTTGGCGAAATTCACAACAAGTTAGCGCAGACAAAGACAGATTATATTTCGTCGGGGATAAGTCGAGTTCATATTTTTTTATTAACGCTGAGCAATCTATCATTTTTATAAGAGTATCAACAAGTTTTTCTGAGCATTTAACAAGACAAGGCACTATTTAAAAAAACGCTCCTGTTGGCTGAATATTTTATGGATACCTGCTTGGAATTAGATATACCTACGTAGGTACCAATGGTTGTTACTGTTTTTCTTGATGCTGATTTACCGGACCAAAGAGTAAAAAAATCGGTACCCATTAGCTAACCAGCTACCTAGCGTTTGGACTAGAGATCAAATCAAAGCAGATTTCTTGTAGATGAAGTAAGGTAATTACGACTCATACATGAGTTTTGAGTTTATAGTTTGTCCCAGACATACCTAAATAATAATATGTCACATTATCCGGGAAACTCGTTGAAATTTCTCAACTTATGCTAGTAAGTGTTTCGGTTATACATATATTGGTTTGGAAACTTTCTATCCGCGCAAACCTTAACGCCTCTCAGGCACTTACGAAGTAGCATTCGCCTACTTAGCAGTTCTACCACTTCTACCTGAGATAAAATGTTTGGGAAGCCTCTTGACGTCTGCCTATCGGGTTCACGGCAAAGATGTTTTAATTATATCAATAGTTAACGGGTATAAATCAACTCTGGCTGAAACTGAATTGCGGCCCAGTAGGTAGGTAGGTACTACTATGGTGTGCTTGATCCAAAGTGGATATCGAAAAGGCCGTTTCCGAAATTTGCCTTTGGCGGGAATCGAACCCGCAACCCGATGCAGTGAGACGAGCGGCCTACGCTTGTACCACTGCACCAAGTGATTTTCAAGTTCCTGTTAAAGTTAATATTATTACAACGTAAAACTAAACATACTATATTAAAGCACTCTAATTAATAACAATAATAAAGTGCTTAAGTGCCTATCTATCATTTAAGGAAA
Organism: Drymonia ruficornis; assembly: GCA_947859195.1. Taxonomy (NCBI): domain Eukaryota; kingdom Metazoa; phylum Arthropoda; class Insecta; order Lepidoptera; family Notodontidae; genus Drymonia; species Drymonia ruficornis. The sequence goes on along the minus strand of OX401912.1, from coordinate 7,356,114 downwards.
ATGATCATCCTTGTTAACGACTCAATAAGTTTTGCCCTAATTCTAATTAATTTGGGTCCGGTCTGAACATAGTTCAATTAAGTATTTTTATGGACACACTACACGCGACATCTAAACAACAGTTACCCACAAATTTATAGAAAGTGATGATGTGATGATTTTGAAGGTGGTAGAGCCAAGCTGTAGGCAATTGACTGCAGCTCATAAACGGGCTGGCTCGACCGGGGTAGTACCACCCTCTCACAGAAGATCGGCGTAAAGCAGCTATTACAGCTGCGTTTCGTACGATGAGTGAGAGAGCCGTAAGCCCCCCCCTCCCCCTCCCTCCATCCCACTCCCCTTCAGGTCGGCAATGTGCGAGCAATATCTTTGGTATTGTAAGTATTTATAGGCTCCGGTAACTGCTTAACATCAGGCGGGCCGTACGCTTTTTTGCCACCGCAGTCCTATAAAAAAATGGACTTACACCGGCTTTACAAATCACTTTTGTCCCTAGAGGCATTGCTCGCATATTACCGACCTGGAGGGGAGTGGGACGAAGGAAGGGGAAGCAGGATGGTGGTTGGGATTCCAGTACTCTCACTCATCGTACGAAACAGCTGTAACAGCTGCTTTACGCCGATCTTCTGTGAGAGGATGGTGCTACCCCAGTCGAGCTAGCTCGTATATGAGCTGCAGTCAATTGGCTACAGCTGGGCTCTACCACCAATATTGCTAGTAATCGTTTAAAATTAAAAGAATACTTGTTGGATGTAAAGCGACAACCACTTACGTAGGTATTGTGGACAGTTCACAGTCGACTAGCGGGTCCGTTCCGCTCGGCCGGACACCCCTTGTACGCTGTTAATGAATCTAATCGGGGACCACAAACCACTTTATTATAATAATTAATTATCACCCCAAATTAATTTGATTAGCCCTCGGTCAACTTAACACTCTACTAAAATGATTTTGAATAACTTTCACATCTACGTACGAATATGTACACACAGTAAGTAAGTAGTACTTTCAAAATTCTAGAATAGTAACGATTACTACTGTAATAAGTACTACTCTATGTCACATTTACGACTCTCGAACAAAATCTCAGGAAATGTTACATAAAAATATGATTACGTGTACGCCAAGGCTAAAAATATACGAGTGTAGTGTTTTCCCATATATTTAACGTAGACAGCGAATATCGTGTCTCAAACATAAATTACACTCGCGATAGAGCTAGAAAAGGCTCAGTGCGAGTATTTTTAAAGGCGTTTACTCTGTTGGGAATAAAAGTTGTTTGAGTTTTGAGTGGGCAAATCGCAGCGCTAAACCCGTTGCGTTTACGTTTTCATTGCGAACAGCAACACGCACTTAACCCTCTAATGTCAACTAGTAGGTAACTAGATTATGAGAAGTAATTGCTATTCCTTTCAAGTTGTGTATAGCCGGAGCTCTTACTGGCGACACACGCCCGCGGGCACCCCTACAACTTATCGAGAGCTTATTACAAAACAGTCACGTAATCATTGGCTGTTAATTGGTATGTCGCAACGTGATCTGAGTAGTTGCAAGTTGCAAGTTAATCAGTCCAAGTAGTTGCAATGTTGGACTAATTAAATCATAATTGAATGCTTTCTTATCCGTAATTATGAAAGCGTTCACGTTATTACTTTATTCAATTGTTCCTTTGGGATTAATAAGTAGAATGCAAAAAGCAATTAAGCTTGTGGATAAAGCCGGAAACCCACCGCGGTGCACGGAGAGGCCACGCACACGCCACGCACGTGGGTCAAGCTACGCTTTGCACGAAAATGTATGTCACCGTGTCCACCGCGGCGCACGGAGAGGCTACGCACGAAATGACGTCATCCATACATTTTCTTGCAAAACGTAGCCGTGTCCGTGTGCGTGGCCTCTCCGTGCACCGCGGTGGGTTCCCGGCTTAATACATTGGTAACTTCATTGGTGGGGTGGTTGGTTTGTTGGTCTTTGGTTGGTCGTCAATGAAGTATAGGTTATGCACAAATAATCTGAAACTGGTGGTGTATACCATTTTACCATTAAACAATCTGAGCGTCGTTGCATAAAATACGGGGAAGCTTACATCATGCAATAAATAAGAAAACACGCCTTCCTACTTAGTTCAACGCTATAAGTGGAGAAATTGGTGTTGACGTGTAGTGGCAACCGATCTTCATCGCAGCACTTACGATAAGAGCACCCAGCTTTAGTTGATATCTCTCTTTAGTTCCGAGAGTTGAAACCCAATGTTGTTGTAGTGAAAGAGAGCAGTTTTACTGGTTAGGGATATGAGATCTATGAGGGATATGGGATGGGATGGGGTACTATGGATATCACGCGCGTGCAAACCGGCAACTGCACGATTTGCTATGAAACTTTATAGAACTACTTAACTACACTTTACAGAACAGGTAACAAAAAGTGTCTTGTTGACGCAGCGGCTAATATAAACTTTAATAAATATCGCCAGAGTTACACACTACCTGTATGATCACAAACTATAAGCAACGCATGTACTATGGGTATCGTACAATGGACAGGGGGCAATCCCAAATTACGAAACGGCCGTTTCCGAAATTTACCTCTGGCGGGGATCAAACCCGCAACCACCCGATGCAGTGAGCTGAGCGGCCTACGCTCGAACCACTGCGCGAAGCGGTCGTCTATATTGCTAATAGGTACCCATTAGTAAAAAGTAGATGTTTCTCTGTTGAGCTGCTTGACTCTTAAGGTTCGTTCCATTCGTGTTGATCTTTGATGGATTTGGATTTATGAAAGAAAGTTTTAAAATTCCATTGACAAACTCCATCTTACCTTCAAAGAGCGAGAAAGCTCGCGGCTGTTATTGAATCATATTTATTTTGTCACCTGATACGAATACGTTTCCGATGTGATTTCCATTTCCGACCAGTCAGCAGCTACAGATCCGGTGACGAGTTCCAGATGAATGAAATATCTTTTTAAGTATAAACAATTTTGTTTTTTTGTAAAAATAATGCGTGAACTTAGTAAATCACTGGGTATTTTTACACGACTGCCCAAAAAAAGGAGTGTATATGTGTTTAGGGTTCATGTATGTTTGTTTGTTTGTATGTTTGTATGTATGTGAAATTCTTTATTCCACCATAACTTATAAATGCCTGAACGGATTTGGATGTATGGGGTATCGTTAGAATCCTTACATCATTCCGGGTAACACAGGGTATATTATTTTTGAACATAATCAATATGGCGGCATTATGGCTCAATTTTCAAAAGTAAACAAAATATTTTTTTCTTCCATTATTAAAATAGGTATGAGTATCAAATTGAAGGCCTTGATGAGCACATTCCAAAACTGTAGAATTTATTTGCATCATATAAAATAGGTAGGGTGTACATGCAAAACAAACATTAATTTTTTGGCTGCTGTCACTAAAATGCTTCAAAGCTAAAATGCATAAAATAAAAATAAATAATTTAAAAAATTAAAAACACGTTTGCCCTGCCAACTTTATTTTGTGCTTAAGTACCCAGTTAGTTATTATGCCTATTTTTTACCTTTGACGCACAGTTTTGTGCAGCCGTAGACATTATATATTTTATGATGAATATTATAAGGTCACAATGTGTGGAATGCCGCGGCGGATATCCTACGGAGCTAAAGTTCGCTCCCGTCTATACTCCGGTTAAAATGTGAGTTATGCAAAATTTCCTTCTATACCGCACTAGACAAAATCCGAACATTTAGGATTGTCCACTTGTAGATCGATATGGCTACAAAATCGCTAGATAGCAGTCACAAATTGCAAGCTAGACTAATTAATCAATTCCTAATTTAATTCTTAAAACAAGAAGGTTGTTACGACGAGAACGGAATTCCTTAACACAGTATTTTTGTTGTTTTCAATAATAATAAAACCTCAAACTTATACCTAGATTAATTTTAACTCGAGCGGAATCGACAACAGGCGGCTACTTAAAAAAGCTGGTTTGTAATAACCAGACACGGGTTAATATTACAAGAACAATGGGTGCGGTGCAGCGGGCCAGCCAGAGGTGTTTAATCTGTGGGCTGTGCTAAAAGCCCGGCTGGTGAAAATAAACAAAATGCACGCGTAGTGCGCGCCCCTGCCTGCGTGCCAACCATATACTACCGCTTATAGTGATGCACCATTTTGCTTATCAAAAAGCACCAAGCGCTCTTGCCACTTTCTGATTGCAAGCCGACCCGGCGGAAGTAAATCGTTCGCGTCGATTTGGATGTACCTATGTATTAGTAAATAAGTACCTACCTTCTTTATCAACCTAATAAACTACTCAGGGACGAGTGGAGGAAGGAAAGGGAGACCTATTCCCAGCAGTGGGATAACGCAGGTTGAAAAAAAAAACCTAATTCGTCCACTGCTGGGCAACGAGCGTCGAGTAACGAGCAGCGCGCAAACGAGCGCAAACGAGAACGAAGGCGTCTAGTTCGTCGCGCCATCGTTTCCTAGACCTTTCGCGGTGCCTTTTTCCGTTCTCTGGCACTCATGTTATCTCATGTTAGGTGGTAATCTTGGCCCATGTGTCCTGCTTCATTCAGCTCCATGTGAACCTACCTCTTATTTTTTAATAAGTACGTGATGCCTCTTCAAGTTTGACGCATATTGGATTATTCTCCAGTTGTCAATACGAGACATCGCCTAAGGTAGTATAGCGCCACTTTGATATGAGATATACCTTTATTGCAAACAAATTTCTTCTACGACACACACATGTATTCGAGCGAGGTATTTCATCATACGTTATAGGCAGTCGCATTCGTAAAGTAGCAAATCTCAATCATATTGTGCCGCATGTTCAAAGCAATAACGTATTTATATAGCGTGCTACTATACTTATGAACGCTGACTTCAAGTAATATAAAATCACGAATCTAAGGAATACAATTATTGGACTTTGAAAGCGTGTTAAAATCAGTAGAGATGTGTCCACTTATTTCAAACTTTCCTTATTAAGTGTACCTACACTGTACAGTATGCGCGCTTACTTGCTTGACTGTTCCTTTAAAAAGGTTTTTAATATTCCAATCCTCAAATAGACCACGTATTTAAAAATATACACTAGGTTACGAATAGAATAACTATTTAAACATACAACACTACTAGAAATAGATTGTTTACTCTAGAAGTACTCGTATATTTTGACTATCATCCAAGACAAGTGAAACTGAAACAATCGCAGTCATTACTGTAATAAGTACGTCATACTCATAATAATGATTGCGTCAGTGAAACTTTAGGTACAGTACAATGCATCTAATGCTGTTCAAAACGCGTGACATTCAAAGACATCTTTTGTTTTATCAACCTTCGAAATCTTTTAAGCTTCAACCAACTCACGCATAATCATTAATTATCTTCATCATCATCCTCTTCAGGTTAGGTACGTGTGAGCGATGCTGTTGGTATTGCAAGCATCTATAGGCTACAATATTATTCTAATCTTCAAATAGACCACGTATTTAAAAATATACACAAGGTTACGAATAGCTTACAGTAACTGCTTGCTATCAGGTGGGCCGTAGGCATGTATGCCACCTTACGGCCGAATACTCAAAGGCTACTCAAATGTTATCCCACATTTAGCACTTTGAGTCGTCGTTATCTGTCATATATTGTATGGCGCGTCGAAGTAAAGCAGTTCTTAAATTTGAGTTGCGTAGTAGTATTCGACCGTTAGTTACATTAAAAACAAACTAACTTAACGATCCGTGATCGTAATAGGCCCCCTGTTCAATGTATTGGCGTGGCATTCTAATAACATTAGTATATCGATACGGTTCATCTCGATATTTCTCCGTCAGTGCATAAATTTAAAATAGTACCGCATAAACCACCGGCCAATATTCCATGTGTGCCGCGTGACGGGTATATTTGCGTTGTCGATGTCCTCCCAAGGGACATCGGTATTGAGAATTGAACTTTCTTCTACTGAATTCGAAGCGGAGGCGAGTAAATATTCAACATACTCAAGAATTGATTATAAATACCTGGGCGCCGTGTCGCTTAGCCATTGAGCGGCCACTGTACCGTTTTGTCGGTCACAATAGCGAAATGCTACAGTGGCAGTTCTATCGCTAAGCGACTAGGGGGCAACCTATAGGTACCCCTATTATAAAACCTATAAATAACTTTGGTATTTAAAATTACCTTAGTCCTTGGTACGCCGGCATCCTCTTTCTATAGAGACTGACTCTACATTGCTAATTTGAAAGTTCCAAAGGTTTTCCGTTCTTTTATAACAGGCCAGACATATTAAAATCCATTGCCAATGCCATTAATCCATTCATTTTTTCACACTTTTCCATTTTCTCCATGACCATTGGACTTGGGCGATTAATAATTTGTTATATTATGTCCAACTTACAATGTAGGTATATATTAGGCAAACGAGTAGGTATAGTTGAAAAAACATAAAAGAGTATCAAATTCATTACTTACATTATAACATACTATATTATAATATGTTGTTTTCTTGCTTGATTTATATCATTGTTGAGACGGCGCCGTGTTCCCAAATATTTGGATTGATGTGTTTAATGTAACCGAAAATGTTTATTCCTCTCATTTTATTTAGTACATTAAACCCTTTCAATCATTCAGCTGACGTAGTTCATTCGGAGGCCGAATTCCAGCCAACCATTCTACATTGTTCTCAGGACATTAGCTCATAGGGCAATTCATGGTAAGTCAAATAAATTGGAATAAATAGAGGTGGTAAGTTCTTTCTCCGACTACAACTGGCGAGTCAGAGACCAAGAAAGTGGGAAACATGTGGCTGTCCAAAATAGAATGTCCTACTAAACGGAGTCCGTGGACACAATTCAATTCTCCTATCCTATCATTCCGTAATACAGTTTTTTTACTAGTACGGAGGTAGAATGAGAAATCTGTACCTAGTCACACAAGCTATTTTTGCTAACGTATTTCTGCATAACTAGTATACCATATTATGATCCGTACACAATAACAATAATGACGAATTACTAATATGCTTTGATTTAAGTATATTATGTTATATTAAGTTTTATGTTACTTATATTCATAAAGTTTTTATCTACCCCATATTTTTCGTAACCTAAGTGCCTTAAATGTAACAAAATAGTTTGTTTACTTAAATAAATAAATAAAAAATTGTTTACGGAAAATAATGTTGAAAACATGTCGGTATTGCCATCTTCCGGTGAAGCACTTATTTCCTGATAGTCTTTCGCCCATCACTTGTACCGGCGCAAACTATTTATGCTTTGTTGGAACCTATAAAAGTCTTCGAAGATAAATATCTAGGCTCCAATGGTACTAGGTAGTCAGACGTAAATTAATCCGCCGACTTTTTTTAGATACGTATAACGGGGTTGTAAGAAAGCACTTACTTATTACGGACATTAAATATCTATAAAACTGTTTTGAAGACTACAGACTCGCGGGTAAATAATAAAAATAAGTATCTACTTAGGTACTACCTACCTAAGGTACTTGAGATTATCTGGAAGAGATCGCAGTTTGCGATATCTGCCCACTGTACACCGTTGTTTGTTCCTGTTGTTGTTTGTTTGTGTGATAAACAAGCGAACGGCCCGCCTGATGTTAAGCAGTTACCGCAGCCTATAGATGCTTGCAATACCAAAGGCATCACTCGCGCGAGGGTGGTACTACCTCGGACGAACCAGCCCGTATATGAGCTGAGGCCAATTGGCTACAGCTTGACTCCACCAGTTCTTCCTTGTTTCCTTCCTTTCCTTGTTTTGTCTATCAATTATGTAACGTATGTATTACTACTGAAGTACAATAAAGTGTTATCTATTTTGTAAGTATATCTTGCGAAAGTCTTGTCATAAAATGAAGTCGGTGAAGGTACATTGTTGGCTCGCCAAATCTGACTTATGTGACACTTGTTGATCACCCTGCGAGCGGAGCTGTACCAAGTTTATTTCTTTCATGTTTCTAACAAGTTGAAGAAAGTGTAGGTTTGTTCTAGAGAGTTTATCGTTGTAGTACTTGAGAGTGTGATGATTGGATAACAATTTATTGTTCTCGTTTCTCACACCCTTCATAAAGATCTGAGTACTTACCAACTTTCAGAGGGATCATCGCATAACAAATTAACAGTAGGTGTTTGCGCGCGGCGAAGCATCAATCCGCAAATTCAATTAACATGTAAAAATACTCTTTGTACTTTATTTACAGAGTAAATTATTTAAATTATACTGGTGGGAAATTTATAAATATTATGCGAAGCGCTTACCTTACACACGTGTTCATGAGCAAGAATTATATAACAGTGAATGTACCTAATAATGTATAACATTCAAATCAGTAATATAATTATATTATTATAATTCAGTTGTTTACGTTCTTAAAAAAATATTTTTTTAGTATTCTTATATTTTATTCGGCAGGTAGCAAAAAGTTTACGACACTTTCTTCAACTATAAGCTTTTATTATTATATTGATTTGATTCTATGGTATGGTACAAAGGTTCACAGTATTAAGTGAGAATGTTAATAGTCTAATAACATGAAAATACTTCAACCACAAACTATGTAAAGGGAAACTAAAATCGCAAGTGCTCTTGGGAAATCTCCACCGCCAATAGCTGGCGGTGACGGGAAAATAATTTCAGGAAATGTGTATGAAAAGGGGAAAATGGGGGTCCAGCGCGAAGTCCGGAACTGTAGGATCCATTAGAATAAATAGGGTTGCCTAATAATCATACGTAGATTCGGAATTTGTGTCATAAGGTTCAAAATAGAAGCGCCTAGGTTCTTAGGCACTCACAAAAACTGAAACACATAAAAACACGAGTAGTATAATGTAAAATTTTGCATGGAATATTTACTATTGCTATAACAGCTGTGTTTCGTATGATGAGTGAGAGGGCCGTAAGCTCACCCCCCCTCCCCCTCCCTCCATCCCCCTCCCCTTCAGGTCGGCAATGTGCGAGCAATGCCTTTGGTATTGTAAGCATCTATAGGCTACGGTAACTGCTTAACATCAGGCGGGCCGTACGCTTTATTGCCACCGCAGTCCAATGAAAAAAATAATAACTCGTGTTTATCTCGCGTTGAACTTTCTTTTGATAACCCGGAATATATTTTACATAGTTTTTAGTTACTTCAGTTTAGATTTCCACATCATATGAGTCTCTCCTACGAACTATGTAAATTAACTATCTGCATATTCATAACATTTTCTCTCATGACACGTGTCGTCTTGTAAAAGTGTAATTATTAATATAAATAACTTTGCATGGAAATAGCTCATTCATTTTCTTTCATGTTTCATCACAGAAAAGATAGTTCTAGTTGTTCTCCTTTAGTGCGGCATAATGAGTGAGTACTTTAGTCTTCTTTATTGTTATTAAAGTAATATTTTTCGCCACTAAAAGCTTGTATATCTGTACCTACCTGTACTTTCATAATATTCTTCTTTTCGTGGAACCATCTAATCACTCGTTTCAGGTAAATTCCTGGTCATTATACTGATTAGTGTTAAATCTTAGCCTTTTTATTAATTAGATCATATCGACCATTCCATCAGTCAAGTTGAATCAAGGTTTGAAAAGCGGTTGATATCGTTTTAAATATTAAACTGGGAACAATAATCCCTGGGGAATTACATCCTAAGCGATAATTTTCTACATCGTACTGGAAAAGGGCTTAGGGATTTCGACGAACGTTTATTTACTCGATGTATTGTGAAGCGAAGTAGGTTGAGTTAATTATACAGGGTGTATACAGGTTAGACGAAGGACGCATTCAAGCCTATTTTAATTAATGCTTACACGTGACTAAAGACTAATAAAAAAAAAAAACAGAGAAAACTTATCAAAAACTAGCTGTGCCCGAAAAAACTAGCTGGAATTCCACGCGGAAAGTAGTCGCGGGTAATCTTTTTCTTTTTCCTTTTTTAAATAAAATGTACGCTTACGAAGTTGCGGGAAAGTTATTGGAGGAGTTTGAACAGATGCATTAGAAACATGTCCACACGACAATAATGCGACCCTCGTCATAATTTCGCGATGAAATATTTCGTGCACAGCTCGTCACAATTTATTCCTAAATCGTTTATATCATAATAATATGGCAAAAACAACATTCCCTTTATGCGAATGCTATTTCATCATCAATATACAGGTTGTTCTGGAAATCAATGTCAATATTTAATACTATGACTCTACCTAACGTTCAGATAATTTGGAATGACCAAAATACAATAATAAAATATACTATTTACAATATTTACATAAACTCTTTAGGTACAAAAATAAACTAAATTTGGCCTATGCGGAAGTGTACCCAAGATGCTGGCCGCATTTCCTGGCTGCATGGCTAAAGTCACTCGCTGAGCGAGGAAATGCCCAGACCTTGGGCACAGCCTTGGGCGCCAGTTGCGTCGATAGATAATAGTTCGGTAATTTGCTACACAAAACCGTTTGTTTACCAACAAGTATTTCAACTTGAGGGTAGCGATCGCTCAAGGCTTGAAACTGGGACAAGAACACGACAGCACTCGTGAAACTACGTGATTTCAGTATCTACAGTTGTATACCATTAAGTGTAGAGTATTGAAAGGCAGGACTATGAATATTCTCATTTTTGTTTCCTTAATAAGTAGTTTATAGTAAGTTATTAAGCAAACGTGGTTGTCTACTTCCTACATACCTATGCCCCTCGTAGAAATATAATAGGGACTTTGAAAATTCTTCTTCACTTAATAATAGACATTATGTTATGAGTCCCTTCTATAACTTAGTTATCAGTATGTAAAATAGGTGGGTAAATCCAATTAGTAAGGTTTTGCAAAATTATATTTGTAGGTACGTACATAAAGGCCCTTTAATTTTATCTTTTCATTACAATAAATCCTTTGTACAAGCTCACTAACATTGTAGCTTATTCATTCATACGCGAAACTTTAGGTCTGCATGTGTGTACCTACCTATTGTTTTAAGTCACTGACGAACACACCAGGCTAATAATCTCGGGTTAACGACTTATGATTTATTAAAAACACAAATTACCTTGCACTTGGTGCTTTTTATAAACAATAAGGACCTATGCACATGACGTTTTCACGCACCGTCGATGCACGTAAACCGCAACAAAAATGAGCTGCAAATGCAGCGCAGGAAACGCGCGTTAGGTATTTTTTTTTTTTTTTTTTTATAGGACTGCGGTGGCAAAAAAGCGTACGGCCCGCCTGATGTTAAGCAGTTACCGTAGCCTATAGATGCTTACAATACCAAAGGTATTGCTCGCACATTGCCGACCTGAAGGGGAGTGGGATGGAGGGAGTGGGAGGGGGGGTGGGCTTACGGCTCTCTCACTCATCGTACGAAACGCAGCTGTAATAGCTGCTTTACGCCTATCTTCTGTGAGAGGGTGGTACTACCCCGGTCGAGCCAGCCCGTTTATGAGCTGCAGTCAATTGGCTACAGCTTGGCTCTACCACCTTCAAAGGTATAGGTAACGGAACGGTTCCTAGGTATGCGCGTGGAAGTCTTCGTTTGCTACCGCATGCCAGAAGAACACTGAACAAAAAAACACACAGAGTAACGGAAAATGCCAGAGGATATCGCGAAATAGAATCAGAAGGAGAGCAGAATAAGGACTCGCACCAAATGTAGGATGAAGAGACGGAAACTGATAGAAAATAAGCTTCATCATCACTACGGTTGCACTCGTGGTCTCCACTCGAGAACTCGTATATTCCAACGGTAAGCCAATAATATAATAGGCTTAATATCAGAGCAGACAAGAATTATTAATAATAGATGAACATCGTATATTTAAGGTAGAGTTATTTGAACCGACGAGTCGCAGTGATTCGGGGCATGTCCGCGCGGCACAATGCGACCCTCGTCACAATCCACGGCATAAAAATATTTGTTAGCTCTTGTACTCCCTTATGTTTGCAGTGTCAAACGGCATATATTATATGATAGAAGGCATAGGTTCGCAAATATGAAGTATTTATTGAATTATAGGCAGACACAATTTAGTTTCAAGTGACCTGCGCGGTACTCTACTTTTTCGTTTGTGAGATGAATACGATACGATTAGATCATTACCATATTTCGGCTCTCATTTTGATAAGTCAACTTTTTTGGGACCAAAATATCATGAGGTTTAAAAAATTTGATAAACAGTACCCACTACGTATATTTAATGGAAGCACCAAAACCTTATTGACAAGTCGTAGGTATATACTCTTATAAACATACATAAGTAAGTAAATACCTTTTTCATATGCTTTTTATCTCTTTCCGAAAGACTTCTCGGAGACATTATAAATGGTATTCACTTATAAAGCAAGAAAACACCACGTCCAAGTGAGTTACAAGATAGTCATTGATAAATAACAACGCGAGGCAGGCAATCGCGTCGTATTCTCTATTAAAATGTAACCTGAACAGACGTGTTATCTGTAAAGAGGCCGTAAGGGGGCGTCCATAAATTACGAGAGGCTATTTTGGTAAATCTTCGAGGAGAAATATGTTTTACTTAATTGAACCCCAGTTTTCTCGCAAATTTACACTATTTCTTGCGGCAAAAAATACTTGGAACCCGAGACCAACCTCCCCCCCCCCCCCCTCTCCACCACGTGAGATTGGGAGAGATTCGGCTTTACCACCACCCACCCCCCACCCCTAAACGCTTCACGTAATTTATGTACGCCCCCTAACACGTCCCTAGCGTAAGTCGCCTGAAACCACTGCCTGAAACACCTTGATATAGTATGATTGAGCCCTCTCAAGTTAAAAATCGTTAGAAACATGATCGTTGTCTGAGATAGAATTTTTTTTATGTGAATAAGGTGGCAAACAAGCGTACGGACTGATGTTAAGCAGTTACCGTAGCCTATAGATGCTTGCAATACTAAAGGCATTGCCTGCACGTTGCCGACCTCAGCTGCGTTTCGTACGATGAGTGAGAGAGCAGGAAGCCCAACCCCCTACCCCTCCCTCAGTCCCACTATCCTTCAGGTCTTAACTTGGTGTAAGAGTAGCTATAGGGTGCTGGGTGAGGTTATTTAGGAGTTATGAATTAGGTCTTACTAATTGCTCTACTGCAAGGCCGTATTCACCAATATACTTACTAACAGATCGTTATTAGAGGAGTAACTTTTTGTTTGATGTACAGCCGTTTACTGACAAACGGTCCGCTAGTGTTGTTGGTGAACTCCGCCCTTATAATTCAATGGAAAATAGAGTGCAGAAGAAGGCTCGATCGCAAAAGGATGTCGTGACTGAAGAACTTAATAAAACTCTCCTGAGGTGCTGTCTTTAAGTGGAAATATCTCTAATGATTGCAAACCTTGAACCTTCTGTCCCATACTGGAGACGGCACTACAAAAACTTGAGGTGTTTTTACAGAACCGAAATCAACATACTAAATACATACATAAAAATACATACATACTAAATACATACATAAAAATACATCCACTCCCATCCATCTCATACGTCACACCAATTAAATCCGCTTGTCGCATCGATACCATATACAGGCTGACTGGTTGAACACTTTACATATTGATATAGAGTGCTCAGTACTCGATTCTCGTTCTAATTATGTAAAATATAGGTGCTTAATATTTGACTAATTTATCTTTAATTATCCACTTAAAACAATAAGCGTGGTCACGATCGTACCTGCTTGATTTGACGTACCTATCAAGTTTCATTACCTCCGTTCGCGCAGAACACGCGTACTAGCGATAGCGGTGTCCACAATTTCCGAGTTTTAGCACATTATTGTAATTAAGGTTTTCTCTGTAGTCCATTGGTATTTTTTTAATTTTATTTTTTTAAACGTCTCATGTTACCATAAATTATCATGTCCTTCAATATGTAAAGTGTTTAACCAGTCAGCCTGTATACCATTCCTACCTACACTCGGTAGAAACACACTTTTTAGTGAATAAAACCAAAACGCAAAAGTGTATTATCCTGCGTAAAAATTACCTTTGTAACAATACACAGCAAAAATATTCTATGCAAATAAAATTTTGCTGTCTATTTGATTCCGGGAAGTAGGAAAACAACCAAACCACTAGCAGATACGTACATGCTAGCCATATTGAACACCATAAAAAGTAAATATGGAAACGAGATAAAAAATTCAACGCCGGCTTTGTTAATTCCAAAATGTAGATCAGGATGTTTTTTTTTATTTCGACATCCTTTCTCGGATTTTGGTCGTGTATTTTATTTAACTTATTTTGGCACAAAACAGTAGGTAGGTAGTTATTCTTTCTAGGCGTAGACTTAGGTAGGTAATTACAAAATGTAAAATCTTGTAATCTAATTCTAATAAAAAGACAACGTTTTCGAATAAAAGCAAAATTATTGTGACTTCAAATAGATTTTGCGACTTTCGTGACCCGCTTTGTATTAGTTAAATTTAGGGCGGAAACTCACCGCGGTGCACGGAGAGGCCACGCACAGGGCCACGGCAAAGTTTTGCAAAAAAATTATGGATCACGTCATTTCGTGCGTGCGCCGCGGTGAACACGGTGACATACATTTTCGTGCAAAGCGAAGCTTGACCCACGTGCGTAGCGTGTGCGTGGCCTCTCCGTGCACCGCGGTGGGGTCTCCCCCTTATCCCGTGTTTAAGTTTTTTGATGAAACACCGACTGTTTTAGAGATGATAGATTCTAGAACAGCTACCAGGAGGCGGAAGACTATATAGGACGGTCCACAAAAGGGCCACCGATGACATCACAAGCAGGAAGCCGCAGGTAGATGCGAGTGATAGAGTTCTGTGATGTACCTATAAAATGTATTGGGGCAGGGAGAAAAGATCTGTCTAGCTGATTGCTAGATGGACTGAAATAAATATTTTCTTCAACCTTTGTTCAAATCATACCCAAATATTACCCACATATCAAAGCTTAATAACAAAGATAATATCCTGGGATATTTTTCACACGGCTACCTGATCCCAAACTAAGCAGAGCTTGTAGGTACTATGGAAACCAGATAACTGATATTACTACATATACTACTTTTTTGTTTGTAAATACATACTTAATATACATATACACCCAGACTCGGGACATACAGACATGTTCATGCACACAAATGCATGTTCCAGGTAGGAATCGAACCTACGACCTGCAGCGTGAAAGGCGCCACCACGCCAACCACGCCAACGGGCCCGTCATATGGTCACAGACGTCGTTGCAGACCGCGGCGAAGATGGTACGACGATTTGAACACCTTTGCGGGTAAAACGTGGCCACTACAAGCCCTGGATAGGGACCCAAGCCAGAGAGAAAGTGGAGGCCATTGCCCAGCAGTGGAACATTTAACAGGGTATAAGAAAAGCTTAACAACTACAGTATCCATAGTTCAAAATTCTCCCCTTGTAAAAAAAATAACAACACCAAAATGGCGACATCTTTTGGCTTTTTCCAGTAGCAGTAACATCGAGGGTTGTACTCAAAGCGGGGCTAGCTCATCCGATTCAGTGCAGTAAGGGCGCTATCTGGCGAAACTCAATTGCTGTAGAGAGGAGACACCCTCTAGCAAATTTTCCGATATAGCGACACCTACCGGTGGAAATTTAAATCTGAAGGAAATGTAGTGATGGAGGGTTGCAACTTGATTTCTAGGTACTGAAAGGACACCTTTTCACTGAGGAAAAGCTACATTGCAATGAAGAGTGGATGGAACGGTTCCTTTAATTTTCATTATGCCTGCTTAGAGGGTGTTGTTATAAAGCCGGAAACCCACCGCGGCGCACGGAGAGGCCACGCACACGCTACACACGTGGGTCAAGCTTCGCTTTGCACGAAAATGTATGTCACCGTGTCCACCGCGGCGCACGGAGAGGCTACGCACGAAATGACGTCATCCATACATTTTCTTGCAAAACGTAGCCGTGGCCGTGTGCGTGACCTTTCCGTGCACCGCGGTGGGTTGCCGGCTTAAAAATTCCTTAAAATCTGTATAAACTACGATTTGGGACGGGGATACCTATGTTTCTTTTGGTTAACAAAAAAATAATATACAAAATTTCAACCCAGTTGTGACAGAAATGGGAGGTAAAGAAAAAGATTGTATTGGATTGTAAATTGTGATGGAGTGTAAATATGCGGGATAGTACCTACCAAATTTTCAAAGTAAGTTTATTTTAACTAAGCTCAATAAATACCACTGATATGTTCCATATCACTAGGTGCTTGAAATCTCATACCTATTTAATTATTATATTGATAGATATACATAGTTAACTTATACCTATTTGAGAATTAGTATTTAAGAAAATCTCAAAGTATTTAAGAAATTCCCCTATTTAATTCTACTACCTTAATCCATTCCTCTAAAACACGCCCACGTTTTCCTTTCAACCGCAGCGCATTAAGCATCAGGATCGTTTACAATAAATCACTTAAATCTGCGACATTAATCAAACAATAACCCGCAGAAATTGGATCCTATCCTCATCATAAGCTTTTAGAGATCCATTGTGAGCTAAAGAGCTCTGACATAACGTGTTATCAAATAAAAGAAAGGTGTGAATTTTCACAGGCGGCTGTCGAAGCCCCACCTACTTAAGATGGCGCCATCCCCCCCAATAATCGAGTAGCCAGTAGCGTGCGGGGATCGCATCTCGTTCATACCTACAGCCTCCGCGGTCGACCTCATGGCACCACCTATTTTCGGATGCAATTATCAGTTTCCAACGAATTCGGGGCTAAGAAATTTAGTCGAGCCTTTCACCTTTGCGGCGCACGATTGAATATTAAGTGAAGTGATAAAAACCTGCATAAATAAATCAATTTATTTGCAAGAACTATGAAGTTGTAGAAATTAAACACATCGTAAGAATTATGGATACAGTTGAAGACATTTCGAGCACTTGTGACAATGAATCCGCCGCGAATACAGAATCTAGTGTACTGTGTAACGTTAGAAAGGACTCCAACTATGATTGTGATTCGGAAATTGAGTACGATAGTGAAAATGAAACAATAGATATATGTGAAAATAGTGATAATTCAATACAACGGATCAATGAAAGCAAAGTTCATAGGAGTATGTTAAGTCCGATTTTAAATCCGGACAAAATAAGTTTTTTCGATCAGAGTCGAATGATGTTTCCAACTAAAACTTTTAGCGGTAGTAGAAATATTTGTGATAATAGTGAATCATCTCATAGTGGTTCAAAGGATACAGTTAATAGTGTAATCAACGGCAAAAGTAAGACTTTTCTAATAGACAATATATTAGGTAACAATAAAGATAACAGTTCTCTAGTGATTAACAATTTATCGCAAGATGATAGTGATATTATTGAAGAAAGCACCGATGAACATAATGGTAAGCTGCAACAAAATTTATTTAAATAAGTATTTTATTGTATCTTTAAACATAGTTGCTACGTCTTGGGTATTGGGAAGTAAGAATCATAACAAGTCGATCCCCGGTAGACTATTCCTTCTTACGGACTATAAATAAAAACCAAATAAAATTACAGGTAGAGTATAATGTCGGTCAATTACCTACAGGTAGTTTACCAGCTACCGTAAAAGGTACTACTCAGATATGAATCTGTATTATTTGTAACAGTATCATCGACATCGACGTGTCCGGAGCTGAGTGCGCTGAGCGACGCGGGCCTGCTCGCCGGACATGCGTACGCGCATTGGCTGGCTACACACCAGCCCTCCGCAGCACTTTATGGTAAGGCAAAATTATGTTGGTATACTTGGTATTTTTTATTTTGTGCTATGATCTCTGTTAGAATATCGTCCAAAATGCACAATTGATAGGCTTGTTAAAACTTATGCTTTGATTGATTGATCTGAAACAAAAGGCACGGTGCGGTGACAATTCCTAGCTAGTGTGGTAAGTTTAAAAAAAAAAAAAAAACTAACTAAATAATAATAATAAAAAACGATACTTACCAAAAATATACCTACACAATCCATACCTAAGGTAGCAGTGCGCACCATCATTAGAACTTATGCATCCGTGTGGTGTGGTGCGCCTGTCGCAGTTTGACCCACTACATATAGATAAAATATGATGATACTTACATATAGATAAAATTGAAGTGAAAAATAACAACTTTTTACTAGGTTAATGAAAGTGCAGTACTTATAAAAAGCAATTTAAAAAAAATAACTGTCCGTCGGTTTGTTTCGGCTATTGTCCGAAACGTACCGATTATGAAAGGATTTTCACAGGCAGATAGCTGATGTTATAACATTTTTCGTTAAATTCCGCGCGTATGAAGTAGCGAGCATAGTAAAAAGCTGTTATGTGACATTACAAACAGACACTTAAATTTTATTTAATTGTATTAATCGATCGACCTATTTATTAGCGATTAGTGACTCTTAGCAACGATAGAGCCTCCAGAGCTATGTAGGTATCTTATACGTAGCGTCTCATAAGTCTCATAATGTGCGCCGATAGATTGCCAGCTAATGCTAATCAAATCATACAATTAATTAGGCTAACACCCCACCATTTACGTAAGGGTAATGCGGCATGCGTGACCCATGACGTAATCGCGTGTTCTAGCCGTCCGGTGCAACGCTTCGCACGCCATTCGCACGCAATCAACCCCTCGCACTTACATCTCGTAATTGTTATCTTAACAGTAGCTAATATTTAGTGTTAACTAAGAGTGGGATGAATCTTTTACGTTAGGTGTTAAATTAGAACTCCGAACCGAACACCCATTTAAATGATCAAGCTGTCGGTACGGTTATTTATTGTTACTAAATTAACCCGATAGTTAATTTAGAGGGTCTGTCAGAGAAATCTTAGTAACGAACCGAGTGCCAAGAACAACGGCAGAACCAATTTATATGAAACAGTGTCAAGCTATGAACCATTTCACAAATTTCAGCTAAAATTGCACAAACAGACGGACAAAAGGAATACCTAACCCCCACTTTATATTGTAACGTAGGCAATTAAAAAAAAAATGTTATATGGTTGCGACCACGCAATATTACACAGAAATATCAGAACAAGTACCTACCTATACGAACAACTAATTAAGCACCTACATAACAATAAAAAAATCAGTCATAAGGCACTAGCATAGCGCAATAAAAAGGTCCAACGGAGATGCTACCTCTGTCCCAACAGCTAGTTAGCCCACGTAACCAATCTATTCAAATAAATCTGTACGTATATGAACGGTTTAGTCACATTTGTTAGCTCGGCAGCGAGGAGGAATTTCGGTGGCTATAAAATTAGTGTGACCGTGTAACGTCCGGGAATAACACGGGGGTCCACTCCGAGTTCAAACTTTCTATGTCAACTCCACACCATCACAACACAGTTGACATTTGACATTCTTTCACAACCACTAGTGTTGGTACATACTGATGAAAATCACGATTCCATTTAGGTAACACCTCTTCACACTATCTCATAATCGATATTATTTTGCAATCGAAATTGAAGTAGATGAAACCATAATGGAAAACTTTTGCAAAAATCGTGACCCGACTCTGTTTTCAGGCTATTGTGAAATCTTGCTGCAACTGTAAATTGGACGATTAGCGATTTTCAAGTACAAGTATTTGTGAAGTATTTTGCAATATAATAACGCACATATTTGCGAGAACGATTTAGCAACGGAAACCGGTTTTTAAAGTTGTTTGAACCATTGATAGATCTGTGATAATATTTAATCCAGTAACCTAAGAATTAAATATATTAAAAATTGGTGCTAAACACGACGTGTTGACCGTTCTAACTAATTGTAACGTCCAACAGGTTGGGCACACATAGCGTTATGGTTCGTGCGATTAGTGCGAGGGCACATTCGTCGAAATGTCGCCAGTCGTCGTACGGTGGTCGCGACTTCGCACCGAGGTGTGGGCAAACAGCTGCCGCGACGATAATTACCAACAAAGCTGGCGTGTTTGTGCATCACCTTAACGCGGGCCCTGTTGTGATCCAACTGTATCCAGAAACTGAATTTACACCATGCCTCTATGGAAAAAACATACCGAGAAATAGTCTTGGTCAATATTGTAGTTCGATATTTATGAAAATTCAAAAATGGGATCTCGTAACTGTATTATGCACATCTTGTTACTGTGATTATTAATATTCGGAACCCACGTGCGTGAATTAACTGTTATTCTATCCAGAAAACTCGTTAAAAGCGTAAGATCAGTAGGTTTCTTTTGAGCAGATTCCCATCTCCCATCAATATCTAATAAATGGTGTTCCCGTTTTTACCTACTAGGTATATAGCTAATACTGGCACTTATTAATCTTATAATTTATCAAATCTTTGCAAAGATAGGTAAGTAATATTAATTTAAGAGTACCTATTTTTACTCTACCTGCTTTATTATTTTGTCAAGTTAATGAAAATTCAAAATATGATCTCAAACTCGTATGGTCATAAAACGCTTACGTAAACAGTTAACAGTCGGTTAGCGGCCATCGCACACACCGGCCACAATGCGCTGTTGACACGGGAGATGTCAAACTGCGCGGGCGCAGCGCAAATATACTGATTGTGTTTATAGCCACTTAACGAGAGACCGCGATAATTCCGATTAGTGTTCGAAAAAACTCTATCATCTATTTGTCTTTGCGAGAGTATAGCTACCTTGTAAATGGGGCATCCTTGTGAATATACCTATTTCGGAGGTTTTTTCACTGCGTGACCATTTGATTGCTCAATGTGTCTCTACGCTTTCCTGTACTTAGGAATTTGATATAGGTAGAGTCATTAAGACGATACAAGAAAAAAATGAATTTTAGTTTCGGGGTGTGGCTAGCGTCGCGTGAGCTGCCGAAGGATATATCCCTCTCGCTTAGCTAGGACAGAACAGCTATGGAGTAGACTATAGTATAGTTATTTTTTGAAGGAACAATATTGTTTAATTCGTACAATTAAAATAATATGTCCCAGTGCACCTTTTAAAATAGATGAAATGGATGAAAATATTCAAATATATTTTTTTCGTTTTATATGGGATTTTTATGTCGAGTGTATTTGAAAAAAATAATTTAATTTCTATGTTGTTTTTATTGCTGAAGACAAAGTAAGTCAAAAGAAGACAAACGATACCTACAATATGCTGATAGATACGTATAACAATATTTCGATCGTATAATAGCCTATAACCAGCGGACGATCCAGACGCGTCCAACGATATCTCATTAGTCAAATTATTATGATAAAAATAGTTTGGACGTTATACGGGAGCAGATGAACATACATACATATCGGTCAAAATCATAACCCTCCGCCCACCGTAGTCGGGTAAAAATGTACATACTCTGTGTCAGTGACTAACTGCCGGATATGAGTATCTTTTTCATGTTTCGTAGGCAAAGGAATACTTTGGTACTTAACTTCGATGCCGATCATGAAGTCATCAGCGGTGTCATAATATTTATTTTTACCATATTTAATTTATTTTTTAATTTAATTTTCAGTTTTTATTAATTTTATTGATTTAACCATGCATTTATTTATTGTTTATCTTTTTATCTTTATTTTTTTATCTATCAAAATCACCCTTAGACTGGTTACCGCCACAGGTGACAAGAGGGCTGGCTCTTTCCTTGCTCAAAAAATTCGCTTGACAACAGGAACAGCTTGAATACAGGGAGGACATGCAGCCAGTATCCCACGCGGACGGTATTTGTTTAATTAGGGGTAGGTTTTTATTTTATTGTATTTTATTTTAATTTATGTTATATTATATTGTATTTTAATGATAAAACATGAAAAATAAAAATAAATATATATATTTTTTTTAAATTTAATTTTACTTTTATTTATTGTTTTATATTTATTGTGAAATTATAATAATTTTAATAATCAATATTGGACTATGTCTGAAACAAATACATTGAATTGAATAATTTAAATACAAAAATTATCACATTAACTCGTTAAATCACGGTTTACACCCGCTAGAACGAAAAAGATCCTAACATGGTAGGTAGGACCTGAGGGTTGGCCAGTTAATTACTTAAAATACACTATATTTATTTCAAGAAAACATTCATAAGATCTGAAGGCGTCGGACTCGCACATAAAGGGTTCCGTACCACCGTAGAATAAACACATCAAAAATATCAAGTTTGAGACTTGATATTTATTTTTAAATGTTATTATATTTTTAGTATTTGTTCTGCACCGGCAACAGAAATACACATTCAGTGAAAATTTCAACTCTCTACCTGTTACGGTTCGTGAGATACAGCCCGCGCTGACAGACGGACAGACAGACAGACGGACAGCGTAGGCCTAGTAATAGGGTCCCGTTAGCACCCTTTGGAACCCTAAAAAGTAGCCTATGTTCTCCGCCAAGACCCAGTCTATCTCCATACCAAAATTCATCAACATTGGTTCAGCGGTTTAGCCGTGAAAAGGTAACAGACAGAGTTACTTTCGTTTATAATATAATAGATTGAATAGGACGGACAAACATTTTCCTATCCATATCTGTAATGTTATTTTTTTACGATAATTTATTGATGTATGATATATTTATTACTTGCCCATCCATACCTACAACAAACGCAATAAAGCGACTCCATTGTTTTGACAAGCAATGTATTCCCACTGTCGGCCCAAGACCATGCTGCAAGTATATAACAGTAAGCGAAATAGGGAGTTTTTACAGAAATGACACGAATAACTATGAAATGACAAGAGATGACACAAAATGACAAGAGATGACACAAAATGACAAGAGATGAAAAGAAATTACACAAGACAAGGAAAACCAAACGAAAATCACGCTGCAGTGCAGGTCGTAAGTTCGATTCCTGCCCAGGACATGCATTTGTGTGCATGAACATGTCCGCATGTCCCGAGTCTAGGTGTAATTAAGTGTATATTTAGTTTGTATTTACAAACAAAAAGTAGTATATGTAGTAATATCAGTTATCTGGTTTCCATAGTACAAGCTCTGCTTAGTTTGGGATCAGGTAGTCATGTGTAAAAGAATTTCCAAGGATATTTATTTATTTATCATAGGCGTCGGCGGACTGTAAATACTGTACTGTACCTGTAATGTGGCACGACCGTAATATTTTTTCGTAATATTTTTAAAAAAATCCTTCACAGGTCCGACGTCGAACAAGTCCGAGCGGACACTAACAATACAAAGTTAGAGAGAGACATGGTTAGTTCAAGTACTTAAAATGTGAGATGGTGATATTGTGCGCGCGCTCGGAAATAAACAACGTAAGCGCCAAACCACATTTACTTGAATTAAAAAAAAACTACTTTATGAATTAAAATATGGTTGAAGGGTAGTTTAGATATCATTATTTGCTATGTTTTAGAAATAATTTCGTGATCTAAATCGTAAAAACATCGTGGTAGCAAGGAAAATTGTAAATAATTAGAGCTCATTTCATAAATTTTTTTTATCGAGAAAATTTCATCAAATCGTGATTTGGATTTAAAGATACTCAAGATAATATAGTCAAAAATCATACATCTAAATATAAGATTCCTAGTCCACATACTTACTTAAAGAAAAAGTAGAATAGAAAATCAACCAAATTTCGAACCCTCCTCTTAACAAATGGAGTCAAGGGAGAATTTCTGGGCCTACGAGTCATCAATCCACTAGAGCCTCGTCTGTTGGTTAGACGATTAGGTGGTTTCCTTGTCTCCTTTTTAACATGTACATGATTACTTTGTACTAAAATATAATTACTAATTACCTACCTATGTGCCAGTTATCATGCTACACATTACTGATTTGTACGAAATGGTAATAGCGGATAAAAATAGTGTTTTTTTGCATAGAAACATAAATGAAATAGAGACTCTATCGTTTGGTTCTTTTAATCTTGTCTCTATTAAATCAGTCAATATAAAACCACATATAGATTTTTTCTATCCCTATAACTTTATCTTTCGCAGATGACAAAAGCAACAGGAGACCACGACGAGCTGGGCCTGAAAGGAAACCGCGACAGGCATACAGCGCCAAACAGCTCGAGCGATTGGAAGCTGAATTCAAAATCGACAAGTACCTCAGCGTGTCAAAAAGGATGGAACTATCAAAAGCCTTAGGGTTGACGGAGGTACAGATAAAGACCTGGTTCCAGAATCGACGGACGAAGTGGAAGAAGCAGCTGACGTCACGGTTGAAAATAGCTCAGCGACAGGGTTTGTTCCCGGGACAAATCTTCGGGCACACCCCGCCGGCCTACTCCTTGTTGAACCCGTACGCGTACGCGCCGCTCAGTTGTGTGTTCACTCCAGTTAGTATGCCGTCTTCGCCACCATAAGTATAGTAAGTTAGTAGAAAAATAGTAATAGGTAACTATCACTAATATTTCCAATTAATTGCGCCATGTGGAAATAATAATTCTCAAGTTTTAATGAAAGTAATAAGATATTACACTTGATATACCTACGCTTGGATTTTACGTAAAAATTTATCCTAAGTAGTTTGGAAGTATTTTTTATATCATCATCTTGTTTATTATATAATTATAAAAGGATCTGAACAACTTACAAATTAACAACAACTACAAATCAAGTTATGTTATATTTATGTAAACAAAATTAACAATCGAATAACAGAGATTGTTATTTTAAAAATAACCTAAATGCTAATAAATAATTTATAGGTACAGTTTAGTATAGACAACATAACATAGACAACTGTACATAACTATCTATTTAATTCATGTTTAACTCCGATTATAAACTAACGTAGATATCTTTAAAAAATTAATTACCTACAAGATATCTTAGTTTTTAACCAAAACTTCAAGAGACATAACAAAATATAATAGTGTCATTTTCGTAACTTTTATAGTTTGTCAACGGTATTGATTACGCTGTGAACTGTACATAATTACTTAAGTTGCTACTTTTAGCACCGGCCGCGTATCGTCCTAAATCAGAGGTTGTAAATGTTTGCATGTGTAGTACAGAATAGGTACTTAATGACCATCGGAAAACTCTACCTTGTTTCTCACAAACTGTAAAAGTGTGTATAAAGTTATCAGTATGCAAATTCTATTTCCGTTTCATGTGGTTAGTTAAGTGCTGTGGTTAGCGTCTACAGTCAGCGATAGAGGTCGCTGAAAATTCTCAATTTCTCAAATCGGTAATACTCAATATTTTTCGAAAGTTTGATGAACATTATCGGAACTAGAGTGCAAGCAATTAAAAAAACCGAGAATGTTCAGCGAATTATGTCGCTGACTGTACCTGAATATGATTTCAATTGTTACGAATTTAACTTTTACAAATTGAATAGCTTTTTCATGTGTTATGACTGAAATCCGAATGCTCATTCCGGAAAATAATAATTCATTGACTCTGTAAAAATAAGTCCGTCGGGTCTACTTGTAAAATACTTATAATGTAAAATGTAAAATAAGTTAGTTACGTGCTTAATGTTAAAATATCTAGCTTTATCCGAATATAAATTTAGAGTACCTAACCGAAAGTGCAATAAATAATACTTATAAAATAACGTAAAAGATAATTTTATTTCAATAATTCCTTGATATAAAATATTAGGTACTGACTATCCAAAGATTTTTAGTGATTAAAGTCGACTTACTTAATTATAATAGTACTTCCAAAACAAACTCTTCATACATGTACCTAGACTTAAATATATTTCCCAACCTTTACCTTCAGACGACGGGAAGCCTGACGAATTGGGACATAATAATACAGAGGATAAGACACAAAAATTGGTATTTCACATTAAGTACTTATACATAAGTCTACAGGTGTCAGAAATTTAAACATTCCGTTAACTAGCGTGACATCACCATCACCACTCTATCTATCAGTGATAGTTCAGCGTAGGCAGTGGGCGGGCGGGTAGTGGCGGTCGCAGTCGGCGCCGCCCAGCCCCAGCGCCGCGGCACGCAGCGCGCCCAACGCCCCGCCGCGCGCCCACGATACGCCCGCACTAAAACAACATCTAGAATCGAAATCGAACCTACGCTGTCTAATCACAGAATAGCAACGTCAAAAAATTGTAAGTACCTATGACTCTATCACAAATCTCTACCTACCACACAACAGAGAAGGTACCTACTTTGGCCTACCTCTACGGTTTGATTTTATAATGGACCTCAAAATGGTCTCCTATACATAATTTTGATCTAAGCATTTATCTACGCTTGTATTATATGACAATAAAGTGGAATAGGTATTGCCGACGCGCAAAAATTCCCGTACCGGGAATCGAACCCGAGCCTCCTGGGTGAAAGCCAGGTATCCTAGCCACTAGACCATACGGGATTATGATTCTCTGCTGTTTATTTATCAAGCCTCTCAAGGAGGACCTCTTAAGTGTTAACAATTTATAGAATACGTTCTGCTGCCGTTGTTTTCTGAAAATAACTTCAGGAATTCTTGTTTCCATCACTATACTAAAGATACCAACTTTATTACTATTTACTTAAGCACATTTAAGTACATTATCTGTTTAGTATGAAACATTATTTTAATTCACGAAAATTTTTGAAGCGAATTTAAAAGAAATATAAGAGTGAATGCGTTGTTACCAAACTATTTAGTGTCAAAAGAACTCAACGAGAACCTTTGGAAGTCAACCTTGCTTAACAAAATGAATATGTAGACCACGCGAAACAGCACCGTAGCAGAGACCGTAGCATATGGCAAACAGTGGTTCCCTAACAAAAGAGGAATAGAAGAAGAAAGACGTAAGAGAAGAGGTGTAAGTATAGGTATTAAGCAATCTACTTACTGCCAAACAGGTAACCAATACCCTCCATCGCGCAGATTCCTCGCATGTTTATTCCCCACACATAAGGCTCTATACAAACATGGCGTGGACCGCGGCCTTAACGCAAGCAACGCGTACCGCACCAGTGAATTCACAGCCGATATAGAAATATCGGAATCTTCTCCCTCTGTCTCTCGTTTGAATCTGAACACTTCTTCTACATTCACTGTATCGCCTCCGTTGTCAACCATTTGCATCACTTGGGGTGGTGGATGGTTCTAAAATTAAAGAAACACATAAAATAATAATATAACTAGGCATCAAATCGATTCCATTTATTAGCTGGAAGACGTCTCCTGCTTGACATTACGCCTCTTTCCACGTGATCCATAATCTCCCTCCACACATCTCGGTTCTCCGCGCCACTCGTTTCCAACAATATTCTACGGCGCGTGTGTCTTCGGTCTTCTTTCTCAGACACACTTCATCTAAACTCTACTGGCTGGATCGTAACAGCTATTCTACTGCTATAATATATATTCTGCGAGCTATAAATAAGGTGAGAATATATGGCAACAATACAACAATTTAGCAAGTGCAAAAGAAACATTAGCCCTTTGTACCAAGATGCATTGAAAACAATTCCATAACTTCGTATTGCTCAAAACAACGGACGATCCAATCAAAGCCTATTTCGTGAAAGAAAAAAATTGCTGTTCGTTGTTATGTGACGTCACTCACCATAGAAATGCACATGAGCACCTGAAGCACAAACATCCCAAAAGACAGAAAGGCGATCCCAGTGAGCGATATTTCGAAGAGATCCGCTAGTCCCAAGCCATGACTGTCCTTTTCGACCTCGTACTCTTCCACCACGTGGTGGGAAGACGGGTGGTATAGCGGCGGAGGGGGAGGCGGCATCGAGTACTCGTAGCCACCACCTGTTAACAGAGCTTCAAATGTTCTTGTAGGCGTTTATGTTCTATGGAGAAATGCAGACGTTTTGCTATATAATTTTTAAAGCAAGTAAATAAAAATCTTAAAGGATCCTCAGGATTAATTTTCGAGGATCCTTTAAGATTGTTATTTTGGCCTTTGCTTGCCTAATGTATTTAAGATATTGTCTAGGTCCTAGACAATATCTTAAATACATTAGGAGGATACCGAAGGTTGTAAATCAAATCAGAAGTAAAGCGATCGTTACGATAAAAGAGCGCACTGCAGCGCTCAGACTGACATAGTCCTAATTCGGCATGGCTCGATTGTACGTTCGTATGAAATCCATACCAAGTCCACCATATCTGTACCACATCTAGTTCTTACAAGCGATGGAAATTAGGATAAGACATTACACGATTTGCCTACTGTTTTATATTGTATGACTAGCTGTACCCCGCGGTTTCGCCCGCGTGGAAATTGGATTAACCTATGTCTTATTCCAGAGCCTACACTATTTATGCTTCAAATTTCATTAAAATCGGCTCAGTAGTTATGGAGATAAATGGTAACAAACATTCACACACACACACTTTCGCATTTATAATATGAGTAGGATAAAACACTGATATTTATCTATTTTTTTTTTTTTTTTAATTAGCCGTTAATGTTATGACAATCTATTTAGATTGTCATAACATTAACGGTTATAATATAAGATTCTCACTATACTTAGCGACATCATGCACCGCCACCCCAGCATCTGAATGTCCTGCGAGAGCCTCATTCCCTTCGTATACTTCGTACCCCTCTCTGGTCTGCAGCGCAGGAGTTTGTGGCACTAACGGGAGTGTGGCATTGCTTGTAATCTTGTTTGTAGCTGCGTTGTAATGCTTATTTATGTCGTTCAACGCTGCTACCCTAGAAATTAGAATTTTTGTAGAAGCATTTGTCCATCTTTTAAAATGAGTTTACTTTCTTAACAAAGTTTATTATTATTCTAAAAGACAACTGCCATAAGTCTGAACTAAATGTGCAATTTGCCAGATATACCGTTGGCAAAGTCAGTACAGTCAGTGGGCCAAAGTGAGACAAGTCTTTTACCGGGATGTTTTTTTCTATGTTTAATGCACAAAAAGGCACTTTTTGTTCTAACTTACCTACCAAGTTAGCTTTTCCCCGGGACTCGTCGAGGGTCAACCTTGGCGTCATCGTTGGACACCATTGTCGATCCTGGCTTACAGGAGTAACAGTGGTGGGAGATTGTGACAGGCCTAGTCCCATATTTAAAAAAAAAACTTACCTAGTCAACCACTCCTGGTAGTTAGCAGAGCCTACGTCATACATAACGTTGTTCCTCAGGTCTTGCGACCGTCGGGCGAGAATGTTCTCTTTGCCGACCGCCGCGAACGGCTTCCCCACCCGGTTCTGTATTACACTTTTGCCCATTTCTTCTAGAATTTGTTCTGCGATGTAATTGCGGCAGTTATATTCGTTCATCATTTGCCTAAAATTAATGTAAAAAAGAAGTCAATAAGTACTTACCTAGTGCCTTTTTATGGGACCTACTTCAGTGCGTAATTCGATTCTGCGAAAATTATAACATTCTACTCCACCAAGCCAACTAGACGCCTGTCAAATGTGACGTCACCCGCACAAAAATGCGGCGGGCGGGAAGCCGCAGGCGCGGTGGCGAGTGTGCGGGCGTGGAAGCCGCAATCCATCCGAGCGCCTAGTTGGCTTGGTCGGGAGCCTTTTAAGGGTTTTGTACCCACGGGATTCAAACGAACCCGTTATTTCCAGTCATGTAAAGTGGATAAATTTCAGGAGCTATTTCAGATAGTATGATGTGAGTCTTATTCAAATACTTAATTGCTTAGGTATCTACGCGAAGTAAATAATTAATCACTTCATAGAAAACAAGTGAATGTAACTTAATCTAATCGTAAAGGGAGTTAATTTTTGTATAAACTGTATGGAATTGAGTTACCTGTGAAAACCAAGTGTAGACAACGCAGCGTCTATGGATCCATTAGTAAACTGTTCCACGGTTTTACTAATCGTAGTGTTCTGGGTGCCTCCGTCTAACATAAAATACGTAGGCATCAGATCCGTGCGAAGAATATCATTCACATCCAACTCACTGTCATACATTTTAGCGAGTGTATTATTTATTAGCAAAAACATAAAAAAATGTATTTTAAAATACATTTTACTGAGGAAACATGTAACTTGGGTAAACGAAACGAACCGAATGTCACATTACGAAAGTCGGTTACTGAGATTACTCGAGTTATACAGCGGAAAATCGGGTGATGAGTGTCGGAGATGTGATTTTATCTTTTAACTGTAAATACGGCTAGTGGTTTTAGAATACGTAAGCACTAGATGAACTATACCTTTAATTGGCGGGCCCGTTAGCGTGGTTGGCGCGGAGGCGCCTTTCACGCTGCAGGTCGTAGGTTCGATTCCTACCCGGGACATGCATTTGTGTGCATGAACATGTCTGTATGTCCGGAGTCTGGGTGAATATGTATATTAAGTATGTATTTACAAATAAAAAAGTAGTATATGTAGTAATATCAGTTATCTGGTTTCCATAGTACAAGCTCTGCTTAGTTTGGGATCAGGTAACCGTGTGTACAAAAATGTCTCAGGATATTATTATTATTATTAATTGTGGTAGAGCCAAGCTGTAGCCAATTGCCTGCAGCTCATATACGGGCGGGCTCGACCGGGATAGTATCACCCTCTCACAGAAGATCGGCGTAAAGTAGCTATTACAGCTGCGTTTCGTACGATGAGTGCGAGAGCCGGAAGCATTCCCATTTCATTCCCATTCCTCCGTTCTACTCCCTTTCAGGTCGGCAACGTGCGAGCAATGCCTTTGGTAAGTATTGCAAGCATCTATAGGCTACGGTAACTGCTTAACATCAGGCGGAACGTTAGCTTGTTTTCCACCTCAGTAACATTAAAAACCTATCAAAGAAACTCAGAAATGAAATTTGAATTCCGCACGACATAGAACCAAGACCGTCGGCATCCGTCCGCGTGAATGACAAAATGCACCTATAAACATAATATGAAGCGGATTCTAGTTTTGTTTTCAAAAGCTGATAGCGATCGCTCAGATCGCACATTCAGATGCCAAATCAGGGTATATTGAAAGCTTCACTCCAAAGGGACCAAGGCTAGGAAGAAGAGCATAGTAGGTAAGGTCACAATCGCTACCTATAACTTGTAGAAACACATTTTTACCCACGCAATTTATAATCCAAGAATTGCCACTTCCGAGGATATTTTTAAAGAAAATTCAACATCCAAAAATAGATTGATAACTGTTATATCCAGAGCAAATTGCTTTGGTTGGCCACAACGGTGCGTTGCTCCAACCCCGCTGGTCCTATTACCGCGGGCCGGCGAGCCCCAACCCCTGCTGCTCGCCCCCCGGTGAAAGGATCCATTGTTGTGTTACAAATGTTCCGATGTCATATCACAGACGTCTGACGTGAGAACAAGCCATTTGCTCGGGATCCATTAAAAAGCTTTTTATTCGTGATGGTTTAAACAGATTTTAGAGTAAATTGGCTATGACGAATAGGTATATTGACGATAAGTGTGTAGGTTCATAATAATACCTTTTATCTATCTATACTAATAATAATAATTATTATTATATTATAAAGAGAAAATATTTGTATTTTTGTATGTATGTTTGTAATGAGTAAACTCAAAAACTACTGGACCGATTTACACAATTCTTTCACCATTAGAATGCTACATTGTCCCTGAGTAACATAGGCTATATTCTTTGGGATCCGGGATATCCGGAATATCCGGGCTACCGGATCCAGCAAATAGGATCCGGGATCAGATATCCGATTTTTTATATAATTAGTTTCTACGTGGACGAAGTCGCGAGGAAAAGCTAGTTATTAATAATTTACCTACCTCACATTATACTTGCATCAAAGCTCATCATGAATTTTGCGATGTTCTGAGAAGGTAAATGAGTAGGTAAGACCTGAAAATAAAGATAAACGATATAGTTACCTACCGGGTTCTGTAGCTAGAAACTAGTAACTATACTCACCTAACAACCATTCGGTAGGCACGATTACATACTCAAAGATAGTCAAAGGTATTCCACTCATAAATTATTAATAGATCTACAGAAATAGATCGTTATATGCACAGTTTAGGCTTTAAGATTGGCGCTAAGCTTTAGTTGGTAAATATAATAATATGGTTTTTCAGGCAGGATCTCAAAGATGCTAATTTTAAAAGCACGTATAAAAAATATTTTCTAACAAATGGTGTTGTGAGTGTGGTTGAGTTGCACCTTGCAATCATTAACGCTTGAGGACAACGTGAAGGTAAGCTTACCTCATTCCTTGGCTTACCTACCTATACAATAATTCAATCGTTTCCGTTACCTAACGATAATTACGATGAACTAAAACCGAGCATTCCACCAAAAATAAGTTTCCGTTTTCAAGTTCCCGCCACTTCCCGCCAAAAATCCGTGCGTGTTGCCGTATGAAAATTATGAAAATTAAATAAACAGCAAATAAGTAAATTTATGGTAAATTTAACATAAAAATATGTAATGAAACGACACGGCCTGAAAACCTCTGATATAGCTTGCCATAGTAATACTTACATAAAACTATGCATTTTTACGATAATAGTAAAGATAAAGATTTTGGCATTATGTCGTGGATTCACATTATGCCTGTTCCTGAACGACAAATTTAAAAAAGTAGCTCTAAATGTCAAAAATGTGGAGACTGCGAATTTTCTTTTTTTTACGAATATTGTTATAATTCGATACGTATTTTCATTCTGCAATGTTGAATCATATTGTGTGTTTTGAATAATTTGAACAGTGAATAAAATGGGCACCAACGGCAACGGACGGCGCGGTGGAACCAAAATGCCCGATGTTCGCCGCCCCATGGAAGAAGGGGACTGTATCAACGACATGGAGAGCCCCGAGCTCGACTTCGTTTACGACGATTGTGACACTCAAGCCAACGAAATAGCTGAGCTATACAGCTATACCGAACACCCGGAGTATCAACTGAATGTGAAAGCATTCGAAGATATTATGGAGGAATTCAACTTTCCACCGAGTTGGCAGCGACTGACAAATAAACAACAACGCACCGTGGTAATGAAGCTTTTGGAGCATTTAGACGTCGCCGTGAGTGAGATACGAATGCGCGCGACACGCTGTATACTTTACCTGGCCCAAGGCTGCTGGGCAGAGATGCAATCTGACGCGGAACAAGCGCATTGGGCCCGCATCAATGTCATGATGCTGTATGATATGGGCACATTTGCTGCTTTTGTTGAGTTATTGAATCTCGAAATTGTCCGGAGCAGTTCTGCCATAGCTTCCAGGAAGCTTGCAGAATCTCTAGCCGACTCGACCAATTTGCGAGTTATTCTTTCTGTTCTGTATCTAATCACAGAATACATGAGAACTGAAAAAGAAAATTCTGATTCTGAGTACAAACATCTGGTGAAAAATTTTAAAGAAGAACTTGGAACACCATTTGGAGAAGAATTACTACCAGTTAAGCTCTTGAGCATGGTCACGCATCTTTGTGCGGGTACCACCCCACATTTTCCTATGAAGAAAGTTTTATTACTCTTGTGGAAAGTGTTACTCGTTTACTTGGGTGGTTCTAAGGAATTAAAAGAGAGAAAAACCAGGCAGCGAGAGAAATATGGACTAGATCCCTTGACTGAAGACACTATTGAAATAATAAAAGGTATGAGAGCTAGTTCCCCTCCTCCTAGTGCTGCTGACATATTGGAAAATCAAAACCCAGGCCAGCGAAAGATCAAAGAGAATGAAAGGGCCCTCCGCCGACAAACTTTTATGAAACAGACTTCATTGGATGAATCTGATGAACAGATTTTTGTTGACAAAGAGGAAACAGGGAATGGTTCTGAAGACTACTCCATGGAATTTCAGTCCATACCTGGTGATAATTCACAGTCTGAGAATAACCCAAATTGTCCATATTATATGTACTTCAAGCAGTTTGACAGCCCACCACCGCCACCACCACTACCCCGTAGTTTGCCTTGGCAGTCCAAAGTGCGCCAAAAAGACATTGATATGTTTCTGGACAATGTGCGAATAAAATTTGTTGGTTATTCTCTTCCTGGAGACAGACAGACCACTGCTGGCCTACCACAGCCAATACATGAAGGAATGGAGATTCTCAAGAAGCACATGTACACCAGCCTCTCTGAGATCCAAATAGACAGAGAACTTGAGATAGCCAGAAGCCCTCTCACTAAAGGAGAAAAAGATGTTGATGAAACAGAAGTAGAAGTCTTGTACAGAGCAATGGTACCTAATTTGCCCCAGTACATTATAGCCCTGCTGAAGATCCTTTTAGCTGCAGCACCTACCTCCACTGCTAAAACATATTCTATAAACATTATGGCTGATCTTCTGCCGGAAGAGATGCCTATGACTGTTTTGCAGTCACTGAAACTTGGGATTGATGTAAATAGACACAAAGAGATCATCGTGAAAGCAGTCACAGCTATACTGTTATTGCTTTTGAAACACTTCAAGTTAAATCATGTTTACCAATTTGAGTTCATGTCTCAACATCTGGTTTATGCCAACTGTATGCCATTGGTACTGAAATTTTTCAATCAAAATATTTTGTCATATGTTGGAGCTAAGAACTCAATACCCATATTTGACTTCCCTGCTTGTGTTATTGGAGAGCAACCTGAGCTGACAAAAGAATGTCTGGATATTGGAGATTCCTCAGTTCCATATTCATGGCGAAATGTTTTTTCATGCATAAATCTACTCAGGATTTTAAATAAGCTTACAAAATGGAAAAATGCAAGAATCATGATGCTTGTTGTTTTCAAGAGTGCACCAATATTGAAACGTACACTTAAAGTAAGACATGCGTTGATGCAGTTTTATGTATTGAAGCTATTAAAAATGCAAACAAAGTATTTGGGACGCCAGTGGAGGAAAACAAATATGAAAACAATCAGTGCTATTTACTCCAAGGTCCGCCATCGATTGAATGATGACTGGGCATTTGGTAATGATGTTGATGCAAGACCTTGGGATTTCCAGGATGAGGAATGTGCTCTGAGGCTAACTGTCGACCGTTTCAACAATCGTAGATATGGTACTGTTGGAGACCAAGAAATAGATCTCACACCTCTTGAAACAGATATAAATAGCGTATTAGAAGCCAATGTTGAACTTGATGAGGAATTCAAGGATAACTATGAACTGTGGCTTGAACAAGAGGTATATAATAACGAAATAAATTGGGATGTATTGATAACTGCATGAAATATATAATCTGTTTGACTTCACATAAATATAAATTTTGTACAGTTAGTTTCTAATCTTTTTTTGTTAATATACTTAATAACTACTTCATACAATAATATTTTTTTATGTATGCTATCCTTTCTGAATATTGTTTTCTTAAGAAGCTGTGTAATTGTAGTTTATTAAGTTGCACTTAGTGTTTTCTTTTTATATTAAAAAAAATATCATGACAGAATTTTCCTGTGTAAAATTAAGTTACATAAAAGGAAACATATTTAAGGTTCAAATAAATTATAACATTATTTTAGGCATTTTAGATTATGATTGTGTGCTTAGAGTTATTGTAGTAGAGATATATAATGTACCTACATAACTAACATTTCTGAAAAATGAATTACTTATTGTAATAAATTGAGTATGTACTAGAACAGAACTGATGACGAGCACTACCTATCAAATTTGTAATCTGAGTATTTGCTACCCATCTTCTACCTAATGAAATTAGAGGAATTATGTTGATGTTTATAGCATTTTTAATAAATAAAACATAGTAAGCTTTCTTAATGTATAATTAAATTAGCTACATTTTATTAAATTCTAATGAAGCTACATATCTTTTTATTATTATTTATTTTTTCTAAATTAATTTTAACATAAATATTGGCACATAGTAATACAAATTATACCTATTGGTTCCTAAATTCCCTATATGATTTGTGTGTAATAATAACTTCACTTATATAAACTTATCAATCGTTTACTAAAAAGTGATCATAGTTGGACCCCTTTGTCTGTTAGTCTGTGGTATCGTAGCTCTCGAACATAAGGACAGATTCAGCGAATTCTTTTGTTCGATAACTGATTATCCAAAGAAACAAGAGTTAAATAATAATCAAAATAAATCTTAATTAACACAATTTGGAGATAACACATATACTGTATAATAAAATTTGATAATAGTATTTTTTTTCTATGATAGTATGATGATAGTAGGTACAACAATAATATTGTGTAGATACAAGCAAAGTGCTGCCATCTCTTGCAAAATCTCTTGCATTAATTTAAATATTTTTTTTCGCATATAGCCAGTGTCAAGTCAAATATACATTTCAAGTTTCTAGTTGCGTTAATCCTTTGTACAGGCCTAAAACACCTACTAATCCCAAACCCTATAAATAAAGTGGCGGATACTATAGGTACTGATAAATTACCAGACTTCTTGGGGAACCCGAAAATCATAATCACGCACATTTATGAACATAAATAATGGTTAATATCCCACGAACATTACACATTATTACAATACCTACAAGATAATATTATGTAATACACGAAAACAAGTTTTGGAAATTATACAAAAATAACAACATCACTTTTCCACTTCCCGCCAAAAAGTCTCGACTTCCATTCCATGCAAAGAGATATCTTCCTCCTAGTTCCATGACTTTGTACAAATATCTATGGTCGAAGCATAGAGATTATGCCTACAATGTCTATGGCCTATAAAATGATTCGATAATTTTTTAATCGATGATGAATAATTTTGTAATTGATTGATAAATGTTGAGTTACCCCCTTCCCTTCGCGCGTAGGACAAGAGCAATACGAGCACGTACATTTTCTAACAAGTCCGCACACGAAGCGTAGTGTATGAGACTACGCTTCGTGTGCGGACTTGTTAGAAAATGTATGTGCTCGGCTTACGCGACGACTACGCTTACGCCTCGTGTGCGAAGGGGGTTAACCTAAGGTCCGTACCACATGATTCTATTTAATTGGCAATTGATCAAATTGTATTGAGTGGACAGCAGCAAGCGATAAATCTAAAATCGGACGAATTGTTGGGCCACCCGATCTATCCATAGGTGTATTTTGATTTGACAAAATCGGTTTATGACTGCCGAAAATAAAATATACCTTCATAGAAAAAAAAAATAAAAACAATCATCTGGAATTAAGGAATTTCTCCTCTGTAATTAAAAGGAGCCACATTTTGGATACATACAGCCTTTTCGTTATTTGCCTTGACCTGGATCACCTCCAGTCTGTTATTGTAGGTACGCTTCGCTTAGTTTAGTCGGAACCATGCAATTAACGTGTTTAACCTGCGATATTAAAAAATTGTTATTTACAAAATCTTGTGAAAATAGATGAAAAAGCTTGTTTTGTTTATTGATAATATCTAGAAGTGAGTGCTTAAACGAAAAGCCGTTTGAAAAGTTCGCTTTTTTAAGAAAGCGCCTAAGCGCGCTTACAAATTTAAGCGTGTTGCTTTTAAGCTCTGACGGCAAGAAAGAGAAAGAAATTACAAAAAGTAACCTTATTTGTATGACAATACAGTTCAAATCAATATTTAATTAAATTTAACCTTATTTCTTTACCCATAAAAAGCAATAATTTATAATACATTATATTAGATTAAAAACCATATTTCCATGCACATAAGACTCACTATCAATTTTTCAGCGCGTAAGTTTTTGGCTTTTTGCTTGAACTTATGTTTAGTAAGCACTTTGCTTTTGTTGTCCGTTTATTGACGGACGAATTTTTGTTTAATTTTAAAAAGCAGAAAAGCACTTTTACAACGACTTTTAAAAACAAGCACAAGCGTAACAACGTGCTTTTAATATAAAGCCGTTTATCACATCTTTAATAATATCGTGTACTTTTATAAATAATAATCGCTACTGTACATCACTAAACCTCTGTGTTTTTTTTTGGGTGGGTGGGTTTTGTCACTAGATTACTCTGTGGTTTTGTCATTCTATCATAGTTGTTTAGATTTTTTTATTTATTAGATTGTCTTTCTTTCTATTGAATTTGAAAAACCGAATATTTGAATGCTTTGGTGTATTGTAAATAAGGTGTACATGGGAATTTGCATCTGGATCTGAGAATATCAACAAAGTAAGTAGGTACTATTATCAAAAATTAGCAATCCAAATGCATTGCGCAGCTTTACTTATCTCTCCGCAATGATTACCACTACGATGAATCAACAATAAATCATTAAAAGTAACGAGAAATGTTCTCGTTATTAGGAATTAAAAAATCATTTCATCAACAGCAAAATGGCCGAGTTAGCAGCGTTATTGCAGACTGAAATCCCTGAGGGGCGTAGTCACCTAACCGACAGTCACACTAACTTGGAGCGTGTAGCCGACTACTGCGAAGCCAACTACTTCCAATCTGAAAACAAGCGACTGGCGCTAGAGAGCACCAAAAACTACACAACACAGTCACTAGCTAGTGTTGCTTACCAGATTAACACACTCGCGTACAACTTCCTACAACTACTTGAACTGCAGACGATGCAGTTGGCTGAGATGGAAGGCCAGATGAACCATATCGCACAGACAGTGTCTATACATAAGGAGAAAGTCGCTAGAAGGGAGATTGGTGTGTTGACGGCCAACAAAGTAACAAACAGGCAGTATAAGATCATTGCACCTGCTAATCCTGAGAAGCCCATCAAGTATGTGCGGAAGAGCATTGATTATACAGGTATGGTCATTTCAATGTAGTTAGTAATCAACATAAACATAACAAAAATGGACATCAAGACTGTCTTGTTAGTTGGAATATGGAAATGTATAAGAAGTATGAATTTTTGGACCTGAAACAATATTTCCAACTGTGGGATTTTACATGAATTTTCTTGATAGAAATGAACCCCGCCAGCAAGTTGTACTTGGAACAACATACTGTCCATTATTGTGTTACTCAAAATTTTTATTTTTACCCAGCTTTGGACGACATTGGCCATGGTGCCCGCTGGAGCGGCGCCACGAGCGGAACTCCCCGCGGGCGCCGCTCGGGCTCGGCGCCCAGCTCCGCCACCCTGCCGGCGCCCACGACCAAGCCGCCCACGCCGCCGGCCGCCGTGCGGGCCGCTGCTGCCGCTGCTAACACAGGGACCTTGGGACGCAGCACCCTAGGTAATTACCTAACATTATTCAGCATTAACTAAGATTACTGTGGCCTACCCGTGACCATCCTGCTGATAATAGCTGCATCTGCCAATTTGACAGTAGCTCTTCGGACCAGTTTACTGTGTGTGTATTTTATGTGCATGTCAACAGTGTCAATAATAGTCAATTGCAATAGATTTTTCATACACTTACACATGGTTAACATTGTAAGATTTTATAGATGTCGCTTTCCTGCAATGTATGGAATTGACCTGTATAATAAATAGCAGCATAAGGCGCATAGTTTAGGACACGCCATCATTCGTACTTGTTTTGCTACTTTGTCAGCCACCACAAAAGCATCGACATCACCGGGGTCCGTACGGGCTGCCTCCGCCGCTAACTCTGGCACTTTGGGCCGAGGCACTATCGGTAATTATTTCAACAATAGTATGTAACTGCACCTAAAGATGTGTCCTGTTTCTAATTACCGCTAATACTATGGGATGTGTCAAACTTATTGTTATCATGCCTCTGTTCTAACACTACTAAAGCATCCCCAATACTGACGCGCCAGCTTGAATTCGCTTGCGGCTGTAGTCGTGCCAATATACACCACTGTTCTACCGAATCAGTAGCTAACCGCGTCAGCTCTACTAACATTAATCTGGGGGTTCATATGCGCCTCCTCCAATTTCTAAAATCACTGTGCCCACTAGCCATTATTATCAATTTTTAATTCAATTAACAAACGATTGAAATAATAATGTGTGGTCACCGGCAGCGGTGCATTGCAATGATAACGTCAAGTAACTTGATTTGCTTACATATGAGGTCACTGCTACCTTAGGGTGGTTGGGATCAAGACATGTTTTTGTAACACCAGTAACCTTAGCCACTGCCCTGCCCCTCAGTTGGTCATTCTCCGACCCTGAAGTGGGGCGTGCCCTGTGGTGTATGCTTACTTAAAAAGCAGCCAGCTTAAACAGCCTACTGGTTGGGAACTCATGATGGCAGGCAGGGGCGCCGGCTTTTAAACAATCCCGTGGGTGCTCAAAGGTGAAGCATTTTTTAAATGTAAAAATAACCTTGAAAATATACTTACTTAAAATCCAGTATTTTTATTGGAAGTTACAGTAAACATTGTTTAATCGAAATAAATCAATTGAAACGTGCGAGCGGGTGAGGTTTCAGAAATATTGCTAATTTTAATGTCTGGGGTCATGGGTGCTCTGCACCCACTATTTGGCTTTCATGGGTGCTGGAGCCCCAGAGCACCCACGGAGTCGGCGCCCCTGATGGCAGGGATCTGGTTACCTCGAGTGTGAAGCATGAATGATTGTCTAGTGTTGAATGTAGTATTGTTTGTGCAGGCAAGTCGTCGCGCGAGTACCGCACGCCGCCGGCGGTGGCGCCGCCGCAGGTGCCGTCGCACTACGCGCCCAACTACCCGCGCCGCCCGCCCGGCTACTCCACACTGCCCGTCGTGCAACCGCAGGTGACTAGTCCTTACTAGTACTAGTGGCTACTTACTACAAATATAAATAATGATAATAACCCTCCTCACCGGATTAAGGCTACGGCGGCAAACCTCAACGGAGATTAACTATTTGCGCAGGAGATTTATAGTGCACAAATTAAAGATATTAAAGTTGATTAGCTCAACTACTTAAAAGTTACATGCATCACGAGTATAGGTTCAACGCAACATCGGGTTATTTTTATTAACACGCAACGGTATGTTAGTCTGGCTGTGGCTTTAAAGCAGATAAAATGATATTCATATGATTTTTATTGATTGATTTTTTTTTTGATGAGCATCGTCACAATGTTGTTTTATATTGCAGGTTGGAATGGTGCACCCAAATCAACACCAATCAGCTTCGAATTATTCCCAACAGGATCTGCATTCCAGTATGCCGCGTTAGTATATTGTGGACACAAGAAAAAATATTATTGAAAATATTCTCAAGAATGATAGCCTTAACTTTGATTTTTATGTTTTAGCTCCACCGTCGCCGCTGATAGGCTCGGATGGCGAGCATAGCGTACATTCCATGAGCCTGCCGGGACAGGTTTGTAATTTACTTTGTATCTTTATGCGAGCCTGGTCGTTTTAAGTTTTGGTTCTGATGTGTTTAGCAGTGTGTAGAATAGCATCACATAAATTCATCATGGACGGCACTAATAACTTTATGCCGCCTTATGTATTGTTACTAATTACAAGCTGAGTACATTTTTTTAAGAATACTATATAATATAATAGTTTGACCTGTACCGTGTCTTAGGTACGCGAGCGGCGAGACGGGGGGCGTTTTCCCACTCCCCACCTCCTCCCTGCGCATACCTAAGGCGCGGTACAGCGTTTGCGGTCAGAATATAGCAATGTTATTAAGTCAACACTAAATAGTGTAATGATTGGTGGTTGTATTTGAATTATTGGCGATGCGGCTAGGAAGTTTGTTGTTGACATTTACACAATTTTTTCTGCCGTCTTTGTTTACTCCACTAGACATAAGCGTCTTCCTGTAGCCCGATTCACGTAACCAAAACCGTAACGATGTCTCAGCGATATAGTCGTTGATAGCCTTTTCGTATTACAAAAAGTCTATCAACGACTATATCGCTGAGACATCGTTACGGTTTTGGTTAAGTGAATCGGGCCACTGGACTTATTCAATTATGTGGGGTCGGCTTTCAGTCTACTCTGATTTGGCTTATTACTTACACGGAGCGATTGCCATCTGCCCTCCAAGACTCAACTATTTTGTAAAAAAAAACAGGCTTATGATTATTGTATGCAAAGTTGCAAAAAAACAGGAAATTTAAGATGAAAACTGTTTATAAATCATTGTTTAAAACATTCATTTAAAACGGGAGGGATAAAAATCATTGTTTTTAAATGTTTAAAACATGTTTTAAACATGGTGTTTAAAACAAGATGATTTTTTCGTAACAACCCTGACTGTATGTAAGAATGACATCCGGGACCTCCAGCTTAACGTGCACTCCGAAGCACGAGGGAGGTCGGATGTTATAATTTGGTCACCCATCCAAGGTCCGACCTAGTCCTAGTTATCTACCGAACGTTTTACCAACTAGGCTACGAGCTCCTAGCTAGATGCTAGTCATAAGTATGTATATCTGTATATGAGTTGGTGAAGTGCAGTGTGTGGTGTGGTTGCAACTTGCAGCGCGCATCGTCGTCGTCAGCGGGCGGCGCGTCGCTGCGCGGCGGCTCGGTGTCGCCGCCGCTGCCGCCGCCGCCGCTCGACGACGAGCTGGCGCACGAAGCCTTCGGCAGGACGCACCATCTCACCGTAACTATACATTACTCTTACGGTGGTGTTCCACTCGTCCAATATCCTTGTCCAAGATGTGATCAAATTTCTTAAACGGATGCCCATTCCCCTCGTCAGATATCTTTGTCCAAGATTTCTTTGTAATTTGCGTAGTTGAGAAAAAAATATTGGAATTTGAATCTTCTTGCGTAGTTGAAAATCTTTGATCAAATATCGGTGTTGCTATTAAATTGGATGAAATCATTATTTGATCAAATTCCAGGGCCATACCAGTTGGCGTATATCACAATATATACTTTTCCTTGCTCTTGGATCCTTTCTATAAACGAATGCTAAGGCAACATCGAGATACAATTGCACACAAATATCGCTGCAAACTACATACTACTCCAAGCCAAGTAGGAATCTGTCAAATGTGACGTCATCCACACAAGGCGTCGGTGGCGGTGTGCGGGAGGTGGAGCGGGCGGGAAGCCGCAGGCGGTGGCGGGTGTGCGGGCGGGGAAGCCGCATTCCATCCGAGTTCCTAGTTGGCTTGGTGGAGTAGTCGTTTTTACGCTATGAAACTCGATTATTATTGCACTATGAAAGAGGAAAACGCGATTCAATGGCGGCGTCTTCATCAGGCGCATGCCTCGCGCGAGCACTCACTTTTGACGTCGGAACGCATAGACGTAATGTCATAATATGAGTGCTCGGGTGAGGCATGCGCGCCATATGGACACATTATTATCGATGCCACCACGTATGAATGTATGATCTTAAATACACGCTAATTATATTTTTTGTTTTCAGTCCGGCAGTTTTTGAATCCCGTTATTTTCTAGTCAAACCAACATTTTAATCATCAAATTGTTTATGTCTAGGAGTCGTGTACAAGCGAACAGACCTAGATGTGGGCATTTATTTTGAATTCAGTAACAGACCAATTATTTTATACGTAAACAATATATTGTTATATTAATGGTATTCAAAATTTATCGTTAACTTTGTACAGAGCAAGATGGGTGCCCAGTATACTAGTGCGGTACCTGCGATAGTCCCGGACGACGACGATCTGCCGGGGTGGGTGCCTAAGAATTATATTGAGAAAGGTAAATTTCTACAAACATACTTCTAAAAGGACCACCTCATATCTTGCAAACAGTGAATCAAGAACATTAAAGGTGACTAAAGCTCATAGGCTACGGGCGACCTAACGGGTCACTTCGCTTCGCTTTGTAACAAAATGTAAGAAATGTAAATCCAATTCTAAAAATACTCTCCGATTTGTAGCAGTGATTGACCACATAACCAGTAGACGCCTACTATCTAATAATTCGCAATGCAACATTTTCAGTCGTTTGAAGTGCGTGGGCGCGGGGTCCTGAATGTTCATTAGTCCTGACAAGGTCACGACAAATACTCGTGGCCAAACATTCGTGGGCGTGGATCTTCCTAATGTGGTATCTGAAAACGTTCCTCCTACATTTGGTGACTACTGGATATGAAGGCAGCAGTTGTAGTCTCATATAATAAGGATGTTTTCGCTAGACAAATTAGTCGATAATATGTTTCAATTATCTCT
Organism: Drymonia ruficornis; assembly: GCA_947859195.1. Classification (NCBI taxonomy): domain Eukaryota; kingdom Metazoa; phylum Arthropoda; class Insecta; order Lepidoptera; family Notodontidae; genus Drymonia; species Drymonia ruficornis. The sequence continues at coordinate 7,312,332 of OX401912.1, read as the reverse complement.
ATCTTGTGATAAAATAGTTTCATTTTTGTTGCAGTGGTGGCTATCTACGACTACTACGCCGACAAGGAGGATGAGTTGTCGTTCCAAGAGAGCGCAGTTATCTACGTGTTGAAGAAGAACGACGATGGCTGGTGGGAGGGAGTGATGGACGGCGTCACCGGACTGTTCCCGGGGAACTATGTAGAGCCTTGTGTTTAGGAACACTAGAAATGATTTTGGCCATATACACTCTCCATGTATTATGGGATAAGAACCCTACTATAAGTCCGCACTTTGACTATATTTTACTTATAATGAATGATAAGAATATTATTTAAATCTTATCATATACGCACTATTTAACTGTCCTAAACAAAATATAGTTCTTCAAGTAGTTGTATACTTTCAATTATTTTTCTTTAGTATCAGTAAGTACATTATTTAGGTAGGTAAGTTGAATATAATTAGCTTGTAGGACTGAATTTGAAACTATACATTCTTTGTTTTATTTAAAAGTAATAAATATTGAAATACAGTGGCTATTCATTATTAGAAAAACAAACCTGTTCCAATTTATCACTTTATTATTGCATATAAATGCAAGAAAAGCTTACATCTAATTCACATTACGTTTTGTTGCCAGAAAACGATCGTTTCAAATAAAATTGAATACAAATGATGAAATAATTACACATAGTACATTCCATTAATTTGCTTACTAAAACTTGTATGCAGACAAACGTATTATTGAGTCCCAATATACTTCATTGCATTCAATCTAAGTTAGCGTCTAAATATTCTCTCAAGATCACTATTCCTAACCTAGATGTAGAATTTGTGAAACACTTGACGAGGTAGCAAGTTATCAATGTCCAAAATACCGCAAATTAAACGCAATATAATCTTTTTACAAAAACTCGCTACCTATGCCAGCTGTGGGGCCAAAATAAAGTTGGGAATGAAAAACATGACTTCATGGATATAAAATTAGGTCAGCATTGGAAACTTCAATGGAAAACTATTTTTGGAAATGAAAAGTCGATATATTCCCATAATCTTTCCTTATATTTACTTTTACTTTCCATCTTTATCATTAATAGTATAAAATAATAACTGTAAGTCTGCCGTAACAGTCTTACTTCGCGTACATTATCATAATTTAGCACTATCGGTAAGTACCTACTTATACGCTACTCTTCTTGGGTTACAGAAAGTGGAAAAACGACTAGTAACCAGAACGATCCAATAGGAAATGGGCAGACTTGACTTTATATCGTAAAAAGTTAATGTTATTCCTTATCGTCTATATCCATATTTTCATTCGTTATTATATCATTTTCTTGATGTTTCGTATCTGGTTCTTCCGCGGTTTTGCTAACCGAGTCTTTGTTTTCAGGGTTATCCTCAGTAGGTTGTTCGGTTTCGTCTTTTTGGATTTCTTTTACCTTGTCGTCTTGTTTACCGGAATTGTTATCTTTTTCCTTCTTTGTATCTTTTGATTTTCTGAAAGGAAAAATAGGGTTATTTCATTTGTGTAAAGTCAACGCCTAAATCAGTTATCTTTGTAAGAATGAATCGTTTATAACTCACTCTGGGGTTCCATTGACGACTTCAACTACGTCGTCGTCCTCGTATTTGATGTTGACAACCGCTTCCACTTTGGACTGGATGCTCTTTAAGGCGGAATGAAATATTTTTGAGCTCGCCTGAAACACATTCATATTAGTATTAAATAACCCCATAATCACCGACCTGTCGACCTTCCGATTTCGATAAGCAATTCAAAGTAGCGGCCCGTTAATTCGCAGATTATCCGTTCATCATTTAGGGTCTTATCCTGCCGGCGATTTGGGAGAGGCTTGCGAACGGAATATGCCGATCGACGCGTGGGTACAAGCGCGGTAAGATCGTCTAGTCTCATTCCCAGTCATACTCCCCTGCTCGCAGACTGCTCTACAGCAGCTAGTGGGATAACGTAATACATGTGGAAGACTTAAGAAAATATGGATTTGATCTATTGGAATGAGGTTGGAGCGAGTGAGTATGGCAGAAATTTGTGATGAATCAAGGTGGACCAACGACCTAGTGAAGGTCGCTGGATGCAAGTGGCACAGGACTGCTCGTTGTGGAAAACCTTGAGTAAGGCCTATGTCCAACAGTGGACTTCTTTTGGCAGACATGATCACGATGATGAAATGAAAAAGTCATTACGAAGTTCCAAATATCGAAATCCGATAGCCTTTTCATACAACTATATCGCTGAGACATCGTTACGGTTTTGGTTACGTGAATCGAGCTACTGACATCAGCATCGCGTGGAGGTACTGACCGTGAGCGAGGCGATGCGCGCCTTGGCGTGCGTGAGGTTGGCGGTGAGGTCGGCGAGCTGGTGCTGCGCGCCGCGCTCGGCCTGCTGCGTGCAGGCGGCGGCGGCGCGCGCGGCCCGCAGCGCGCCGCGCGCCGCCTCCAGCGCGGCCTCCAGCCGCCCGCGCGCCGCCGCGCTGCGCGCCTCCGCCGCGCACAGCGCGCCCACGTCCACTAGCCGCGACTTGAACATCACCATGCCTGCGAACGAATCACTCATGTTTTTGCTCTATCCCTTCTAATTACAGCTGCTCGTGGTACAAGGGACCGTTGAAGGCAATAAAGCACGCAGCAAATCAACTATGCGTTGGACCGATCGAGTTAAGGCGGCATGTAAGGCCGCGCTCACTTTGGATGCGTTTTCATCCGAATTTTACTCGTGCGTACAAGTACGAACACGCAGAATGATCCCGACCTTCCAAGTACTACGGGAGTGCGCACATTGGGCGCGAGTTGGTCGTACGTGTACCAATGTGCGCACTCCCGTAGTACTTGGAAGGTCGGGATCATTCTGCGTTTTCGTACTTGTACGCACGAGTAAAATTCGGATGAAAACGCATCCAAATTGAAAGCGGCCTAACGGTCTACGAGAGTACTAGAAGAGCAGCAGCGTGAGTGGCGACGAGTTATCAAGCGTGTCACTAATGCCTAAAGCGCTGGTTTCCTTCAAAAGCGGTGCCGTCATATAACGGCCGCACTAGAATATTGGCTATGTAAAAAACGGTGCCCAACACCACTCTCTAGGAAACCGCGCCATAGTTTACATAGAAATTGTTCTAGTACGGCCGTTATATGACGGCACCGCTTTTGGAGGAAACCATAGCTTAAGTGATGACCTCGACCACTCGGCCAAGAGTATGACGACGGAGAAGAATTCCGACGGAGATGGATCCCCTTTAATTAATCTAAATTATTCAGTGCGTGCCATGTTGACATCCCATAGGTAGAAGAATGAAAATAAATCTTACCCGTTTGACTAACGTCTACAGTATCTCCGGACGTTGCGCCAGTGTCGTCGTCCGATCTATTGAACAGTGGGAGCAAGTTGCGGTTGCCCGCGGCGATTGTCTCCTCCAATTCAGATATCTATGAACAATGAAGAATATTATTATAGAATGTTATTATTATTGATACACACTTAAATTCTTAAATATGGTCTACAAAACGTGACTTACGTGAGATGGCACTTCATTCACTGGGATCGTAGTGGAATCCAAGGGCAAATCTTGTAAAGCCTCTGATGAGCCTGATGCAACATCTCTGATGGATTGAATGAGTGTCCTTGAACAAAAATATTACTAGTTAGTCATGACCTACACCGACCAGCGAATAAGAATGGAACTATAAAATAATGATAAACTTACTTGTAGTTAAAGAAGTCTTTAACGCAAACTTTCTCCAGTATAGATTTAATTTGTGACCGCGACAGATGCAGGCCGAGGCTCATGAACAGGTTTTGAAGATCTTTCTTGGTTATGTTGCCTCCGCGCGCAGTGTCGAAATACACCAAGGATAGAAGCAAGTAGGGATCAAGGGGTAAATCGACGCCACAACTACGCTTTGGCGAATTACTGCGTTCATCGTCACTGTGCGAGTCCTAGAATAAACCAATCAATCATTTAAAACATTGCCAGACAACACACTGGTCAATCGTATGGTCCCCAACTAGCTACGCATATATGCAGGTAGCAATCGCTCCATGTAAATATCGGTAATCCGCCAAAATCGGGCTAGACTGAAGGCCGACCCCTCATAATGGGATAAGGCAAGGAAGATGAACAAGATACATCTAGAATCTATAACAGTATAAAAAGTCCATGAAATCTAATCATGAAATATATTTTCTTGAATAAAGGGATAAGACATCTACATTATTGAGAAAACTTACCTTCCGGTCTCGCCTACGCGAATCTCTCTTGTCATCCCGTTTGTCATCCTTTTTATCATCTTTCTTCTCTTCTTTTTTATCATCTTTCTTCTCTTCTTTTTTCTCATCTTTCTTCTCTGACTTCTCAACAGATTTCTCTTTTACCTCTTCAACTTTTTCAGGTAATGTGTACAAAGTTTTGTATACGTAGAAACCGAAGTCACGCATCAGCATCTCATTGAATAACTCGGCAAAGACGAATAACTGCAGATAGAAAATATGTTCTTATCTGTCTACACTCTACATTTATGACTGGCTTTAGAAATTATAGAACTAGCTTCCAAATAGTTTTGGACTAGGTTAACTCCTTGGCGCAAGGATTACCTAAACGAAGTTGCTGGTTGAAAGAAAAGGATGTAGATTATTCTTACCTCAAAGCTATGTTCCTTATTATCTGTGATGCGGTAATCTAATAACAGTGATAGCGTGGCCACATTGCAATTGAATTTGCCCGCCTTGGCCGTCGCCGACGGATGTACTATGATGTGAGGCGTGTTCGGTATCTCGTAACGTGATTTCAATAACTGTTTCTCTTTTTCAATCTGAAATCATAAGGACTAAGTTAATTAATAATAATAATATCCTGGGACATTTTTGTACACACGGTTACCTGATCCCAAACTAAGCAGAGCTTGTACTATGGAAACCAGATAACTGATATTACTACATATACTACTTTTTTATTTGTAAATACATACTTAATATATATATACACCCAGACTCCGGACATACAGACATGTTCATGCACACAAATGCCTGTCTCGGGTAGGAATCGAACCTACGACCTGCAGCGTGAAAGGCGCCTCCGCGCCAACCACGCTAACGGGCCCGTCTAATTAACGGGAAAGACTCAAAACTTAAGCAAGTTTTTAAGACCAACTTTCTATACCTTTCTCTTTTCTTCTTCGATTTCCTTTTCAGTTTTTACTACAGGTTCTTTTTCAATTATATCTTCTTTCGTCTCAGTATCTTTAGCTTTGTCTTCTTTCGTCTCAGTATCTTTTGGTTGGTCTTCTTTCATCTCAATATCTTCAGCTTTATCTTCTTTCTTCTCAGTATCTTCTGGTTTTGTATCCTGTTTTACGGCAGCACTATCTTCTTTGTCATCAATCACTTCAATTTTTTCTTCCTTCTTAGTTTCTTCAACTTTATGTGCGACTTGTTCCTTTGCATCATCTTCTTCTAATTCAATGATGTCATCTTTCTTTTGTTCTCCTGCTTCAATTTTCAGGAGTTTCGAGAGACGTGATATGAGTTGAGATCGCAAACCTGTTTTAAAAACCAAATTGTAAGCAATTTATGTTAATTTTTTTTATTAGTGTAATTACTACTTAGTACTTTGTATTTACCTTTACAGCTTACATTACGCGCTCGCAACTCCTGCCTTAATTGATCCACTTTGATAGTCCTTAAGTCAATCTTGGAATAATGAGTTGGTTCAGGTTTTTCTTCATCATCATCATTTTCATCAATAGTTATCGTCGTGTTATCCAAATTGTCCTGAGAAATTTTAAAACACATTAGTATATTTGCCATTTCATAGGTTAAACTCAGGGACAATGAAATAGCTGAGTTTTATTTAGTTTTAGAAGTCTAATTTAAAGTTTGAGATGAATAGGGGTCATGTTTTCTGTGATCTTAAATTATTATGTAAGTCTGCGAAGAAAATAAAATAGATTATCTATTCTCGGCGAAGCGATCGTGGCATCGGACCGCTCGGATGGTGACAGCACAGGAGCGTAGTCGGTCTCCCAAGTGAAAAGAAGCGCACGCAGCCGGAAACATAACCAAACAAAACTGGGAACAAACAATTTGCGATTTGTCCGCGGGCGGAGCGTCTGCCGGCGGCGAGTCGGCGGCGGGCGCGAGCTGCTGCTGCGGCTGCTGCTGCGGCTGCGGCTGCTGCGGGCCGCCGGACGGCTGCAGCGCCGCGTCCAGTCTCCGCGCGGCGGCGTCGCACGTCGCCTTATATTGTTCCTGAACGTTGGCCCACTCGATTCGCGAAGGTTGCGAGGACCACACGTCGGGCAGGAACAACACCACACACTCGAGTCTGGACTTGCCGCCGCTGCCCTCGCGCCAGTAGTAAAACTCCACCATTCGGTACCTGCGTGGGTAATACAGTTATAGTGGTATACTCACAAGCGCAACGCGCTGCCCGCCCGACTGCAGACAGGGACGCGACACATCCGGTACGAGAGATAATAAACTGCTGTTAGGTAGGTGGCACATCGAATCTGGATCCAATCGGTGGCGCCTACGCTGTGTAAATTTGCCTCCATACTCTCTTAAGGAATGTGTGCAGTACCATGATTTATCGAAGAGACGGCGACAGGCAAAAGCTTCTTCTATTCAGTGTTACACCAATTACAACTTTCCTGAACTACAATGTGTGATGCATCTAGAAGAAACTTCTCTCCTCAGGTTCTTGTGGTGGAAATGGAACTAGATGAACGGGTAGCTAGTGAACAATTCGTACATTACTTACCACTGAGTGCATGATGACAAGTCAATGCCTGTGAGGGCTTTGCAAGTGCGTATGGCTGTCTTCACTAACACTTTAGGGTCGGTGTGAGGATTTTCACCATCCATGGAGGGGCTCCAGGGCCCACCAATAGCAAAGTTCTCTCCGCCTTTACCCTTTTGTGCTACAAGGAACTTGATGAGACGTGTTGGGTGTAGTGGATTTTTGTTGGAGCGCTTGTCTTTTTCATCAACCTTTGTGATTCCACACTTTTGGTACAATGCCTCCAAAGATGGCATGCTGATTAACATCACCTTAAAGAAATAATTTACAGGATTTTCAAATGAACTTTCAACTCATCATTAGGCCATTTGACTATTAATTATGTATTTCAATATTACCTTAGCAGAGAATCTGTAATCAGCATCTGGTGGTTCCAAGATGGCTTCATTAGGCTCCGGACCCTCTGCTTCCTTGCTCATAATATGATATCCACATGGATTGTTGAGAGAAAATGGAGCCTGTGGCGGGAATGTCTCTCCCCACTTGACATGAGCATTGAAGAAGTCAGAAGGTACATATAAGTTGGTATACCTTTGAGACAATGCTGGGACATCTAGCTTTTGTCTGCAATAAATAAAAGAATTGTATAGATAGAGACGGTACCTTACCTACGTAGTTACATTATTCTACTTCTACTATGCCTATTATAATTCAATGTGGCTAGTTTCCAGTTTACTGATTAGATATTCTATAATTTTAAATAATATTGAGCAATTAGGTATGTTAGCTAGTAATTTTGTCAGTGTGTTCACTGATTGGCATAAACTTACATGTCAAGTGGCATTCTCGGTACTCGGACAACATATTTGACCGGTGAAGGCTGGTGCACTACCGGACGTTTACGGGGTGGCGAGTCACGACGACTACGGCTTTCGCGCCTGTCGCGAGAGCGAGACCTACTGCGGGTCCGGGAACGTTTCTGTGTAATAGTCACAAATTGCTGTAAAATATATTACAATGCCTATGGCTATCAGTGGACAACTTCAAGTTGATGTATAGTTAGGACTAGTTTTGCCCACGACTTCGTCCGCTCATAATAAAAAAAATATAGCCTATGTGCTATTCTAGACTATAATCTATCTCCGTGCCAAATTTCATCTAGATCCATTCAGCTGTTCTGGCATGATTGAGTAACAAACATCCATCCATCTAAACTTTCACATTTATAATATTAGTGGGATGAACATAAAGGACAGAGTTCTTAAATAAGGTGGTATACTATGGTGGCTGTATACAGACCTAACCATTCCTAATTATACAGCCACCACTTTATGTATAAAACCAAAACTTTTACAATAATAGCAGCTGGACAAAAAACATACCCTGTCATCTCTGCGTGATGGCCGATCGTCTCGTCGAGGCGGCAACGACTTCTTGGTAGGTGGTGGCACTGCGTTATATGAATTGCTCTTCGGATTGTTCGGCTTCTGATTCGGAGCAGTCTTGACCAGCACTTGCACTCGCGTTGCGTTCCACTTGAACGGCATGTTTGGATTGTATGTGGCCTCAACCAGCACTCTATCATTCACTTTAGGAATAACTCCTTTAGCGCATACCGATGTTTGGTAGAAAACATCGTGGTCAACGAAGCCGAAATCGTTATGGGTCTTTGTCACGGTGCCCGTGAAAACTCGTTGTTCGGAAGTCACAGGCGTCTGATTAGTTTGCGCGTTCTGATACATTCCGGGATTCATACTACGTGGGGCCGGGTACGCCACAACATTGCCGGGATACATCTGCCCTTGCGCCATTTGATTCATTGGCAATTGACCAGCCATCGGCATCGTCATTCCGCCCTGCGCTTGCATCATACTCGGATTGAATACCGCTTGCGTTTGTTGGAACGGCATCATGCCCTGTTGTGTCATCATTGCGTTGGGATCCATGATCTGCGGGTTTATGCCGGTCATGTTTGTGTTCACGTTGGACCGGGCCCACGGTGGGTTTTTCGCACCGCTTCCCGATTGCATATTGCCACTATACTTTATTTGACAATCAATTAAACTTACACACTGTTATCTAAGCAAATCGAGTGAAATTATTCGTTCTTTGTTGTCTCAACTCAATCACACAGAAACACCACACGCGAGAATCGCATGAAACAAATAAAATGGCGGCTTCCACTAGAGATGAGTCGTATTTACTAGAACAGGTGCGAAGAACAGGTATTTTATGAGACTAGGCGGCACCTATTCCAATTTGGAGAGTACTTAGTCCACCTAGTATTTCACTCAACACGTCCCAGCGGACGTGATGCTCTCTCGATTGCGTGCGGATATCGCGTATTATTATGAGTATAACGAACTGCTTAGTCTACATAGCATATGGTAGGTAACTAGTCTTCTAGTCCAAGTAGTACTATTATCATATTTTTGTGTTAAATTGTTGATATAACCTATTTTTGTCTTTATAACAAAAATGGCTCTAAAAGGAAGTTGTCATCATTATCATCATCATCATTGTCATCATCGTCATCATCATCATCGTCATCATCATCATCAAGTCATCATCATTAGTAAGCAGTAGGCGACATCTAACTGAAGTGAGCAAATTAATTTTTGTCCCCATTTGATCTCATGTATCCAGTACCTATACCTATTATGGATCTAAGGACTAAGTACGCGAACCATAGCCGATAAGTACTGGAGACTAGGTGGACTAGGCGGACTAGGTGGACTAGGTGGAACAGGTGTTTGGATCACGTATTTTTAAATACTAGGAATAGGTGCACCTAGTCCCAAATTTACCTTCCACTGTGCTGCCAGCTCTCTCTTACAATAGTGCGCTAAATTGGGTAAAAAGCCCTAGATGTGCTTGTTTTAAAAAATAAACGCAGAATTTTAATGTATAAAAGAAAAAAGGTTGAACATATTTATTACTCTTTTGGGCACCAGGCCAGATAAGCTTGTGGTAACTGTAAGTACCGATTTCTATAGATTTATTAGCCAATATCCTTTATAGCATAATTCTTTGTTGGCGATAGAAATTTTAATAAGTTTTTTGTTTCACTTGTTTCCTTCACAAAAAACATGGTTTCTGTAGTTTTTGGTCGATGATTTCGCCAAAAACGCATTAAGCTAGGAGGCATGGAGGGAGAGAGACACATAATATTTTGATTTTTGGCATTATTTGGAAAGTTAACTTTCAGTTGAACTAACACGTTAATTTTTGTTCACACATTTTCCTCCATTTTGGTTTTCCAAAGTAGACAGCCACGTTTTTGTTTTGTGGTGTTATTGATTGTGTTGGTTGATGCTATTTGCTACAGAGAAAGAAAGAAGATCTGACATTAAAAAAGCGCTAGATTGGGCTAGCGCCGAAAGCGGTAAGTTGGCAACATTGGCGGCGCGGCGGCGTCCGATTAAAATTATTGTCACCTTGATAGGGATGAGCAAATGAAAAACTATATCGATATACCTATATCGTATCGATATTTAAAAAAACTATCGATAATACGATAGTTTTACCCCAAGTGACAGTTGATATTGTGTAAAGTAAAAAAAGTGAAAATTTATTTAGTACTTAAATTTGTACTTAGCGCGCATCAAGCGGTTAAAAAATATTATAGTATTTGATACTAATTTGGTACTTAGAAATAAATATCGATTATTTTCTGATAAAATATCGATATTTCGATTTAGCGATATTTTTTACCCAAGCCTACACCTTGACAGATGTGACCATGGAGGTAGAAGAGGGTAGAAGGACTTTTTGGCGGGAAGTGGAAAAGTGATGTTGTCATTTTTGTTTTAATTTCCAAAACTTGTGTTTCCGTGTATTATAATGTGTAATGTTGGCGGAATATTAACCATTATATGTTCATAGATGTGCGTGAGTGTGGGCAATTATAACAAAAGTGGTAAAACATGATTTTCAGGTTCCTCCAAAAAGTCTAGTAATTTGTCAGTTAAGTATCCGCCACTTTACTGATAGGGTTTGGGGGGGTATTTTAGGCCTTGCCAAAGGTCTTCCTGTACTTGACGCAGCAAAAAAAATGTAATATTTTATTTTACTTGACACTGGCATATGCGAAAAGCGACGCCATAACGAAGAAAAAAAAGAGGGTAGAAGGTTAGAGGAAGGGGACTTTAGGGACTCCACTTCATACCATAATATGGACGGGAGACATCTACAATAAAAGCATGAACGTAAAATTCCTTGATGAAGGGCGCATAGGCATATACACGCAAATTGTTACAAAATGGCTACAAAAGAGTTTATTCATTTATTTATTTGGGAAAACAAACAATTGTACATTATGGCAGTTGAAATACAGTTTAGGAGTGCAGGATACACAAATGCACAATCAACTACATTTTCCTCAGACAGCACACAGAATGTTAAATAGGGTAGACAGTTGTGTTAGGTACAGTTTGTGAAAACAAAGTTCAAAATCTACCATTTGTTTATCCCTAGATGAACAGATGGTTGGGATAGATATTCTAAAATATCGAAGTACTTACTGGGATTTCAATAAATAAAAATTAACATACAGAATCAAAATCAATGAGCTTTGCATGTTTTCCTTAAATATTTTATTTGTGTTTCATTATCCATCGTTGCTTAGCCACCAGATGTTCCGATCATGGGGCGGCGAGCGCTGTGTGTAGTTTGATTTCCTGGAGGTTGATCTAATCTGTGGGTTGAGCCTTCAGGACCGCCTAAAATAATAAAGGCAGGAGGGTTAAGGAAGGATGTTCCGGTGCATTCCAGTGCGATCCCGTAGCGCCCTTCCAAATGCGGAGAATCCATGGGTTTTTAGTGGGTAACTAGGTATACGGCTCTGCCGTGAGGCGCACATATTCACCACTTCGAAAAGGAATGGGATCCATACATTTTTTCATGAACAAAAGAAGGTAGATAAAGGTAATGATAACGCGGAAATACTTACCTACTATAATCCGCACCCTTCGCCAAAATCAGACTAACATAATTTTAGAATTTTAACTAAATCAGTAGTTACCTACCGATTTAACGTGTGCGAAGTCAGGAAGAAGGGGGGTAGATTATACCATTATACAGCAACATAGTACCTACCTACCTAATTGTAGACACAAAATGCACATTTGAGAAAATTTTGCACCCGCGTGTACTTACCTACTTAATATAACATTATAAAAGGGGAGAGATTGTCGCAGGGCAAGATTCTTGCGTATCTCTTGTACATTCGAGAACAGCGACTTGCCGTGTGATAAGTAGGTACAAGCGGGGAGATATTTGCTTTCTGCTCCACAGTCAGTATCTCTTAGCCCGTAGCAACGCGTGCCCGCGTTGGGAAAACCGACTCTACACGTTTCCCGCCGCGAGAGAAAACGTACAAAAAATATTTCCTACTTTACCTTCACTTACGACTCGCGATTAAAGACTTTTTCGCGTTATATCTAGTGTTAGATATTCACTTGTATTTTATGATAATTAAATAGGACGTAGTATATTCAAGGTGGCGTGTATTTTGGTACCGGGCAGAACGCCAGGCAGTGTTTGATATTGCAATGATTCACTGACACAATGTGATAAATAAATATTGATCAAATAAATGTATTTTTTTTTACAAATGTGATTAGCATAAACTCAAAATGATGAATACCTAGGAAATAGATCGCAGTGCTGTCCAAGTCTGTTTGTGTAAACTGTTAAGACTGTCAGACCTATACAAGTGAAACAAAATAAGAACAAAATTGTTATAAGTTAGTTGGGAAATGGCTTGGCAATGAGTGCACAAACGGTCAAACCTGACTCGGAGGTGAATCTCCAGTGTCAAAGCACACCTAGACCTCAAGCAATCCGGAGGCTACCTGGTCCCAGCAAGAAGTCATTCGCTACGAGACTATGGGACTTGCTGCAGCCTCTTGCGAGACTATGGGGTCTCGTAACAGCTGTAGGTAAGTAAGCAAGCATCCTAGATAGTTCGACAATCATTCCAGTGTTACAGAATCAGAACCTCCACTTCTCACTAAAATTAGAATAAGTCCTACGTGACACATGGTGCCCTAGTCATAGCTAGTAGCAATCACTGATCGGTTAACGATTGGAGATGAAGCAACGCTTGGCAAGACCAGTAGAGATGGGTGATCATTTAGTGGCATTTCGAACTGAGCATCCCCGTAATTCGGAGAGCACGTAAAAGTCGGTCCCGGTTTTTGTTGTCTAGATATCGTCGTTAAGTCATGTCAGATGGACCGGGAGCCCAGCGTGCAATTCGTGGATTTGAACGAGCGCCGTCCAAACATAGTAGATTCGGTAGATGAGATGATAGGAAGAATACATTGTTCTAGATGTTTCCACTTTCAGCGGTGGGGGAAGCGTAGGTATACATGACAATTTTTTTTTTGTATAAAAAGCAATGACATAAAAAATACTCAAGCGTGTCAGATATTGATACTTTTCATGATCCAACATGATAAATTGAAAAAAAAATTACTCGAGCGCGCCAGAATTTGTAAGCATCTATAGGCTACGGTAAATGCTTAAAATCACGCGGGCCGTACGTTTTTTTGCCACCGCAGTCATACCTATATTAAAAAAATATATAACTGAGTGGGTGAAAATGTGAAACTTCCCGATGCTCCCATTTCTTAGACTGACGATCAAATTAGCAAAATTGACATTTTTGACACTTCTTAGCTAGTAATGAATCCCCCTTATCTTAATCTGAAGAGTTCGAGTATTTTAAGATGGTCTTTTTTTTTTTTTTGGTTCCCCTGAGCGAGCCCACCAATATTAAGGGCTCATAATTTTTTGAGGTTCTTATCAATATGTAAGCTATCCCCTTATCTGAATCTGGGCGCCTACTCGCTTACAAACGAAAACGATATTGCGGACGAAATTCGCGTATTTCCTAATACGTTTCTCATTGATTCCGACATTTCTTACGAACGAAAATTGTTTGACGTCTTCGTCGTCGTCGAATCTAAACGTTAAACAATTTTCGTTCATAAGATATGTCGGAATCAATGAGAAACGTAGTAGGAAAAACTCTAATTTCGTCCGAAATTTCGTTTTCGTTTGTAAGCGAGTAGGCCCCCTGACGCGCTCGTTTAAATCCAGAATGTCCTACTCTGACACCAGGTTACCCACTAACCATACGATAATAAAGAAGATAGTTCTTATTTGATGCTCCATATTGTGATTATTTTTATGTCACCTTTAAAGAAATCCCTAGAAATAATGAGAGTTGTGATATTCCCAAATGAGTAATAACTTTAGAATTTTAATGTTAGGTACACTACTTCAGTCTTGAAGGCTAGCCTTATCTAATAATGGAATGCTTGTAGTTTTATAGCGCTATATGCTTATAAGTACTTGCTTGATAGTTCTATATTATGTACAAATAGCTGTGCCTTCGACTTTGGTACCAACGCGTGGAATTTAACTTTTTTTTGTTAATGATTGTTAAAATAAAAGTAGCCTAAGTTACTCTTTATAACATCAGCTAACTGCCAGTGAAAGTCTCGTCAAAATCGGTCCATCCGCTTCGGAGATTAGCCAGAACGAACAGGCAGACAGACAAAAATTTTAAAAATGCTTTCTGTTATTAGTACCGTAGGTATTTACTGTTACTGTCATTTTGAAATTACAAACATACACTTTAATTTTATTTATTTGTATGTATGTACATACCTATGTATAGATTTTATACATAATAATAAGTATAACGAAGTAAACAAACAAAGGCTTGTGTGTGTACTAACTTCTACATGAAAAATCTAAGAATAGATGCATACAAACATTAAATTTGCGTTTGTATTTACGATTCTATAAATAACCCCGGTCAGGAAAGCATCATCTACTGCACTCAGGATACACATTAATAACGTAGCGCTATCTATCTCCTTGAGAAATGTACCCAGTAAAAGGTTCCAATGGTATCGATACATCAGCCGAACACGGGTACTTGCTAGATTCGTAGATAGTGGCTTATGGAAATCATAACATCTCTTATAAACTTGCGTCGCGGAAACTATAACAATATTTTAAGCGACGGGATCCTGAATTAGCCGCTTGGTTCAATAAACCCATGGCTACAATTCAAGTAGTTGACAGAAACACTGATGAGGAACCAATTACGAAAAAAAAGATAACGAAAAGAAAAGAAGATGAAAAAGACGTGCCTATACCTATACCTACAACTGTATGGTCCCAAAATAAGCAACGCTTGTAATAGTACAAGTGTACTAGTACAAGGCCATAGGGCTACCACACAATACACTGGGGGCGAAGCCAGTGACATCCAGACCAGGACAAATAAGGGAAAGGCCGTTTCCGAAATTTGCCTAGCGGGAATCGAACCCGCAACCACCCAATGCACTGAACCACGTTGCCAAGTGGTAATCAGTCAGTAGTTTTCTTCTTTTGTGTTGGTACCTATGGTATGGTATGGTACAAATCCCTTAGTGTTCATCAATCAATTATGATAAGATTCTTACGGAATAGAGTCGTCTGTAGCTGTTGGCCATTTGCGCATTTGGCTGGACATTTTTGTTTCGATTAGATTGGTCTGTGTGTGATAAGCCTTATTCGGGTTTAACGATCCGTACATTATAAGGTGTGAACATCAGCGTATTGCGAGCACGTCTCCACTTAACGCCGATGAACTTATGGAAATTTCCTCTTACGTATATCATCATGGCTGCCGTGTGTTAGTGGTTGGTGGTTGCTGTTCCAAATTTAAATATGTGTACTTAATCAATGTTAATATTTATTAAAAAAAAAAAAATTGCTGAACCTCTATTTATTTCGATGCCTGTTAGTTATCTTTGGTGGTAAAGATAGTGCAAAATATGCGCAAATGTCAAGGTAGAGTTTCTTCTTAGTAGATTAACTTTTTGAAGTTATAGGTAATGGAATAAAATAATACTACTATTATTCTTGCTTGGAAGCTTAAAATCACCTTGATATTATGATCCTTGTAGGTACTTTACTCAAGTTTACTCTCATTTCCTTATTCATACTCATTACGAATGTACAGATTTTTTTACAAAATATTTTCGTACCGTCGAGGCGCGCGGCGTCGTCGTCGTCGGAAGAGTCATACAATTTATGAATATATAAGGGGAAACATGTATTTATATTACAAAGGGGAGTAGGTACAGCGTGGAGGTAAGTAGGACATAGGGTGGTTAATAATTAATGTGTGACCCCAAGTTTCAATCTCAACTCGTCTTTAAGTAACTAGGATACAAGAACTAAGAAGTTTAGAATTCCGTTCACAGTTCATTGCATTGTTTCTAAAGTCATGCCCGTGAACAGATGAGCTAACTTGCTGAAGTCTAAGGCAATTATTTATCTGTGTTTTACCTAGGTTTATAAAATGTCATATATAGGAAATATTTTCAATGTAATACCTGTTTAGCATAAGTAGGTACCTACACATACCTATACATATCTAAAGTATATTTTCTGTAGTTCTACGGGGTCTACCATGAATTTCATGCATGCACGCTCACTTCTCGCTAGCGTCTACAACTTACCATTATTTGTATGAAAAAACGAACGTTTGCTACACCAGTATTTTAGGGCCTCCGCAGACTTGCTACTTTTAGCATCGGCGATCGGCGATTTTGATGCTGCGTCTCGCACGCTCGCGCTCGAAGAAACGCGACGCAGCATCGATACGTCACAAAATCGCCGGTCGCCGATGCTAAAAGTAGCAAGTCTGCGGAGGCCCTTACGTAGTGACCTAGTGACTAGTCTCCTAGTGAACGTATAAACGTAACGTGTAAACGTATACAGACAGTAGAGCAACTGTGTGCAAAAGGTGCTTCGACTTAATAAATAGTTATTACAGGATTAAATTTGAACACTGATAAACTCTAAATGCTCTTCATTCAGTGAACGCGCTTCGTGATATAAAAATAAGCATTACCGTAATGTACATAAGGATTATTATTCACGATCACCCTATGTTCCAGTGCTGAGCGGTGCCGGGACGCATCTTTTGGTGCTTGGGTACGAGGTGGCGCCGGTGTTAATGTGAGTAACCCATTTTTATGTCCTTTTCCCGATTTGTAACGAAGTAGGCAGTCCTAAAGATATTAACATAGAGCAACTGCCATCTACCCGAGCCGAGATCCAATTAGGAATATCGATAAATTAAGGGCAAAATTATCATATAAAGCAAAGCAGCAGTTATGTATATAAAAATATCACACAATTATCTATTGAAAGAAGACGGAGGTCAGTCGGTTCAGGTTGTCTAAAATTCCAACATTTCCAATGTCAGGTAGCTAGGCCAGGCTAGCACATGGTCAAAACCGTCACATATTTATAATACGACTCTACCACCAATTCTAATTGTCATTCTGAAGAATAACATGTTTCTGGGGCAACTTTTCTCAGTGCGGGTTCAGCTCTAATCCTCATTCTGGAGACGATGTGGGTGATCGCTCTGTTCGTTGACCTGCTGTGCCGGCGCGGCGAGTACACACTGCCGCTCCGGTGCTGGGACTACTTCCGGTGGTCGTGCGGCCGTGCGCGCGCGCCTTTCTACGCGTGCGCCGCCACCGCGCTGTTCTTCGCCAACCTATCTATACTGGCTACTGTGTCAGGTAAGATAATTAATAATAATAATATCCTGGGACATTTTTTACACACGGCTACCTGATCCCAAACTAAGCAGAGCTTGTACTATGGAAACCAGATAACTGATATTACTACATATACTACTTTTTTATTTGTAAATACATACTTAATATACATATACACCCAGACTCCGGACATACAGACATGTTCATGCACACAAATGCATGTCACGGGTAGGAATCGAACCTACGACCTGCAGCGTGAAAGTCGCCTCCGCGCCAACCACGCTAACGGGCCCGTCAATTCCTAGTGACATTAACTTGGAACTGGCAAAAGCCAAAAAATAAATGACGAGAAGAAACTCTACCTTTCAATAGAGCCGCTTATTTTCCTATCGTGTAGAAATGAGGCGTTTCTATGAGTGGGTAATTCTGTTAGTATGCACCTGTGTAAGGGTAGTTGCCTTGGATCTTGGTAGTCTTTGATTTTGCACGCCACCCCGCGTTTATTTACCTACCGAACGCCGTGCTTCGGACGTCACCATTCCCAACCGTCAATCCATGGTCTGTGAGAAGGTTTCTTAATACCTCAGGTATAAAATATCTCAAAAGATAGGTAATCCTACAGATATTTTCAAGTGTGTATCTGTATGATGTTGCAGGTGGTATGTTACTGGTGCTGGCAGCTCTTAGGGCGGCGGTGCCGTTCTCGCCATACGCCACGCACGGCCCACACTCGCCCAGGGCAGGCAGCTCTCTGCTGAGTCAGCACGACTCGCCGCTACCAGACGTGTTCTATAATGCGGCGCATACAGACGAAGACAGGTACTGTTTTGTTGCCGTAAAATGACCTTACCAAACTTTTTGTGCATAATTCCCTCACTGTTTTGGTCTGCACGAAAATTATTATTTCAATTAAATTTTCAATTTAATTCGAATTAGTAGAAATATAATATTACCGTTTCTAGGCAATTATGTTGTGATCGATATTTGTCGGGCATCGTTATTGAATCGTGATATACTTACATCCTTTATAACGCTTTGAAGATTACTCAGGTAGGTCCTCGATATTTGGTTCCGGGTCGTGACAAATTAACGATTTCTCGCGATCTAATGCACAAAAAGTAGGGTGCCACGACTGTGAAATGTCTTGAAGAAAGTTCAAGATTTATGACTCTTTTTAGCTAGATAAGTATTTAATATTCTTTTTGTGGAACAAAAACGTTCAACTCTGAAACCGAAGTTAGCAGATTGCGTTTAAAATTTATGAAATGGGTACCTACTTACATTTGTTTGAGACCTTTAAAAGTATCACAATGATCTATAATAAGTCCCTACCTAAGTGACAAAGTGTAAAAAGACCAATCGGAATTAAGTGTTGTTCAAAAATAGCTCCTGAAAAAAATTTTTTTTTTTTGCAGGTCTGAAGAAATGACGGTTCTGAGTGTGAGAAGCCCTGACAGATCGCGGTCAGTAACACCAAAGCCGACTCTCCTCGAGCTATGATTGACATGACAATTTCGTAAAGCTAGTCTAAAGAAAACTATATTATATATTCTTAAGTGTAACTTTGATTTATTTTTTGTATAAAACATGAAATATGCAAGGAATCATCCTACCATCGTTAGATTGCATTGATAAAACAAAATCCTGCATATTTTTTAAAAGAAATTTTACTTTGTAGGTAGGTACTTTTAGATGTAGGCTAGGCCCGGTAAAATAAGTTACGGCTTATGGCCTATAATTATAAAATAATATATAAAATTAGGTGATCGTGTTATTGTGTGAGACACCCCGTTATTGGAAGATCATGGAAATCATGAAATTCTTCAGTAAAATGTAAAAAAATAAATGTAGAGAGCACAATAGATTTATTACTTTTATATAATTTTTATAAGTACTTACGAGAGAAACTGTGATAGTTTAGTTGGTAGTTATATGCACAAAAGTTCAGTGATGAAGGAGATTTTTAATTAAAATACAGATAAAATTTCATTGCTTTTCATTTGATTTCTACAGCGAATATTAAACTTGTTGTTTTTGGCTGAGGACTGCATAATATGAATAAGCCGCTTTCATTATCTGGAACAAAAATATTGCTGGTTTAGGGAGGGCGCATTTATGGCTATACTTTTCTCATTTTATAGCCTCTACACACGGCAGCGAAAATGTCGCAAACACTAGAGTTTTTCAGTAGCCCATTTTACAATCGCGGTCGGTTGCGCCCAGAGTGGGCTGAAATTGTGACCGACTTCACAACTGAGGGAAATGTCTGGGAAATTTATCCTTACCAGTCTGCTGTTAGTTAGCAGACTTGGGGCGCTATTTTTATTTTCAATTAGTTTATTGGAACTGGTTGAAATCTTAGCTAAGGGGGCGTCCATAAATTACGTGAGGCATTTATGGGGGGGAGAGGGTCGAGCAAAATCTCACCAAATCTCACGTGGGGGAGAGGGGGGGTCTCGGCAAATCTCACGTATTTTTTTTTACCGCAAGAAACAGTGTAAAATTGCAAGAAAACTAAGTATAATTAAGTTTTTTTTAAAACTATACTTAAGTTTTTTTTTTTAAATTAAGTAAAACATGTTTCTCCTCTAGAATAAAGCTTTTGAAAAATCTCACGTCAGATTAGAAAAAAAATCTCACGTCGGGCTAAATCTCATGAAATCTCAAAAATCACCTCACATAATTTATGGACGCCCCCTAACACCATGAAATTATAATGGTTCTTTTCCTAAAAGACTGCTTTGATTACCTGAAAGGTTCGCACTAATTTTCTTGATTGAATTATGCTAACTAATTAATTAAGCAGCGGAATCATGTTTTTCAGCAATTGTAGAACTATAATATTTAATACTTCACAATTTGGGCATAAAGAGAACATGTAGAGACAAGTTTAGAGAAGCGGAGCTACTTATTTATTAGTTCTACGTAACATACCGAAAGAAAGCAGGCGTTGTCCATGTGCGTGAACCCAGCAGCAGTTAGCCGTAAAGGCCGCTGCGCTCGCATCATCATCATCAGGAGAAGGCGGCGCAAGCGCACTGGCATACGCTCCCACTTGCACTGCATCACTGCATCTGATATACCTTCCGCCTAAGACCAAAACTCCAATAACGTTAAAAAGCAGGTCTAACACAAAAAATGGTCTAAGATAAGTAAATAACTTACTTGTAGAGTCAGTTCGTTCCCAGTAAAACATTGTATAGCAAGCTGAATGATCATAGCGAAGAAGAAAGCTAATGACGTCACCAGTCTCACTGACTTGAAACTCGACACGTCTTGCTGGAACCGAAAAATTAAGGGAGAATTAATTTTAGCCACTCTACATAAAAGGGTTATTATTCGTAGCCCCAAAACACAAGAGCCTTTTGGCTCGCTTCCAGAGTAGACCCATCAAACTGTCATTCTCAGACTCCACCACTCACGAGAAATGTAAGTTCTCGATTACGTACTTCAGTTCTTATTGTCTTTCAAACTTAGTCGAGGTAAACATGGAGTCAGCAAATAAAGTAACATAGCTGCCTATTTAGCACCCAGAGAACAAATTAAGCAAAATCAAGAACGGTAATTTTATGCAAAAATATGACAGTCAGTAGAGTATAGGTATAGGTACATGAATCTTACCGAAACTTGAACCATTACTACGCAAATAGCTGCCGCACTAGAGACCAGTTGCGTCATGAAGCCGTAAGAATAAGTTCGAGAGAATTTCTCCACGCATCTGAAAAACTTAAGAACTGTAACGTGGTTGTATTTGTACATATATTTTGTCGAAATGAATTGTAGAGGACTCTATCTTTTATCGATACAGATACCGACACTACTACTTGTAAACGCGGTAAACTACTAGACGGGTTTTAATAACAATAACTAATAAAATTTAATATAAAGACAGCATTTAATCCGGGTCAACAATGTACACTTTCAATCTCAATAAAATAAAGACATCTCTGGGCAGCCAAAAATATACCCGATACATAAACCCGATACAATAAAAAATACCCGAACGGTGTCGCGGGTACAGCTAGTATCTAATAATACTAGATATAAGTGAAAACTTCATTCTAATATTCACCGGCGCAAGGTGAATATAAATCGCAGATTATGTTGATTTAAGTGCGGAAAAAAGGCAAACCAACTGACAATATTGGAGCTGTAATCCTGAGATATTGCAGTATGTCATATCCACAGTGAACGCGGTCCCCTTATTGCTTTCGTATCGACTGTGAATCGTCTTTACGCAACGGGTTGCCTATAATTTTTCAGTCCTGTCTAACTGCATATAACTCTATTTGTAGTTGTAGGCACGTTTTCAATAGCTACGTCAAGGACTCGTAAAAATAGTCTTATGACCATCCGTAGTAGGTATAACATTGATATTTTGGAGCCTCTAGCCAATGTTACTTCTGCAAGCCACACAGTTTAGTCCTGGAAAATGCTAATTTGTTTTGGAACCAACACCAAACTTAATTTACTTAAAGGAAAAATAAGAGTAAGTATTTGCCTATATTTTACAAGAAAAGCTTTGAGGTATAAGCACTAACGTTGACCTTTTCACTGTAGAAAAATCTAATTTACGTATCTTAGGCCGTGGTCTCATATTAAATGCCATCGGCCGCTTAAAGCGTTACGCGTACGCCGCGTCACAATTTTACTATAATGACGTCGGCGCGTGAAGGAGACCATAACAGTACATTTCTATAGTAAGCATTGTGACAAGGCGTACGCGTGACGCTGTAAGCGGCCGATGGTATTTAATAGGAGACCATGGCTTTAGACAACATGTTAAACTTGGCTCGTGAGCTCATACAATAAGTATTCTAGTTAATTCGCATTGCACTTTATGGCAGTTTAGGACAGTCGGCCGGTCCAAGTGGATGTTTGCTTGCCAAAAAGTTAGTTGAACTTGGATTTACTAGGGCGTAACTAATCCGTAGTAATGGATCTACTGAGCCAAGTTCGTTGGTGATTTGCCTCCGTTCCAATCATGACTGATTAGTTCATTACGCACTCTGTTTGAACTATTGGATCTGAATAAAATTGAACTTAACCCTACAAAAGTTAAGGTAGCTATTGAAGATAAATGTTTAGTGGATATTTCTTGTCCTCTCCTCAGTTAATCTACTGTAAAAGCTGAGCAAACAGATTGAGTCGTCAGAACAGAATACAGAATGAGTGTGATTGCCTACGTTTACACAACGTTACATAGATTTCTCTCGCTTTTGGAAGCGTATTCTGAATACGAAGGGGAGCATTATAACATCTCTTTTTGATTTATGTATGACCTTATCGCTTCCATATTTAAGTTACAGAAACTGAGCCCTACTTCGGAATCCGTGAACACATTGATTGAATGGATATACTTGTATAGAAAATTGAGATTATTTATGTTTAAAGTTATGCTGTCCGTGTGCATATTACGCTACATACACATACAGTTGTGTCATTTATTTCGAAGTTAAACGCGGCTGTAAAAATAAAAAAGTCACTTACTCGATAAGAAGTTGGTGTTGGCGAAAACAACTGAGTAAAGCTTTTTCCAGCGCTTTTTCTATTTCTTCTTCGCTGTGGAAAGATTTTACAATCCTTTCATTGTTTTCCTCGGTGTATATACGTCGTAAGCCTTCCTCCACATCATTATAATCACAGTGCTCATTTTCTCTGAGTGTTGCCATAGTACGATCGTAAGCAGTTTTTATTGCTTCTCCTAATATCGCAAACTGTGAACTCATGTGAAGAATCACGGATGCAATGAACGTATCAATCGTCATCACAATATGTCCAGTCCACAGCAAGCCTATCGTTTCAAGAGCGAAAGTCGGTATATATGACGCATCTCCCTGATAATTCCATGGTATATAAATCGGTTGCGGCAGCGTGCGCACTGGTCTTTCAGAAGTATCATTAAGACCTGCTACTGAAGACTTCCAGCGAATATCCTGAATGGTGCCATAGACACCTCCATTTCCGATTGTCATCCAACCAAAGAACAGAAATGCTCCTGTGAATATTTTCGTTATTCTAACCGTGGCACGATTCCGCACATTATTTTGGTAGTATTCGTACAGTCGTATCTCGAGAGTGCGCACTATGTCTTGAATATCAGCGTTTCTAAAGAAGAATATGTATAATTTTATGAGCGTCAGGTTGTGAGTGATGACGAACGAGAGACTGAACATGAACCGATCTAAATCTTTCTCGCCGATGAAGGGGTCTATAGTTTCTAAGCCGACGAAACCTGCAACCCACACGACTTGGGTGACTATAGCGTAGTAGAAGTACCAGCCGGGGAAGTTGGTGGTGTTCCTCTCTTCTGGATGGTGCCACCAGCCGAGGCCCAGGAACCTCAGAAGGCGAAAATGCACAGCAAAATAGCGCCTCGGACGGGTACTGTCCATTGCGAGTGTCGTGCGCAGAGCTAATAGTAAGTACCTAGCTGTTGTAATTCACGCCAGGATAATTTCACTATAGGTAGACAGTACTAGATTCTGATTTTGGTTGCAGATACCTACAGGCTGTTTTATAATTCTACTAGAGTTCGAATTTATTGTTTTTGTTATCTACTATAATATGTCATACGTACCCAAATTAATAAAAAAAACCGTTCGTGAATTAAATATTAGGTAAGAAAAAGTTACAGTATTACACTATTACTTATAAGGGCTTTAGGAGTGATATTCTTCTGGACCAAAGCTCAAAACACAGGATCTTTTATAGCGGGAAACGAACGAGTTCCCAAGGGATAAAAAAACAATTCCACGCGAACCGAGTCTCGGGAATAGCTAGTGCACAAACAATAATAGTGCAAGATAGAAAAGTGATCGTCGTATAATCGACATGCGATATTTAACCAAAACAAAAGACGCGAGAAGACAAATGTTATTAATAAAAAGTTACAATAATATGTTTTAAAAACTACTGAAGTAGGTAAGTGCTAAGATATACACTCGTCGTACTTACTATAATGATTCTTTCGACTTACCTACGCTGCACTTTGAAAGAAAACTTCGAGACGAACAGACATGGAAACATAGCTGACGTAGGTTCAGTCAAGAACATAAATATGTACCTAAATACACACTGATAGGTATGCTGATGGAAACGTTTTAATATTTGAGTATGAGTGTATGACAAAAATAAACAACGACTTTGACCAAGCTTACCTATGTCTTGCGTTGCCATCCTTCAGTTATTTTATTTCTGCCAATTTCCAAGATCATGTTCGAGCAGATTTTTATCAATTAATGAACATCAGAATAAGTTTCTTTTTTACGCATTAATTCGCGGAGATTAAAAATACCCTTTGTGTTTAGGTATTTTTTTACATCAGCCTGTGAACACGAGATGTCTCGTACTAATCAAATAGTAATGAAACTGATGGTTTGATGCAATATTACGGTTTAATTGAGCTACATAATTATTGGTCTTCACAATCAGCCCTGAAAGGTGTTACTTTGCGTTGAATTGTAAATGTTTCGTGACCAATGCGTATTGCCATTTACTTCATTTATGATGAATAAGTTTTAGTTTTTCTTTTTGTATTTAAGAAATTAACTTTTAGGCTACCTTAAGATTTGGTTTTAAAAGTAGGCACGTAAAGGTGGTGTAAGATGCTACTCTACCTGTATAGATAGAGTTATCTACATCAAAAAATACCTAACCCAAAGAAGTTTTAACGCCTTTTAAACCCTAAATTATTAGGTACAGTTTGAAAGTAGTACTTGTTTACTTCTATTGTCAATCGTTAAAAAATAAGATGATAGAGTCCATGAATCTCTAAGTACCGCAGCCGATGATAAGTAGAACCTCAAAATCACTTGCCTAGCAGGTAAGTTTGGAGCAAACCAGCATGTTGTTATACTTACAAATATTAATGTTAACTATAATAAAACATAGATGTCGCGATTAGTCTTAAAACAATGGAGCCAAAACTCCGAAAAAAATAATTAAATGCATATGGGTTTCAAATGACAGTGTTTCTACTTACCTACTTGGTCGGTTGGTTGAATATGATACCAAAATGTTTATCCTTTCTCGGAAAACTGCACACTGCGCATGTTATTTACACACTTCAAGCTCTGTAGCGCTTTTTCTTTTCTATTAATTATGCTTGTTTAATTATTTTTCTATATTGGAATACTTTAAGTAGATTATTTTTGAAAAACGTAGCTTGTGGGTATATCTAGAAGTGAAAAGTGTGAAGAAGTGAAAAGTGCGGTATATTTTTACGAGTTGGATTAGGTAGAGTCCTGTTATTTCATTTATTTTAATAAGTTCATGAACGTATCATTATATATTTAGATAATCGATTGTTTAACCTATTATGCAATCTAGCGCTGGATTGGCTGGATTTTGTTACGCACACCTATCGTATGATGCGATGATCGCATCTCTTTTTGATTTATGTATGACCTTATCGTTTCCATATTTAAGTTACAGAAACTGAGCCCTACTTCGGAATCCGTGAACACATTGATTGAATGGATATACTTGTATGGAAAATTGAGATTATTTATGTTTAAAGTTATGCTGTGCGTGTGCATATTACGCTACATACATACAATTGTGTCATTTATTTCGAAGTTAAACGCGGCTGTAAAAATAAAAAAGTCACTTACTCGATAAGAAGTTGGTGTTGGCGAAAACAACTGAGTAAAGCTTTTTCCAGCGCTTTTTCTATTTCTTCTTCGCTGTGGAAAGATTTTACAATCCTTTCATTGTTTTCCTCGGTGTATATAGGTCGTAAGCCTTCCTCCACATCATTATAATCACAGTGCTCATTTTCTCTGAGTGTTGCCATAGTACGATCGTAAACAGTTTTTATTGCTTCTCCTAATATCGCAAACTGTGAACTCATGTGAAGAATCACGGATGCAATGAACGTATCAATCGTCATCACAATATGTCCAGTCCACAGCAAGCCTATCGTTTCAAGAGCGAAAGTTGGTATATATGACGCATCTCCCTGATAATTCCATGGTATATAAATCGGTTGCGGCAGCGTGCGCACTGGTCTTTCAGAAGTATCATTAAGACCTGCTACTGAAGACTTCCAGCGAATATCCTGAATGGTGCCATAGACACCTCCATTACCGATTGTCATCCAACCAAAGAACAGAAATGCTCCTGTGAATATTTTCGTTATTCTAACCGTGGCACGATTCCGCACATTATTTTGGTAGTATTCGTACAGTCGTATCTCGAGAGTGCGCACTATGTCTTGAATATCAGCGTTTCTAAAGAAGAATATGTATAATTTTATGAGCGTCAGGTTGTGAGTGATGACGAACGAGAGACTGAACATGAACCGATCTAAATCTTTCTCGCCGATGAAGGGGTCTATAGTTTCTAAGCCGACGAAACCTGCAACCCATTCTATTGTCAATCGTTAAAAAATAAGATGATAGAGTCCATGAATCTCTAAGTACCGCAGCCGATGATAAGTAGAACCTCAAAATCACTTGCCTAGCAGGTAAGTTTGGAGCAAACCAGCATGTTGTTATACTTACAAATATTAATGTTAACTATAATAAAACATAGATGTCGCGATTAGTCTTAAAACAATGGAGCCAAAACTCCGAAAAAAATAATTAAATGCATATGGGTTTCAAATGACAGTGTTTCTACTTACCTACTTGGTCGGTTGGTTGAATATGATACCAAAATGTTTATCCTTTCTCGGAAAACTGCACACTGCGCATGTTATTTACACACTTCAAGCTCTGTAGCGCTTTTTCTTTTCTATTAATTATGCTTGTTTAATTATTTTTCTATATTGGAATACTTTAAGTAGATTATTTTTGAAAAACGTAGCTTGTAGGTATATCTAGAAGTGAAAAGTGTGAAGAAGTGAAAAGTGCGGTATATTTTTACGAGTTGGATTAGGTAGAGTCCTGTTATTTCATTTATTTTAATAAGTTCATGAACGTATCATTATATATTTAGATAATCGATTGTTTAACCTATTATGCAATCTAGCGCTGGATTGGCTGGATTTTGTTACGCACACCTATCGTATGATGCGATGATCGCAACAACATAACCTCAATCAAACAGTCTGACTTGCCGAAGCATTGACATCGGACGGCTCTATTTTTTTATTTATTCGCTCGAAACACAAATGATTCGGTTATTCGTTTTGTATCCTCTTCAACCAAACATTAGAAGTTATAAATTGTGATATTTTTATTTTGTCACGTTCTTATTGTATTGTTATGATAATTTGTTACGCCGGCAATATCAGGGTTAGCGGGGTTAAGGTTAAAATAATTGAGGAATTTATTTATTTTGACGAATTCGCACTTTTATAGTATTTTCATGTGATAATGTATATGTATGGACGTTTAAAGTTGGTAGAAGTAGTTTCCTGAGAGAAACTTAAGTAGCAAATATTTTGTGGAGAACTCTACTTTTAGTAGTAAGTATCTACTTACATAAGTTTTACATAAGCAGCAAAGCATATCAATAACATGTATTTTTATATGTAACTAAACATAATAAATTTGAGAAGGCTTTCATTCTGAATTTAGTATTATTTTGAAGTTTAGTGACTACATTTAGATTTAACTAAAACCACTCTTGACCCGTATCTAAGAGGAAAGACACGTACATAATGACACTATAGATAGGGCTGGAATTTCAGAATCAAGTAGGTACTTTAAAAGGGTAATACCAATAATTTACCCGTTACGTATCACCGGCTATTCCAATCTAAGCGAACTGTGGCTCTATTATTATTATCAGTAGTAATCAATTGAAAATGATTGGGAACATTCAATGTCTTCCACTTGTGGAATCTGTTCATGTATGATAAACGTGATGACTCTTATACCATTGAATTTTAGTCGTTAAAATATGAGGTAGAGATACCTATTCTTCCTGAAGTAGCGGTCTAGTTGTCCACTGATTGTGAAATATGATTCAGCTATCGTGAAGGTTTCGGGAACCAATTCGTATCCATTTATAGGTAAAATAACCCTCGCTCAGTAAGGGTAGGAGTGCTTTTGAAATACACTTACCTCTCAATGTCGATGATTTGGTTCGCGAGTTGGAATCGCGAGAAAATTCTGTTTTTGTCAGTGATACAAGGATCAAACTCAGTCCATTGTAAATATAATAGCCTGGAGCCGATCGTTAAGGTAACTTTTGCTTAGCAAAGGTTTGTAACCATACTATTTGTGTATTAGATCTAGCAATATAATATCTTCACTTTCATATAAGGTCTTCAAATATTTTTTTCATTAAGGGCACATTAAATACCTAGGTATACATAATTATCAAGCACAGATTTGTTACAAGAACATCTTTTATAAATGAATATCATGTTAACATCCAATTAATTCATGGGTTAGCAACCAATGCATACACGGTACCATATCACCTCAACTTTAACTCAAATCGTACTCTCAATGATAACCCAGTAATTCCATTATTAGATCGCCTGATCAATAAGTAGGTACAAGGAACGGTACTGATAACTGATGCATCTCAAGTACTTACGAAGAATCACTCGCTGTTGCCTGCATTAATGGAATCTTGTATGTTTTTTGTTGCTGGGGTCAACGATGTCCGTTCGGTTTGTCCGAGGCTGCTTTCATTTTGAATTCGTAATCAGTTTTGCGTTCAACATGTCCAATAGGAAGATTTACGGTTGTACGTACTTATTATAATTTATTTTTATCTGTATCTAGAGATCCCTCTTAGCAAAAGATAAAAGTTTTAAGTAGTGATAACAATAATCAGATGATATAAATGTTAAACACTCTGTTGATGCAGCAAATGCAAATAGGTATTATATGTGAAGGTTTTTTGAAGTTCTTGCGTGCGTTTTTCATAAATAATATCAAATTACTATTACTTGCTTCTCGGTGTAAATAACACTAATAACGATACGATAGATAGGTATCTACAATTAAAAAGCTCTGACTACTTATACATTTATCTCTCGCTTCTTGTGACATACCTACTCAATACAATATTATTCCTTGGGCCTTCCTGACAAACGCGATATGTGTTACTAAAGTAAGAAGTGATTTGTTAAGCCTTATTGCTTTCTTGATGTTTTCAGATCAGAATGGTTCAAGCAGTATTCGGAGTATGGGACTACATCATCATGGCAGCGACAATGATCGCGTCAGTTGCTATCGGGGTTTATTTTCGATTTAGCGGAGGAAAACAAAAGACGAATGAGGTGAGAATTCCGTGAAAGAAATGTCTAGCTGTAACACCAAACACTTGCCTATAGATACCTACCGTGGTAACTATTTAGAACATATGACTAACTTGGAGAATTGAGGAGCCTGAGAGAAAGTAGGAGATTTTGATTCTTTATATATTGATACACTGATGATGACTCTTTGACCCTTTGTTCACAGGAATATCTACTAGCCGACCGTAACATGTCAATATTCCCCGTGGCGGTTTCCCTCATGGCGTCATTCATGTCTGCTATCACACTCCTCGGCGTCTCAGCGGAAAACTATTTCTATGGCCTGCAGTTCTTCATCGTTAACTTAGGATATGGATTAGGGACGCCTATAGCTAGCCGATTGTACTTACCAGTCTTTTTTGGACTCCAGAAAACCAGTACTTACGAATATCTAGAGTTAAGATTTGGACCAAGAATTAGACTTTTGGCTTCTCTTACTTATACATTGCAAATGATCCTGTATAATGGTATAGTGTTGTATGCGCCAGCGATTGTGCTCGAAGCAGTGACAGGACTAGATCGACTGATATCCATTCTCGTGGTCGGCTTAGCTTGCACCTTCTACTCAACCCTGGGAGGCATGAAGGCGGTGCTGTTCACAGATCTCTTACAGTCATTCCTGATGTTCGCTGCAGTGTTCAGTATAGTTGTGTTCAGTTCCATGCATATTGGAGGGTTTGATCAAATATTTGTTCGAGCGAAAGAAGGAGGACGTTTGAACTTTTCTAAGTAGGTACCTATTCTAATACAAATATGTATAATATAATTATTCCTTCCTGTTACATCGACTAAGCAAGTGTTTATGATTTCAGTATCAGTGTGGATCCTACAGAGAGACATACCTGGTGGTCACTTCTGATTGGAGGCATGTTTACGTATTTATCATTGTATGCAGTTAATCACACTCAGGTAATTTACATACTAATCCGTTTAGTTTTTTATTTAAAATATTTCCAAAGTTAATTTTTATATCTATTAAGCTCTTTAATGATATTCCAGGTACAAAGACTACAGACAGTGAGCACACTGGAGCGGTCCCAAGCGTGTCTCTGGTGGAGCTGGCCGGTTCTTCTTCTGTTGAGTTTGTGCACGTGCATCAGCGGCCTCGGCATCTATGCGGTCTATCAGAACTGCGATCCTTGGACGGCGCACAGTATTTCTGCGGTAAGCTATTTCGAATAGCCTTAATAAACCGCCTCTTAACGTCTCTCTTTCTTAACGCTCTCTAATCACGATGTAGTTGAATCATTTTGTCACCTTCTCGTTGCTCAATTAATTACATGCACCCAAAGAAATGACGCACCTATACCTCAAGTTAAGTATCATTTATTTTTGGGAAAGGTTAGGTTAGGTTAGGTTAGGTTAGTACTAATACTTCAGCCTACTTCATGGCGGTCATCACAAGTTCCATGGGACTATTTTACAGTGGAACTAGTTAGAATTATCCAAATTTCCTGACTTAAATGTGAAAAGTGATCTATCATACATTTCACACGTACCTATGCCATTACTTTTTGCATTATGAGTACCAACTACGTTAGAATCGTGTTTTCACCAGATAGACCAGCTGATGCCGTACTACGTGGTGAACGCGATGCGCGACGTGCCGGGGCTGGCGGGCCTGTTCGTGGCCGGTATCTTCAGCGCCTCACTCTCTACCATCTCCGCCGCCTGCAACGCTCTCGCCGCTGTCACGCTGTCAGATTACGTCAGCAGGTAAGTAGGCGAATGAAAGGAGCTAGCCGATAGGCATCATTGTGGTCATTATCTCTCTCTGAACCACACAACACTAACTGATGCAGCGTAGGTCAAATATTATGTACTTTTGATAACTAAAAGCCTTGATATCGTTGCTTGATTTACAATAGTTTGGTTTGTAAAAGTATAGAAAGTTGCATTATAATTATATAAAATAGCCTGCAAAATAATTGTATTGGGTACTCCACCTCTGAGCGTCACGTATATCAGTTGCCGTAATTAAAACAAAGGAGTTTGCTTATGAAACATCGCCAGATCGAATCAAATTAAAATTAACGACGTAAAAACAGTGGAAGTGTGGACTGAAATAAAACGTTCTCTAAGGTGGTGCAAACTTCCTTCATCATACATTCCTTGGCTCACCAAGTTGGCTGCTTGTGGGTACGGCCTCTTGTTCCTATTACTGGCCTTCTTTGCTGAACACCTGGGCGGAGTCTTACAGTCAGCTCTCACTATATTCGGAGTAGTGGGAGGGCCTATACTGGGCGTATTCACCCTTGGGATATTCACCACTTATGCTAATGAAAGGGTAAGTTATATTTGTTGTTTTTAGCTAGGTTTAATGAGTACCCATCACTTTTGCCGTTATAGCTATCAGCCCCTTTTTCAAAGAGATCATCAAACAAAAATATCGCCAGAATTAACACACCAGTATGGTCCCAAACTAGGCAACGCTTATACTATGGGTACCGTACACTGGACACCCATTGACTCAGTGACACCCAGATAAGGGCATATTACAAACAGGCCATTTCTGATTTTTTTTTATCCCACGACTACGCCAAGTAGTCATCAAGATGAAGAAGATGTAGATTCAAGAGGATGAAAAAGGCTCATAAAATATATTTGTTTTTTGTTCAGGGTGTTTCCGTAGCTCTACTAAGCGGGCTGGCTATGATGCTGTGGATCAACTTCGGTGGCCCCCGTCCAGCGCCCGTTAAGCTGCCTCTCAGTGTCGACGGCTGCAGCTCCAACATCACGCTGCCCGCAGCGGCTGCCACTAATCCTAGCGATTACTTCTACCTCTACAGAATCTCTTACATGTGGACCAGTCCGGTGAGTGAAGAATCATGATCCGCTTCAGTGGGACCGTGACATGGTAGTCGCTAAGTCTTGTCAGAGGCCTTCAGGCGGCTTGAACCACTATGACACCAGGTTGCCCACTAACCATGGGTACGATAAGAAGAAGAACATACCTAATTGATTACCCAAATGAAGGTATCTTATACTCTTTATTTTGTACCTAACCTACCAAGACTTTTCCTGAATTAATTAATTAATTTTATATAGTATGTGTAAATATAAGTAGGTCACATTAATAAAACACGTACGATACGCACCGTACGCATTGTATTCATTGCGTCATATTATTAGATAATTAAAGTGTTACTTATTATCCAATAATCTGGTACCTTACTACCGACAACAGAGCTTAGCGTAAAACATGAGAAACAAATACCGTCTGTATTGTTATCTGTTTACTCACGGTCGTCAGACAAACGTAGATGCGCAGACAGATGATTATAAGTATTGAGAGTTTGATAACAAAATATCTTTGATAAATAACTCTAGGTTATATAACGGCAAGGTAATACGCAAGGTCAAGCTGAGCATGTTTTAAGCAACTTTTTTGTAATTTTATTATTCGTTATAAATTATGTTACAAAGGTCTGTTGAAAGTTGAAAGTCGGTTTTATTCGACTGCATCTCACTTGTATTGTAGTGACTGCGAAAGTTGATCATGTTCTACATGGATTGTGAAATCAGATTACGCTTCACACGATGAAGACAACAACTTTTTTTATGATCGTAGGATATTGGCCGTATTCGGTGTATAGCGACTACCGACTGAGAACGGCCAGTTGGATAGTTATATGACACCAGTACGTTATTAATTCCATGGATTATTGCCATGTCCGCAGTTGGGTTTTGTGTGGGTGATGGTGGTGGGGTCGCTGGTGTCGCTGGCGTGGCGGCAGCCGCAGCCGTGGCAGCGCGCCGGCCGCGCGCGCCCCGACCCCGCGCTCTTCACGCCGCCGCTGGCGCGCGCGCTCAGGGCGAGGGAGCTCCACAGCGACGCGGGCGCAGCGCAGGTAACCAAGAAATAGTGGGTGCACGCAGTGATGCTCAATGTGGCTTCGGCGGGGTCAGTCCAAATGACCAAAAATGTTTTACGAAATTTCATATTACAACCGACGATTGGCAAACACCTCATTTTACATTTCATCTTTATACAACAAACGTTTGCCAAATAATTCAGTTTATAAAATAATTACGTGACAATTTCATTTTACAAAGTACCTTCCATTTGACAAACAATTCATTTTCAAACATATAATTTAGTAAAACAACATTAGAATTAAAACTTTTTCCATATCGTACGCGTGTGCGAGTGAAAGGAGCTCGGGACTTCAGGGAACTCGACTTAGCTGGGTGCATGCTCCCTTCGTGTTAGGTTAGGGCCGGGCTCCATTAGCGCGTTGCGTTGCGTCGTCGCAAGATTTTGTACTGGCGCATCACCTTCCCCCGCTTCGTCTCTCGCCCGTCGTCCCTTTGATCCGTTGCGACGACGCAGCGCAGCGCACTAGTGGAGCCGCGCTCTTACTGGTGACCCTTAACGCAGGAATAGGAGCTCCGCGAAGCAGGGCTCCGTCGACTTTGTCATAGAATAAAATGACTGAAATGTTTGTAAAGTGCGAAAATTTAACATCTGCGGAACTAGTTATTTTTAAAATGAATGTTTGTAAAGTGTTTGTACGTAAAATGAAACATTTGCGGAACAAGTTGTTTTTTTAAATTAATAGTATAGAAACGTTGGTTATAAACAAAAAAATGTCAAACGTTTTTTGGTTAAACGGCAGTGAACCGGCTTTGGCAATAGCACATATATTTTGTATGAGCACTTCTAGGTATATTTTTTCATGATCCAACTAATTTTCTGAGTGATATTTTGGGACTTTATGCATTTAATACTGTGTCGATTTTTCTACAAGTAGCTTTCAATGTATGTAATTATGTATGGAATACGAAATATTGATCTTATATGTAAGTATATTTTTTATATTTTTATATATAACGGGTGTCTTTAATTAATGAAATGTATGCATATGTTAGAGTTGTCACTATTGTAATTATTTTATTGTAATACTTGACGAGATCCTATTGTTTCACTTCACTTTTAACAATTATATTATGCTTTACCTTTCTTTATTTCTTTTGTAGGTTAGATTATATTGTAAACTCCATGAGGTTTGTTCAGTCATGGTTCAGTCTTGTCGACCACAGACGGCATAGTATATACCAACTTTTTGTTTGTTTTTATATAGGTTTGGGTACGAGCCCTTTTAGTTTTAATAAAATTTTAGTTTTAATTTAATTATATTTTTAACTGTTTGCGTCCGTGAAATCGCCAATCGGACCCAATGGAAGACCAGCGCTGGTTCTTGCTGACCAGCACATGCTGAATTGGGTCCGTTTGCGGCTAGCATAGTCGATAATTGTTTTTCTTTCTTTTTATATTTATTATTGTTTTGTCTTGCTAGTCGTAATAAAGTTTTTCTTTCTTTCTTTCTTCTTTCTTCTTCTAATGGCTTCCAAGCAGAGTGTTGATTTCTGCTAAAAATGTATTATTAACAATAAAATTTACGTTTTATAATATTACATTGTACTCATTTCTGTCTTTATAAACATGCATGGTTGATTTTTGTTATTGGTTTAATTTAGTTTATTTTAGAAGACTGCACAGCCTGTATACTGTAACTATGACAGCGGTGGATAAATGCAAGATTTGTAAGCTTTGAACATTTTGTAAATAATTCCCTGTGTATGTATTAATTAGAGGGCTTCATTGCAATACTTATGTATATTATACCAAGTAATAAGTATATCCTGTAATATATATTAATTATATTTATGTTATTAACCGCTATTGTTATACAAACTACTTTTCATAAAAAAATGCGTAATCAATCATAACGTTAGCAATGATGATTTGGTGTACTACCTTCTGCATAACAATTTCTATTGTATTTTTCAGTGTGTTCTCTTGAATTTCAACGACATCACGGAGCATACATAATTTTAATGAGTTCCTAAATAAGTTTTACTGTATAGAATACTCAGTGATGTTTGTATCATTTGAGGGCATTTATTAAGTATTTTAAGCAAGCAGGACTTGGAAAAATAAATGTATTTTATTATAAATAAAATGTTTGGTGTATCACTTATACCTAGTGCATTTTATTTTATTGGGATAGCATGGAGAGTTTAAAACAGAAGATGATGGATGATTTCACAAAAAAACTATGTAGTAGTTTTCGTAATTGCATCGTAAGTATGTAACTACCCTATTGCTATAGCTCTACCATGACTACACGTTCGTTAGAAGTCGCCACCACCGTGAACTTAAAATGTTTCATTGAATTAAGTGTTGTTTATAACTTTGATGCCCGGGGTGCTGTACATTAGCTATACAAATAGTAGACTCAGACGCTAGCAAAAACTGAGCGTACAAAACTCATGGTAGAGCTACTAAAACTGAGTAAGGTAGGGCGTTAGCAACCCGTTTACCTGAAATAGACACTAGATGCCGCTATTGCATTTTGATGAATTGTAATAGGTAGTTAACACAAGTGCAATCAAAATTTACTGATGCAATCATCGTATCGGGTTCAGTTAATTTAGGCATACTTTCGAGCTGATTCAAGAATATATGCTTGTGTCTAATAGCTTTAATGTGCGCACGCAACCACCATCGGTAAGCGCTGCAGCGCTTTTATTGTTAATTTCCATCGTTAAATTAGCGGCAACATAGAGCGTCTTCAACGGTTTGGACATTGGTCTGTTGTAAATTTATTTGAGTATGTAAATGCGGTAAATAACCTAGGTATCAAAGAGCATAATTGAAAGTATGATAGCTATCTTGAATTGTACGTAACCGTAACGTTTCAGAATAACCATGAAGGTTCTCATTCTTTTCAATAAGAATGGCATTTCGATTGGGAGGTAGAGTCGTATCATAACAGACGAATTAACGAGTTATTAATACTGTATGTACGTACAAAAATAAGAAATGAGGTATTATGTGTCTGTAAATATTTTAAAGCGATGTCAATCTAGCGCTCTATCTGCTTGAAGCGGCGAATGAGCACAGTGAGTAGAGATATCGTACGATGGCAAACAACATAACCTTACTTCGCACAGTTAAAATGTATTCGGGCAAAGGCATCGAACAAGTCTCCGCCTTCATGCCATGCTGTCGCATTATATTCACGAATTCATTTTGTAGACTGTCCTCGCCATTGTTAGACGTTACCGAGTTGTGTACATTTAATTCCTGCACAATAAGATAGTTTATATAATGCCGGGAATGTATTTAGAGTTGCCAAGGTTAAGTCAACGTAAAGCTATGTGATGCACTGTAAATATAGCATTTTTTTTGTATACATTTCAAAGTTATATTCGGAAAAAACAGTGTGCACATCAAGAAAATTAGTTTACGAAGTTCGCTACAGATATTTTATGTAAGTAGCAGCACTATTTTATATAATAAATAATACATAATTATAAAAAGTATTTTTAAAGCCGCGTACAGATACGATAAGTGCACACATTTTGAGCCGCTCAGCTGTGCGATACGAGCTATCTGTGTTTGTTTTGTTTGCTGAAGTATAAAGTTTAGCTCTATGGGCAGAACACGACACGAATTGACTGATAGTCTGCTGGGTTAGGGTCCTTATTCAGTACCCAGTTAGAGCTATAGAACTTGGAGCTCTATTCTGGAGATCTATCTATCTAACTATATTTTTGTATACTCAACATAAGCGGGTGCATAACAAAGTGCGTGCACTCGCGTATGTATGTACACGGCTTTATAAACCAATTACTGAATTTAATATCCGTGGAACTGCAACAATGTGAGACTCGTGCGTAATCAAGTGCGTTCACCGCGAATTTCATATATTCACACTATATCATTACACTAAATTAGCGCGAAATTGAAATATGTTACGTTCCCATTGTAAAAGTTGTTAAATGTATATTTCAGATCTGATTATTATATTTAGGAATGATAAATAATTATAATGACAAGATCGTAGCCTTGTTGATTATGCAGCTCCATAGATGTTAGCTCGGTTCAGACTTGGATTGATTGCCCAATTCCGTATTTTACCACTTTCATGCTCACCTATGACTATGACAGTTTGTTATTATTTGCAATGTGAAAGTGAAAATACCCACGGCTTTGTGATTACGACAGATAGAGATCCGTAACTGACCTGTTAATGACCGCCTTTAGACGAAAAACTTAGGTATAAATCAATAAAAATAAATAACTAATATCGATGTAGAGATACTATTTATTATGAAATGCTCTTTCAGTAGCCGGTCTTATCGTTATTAATTAATTATTATTAACTAGTAGTCGCAGTCGCAACCAATTGAGATTGATTGAATGTGTACTAACGTACATAAGTTGACTGAACGCCAAAACGGATGAAGCAATATCCAAGCGTTTTCATTATTCGATAGCTGGTATTGGCTTGATGAAACTGGGTTTACTGTTTTCAAAGGCTTTGTTAAATATTTCTTTTTATAATATTGAAATAAATAAATAATTATCGTCAAACAAACATCCATGTTTAACAGTTACCGTAGCCTATAGATGTTTACAATACCAAAGGCATTGCCCACCCTTTGCCAACCTGAAGGGGAGTGGGACGGAGGTAGGGGGAAGGGGGGGTGTTGGGCTTCCGGCTCCCTGACTCATCGTACGAATCGCTGCTGTAAAAGCTGTTTTACGCCGATCTTCTGCGAGAGGGTGGTAATACCCCGTTCGAGCCGTCCATTATGAGCTGCAGTTAATTGGCTTCAGCTTGGCACTACCACCAAAAAAAATGGTTGGTACAATGGCTTATAATGGCTTCTCTTCCAGTCAAAATGGTTCAAGTCGTATTCGGAGCATGGGACTATGTCATAATGGCGGCCACAATGATCGGCTCGGTGGTAATCGGCATTTATTTCCGCTTTAGCGGAGGTAAACAAAAAACAAATGAGGTAACTATTATTCTCTTCTGCTAATTCTAGTACTTGATAAAGATTACGACTTGAATTTAGGGCTCTGGGCTTGTGGACGCGGCCTTTAACTAGAAGTAGAGCACAGTGTAGAGTTAAATAAAAAAACAGGAACTATTGGTAATTACCTACCTAGATGAAAGGAACAACAAAGAAATGTTCCTATTACCTACTGACCTACATTTACTACTTCTAAATACCTTGTAGTATTGCCTTAATTGTTCATATTTTCAGGAATACTTCATGGCCGATCGCAACATGTCTATATTTCCCGTGGCGGTGTCGCTCATGGCATCTTTCATGTCTGCCATCACGCTCCTCGGCGTCTCAGCGGAAAACTATTACTACGGCATGCAGTTCATCGTCATCAACATATCTTATGGGATAGCTACCCCAATTATAAGTAGATTGTACTTACCGGTCTTTTTTGGCCTACAGAAAACTAGTACTTATGAATATTTAGAGCTAAGATTCGGACCACGAATAAGAATGTTGACGTCATTGACGTACACTCTACAAATGGTGCTGTACAATGGCATAGTTTTATACGCACCAGCGATTGTGCTCGAAGCAATCACAGGGTTAGACCGACTGATATCTATATTAGTGGTAGGCTTAGCTTGCACCTTCTACTCGAGTTTGGGAGGCATGAAGGCGGTGCTGTTCACAGATCTCTTACAGTCATTCCTGATGTTCGCTGCAGTGTTCAGTATAGTTGTATTCAGTTCTATACAAGTTGGAGGGTTTGATCAAATATTTGTTCGAGCGAAAGAAGGTGGACGCTTAAATTTTTCCAAGTAAGTCCAAATTTTATGAATCAAACGAGATAGGTTTTTTATGCACAATTTATGAACATTTCTACCTTTAGTTTCAGCATTGATCCTACAGAGAGGCATACATGGTGGTCCCTTATTATAGGAGGTATGTTTACCTACATGTCGCTGTATGGAGTTAATCATACACAGGTAACTACCTAAGTGAAATTTATTAACATTATTACAATAGGTAGGAAATCATCATAGAAATAAAGGTAGGAACGAGTCACGACGAGTTATCTGTATCTATACCTAAGCGCACGACTAAGTAAAGCAAGCACGCGGACATTCAGTGTTTTTTTATTGAACGACTTAATGAATCGTTAAAAATACTGTCGTGGATCATGGATGTCATATTCCAATGCAGATGCCCTATTCGACTACCTGCAGTAATGTAAAAAAACATTGATCGGTTATCACCTCTTATTCATTAGACACGCTATATAGATAGGGAGCCCATGATGCTAACTGTGGATTTACACGAGCGTCGCGGAAACCTATTATTTGGTAGATTAGATGATAGGAAGAATAAATGATCCTAGATGTTTCCACTTTCAGCGGTGGGGGAAGCGTCTACACATTAATTTCAAAATTGTAAAAAAGTCAATGACAAGGAAATACTCAAGCGTGTCGGATATTGATATTTTTCATGCACCAAAAGGATAAATTTAAAAAAAAATACTCAAGCGCGTCAGATTTTCAGAGGGGGTGTTCAGTGAACCTTACAGATGCTCCCATTGAGTGACTGACGATCAAATTAGCAAAATTGACACTTTTGGCACTTCTTAGCTAGTAGTGAATCCCCCTAAAGGATTGCGAGCGTCAGGCGGCCGACGGCAGGTGGCACACGTCAATCCCATAGAAATTGGTGCCGTCGTGACGTCACAGCCCATCGTCATCGTGACAATTTTGTATGAAACTGACAGCTACAACTGCCGTCGCAGCTACTGCCGCCCGCAACCCACTCTTACCTTTATATTATCTTAATCTGACGCGCTCGAGTATTTCAGATGGTCGATTTTTTTTTGGATCATCTGAGTGTACCCCCTATATTAAGGGCTCATACTGGTTGGAGGTTCTTATCAATATGTAAGGTGACGCGTTCGAGTAAATCCAGAAATATTTTCTACGGCTCCCCATCAGAAAAGCTGTAAGACATACGGAGCCCATTATCTATTCTGTGCCATTATTGTAAAGTGAAGTCAACTACCTTCTATTGTCTTCCAGGTTCAAAGACTGCAAACAGTGAGCACGCTAAGCCGGTCTCAGCAGTGCCTGTGGTGGAGCTGGCCGGTGCTCTCGGCGCTCAGCATCATCACATGCACCAGCGGACTCGGCATCTACGCTGTCTACAAGGACTGTGACCCTTTCACAGCGAAAGAAATGTCTGCGGTTAGTTACAATTTTATAATAACTAGAGACCAGCAGCTATCATACGTCTTTTACCAATAATGAACATAAGTACCATGTAATTGTCAAAAAAAGGGATGATAAATGAGATGAGAGATATTTCAAATAAAATAAACAACAAGTCGTAGGTGAGGTGTAGAAATGTAGAATTACCTCAGAACGTAAATATTTTCTTTTAACAAAAGACAATCGATAATATGCACTTCACTGCCATATTATTATAACATAGGAGAAATGTATTCTCTTCTACAAACATTTACATATAATAATATCCATTCCCACTTTAGTCTCTACTAGCGAAAAAAACACTTAGCGGTAAACGCGTATTTTGTCGTTACCTAAAATTTGAATCTTGTACGTACTAGCAGATAACACTTCGCGTTCATTTGGTGAATGCGATATAAAATAACAATGTTTGTATCAGATAGACCAGCTGATGCCGTACTACGTGGTGAACGCGATGCGCGACGTGCCGGGGCTGGCGGGCCTGTTCGTGGCTGGCATCTTCAGCGCCTCGCTCTCCACCATCTCCGCTGCTTGTAACGCTCTCGCCGCTGTCACGCTGTCAGATTACGTCAGTAGGTACGTAGGTAGATCATCATCATTCATCTCAGCCGAAAGACGTCCACTGCTGGACATAGGCCTCCCCCAAGGTTCGCCACAATGACCGGTCTTGCGCTGCCCGCATCCAGCGGATTCCCGCGACCTTCACCAGGTCGTCGGTCCACCTTGTGGGAGGCCTACCCACGCTACGCTTTCCGGTAGGTAGATCAAGTAACTTCAAAATAATATTCATAAGTTTAATGTTTTTCATCATATCAGCCACACTATTGGACATAGGATTCCCTAAGGTTTTTCACAATGACCGGTCCTGTGCCACTTGCATCCAGCGGTTTTCCGCGACCTTCACTAGGTCGTCGGTCTACCTCGTGGGGGCCTACCATCGCTGCATCTTGTTTTCAGCAGCATTTAATTATTTATTATTTTACATGCTGTCTGATGACGTTAACAGCAGGTAGGTGTATAGAATAATAGCAATATATCTCATTGTATACAATACAAAATAGATAAATATGAAGACTAATAAAACTGAGTGATTTTAATTAGCTCATAGCCGCGCCAGTTCTCCGATTAAACCTAGCGCATCGTTGGCTTGCGCGAGTTTGTGAGATGTTTGAGCTTATATTCGACTAGTAAAAAAAAGTGATGAGGTGGGCCAATACAAAACCGCTTCAAATCGATTTTTTTTGTTAGAAAACTCCACGGCTAGTGTTCCTTTACCTGTACGTAACAGAACAACCCAATAGGATCACTCACATTCACAATGTATGATCAGTGGTAACTTTCTAGACCATTTAGTTCAAAAAGTTTCCACCGAAACTAGTCAAGGATAAGTAGGTAAGTAAAGACTAGTATTTACTTATCACTATCACTACATATTATAAAACAAAGTCCTCAGCCGCGTCTGTCTATCTGTCTGTTCGCGATAAACTCATAAACTACTGCACCGATTTTCATGCTGTATTCACCAATGGATAGAGTGGTTCTCGAGGAAGGTTTTAGTATATAATTTGTCAAGTTTTTGTATACATTGGCTAAAATATAATGATATTTGTTGGGGGTGTCGGAAAAATATAAGCCGTCTGGGAGCTTTCAACGAAAACGCTGCCTAAGCCCTTTGAGATATAACAAAATGATGTATGGTGGAATTGTGTATCTACAGAAAAGTCCGCGATGGCATATGTCTATCTCTTAAGGATAACATACTATATCCATTTTAATACTTAAAAAAATGGGCAATTATAAAACGGTAATTGGTAAGCTATTTACACAAATACGGTATTAATCCTTATCATTTTAAATAAGTTAGAGGCTTTAAGCATTTCATGCACATTATTTTACTCTTTTACACCATATAATTTAAACGAATATCTTAGGAGTAATCGAAATAAAACTGGGTTGCGGGAACGGGATCAAAATTTCATGATTACTTTTGGTCGCGATAACCGTCAACCACGCGGGCGAAGCCGCGGGCAACAGCTAGTAATTAATAAAGTCGACTGGAAACAACAAATAACGTTACTTATATCGGTTCAAATTTCTAAGGTGGTTCAGTGTCTCTCCATCCTGCTTGTCATGGCTAACGAAACTGGCTGCTTGTGGCTACGGACTGCTCTTTCTGGCACTGGCGTTCTTCGCTGAATACCTGGGAGGAGTCCTGCAGGCTGCCCTAACTATATTCGGGGCTGTCGGAGGCCCAGTATTGGGTGTGTTTACCCTTGGCATGTTCACTACGTATACTAACGAGAATGTAAGTACGTTATTGCCCATAGTTAAACATTTTGTTTACTTAGAATCTAACATCCTACAGCTTATCTGAATATTGAAATGTACTCTTTTGTGACAAGCATCACCTGTAATTCACATAAAATACAGTTTTATCCGCCTCTTTTCGAAGGATCTTCTTTATCATTCATATTATATTTTCAGGGT
Source organism: Drymonia ruficornis (assembly GCA_947859195.1). NCBI lineage: Eukaryota > Metazoa > Arthropoda > Insecta > Lepidoptera > Notodontidae > Drymonia > Drymonia ruficornis. The sequence goes on along the minus strand of OX401912.1, from coordinate 7,269,254 downwards.
GCTTCTGTGGGTCTGCTAAGCGGGATGGCGGTAATGCTGTGGATGAGCTTCGGTGGGCCTCGTCCGACTCCTACGAAGCTGACTCTCAGTGTGGAAGGCTGCGGTTACAATGTGACGCAAACCGTGACCCCTTCCAATCACAGTGATTACTTCTATCCTTATAGAATTTCGTATTTGTGGACTTGCCCGGTGAGTTTCTTTAGTATATTTTGTATTTGTTCAGAGATATTATTAGTACCGTACCTACACGAAATTCTTGCTTATTAAAAATTATGTCTTAGTACTGTGAACGTTATCCAACGATTCGAGTTAACTGATGAATTGACTTAGGCAGTACCACTTGGTGGGAATTGACGTAAATACCTATTTAGCAAGTAGGATTAACAACAAAGGGGAAGAAATAAATACTTATCATAATTATATCCTAAATAACTTATTTTCAAGAACAAATAAACAGTGGAACTAGCACTGAGAATGATCCGTAATGACCGGCGCACACTGAGGGCGGCAGGAGAGAGCATTATAATTGTTATCAATCGAATTTAATACTTATCCAATCGAAATTAGGTGCTCCGGCGTGCTATTCGGTGCACCAAGAAAACTGCTCCGAGATGCTTCGGGGTCGATCACCGAGCGTTGAAATATATACCTAATTTCGATTGGATAAGTATTAAATTCGATTGATAAAAAAATAAAATGCTCTCCCCTGCCATACCCAGTGTGCGCCGGCCATACATGTTATAAAAATCTTTGAATTATTCGTGTTGTCAGTTGGGTTTCGTGTGGGTGATGGTGGTGGGTTCGCTGGTGTCGCTGGCGTGGCGGCAGCCGCAGCCGTGGCAGCGCGCCGGCCGCGCGCGCCCCGACCCCGCGCTCTTCACGCCGCCGCTGGCGCGCGTGCTCAGGGCGAGGGAGCTCCACGGCGACGCGGGCGCCGTGCAGGTAACCAAGGAATAACGGGACGAAGCATGTTGTTTGGCTTGCAGCATGAGTTGGCTGTAGATTTATAATGTACACTAATCTAATTTGATGTGTGAACCTATAAAATTTTCATCGTAGTTTTTAACATGTAGTTGGCTATACAAGAGTCTCAGTTCGAATTTCTTATGTAAAATAGTCGCCAATACTGCTGTTGGTAAGGTAACTCTAAAGGTAGGAGTTCGTAACAAGCGGCAGACAGCAGACGTCAGTCGGTCTCATACAAATTGTGGCGATGATATGTGCCGCGATGGCAGACGGCATTACAATTTCTATGAGACCGACTGACGTCTGCTGTCTGCCGCTTGTTACGAACTCCTACCTTAAGATGCTGCCACGGATGTTGCACTGTTAATATTTATGTTTCTTATAAAAAATGCGCCAGTTGCCAAACTACGCCATCAGTTGGTATAACACCTAATACATGCCTTGCTAATTTATTTGCCAATGCGTGCATTCATGGGATGGATGTTAACTTCTGAGATTTTAATAATTAACGTTCGGATTTTTACTTATGACTTCATTAGATTATAAGTACCTAAGTATTATAACCTTAACGTGAAGTACGTTTTTTCCTCTATACTTATACCTACGTTATGTATTGTTGATGCAGACGTACTTTTTAACCTTCCAGCAGAATGTGGAGATGACGATTTTAAACAAAAAATGAAATGTAGGTTGGTATTGCCTACACTATTTGCTGTCGTAAGTAAAATATTGTATAAAGTGTTACCTTTGCTTGTCATTTCTTTTCTATAGTTTTTGCTTGGGCTTAGAAATGCTTTGAGTTTAAGAATAACAGTGTTGGAATATGAGCATGCTACGTTTGAAGCTTTATTTAATCATCTATCTATGCCTATAAGTATCTATTTATAAGTAATGAGCAATTATCTTTAAACTAATTTTAAAATTATCACCAAAGCATAATTTATTATGTATGTTTTACCCATATATTTATTGGAGGAGGCCTAGTTCATCAAGCGTTTGTTATTAGTACTTGGGTACTTAAGCTATACCTAATAATTGCAGACAAAGACGAAAAACTCGTTGGTTCTAGGAACCAAAAAGATAAAATGCCACATGATAACCGACAAATTGATCGTTCCCTATTTATTGTCCCTTGAAGTCCCACAATCCCACAAACCTTACATTTTCTTGTATTTTTTCAGTGTGCACTCTTGAAAAAGAACACCGTTAAAGATTGATGATGTGAGTAGTTATTTGTTATATCGAGTTAGTAGAATTAGACGATACACTCGTCTTGTTAGCAACGTTCCTTTGTAGTGAACAAACATTGACAATAATATAACTTACAAATATTTTTGTAAATGTCTAATTAGGTACATTGTTTGAAACGTGGAGTCGGTACCAAATCTGTTTAAAAGTTCTGAATGTTTCTAACCAATTCTTTAGGGATTGTGGTCGTGATGTTAGTTATTAGAAGGTATGTATTAGTATGTCATGTAATTGAGTATAATAAGGTAAGGTACAAAATAAAGTAAAAAATTCCATATCATTGAATTTAATCATCACACAAAAATGTATCTGGTAGGTGTGCATCTCATTCTCAGGCATTAATGTAAGCAAAGTTCTTATATCAGTGTTCTCAGGGTACATTTCCAGCATAAACTGAGCACTCCTTATTATGGGTGTCAATAAAAGAGATTGCATTTAATATACTGGAAATGTTTCTGAGATGTGCAGCCGTCCGTTCATTTGATGAAATAGGGTATTGATTTATAGAATGTAACTTTCATTGATTCTCATTTTATTTGTAACATAACTATCCGGCACAATGCTCGGCACCAACTATCAAAACGTGTGAAAAGGGCTTTAACTGTAGCTCTACAGCTTTGATCGTTGATCTATTGCGAGTTTATAGGTTCGTTCGTCGCTAGTCGCAAGCGTCTACGTAAATGTGCCAACTTGTCTGTGCCTCGGACGGTATTTGGGTATTTTAGACGCTTGCGACGAGCAAGCGTAAAACACGCGTAAAATACGCGTGAAACTTAAGGTAGAGCCCCTGCTAAGTTTATTATGGTCTCATGTTTGGTAGCTCTATGTTAAGCGTAGTTTATAAGCTATATTATTTATTTATTACTAGATCAAATTGTCACAAACTATTTAGGTAAGTATAAAATAGTTTGTATAGAAAATGATTGGAGATAAAATCTGTTATAACGCAAATGGGTAAGTTTTAGGGATGATGGAGGTTCTTAGATGTTTTTGTATTTCCATAGATTTATGTTTATGATAGTTTCAAGCTGTGGGTACGAATCATTAAGCTAAACTATTTCGATATTAAACACAACAGATTACGTATCTACATATAAGTTATCAAAATATATTTCAACGTGACTCAATATCTGTTCTATTCAATTGAGTATATGAATCTAATAATGATTTTTATTTGTTAGTTAATAGAATAATGATTGCTGTAGCAGGGGCGGTTTCACTTGTTTTAATTACAGTTATTATTTTATTATGTTTATAATTATTCTATTTGCTTAATAGTTACCATAAAATTTTATTAAGTTCCTTGGGTGGAATGTTCTGTTTTATAATAAGTGTTATTTGCGTGGATCAACTCTTATAGCATTGTACCTATCTATTAAAAAATATGTTAAACATACCCATTTTTTTCTTGCCTGTTGGACCCCCTGAATCGTACTTATTTGCATTATTAATTGATAACTCTATCGATATAGAGTATCTGTGAACTTTCCTATTAGGAAAAAATACTAGGTGGGAAATGTGTGGGAAAATAAGTGGATAGAATAAGAACAACGTAACCAGATTATTCTAAAAAAAAATGCATTTATTTTTACGTCAAATAAGTGATCCTTATAGTATATCTTCGTGTGCTTGTGTAATATAGTATTAAATTGATTAACTTAGCACATACGTTTTCAAATGCTCCTTAAAAATAAAACATACCTACGCTAGCAAGATTTTAAGCTGACAAAAAACCTTCCTTTGGTCTTGTTAATTCATTCAGCTGGCGCCGTAAGAAAGCGTTCTGAAAATTAAAATAATACAAATAATTATCGTCAGATTTACACACCAATATGGTCCCAATAAACTAAGCAAATTGTATAAATAAATATCGCTAGATTTCCACACCAACTGTATGGTCCGAAACTAAGCAACGCTTGTATGGCTACCATACAATGGACTGGGAGCAATCCCTGGGAGCCCCGGACCAAGGCAAATTATGAAAAGGCCGTTTCTGAAATTTGCCATTGGCGGGAATCGAACCAGCAACCACCCGATGCAGTGTGCCGAGCGGCCAACGCTCAAACCACTGCGCCAAGCGGTTGGCAAATTATCGCAAGTGCAACATTGGAAATAGAGGTTTCCAATTTTACACTTGCGAAACATCTGTACTTAACCCAAGTTATGTCTTCGAAAATAGAATCGTCGTCATATAAACTAGAGATAACATTATATGCCAGTGTAAATGTGTTATTAATGCAAGCGAAGGGTTACATACCTCTCGCAACAGTTCGTCCTCTCGTTCTGCTGCTATTTTGAGCATCTCCTTGGACCTTTCCAGAAGCAAGTCCTTATCTTGTATGCTTCGTTTTAAATTTGCTATTTCTATGCGAGACGATTCCAACTGATTACGACCCTAGAATATTAGTTAACTAATTAATATTTACTAGATACCTTTAAAAAGTTATACTGTAGGTATATAAAGGTCCTATTTTTTATAGGACTGTGGTGGCAAAAAAGCGTACGGCGGCGCCTGATGTTAAGCAGTTACCGTAGCCTATAGATTTGCAATACCAAAGTTTTGTTCGCACATTGTCGATCTGAAGGGGAGTGGGATGGAGAGAGGGGACGGGGGGGTTGGGTTGGCCTAATTTCAAAATAACTACCCCTAATAAGATAATTTTCGTCTACCTACTAACTAGTAAGTAGATATGTAAAAAAGATACGTAAAAAAATGTTTGGTTTTTTGTGATGGACATTATTAGAATTTACTAAGGCGCCATGCAAAATATTGTGAACTTATTAATTAAGACAAACATCGTGAGGAAACCTGCCTGTCTTTAGACATGTGAAATCCACCAACCCGCACTGGGCCAGCGTGGTGGATTATGGCCTGAATCCCCCTCACATTGAGGGGAGGCCCGTGCCCAGCAGTGGGACGTTAAAAGGGCTATATTATTATTATTATTAATTAAGAACTTTATGTTGGTGAGTTGAAAGGATTTGTTTTACCTTTTCAGTCACACTGCGTCCACTACTAGGTCTTGAATCTCCTTTTTTGTGACCACCACCTGATTTCTGTTCAGCTTGCAATTTGCTGACAAGACCTAAAATGATATGAAATTACAGTCGCATCACAATTGCCTTACCGGTGCGGCCCTTGCCTAAATCAACCCTAAGGTCCGTATTAATGAATCGATCTTAAAGTTGAGATCGATCTTAAGATGCAGTTTTGACGTTTAATGTATGGAACATCTGTCAAAAACAGCATCTTAAGTTCGATCTTAATCTTGAGATCGATTAATATCGGGCCTAAGTCATCAATCAGGTTCGTCAGTGAGTAAATAAGAGGGAAGCAAATGCAAATGATGGCATATACCTCTAAGTGTAAGGACAGTTTGTTCAAGGTCGTTGACCCTGTGCTGATGGGTGGTGGTGGGCATCGTCTCCAGGGAGTTGATCTTGTGGGTCAACTGCACGTTCTCTTCCTTCAGCATCTCACAGTAACTGATGACAATAAGAAGCAAATAACCAATGTAACAAGGTCCTTTTAGTACAATGAAGAACCATCCTTGTCATCAATATAACACTACGCACATAAATGTTACGCTCGTTTTGAAGAAATCTCGTGTACATTCGCAAATTTCGCAATCCAATAAAGATGTGACTGATCAAGTAGGTATAATAACAGTCGTGACACCTAACAGTGAAACAGCAAAATTAGGAATACCTATGAGAACGAAGCAAGCACCTAACTTGATGTATGATATTTAGAACAACTTCCTGAAGATGTTACAATTATTAGAGCTCAGTTTCGGAATCGTCAGATAACTTTTATCAACCAAATAAATATGGCCTTTTGACAGTTTGGCTATAGAACATAAAAACTCAATATTTATTTGATGGATAAAAGTTATCCATCGATTCTGAAGTCTGTAAATTGAACTGAAAGAAACGATATGGTTAGAAGTCTAAAAAGAGAGTTTGAAGAATGATTCATAATTTAAAAACCTATAGGTACACTTGATTTGGAACTGACCTTTTCCAATACTCCAGTTCAGGCTGACTATCATGGGTTGATTTCAACGGTGTTCGAATTTGAGATTCCAATAGAGCCGATTCCAGTTTTAAAACTTGACCTTTAAGTGAAGTGATCTCAGCTAACGATCTCTCATATTCTGATACCAATAGTTCGTTACCCTGGAAAAGACAGCCGTAAATAAATGTTGCTATGCTGTAGTATGTACCTTAAGGATGGAAATGACGCCTAGTTTGACCATCAAGCTTTATGAATATTGAGATACCAGTGCCGGGACGGGCCCGTTAGCGTGGTTGGCGCGGAGGCGACATTCACGCTGCAGGTCGTAGGTTCGATTCCTACCCGTGACATGCATTTGTGTGCATGAACATGTCTGTATGTCCGGAGTCTGGGTGTATATGTATATTAAGTATGTATTTACAAATAAAAAAGTAGTATATGTAGTAATATCAGTTATCTGGTTTCCATAGTACAAGCTCTGCTTAGTTTGGGATCAGGTAGCCGTGTGTAAAAAATGTCCCAGGATATTATTATTATTATTATTAAAAACAAAAAAAAACATCATTGACGCCAACGCAGTATTTCTACTTCATACCTTTTCGGCAACTTCCAACGCTGCGATTCTCCTTTGCTGCGCCTCCACGCGGTCTAACAAAGCTTGCATTGAAACTGGCAATGCAACTGTGCCCGGAAAAACGCAGTCTCTGCTTGAACGGTGAGACTTCTCTTGAGTTTCACCGTCTTGTTTTTCTATTGCTGTTAATTGACTCTCACCTAAGACCATACGAACGTTTTACTCAAATCCAAGTTTTTTGAAATCTTTGTTGCCATTAAGTAATTTTCCCTTCGGTATAAAAATAAAAGTGTCACCCCCAAAACATTTTTGATCTTTAATAACTATCACTACGTTAACTAAGTCCTAATTCTAACTCCAATTTTCATCAATTTGTATTCCAAACTCACTCTTGGCATCAGTCAGTCTGGAGAGCAATAGACGTTTCTCTCTCTCAAGTCTCACTATGGCTGACTTGGCTAGATTCAGACTAGTGTCTATTTCTTTCGCTTCCTGGCATTTTTCTTCGTAACGCGCCTGCCAACGATCTGCTGCTTGCTGTGCCCTGAAAAAACAATGTTCCAATGCTGAACTTATGTGCTGAAATAGTAGAGAAAAATATCATGACGAATCTGGACTGTTACTTAACAAGTCCTAAAAAGTTTTCATGACGTGCGAACTTTGCCAACCTATACTGGAGCAGCGAGGTGGTCAATGGCCTGCATTGTATTGAGGGAAGACAGCGGTAAGTTTACTACATTGGTTTATTTTGACAAAACTAAACTTGACTCATTGACCTTCTATTGAGCAGGTATACGAATTATTGGTGCTATTGTTATTGTAAATGTTTCAATGAAATGACCTCTTCCACTTATCCCAAAGTGCAATGCTAGAGTTGGTGTCGCGCCTCGCACTGGTCAGTTGCGCTTGCAGCGTTGCGACTTTATTCTGGAGTGCTGCCGTTTCTGCTGTCGCTACTTTGTTACCAGTCGTGCTTCTGCAATTTTTTTTACATGTAAATGTTCGAGTATGTTATTATATTTTAGTTTGTGAAGTATAAAAGTGAGATACCATGATATTTTTTGGAAACGCAGAAAGTAAGATAAAGTTTGAACAAAAGTTTTAACACACATGTTGAAATTAAGATGGGTAAAATTAAGGAGATCTGTAATTTAACTATATAAATTGACATATAGTATTTACATTCTGAACACTTGATTCTTAAGGTTTTGAGCATCGAGACGGGCTCGTCTCTCCCTTGCCGCGAGAACTTTGATTTGTCTACGCAGGATTATATTCTGTTTGCTAGCCAACTGCTTTTCTCGTCGTAGTCGTTCTATTATCGGTTCATGCCTGCAAGTTAAAATTGTATTTAAGATTGTATTTAAGACGGTAAAATTGTATTTAGGAGCTCGTAAGTTTGTGCGGAACAAAGTATAGAGTGCTGACTTAGTTTACCAGATTGTAGTAGATGAAGCTGGGAACCTCACAACGTCATCTTGGAGCTCATGCAAGTCAACAGTAGAGTCAAACTTAAGCTCCAGCCTATCGGAATGTTGTGACAACACGTCAGTACACTCGTCTACCTCCACTATGGCGGATAGGTCAAAACTGGGGTCGTTCACTGAGATTACTGTCTGCATGCTCATTATTTGAGTCTGAAAGTTATTAGTGTCACTTGTAGTAAAAGTAGAATAAGTAGGTAAGTACTTTTGTACTGGAACCACGCAGATATATCTCAGTAGCATTTTTGGTAGCAATAGGGATTATGGAGAGTTATTGAAATTAGGTTAGGTACTTACCTTCAAATTATTCACTACAGAACGCAACTGTTCAATCTGCGAGTCTTTATCAGACAGTTGCTTGACGTAAATGGTTTTCTGTTCTGTAATTCTCGTCCTCAACTCGATATGCTCTCGCTGCATATCGTTCAGCTGTGTCAGCCAGTGTTGATTCTCCGCTTTATATGATTCTACCTTTATTTCAACAGAAGTTATGATCGTTTATGGTAAAAATACATTTGTTTCCAGTTTAAAGTTGCTATCATTGTTTGTGTTCTTACCTCATGACAATGCCGTTCTCCAAGTTGCGAATTTAGCTGCTCCATCTTTGTGAGCCTTTCCGACGCTAGTTCTTTCCATCGTTCGGCTTCTGTTTGATATGTGGTTCTAGAAAGTAATTTCATGCCTTGAGTTATACTGCCAATGACACACCCACCACTTACACATAGGTAATCATAACAATGGAAAATTACAATGTCATCAAACATAACTACTTATAATAAGGACAGCAACTAACAACTCAGTTTTGCAATCATCCAATTCGTTCTGTAATTTGAAGCACTTGTCCTCGAATTCAGCTATTTTCATCGTATATTTTGTGACAACTTCTTTTAATGCTTCTCCGTTACTGACACTAGTTTCACTTCCTCGCCTAAAATAAACGTACGATTAGGGGCGTTGTTATACGTCAGACTATAGATGATAAGAAGATATTATCTCCCAAAATGATTGATCAATTATTTTTCACCGTAACTCCTAAAATTACAAGCATCAAGGCAAATATAATACCGGTCCAATTTAGATTGCAACTCCATGATCTTTACATGCAAATCTTTTACAGCTTTCGAGTATTCTTCCCTTTCGTTGTTCAATAACTGTTTATACTCTGCTATTATAGCATTTTTGTCGTTCTCTAGTTGCTTAAGAGACACTAATAGTGATTTGTTTTCTTCATTTACAGTTTCTCTGATTTTGCTCGTTTCATTTATTTGCTTAATCCTAAATTCCTCCAGTTGCTTCTTCAAATCATCAATAGTAGATCGTAATTTTTCATTTAAACTATCTTTTTGATTGTTGGACTCTTTGAGATTTTGTAAGCTATATGAAAAACCATTATTTTCTCGGTTTAAAATATTAATTTCTTCTGCTCGTTTGTTAGCTAAATTCTTGGTTTCCGACAGCTCTTTACACATGTTATTGAAGTTAAATTTCAGATTGTCTATATTTTGTTTCAGTTCCGTTATTAGTTTATCTTCTTCAGTTTGTACAAAACTGTGTTTACTAGATTCCAATAATATTGTTTGTATGCCTTCATCAACCATTTGTGGAGTTTCCTTCCCCACTTGTATTTGAGCAGGAGGGCTTGTATTATTTGCATTTTCTTTTTGTGTTTTATCCATACTTTTTTGAGGTTTCAATACTTTAGGTTTAGCTAATGTGATCGTTCGATTTCCTGAAACAAATACATTTAATGACAAGTGTAATAATTATTGTATTATCTAGTAACTATCTGCGATTCACTCACGCTTACTGCTTGATTCTTCATCTTCAGATGGAACGTCTTCTACTTCTAAATTGGTAACATTTTCATTATCAGTTTTCTTGTTTTTACCGTTTGCCACATTGCTCTTCTCAAAACCTTGATTCACGAGTACAAGAGATTTTTCTAAACTATTACAGTATTTTATCAACTCGTTGCGTGAGTGTTCTACGGTTTGTAACTTTTTGTTTATGTGTTCTTGCTCTCTGGTATTCATGGATTGCTGAATAAATTTGAAAGATTTGGGATTGAAATTAAAATTAATTTTAAAAAGTGATATAAAATTATTGTAGTGCTCAGCCATACCATCATTAGATATTTTAATTTATGAGGACAACTGTCTTCTTCCACCAGACATTTATTTTTAGAAACATCTAAAATTTGTTCAAAAATGCTGTGCTTCGTTATCAAATTTGAACGTAGGTCTTCAATTTCAGAGAGGTTTTCATCTACCGCATGTTTTTTACGAAATAGTTCTTCCAGATTATTCAAATAATTTTCCAATGATGTAATAGGTATGCTTCCTTGATATTGTTGTCTTAAAGTTTGCAGAATTTCATACATGTATCTAAAAAATTCAATTAAAATAATTTTAAAAATCATGTTTTTTAAACACCACTTTTTACAGACGCAAAACTATATGAACTTAAGCTCACCTGAATTTAGATTCATATCTCATAGCATACACATCGAAAATCGTTTGACGAGCTTTGAGCATTTCTTCCGCCTCTGCTCGTGATTCTTTTTCTTTGATTAGAGCAAAGTCTAGCCTCTCTATTTTTTTGTGACTTTCAGTTGTTTGTAAGTGTGCAACTAGTATTTCTCCACTTAATCTTTAAACACATTTAAAAATAATTTTGATTATGTTAACCTAAATATTATAAATCCCAGGTGTTAAAGATTTCAGTACGAGTGACACTGTGGATACTGGATATAGCTTACCTTGCAATAATTGCTTTGTTATCTCCTGTTGATTGTAGGTCTAAGATCTGGTGCCTCAATATATTAATTTCCATATCATTACTCAGTTGTCGTTGTTGACTATCTTGAAGCTATTGAATCACATTTATTTCATAAATCGTTATTTTATTTATGACAAAATAAATACACAATCATTAAATATCCTACCTGTAACAGCGCTATGTCTAGCTGGCCACTAACATCTTGGCATTGCTCTTTGAGGAACTTGTTGTCTTCAGATAATTTCTCTAACTGGTTTTTCATTAGCTCTACTTCATCTTTAGTTAGGGATGACAACGTTTCATCACTGAAATATTTAATTAAGTAGTATGAATATTATGAAGGCCATTTATTTATTATAATTCTAATTTTCAAATTCCTTACATGATTTTTGTTTGTTTCTCCTGCAGCTCTAAATTCATTTTCTCCAAAGCTTCTATTGTTTTATTTTTTATTTGCATTTCGTCACACACTTGTCGTAATTGCTTTTGCATTATTGTTTGTTCTGTGTTAGACATAATCTTCGATACAATATCATTGGACAGTTTGTCTAAAACAAAGTTATAATATATAGTAAATTATAAACAACTATTAAATAAAATAAATATATATGTTTATATATATATATATATATATATATATATGTTTATTTTTAATCTTTAAAAATAAACATACCAATTTGATGGATTTCTTTTTGAAAGTGGCTAATAACTTCATGTTTATCTTGTTCTAAGCGTTGGAATAAGTCAGTTGATTTGTCGTGATTTTTAACTCCTTCTTCTATTAGTTTTCTATATTTCATATTTATTTCATTTAATGCTAAATTTTGTTTCCAGAATAATTCCATTGGTATCGATGAACGTAATTTATCAGTCAAATTAGCTATGGACAGTATGGATTTCTGGATTTTCGATTCATAATCAGACGCCGATACCATTGCATCTTTTTTGTTGTCTAAAATTTCATTTTTCATATTTTCATTCAAAGTTCTTAAGTACTTGTATGACTCTTCCAAATAAGTGCATTTCCTTTGAAGAGAATCAATACTGTGTATGGGCATTAGTCCTGGTGAATTATCACTGCTATCATCCTCATCTTGTTGCAGCTGTCCCCGTAAATTTTCGATTTCCGCCTTGTATTGTTCTTCTTGAATCGACCATTTGTTGAGGTCGTCTGTCATTTGGATTGCCATTGATGTCATTTTGTCAAACAATGATTTGAACTTTATTTGGAAATATTGTAAGCCTTTCCTTAGTTGAGATTCATACAACGAATTGCCCTTTTCGATATAACTTTCAACTTGGCTCGTATCGTAAAAATCAATACATTTTGTATCTTTTTCTAAAATCCATGTTCCGAACTCAAATGCATCTTCATGTTTTAGCTCCATCGCGTTTACTTCAGTATCGTTTTGCTTATTTTTAATTTCAATATCCAGCAATTTTTGTTCAAGTTCTGATGATTTCTTAGCTTCTTTAGATAGTTTATCCATTATCTCAATGGTTTCTTTTCTAAAAAAAATATTTATTTGTACTATTAAGAAAATGTGCTTACATAAAACCATTTTTGTTATGGTAATAATGTTACCTGGCATCATGAAGTGCAGTAAGTAATGCATCTTTTCCACCTAATGCGGCTCTTAACTCTAAAATCGTCGTCATATGTGGAGCAAACCATCCTGCTGAATTTCTAGCTTCCATAGATAACAGTATTGCTTCCAAACTTGGGCACTGTAAGGTCAATATTCCTGAAGATGTTGTGCCTATAATTGAAGAATTTTTTTTTAATATCCCGTAACATGGCAGTATAAAGAATAGCTGTACTTGTAATGCTGGGAATAAATAACAACCACATACTGTTATCTTTTAAGAAATCTAATATTTCATGAAGACCGTTGCGTAGACCTTTGTTTTCTTCGATGATAGCTTCAATTTCTTTGTCGTGATAAAAAGTTTGTGGTGTTTCATTAACCTCGTCTGTAACCCTAGAATCATTACGTCATTGAGATTTTATTTTCATCAAAAATATTACGTGTACATGAATAAAAAGAGAATTATATGATCGTTGCCTACCTCAGAGCCTCACCGCCTTGTTCATCAGTACTGTTCTCATTTTTTTCTAAGTCATCAATTTTTTGCTTAGCGTACCCTAATTTATTTAAAAGTTTTTCCATCTTCACAAGTTTTGAATTCAGTTTACGATTGTTTAACTCTAGACTGATAGCATTGTTTTCAAGTTTCTTTAGTTCTTTACTCATTTCTGAATTAGTTTCTTGTAATTCATTATAGTGTTTCAGAATACCGGTATATTGAACTTTTTCGCCTTGGGGTATATTACATTTTTGCCTACAACATTCAAATAGCGTTACTGGCGTCATTTATTGTTATTATAACAAAACTCAGGAGAAGAAAATGGTAAAATACTGACCTCAACGTCTCATTTTCAAGTTGTAAATCATTCACAAGCTGATTAAGACTATTTACTTCATGTACTAAAGTTTTGATTCCTTCGTCTTTAAATCTCAATTGGCGTTTCTTGCTTTTTAAGCCTCCCAACAAAGCATTTATTCCTTCGTCTGATCTTAAAAGTTGTAGTTGAGACGTTATTTCTGTTAACTGAAACCATATATTACAAATAAAAAATACCTATTTACCTAATCCCTGAAATGGCGCATAATGATCGGTACCTACCTCTTTCTCTCTAGCAGCTATCATTTCTTCAGCACCTTGTAATGTAATAGTTAAACTTTTTACTTTCCTCTTCAATTTGTTGATAATTGTTCGTTCTTTACCATCATCACTTTCATTTCTATGTTCAGAAACTGAGTTTTCTGGCTGTTCCTCGATTAGAGCTTTAAGTTGTCTGTTTTCTGCTCTTAATAAATTAATTATATTCGCAGATTGATTTATTTCGTTAGACGCTTGTAAAAGTTTGTCTTGTAGTTCTTTTATTTTAATTTTCTCTTTATCAAATTTCTATAAAAACATATTATTATAATTACGTAGCTACTTATAACATGACCTAGTTACCTACGCATTCATTTAAAGGAATAAAAATAATTATCGAAAAATTGAAAACTTACTTGTGGTGATATTGATGGTTTTGTTGAGACTTTCATCAGATCTTCTTTTAAGCGTTTGTTTTCAGTGGATAACGCTTCTATTTCAACTTTCTTTGATCTTGCTACATTCTAGAATTTTATACAAAAAGGCAAATTACTAGCTGGAAGTGACGTTTTATAATGTTTAAGTATGCCAAGTGTTTGTATTTCCTACCTTCCAATGTTGAACTTTAGACTTTACTTCCTCATAAATACTTTCTCTGCTGGATTCCTTTTTAAATGTTTCTTTTCTTAGCCTTTCCACTTCGATTGTTAAGTGAGCTTTTGTTTGTTCCGCCTTACCTAGTAATTCTAAAAGAGTAAAGCCAATAGTATTATTGTAAAACGATATATTAAACTACTAACTTACTTATGTCTACAAATTAAGGGTAACCTTTCATCTGACTGCATTCGTTATTAATAGCAAGTAACTGCTCTGTCAAATTATCGATAAGCTGAGTTGCTTCTGTTAGTTTATCTTTCAGAACCGACACCTTTTCCTTTAATTTTGCATTTTCTTCTTCTAACATCTAAAACATGTCAAATAAAATCAAATGATCTAGAAATAAAAGATTTATATAAAATCCTAACACCGTGTGTCCACTGGCAAGAAAACTTGCACAAGTTTACTTGCGCAAGCGACTTCCAATGTGTAAACACTCACGCAAGTGGACTTCTGCGACTTGCCGAACTTGCTGCAAGTCCCACATGTACACGGTTGTGTAAAATTGCAGTCAGTGGAAACACGTCAGCAAGTGACTTCTGCAAGAAATTGCGGAAGTTACTTGCCAGTGGACACACGGCATAACAAAAAGAACTTGAATATTACTTTTACATCCACTAGCAGCTTCCGTATGTGTTTATTTTTCATCGTGATCTCTTGTTCAAGTTCAGCAACAGCGTTCATTTCTGATAATACATCTCTACTTGATTCACTGTCTACTTCCATATTACTACTTTCCTCCAATTTACTTTTCCTTCCCTCTAGGTCGGCTATATCTACGTACAGTTGTTCCAAGATTTCTTTATTTGCTTTTATGATTTCTTCTTGATGTGTTGTCGTTTCTAATGCGCTGTCATTACTCTGTGTTGGGGATTCTGAATTCATTTGATTGAAAAAATAAATAATAGCATGTTAAGCACCTAAGTTATTGGTGGTGTTTTTTAAAGTAGTTAAGTCGTATGTTGTACTAACAAAATAATATCTGAATAGGTAGTAATGAACAGGTGGAAAACTACATTAAACTAACCTAATTGCATCACACATATTGTCTAAAAGTACCTAGGTATAGTGATGGGATGTTCTCGAGAACATTCTCACCCTCGGAAACTTACGGAAACTTACTCGTGAGAATTTTCGAGAATTTATCTTCTGAAGCATGTTAAACTTGGCATAAACCTCATTAAACATGCAAGTATGGTGGTTTTAATTGTTTTTAAGATTGAAAGTTAGGATAACGTCACCCAAAATAAAAAAATCTATATAGTATATATCTATATAGTATAATCTATATAGTATATATCTATATCTATATAGTAGTATATAGGTATTCTATATTATTATCATTTTAAGTCATAATAATTTTAAAATGTGATAAATCCTCTAGGGCACACAAAAAGAAAACCAGTGCAATCTTAAAGACAAATTATTATTATTGTAACTAGAAAGCGACACTAACCTGTGTACTGACTTTTTACTTTCATTTTACCGCTTTTCCTTTGCGTCTCTATTTGGCCAAGCAAGTTGTTAACCTACAAAGTAAGTAGGTATTTTAGAAGGTACTTATTGAGTTAGTGTCATTGACTTATAAGCTGTATAGGTACCTATTACGTAACAGACCCGAATCTAAAATTTTTTCGAACCGGGGCAGAAACTTGATAGCGGCTCCCCTCTCTTCAGCGCTTCCTCGATGATGCCTTATATGTATGCCATTAGGCAACGCTGAGGACGGACTAGTCACAAAACTCACAAATCGGCGTTTTGTGGAGTAAGTATTTTATTTTTAATGATAGTAGGTATATTATGATTTTGGCGCCCCCTAAAACTGACTCCCAGGGCGGGCCCAGGATGTAAATGCAAATGTACAGCCCGCTTAAAATGAAAACCCGTACTTACCACGAAATATGGATAAAATATAGGTAAATGAATGTTACCTGTTCGCTTTTTAGTTTCAAAATATCTTGCGCCAGTCTGAATAAGGTTTTCAAGTCACTAAAGTTTAGTTCAATGTCGTCGCCTTCCATCCAACACAAACTATCGCACAACTTCTCTTTGTCAGCTAACGTGAGCTCTCTCTGTGAGAAGCTCAATATTTCCTTCCAATCTGTGTCTACCATTTTTGATTTGTAGGCAATGCTTTAGGAATATAAGAAAATATTTAAAATAAAAGCACGCGTGACTCACCACAACAGTAAATGTTTTGATAGCTCGTTGCCTAGCAACGGACCATGCATAGTGGATAGATGACATAAAAAAAAGTTATTTGTCATCCAAGTAGAAAACCAAAAAGTTTTATTCATAGGTACCTATTATATCTACTACCTACTTACTTGAGATTTTAAGCAAAATTCTTGTCTATGGTACTGAGCATCAACTCGGGAAGTTTTCCGCAGATTAATTATGATATTTTCTTATAAATTCCTTGGATCTAAGTAAAGATGTGATAAACGGCTTTATAAAGCACGTTGTTACGCTTGTGCTTGTTTTTAAAAGTCGTTGTAAAAGTGCTTTTCTGCTTTTTAGCTTTTTTAAATTAAACAAAAATTCGTCCGTCAATAAACAGTCAACAAAAGCAAAACGCTTAAGTTAAACATAAGTTCAAGCAAAAAGCCAAAAACTTACGCGCTGAAAAATTGATAGTGAGTCTTATGTGCATGGAAATATGGTTTTTAATCTAATATAATGTATTATAAATTATTGCTTTTTATGGGTAAAGAAATAAGGTTAAATTTAATTAAATATTGATTTGAACTGTATTGTCATACAAATAAGGTTACTTTTAGTATTTTTTTTTTAATTTCTTTCTCTTTCTTGCCGTCATTGCTTAAAAGCAACACGCTTAAATTTGTAAGCGCGCTTAGGCGCTTACTTAAAAAAGCGAACTTTTCAAACGGCTTTTCGTTTAAGCACTCACTTCTAGATCTAAGACCTTAGCTCACACGTCACACCTAAAATGTTTTATAAGCGGTTTGCTTGCTTCTTCCTCAGGCTTGCTTTTGGGTCCGAGATTTCATAAAAGGGTTCATGAGGTAAATATAAAACAATTTATAAATAGAAAGATTATTTTATTAGATGTGATGATTTCGAACAATAGCAGTTAATGTTACATCGTATGTCGAAGTGTCAACAACAAAATAAAACATTTGTGCTTTAAAAAATAAATTAACAAAAGTAAATACAACAATACAATGGGTTAATAACTAATGATGGGCATTGCTTTACTACACAAACGAAGCTTTACATAGGGCGAGGAGTACGGTACGACACTTTGGTACTTAAATCTTTACTAATAGGTACATTGAAGGTACGAAGGTACTTATAAATTCCCAGTAAATCTACCACTAATTATTGAATAATGAAAATGTATAGATGTCGGTATAAATGTCAGACAAGTCAACGCATTATAAGAACAATTTTGACATTCTAAAAATATAGCTACAAAAATCTGTTTCATGACTACTTAGATATATTTTTAAATCATAAATATTTTTGATTGCATGTTATATAAATCAATAACAGATGCCTGAAGTTCGACATCAGATTAATAGCACTCATATTCCTTTATATCGATACACCTAATTTAAAATTAAGCATACAATATTGTATTGTCAATCGTTGCCAAATAATTACTCGCCCTATATACACTAACCATTGCATAGTTCTGAGTATTATGTTGTAGGTATTGATGCGATTATAGCGGTAACTAATACTCTTGGTAATATTATATGTATCCCCAAATATAATGAACTTTACAATCGATTTACAATAGCATTACAATACACTTTTGTTTAGTAAAATGTTTTGTAAAGCCGTTGTTAATTTCTATAAATTCGGGGGTTAGACTGTAGGTATTATTACGAAAAAGACTGCAGCCAATGATCACAAAATGTCAAAACTTTGTTGCCTCCGAAATTTCTAAACATTATTAAATTCAAAGTTTGACTTTTGCCGATATTTAGGTACTTAATGTATTGATGCATATAAATCGGTTAGTATTTTAGAATTAGTATCCACGTGCCCGGCTGCGTTCTTTTAAAATGTCGCTTTTAAAAGAAGAGCCCCAACGAGTCACCCCTACGTTATAAATAAATTACTACGCTAAACAATTTTACATGTAGGTATATAAGTATTTTTATTACTTTTTTTTACAATTATACAACATCGTAATTATCAGATAAACATATTCTTTGGGACGCATAAAACAACTTTGGATAGATTACATCGACGGGTAAATCCACAGATGACGACAGAAGCGAGAATAGGTACACCGATTGCTTAACGACATTGCTACTCGTCTGTTAGTTATGTTAGGTTGGTATAACTAATGCCAAGAACGATATACTTTGGTCACGTATAGCGAGTTCAGCCCAAGCCGTAGCCGTAGAGAACTCACCGCAGCACAGCTTATATTAAAAAATCTTTGTACAAAATGTTATAAAAAGTCATGGTAAAATTTTGGTATCATTCACCGATAGGCTCACAAACATCAGTAATATTATAGACGTCACAACTAACAACGTGGCTTTTAGAGTACGTACAATCCATTACAAACCGACTATCCTCACCACAATTTACTAAGCACTTGTCGCTTGCTGACAATATGAACAGCTACGACAAGCGTTTATTGACAAACTGGAACGTCAATTCGAACGGATGTTGGGTCACTAACACCGACGCGTAAACGGTTACTTCTCACTTGTCACTGAGCAGTATAATACTAATGGCAAGTACTAACGTGTAAACGTGGCATTAAGTAGTCAGCTAGACGGAGGTGGTAACGTAAGTCCATTTTGAGGTGATATTCCTGACATCGTAGAGTCTATCCAGCACAGTGTGTTGTGTGTGTCTATCCGTTGCCTGTGTGTGTTGTGTGTGTCTATCCGTTGCCTGGTGTGTGTGTGTGTGTGTGGTGTGTTGTGTATGGTGTGGCTAGCGGCGGCGGCGCGCGCAGAGCGCGGCGCGGCGCAGGCGGCGCAGCAGCGAGGGCTCGCGCTATCAGATGCGCTCCACGTAGTTACCTACCAGGTAAACACCAATTTTAAAGCACTATTCAGTGTCTTATTTTGGAGTAATGGCACAGAATCATCAGTATTCTAATAACTTTTATCTACCAAATAAATTTGAAGTTTTGAGTTCAGTCCAAAGAATCCAAACAAACTGTCAAGACGCCACATTTATTTGGTGAATAAAATTTATCTGACGATTCTGAAACAGGCCCTAAACATATTTATTAGAATAGACTGCTTTTGTATGGTCTGAAACCGGCTAAAATCACTGTCGAGTAAAAAGGGACAACTCATCCGAAACTACTAAAAAATACTACTTGCTAAAGCCACACCTGTATAACCTGTATTATTGCACAAGCTGATAGTAGTGATAGTGTCGCTTCTAAAGATCTGGGCAGTAACGTAATATGGCAAAGTAAAGTAAAAGGGTTAAATTTATAGAAGGTACATAGCAGGTGTATTACCCGGGAAGGTGCCGAAGCGTCCGGTGCGCTGGCTAGAGCCGACGTACCAGCCGTCATCGCACTTCTCCAGCACGTACACCGTGTCGCCCTCGTTCAGCTCCAGCTCGTCGGGGTTCTGCGGACGGTACTTGTACATCGCGCGGTACCTGGGTAGCATATTTAACAGTTAGCAACATTTACAAGTAATGGTTATTAAATTTATTGACGATTTAATGATATCGTTCATGTAACGTAGCTATAGTTACAATAATGTAAGTGGCCTACGTTATATTTCAGTACACGAACTTTTTTTTTTCAATAAGCGCATCGCATTGCAAGGTGGAGACGATATGGAGACTTTGTTGGCAGAACGTGGCCGCAAATGGCTCATGATCAGGAGTTATGGAGGTAATAAGGTTCTTGCCCAGCAATGCAATGGGACTAATAACAGGATATTACAAAAAACAGAGCTATAAATAGTCAAAATATTCTTCTTCTTATCGTATTCAGAGTTGTTCAAGCCGCCTAAAGGCCTCCGACAAGGCTTGCAGCTGCTGCCTAGATTATAACAACCGCGACCGCCTTTTTACGTGCCCTCCGAAGCACGGGGACGCTCAGTTCAAATGCCACTAAATGGTCACCCATCTCCGACTGACCTTGCCAAGCGTTGGTTAACCTCCGATCGTTTATCGATCAGTGATTGCAGCTGGCTATGAGTGCGTCAAAGAAAAATGTTTGTAGGTACTAACGGTATGGCCTCTGCGTTGGTGTCGACGTAGAGCGGCTCGGTGTTGTTGAGGTCGACGCCGCGCGCTGCCGGCGGCCCGTAGCCGCGCTCCGCCGCCGACAGCGTCGCCTGCGCCGGCCGCGCCACGTATCCTGACCCGTCACAAGTACACATCATAGTATAACTTAAAGGTCAATACTTATTGGTAGAGGTAATGAGGAAGACACTACAAAGCGCGAGTGGGCCTTGTGACGTCACAGCAACCGCGCCAGCCCGGACAGTGAACTTTGGTCATAACTTCGTCAATTTCTATCGTAGAACAAAAATTTTTGCACTGTATGTTATGGATTTTTTAGCGCTATAAATCTGCATTCTCAACTAAATTTGTTATGGATCCTCATTCAGTCTAAAATTGCACGACCCTCCAATGTATTTACCTCTACATACACGCAGTACACGCACGCAATATGGTGGGTTTTTGGTTCTTTAGCATAGATAATTCACTATCCAGGGTGAATTTTTCAAGTGTGCTTTCATGGCCATATACAAATCTATGAGGAATAGCGAAAAGTACTCAAAGGAGTCCCGGGCCCGATTTTGATTAAAACTAAAACCGTATCATTGGATTTTTGAAATATCAATAATCCTTGCAAGGAATCGAACCAGTTGATTTTGAAAAAAAAAAAAACACACACACACTGTATTATTACACCATTCGATAGTGTCGCTAATAAGGAACGAATTTTGGGAAGTAATGACATACGGCAAACTTAAAGAAAGAGCAAACTTTTAACAAATTACAATAAAAGTGGAGAGGCTCTTTTATTGCAAGTGCATTTTTAGACTGAAACGAACCTACTTATGTGAACAAGAGGATCTGAAAATTAATGTACTGCTACGAACCTGGCAGTGGTTGTGTGGGTTGCGGTGCGTTGGAGAGCGCGGGGCTGTTCGGCTGCGGTGTGTAGCTGTGCGAGCCCATGCTTCTCTTGGCGGAGCCGTTCAGCATCCCGTGCGCTGCGGGCGACGCCACGGGCTTCTCACCGCTCGCCACCGCCGCTGGCTCTGGACACGGGAGACACGATAACATGAGTGATTGATGACAATTAGTGTGAGTGAGATAGGATAACATGAGTGACTGGTGAGAAGTGCGAGTGAGAGAGGATAATATGAGTGATTGATAAAAAGTTAGTTTGAGTAAGAAAGTATGATACGAATGACTGATTGATAAGAAGTTTAAGTGATAGAGGATAATATGAGTGATTGCTGACAATTAGTGTGAGTGAGATAGGATAATTATTTGTGACTGATGGATGCGAGGTGTGCATGAGATAGTATTATATGAGTGATAATATGCGAGTTTCTTTCGTCTTTGGAAAGATGTGTGAAGTTCCTTTGCCAACGCGCACTCGTCATGGACTATGGCCCGAAACCTCGTCGCAATAATTGGGTGCACTCCTAGCAATGTAGGTACCTCTGCGTAACCCTTCGGGAATACGTAATGGCGAATCTTATTAAGCTGATAACTTGCAAACATACTGAAATATACCTTTAACGATAAACTGTACATTGAAGTCTCTCTATCGCCCCAATGTTCCCCGTTATTTGGTACTTAAACTTTACTTTTTTGCATGCCGGAACGCAGATCTACGCGATACCCAATTGTTTTTCTATTGTGAACAAACAAACGTAAGTAAACTATGATCCTGCTTACCAGGTTTGCTCTGGCTAGGCTCCTGCAACACCGTGACGTAGCTATCCGGGAATATGCCAGTCTTGCTGCCGTTCCGGCCCTCCCACCAGTTCTGGTCGATGCGCCTCGTGAGCACCACCACCTCGCCCTTCTTCAGGGGCAGCTCCAGGTTTGTTTGTGCGGTGAAATCGAACTTCGCTCTGGCGCGACCTTCGACGATCGCTGGCTTCTTGGGTGCTTGGATCACGTCGCCTTTTTGTATCTGTAAGATATGAAGTATTCATCATTATTTGACAGTATGTCTTGGATGTGTGAGATTCTTTTCATAGGGCGAGGCCGCACTAGCGCGTTGCGCTGCGTCGTCGCAACGGATCAAAGGGTCGACGGGCGAGAGACGAAGCGGGGGAGGGTGATGCGCCAGTAAAAAATCATGCGACGACGCAACGCAACGCGCTAATCGGGTCCGGCCCATAGTCGAAATTTAAACGCGTTCGGTGCTGCGATTGGTCTGCGTCGTATTTTTTAACCTATCAAAGGGCGAAAAAGCGGTAAACACGTCGAACGCGTTTACGTTCCGATTATGAAAAGAAACTCGCAATAGTCTCGAAGTACCAAGCGGGCAGTGCCGCGGGAAACAGTTAGTACATGTGTATGCAATAATTTATTACCTCTACATAGTTATACGGGAACAGTCCTATCCTTCCATGGAGCTCGCCCTCGTACCAGTTATTGTCGATCTGTCTCCGCACGTGAATCAGATCCCCCTTCTTAAAGCTCAGTTCCCTCTGCGTTTGTCCGTTGAATGTGTACAGTGCCTTAGCGGCTACCACTTTGTCGGCTTCGTCGTATCTATTCAGAGGCACCACTGTCTTCTGGGAAGGCGTGAAGTTGTCTTGATGACGTCGATTCTGCATGTCTTGTAACTCCTAAAAAGATTATAATTTTGATGAAAATATATTGAGAGGATATTATTGATGGTCACAGTCTATAATACAAAGCCGTTCATTTGATTTAGAATTTTGTTACCAAACTGGTAAAGTATGTTTTTACAAAATTGCCGAAATGAATGAAAGCCAAAGATGTTACACAGCATGTGTATGTTTTTGGTGAATATTGAACATGTAAAACGCCTCGCATTAGAGTCAGTTAGAGCACTTGATCACACACTCTCGTATCACCTTCATTGATGCATCGAAAGCTTCAATGTCCGCGGCTTGAATATCGTTCTCCTGCAATTTTAATATTCTATGAATATTCCTTCGATACATTTTACTAACAACACTTGCACCTACATAGAGTTTTAATAACTTTATATTATAGTTGTCTACCGATTACAAAACGCTAGAAATAGATAAATATCACGTTTAAATAGATAAATTATTTCACGGAACGTCTTTACGTAATTGCACACTCATTATAAAATAATCGCTTTGGAAAATCATTTGCACGCATAGGTAATAGTTATATCTTGATCGTCTCCCGCGCACGTTGCGCGCGCACTGGCTCTACCATGATCACTAACAATAAATGAACGTGAGGATATTAAAATTTGCATTTATTCAAACAACTTATATCATATTACTGGTCCCTAAAGTCGAAAATCCAATGTGGACTGTGAATTTGTATGGTCATTTCGTCAACGATTATTTTTTTGTTGGAATGTGGAAACAAGGTCGTTCGGGTTGTTGTTTATATAATCAATCCGTATTATTAAAGCTTAATATGTTTTAACTGTAGAGTAATTCTTAATTGACGCATGAAATACGACCCAAATTTATGATTCCACATTTAATAGTATAACTAGCCCTTTTTATATCGCACTCCTAGGCACTGGCCTCGCCTCAACGCCAGGGAGATTCAGGCCATGATTCACATATAGGTACTTAGAGTAGGTACCTTACAGTTGGAATACCTTAGCAAGTATAAGTAGTTACTTACTTGCATAAGGTAATTTTAAAAATAATCGCAACCTGTTTATCCTACTGATATTATAAATGCGAAAGTAAGTGTGTGTGTGTGTGTGTGTGTGTGTGTGTGTGTGTGTGTGTGTGTGTGTGTGTGTGTGTGTGTGTGTGTGTGTGTGTGTGTGTGTGTGTGTGTGTGTGTGTGTGTGTGTGTGTGTGTGTGTGTGTGTGAGAATGTTTGTTACCACGTATCTCCATAACTACTAAACCGATTTTAATGAAGTTGGAAATGTAGAAAGAGTAGGCTCTGGAATAAGTCATAGGCTAATCTTACACATAAATTTCCACGCGGGCGTAGCCGCGGGGCACAGCTAGTACCTATGCAAATAAAAACTCGACGAACAACTACCTATTACGTGACGTAGAACATAAAGATTTCTCTTAAAGGGCTTCGCTGCTCGTGCGTTTAACAGCCGATGGGTATTTGCGGTAATTTCACTTAATTATTGAATAGAGCATAGATTTCACTCACTTAACTGCTTGGCTATTAAATAAAAGAGGAAATAAGAGCATCTTGGGCGATCATGGCTCTAACAGAAAGCAGTAAATAATAGATTTTTAAAAGATAACGATATATATATTTTATGTTTAAAGATATATATGTTTGTAATTTGTTATAGATTGATAAATGCTGTGCTATGTGAGAGCTCACATCTGCTTAATGGTCAGGATGGAGATCGAATCCGGTACCAGTTGTGAGGAAAGACTATGACTTAAGTGTCAATCATAATATCTGAAAAAAAACGGATCTAGTGACTATATTGTAAGCTGAAAAAACGTTGGTATGTATAGCAACAAAAACAAATCATTACACGGAATTTGTAGTCATCATTGAATTTAGATAAAGAATATTTCGAGAACTGAAGTATCGTGTCGAAATATCTAATTTAAATTCCGGTAGACCTATACATTTATTATCGAGTCAGTAGAGCTAACTAACTAGGGACATTTTAATTTAGGTAAAAAAAAAAAAAAGTTTTTAGCTTCTGTAAATTATTTTTGTTTCTCGAGGCTTCATAGTGAAATCAGTTAAATGAATCTATCTCCGCTAACAAAGTAGGTCGTATGCAAAAGCGGTACACGCACATCCGCCGCGTGCTCGGATGCATTTGTTTGGGATGCGGATGTGAGCTGCATTTTATTCAATCGAAGCTGTATTATAATTTATGGGAATTATACTATAAACTCGGCTGCTTCGGTACCCACATTAGAATTAACAACGCTGTTATGATAAAATCGATTGCTTGGAACCATGACAGTTTACGTCTATCGCAGCCAACCACAGAGTAAAGACTAAAGAAAGAGGTGCCCGTATTAGATATATTTATGAAAAAAAAAAACGTTGTTTTTTCATTTTCATTGTTTTATCTACCGGTAAATAGTTGAACTACTCGCTTCGTTTTATGTCGATGTTAGTACTAGGCCGACCACTCGGCCGAGTTGCTTAGGGCCAGTCCCCTTAGTAATTGGTCCATGCAGCCAACAGCCCTTACCCCCTCTCCTTCCTCTACCTCTATCTCACTCCCCGTCATCTCTTCTTATTCATCTCACGGTTTGCAAAGTACAATGCCTTTAATATTGTAAGCAGGGCTTCTTATTCGGTTCTTCGAATATTCGCTTTATTGCTATTCGAGTAATATTACTTGTATTTTAATTTTACGAATACTTTTATATTTATAAATTAACCATTAGTTAATCGATGCAGCCCGTCTGAATAGATCCTTACGTAGACACTTGTGACTGTAGTAAATCGTTTTTTATTGGCTCCAAAACGTTTTTTTTTTTCATTTTTACCGCATAAAAAGCGATGTAACGCTTTAAATTCGACACATTTTTGCACGAACCGAGTATTCAATTTAAATAATTATATGCGCATTCTATTCTGATACTGAAATAGTTTATTTATAATGCCGCGTAACTTATAACTTCCTTGGTTTTATTATCTATTCCAGATTACTAGTGAAATCAATAGTCATGAGATAGACGCGATAAATTACTTATTAGTCACAACCTAAAATACCGCTACAAAATAATTAGGTATCTATACCTATCTCCAGATATTAACTACGAAAAGATTATGTGTGTCACTAACGATGTAAACAAATAAATACATGTACAATGGAAACTCGAATAGAAACACGTGCTAGACAAAGGGGAAACCGCAACTGTGGCGCGGGTTGTGTTACTAGTGTGGATAACATCTTTTATACTAAAAGTTTGATGTTTAGAATTACAGACGCGTGCACATTATTTAGGTGTCTACCTCAAGTACCGACGACTGGAATTACCTAATTAGGTATCTATACTATTGAAGACAGGATTCATATTACGAACGGACATAAGGCCGGGGCGCACCGGTAAGGAGATTGCGATGCGACGGCAACTTATACCCAAATTTTCGTTTACGTGATGCGGCCACCGCCATAACCTTTACAGCATGTCGCATAACAATCGCCTTACCGGTGCAGCCCGAACCTTAGGGTCAAGATATTGCCATACTTAATATAAACTTTTCTATGTAGTTACCGGTCACCGCTATAAAGTCAAAAATATGTAAAAAGTTAAAGAAAATCACGAATATCAAATTCGTAGCGCAATATCGATCAAACTGTAGTCGCGTGCTAGCTACGCCTAACCGTGCGTTGACTGACGCGATAATCGTATACTGAACCGTTTAACTTTTTACCCATATCGATGCTCGATCACAAATCGATCGTTTATATCGCATGTTAGATGTATACCGATCGAATTGTAGTATCGAGTACTAAGAATTCAATTGAATTAAATGTGACGGGTGCTATACGAACGCGTACATACTGATTGAACACGATGTTTTCTGACTGATTATTGTAATTACATAATGTTTACATGAATGAATGAATCCTTCATCCTTCTGGAATGACCTTTCGAGGGAATCTAACTTTAGTTCGATTATGTTATACGTAAACACAGCCAAATGAACTTTTTAATTCAACCTAAAAATATAGACTACCAAGTCGTGATAATATTCCAACATTAGTGTAGACAACATTCTCTACATTTATATTTAACATGAGCCAAAAATGTCGGTGTTATGTCTTATAGAGTTTGCTCTACTTTTAAAATTAGAAGATTCTTTACCTGTAAGTATTTGTTTCTCCTCTGTTCCCTGTAGAGTCGCTTCATGTGCTCCGCCTGCTGGCGCGCTAGCTCCCGCTCGGGCACCAGCGGCAGTGGGTCGTGTCGCACCGGGCATCGGTAGTGGATGTTCACGTCGCTCTCCACGTACCTCCGGGGGGATTCTATAGAGAGATATACAGATATGTAGAGAGATGTAGAGCAGATAGAGTTAAGAGAGTTACGTAAGAAACATTTTTTTTTACATTAAATTGGTGTCGATTTCGTTTTTTATGTGTAGGTAGAAAATGTTTTAGTTTGCTTTTTTAGTAAAGTATAACTTAGGTAGAATAACCAAACATGACGATTTAAGAAACATTACTGTCAACATTTGTAAATTCAGATCATGTCTTTAATTTTAATAAAATTAACTACTTTCAAACTTTCACGTGAGTAGAGCTCTGGTTTTAAATACGTCACAAATAAACATCCATTTAATGGGTATGTTCGTACTGAGTAAAAGTGCTTTCTACATATTGAACATTACCCGTAAGTTAACGTGACTAGAAACTGTATTTTTACCGCGAAGACCACCATTCAGAACTTTGTAGGTTTAATGCTTTATGTGTGCAGTTTCAACTAGTGAAGTAGGTTTACGTTATAACGCCGCCTGATCGTAGACTAGTCTATACGAACGCAACGGATTTCATTTTGTTTTGGTTAAAGATGAAACAAGTGCGAATCGGTACGTTAGTTGCCGATAGTGAAATAGTTCTATGAGAATCTTGACAAAGTAACCATTGAATATTGATATTATATCAATGAAAGTAACCCAAATCCGATCCGTGTCGTGCACAAGTCGTGCATGCGTGCATTCCGAGACATTGGCGTATATAAAATAAAACAAATAACAATCAATTAACATAATATTTAAAACGTCGTACTTATTAAGCTAACTTTTAAGTGCCACACTTGGGCACGCGCCAATTTATTAAATAGAGAATAATGTACTCCTCGACAAGGTGTGGTTAACATTGTAACTACGTAACTAAATTAAAGTCGCATTATTCTATTACCGTGAATCGCAGTCCATTGTACAAAATAAAGTCATTATTTACGGCACGAGTGAAAGTCTACGTTACGCCGCCATCTGTGCGGTAACTCTATCGGAGATTTTCGGCGATCGCCGATTATGTGATGACACGTAATGTAGAGAACCGGTCCTCAAGGTCTGTTATGTATTAGAGGAAGTAAAAGGCGGGATATAGTGTCAATCCGATTACGACTCGTGTTGTTTGTTTGATTTGCTGAGAGGTAAAAGCCGCAAATATACTTATGTGTACGTGTAGGTGGTAGATATGCAAGGTAATGGTAATGATTGAAAGTAAATTTGGTAGCTATTTGAAAACATTATTCGACGCGATAAGTATGTTACAAAGTACCTGGCTAGGCATGTACTTGTTTTGATTAACCAAATGTTTGGAATAGATGGCAGATTGCCCCAGTAGGTAGGTAAAACCAAATTATAGGTATGCAGGTATAATATCTAGTGCAGTTAATACAAATAAAGAGCTACAAAGATTACGCACACAATATGCAGCTCTTATCGATCACCGAATGATGTCATGATGTCAGATAAAATAATCTATAAAGGAATTTCATAATATTGCTTTATTAAACAGATAATATTATTGAAATGCAAGAAATTCCAATAATATACATAGCCGGTTGTAATATAAACCAAGACCACACAAGATTATATTAGGTTTACTAATAACTAAGATATTAGGTAAAAATAGTTACTCCGAAATGTTAAAAAAGTTTGGCAATTGCGTTGCTTCAAGACATTTTTTTGTAGCTCAGAAAATAGCAGTTCAGTTACTTTTATTCGGTAAATTAACTTATTGCGACCGGAAATAGTAAAGCTATTTGCAATAAGAAACGAGTTTGAACTTTATTTTATTTTAAACACTGCTGGGTTAAGGTAAAATAAGATGTCTTTCAATAATTAAACTACTTATATCAATAATAATGTAGTTTTACCACTAGTCAATAATAAATCTGACAATTTAATTCAGTGACAGTACATAAATAGGCATTTCTCATGCCGTATAGTAAATCCTTTGAATACATAACTTGCAATTGTCGTCGACTTTCTAGAGATATAATGATTCCAAGCACGTAGGTACTTACGACACGCCCAGCGAGACACAGATAAGATTATAATTCACGAAGGTGTATCCATGGGATTCCGTACCTTATGCCGTGGTGAAAACTCAAATTCCTTTGGCAATATTCACGTCGGCGAAGCTCTATCGCACGCATATGGTGTTGGTAGTTTCTATAGAGGTATTTCATTTGCTCAATCACTGCTACTTGCTTTTTAACATGTTTTCGCGCACATACAACTTGTGCAAGTTTCACCTTCAATACCGTAACGTTAGTTGTAGATTGATTATTGAAAAGAAAATTTCGTACGTTAATGATAGAAATCTACACGGTATTGGAAAACCATTTAGAAATTAATAGTTTTATCATAAGTCGGAAATTATTAGTCTATAGGCAAAATATATTGTTTTGTTTTTAATAGGCGGGTAAATAATTAGTTACACAAAAAATATTTAGATTTAAAGATAAATAATATTTAACTCTTGTCACGAACTCGACCGGAGGAAAAGAAATAAGTAAACAAAAAGTTTGGAGAGAGTTCCGATAATATCGGCGCCCTAATTTTTCACCGATATTTGAAACCAAACACAATTTTGCACTGATTATGAACGAGAATAAAAACAAATTGTTATTTGAAAGCAGTTCGGTACGAAAGAAGAAAAAACACTCGTGTTTGTTGATGTTGCATTATACATACATAAAAATATACCCTATTTTACAACAAGATACTTTTAATACCAGTCAAGCTACAAGCTCAAAGTTATTAATCCAGCACAAAAATGAAGAATATTCTGTTCCAATGCTGGCAATGCAAAATCCCGATTAAGCAAACATGTTCAGTAAATGTACAGACAAATAGTGGTTAATTAACTTTAATTGCTGGACAAATGATTGCTGTTCATTCCGCGTATTTAAGCACACATGCATACTACATGTAATGCTTGTACTTGATTGGTATTAAGAGGCAGCTTAATTACACAGCATTGGAATGAGTCCAGCTTACGTATGTCCGAACACAGGATGTGACAACTTCTGTTGTAACTTCAGCTATTAATTTACATTGAAACAGATAACATCTATGTGACATTTTGCAATCAATATTGTTACTTTGAGCAGCGTATTAAATTACAATTAAGCCAGGGTATCTCGATACAGCACGACCTCTCCAACATTTCATAATTCGTCATTGAAGCATAGCGTTGCCAATGGAATCGATATCTATCAGCAAACTTGAGTTTTCGGAAATATTGCGCAGAAAACTTGCAAAACCTCGTCTAGCGATGATAACGAGATGCTTTGTCTCCTCCAGCTTAGAAATAATTATGATACTTATTTCTCCGATTACTTTTTAGGATTGTTTCCTCTGGGCGTTAGCAAATGTCACGTTTTTTTACATTTGCACAATGTCACATTCGCATATCGATTTTGAAAGTCACCTTTGCAATTATAGTAAGAATTATTTCAATAATTAATTATGGAGTTACCTATCTTACAAAGGTTATCTATGATTTCTGTGACAGATACAATTTAAACAACCTACCGCATATCGATTCATATTTTTATACGTTTGGTAGTTAAATTAAATAGTCTATAACATGTAAAATTCACATTTACCGTAAACTTTTATCACCAAATTTATAGAGAACAACGCCAGTTTACAACGGTTTTACAAAGCATTTCTAGGAACAAAAGTGGTTTGTAATGCCAGTGTAAGTCCGTCATAACTTTCTATAAATTTGGGGATTTTAGTATAAATGAAAGTGCTCGAAAAAATCTTGATATTACCATAAATAATTAGCACTCGAATACAGTTAGTACCACACATTAAAAAACAAACTTAAAATGTACACATCACGGAAATTTAATTAAAATGACGATGATGAACAAACCGTAAGTAGTCATTTTCTTGATCTGCTTCAGTATGCCCATGGCAGTCCACAACACTAACTACGTCTCGATGTAAATACCGCAGATGGTATAGACGACGGCTTGGCCGACGTCTGTCGCCGACCGTCGGTCACGATAGATCAGATGCACTTGCACACTTTCGACTCGCGTCGACGCCTCAACCTCATCTCCCGCCAAAACTCAGTGAGCATTACTTTCGCTTGCCATGCGCACGCGCCTAAAACTCGCTACTTCGCTACTCGCTTCCTAAACACGAATCTGGGTCGTTGTACTATGCCATAATAAGTGTATTATCGGGTAATACTATTCAGATAATTTATCGGAATAACGATCACGTATAATAGATGCATAGGTTTCCTTCAAAAACTCTGGAATGTCAGCATATACAATTAAAATACAATAACATTGTGTTATAGAATTCTTAATCGTTATTTGATGATAATTTAACACGAAATTGACAGGTGATTTAAAAGTTAAGGTCAAATATCTTTGGGTTTCGTAAATATAGCATTCCTTCCTACCGTGAAAGGTCAAGTTTATGTCCAGAGAAATACCTACATGATATTACTACAGCCTAAGTACTGTTATTACAATGTGATATTATTTATTCTGTACTTTCTGTCGTAATAAAAGTAGCATAATATTTTGGGTAAAAAAAGAGAATGCATCATTAGCGCGATATTATATACGTATTTTTAAATTATCTTACAGATAAAACAATTCCGTTCTAGAAACGACCTTGAAAACCAGGTAGGAAATTCTATTGTCATAGAGACAAGCATGGAAAATTATAATACAAAAAGAGTACACAATTTTGTGAACAATACCGATACTTACTGTACGGCAGTGGAGCGTAAACATCCGGATATATATCCGTCCTATTCCCCCAATCGGAAAATTCATGCATGGTGTGCCGATCATCATTTCTCTTTATATCACTCGAATTTTCACGAAAAACTACTTTATCCCTATTACTATTTACATTTTCCGATTCAATATTTGATAGATTGTTTAAAGATACGGAATTATGATGTAAAATATTATGTTTATTGTCATTGCTGTGCATCATGGACACTGTAATTTTTCTTGCATTTTTATTGTCGACGTATTCTTCAGAATTTGTAACGTTAGCCACATTATATTTTGGTGAATCTGTGTTATATCCGGGTTCGTATTTAGCATCACTAAAACTGTGTAGTTCTGCATTTGTCTCAGACTTCGTACTAGAAAACGATAATCTTCTAACTGCATTCACTGAACTATCATAAGTTTCGTCACATTCGATAATGTTTGGTAATTTGTATCTTCTTAAGATTGCATTATGTTCTAAGTGTGACTCGTCAACAGTTTCAAATGAATAAACATCATTTGTATCACTTTCAGCATCAAATAATTCTTCATATTTAACATTTTCAAAATTGTAGCCTTGTAATCCTGATGCACTTGAATTATGTTGCAATTGATTTTCAGTCTCACTAATATCAACAGGCAGCTCTTTAACTGATTGAGTCTTTGAACTAATAATGTTTACGTATGTTATAATAGTATTTGAATTTGCGACTCCACCGATTCTGGATTGATCTATTAATTGCATAGACTTGTAATCATCCGTGAGTTCAGCGACATTAGTTGTTTCATTCGTGGGTTCATTCTTGTTGACATCTATAGGTTTATCGGACAACCTGATAACTTGTGAAGTAGAGCTTGGTGTAATCACTATGTGTTCTTCTTTTTCGTTGGAATCATTGCTCTTTAGGCTATCTGAATCATATTTGGTACGGGATTCATTCGGGCTGCTTTCTTTGGAAAAATAGGCACTGTCATTTTTGTACACATCATTGTCGTCATAAAGCAAATTCTTTTTCACGTAGTTATTCAAAGCAAGAAGTGATTTAGATAATGATCCGGATATAGGTACATCACTAAAAAATCCATCATCTTCATAAATTGTTTTTTCACCGTTTGAAATTCCTTTTCTGTAGATTTTTTTTGAGTCACTTGTAAAATTTTCGTTCATTTTGCGAAGACACAAAGTTATAATTTAGTTCATTGTAAACACTTCACACAGGTTAGGTGGTATGTGCTAAACTGAACCCATGATATCACAGATAACAATATTATATCAGTGAATAAGAATAGATAACGCTCCGTGGATAATGGTCAACAAAATAATCTGGCTTCAAGTCACAAGTGCGTCAAAACAATATTTTATTGATTATTTCGCGAGCAAGAAACACAACGCATATGACCAAGAGGCTAGGCTAACTATTTACAATCGAAAAAAACTGAACCGACCAGTTTTGGTGGTCCAATCAAATTGAGTGACGTAGACCGCGAGCGTAGAGCTGATAATCGCGAGATGTGATCATTTTTTCCGATGCAGAATAGTGATATCGCAAACTTTTTGGTAATGACATTTCGTTAACGAATGTTAAGGAATGTGAACTTTAATATTTAATTCCACTCAGAACACGTATGTCGGCGGCGACGCACGGTCAGGAGAATAAGTTAAGGCGCCGATTATTTTGAACAAAGGCCATTGTTTCTTTTTTGTTCGCACGTATTATTACGGAAGATAGGTACAGCAGCAAAGCGCGTTGGCTCTGATGATAGTTAGAACGAATGGTTTTCGGAAGTGAAGCTGCGAAGAGAGATTACCTAATGTGTAAAAGTGGGTTAGACATTTTTTTTATTTTTATGAGATAACCGATTTGATGTTGCGGTTATTAACATTTTTAATTGTATGAATATGTTGATACTTGCCTGTGTCTGAATAGCTCCCGTGCGATGCTCTGCGTGGAGGCTCCGGGGCGGAGTCGGTTTCTATCAGTGCATAACAAAACAGGATAATAAGGGACCAAACGAAAATAAAAATGATTCTAAATAATGCATACCACGACAGTTAAATATTATTTCGATATTCGTTATGTTAAGGGTTACATGAGTAGAAATTTCCAAAAATTGTACAAGTTTCTTACAGAAGGAAAGCAAACCATTTTGCATTATATTTGTAAGTTCCATAGATGTCTTTATACGTATACCTACAACACCAACAAATAAATTCAAAACAACAAACATCAATGCGCAATCACGCGAAGTAAACACGCACAGTTCGAAGCGACAGGACGGAACCCATAACGAAGATCCAATAAATCTTTAACGAGGGAAGGAAACATGTATTAGTTCCAAAATTAAACAAGTTGGGTAATTAAGTTATAATAAAATTTCAGATATTAACCTTGGAATGTGACCGTATGTCGTGATGGCGAGATGTAAGACGACAGGCGGTAGGGCCATGAAGCCGGCGGCGGTCTCGGCGGAGCACGGGGTGGTTCGTAGCGGCTGGCCGGCCGGTGAGCCGCCGGATCAAACTCTTGCTTTGCGAAAGTGTCGCTTTTCAAAATAGAGCTTAATTTAATTGACTCTTTTGGTATCGAGCGTTTGACTTCTTTTTTTACTGGTGATGTTCGACCACGCACCAAGGTCTTCGGGTCTTCAATGGACCTATTATTATCGGCGCGTTTAGGATAACGATGCGCAACCCACGAACCCGCTAAATACGGTGCGATATCATGAAGCTCGCTTACATCAGGAGCTGAGGCATATATTTGTCCAAGAAGCGACATAGCTTCGAATCGGCGCCGAATACGGTCTACTTCTCCTGGCCGACATTCCAATGCTTCTTCAGCGGATCTAGAGCGAGGACTTGATCTTCTACGAAGAGCAGCTAATTTTGATATGATGTCAATGTGGGGCATATATCGATTGGTTGGCCGAAGTGGTACGCGGGCCACCGGTAGCATACTCTTGTATTTATCTCGTCTTGACATTCGCTCAAAAGACGACCAAGTACTATTGAGGACATTGCGAGCAATTTCTGGGTCGCTACGATGTCGCCGTAGCACCGCGCCCGCCGCCGAGGGCGAGTCGAAGCGCCGCGCCAGGCGGCGTACCTCGCCCGCCCGTGCCAGGTTAAGGTATGCGCGCCAATATCGCTCCGGGTCGGGTGACGGGCTTCGACTGCGCCAGATTGTCTCATCGCTTGAATATCGTAGCGTGTCAGGCGTTCGTCGATCCGTAACGTACACTTCCGAGTGAGGCGATACTGACCTAGAATGTAGATCAGGCTTAGAAGGGAGTGATAAAAATTTATTCTTTTCAATTTCTCCAAAAAGCTCTTTTATGTTCGTACAAGATTGCGACTGAACAATTTGGTTTTTTGGCGGTACTATCGGCTCGGCTTCATTATTAGTTTTAATTTCAGTTTCTTCAACCAACGCTGTGACCGTGAAATTGTTTTTTTCTTGGTTTTCTTTCTCGTCTGAACCCTCTCTCGCATGGTAAACTGTGTTTGATTGACCAGATAACTTTTTTACCGATTCGAAGTATTGAACTTTTTTTAGAACTTCTTTACTCGGTCCTCGATAAATTACAGTCTTGGCAGAAAGATCTGAGCTAGCAGTTTCAGTTTCACTAGCTGAAGATTGACACGGAGTTTCAGTTTTTTCATTTGGGTAGACAATGTGTCTTTTCTTTGCTTCCGCTATCTTACTAACTTTTTCTTGGATTTCGTGAATAGTTTGTGTCGGAAGAGTGAAGGTTTTCTGTGATTCTTTATCTTCAGGTTCAGGTAAAATATTATTCCGTTTCATTTCAGTGTTTTCTATTTCTTCTTTTAAAGAAATTGGCTCTGTGTTATCAAATTTGTTTATTCTATCTAAAATCTCTTTGCTCAGTGTTTGAGAAATTTTCCTTTTTTCAATTTCACTGAGCGACATTTGTATTTTATTTACGTTATTTTTTAACTCTTTGACCGATGTAATAGGACATGAAATGGCAGCGATGGAATCTGATTTGGTAAGTTTCGATGGTTTGTCTCTTTCCGAGTTATAATCAGACGTAATTAAAGAATTACACCTAACATGCAACGTAGAGTTTGCATCAATTTTATCGTCTTTAACATCAATTGTATATTTATCATATTCTTTATTAGATTTAGTTTCTATTTCTTTACTGTAAATGGCATTCAGTTGATTTTTAAGAGCGTTTACTTGTTCCATGGATAAACTACTCCATAAGCGACTCCCAAGACCGATCTTTTTACGCAGCTCGCTCAATGAAGAATCTTGTTGTAATGTAATAGTCGGTTTTACTGTTGAACGTTGCCCTTTTTTATCATTCTGACTTTTCTTATTAATATAAAAAGCCGTTTCGGCAACACTTGTTCCACGCCATAATGGTTTATATGTATCTTTTGATTGAGTTTGATCTAAGTCTATAGAATCATAATGTGATATTTGCTGAAAATGATCTTTTAAGTCTTCTACTGATTTTTCTTTAGTTCGAAGACCTCGGTCTGTATCGTGAGTCCAACGAAAATCCTTAATATCACGAGGATAAAATAAAACATCTTTCTCTGTCTGAGCTATTTTTAATTTACGATAAAGATTGTTTAGTTCTTCTTCTGCTCTCTCAATTGCTCTTATTTTCTTCCAGCGATCAAAGTCAATTATTTCTTCGTCTTTTCGTCTATGTCGTAAATCACATGTAGAAGTGGCCTTTTCTAATTCTGCAACCCGTTCTAAATAGGTATAGTACCTATTCAGTTCCCTAAATCTTTCGGATCTAACGTGAGAATCTTGCATGTCACGTATATATTCGTCGTAGTCCGGGTCATCACCATGTAGATTTGAGTCACTTTTTGTTTTATGTGGTAGACTATCACGAAGTATATTTTTGTCTGCATCCCCAGCACTACGTGTTCGGGGTAAATTTTTGGTGATTATATCTCCGTAATTTTTCCCGCTTTGCAAACGAGCACTATGTATGCGTCGGTATGACGGCGATCTTATGGAAACAGGTGAAGTGGAGTGACTCCTACTGATACTATTTATTGTGGAAGTTTTCTTTATTACTTTAGGAGATACAGGCCGCGAAGTTTGGGAAAAGAACATAGTAGATGGATACTTTTCACTGTCTGGTTTTATTATTATTTCTGAATATGTTGATTGTCTAGTAATAGATGGAGAAACTGGCCGCACTGTTTCTGTGAACACTATTTTTGAAGGAGATAGTGATTTTTGTTTAGTTTGTGTACCAGACGAGTAAATTTTGCGACTAACTTTGGGAGAAATTGGTCTTGATGTTTGTGTAAATACTAGTCTTGATGGAGAAATTGAATTCCTTATAGGGGAGTCGTCAGTCCTCTCTTTCCTGTAAAAGAGCACAGTCGGCGATTTTGGTCTTGTAGTTTGCGAAAAATAGATTTTGTTGGCTGGTGGTTCACTTCTACTTCGAACTGTAGCTAATGACGATGTTGACCCAAATTCATCGCACTTCGATAAACTATCGAATTTACGGACTTCACTATGAATTCTGCCTGGCCAGGACACTGAACGAGGACTTTCTGCTCTTGCTGGACTTGAATACCTATCCCACATTTTAAAACGAGATAAAGAAACAGGCTTTCTGTGTATCAAATATGAATTTAACGATTTCGGTGTCACATTATCTTGTGGAAGAGACTGGAACATTCTTGCTTTCTGGAGAACTGTCGTGTTTGGTTCTAGCATTGGATATGTCAATATTGGGGCACACGTTCTTCCCAGAAACAAATGTTGAAAGAAAGAGTCGGAAACGATGGCATCGTGAGATTTTTTAATTTCTTTAGAGCTTATACGTTTGGCACCTAGATTCTCAAAAGAGCCAAAATTTGAGGTTTCATTTGAAGTATCACCAAACTGACTGCCGGATTCTGAATCATCACTTGGTTTGACATTTGACTTCTTGCCGGTTTTACCTTTTGAGACTTTTTTAATACTTTTGTTATTTTCTTTCGATTTTTTACTACATGTTTCGTGACAGGGCACACTTCGAGGCCGGACTATTATACTTTCTAACGATTTCTTCTTTTTTAAATTTGTAACCACAGCTGTTTTGATCTGACATTGTTTTTTTGGAACTGCAGAGATGTTAGATGACGATTTTGAAATATTTGACGTTGATTGAAAAGTGTTGCTTTTAGCCGTCTTTTGGTCATTTTTTGTTGACAAACAAGGATTAGATTTTGTATGTGGTTTCGATACCTTTAGTTTTTGGACTTTCTCTGCAGTGCGAATCATATCCCTGCTTTTATGAGTTATCGTGGGACTTGTAGATTTAGTAGTAGATGTTGGAGTTGCCTTCATAGCAGTTCCTCTACCTGTGATGTTGTTTTCTTTTGACAAAGATTTAGCCCGTGCCTTTGTTAGGTCGATTCTTTCGTTTCTTTTTTCCGCGCTCCATAATTTATCCAGTGTCGTTACTTTATCCAATATGTTTGATATAGGCGTTCTTCTTCCTGCTCCTCTTTCTATAACTACAGATGAGGGTGTTTCACGGAACTTGCTATGTGCAAAATTTGAATACTCTATAGGCAGCAAAGTTCTTCGTGCTGACCCAAAACTACTGGTTCCCAAAATTTTAGCATCACTTTTCATAGTAGTTTTAGTTGGCATTGTTTGAGTATTTTTCCTGTTTACAGCTGGTGGTGCTGATGTTGACATAACTCTACTTTTAGCTAATTTGTGATCAATTCCAGCTTTTTTATCAGCTATAGATTCAGCTTTGCTAATTATATGCGTATTTTGACGTGTCAATTTGAGATTTATTTTGTCTTTTAGATAGTCGACATTAGACTGACTTTGCGGTGGTAATGATCTTTTTGGTGAAGTCGATACTGGTCTTGTCGACGTGACTAATTTGAGAGTTCTGCTATTTTTTGATGAAACTCTTCGCGGAGGAGCAGGTGGATATTCATAACCTTGGCTCGGTATGTTAAAGTTCAGAAACGATGGCACCTGTTTCTTGAATTTCGTCGTTTCTATGCTCGTTATAGGATAGCAGATAACTTCGTGAACTTTGGGCGTTTTCTTATGAACTCTTATCTTCGTTAATGTAGGAGAAATCGGTATGTACTCGATTTCGGACTCGTCTGTGGAATTCAACCAGTTTCAGTGGCATATTCTTCTTAACTTCTGGTTAGATGTGGTAAAAACGTGATTCTCGTGCTCCTGTAATTATTCGTGTATCTTGAAAGCGTTGTTTGCGGTCTAAACGTGATACTAATGTGTAGCTTAAAAACTCTATCAACGTGATCAAAACTAATTACCGGTGCTTGTTTAATTTTGGAGTCAAGTGTTCATGCGTTACCTGATTATCCAGAAGTCTGAAGACCCAGCACCTTTTATGAGGAGTGAAGTGGAGTCATGCATAGCAAATTAAATACCAACTTACCTCACGCGTGATTCTGTATAAACTAATGTTGGCGCGACTGAATAGCGTGGTCATTGTCATGGGGGCCTTGAGTTCTCGCGTCCGGCAATAGTGCACGTGGTACCATTCATGTGTTATGCATTGGCCTTGGCCGAGTTATGGGTAAATGCGATTCTTTCCGTACCACCAGATCACACAATAACCGCAAATATGTAGTTTAGAATAAATAAGAGTCGTAGGCCCCAACCAACGCGATGTGTATAAGCATATTTACCATATAAAGTTACCACCGACACCAATTTAGTAAAGTTATTAGTAAGTACTTAATCAAACCATGCTTCATTAATTCATTATCAAGTTCCTAATATTTTTCTCAGATTTTTGTCATAAATGTAGGTAGCTAATTGATCTTGACGTCTCACTGATTAAAATAATAATTGTACTTCAACGTTAGTGTATACCCTCATAAATACAGATTTTCTTGTCTTTTCCTAACCAGTACAGTCATCATTAAAAGTAGCTTGGCATATTAAATGTATTCATAAATAACATTGTTTCACGCGTAATAATAGTCCTTATGTCACTAGAGGGTCTCTGAAATAGGTATACGATCACATTTTAGAATCATTATACTTTTGTAATATTCTGGTGCCACACTATTATGACGTGTTTAACAATGTGATTTTTTGGACATTTGATATACCAACCAAGCTACTTTTAATGTTGACTATACATAACAACAAAATTTTAAAAAGTACCTTCTACATAACTACCCCCTTTTTATTTCCAAAAAATACAAGCCAATAGGGCACGGTTGTGTGTCCACTAAGTTGAAGCATACCCATTTTATATGTATGTATAGTGTATGTGACGTGTCGTGTGTGCACTGACCTTGCCGGGGCGGCGCGGGCGAGCGGAAGCCGCGCAGCGGGGGCTCGCCGCCCGCCTGCAGGTCGCGGTAGGCGGCGCGCCGCTCGCTCGGCGACAGCGGCCCTTCGCTGGCGCTGTCATCCCGCCGACGGAACACGAGCGTCGAATCCGACTCGTACCCGGATTCTTTTAACGCTCTAAATATAATAAAATGAGCTCAATAAGGTGGGTCCCCGAGCACGAACATCGTCGCCGAGGTAGACCCGAGAACGGTGGTGCGATGACCTCGACGCTCATCTAGACGGGTGGTATGACGGAGCCCAAGACCGCGATGGATGGAAGATGGGCGATTCGATTCCCGCCAGAGGCAAATTTCGAAAACGGCCTTTTCATAATTTGCCCGATGTTTGGGTGTCACTAGGACCACCCTCAAACCATAGTACAGACGTTGCTTAGTTAGGGACCAAGATAGACATTACAATACATTTATTGAGAAAGCTTGCTAATAACCCATTGTAGATTACGTCCGCTTTGGAAAGTGGCTAGGATCGATCGGATCGAACAAATTAGGAATATGTAGAAATACAATCTTTAATCTTGGATAAGAGATACATTATTAAGTTTTGGCGTTAGCTGACCATAATCAGGAGTTAAGATCAATGAAGAGGACTATTTCCTGATTCAATACCCTTTTTGTAAGACAAGTAACTACTTAACTTACCTTGCCATATTCGATTTGGAGAGTATCGTGGAAGTAAGATCCTTCTTATCTTTAGGAGATGCTTGCGGTAAAGAGGTGGTACTTGATATGTTTTGCTGCAAGAAATATACACGATTACAAACACGGTGGCCGATGTTGATGTACTAGTACAACACGCAATTTTTGTTTGATCTCACGTTACTCTGTGAGATTGTAAACCATGCTAAGAAGCTGATATTAATTTTAATTCATTAGCGAAAGAAAATATACAATGACACATTTTGTACTGATTTTAAACTGTGTATCATCCTACCACGGTCACAGAAAGCTCTACCATCAATAAACCACACACTATGGTAATTAAATTTAAAATAATTCCCAATCATAAATATCAAATTTTAATATTAATTTACATAATTATGACAAAAACACTAAAAAGTAACAATATTTCACCATGCACATGAAATCCACCACCAATAGAAATATACATCCCATAAAACTTTATAGAGAAAAAAATACACCAAGAATGAACAATAAACAAAA
This sequence comes from Drymonia ruficornis, assembly GCA_947859195.1. Classification (NCBI taxonomy): domain Eukaryota; kingdom Metazoa; phylum Arthropoda; class Insecta; order Lepidoptera; family Notodontidae; genus Drymonia; species Drymonia ruficornis. Next base: position 7,227,496 of record OX401912.1, on the reverse strand, counting down.
CACCCGCGCAGAACGCTTGAGGTCCGCGTTCCGTTATGCGAGAAGTACACGGGTCAGAATGTTGTATCTAGTCGTGCGGCGGCACTTGACCCGTGTAAACCTGGCATTAGACTAGCAACGTAGCGTAGCGACTACGGGCGATGGAACTAAGAGTCTGCGCGAGTGTTACAAGTGATTCGTGCAAGCGCAGACATGGAACGCACAATACAACATCAGGCAGACAGTTAAGGCCCTTACACTTTTCTGAATGGCGCGAGCGAGCAATGTGGTGTAAGGGGGCAGGGGGGAGTTGTCGTCTAGCCACTGTTAGTGCCACCACCGCACGCGGCCAGTCAGCAATGTGAACATACGCGTTAGTTAGTCAGTGACTGCACTTTGGTTTGAGTTATCAATCAAATTATTGTTGGACAGAAACTTTTTTTGATATTGTTAATTTGATGAGAAATATTTACATAAGATAACTTTTAAATGAAGAACTTTGAGATGAAAGAGAACTTTAGCAAAAGTATACTCATATACAAAGTATACAAAACTTTAGTGACGTCACAAAATCAATGAATGAGAAGAAAGTCTTATAATGTTCGTGTTAATGGTTATAACAAATACACACGATATAATAGTAAAAAAGATTCGTACCCCGTCAAAAATATCCATGACCTCGTCCCACCACTAGAAAAGAAAAAAACACATCGTGTTGTGGAATCAGGCGGTTAGTCCATAATGATCGATATTTTAATGATGTAATGAGAAATGATCGATGATAACTATATTTTAATTTTAACGGCTAGTGTTGTGAAAAGTGAATCCCAATAATAAGACGAGTGATGTGACAGTAGGATACCTGTTTTGCTTCTTTATCTACGACGGATGATTTGCCAGGCACGTAGTTTTCTATTCTCCCAGGTTGGTTTTTGTACATCTCATGACTAGCTCTCGCTGAAGCTAATGTGCTAAACCTGTAAAGTCGAATATTATGTCATTTACCTACACAATAGATTTTTCTTTTACAGAAATTTTCTTGGCGTTAGCCGTTTTGTCCCATTAGCGTTTTTAGGAGCACAATTTACTTTAATTTAAGTGACGTAGAAAAATAGAAACGGCAGTAACAGTGAGGTGCCTATTGTATTTAATATCGTTGTTACTAAATGTGCCCGATGGGATTTCCATACAAACTTTGATCCCCTATTCAACCCCTTTGGGATGAATTTTAAACCCTTTCTTAGAGCTCACATACGTTTCAAAGGAACTCCTGTACAAAATTCTCAATGCGTGACCAATTGGACATAATTTTTTTTTAACTTCTTTATAACTTACTTATTATTAGGTAAATACGGTGAATTAGCATCGCTGATTCTCCTCTCCTCCTGTACCGAGGCGGTTCTTCTCCTAGGGCCCGTGGTGACGTCACTGTCGTACGCGTCACTCCACGTGCTAAAACCCAGTCTGCTGAGCCCTCCCTCTGGCTCGCTGAGATACCCAGATCGAGGGTCGAAGTACGCGTATTGGGATTTGTTACTTGATGCTCTTTCGGGAGGTTCACCTAGAGAATGGGAACAAAATAAATAGAATGTAGACGCCGACTACTCCAACAAGCCAACTAAGCGCTCGGGTATAAATATCAAATGATAAATAAGTCAATGATTCCGCGGTCCTTCCACCACGTAATGGGAGCTTCTGCCACAGGAGTGTTCAGGCATTGGCCCAGGCTCACTACTTTGTGGACGGACCGCATAATCATTGACTTATTCTCATTTGATATTTATACACGAGCGCTTAGTTAGCTTCTCCTTGACATAGCCATAAATAATGTTTAGTTGCCTGGCCCAGTTCGCATAGTAGAACACATAGAGCAACAGAATTTGTATTAAAATAATAATTCATATGGAGTTCTCTCGAAGTATAAATAGATGATGGTCGGGACAACTTTATACAAAATCTACTGCAAGAAAAAGTGTCACCGTGCGAATTTGGCCAAGTGTTAGAAATAGGCGTTAAGCATGTATATGATTTTCAAAAGTATTGGCGATGTTTAAATTATTGAATCATGGTTAGCCTGTGAAAGGGATATTATGTAAGTCGAACGACAAAGTCAATAAGTTACTTCGCTCGAATTATAAATACGATAAAGGAACATTCTTAGATGTAAAATGACGTTACCACAAGGAAACGGATTTTTACAATACACAACAAATCCTAAGCGATGATGTATTTACAGTGGACATATAACCATGAAAACCAAGCGATTATTGGAATGCAATATGCGTCAGCATTATTTGGTTTAAAAAGCCTTTGAAAACTATTTTTTGAAAATTAATATAATCACCTCGTCGGCTTTTGTATCGAATAGTCACATAATCGTCTGAAAAAGAAAATTAATATTTTGGGGAAACGGATAGAAATAATAAAATAAACAAAAATGTTTCGAGGATGTGAAGTTTATAAGACAACTTAGTTACTTACCGTCGTATTTGTTTTTATGGATGGTGTCGTACATCTTTTTGTACCACCTCGATGGGTCTTTGACTTCCTGCAAATAAATACAAATAATATCAAACTGCTGACGTTTAATCTAAAAGTTACTACTGTCCAAACACAGTGCGATAACCAAGTCCCATAAGCTACCCCCAAATTTATAGAAAGTTATGATGGACTTAAACTGGCATTACAAATCAGTTTTGTTCCCAGAAATGCTTTGTAAAACCATTGTAAACTGGCTGAAAATCCCTTCTGTTTGTTTTTATAATGAGGTATTGGGTACGCGGTAGTGCAAGCATTAAGTAATACACTAGTTCTAACGAGGGACAAAAATCAGCTCACCAGATCGCTTGATTGGACTAAGTGTCACTACAAATACAAAATACCGCGAGGTTTCGCCAAGAGATAGACTGTCAAAACTGTCAAGTGTCAATGTCAGCCCAGTCTAATGTGGCGCCGCCGAAGCAAAACTTAATGCCCTCATTCAGGAATTATTTTAATACTTACAGATCTGAGTGCGACTGGCATGCCGTCCTTGGTGATGGGTCCTATTCCTTCGACTTTCCTGTGGGCATCCGCCATTTTACGAGTGCCGCCACGTTCGAGATCACTCCTGTCGGCCTCTCCTTCACTCGCGTACTCTTTTCTTAACGCACGCACTGAAATAAGACACATTTCAAACTGTTGTACAATGTTGTAGGGTAATAGATAAGTAGTGTGAAATCATGTGTACGAATGTGCCATTGTACAATTATGACATTGTGCGAATGTGACATTGTGCGACTGTGACTTTGTGCGCATCTGAAAATGTGCGAGTGTAAAAAAATATCTTGTTGTTTTGCGTTCGTGACATTTTGCGAACGTGACACTTTACGACAAGAGAACGTTGCACTTAGATCTAGTGAAGTGTAAGGCACACTTGGGTGTAAAATAAAAATGGTATATTGCCAAGAAGGTTAAGTCACCCACAACCAACGGCAGTGCATGAGAAGATGTATGAATGTGGATGAAGCAAAAGATGTGTGTAAAAATCGTAGCATGTGGCAATCAATAGTCTCTGTCTGCCCACGTGGGATACAGGCGTGAGCATATGTATGTATATTTGGACAATTTAACTATAATTCACAACTCAGTGCATTGTTTTATTACGTCACAAAGGAATAGATTATAATATAAACGCCTGACCTGGATCTCCTCTAGGTGGGGAAGGCCTGTCTCGCGGCAGCCGTGCAGCGTCCCTCTCTTGTTGAAGGTAACTGGCTCCACGTGGAATCTGCCCTTCTGAAAGTGAAATGACAGAGTTTTAACTTTAACATGTCCACCCGACTAAATCCTCGTATAAGTTTCTTATTTACGGAGCTTTGTAACTTATTTTACGTAAGTGTAAGTAAACAAATGCAAATTTAATTTTCTATGAGTGTATTCGATTCTATCTTTTTGCCGTTTGTTAATTATATGAGTACCTGAAATCTGTAGCCAGTGCTGTCATTTCCACTGGTAGGTATTAAAGTTTAATAACGCCGGCTGACCCTCGTCACAAAACGGTATAGGTGACACATCTCGGCATTTCTACCTATTCAATTGGAAAGGTGAGCGTACTATCCCTATTAGGTACCTCTACCTACCTACATTTCGGATAATCTGGCTTCCATCGAGAACATCTGGTATGAAGATTACATGTCAATAATATTTGTGACCAAATATAATTTGATACCTATCCACTTATTACAATAAGAAATAATATTTTGTTTTTTGTTTTTAGGCACCTACGTGCACGTGAGTCGCGATCGGCTATAATAGTGCTTATTCTGTAGGACTTTAGGCTACAAATTGGGACTAAACTTAATTGAACACAACTAAAAATATTGTTGGCATTAGGACCATGAGAAGCACGGCAAAAAACATTTAATTTAGTTAAGTTTAGTTAGTGCAACAACAGAATTATAACCAATATCAAGCTAATTAATAGCTTTTCAACAAGTTTATAATGAGGGGTTGTGATTGTGCGTAAGCCATTTGCCGAAAGTTTCGCGGCAATTAGCCGTCATTCGGGCAGCGTGCTCGCCGAATAAATTATCAAACTCCGGAGACTTTCTATCTTTTATCATAGCTTTGAAGAAGCCTATAATTGAAAACTGTTTTATGGATGTATTCTCGGCTGTGATTCTAGCCATCGCACACTTCTGACCATTGACAATATTTTATTAGGCAGGTAAAAACCTGCCTAACCTAACCTGCCTACATAAAAATGTTGATTGTAGAATTGCGAGTGCTATAACAGATATGTGAATTTCGCTGCATGTACTGAGGGCCTATTCTTTTACAAACGAAAACGAAATGACGTTTAGATTCGACGACGATGAAGACGTCAAACAATTTTCGTTCGTAAGAAATGTCGGAATGAATGAGAAACGTAGTAGGAAATACGCGAAATTTCGTTTTCGTTTGTAAAAGAGTAGGCCCTCTGGTGCGCTGAGCACAAGACGTCTGGTGAGGAGTGCTCTGTCAAGAGGTAACATATCTGCTAAAATAATATATCAATGCATATTCCCCTTTTCGTAACCGGCTCAGAGGTTCTGAGAACAATTCGAGTAAGTAATGAACATTTATCTGAACGATGTTCATAATGGCAAAATGAGATGGCACTTGAAACGCGAATGTGAGAGGTAGGTGTCAATTTAAATGCTGGAGAGGATAAAGATATCACTAGTCTCATGTAACCAGAGCATTTATGAAGATCTGATAGCAAAGCTTTTAGACGTTCCAAGAATGATTGTGTCTAACTTGTGTTTTCTTTCTTTGTATGCTTCTCGAATGTTTCTCAAAATTATAAAGCTACCATAAAGTAGGCTATACATACAGTAGCGGCATTTTACGATGGCCGGTTTGACATGTGAGGGGGGGAAGAAAAAGAAACTTATTATAACGGATTAAGACTGGCCGTTTAAAAAAAATAAGAATGTCAAAAAATGAATGCAAAAATGAATTTTATTCCGTTATAATAAGGTTCATCCTTTCCCCCTCCCACATGTCAAACCGGCCATCACAACGTGCCGCAGGTATAGTTAATAGGGGGCCAGCAGTGCCACATAGCAATTCTGCAAACGCAATTCAAATTTTCTGATTTTCTATCATAATCCACAGCAATTCCGCTCCATTTTAAGGAAATTTAACGGAACTGTTAAGGATTCTGCTAGAAAATCAGAAAGAATGTATTGCGTTTGTAGAATTGCTATGTGGCAATGTCTTTATGAAATCAGGCAGGTACTTATCAGCAATGTGTATATAGTCCTTATTTTATTTATTTTATGAATATAATAGTGTAGATATAAAATGATCCGGAAAACAGTAGAACATAGTGGATTCCGAACCCACTCATTATTTATGAAATAGTTGACCGAAATATCAACGTCAAACGAACTTTCAGTTCAACAGGAATTAGAACGTTTGAGTGTTAATTAAAGTAAGGATTATAAAGGCTTTCTACTACTTATTCAGGTGTTAGTCTTGCCCGCTTTAACAAATGTTTTAAGCTTCGTGTACCTAATTATTCATAATTTTATGTGAGTAATATAGCTGTATCCGCGTAGTACTCTCATAAAATTACCCGCGTGTAGCTAGTATTTCTTACGCGTGGAATTTAACAAAAAAGTTTGTGAATGTTTGCTAAAATAAAAGTAGCCTTACTCCTTATAACATTAGCTATCTGCTAGTGAAAGTCACGTCAATATCGGCCCAGCCGTTTCGGAGATTAGCCAGAACAAATAGAGAGATAGAAATAATTAAAAATAAAAATGTATTGAACTTAGGTATGTACTTTCATATGTATGCAATTTAGTAAAAAGCTGTGTGATATTGACATTACGAACAGACACTTCCATTTTACTTAGTTGTATGTATAGATATGGCCTGCGTTGCACCTGAATTGTTTATTTGTAAGTAATCGTTACCGATGACGAATGGAATTATAATAACTGGCTTTAAATGGGTCCATTATTGATTTCGGAATACTGCCCCGAGTAACGTAGGTATCGTTACCGTGTTATATCACCTTTGGAAATATAAATGGATACATAGTGTTGGGCTAGGAACGATCGAAAATAAGAAAATGTAATGTCAGTATTCTATTTCAGGATCTATGAATTATTTAACCAGATATGACACCTCCTAACATCTCAATCACAAGACCAGGGGGCTTACCACAAGCTCTTATTGCGATTCAATTACAGGAACGTATTAACGTTTCAGCGACTCTTTGTGCAATGACGTAACTTATTGTCATGACAATAAGAAACGTAATTAAAACGTCGTTAAAACGTTCCTATAATTGAATCGCAATAAGAGCTTGTGGTAAGCCCCCTGTGCTCAGTGCACTACCACATGCAGCGAAATTCACGAATCTGTTATCGCACTCGCAATTCGATACGTATTATGGCCGGCGCATAGTGAGGACGGCAGGGCATGGCATTTTAATTTTTATCGATCGAATTTAATACTTATCCAATCGAAATAAGGTCCTCCAGAGGGTGCACCGAGAAAATACTCCGCGATGCTCCGAGGTCGATCACCGAGCATTGAAATATATACCTTATTTCGATTGTATAAGTATTAAATTCGATTGAAAAATTAAAATACCATGCCATGCCGTCCTCACTGTGCGCCGGTCATTATTATTACGTTATGAGTAGGTATAGGAGTTCGAGCTCAAAATCTTCGGTACGTGGTGGTTCGTTCCTAAGGTAAAGAAGGATTAATTACAGACTCATGTAAGACCCTCGCCAAACTACATTTACCAGCAAACTTTAGGGCATAAAACTATCGTCATAATTTCAGACCATCTAACATAAGTACCTAAGGGCTCTCAGCCTTTCATTAACACGCAGCCAAAGGTATTCGGCAATTCGAATTAGTTTTAAAAGCATTGAAGTCGGTTAATTTTATTATATTGTAATTCAATATGACGTTGGCTATTCACTATGGACTAAAAGCAATTAAAACTTGTGTGGCAATTGGCAAAGGGCTTCAAATGTTCATTTCGACGAAGTGTAGGTGTACCTAAGCGGATTAGACAACGTGAACCGTTAGGTTAGGTTAGTTACTTGGGTAATGACATAATAGTATTTTTGACAAACAATTATTAAATAATTTGCAAATAGATCCAGAATGGAAGCGATTTTCAAAGTGTATGTAGGTTCTATGTGATAAGTAAATGGGACACTTGATTGGATAGTCCTATTTTCAACGGAGTCAGTAGATTGCTCGGGTATTTTCCGTTCTGACTAAACTGACCCTTAGACGTACAGGTGACCGTACCAGAATCTATCAATTCACCTCCCATAACTTTCTCTCCCATTTCGAGAAAGCACCAATAAACATACGTACGAAAGTAGGTCACGATCCTCAGTAAACTAAAGGAGATACTACTCCACCAAGCCAACTAGGCGTCTGTTAAATGTGACGTCACCCGCACAAGGCGATGACGGTGTGCGGTAGGTGTGGCGGGCGGGAAGCCGCAGGCGGTGGCGGGTGTGCGGGCGGGGAAGCCGCGATCCATCCGCGCGCCTAGTTGGCTTGGTCTAGTCCCCCCTCCCCCTCCCTCCATCCCACTCCCCTTCAGGTCCGCAATGTGCGAGCAATGCCTTTGGTATTGTAAGCATCTATAGGCTACGGTAACTGCTTAACATCAGGCGGGCCGTACGCTATTTTGCCACCGCAGTCCTATAAAAAAAAAAGTAGTAAGAGAGGCAGCAAGTATTCCTACCTCTTGCCTTCTGAAGCAGAGTCACAGTGGGGTTCTGTGCCTTGGGCAGGCGGCTGGAGGCAGCAGCGCCGCCCAGTGAGTTCAGGCCGGTGATGGGCGCACTGTGCGACGTCCTCAGCCGACCTTCGCTTTCAGATCCACTGGTGCAACCGTTCTGTTCAGAGTTCTGGAAATTTATAAAATTACGTTGCGTCACAGCATAGAGAAGTTGTGCTATTGTGTAGGAATAATATCTCAGGTAGTTTAAAAGTTACAAATGATAACCTTTGATCGGCAATCTAACATTGGCGAGTTAAAAATAAATTGGTTGTTAAAACTTAAAAAAAAACCCTTTTGCATGTAACAGGTAATCCAAAAAGTATAAAACTTTTAAACCTAAATGAAAGTGAAGGGTAACTTTTATTTTTTAATAAAGTTGAATAAAGAAGTTAATAACATTAAGTAAATAGTTTAATTATAAACCTTTTCAGCAATCAGTAAGAAAATCGAATCCAGTATAGAATTTGTTTGCAAAGATTTTTTGTAGAACTGGGTAAGTAGGTCAGTCCTATTAAATAAATCAGTTCTGTAAACGCTACTTCGCATATTATATAAGTGCCTTTGAGTCGCTAAAATATTAATACCTACGTACGGGGGAGGAACTTTTCTTTTTCAATATTTCCAGAAGATGGTATCAAAGTTTTTAGCTTTGATGTTACTTTCTCGTTCAAGATGTACTTACAAAAAAATTAAACTTGTTAAATAAAATGCTGAAGCTGTTTACTGAAATTCAATTACGGTTAACTCGTCTCAGCGGTTCCGGTTCGAGTGCCTAAACAAATTGTAAGTCTTCGTGGTTCCATGGAATATTGGACATTTCTCTTTTGAAGTTATATTATGCTATTACAATTACAAAAGTGGGATTTCGCTATTAAGTTGCCTGTTCTTATACCTACGGAATTTAAATGATTCGATATTTTATTTAGTTTCTTATCGAGTTTCCAGCCAATGTCCAACAAAGGTCCAAAACACATATATGTTTTACTTGGCGAAAGATAAAGACTGCTTTTATTGGTAGAGACAAAATATATTGTCTATGCTAGAGGCACTCTTATCTACTCGTAAAGTGAGGCACCCGTATCTCACAAATAGCGGATGCCGTCATGCAATTCCATTTCGAAACACATACCACTAAACGTGATTCAACGAAACTAAATTAAAAACGAAAAACTCGTAAAGTGAGCTAACTTACAGGGAATTTACGGCGGGTGGGTGGTGTCTCTTCGAAATGTACTGGTCGGAAGGTCTTGCGCGGCGAGTGCGGCGATGCGCCGGCGCTGCCGGGCATCCACACGGGCGGCGGCGGCGGCGGCGGCGGGGGCGGCCCGCCCGGGCTGCGCGCCGCGGCGCCTGAGGGCGGCGGCGTAGGCGCGCCCGGCCTCCACACCACTAAACAAAATTTATAATTTTGAAATGTTGGCATAACTAGTTTCAAACTTTACATGTGATTTTAAAAATCAGTACTTATGTACCCAATTGTATTTCCAATAAACAGCTAGGTATATAAGTGGTCACCCTAAGTTCCTCTTAAATAGAGAAACCCTATTACATTTGGGTCAACAAGGTCCTCTTCTTATTATTATAAAAAGTAGGTTAATACCTATTTAGTTTGCTGTAGTAAGTATATTTATTTTTTACCTACAAGTTTATTAGTAAATAATATGTACAATAAACATTAAATTAGAAACAATGTTTTGCGGGCAAAATAATAAAATATGGTTCGTAAAATTATAACAGTGTCTGCCTCGCCCAAACTACCAGGGTCGGGCTGCCAATACGTCAATCTGGAGATGGCAAATACAAGAACAATAAAACATATGTAGGTGACACGCGAAGGTCGAATGATGTACCCTACTCATTCAATTTGGACGGTTCCACACACGGAGCTGCATTTTACGACCTTGCAATAAATCTCCGGAGCGCAGAATTGACGTGTGTTCACTCCGTCGTTTTGTGCAAATTGGGTTAGTGGTGGCGCGCCCCGTCGACGTAATCGCTTAGAATATTAGGATTGCGATGTGATCACGCCCCAATGTGAATCTTTACATATTTACCTTCACTTACACGCTGATGGATTTGTACACACACGATTGCCTAATCAAAATCGTAATCGACTCCGCAGATACGCTCACCGATACTGATATTCATTTCCCATCCGATTCCTTATCACTTATTATTTTCGTGATTCTTTATTCTATCAGCGTTCAGTATAAAATTAAATAAGATTAGCATTTCGAAATATTACATTAGGAATTCCAGATCACATGCCACGGTTGCTGGTGGATTAAATTGTATCGAGATAATTGGTAATTTATCTGAAAGCCTGAAGCGCGTGTGCCGACATCAAAGTGGGTGAGCGGACGCAAATAAATTAAAAGTGATGCTAAAATCGAATTCAATTAAGGCGCAACTGAGAAAAATCCACGGGTATTGCGATAGATTGAGTGTGAAGTGGGAGTCTATTGTGCCGAATGACGAGCGGAGATGTGTGTGTGTGTGTGGGATTTACGAGCACGTGAGGGAGACGAACACTTTTCAGGTAAACAAGGATCTGTTTTTTACGACAGGTATATTCGAAACGTCACGCGCATTCGTTCAGTTCTCCATTTTTGATTGGCGATACGACGGGACCTTGTTTTCGTGAAACTTCTGTTCGACGAGAAAAGGTACTCGCCAAATATATCACGTCCTCCAACCTGTGTTGGTACCTATCTCAGATGGAAGTGGTTTGTTTTGTTCTGTGTTGACCATTAAGGATTCAAATCACAGAGGCGGCCGTCGCACGCGTGGCACTCTAACTTACAGCCTCACCTCTCTAATTTAATTATTAACTCCACATTGCCAGTTCCATCACCCCTTATAACGACTGATTGCAGACCTATAATGATACGAATGGACCTATATAAATATAAACTCTACTTTTTTTTTCAAAAGGTATTGCGGTGTGCAGTTGCATTAGCTACTCCAACTAAGCTAAATTCATGTGGGCTAGCTATGGGGAATGAAACTGGAACCTTTCGGAACTGAATAGGCTACTGACGCTCAAATGTATCCGTGTAATGCACAACGCTTGATTAAAATTAATTTAACAAAACATTGACTTTGTGTAAAATGGAGAAACCTATATTTCCATGTAGCACCAACTAACAGTTCTTGTAACTTTTCTCGTTAGGGGCGTCTGTTTACTGGATCTTCCGTAGCTTCCAACTACTTCCGCATTTACGATGTAAACTTTGCAGAAGAATAAATTAATATTTGAATCATTGCAGTTTGTGTTTTGATTAATAAAAATGTGTTGCTGCATCAGAGTTTTAAGGGATGGAAGGGCTCTATCATAAACTTATGTCAACAAACTTGTCTTAATAAAGTCTCTCCGTAGTTATCTATTTCAAACTTGTTCAGAAAACCAAGTGAAAGAGGTTACATGATAAATTTATGAGTAGAGCTTGTTTTACTAATATTACCGCAGGATAATTTTATGAACACCAAAAGGCAAATGAGAAGCTTGAATAGGTTATTCAGAAAGGGCATGGCATTTTCTTTATCCAAATGAAAATGACATTATCGAGTAATGTCACAGTGTGAGAGACATAATTTAAATCCTAACTGTTGTATTTTTATGAGTTCCCACATCATATTATACACTGGCCTTTACATGCCCCTATATTCTTCGAGGATAAAAAGTAGCCTAATATAACTCTGCACTTACCAAATTTTGTTATTTGTTCATTCGTTTTTGCGTGATTGTCAGTCAAACTTACAAACAAACATTTTCCCATGTATTAGTGGGTATATTTTATTACTATACTTTCGCCTGTCTATTAGATAGTATCCAGGATAAAACATTGTAACAGTCTTACTTTACTTTATTTAAATGAAAGTCAGAGTAATTGCTTTAATCTTTCTCTTAACACTTTTAATCCACAAAGGGCTTCTTTTTTACTCGGCCCTATTGTCCTTCGCCCACATTACCCACTCTAGTTTAATTATTCCGGGATAATCAAGACACAATGGCCACTACACCCGGAGTGGAAATGAAAAAACTTGAATAAGATTAAATACAAAGAAGTGTTCAGCGCTTAACAACCTAATTGAGTTGCAGTTATTCAACGTAGTACGGAGGAAATTTCCTTATTTAGCGAAGTAGTTCTAATTTAACTGTGAATAGTCTAAACGAAGGAACCTGTATACTGACGTGGAGTAACAATACTCTAGGTAGCAAATGAGCAATTGCCTAGTTATGAACTTTATTCGCTATATAGGTACTACCCACCCACCTATTTTGTAACTCAAATACCGAAATGAAATAAACAGTTATGGAAATTTTCATGATTATAAGAATACGTATGTTATGCTGCGCTGACGCCAAATTCGATAATAAATTAGGAAATAACGTAAGTATAAGTCACAGGCTTGAGTGGCCATACACCACCACATTGTGGAGGTAAGTCAATTCAAAGCCCACGTTTCACCAGCTCTCATCCCCCTCTGACTACCCCCGAATGGGGAAAAAAGTCGTGACGTATATGTATGTATGTAACGTAAGTATAAATATAATATTACAAAAAATGCCGTTCATATATTAAATCATTCGGGATCGGATACCGGCATGTTTTTCAGCGAACAATTTCAAGCCTCTCATTTCCGAGGCTCGGGTTATTCATACGACAACAATCTAGTTATCGAACGGACTCGCCGCCGATATTAAAATCGAATAATGTGGTCCCATCCCTGCGTCGTATACCCATATAAGTATTTCACTCTATAACATTACATTTTAATTAACATCTTTATCGATATAATGAAAATTGTGTGTTTATTTGTCGTTATCGCTAAAGTGGAGACATGAAATCACATGGTCAAGTGGCTTCTTTATAATCTACGATTACTACAATAGTATTTACATTTCACAAGAACGTTGTTTTATTATAAATCCACTCATGTACTAAAAGATCACAAATTGGATTTTAGTCAATGACTATTCTTATATTAGTAAATCATCTTGCCGATAAATGATCATAAAAAATACAAAATAATTTGATCGGTACATCCGTTCTAGAGTTATGATGCAACAGTCAGACAGACAAAAGTAGTAATGAGAATCTCTTTCGTTGTTGAGGTCACCAATAAATACAACTTGGTAAAAATGATTTTCAATGAAGTTTCCCTAAAAAAGGTTTCTCTGTCCTGTGGAAATAACCAGGAGCTTAAGCTACTGTTATTTATTAACGATGCTGATACCTACTCCAAGTAGGTATTTTATTACGTGCCTAATTAAATCCCTTAATTAGGACGATGCGAACATTGATGGTATTAGTTTTCTAATGTTGGATAACGTCGTTGAAATGTTTATAATAAATTGTCGGCTAATTCGTTAATTAACTAAATTGAGTTAGGGTGCAGCGTGCGTTTTTGTGATGATTTAAATAAATTGGCTCAAAAAACTTGGAGTGTTTTTATTTTAAAGTGACGATTAATAAGAAACTTTTTTTTTATATGAGTGTTTCAGGTTTAGTCAGTTTCTATTAGGTGCACTCCACAAATAGCATAAAAATCCCAGGCCCTCATAAAACATAGATTTTAACCAATGTTATCGTTATAACTAAAATCAATCAATTAAACTGCAATTTTTCTCAATCTGCTTAATCGGTTTTTAATTGGTTAATTAAGACACAGATAATAAAATAACACTCTTCATAGTTACGTCTTATTTTAATTGACCTTAACGGATATATGTTCACAAATGTAAATATAAAACCTAAAATAAAACGGAAAACAAAATGTCACTAATAATTCGTGAAAAAAGGAAGAAAGATGTCAGCGCCTGTGAATCGTTTTGCTGGAGCCATGGAAATATTAAATTACTGTCTAAGGGATGCTAATAGGGTCATTACTTAAACGAAGGAGCAAAAACTCTTCGAGTAGACTAATGCTTCATTTATGCGTGGTGCGACCCGCGTCGACCGCCCGGAGCCAGCACAGTGTTAGCATTATACCTGTACTTTATTTTTATGTATTGATCCAAATCCTAAGTTAACTTATGTATACTTAATTCTATTTATAATATCAGATTGCTGTTTGAAGTTGGAACTCAACTTTCGCACTTAATGGCTTAAATTTTGCCACTGCGTGGGTTTTTTTTATTGAATGTTGACCCTGAATTCTATTTTAAGTTCAAAAACAGTGGCTGTGTAAAAGATAACACGGAAAATGCAAAGCGTCAGAAACGCTTTCCCTTTATTAATTAAAACTCCGCGAGGCTTCTAGTCAAACAGTTGCAAAGAATTTAATTCGCAGATAATACCGAAATCCCTGTTGGCGTCTTAACCTAATTCTTTACATTTGTGTCAACTTTCGAACTGAAACTTCCAGAACGGTTTAGTGGCTCGTGGCTACTTAAACCAAAGAATGTTATGCTTTAAAAAAAAACATTACAAATAGGGCTAATAGCGTCCACTTGCTTCCGATACGAGATATTATGTTATGATACCTAACATATCTGCTAAATTAAAAAATCTGTTTGATATCAAATAAAATTATAATTCTATCGAACCTACAGAAATAATATTTACTGCCGCTTAAAGAGAGGATACCTACTAGGTAGACGCGTAAAATTGATGTGTTTAATATTTGCTAAACGTTTTATTTCTATTGCCTAATAGTCTGCGGAGGGATCCTGCTTTATGAATATTATTAAAAATAAATATTTTTTCATTATAAAATAGGAGATGCTGATATGCAAAAACAACCGCATATACCCTTAGGTAATGTAAACGATAAGATACACATTTTAGTCTTATACTAAACGAATATATTTTACGTTCGTCTTCAACCTCATATTGATTTCTCTACAACTTATTGCAGTGACCACTTACCATCAAGCCGCGTACTCACTCACGATACTTCAATATAAGGGCAAACAATTTCTAACTTCCCCGTGCCTCCCTTGACGTTCAATTCTTCGAAAATTCAATATAAGATGTTAAACTTACCTGAAACAAATATAAAATAAACATGAATCATTTTGCCCATAGAGATTCGCCTGTATTTTTGTGTTGAAGTTTATAATGGTTACTCAAATAGTCGTGTTTCCTGTTTTCGCGGCTAGCGTCGCCGTGGATTATGCAACTTGTCACGTTGCCAAGTGTTCAGGTGTTGTGACCTCTGATGTGACGCCCATTTGTTGTCACACCGACGTGACTCATGTGCACGGTACCTACGTGACGTTACGCTCTTGTTACTTCAACGGATTTATTCTATGCATGTAACCGGCTTAAGGCTGCGAACAAACACAGATTTGTTCCAGTTTTACTGAGCGAGTGTATGGGATGTTTGCTGCTCAAGCATCAATGTATAATTCGTTACAAATGTGATAGTCTAATTTAGATTACGTCACGAGTAATACATTGTCACATTTGTTGCCCCTGAACGCAAGTTAACCTAATTATTTTTATGTCTACAACGCCCAAATAGTGTCAGATTTGTGTTGCCATATACTTACTTAAAATAAAATAAATTATAATTAGGTTTATATTTTGTTTCTCTAGCTTTTGTTGTAACAGTATATAATATGAATGTTAATGAAATGAATATATTTAATAGATATTACTTATGTGCCGCTCGTAAAGTAACCTTTTACAATTGTGACAAGGGTTGAAATTTATGGGCCGTATTACGGGCGTCGTTAATGGAAAAATAAGCGGTCAGATAATGAACTGTAATAAAGGTGGGGGCACATTACCGTCGGAAACATCAATGCGTGGCGAGATGAGAATACTAGGACCACGTTAGTCCACGTAGGTTTGGTATTCGGAAGTGGAAAACTTATACACAATTGTTCACCCCTTACGCAAAGTAAAGAGCGCTTTGCGTAAAGGGTGAAAAATTCGCTGAATTATAAAAAAAAATAAAAAAATTGGTTATCTATAAGTATACGTATAAGTTGACTTACACCTTTAATACGTGGATTCTAGCACTCCGGATCGAAATAATTAAATTACAAATAATACATATTTTACCGTTGAAAGCGCGTCGAGGTATACATTTCTAAACAAGAGGAAACTAGAATTAATTAATTGAAATAATAACTCCTATTATCCCATACCTGGAGTGAATTTTAATTAAGTGTTAGGGCAGTCCTGTGAATAAATTGAATAAAGTAAATTAAGAATAGGTACGTTGTTTGTTTGTGTACCTACTATCCGTTCACGGCTTTGGTTTGTCTTTAAAGGATAATAGAGCAGAATTTACACGACACATTGTATCCCCTTTTCCTTCCGATAAATTGGTAAATGCCCCAAATAGCTTTCTTTAGTACTGAAATATATGAACCTCGAGCCCTTAATATCTGTTATGAATAATATGAACATTTAAAATATCTTGGGTGTTGACACACATCTGTGCCTCTCGAATAGAGACCGCTATTTCTGTCTGTCTGCTCGCGTAATGACTGTGGACTTATACGATACACTCCATTACATACGAATAAATATAACATTGATATTGTATCTATAATTCATATAATTAAAATGAAGTATTCTAAATACGCCTTAAATTTGATTTTGAAGTTTGTCACAGGAAAAGTTATCATCAATGATTCAGAAACTTTATTTGAATGAAATTAGTCGTTTGTGCGGAAAGTTTTATATTAAATGGTAACTGGAGTCTAACTAATGCGTTTCAAATCGATGACGTTAAGATTGTGATAATACTGAAAGTTGGACACGTTTCGTACTATGGATTACGCTTATCTCAGTATGAATTAAGAATACTTCTTGGATTTTGTCTAAGATTGTTAGCTTTTTTAACTTAAATCAGAGAGAATTTATTTAGAAAAGGAAGATATTTAAATGACTACATGAAATAGGTATAATACTTATTTTATTTTTTAGACCTCTATATTCTGCAAATAATATATTCCAACTAATTCAATACATCAAAATGAGATGGAAACTGAAAAACAAATTATTTTATAAATTAGTCTGGATAAACGTCGTATGTTAACAAAATCTTATGGGGATTTAGATTTTATTACGTGAGGAGGAAATGTGGAAATTGTTTGGCGTCTATATGATGTAAACATATCGCCGCTAGACTGGGTTAGGAAAGAAATATGTGATGAATGAACACATAAATAATCAAGCCGTCAGGTTCGAACACTTTAATCAGAATATATTTTCAGTGAGAAACGAGACTTCTAATACGTTGCTTATAATTTGAAGTAGAATGGAGAGAGGTTAGAATATAGATTGTTAGATCGTTACTTTTTAGGATTCCGTACCCAAAGGGTGCCAACGGGACCCTAAGCCTACGCTGTCCGTCTGTCAGCGGGCTGTATCTCACGAACCGTAATGGGTAGAGACTTGAAATTTTTACAGAATTTGTATTTCTGTTGCCACTGCAACAACAAATACTAAAAATAAATAAAATTTAAAAACTACGGGAGTCCCCATACAACAAACTTGATATTTTTGACGTTTTTATTCTACGGTGATACCTTTAGGCATGTGCGAGTCCGACACGCACTTGGCCGGTTTTATTTAAGTACGTGAGTACTACCGCCTAGAAAAATAGAGCAATTCTTACTTCGTAATTGTATTTTATTGTAGACTGCAAATAATAAAACCTATACAGGGTGTTAGGTAAGACGATGGGCATATACAGGTTATTCAGTATTCGATTGATTCCAAATAATGTAAAAATATATATCCTTAATTTTGGTTCTAATCATCCAATAAAACACGATTTATATGATGTACCTATGAAGAGAAAACGGATTAAAGTCATTTACACGAGTAAATACCCTTTAATAAGACAGCTTAGATCGCTAGCATAAGGATGACCGTTGCGAAACATTTTGCAATGTTTTAGTTTGTTTATGATTTATTTTAGTTTTCTCTGCCATTTATTAGTATTTTTAAGGCGTGAATTATCGCGGGCTTTTATACGTCTTTCGTCTAACCTAACATCTTGTATATCTACCAATTATGCGCAAATAAACGGGCATTTCATGGATATTCGATGCTAATGAATAATTAACTGGTAGGCAGCGTCGGAGAGCAAGCGGATTCAGAGAAAACCATACGTATCGAGCGACTATCGAGAGGTATTGTGCACACAGTCACAGGAATATAATTTGATACAATGATATTTGAACTATTCGATACCCCGTCAGAGATTAATGTTACCGAGGGTTCAACTCGGTAACGCTCGATCAATCACACTGTTTGACAATAACAGTTTATAATTTCATACTTTTTATAACGTCGCACCAAGGTTATCGGTTGTCAGAACGAGACAATGGAGGTTTTGTTTCGCAATAAATGTTAATGTAGTGTGAAAAACACGGAAACTCCGCAAATATTTATAGTCAGTGGTTGTCGTGCATAAAATGTGTAACGTTATAAAGCGGGCGCGTAAGGTCGCAGGGCATCTGGCGGTGAGCGCACATGTGTTCGCTATTTTTATCGCCGCCATTTAAAACACTGTTATCGGTAACTAAATTGTATTGTATACGCCTCCAAAATATAAATACAAAATTTGATAGGCATAAACTGGGTCTTTGTCACTTTTTGAATAAAAATCGTGAAATTCATAGTCCCAATGCGTATCGAAACTTGTCGACTGATATTTGACAGAAGTTAATGGGTGCGTCCAAAGGAGGCTAGCAGCGCACCTGAGTAATCAGTTTATGACATTATTTCTACGATGTCTACGTGGTTAGACGACAAAACTAAATGATCGATCATTGGATCATCATTCGTGCCGCTCATTGGATAGGTATGTCTTGAGGCGACTTGCCGCGCTCGAGCCATTGGTTATAACGTTATGTCTATGCTTTCCGATGTCAACTGACTGCTCGGGCGTGCCACTCACCTCACATAGACGCACTCATTTGGTGCGTCCAAATGCCTAGCATGCTTCGCCTGAGCACTCATGTTATCCCATTACATCTATGCATTCCGACCTCAAAACTGAGTTCTCAGGCGCGGCATGAGCCTGATGTAGACCAACCAATGAGTGGCTTTGGTACTGAAGAAGTGCGCAGCATGATGTATAGATATGTCGAGTAGTATTTCACATTTAGTTCCCTTTACTCTTTTGCAGCCGGCTTACTGACGTAGGCAATGCAATGACGTGTGATGGGAGCTACACTTGCAGGCTTATAGCCTGATTGCCACATTGCGTTAGCAGATTACCAATCGCAGTAAAAGCAATTGCATCTGTTTGTACTATCCCTTTGGTCTTTTTTATTTATCTCCTTTGACTATAACTTTGACATAACTGAGACCTAATTGATTCTATCCCAGATCGCTATACAAAATGTTTGATTATCTTATAGAATTTACGACCATATTTATGACGTGCTTTAGATATTATGAGTACATTTTACTTGACTATATTAATCCTAGCCACAGAACTGAGATCTACATACATGTTTATTCTGAATAAGTAACACATTTGGTTTAATTATGTCAATAAATACCAGCAGAAAAAGGTCAAAGCTTTCGATTACCTCGCTTTTAGTGACTCGAGGCAAACAATGATGGTAGTTACAATGGGGCTTTTAAGGTAGACTGACGCCTTTGTCTGACTACGGGGGCGAGACAGCCGTCTTATAAGTGCATTATCGAGTTCACCTATATGGGAATATTTTGTCGTTATTTTAAGCAGCAACGTGAAATGCGAGCAGGTCGATAGCAAGTGTTACAAAAGGAAATAATGGACATGAAATATTTCACTGCGTTAAGCTCGGGGAAAATAATTAGGTACGCGTAAAGAGGATCAAAATAAAGTGAAGACTAACGAGAAAAATATGCATAACAGACAGGTACTGGCATGACGTTTGAATTAATACAAAAATATATATTTCAGTTCTACCTCCGGAAATTAGGTTGCCAGAAAATTCATATTTAAAACGGCTTTTCGGTAAGTAATTCGAATTACTCAACCAAATTTTAGGGCAAATATTCTTGCGAAATGTCAGATAATGCTAACACATGCCTAGATACTCGTAATGTCGTAATAAACAAATTGGTAGACAGTTGTAATCGCCGCTTACGGTCGCGTCACGCGGCAAACTTTCATCGAGTTTTACTGAAGCTTCTTGCGTTAAAGACATTTTTTCCCGGTGTAAATCTGAGCAACGTAATGGGAAAAGTTGTAACAAGTATTCAGAACATATTATGTGCCATTAATATTCTGACGAGTCGCCGCCGTTGGCAACTCTATAAAAGTTCAATGGATGTAGCACACGCCCGCGAAGCTTATCATTTTAATATCCCCGTATTATTACGTAGGCACGTAGTCACTAGAACTTGTATTGACGTCGTTGATGACGGTGATTACTGAATTCATTCATGAGACAAATATGTGATAAAACATTAATATCTTGTGAATGATACTAGGTGGTACATTCACACCAAAATATGTTTCAACACGAATAAATGTATTAATAATATTTCTACTATTCTTTATCCATATCCAACTTCTGGGCAAAGGCAGTTTGGAACAATTTAAAAAATGACGAGAATTACCTAATGTCCTCGATTAAGAACCCGGTTATTAAGGAAGACAAATTGGAATTTTATTGCGAATCTCCACTTGAAGATCTTTTCTTAAAATTGTGATACAATCTCCGAGCGTGGCCGAACAGATCCTAACTGTATTTAAAGATAAGAGGTTCAATTTTTCACCTTTTGTGGCAACGAACGCTAAAAAAGGATTTCATACAAATGGAAACGTTTCCTTTAGAAAAGTTTATTGTTTGTACAAAGAGAGGCGAGATGTTTTTGAACAGAGCAAAACCTTTCCCAGCGTACTCCAATGGATTGTCAACAAATTCTGGAATGAATAATTTATTTCCGAGGTGTATGTTATTATAAATAACTAATAGAAACTTTGTCAGTGTCAAGGCGTTGGACAATACTATTACGACATCATTTAATATTCTGTGATGTCACAGTGAAGGCTCTTCATGGTAGAGACAATATTCCTGAGCAATAAGAATCATTTAACATTAATGTTAACATCGACCAGGAATCAATTTCCTACCGGATTCTCTACATTTAGTACCTACGCGTATTCAGTTTTAATTTTAACACGTCAATGCATATAACCGATGATGTAAGCGATAAATTATCGTATCCAAGTGACGTACCTACATGTTAATTGGCAGGTACAGCTGTTAGTAATACAGCAGTCTCAATATTTAGGCAAATATTTTATTGTACATACACCCGTATTTACCTATTATATATGTATTTAGCCGGACCGTAATATATTAAACCCTAGCCTTGCGGTGACAGTTTATGTTTGCCCATTTGGATGACCTAACTGACCTCTTTAAACTTTGTACCGATTAAAAACTTGTTTTTTATATAAATAGAAAATTAATATCACCAGACTCACATACCAACTTTCTGGTCCCAAACTAAGCAATTGTACTGTGGCTACCGTTCAGCGGACTGGGGGCGGTCCCAGTGACACCCAGACTAGGACCAATTACGAAGAGGCCGTTTTAGGAATTTGCCTTTGGTGGGAATCGAACCCGCAACCACCCGATGCAGGACACCGAGCGGCCTACGCTCGAGCCAAGCGGTCGTCGATATACTTACATTAAAAAAGGTCTTACATAATGAATTAAGAAAAAAATGATTGTTTACGTTTTAAATAACAATCACAACTCATCTAAATATATAAGAATCAAAGTCTTGATTGACTGATTGACTGACTGACTGACTGACTGACTGACTGACTGACTGACTGACTGACTGACTGACTGACTAACAGACAACGCACAGCCTAAACCGCTGATCGTAGAGACTTGAAATTTGGAGGGTGGGTTTGTCTTGATGTGTAGAGGTGTACTAAGAAAGGGTTTTTTGAAATTCAACCCCTAAGGGGGTAAAATAGGGGATGGAAGTTTGTATAGAAGTTCGTCATTTTTGAAGTTAGAATTATGAAAATTGCTGATTAGGTGTCTTTTGAAAAATAAAAAATATGGATTTCAGGGTTTTTGAAAATTCAACCCCTAAGGGGGTAAAATAGGGGACAGAAGTTTGTATGGAAGTTTCGTCATTTTTGAAGTTAGAATTATTTAAATTGGTGATTAGGTGTCTTTTAAAAAATAAAAAAGAGTAATTTCAGGGTTTATGAAAATTCAACCCCTAAGGGGGTAAAATAGGGGAATCAAAGTTTGTATGGAAGTTCGTCATTTTTAAAGTTAGAATTATTAAAATTGCTGACTAGGTGTGTTTTAATAATGAAAATGATTAATTTTATGGTTTTTGAAAATTCAACCCCAAAGGGGGTGAAATAGGGATGAAAGTTTGTATTGAAATTCGTCATTTTTGAAGTTATAATGATGAAAATTGTTGTTTAGGTTTCTTTTTACAAATAAAAAAGATTAATTTTAGCGTTTTGGAAAATTCATCCCCTGAGGGTGTAAAATAGAGAATGAAAGTTTGTATGGCGGTACCGATTCGGGCTAATCTCTGAAACGGCTGGACCGATTTTGACGGGACTTTTACGGGCTAATACGATACGGGATCCGGGATATCCGAGATACGGGATCCGATATCCGGGATACGGGATCGGGGATCCAGGAAACGGGATAAGGTTCCGGCAAACGGAAGCTTGGATCTGGAAAACGGGATCCAGGATTCAGAAAATGAGATTCGGGATACGGGACCCGGGAAACGAGATCCGGGATATGGAATACGGGACCCGTGATATCCGGGATATGGGATCCGGGATCCGGAACACGGAATCTGGGATCCGGGGAACAAGATCCGGGATACGGGACCCGGGAACCAAGATCCGGGATATGAAATTCAGGATATTTGATACGGGATTCACGATATCCGGGATACGGAATCCGGGATATAGCAAACGGAATCTGGGAAACGGGATACGGGGTCCGGGATATACGGGATCCAGAAAACGGGCAACGAGATCCAGGATACGGGACCCGGGAAACGAGAGTCGGGATATGGGATACGAGATCCGTGATATCCGGGATACGGGATTTAGAAAACGGGATCCAGGATCCGGGATCCGGAAAACGAAATCCAAGATCCGGGCAACGAGATCCAGGATCCAGGCAACGAGATCCAGGATACGGGACCCGGGAAACAAGATCCGGGATACGAAATCCGGGATATGGGATACGGGATCCGTGATATACGGGATCCGGATAACGGGATCCAGGGATTCGGGATCCGGAAAACGGGATCCATGATCCGGGCAACGAGATCCAGGATACAAAATCGGATATGGGATACGGGATCCGGGAAATGGGATCCGGAATCCGATTTTTTTAAATTTAAATTTATGCGCGGACGAAGTCGCGGGCAAAAGCTAGTGTATTATATTATGTAAGCATGTAAATCGCTAAGATAGCTTATATCATAATTGCTTTAAAGTAAAGGTTTGGTAATTTTCAACAATATTTAACAGGGATATTCGTTTAGACTTTTACATTGGATCGTGGCGAAATGGCCTTTATTCCGGAAGTGGAAATCGAAATACCTCCTTTATGAACACCGATTAACTTGGATAGCCGTTACACATATAACTGCAACTCTACATAAAATTACCTGACGAAGGTGCTTTTAAACAGATTTTGCGGTATTTTTGTCACTAAGTGAGACATTTACAAGATGCTAGCCGCGATATAATCGCATTATTTCCTCGGCCACCTTGAGATCGGACAGCATAACCCTGGTTTTAGTTTTACGACACATCCGACCGGCGATGACAAAATAAACGGTTACACGAGACCATCAATATAGCACTGACGTTTACACCCTTGTTTGTTTACAGAGAAGAACTACTAAATGCATTGTTGTTAGTGCAAAAATAGAGGGCCTTGCTTCACATTGCTCAGATAAAGTTTATTCTTTAATATATTTTAAGTTTTAACAGATATTCTATTGGGATTACTGTCAAATTTATTTGTAGAGTAAACTTTAACAGAGTACCTATTGTGAAACAGACCCTTAAGTGTACGAAAGATATGAATGTGGATAGGTACCCTATGAATGGTTTGATAGACAAGTATGTCAACATAGAATGAAATTTAAAAACCGGCCAAGTGCGTGCGGACTCGCACATAAAGGGTTCCGTACCACCGTAGAATAAATATCAAGTTTCTTGTATGGGATCCGCTTTACTTTTAAATTTTATTTTATTTTTAGTATTTGTTGTTGTAGCGGCAACAGAAATATACATTCTCTGAAAATTTCAACTCTACCTATTACGGTTCGTGAGATACAACCCGCTGACAGACGGACGGACAGCGTAGGCTTAGTAAAAGGGTCCCGTTGGCACCCTTTGGGTAAGGATTTTTAATTTGCTTCTGGTAACGACTGCACTACGAGAAACGGACTGATCGTGATTGGATAGTGAGCTTTTAAGGAATTAGTTTTCTGGTTTCTTAAGGATATCAAGACCAACCCTGCCACTGAGAAAGAACAAAAAAGGAATTTATCAGGAAAAAACATAAAAACCAACAATATAAAAGTTGCTCTTAAATATCGTTCGAAAACACGAACTTGTCATGTTTTACTTTTGTATTATTGTGGTTATAGGTAATTCAATTTCGCAACTTTAACAAAAGCAGATCCCAAGTGAATAATACGCAAGTAAAATGTATGTAGTCTACTTGAGTTTATAGTCAAAGAATATTTCCATTTACGGCTCACTGAATCAATCAGGCAGTTTCTTTTCAAAGTGATTTTCTAAGCTCAATATTGTAGAGATTTCGCATTCAATGCTGAACGTACGTAATATAAATAGAGACTTTTGTTACATGTACTATAAGTATCTGTGTCGGTTGATAGAGTTGTCATGGCTTTTGAAAAATGTGTGCTTCATTGATATTCCTAAAAATAAAGTGTACCAAGTTAAAGATGGAGGGAGATTCATTGTATCATATTAGAATTACGCTATAAAAACGGGTTATTAACTAGTAATGACAATTAAATATGTAAAACTGTGTTTAAGGAGCGCTCTATATTTTATTTCTCACTTCTAAGTAAAACTCTACGTAATTTATAGGTGTAAGAACGTGTAAACTATACTTACGTTCAAACGGTAGGAGGAAGTGCATGTTTTTATCGTTATCACATGACGTAATATTTACATGTTCAGCGAGTCTTGAGGCCACACGCGGCGCGCACTCGTTCAAGATTACAGGCTTCAAGACGCTAATGTTGGCCGTAACACATTTTATATTCATAGGAAATGAACCAGCGGGAACACGTTTTTTACGTGACTTTTGGGAATAAGTATGCATAAAATTTTGAACCCCTCTGAAAAGTTTGACACTCAACTTTTGCAATATAACCATGTGTGCGCGCAATTATTTTACTGTTCTTACGATGTTTGTTGCTTACAGTCCATCAGAAGCCTAGAAATATCTATCGGCTCTCATTTCAAATAAAATAATTAAATCCATCGCTTTAATCGACCAAATTATCAGTCGACAAGTTATAGTTTAAAAAAGGAAATAAGTAAATGTGAAAAGTAGCAAGAATGAACTTTTAAGTTCATTAAACTTAAAAGTTTATCATACACTGTTGATTTCTAATTTTAATGAAATAGGATCCAGAACATAAATCAAAGTTTGAACTGTGCCGATGAGCTAAATTTCCAAGAGATAGAACAACTCCATACGGTCAAAGGCTCGTATATTTCGGACAATATGCTAAAAATTATATGCCTCCGAATAAATCTGCGGTTGTAGGCCTTAACACTCCCATCATACGGGTGAGATTGTTATGTAAATGTGTGGTCAGCATACAACATTTCTGTTCTGCGGTCGGACCGTGGAAATTCCGCCGCGTCAGCAGTAACATGAAGGGACTAATGCTCGTTTTATGACTTTGCCCTTTTTATGGATATTTCGGATATGATTGTCGACACTCGTAAAAGAAGTTGTCTTATAAACGTTTTCATATAACTCAACGTTTACGCTGCGCTGTAATTTCATGGTTTTTGTTTATCGCCTGTAATTTTTATACTTTAGCTCAGTATTCATGACGACGTGAATATGTTGAATACTTGTACTTTTTGTCCGAATACGATGAAGTAAAAGAGAGTGGAAATATCATAATTTTCAGGGTTGTAACACAATGTGATAAACGCAAGCTATATATATATATATATATATATATATATATATATATAGCTATATATATATATATATATATATATATAGCGTTATATATATATATATATATAACGTCACGACTTTTATCCCCATTCGGGGGTAGTCAGAGGCTTGAGTGGCCATACACCACCACATTGTGGAGGTATTAAGCCAACTCAAAGCCCACGTTTCACCAGATAGTCAGAACCCAACGTGACAGGTGGTGAACCTTGTCGCCGTGTATACAGGAACTGACTATTACCTAATCCCGAGGGATAGGTAGGTTTCCTCACGATGACGCAAGCTGTAGCTATACAATCGTAAAGTATGCACCTAAATGACTGATATATAATTTTGGAGTAATTTTGTTCACCTTATTTACAACCTTAAAACTACTACAACATAGAGAGGTTAATATCAAATGAACACATAAAACCAAACGTTCAGTAACACACAGCATTCCAAAATCAATTATTAGTTCAATAAATCGATTCAAACACTTGAGTTAAAATTCCATTCACGGTACGAAAAATGCCATCACACAGAAAGTAGGTACTTCAGATGTTATTCTGATTACCATAAGCGAGGTACAAATAAGTATTCCAAGGTCGATTGTACCATTCTTATGATAATATATGGTACTTTATAATACAGTTTAATTTACACGCGTCTTGATATTCATGGGGTATTCATATGCTTTGAATTGTTTGGAACAAAATTATTTTTGTAAAAAAAAAACAAAAAACGACTTCAGAAAAACCTGGAGCACTAAAAAGCCTAAAATAATATTTCTATTACCACCTCTGCCTAACCCTTCGGGATAATCAGGCGTGATGGTGTGTTAGCGAGTATTTGGAGTCGGTGCCAATCTTAGTATGCCAAATCTACCTACTATAAAAGTAAGAATATAGATTGGCACCGACTCCAAATACTCGCTAACACACCATCACGCCTGATTATCCCGAAGGGTTAGGCAGAGGTGGTAATAGAAATATTATTTTAGGCTTTTTAGTGCTCCAGGTTTTTCTGAAGTCGTTTTTTGTTTTTTTTTTACAAAAATAATTTTATTTCACGATTTTTAGTGGCGCCATACTTTGTCACCCCAAGCAAGTGCAAAGCTCTCATCAATAGAAATGAATTAAGTCCAAACACAAGGTAGCTACTGTAAAACGTTGAGGAGTTCCCTTGACTGTCCTTCGTTTTCATCATCAGCCCCCTAATGACAGTCACAACCCATCTAGGTGTAAAGTTCTCATCAATACAAGTTAATCAAGCCCAAACACCAGGTAATTGGTGTAAATCGTTGAGGAGTTCTCTCGACTGTCTTTCGGCTCCATCATCAGATCGACTCCAGACCTTCATTAAATAGTAGGTAGTGCTTTAAAATACTTAATGAAAAAAAATAACAAACGCACTAGTCGCCACTACGATTTTCGATGGTTCCCCTCGATTTCTCTGGAATGCCATCATCAGATCCTGGTTATCTTATCATGGTACCACCCTTGGGATATTTTCTTTCCAATAAAAAAAAAATCATTAAAATCGGTTGGCGTGATATTGAGTTATACGTCCATTTGTCGCGCACATACTTAATGCAAATTTAAGATTTATGTGGTTTTCTCATGGATGCCATTGTCAGAACTGGATCAAATTGAAATGGGACCACACGAGAAGCACCAGCTTTCAAATAAAAAAAGAATCATCAAAATCGGTTCACCCAGTCGAAAGTTATGTGGTAACAAACATAAAAAATAAAAATGATAAAAAAAAAAAAAAAAAACATACAGTCGAATTGAGAACCTCCTCCTTTTTTGAAGTCGTTTAAAAATGAGGAGTTTTTGTAATATTGGACACTTTTCAACCAAGCCTAGACGCTTTTCAAGTGTAATCTATACTAATATATAAAGAGGGAAATGCTGACTGACTGACTGACTGACTGACTGACTGACTGACTCATCAACGCCGAGCCGAAACTACTGAAGTTAGAGACATGAAATTTGGATAGTAGATATATTTTGTGACGTAGGCAAGCAATAAGAAGCGATTTTGGAAAATTCAACCCCTAAGGGGGTTAAATAGGGGATGAAAGTTTGTATGCAAGTTCGTCATTTTTCAAGTTAGAATTATGAAAATTTGTGTTGAGGTGTCTTTTTAGAAATAAAAAATATGGTTTTCGGCGTTTTTGAATATTCAACCCCTAAGATGGTAAAATAGGGGATGAAAGTTAGTTGGGAAGTTTGTATAGATGTTCGTCATTTTTGAAGTTAGAATTATGAAACTTGGTGTTTAGGTTCCTTTTTAAAAATAAAAAACTTGAATTGCTGCGTTTTTGAAAATTCAACCCCTAGGGGGGTAAAATAGGGGACGAAAGTTTGTATTGAAGTTCGTCATTTCTGAGGTTAGCGTAATGAAAATTTGTGTTTAGGGTTCGTTTTACGTATTAAAAATAATAATATCAGCTTTTTTGAATATTTAAACCCTAAGGGGTTAAATAGGGGTTGAAAGTTTGTATGGAAGTTCGTCATTTTTTGAAGTTGGAATTATAAAAATGGGTGATTAGGTGACTTTTAAAAGATCAACAATATTAATTTCAGGGTTTTTCAATATTCAACCCCTAAGGGGGTAAAATAGGGGTTGAAAGTTTGTATCAAAGTTCGTAATTTTTTGAAGTTGGAATTATAATAATTGGTGATAAGGTGACTTTTTAAAGATCGACAATATTAATTTCAGTGTTTTTCAAAATACATCCCCTAAGGGGGGTGAAATAGGGGATGAAAGTTTGAATGTAAGTTCGTCATTTTTGTAGTTAGAATTATGAAAATTGGTGAATAGGAGTAAGAAAAAAAACTTGCGTTTTTGAAAATTATACGGGGTATGGGATACGGGATACGCGATATGCGATACGGGATTTGGGATATGGGATATGTGATACGAGATACGGGTTACGGGATGTGGGATGCGGGATACGGGATACGGGATACGGGATACGGGATGTGGGATGCGTGATACGGGATACGGATACGGGATACGGATACGGATACGGATACGGGATACGGATACGGGATACGGATACGGGATACGGATACGGATACGGGATACGGGGTACAGGATACGGGTTACGGGTTACGAGATACGGGATGTGGGATGCGGGATACGGGATACGGGATACGGGATACGGGATACGGGATACGGGATACGGGATACGGGATACGGGATACGGGATACGGGATACGGGATACGGGATACGGGATACGGGATACGGGATGTGGGATGTGGGATGCGTGATACGGATGCGTGATACGGATGCGTGATACGGGATACGGATACGGATACTGATACGGGATACGGGATACGGGATACGGAATACGGGATACGGGGTACGGGATACGGGATACGGCTTACGAGATACGGGATGTGGGATACGGGATACGGGATGTGGGATGCGTGATACGGGATATGGATACGGATACGGGATACGGTATACGGGATACGGGATACGGGATACGGGATACGGGATACGGGATACGGGATACGGGATACGGGATACGGGATACGGGATACGGGATACGGGATACGGGATACGGGATACGGGATACGGGATACAGGATAAGGGATACGGAATATGGGATACAGAATCAGGGATATATGGATACGGGATTTGGGTTCCAGCAAAGAGAAACGGATTTTTTTAAATTTAAACCCTGCGCGGACGAAGTCGCGGGCAAAAGCTATTTTAAATAATCAGACTGGGGTTTCAGCGTTTTTAATATTTTGAAGGAAAAGGGGAGAGCGGGGTGTGCGAATGTTTAGTCATCCATATCTCTAA
Source organism: Drymonia ruficornis (assembly GCA_947859195.1). NCBI lineage: Eukaryota > Metazoa > Arthropoda > Insecta > Lepidoptera > Notodontidae > Drymonia > Drymonia ruficornis. The sequence continues at coordinate 7,197,241 of OX401912.1, read as the reverse complement.
ATTGGTTATGATTGTTCATTTTAAATAATCAAACTGGAGTTTCGGCGTTTTTAATATTTTGAAGGAAAAGGGGAGAGCGGGGTCAGCGAATTTTTAGTTATCCATATCTCGAAATTGGTTATGATTGTTCATTTTAAATAATCAGACTGGGGTTCCAGCGTTTTTAATATTTTGAAGGAAAAGGGGAGAGCGGGGTCAGCGAATGTTTAGTCATCCATATCTCGAAATTGGTTATGATTGTTCATTTTAAATAATCAAACTGGGGTTTCGGCGTTTTTAATATTTTGAAGGAAAAGGGGAGAGCGGGGTCAGCGAATGTTTAGTCATCCATATCTCGAAATTGGTTATGATTCTTCATTTTAAATAATCAAACTGGGGTTTCGGCGTTTTCAATATTTTGAAGGAAAAGGGGAGAGCGGGGTCAGCGAATTTTTAGTCATCCATATCTCGAAATTGGTTATGATTGTTCATTTTAAATAATCAGACTGGGGTTTCAGCGTTTTTAATATTTTGAAGGAAAAGGGGAGAGCGGGGTCAGCGAATGTTTAGTCATCCATATCTCGAGATTGGTTATTATTATTCATTTTAAATAATTGGGGTATAAGCTGAGCTGAATATGGTAGGTACTACTTCAGTTTGATCCCATAAAAAAATCATTTCGTAAATCAACACCCAAAAGGGGGAAACTAAAGGTAGAAAAGTACGGCAGAAAAATATGTTTGTACCCGATTGACTTGAAACTTAGTATGCATAGGGTAGGTGAGGGAGGAAGGGGAAGACGTAAGGTAGGGGGAAGTGGAATGGGGAGGGGAAAGGAAAGGGAAATGGAGGGGGAGGGAGCAGAAGGAAGAGAGGGGAGGAAAAGGGGTGGAGAAGGGGAGGGGGATTTGGGATTTTGGCTCTATATACCTAACTACCAAAACACGCATTCACCGAATTAGGTACCGTGTTAAAGTTTGTATGGCTCCAATAAAAATCGTGAAATAAAATTATTTTTATAAAAAAGCAAATACTGACTTAAAAAACCCTGGCGCACTAAAAAGTACTAAAAAGTCTGAAGTCACTTGCCCGGTTTTTTTTTATTTTGAAGTCTACGCGGACGAAGTCGCGGGCAAAAGCTATTATAGAATAACTAGCTGTCCCGGCGAACTTCGTGCCGCCTCAGAATTAATGTTGTATTTACTTATTAGCCAAAAAAGAACTAAACCTTCCCCCCCGTTCCCCCGTTCGTCGTCTGATCTATTCCTTTCCCGTGTCGCAAATAAAGGGTTCCGTACCACCATAGAATAAAAACGTCAAAAATATCAAGTTTATTTTATGGGGAACCCCTTTGTTTTGAATTTTTATTTTATTTTTAGTATTATTTGCTGTTGTAGCGGCAACAGAAATACACTTTCTGTGAAAATTTCAACTCACTACCTATTACGGTTCGTGAGATACAGCCCGCTGACAGATGGACGGACAGAGTAGGCTTAGTAATAGAGTCCCACCCCCTTTATTTTTAAATTTTATTTTATTTTTAGTATTTGTTGTTGTAGCGCTAACACGCTACGGATACCGGCTTAGTAATAGGGTCCCGTTGGTACCCTTTGGGTACGAAACCCTAAAAATAGCTAAATTGGTCGAAGAGCTACTGGTCCATGGGAGACATCATGAAGGGCAACCTTCCACTGACACATTGACATGTGTATCCCGCCCGTTCTTACCTACGGCGCCACTGTGGGCTAAAAATCGAGCTTCATAGTACTTTATATCCTTACAGATGGCTGTTCTACCGATTAGTTGTAATTTTTGGCGTATTTTATATAACGGTAACAACTGCGGTTTTTTTTTAAATAAATACGTTATATGGAAAAAGTTTGAACTTTATAAACCCATTGGTCCGCATGTAAGTACAAATTTAGTATCAAATATTTAATAAAAAAAACCGCAGTTATTACCGTTATATAACACTAGCTTTTGCCCGCGACTTCGTCCGCGCAGAATTGAAATTAAAAAAAATCGGACCCCGGATCCCGTTTCCCGGACCCGGATTTTGTATCCCGGATCTCGTTACTCAGGTTCCGTTGCCCGGATCCTGGATCCCGTTTTCCGGATCCTGGATCCCGTTTTCCGGATCCCGAATCCCGTATACCGAATATCCCGGATCCCGTTCCCAGATTCCGTTAGCTAAATCCCGGATCCCGTATCCCGGATATCACGGATCCCGTATCTCGTATCCCATATCCCGGATCTCGTTTCCTGGATCCCGTATCCCGGAACTCGTTACCCGGATTCCGTATCCCTGATATCACGAATCTCATATCAAATATCCTGAATTTCTTATCCTGGATCTTGTTTCCCGGGTTCCGTATCCTAGATCTCGTTTCCCGGATCCCAGATTCCGTTTGCCGGATCCCGGTTCCCGTATCCCGGATATCACGGGTCCCGTATCCCATATCCCGGATTTCTTACCCCAGATTTCCTATCCCGGATCCCGTATCCCGGATCTCATTTTCTTAATCCCGGATCCCGTTTTTTCAGATCCCAGCTTCCGTTTGCCGGATCCCGGATATTTTTTTATTATAGGACTGCGGTGGCAAAAAGCGTACGGCCCGCCTGATGTTAAGCAGTTACCGTAGCCTATAGATGCTTACTATATAAATATTTTCCTTAAAGTATAACCAGATTTTTTTTATTATAGGACTGCGGTTGCAAAAATACGTACGGCTCGCCTGACGTTAAGCGGTTACCGTAGCCTATAGATGCTTAGTATATAAATATTCTCCTTAAAGTATCGACCTATATTTTTTTATTATAGGACTGCGGTGGCAAAAAATCGTGCGGCCCGCCTGATGTTAAGCAGTTACCGTAGCCTATAGATGCTTACTATATAAATATTTTCCTTAAAGTATTAACCAGATTTTTTTATTATAGGACTGCGGTTGCAAAAATGCTTACGGCCCGCCTGACGTTAAGCGGTTACCGTAGCCTATAGATGCTTACTATATAAATATTCTCCTTAAAGTATCGACCTATATTTTTTTATTATAGGACTGCGGTGGCAAAAAAGCGTACGGCCCGCCTGATGTTAAGCAGTTACCGTAGCCTATAGATGCTTACTATATAAATATTCTCTTTGAAGTATCAACCTATATTTTTTATTATAGGAATGCGGTGGCAAAAAAGCGTACGGCCCGCCTGATGTTAAGCAGTTACCGTAGCCTATTGATGCTTACTATATATATTTTTTCCTTAAAGCATCAATCTATATTATTTTTATAGGACTGCGGTACCAAAAAAGCGTACGGCCCACCTGATGTTAAGCAGTTACCGTAGCCTATAGATGCTTACTATATAAATATTTTCATTAAAGTATCAACCTGTTTTTTTGTTATTATAGGACTGGGGTGACAATAAAGCGTACGGCCCGCCCGATGTTAAGCAGTTACCGTATATGATGATAGATGCTTACTATATAAATATTTTCCTTAAAGGATCAACCTACATTTTTTTATAGGACTGCGTTGGCAAAAAAGCTTACGGCCCGCTTGATGTTAAGCAGTGACCGTAGCCTATAGATGCTTACAATACCAAAGGCATTGCTCGCAAATTGCCGACCTGAAGGGGAGTGGGATGGAGCTTTTGGCTCCCTCACTCATCGTACGAAACGCAGCTGTAATAGCTGCTTTACGCCGATCTTCTGTGAGAGGGTGGTACTACCCCGGTCAAGCCAGCCCATATAATATGAGCTGTAGTCAATTGGCTACATAAAAAAAGTTGAAATCCATATTTTTTGATACGTAAAAAGAAACCTAAACTCAATTATTCATTCGTGTTATTTATTACCTCGGAAATGACGAATTTCCATATGAACTTTCATCCCCTATTTTACCACCTTAGGAGTTGAATATTAAAAAACGCCGAAACCCATATTTTTTATTTTTAAAAAGTCACCTAAACACCAATTTTCATAATTTTAACTTGAAAAATGACGAACTTGCATACATACAAACTTTCATCCCCTATTTAATCCTCATAAGGGTTGAATTTTAAAAAAACGCCGAAACATTTTTTTTTAAAAGATACCTAAACACTAATTTTCATTATTCTAACCTCAGAAATGACGAACTTCCATACAAACTTTCGTCCCCTATTTTACCCCCTTAGGGGTTGAATTTTCAAACACGCCCAAACCCATATTTTTTTATTTTTAAAAAGACACCTAAACACTAATTTTCATAGTTCTAACTTGAAAAATGACGAATTTGTATACAAACTTTCATCCCCTATTTAATCCCCTTAGGGGTTGAATTTTCAAAAACGCCGAGACCCATAATTTTTTATTTTTAAAAAGACACTTAAACCCCAATTTTCATAATTCTAACTTGAAAAATGACAAACTTGCATACAAACTTTCATCCCCTATTTAATCCCCTTAGGGGTTGAAAGTTCAAAAATGCAGATTTTTTTTATTTATAATACGTAAAAAGAAACCTAAACACAAATTTTCATTATTCTAACCTCAGAAATGACGAACTTCCATACAAACTTTCGTCCCCTATTTTACCCCCTCAGGGGTTGAATTTTCAAAAACGCAGCAATTCAAATTTTTTATTTATAAAAAGGAACCTATACACCAATTTTCATAATTCTATCATCAAAAATGACGAACATCTATACTCACTTCCCAACTAACTTTCATCCCCTATTTTACCACCTTAGGGGTTGAATTTTTCAAAAAGCTGAAAACCATATTTTTTATTTTTAAAACTTCACCTCCACACCAATTTTTATAATTCTAACTTGAAAAATGACGAACTTGCATACAAACTTTCATCCCCTATTTAACCCCCTTAGGGGTTGAATTTTCAAAAATCGCTTCTTATTGCTTGCCTACGTCACAAAATATATCTACTGTCTAAATTTCATGTCTCTAACTTCAGTAGTTTCGGCTCGGCGTTGATGAGTCAGTCAGTCAGTCAGTCAGTCAGTCAGTCAGTCAGCATTTCCCTCTTTATATATTAGTATAGATATAATTTAAGATGGCTATTAATAAGCATTTAATTCTGTTATATAATTTTTAACTTTTATTGAGAGAAATTTTAAGTTACTACCCACTCAATATTTCATTGCTGTTCGAAGCATTGTCATCGAAGTAAATACCAAAAAAATAATGTTAATACTAATTATTATTATTATTACTTAATATAGTGATATAATCTGTCGATCTAATAACAACTATTTTTTTTTGCAAGATGTAAACGAGCCTATTGTCAGTGTCCATGGTATGCAAATTTTTCTCTTGCCTTACAGATTGTAGCAACGTATAGGAACTATTGAATGTTAGATACATGCATGGAAACCGTGTTGACCGATCCTCTACAGTGACGTGTTTTGATCACAGGATCAAAAAACGATGCATATATTTTGCACAAAGCGCCCGTTTCGTCGCATGCACTGTATTGACAATCAACGTATATGAACATATACAAAGATATCCCGCCCTACGCAGTCTGGATACTGTTCGTTGGCGTGTGAAAATACTGACGAATTATTTTTCTTTTTTGTTACGGTCACAGTTTTTTACGTTGTTTAGCTCTACTTTTTCTATAGAATATCTGTCAAAACGTCACATTTATTTCGAGAGTAAACTTTATACTTTTTAACTTCGGACTGTGATTTGTTGTTTCATTCATTAAATTTTTGGTACAAATAATTACACAGGATACGGTTAAAGAATATTATTTCAAGTTTTATTGAGAAGGATCTCTACCTCCAAATAAAGAGGTAACTGGTTGTCTCATTTGCCATTTACTACTACGGGAATGATGTTTTATCAGTCATGCATGTACTCATGAGGTTATTTCCTTGGACTCTGTTGTTGTATCAAAGCATATGAATAACCGCATTAAAGTTGTGTTGGAGGTTGCAAGGGCAAGGGCAAGCCACTGCGGTACCTGGGGAGGACGAGCGCGCTTTGAACCTCGGCGTGATCATGACGGCCTCTGCAAATCACAACCACAGCTATGAAATAACAGTGTTACATACATACATTGTAAAAATAATAAAATTATAAAAACATAAGTATTACAATTTGTAAAATAAATAAATATTCCCAGACTAACACACCAACTGTATATTCCCAAACTAAGGGACGCTTGTACTATTTGTACCGTACTAGGGACTGGGGGTGATTTCAGTACACCCAGAACAGAGCAAATTACGAAATGGCCGTTGCCGGAATTTGCCTTTGGCTGGAATTGAACCCGCAACCACCGGATGCAGTGAGCCGAGCGGAATAAGCTCGAACCGCTGCGCCAAGCACTCATCAAAAATAAATAAAAGAAAATAAACTGCAAAAAAGTGACAAACTACATACAATAATTTCCGTTACTTATTTCCAAAGCTATAGGTACACGACAACTTACTTATACATAAGTTTATGTTCGAAATGTCCCACTAAATAGTTTAACGTATTATAGTGAGCTCATTCAACAAATATTTAATTCTTGAATAAAATATACCCATTACGAAGTCGACTATACCAAAGAATGTAGTTATCTACTATTTCTATTTCATATAAACACTCAAAGAGCAATAAAACCACAACTGCACGATGCATGTAAACGTTCATTTGAGGGGAAGGAGGGACGTGTGAGGAATAACAAAGAACTGCGCAACGAGAACAGAGAACAAGTATTATCATGTTATTAATATTACTTCCAAAATTACCTTTACCACTAGTATCTACAAATTTATTATTCAAATCAATGGAAAGCATGTTTCAATACTGGGATGTACGAATTTAAGGTCAACTGTCAAGGTTTCGTGCTACGCACATGTGGTAACGTGGTTTCATGTTTATATCGACAATTTACAACGAATATTGATATACTGAGGTGTTATAACATTCCTACATTTTTGTCAAAATATTGGGATCTTTACGCCTACAAAATCATTTTGTTATCAACTCTACTTCACCTTTACGACACACACAAACTCGAGTAAGGCCGTTCAAATTTTATTGTTAGTGTTATCAAATTCCGTTCAATTTAACAATACAACGGTTATCTATGCCGATACAAACAATTGTATTAAACTGGTAGTGAAAACGATAAGCAGACGTATCGGGGTGAAGGTGAAGGATGTAGGTCGCCGGTGCGGCACCCAAGAACGGTGCTAAACTAATATTGAATTAACGCGTACGGAATAATTGTAGAGAAAGCTCGCCTCTTCTCCGGCCACTTATCAGGTGCTGTGTCATTAGCGAGTGTTTAAAATTGAGTTCATTACCGTTACTTTATGTATTTAGGATTCGGAGGCAAACTTGGTGGAGCCTATCTGTTAGTTTTACTGCGCACCTGTTTGTTGGAGCGTGACTGACTCTACTATTTTCTAATTAAATATTTTAGTTAACTGTCTGGCTCTAAGGAGTAAATAATTATGTAAATAATGTTTGTTTATATTAAATATATTTTAGTCTGCATATTTGCACTTTTTCCACATAGTGGTAGAGTTAGAGGCTGTATTGACGTATGTAGACTAGAGCCTGCACATTATTCTGAACTAATGGTGTCTCAAACCTTAATACTCCAATATTTACTCACACCAGGAAATCGCAGACGCTACAAATCAGCTAAAACTTGACCACCTTGGATGGTCAGGAGTAAAGTATGATTCGCAATGGAAAACCAGCTCAACGTTCTTGCCATTGGCAGCAGTTAGTCCGTGAAATCGAATTGGCTCACAGTCAGAGACGAAAATAAGTAGGTATAACATCGTGTTCGGTGGAATGAGAACCCGATCGTCGGCTGCAGGTGCGGGCGAGTGAATCAGTCACTCGTATTTGCTGAATTCGCTACGGACAACACGCTTAATTAAAATGACAATTATGGAAACAATCTGTAATAACGAAACAATATGTATTGCGAGTAAATAATGAAAACGTATGTGTTTGCGTTGAACCAGCGAAGGCGACGCGAATTCATCCGTGGACATAAAATCGTAAGAATCGATATTAACTGAAGCGTATGCTATGAAAGGTAATTAGGTATATGTAATTCAGTCCTCTTTAGCGTTTTGTTGACATATTCAGATATCGTCCAAATGCCAGTTATTAACAAATGACTCACATCCTTTTCAGGACTAATTAAAATAACCGGTTGCAGTTTGAGGTCGCTGGTATAAATTTCAGTTGTCAGTGCACGTAACTATTGACTCAAAGACTACTTCAACGATATCGGATTGAAAGTACATACGTGAAAGATGATACATGATAGGAAAACTATTCTGAAACAAAGCAGACTTCAAATACTCGTGGAATCTTCACCTTAGCCAGAAATAGATAGTCAAATTAAATCTGTCTCCCCAATATTGATTAACGACAATACTGAAGAATAAAACTTCCCGTCGTATTCGTCACTATTATTGGTATAGGAATTATTTTTATGAGTCAGGGCGCGCCGCCACACATGAGCGAGCGCGGGCGCAGCAAATAGAGCCCAGATCCTGTGCAGTGTGTGAACGAGCCGCGCCCAACACAATCAAACTATCGTACTGACGGTACCTACCTAGCTTGGCCAAGGTTCGGATGCGAATGACACTTTAGAAACGATCTTCACATGAAGAATGCGAGGAATTTAAAATCGTGTTATTGCGAACGCCAATATTTGAAATATTTTCTTTAATCGTCATATGTTGATCTTATGGTCCACCCTGAGGAAGATTATGGTTCTTAGGCAGAATATAGGTAATGATTTCCAAGCTGTTACTTCTGTCATCGACTGGACTGGAAGCGTAACGTGCTCTTATAGTCAAGGATGAGATTAGCAGTCACAAATGGACTGAATGTGTACGAGGCCTCCTCTACAGTATGACCTCATAACTTCCTGTTCTTTAACAGCGTCAAATTAACATACATATTGCTACGTAAAAGAAGTCCAATACAAAAAGAGCCACTCGAAACACTCTCCAGTGGCTCGCTGTCGCACGTATAAAAGCAACAAATCTCGCAGGGCAATTCAACGTAAGCCATACAAGACAGCTAAATCTTATTTAAATCCCGCAGAGATAGATTACCAATTTTATGATATCTAGAACAGAAGCGATCGATCGTATACCTACACCCCGTGGAAATAATGGCACTTAAAATTAATGTGATTTTTATTCCCATCGGAATAGCTTTGTGGATATGATTGATATATTTCCCTGGTGCGTTCGAACGCTTTATGAGTGACAATTAATATTCAAAGGTATTTTTATTTTGAGATTAATATTTATAAGCTATTTATAATCTAGTCAATGAAAAGGTATGTTAAACTTTGTTACAACCCTTTAAAGACCTTAATGTATCTAAGGATCTAAAGCAGCACCCATTTTGCAATAGAAAAATTACGTTAAATTACGTTTTCACAATTAATACAAATAGTTGTAACTTCATAAATAAAAACTATTAAACTTACACCAAGGAGTCCAGACGCTGCCTAATAAGGAAAACGGATACAACATACTTAACTACCTGAACGGGGTATAAAATACCTAGGTATGTACCTATCACAAATAACCACATGATTGAGTCTGAGCGTACACTGACGTAATTCAGTTAACTGCGGTCTAATGAATGAGTGCTGACTCATTACAGCAACTAGGCTAAATTAAGGAAACAGTTATCTTACGTATAGATGCTGGAAAACTTCCGAAATGTTCCATAATGCTGTTTGAATTTCAGATAAGTACTTATCTATGAATTCACTGCTTTAGAATTTGGCAGATACGATTCAATACGGTTATGGAATAGGCAGTTTATAAAATATCGTATCGATAAGTATAGCTGTTCCTAACGATTCCATGTTATCTCTAGAAGTTGTTTCAATAACCCGAACGCGTATTTTGAAAATAATGTCGCGGGAATTTCAAATCTGCACCGTTTCGTTCCCAGGGCGGGCGTTTTACTAACTTCGGTATCCCTATCTCTCAGGTACTCAATATTAAGTATAATTTGCTAAGTAATTCGGCGTTCCACCTCAACACTCGATAGCTAATGTTTCCCAAGTGGCTATTCAGCTGATAGCCGTAAAAAGCTAATGAAACTTCCCCGTCCGACCAAAAATAGACGCTTAGGTACCAGTTGATGGATTTTATCGGATAGTCAATATCTATTTTATTTGAAATATTTTCACAAAGTATCAATTTACTTGAAGTTAAAGTACAAGGCGTGTTACAGTTTCATGTCTTACCTATTTGATGTATCAATTTTGAATGTATGAATTTTTGTTTTTTATTGCCTATTTTGTTATCTTGTTGTAATTCCAAACATAAAGTTACAAGAGAACCGTGTCGCAACAGAAATTTCTCAATAATGAATTCGTACCGAAAATATGTACATTTAACTGAATTACGAATTGAACTCGATTCTAAAATAAAACGAAGCTTACAATAAAATTTATGCATCAAGTTTATACCCCAAAATTTGTAATTAGAAATGAGTAATCTGTTCGTAGTAATGACTGAACGCGAGATTGAAAAATTAAATTAGAGAGGGTACGTGATGTTTTGTGCGTTGGCCTCAACTAGTTTTGTTGATGTTTCTTATTTTCACCAAGTATTTACCTAACTATGCTGACGGCTCGCCTACACGCCGCTCTACGCCAATAATGTTCCTAACTTTTGTTATTAGGTAAACTTTGAGCCGCTCAAACTGCTGCCACATTCTATTATAATTATGTTTTGATATTTAAGCGCAATTAATTATAAGTGTGAATGGGTGTAGGCAGATCCAGTGATGAGCTTCGGAGGATTAATGAGCTCTTTACGGAATATAAGAACTCTCCAATATTATCCTGACAAAGTTACCACTAGGTAGGTACTATAATTATTATCTGTCGACAGATAAGTACTATAAGGGATTAAATACTCTAATCAATAGGTTATTTATGTACTTACTTTAAACATTTGTTTAACTCTACATATGATTTTCATGTAAATTGTCTTTTTGATTTGTTAATTACTGGTAAAATCCATCTAACGACTCTAATTGGGAGCAATTATAATATTCATGACAGTTTTTTATGAAATTTTCACTTCTGTTATTATCGACACGTCCCTACCACCATTGTGCATCTGTTTGTTTACCCAAATAAATGGGGGAAAAAAGGGATAAGTCAAGACAACTTTTTGTTACTTTTTGTAGTAATTTATAAAGCTTGACACTTTAATTTACCTTTAAAAATATGATAAAGCGCTCACGGCTGTCTTTAAATTTACATAAAATTCTACATTGTTAAGTCATAAAAATAACCAATAACAGTTTGTACTTATTTATTTTCACTGTATACTAGTAAATTGCAATACCTGAAGCCATGACGGTTTGCACAATCCATAAAATATGTCAATACCAGTTTCCAATGAATAGCTATGACAACTGGTAAAGCTTACAAACCATAAAAGGCATGTCAAAGCGCCGAGTGTGGATTTACAATTGCCTTTACCAACCATGGAAATTGATTACCACCTTTAATGGCCCATAGTAGCAGGTCAAAGGCATCGTGTGCTAATAGATCTAATCAGTATAAAAGTGAGGGCTTTCGACATAACCTTTCCGCCTACGCGATCATTTGTTACATTTTTAACGACCGACGCCTATTCTTTTTAACGTAAGTATTTTAAAATAGGTTGTCAGTTCGTTCGTAACGATATTCGCAAAAATTCTCATTATTACAAACAAGTACCTACCATAAATTATACGGATATAATGTTAACGTTACACATGGCTCGCTCGCTAATTGAAAATAATTTAAGCTCGTAAAATTCTAAAATAATTTTCTTATTCCAAACTTCAATAATTATTATTGTCTTCATACAATTCAGACGGAAGTAGGACACTGCTTCAGGACAATTTTGATCACAAGCAAACAAAAAACTTAATACAGAATCATCCAAATGAATTACTTCCTACAATAAAGTGTAATCCGCCCACTAATTTAAGTATCCTTCGCGTAAATAATTGTGAGATTAAACCAAAGTAATACAATTTTGTTTTTCCTTAAAATTTCAGAGAAAAACTCTGCTTTAAGTAGATACCTAAGACCTAAGTATTGAAAGAATGCGGCGTCTGGTCGTTTTAGGTAATAACCTAGATTAATATCGTCTAGTCGATGTTCAATTAATCATCGGAATATTATGCTGTAGTCGGTAGTGATTAAGTGTAGATGGGGATTATCTGGTCCGCGTATTATAATGGCCGCTGCTGGGCGTAGTCCACGTGCTCAGCCCCTGACCTAAATACTGCGGTGATGGTGTTGTGCATCGTGTGTTTATTGTTTACCTAATACCGACCGATACGATATTTATAAACCCTTGCCCGATATCTTGAGAATTTTCAATGTACAGGAAACGTGCTTCTAAAATAGATTCGTGCTAAGCTTACATTTTGATTTAGTTGGTAATTATACTGAGTTTAGTCTGTATCTTTATCAACATTCTGTATATTATACAGGGTGTAACGGCAAGTGCACGGCTTCTTCAGATGATAACAGCAAGCTCAGAGGTGGCTCAGAGCAAGGATAAGCAAGTGACGTGAATAGGTAACGACACTCGTAGTGCGGTGACACGTTTATTATGATTTGAATTCAGTAAATTTACGAAACCGAATATTGTGTATGAATTCTTTGAAAAATATTTTTCAGCAGAATTTATGCATACTTCACCCCTTTTAGATAAACATAAGCTTTCCGTTATACCCTGTAGATACACTCATTTTTTATAGATGGGTAGTCTTTTAACTGCATTATTCCGACTACATTTGTTACTAGAGTATGGTTAATGTTTGAGTTAGGTTATAGTACGTATTCTGAGTAAATGTTTGCTTTACCGATTGCACGTTCATATCAACTTCCTGATTTTAATACAGCAATTCGTTTTCGTCCTATTTGCTTTTATTCGAAATGTTTGCACACATCACGTAATCAAATAATTTTGAAGTGATTTTAGATTAAATTGCACCAATGCAGTGTTTAATAATTAACTGGCTAAGAATTAGGTATACAACTGGTTAATTAATGGTAGCTATTAGAGTGACATTTAAATGAGTTTAAGTTTTAAATAAATGTAGGTCAAACTCTGTCATTATAGTGTTATCTAATTATTCCAAGAATATATTCTTGGAACAATTAGATATGCACATGCCAAATTCCTGTTCACTTTATTGAAGTCAATGTCGACAACGAGCCAGAAACGTATTCATTCATAAGTACCTCTAGAATACAATCAAAATGTTGATAAACTTATCTTATTATCATTTTATTGTCACATAATTCGTCAAGTTCTCCGTCGTAAAAATTGTGTGTATCATAAAACAAAGCCCTTAATTCGTTAATTGTTACACAACGTGGCTCATTTAAATATTTAACTTTGGCCCTCTAATGGAAGCGCTGGTGCTCTGACTGCTAATGAACATTAATTTCCCAAATGGAGGCAGTCATGCAACATAGGAGCATTCCTATTATTTGTCTGCTTGTATGCACTAATTACCATATATGTTTGTAATTTCATTTCTGTACACTTTAGCCTGATTGAACAATTTGACGCTGATTGAGGCCAATTTAAACTTTGCGAGCGGATATAATGGAGAGGTTTAGCTGTACTAACTACTAATACCATATGGCGAACTTAAGATACGATCTTCATTGTCAACTATCTTTATCGCAATTACGAAGTTTAGTTTAATCTGTCTGCTAAATCATAGGCGTACCTAGACGACTAATGTTATAACCATGATTAAGTACCGTTACCGTATCGTACGTGTTCCGAGACTTAATTAAGGACCTAAAAATACTAAGATTTAGTTTGTCACAAGCGAAACAAATAATGGACACCGCAGACATGCTACTTTTTGCATCGGCGATCGGCGGTTTTGCGACTGCATCGCGTTTCGGCGACTCTCTGCGGTCGGACGCAGCGACTGCTACGATGCTAAAAGCGACTCTATCGTCGATCGCCGATGCAAAAAGTAGCATGTCTGCGGTGTCCCTAAAGGTTCCTGTTCATATCTTCTTGACACTAATATATACCTGTTTTGATTACTAATAAATAATGCAAATTATGATAAATAATTATCATTTAAACATAGCCCTGTATACCTACAATATTGTCACGTTTATAATAATTGTCCAGATAAGAAAACCAATGTAACGTCACGACTTTTATCCCCATTCGGGGGTAGTCAGAGGCTTGAGTGACCATACACCACCACATTGTGGAGGTATTAAGCCAACTCAAATCCCACGTTTCACCAGATAGTCAGAACCCAACGTGACAGGTGGTGAACCTTGTCGCCGTGTATACAGGAACTACCACCTAACCAACCACCAACCCAAACCAAACCAATACCTTATATTTACCTCACGGTCAAACGAGTTTAAGAGATGCCCACATAAATGAGTGGCGGATCAAGCAGGTAGTCATACCTAGTTATACAGCCTATTCTTCTTGATGGTACAGATAAGATGTTGCAGATTGCCTCGTATGCGCTGAGCGTTTCGACCCTGACCCACCCAGTAATAACTGCAAGTGATCATCGCGCCTACGCCTCGTGGACACAAGTATGACCGCGCATTTACCTTTTACGACTAATGTTATTCATAATTGGGACATCGGAATGCATGTTTATTTAATAGGACATTAGGTCTAGTGCACCTAATGTGATGTACCTACCTATACACATTATACAAAGTTTAACAGTCATATTAATTTGGAATAAAATTAAGCTTTCTCAAAGGGCCTCCGAGAAGTTGTCCTCACGTTAGTCATCATAATCGGTAAACCCCAAAATGAGATATCAATCTCAACAAGCAATCTCAAGATTTTGATGTTTCCTTATGGATCACCCTATCCACATGAGTTATAATTTATTGACACAATCAGTCGGGCAATAAATTCGTCAATTTGTAGGCTGCCCATGCATGTTTATTGTTGAACTGCATTTTCTTAGTGCTGGAAATGTTATCGCAGATTCCTACTAAGCTATTGCTAAACAAGATTCGTAACGTATTTATAACGTGCTTTAACTGCTAAACGACTACAGTAGCATTACTTATACCTACTGTTTGTTTATACAGATGTTATTTGTACCTTGAGAAATGTACTTTACTTATCGATATCTTGTAGGTAATATAGGTGAATGTCAATGTGAACTATTCTGATTTATATATGTACATATTTAAGTGCTTATAAATAACTCTGATTATTCCGCTATATTAAAATACAATCAGCTAGCGAATACCGATGTTTTACGTATTATCAATTCATAATTGTAATACAATTTCAATAAAATGTAGATTAATTTATACAATTCGAGTAGATTAACGCAGATTTACGACCTCGAAATTATTGGGAATGAGGCAAATTTAGAACGATGAGTTGTATAATAAGATTCTGTCAAAAAACTTCAATAATCTTAATCAATGTAAATGGACTAATAGTCAAACTAAGGACTGTCCAATTTCTGAGCAAAGGCCTACCGTTTCTTTTCCAAAACGTTGTCATAGGTATACCTACTTAACGTATTATTCAAATGAACTGATGTCGTTAGGGCATGACACAGATCTTCAAAGTACCTTGAAAATCTGACGCAAGGGACTTAGGCAGTTTGTGGTCACGGTCATATTGACGATAGGTATATCCCGTCATCAACACACGTTAATATAAATCGGGATAACATGTAGGCAAGGAAGATAAGACTACGATTTACAGATGTGTGATACGAAGATTTATATTGTTGATATGGAAGCATGGGTGTACGACAAACCAAATATGCATACGCATTATAGGGGAGGGGGAGAGAAGGGTGTCGGGTATTCGATATGTAGGGGAGGATGGAATATAAAACCATCAGATGTATATCGCAACACGTACGGATTTATAGTTTTGTTGCTGTATCGAGTGTAATAAGCTATTAGTACAATACTCCTATTAGGTATTGTTCCTCGACAGAAAATAAGAAAATCGCTACATTTCACTTTCCATAACATAATAAAATTATGTGGTGACAGATAACGACCGGGCGACGAAAGATAAACGATCCAATCAGTGCGACCTTCGACACGAGTCCACTCAACCAATCTCCAACAACACGATCATCTAATTCATTAACAAATCCCCGAACGTATCGCCTACTTACGTCGGTAAAAACAATATTATCCCTCGATTCGGTAATCCGATCACGTGCGGCACAGGGCGGGCGGACACATTAACTTATCATTAACTCGATTAAGTTAAATAAACACACTATAAGTTGTTTATACACACCGTTTATACGATATCAGGGTGACATTTCCCAATGCGTCGCGAAACGGGGCGTTGGGGGTGCGGGGTGGTAGTGGTAGGAGACGGACGGCGCACGGAAACTGTCGGGAAACGTGTGGAAATGGCGAGACAAAGCGCGGGCGTGCGTCGAGCCGGGCGGCCGCCGAGGAACTGATCCGCGGCGCACTGATAACGCCACGGCACGATACCGACCGCCGGAAAATGGAAAACAATGGAAACGCGACGTGTTATGGTTATTTCGTTAGATAACAGTAATGAGATGATACGATATTTTGATTTCGTTTTTACACGTCGAGTGCGTTGTTATGGCTTTCGTAACGTTGTATCCACTTACCTACATACCTAGGTACTTTTTAAACGACTTCAAAAAAGGAGGAGGTTCTCAATTCGACTGTATGTTTTTTTTTTTTTTTTTTATCATTTTTATTTTTTATGTTTGTTACCACATAACTTTCGACTGGGTGAACCGATTTTGATGATTCTTTTTTTATTTGAAAGCTGGTGCTTCTCGTGTGGTCCCATTTCAATTTGATCCAGTTCTGACAATGGCATCCATGAGAAAACCACATAAATCTTAAATTTGCATTAAGTATGTGCGCGACAAATGGACGTATAACTCAATATCACGCCAACCGATTTTGATGATTTTTTTTTTATTGGAAAGAAAATATCCCAAGGGTGGTACCATGATAAGATAACCAGGATCTGATGATGGCATTCCAGAGAAATCGAGGGGAACCATCGAAAATCGTAGTGGCGACTAGTGCGTTTGTAATTTTTTTTCATTAAGTATTTTAAAGCACTACCTACTATTTAATGAAGGTCTGGAGTCGATCTGATGATGGAGCCGAAAGACAGTCGAGGGAACTCCTCAACGATTTACACCAATTACCTGGTGTTTGGGCTTGATTAACTTGTATTGATGAGAACTTTACACCTAGATGGGTTGTGACTGTCATTAGGGGGCTGATGATGAAAACGAAGGACAGTCAAGGGAACTCCTCAACGTTTTACAGTAGCTACTTTGTGTTTGGACTTAATTCATTTCTATTGATGAGAGCTTTGCACTTGCTTGGGGTGACAAAGTATGGCGCCACTAAAAACCGTGAAATAAAATTATTTTTGTAAAAAAAAAACAAAGAACGACTTCAGAAAAACCTGGAGCACTAAAAAGCCTGAAATAATATTTCTATTACCACCTCTGCCTAACCCTTCGGGATAATCAGGCGTGATGGTGTGTTAGCGAGTATTTGGAGTCGGTGCCAATCTATATTCTTACTTTTATAGTAGGTAGATTTGGCATACTAAGATTGGCACCGACTCCAAATACTCGCTAACACACCATCACGCCTGATTATCCCGAAGGGTTAGGCAGAGGTGGTAATAGAAATATTATTTCAGGCTTTTTAGTGCTCCAGGTTTTTCTGAAGTCGTTCTTTGTTTTTTTTTTACAAAAATAATTTTTTGACAACCATATTATAGTGTTCAGAATATTTCAAGCATGTGTGATTACACGACTTACATTTAAAAATAGTCTCTAATGGTCATTTATTTTATGAAATAGTAGGTGGGCAGGTAAAAGCAGGTACCTATAGGTAGAGTAATCAAAAGACAACCTACCACTCACTCGTTCATGAAAACTCCAGTCAATCATTTTGAAAATCATCTTTGGCTCCCAAGGACTGTTCAAAACCTATATAATCACTAAAACGTACCCTGCTGAATAATAAAATCATCGCCAATAGTAGATCCGAACGCAAAATTTAGTTTCAGTAGTTCCAACACAAATATTATGCAAATTAATAACCGTTAGGGTTGACCCTAAGAAATGTAATAATAGTAACTTGGAAATGTTCAATATTGAAGCGAGTTGTAGCGCCTACTATATTAACAAGTATCACGTGACAGGCACGACGAGGAGGGAGAGTTGAGGAATAACGGATCACTTGGAACACTTTAGAGTCGCCCTTAAATTCGCACGTCGTTCGGCCAGACAGGAAGGGCCAAAAATAAACTGGAACAAAATATCTGTAAATAAACTCCGAACGATCCGACTACGAGTTGCTTTGAATGGAACTGGAAGTTCTAAACGGTGATATAAAAAGTATCTTGATATACTAAAAGAATCAAGCTTTGCAATATAGTGGTGCATTACCTATACGGTTTCTGGCTTAGATATTACGAAATAGAGCTAATTCAAAATGCTTTATAAAGAAATAAATTGATTGCAGAGCCACCCCGGGCTCTACTATTACTAGTTAAAGACAACTAACCACTACTTTTAAGGTATTGGTAGGATTAGTACCTAAAGCAGTATTTTTAGAAGATAATGTACGATGTATGTGAAATGTAGAGTCGATTGAATTATTCAGCTACCTAAGTCCAGTTCGCTTAGTAATTCAAACCTTGCTTGGCAATATAACTAGGCGACGGACTTAGCGAAGCTAGGATTCAATACCTGCGGCTGAGTTTCGTCCTAATACCTACACATTATAGTGCAAGTTGCAATTTAGAAACTTGCTGCTTAGGACGCGTTTTTGCACTTCCGGAACCAAAGACTTACATAAATACGAATAAATTTCAGATTCTTTAAATTCTATATAAGTAATTGAGAGATGAAAGTCAAAATATAATTAAAACATCTGAACGTATGCCACGAACCATACATTTTAAATGGAAGCGCTTTTTCCTTTCAAAACCACTGCCGCATATAAAATGACTGAGTAATTTCAATTTTACGTTAATTATACGCGACACAATTAGAGGATGCGTAGGTTTATGTAGGTAGATAAGAAATGCAACCGATGTTAAAATAAACTGGCCTATTATTATAAGAGGTGAAATTAGCTGAGCTTAGGATGCCCTATGGCATGAACTGCGTCCCGCCGCCAAATGAACTGCATTATTCATTACGGATTCGCCTGATTTCACTAATTTCCCCACATAGCCATCGAAATAACTGTTAGATATTTTTTATTTTACTCACAAATAGAGGATGTTCTACACATTTGAGTATTTTTCAGCCAACGCATCCAGGCTGTATTTTTGTATGTATTTGACCTACTTCATATAAAAATGAAGCCTCTGTTTATAGTGGTGAATGATAGTCCAAGGCTTACGATTATTCCCTATAGCGTATATAACAAAGTCGCTGCGTCTGTCTGGTTGACTGCTTAGTTCTTCTAAATGATGCAACGGATTTTAATGGGTTTTCAGTATAACTTTAAAAATGATCTTCCAGAAGAATTATATGTATAATACCTACATTTTAATGACATTTATAAATAGTAGAGAAAACGGTGGAAAGCTTGGGCGGGCCGCTAGAAATAGTATATCGTTCTATAAAACGAAAGCTATATAGAATCCATCTTCATCTACTAATAACCAAACAGAGACGTAATACCACAATACAACCGACAACCTCATACAGCTTCGGGCTCATATCAAGCATGTTACCAAATATGTATTTACAGTTATATAGTAACCCCAGTGTCAATTCCTTTGACCTTGGGTCGTTACCATTTGCCGGCGTGAACTCATTCATAATACTAAAATGTTATAATGTAATTTGCATCCGAATGCGTCTGTCCCGTCGACTGAGGTCGCTTTGATTGTATTATGTCACCAGCAACCTCCGTTCATCGTTCCGTAGATTCTGCTCATTGTATTAGAAGGATATCATAAGCTTCTTATAATAAAATACTACATGCTCTTAATTATAAAACTGTAAATAATGTCTGAAGCTAAACAACAATGCAAGAAATTGATAACTGCCTGCATTTATTTTACAGAAAGATTACGACTGCGACTTTTCGATAGAGAAAATAAGTAAAAGTAGATAAGAACGAAAGATGAATAGCTAGAAATATCTGATTCTTGTTCAGATTTTAAAGGCGATTTAAACAAAGGGTAATTAATGGAACTAATTTATAATAATCTTTTCTCTGAATTATCTTTCTACTACGTAACGTCGTGAACACACCACAACCGACAATACTTCTCTCGTTATATTCTTAATTTTAAATTTCTAGAAAGTTATGATGGACTTACACTGGCATTACAAAACACTTTTGTTCCTAAAGAAGCCTTGTAAAACCATTGTAAACTGGCTAAAATCTCTATGAATTTGGCGGATAATCAGCGAAGTACTTTCCTAGACGATAATACGATTTGATTAGCCATTGTTTCGGGCCGGGCTAATCTGGAGCCGGCCGTTGAGGGTGCGTGCCCACCCCGTTATTAATTTAACCACAACTCGTAATTAATCTTGCCCGCTGCGGATTCTCCCACGGTCGCGCCACTACCCCGGTGTAGCGTCGTTCGTCGTAATTCCTACTGACATGACTTATATTACGTAAATCCGCCTAAATTAAATGCGTACTGTGAAATGTCGCGGGGTATTCAATAATTGCTATATTATATCCGTTTATGATACAATAATTCCCCTACTATGTGTTACGAACTCGAAAATACTCTATTTATAAATGTACTAGTCAGCTGAGTATGAAATTGGCACACGTTCGTAAAATTACCTCACATAGAATAGGTCTTTGTCAACGAGAGATAAAAATAGCTACTTATGAATAAGATTTTTTAGAGCATTTTGCTAGTGTTCGTCCCTAAGTTATTTTTAAATTTTAGAAAGTATTGTAGTCAAGTGTGACGGTTGGATATTCTCATCGGTAAGGATAGCCTCCTGTCAATGTTAGCACTAACGAAAGAGGTGCTTTCAGTAATATTAGTATGAATATTAGTAGTATTCAATCATTCGTAGTAAATCGAAACTCCAGTAGATTTTACGAGATAAGAGATAAGGTGAATATGATATTCAAACTTTTGGATAACATATTCTTCCTTGGTAGGGGTTGCTGATAGTATAATTTACAAAAAATGCTCTATGTGAGAAAATATGGCACGTATCCATTTTGGGAAGACACTTTCACGGAACATTGTACACCGTGATTGATCCAGCGATGTATGTCGTTGATCAAGTGCCGTCATACACACAGAAAATAGATATTTTTGCTAATATAATTTATAAGATGACGTGTGCCTATAACGTATGAGCATAATAAAGGCATTTTTATTGCAATCCCTCTTCAATCATGGGTATCGGAATAAAAAAGACTTTCTTTATTGCCACTTTGAGGATCATATTAAGTTATTGTATTGTCCTACTTTCTGCAAAGAGAATGACGTTGACTCTACGTCGTAGAGATGGTATTTGGACCTAGTCACCAATCCTATACAATAAAGAAAATAATATATTAATTGGAAGAACATTGGAGTAGGTATTATAAGTATGCATAACATACTGTTTAGCTAACTTTCATTGATCTAAAATTAATAAACGTTTCTTCGCTCTACCCTTTGTCAGGTGCGTTTTTCACTCGCGAGGTGCCTTCAAATCAAACACCCTTGACTAACCAAAGTTGTTTCATTTCGCCGTATACGGGCTCCATAAAGCTTGTTTTGGGAGAAGTCATATAGCATTTATGTGCTGAAGTAATAATTCAGCTAGTACCTCCTGACTGTGATTTATACTGTCCGTCGTAAACGTAACAACAATTACAGTGAGATAATTATTCTTGATTGTGCTTGTGGGAATCAACATAAGAGTTGTAAATGCAAGGAATTATGTTGGAACATTAAGTTATTAGCTATTCTGATAGTCTAATGTAAGCTTTTTGGTACTTACGTTTGTTTTTAAGCCCCATTAAATTAAACATGCTAGACTGCCGCAAATCATTATGTATTAGTGTATTGAGATCCTATGTTGTGGTACCTCAGATTGCAGCTGATTATAAATCACCAACAACATTCTTATGTTACGAACGACTAATTAACACAAGAAAGTTTAAAATGTATATACACCTACATTGTACAGTCTGCCCCAAGAGACTACAGGTACTCTAGAACTATCTCACTTTATAAAATTTATTGATTACTAAATAGGACGATGAACCCTACTAAGCTGGGTCTCCATATAAATTTGGGCTAGTCTTATATTGCATTGGAGTTAATAAGACCAACCTGTGTACCTCGATTTAGTGTTTAAATAAGGTCCCTGATTTATGTATAAAGCTAAACATGTCCCTTGTGTTGCTTAAATAGCTGGGAATATAAAGCTGCGTTTTCATATTTTGTAGCCTGAAAGATATCCTGCACTGGTGGAACAGCCGGCCGTGACTAGATAAATCGATTTTGTCTCATTCTGTCATAATCATTAAGTAAGAGAGAGTGACTCGGTGCGACATAATGCGTGACAAAAGTAAAATAAGATACGTATGGTCATGCTGGGATAGCAATCAGAATATCCCAGGTTCGATCCCCGGTGGGGCATGCACCAATTGATGAATTTTCATCTATGTGCATAATTTATAGTTCGCTTACGGTGAGGGAAACCATCGTGAAGAAACCTACCTATCCCTCGGGCTTAGGTAATAGTCAGTTCCTGTATACACGGCGACAAGGTTCACCACCTGTCACGTTGGGTTCTGACTATCTGGTGAAACGTGGGCTTTGAGTTAGCTTAATACCTCCACAATGTGGTGGTGTATGGCCACTCAAGCCTCTGACTACCCCCGAATGGGGATAAAAGTCGTAACGTATATGTTAAGATACATATTTAAATAAGTACCATTTTTTTATTTACACCATACAAGTCTCGAAAAGGGTTGAGTCAACTATTACACGAACAAGATTGCGGGGCATGTTCATATTTTTATATTCAAAGTATGCTTATTGCACATAAACCCTATAGTGCGTCGGAATACCAATACCGATAATCGAACCCCGAATTTCGTCTTAAATCGTGCTAAGGATTTAATTCGGGTATAGCAAGACCAAGAACAGTAATACATGTATCGAACAGGTATGCAAAGCGTTACCGAAATGTGTTCCGAGATATTTGTTGGATTTGAGCACGATGTTAAATTTCGTTTATGTGGAAACTACTAAGGATTTGTATAAAGCTACTATTAAATTGTACGGCTTAAGCAGAATTGCGATAGTTCACACTTCACAGAGAAAATAGTGGGCAAGCTTGTGTTCATTATAGCGGCTCGGGATAATTTAATGTGCTTTTGTATGGTAATGACTAAGTAGATTTATAAAGGACCAGCTTCTTTAACGACTTCGACCGCGTTAACTTTAGAACGTCGTGCAGTTAGTTTTTTAATAATCCCACAGGAACCTAACATTTTTCCGGGATTAATAGAAGCCTATGTCCTTCTCCAAGGTCCTGATCTATCTCTATACCAAAATTCATCAAAATTGGTTTAGCGGTTTAGTCGTGAAAATGTAACAGACAGGGTTACTTTCACATTTATGATATTAGTATAGTTTAGTGCAGAAGGGACCTGACTCCATTCTCTACTGGTTGCAACTGCAGAAGACGAAGTCTTAGGTTTCATGCCTGGGTCACTTTTCAATACTCAAACGCTACTCAAATGTTTAAGTCCCATTTTTTTATAGGACATAGCTCCACACAAATTTTAACCATGTCCTTTGAAATACGTTCGAGTATTGTTCGGAAAGTGTTAAAGTAATATTGATTATTTAAGGCTCTACATTAAGAGGAGGGTTCGAAATTTGGTTGATTTTCTATTCTACTTTTTCTTTAAGTAAGTATGTGGACTAGGAATCTTATATTTAGATGTATGATTTTTGACTATATTATCTTGAGTATCTTTAAATCCAAATCACGATTTGATGAAATTTTCTCGATAAAAAAAATTTATGAAATGAGCTCTAATTATTTACAATTTTCCTTGCTACCACGATGTTTTTACGATTTAGATCACGAAATTATTTCTAAAACATAGCAAATAATGATATCTAAACTACCCTTCAACCATATTTTAATTCATGAAGTAGTTTTTTTTTAATTCAAGTAAATGTGGTTTGGCGCTTACGTTGTTTATTTCCGAGCGCGCGCACAATATCGCCATCTCACATTTTAAGTACTTGAACTAACCATGTCTCTCTCTAACTTTGTATTGTCAGTGTCCGCTCGGACTTGTTCGACGTCGGACCTGTGAAGGATTTTTTAAAAAATATTACGAAAAAATATTACGGTCGTGCCACATTACAGGTACAGTACAGTATTTACAGTCCGCCGACGCCTATGATAAATAAATAAATATCCTTGGAAATTCTTTTACACATGACTACCTGATCCCAAACTAAGCAGAGCTTGTACTATGGAAACCAGATAACTGATATTACTACATATACTACTTTTTGTTTGTAAATACAAACTAAATATACACTTAATTACACCTAGACTCGGGACATGCGACATGTTCATGCACACAACTGCATGTCCTGGGCAGGAATCGAACCTATGACCTGCACTGCAGCGTGATTTTCGATTGCTTTTCCTTGTCTTGTGTAATTTATTTTCATCTCTTGTCATTTTGTGTCATCTCTTGTCATTTTGTGTCATCTCTTGTCATTTCATAGTTATTCGTGTCATTTCTGTAAAAACTCCCTATTTCGCTTACTGTTATATACTTGCAGCATGGTCTTGGGCCGACAGTGGGAATACATTGCTTGTCAAAACAATGGAGTCGCTTTATTGCGTTTGTTGTAGGTATGGATGGGCAAGTAATAAATATATCATACATCAATAAATTATCGTAAAAAATAACATTACAGATATGGATAGGAAAATGTTTGTCCGTCCTATTCAATCTATTATATTATAAACGAAAGTAACTCTGTCTGTTACCTTTTCACGGCTAAACCGCTGAACCAATGTTGATGAATTTTGGTATGGAGATAGACTGGGTCTTGGCGGAGAACATAGGCTACTTTTTAGGGTTCCAAAGGGTGCTAACGGGACCCTATTACTAGGCCTACGCTGTCCGTCTGTCTGTCTGTCCGTCTGTCAGCGCGGGCTGTATCTCACGAACCGTAACAGGTAGAGAGTTGAAATTTTCACTGAATGTGTATTTCTGTTGCCGGTGCAGAACAAATACTAAAAATATAATAACATTTAAAAATAAATATCAAGTCTCAAACTTGATATTTTTGATGTGTTTATTCTACGGTGGTACGGAACCCTTTATGTGCGAGTCCGACGCCTTCAGATCTTATGAATGTTTTCTTGAAATAAATATAGTGTATTTTAAGTAATTAACTGGCCAACCCTCAGGTCCTAACTACCATGTTAGGATCTTTTTCGTTCTAGCGGGTGTAAACCGTGATTTAACGAGTTAATGTGATAATTTTTGTATTTAAATTATTCAATTCAATGTATTTGTTTCAGACATAGTCCAATATTGATTATTAAAATTATTATAATTTCACAATAAATATAAAACAATAAATAAAAGTAAAATTAAATTTAAAAAAATAAAAAAATATTTTTTATTTTTCATGTTTTATCATTAAAATACAATATAATATAACATAAATTAAAATAAAATACAATAAAATAAAAACCTACCCCTAATTAAACAAATACCGTCCGCGTGGGATACTGGCTGCATGTCCTCCCTGTATTCAAGCTGTTCCTGTTGTCAAGCGAATTTTTTGAGCAAGGAAAGAGCCAGCCCTCTTGTCACCTGTGGCGGTAACCAGTCTAAGGGTGATTTTGATAGATAAAAAAATAAAGATAAAAAGATAAACAATAAATAAATGCATGGTTAAATCAATAAAATTAATAAAAACTGAAAATTAAATTAAAAAATAAATTAAATATGGTAAAAATAAATATTATGACACCGCTGATGACTTCATGATCGGCATCGAAGTTAAGTACCAAAGTATTCCTTTGCCTACGAAACATGAAAAAGATACTCATATCCGGCAGTCAGTCACTGACACAGAGTATGTACATTTTTACCCGACTACGGTGGGCGGAGGGTTATGATTTTGACCGATATGTATGTATGTTCATCTGCTCCCGTATAACGTCCAAACTATTTTTATCATAATAATTTGACTAATGAGATATCGTTGGACGCGTCTGGATCGTCCGCTGGTTATAGGCTATTATACGATCGAAATATTGTTATACGTATCTATCAGCATATTGTAGGTATCGTTTGTCTTCTTTTGACTTACTTTGTCTTCAGCAATAAAAACAACATAGAAATTAAATTATTTTTTTCAAATACACTCGACATAAAAATCCCATATAAAACGAAAAAAATATATTTGAATATTTTCATCCATTTCATCTATTTTAAAAGGTGCACTGGGACATATTATTTTAATTGTACGAATTAAACAATATTGTTCCTTCAAAAAATAACTATACTATAGTCTACTCCATAGCTGTTCTGTCCTAGCTAAGCGAGAGGGATATATCCTTCGGCAGCTCACGCGACGCTAGCCACACCCCGAAACTAAAATTCATTTTTTTCTTGTATCGTCTTAATAAAACTTTAAATTGAGATAAGTAATATAAACTATTACTATTTGCAACTCTAGTCAGTCGTATAACACAAAATATTCTCTATTTGTTCGAAACTATATCAAACAATGTATTATTAACCGGGGCATATGAGCAGACATCAATGTGTAAACTTGTGTTTGTTCCTGTACATGTAGAGCCCCATTCCGCAGAGATACGTCGAATAATGGAGAGTTCCCGATGAAGGGAACTCTATTGTTCGACACTGATGGAACTCAAACTGTTTAACAAATATAATGACTAGCTATATTACAACCTTGTTTGCTTTATCCTGCTTACTCAGTTTCATGTTCAATGCCATAAAACTAACTTCTAAAGAAATAGGTACTTGGGTGTGTACTTAATATAAGTTTGATACTTAACGTACGTCTCTTAATACGGTTGTCAATAATAAAGAGAGCTCAGCTTATATTGGTAATGTCACCATAGTCGTGCCCTAGAGCTCTACCATAGAGAGTTCTACCTAATATTATTTATTGGTTTGGCATATCCCTGGAGTTAAGTCCGCTCCGGAAAGAATGATAGATACAAGTAATATAAACAAATTCCTTCCCCTCATATCACCGTATTATAATAAATGTAAGAAAATACAATTCCCCAGGGCAGTTACGGCGACCGGATGTTATGACAATATAAGCTTATTACTATGACGACTGCCAAATCTCTGTCAAGTCGAAACAGAAAGAAAACACGACACGCTTCTATTTCGGCATTTGTTTTAATTAGTGCTTTCAGTGGGCGGATATGAAAGAGAAAACTTCCGACTATATTTTCAGATCGATATACAAGAGACATCTTGCGGGAAAAACAAGAACTTATACCGTGGTGTTTATGTGGAAATATAGATGGCGCTGTGGGACGTGTAGTTATTAAAATTCAGTGCTGTCCAGTAATGAGACATGACGTGTCGTAATATTGGCAAACCCAAGAGAATGTTACATTTTAAAATGAAAAGGTATTAAATGTCGTTAGTAACAACATATTTAAAATATTTATAAATGGTTCCCAAATTACGCATTCCATTATTTTTTTTCGATATTTATTTGAACCGAAATCTTTGAAACCGATTTACAAATTAGTAAATCACGATTAAGCAGAGACATGAACTTGCTTATATAACTGAAGTCTTGTTTACATATGACCACCGTTGATTCGACAAAGCATTTAGTTTCAACATTGTTAGTTTGTAAGTAAGTACACAAAAACTAGGGTCTATCGAACTACACAGATCATATGTTTCTGCGAGTGTACGAGCCGCGACCCCCCAGTCCCCCGTGACGTCACATCCGCAGTCAAATCGCTTCCGGCGCGCCTGCGGGCTCTTTGACATTCTCTCTTTGTTGGGGACCCTGACACGTTAAATTATCTCCTGGATGACTCGTGTGATTAGCCAGGTGGAAAATATATCGCGCGTTTGCCGCCCAATACAATACGAAATTTTGGGACAAACTTATATGGATGTGAGGTGAAGTGATTTTGGAAATGGCATATTTTACCTACTCTTATAACTATGCTCTTATATGCTATGTTTATAAATAAATAAATTTAAATATCGCCAGGCTAACTCACCAACTGTACGGCACCAAACTAAGTATTGCTTTATTTAGGGTAGGTAGCGTACAATACAATCCAAGTGACGTCTAGATCAGAGCAATTTAAATAAATAAAGGGCCATTTCCAAAAGTTACCACTAGTGATGGGATGTTCTCGAGAACATTCTCACCCGGAAACTTACGCGGAAACTTACTCGTGATAATTTTTGAGAATCTTATATGTTGGGTGACGTTATCCTAACTTTCAATCTTAAAAACAATTAAAACCACCATACTTGCATGTTTAATGAGGTTTATGCCAAGTTTAACATGCTTCATAAGATAAATTCTGGAAAATACTCACGAGTAAGTTTCCGAGGGTGAGAATGTTCTCGAGAACATCCCATCAGTAGTTACCACTACGGGAATCGAAACAGCCTAGTGCTTTGAGCTGACCGGCCTACGTACAAATAACTAGGCTAGACCAAGCGTCATCCGTATGTGTTGGGTGGTAAGATGTAGAATTGCGAATATTGTTTTATCAGGTGTACGTGTATTTAGGTAAAACAGAAGACACCAGACTATCCCCACGTGACTCAAACGGAAATATTTTCATAGGCACGAAATTCTTTTGCCATCTTTTAAAATTATCATTGCCGTATAATTTTTCAAGATGTCGAATATCAATTTACTGAATATGTAGTTTTTGCACGAACTTCGAGTAAAACCGCTGTTGTTGGCAGCTCAAAATGTTCACTTACCTAATAGATTTAGATGACGTAAGCAATACTGCGTCAGTTGCACCAATATTCTAGGGGTGTTTGTGTTCAAGAATTTTCTTCAAACATTGCTTATTTGCTGAATATAGTTGTCTAGCTTGGACCAAAACGCGTGATAAATCTAGAAAATAAATATTTACGTAATAAAATTGATCATAAAATGCTGCTTCAACTAACATAATATCAGCCAACGTTGAAGAGCGAATCGCATTCAAATCGGGATATATTTCGATGTTGATTATAAGCTTTGTGTGTTACCCTGTCGACGTTTTGTTGGAAATATAATATTACAAATTTGAAGTTGGCAAAATACAAAATAAATGCAATTCTATTGCAAATATTTAATCGTTATTGCGTTTCTAAGCTGCAGTATGAAACATCACAGGAGTATTTCTGTCGAGACACGTCCTTACGTTACATATGTCAAAGTACCGTGTCGAATTCATAGCGTCTGAAGTTTTATTTTAACTGCAAACCAAAAACAATAAGCTACTTACTATATTGTGACAAAAGGTTATTTTCATCCCACCACACATTCCAACAAAAGAAAATTCCATTGGCATCGACCAAACTCGATTTCGAAACATCGATTACAGAAACTGATCGATATGATTGCCAAACGAACGTTCTGGAATGTAAAACATCATTTTCTTCCCGTGAATCGTTTGGTCATTCGATAAACGAGCATGAGTTAATTATATATTTATTAAATTATATGGTAGTCTGGACTGTTAATCGAAATTGCTATTATTGCCCCCACATCGGAGTTCGGAGCTCTGCCTGCCCGAGATTGGACAATTTAATTGACAGTGATTGATAATTTAGATAGAGGTTATTACGGCCCCTTCCATTGATGTCGACGCATCGTTAAAATACCTACCTATTCGCATTTGCATTGAAAGTAACACGAATCGAAATATGCAAGGAATAAAGACATATATGAACAATCATTTTTGCTGTACGACATGCATGCCGACGTAAATGATCATCATCTATTGGGATTTCAAAGTTACATATAAAGTTTAAATATAGTAATATCATCATGTACACAATATTTTATCTGAATTTAATTTCAAACAATGCCGCAACAACACTGTTTGTAAGTAATATAAAAAAATATATAATTTTATTTCATCTGAAACATGCTCACTAACATTGTAGAGCATCAAATTAGAAACTGTATGTATTTTTACTTTAGCTACAGCTGTATTCAACTAGACTTAATATTTCATATGTATTTATACATTATTTGATTTGTGTATTGTATGTACATTGTATATTAATCAAATCAACACAATTATATATTCAGAGGAAGCTCGTAAATTCAGTCTTTAAATCATTTTCGGAAAACTCGTGTTTAGACAGATAATGTGTATTATGAATACCGCCGTAACAAACTTTAATGTAAATTATGTTTTGAGTTTATCGCTCGTGTTATTTGTTAACTCATTTTTATGGACGATTATTGTATTTAAAGACGCTGCAAAGTAACGAGGTATGTGTTTGCGACTTTGAGTCACCAAAGGCCATTTAGCACAGATTTAGACGATCCAAATATTTTCACGGGCGACGCACTTGCCTCACTCGGCAGACGAATTAATTCTTGTGAAATATATGGGCAGACTCGTAGTCAATAAGCGTAATATTATTACGTCTGGCAAAAACTAACTGCTCTTTTGAATATTCCTTTGTTGTATTGGATATGTAAGCAATCTTTTATTTAATCGCCAAGCAATTATTTGGGAAAGAATATAACTTTGTAGTGTTCTTGGAAGCTATTTGTAATCGTAATCGCTGGATAAAAATGAAATTTAAAAATTCCCAGTGTCAAAATATCCCAAATACCTATACATTTTACCTATACCTATGAGCAAAATCAATACGGTAAACAAAGTGATAAAAACTGAAACAGCGATATAACAATAATGCTGTTATCAAATAATTACGAACTCACACCGATATATTCAGTCTCAATCTAATTATCATGTTTCTGATTATGTGCATTCGTAGTGATAACACATATCGCTAGTGACCGCAGAGTTGCAAACAGCTGTCTATCAATCGCTCAAATGTTTTGTAGAAACATGTAGCGGGATTATTCATTAAACACTGCCATCTTCACAATATCTACCTGTTGTTATTCAAACATCGATGTCATGAACATGTACATCATATAGTTGAATCGTATTCTCGTATAAATGAGGATAATGTAATCGCTATCTGTATCTGCCTGCGTCAGACCAGTTCAGCAGCTGAGTAAGACTAAAAACAATATGATACTCGTAAAATGAAAACAGACGCAGCTTGAAACACGTCCAGAACTAAAATTCATTCATACATTCATTAGAATACCTTTTGTTGTGTTAATTATTATTGTGAATATGATACGAAAATTTCAACGTTGAAGTTTGTTGAAAAATGTTTTTCACGTTTTGTTGAACTATATTTGTACCAACCTGATGTATTTTTTCTTCCTAATTACCTGTCAAAGTGCTTTGTCAAACAGACAATTAAATAACAATTGTAATATAATAACATGAAATAACAACTGTAACGTTTATATTTGCTTATGTAATATGTTACATGCAAACAGGAAGATAGGTTAAACATTTTGCACTATTGCACGCTAGAGGTGAGATCAGTTAAAAGTTCTAAATCTATTCCAATGGATAACTACGCATAAACAGCCGTTCTCAAAATGTTCTGACTCATCCTGTAAAATGTACATTTGGACAATTTACGGAACATAATGTTTGCAGTAAATTATAAGTCTTATGTATAATATCAGAGGTCAATAGGGTATCGTGAGTAAGAATAAATCAAATGAACTTACCTTTATAGTTTTGGTATAATTTGATTATGTTTTTTGATGAAATCCTGTATAACTAGGAATACATATTGGAGAATACTATACATATGTATTAATATAATATTGATTTAACATCCATGCAATGCAACGCACAACTACATACTACACACTAAAGGCATCATTCAAATTGTTTAGAATTTTAGAGCATCAGTCACAAAGTACAAAATATGTTAGTTATCACTTATTTCGCAACAAACGTAAAAAGTATTTGCCAATAGCTAACACTATAATGATCACTGCACACATAATCACAAGATGCGGGGATGCGGGTCCAGGCTCGGACTCACCAGAGCTGCCTGCACCCTGATCTGCGTCCTTCACAGTGAAACGAACGAACTCTTGCAAGTGGCTCGGCAATTTTTTAACATCCTTTTCTTCACCACCTTCTATGACTTTTATTTTATGCTCGATCACTTTAGGTTCTTTATAAACATATTTAGCAGATTCACGTTCGTCTTCTGTCTCAGGGTCTCTGATACCTAATTTATCCCATCTTTCCCTAGCCTTGGATATGAATTCCTTCTCTATTCGGTTATTGACTTTTGAGTCAAGGACGTCGAGTGCTGGCATACTTTTAGAAACTGTTTTACTGGTACAGGGATCTGGAGCATTGGTAATTTTTATGATCTTGTGCTGTTTTCTTTCTTGTCGCTCTGCCATTTGCGTGACGTATTCTGAGTACATTTTTTCACGTAGTATTTCTTCTTGGCTGCTACTAAATAACGAACTCATTTTTCCTGTTTCATGATGTCCTTTACTATCAGATCCATGCGAGCTCATTGTAAAATCTCTTTTGTGTGACATAAAATAATTATTAGGGTCTTTTATTCTTTCATTTAAGGTCTCTTTTTCTGAAATGAGGGGAGCTCTAGGGCCTTTTCTTTGTATAACGTGCGCTTTATTGTTCAAAGATTCTAGTCGCTGAATTTCTGCTTCTACTTCTTTTTCTTTTTTACGGATATATTCCATTTGTTGTTCGCATAAGTCTTGGGGCAATGACGGCCTTCGGGGACATTCATAATCACTCGTCTCATCTCTTGTAGTCGTATAAAATCTGTGCATATTTTGAATTGATGAGATATCATTTTCTATTTCCTTGTTTAAATTTCCTGTAGAGTAGTGAAATAATTTTCTTTCAGTTTTTATTGAGCGCAAAGAATGATCGGTATAATCTGAACTTTCGTCACTTTCATAAATTGAAGATGCCATTTTTTTAGGTCTTGGTGGAGGAATAGGTTTGAATGAGAGGTCACGCACCGCATTAAATCGCTCATTATTGTGTTTTGAAACAGTCTCTTTATAGTAATTCTTCTGCAACCCATCTAAACTATGATTTAAACGTTGATTTACAGAGTTTATATTACGAGTAAGATTTGGGTCACGAATTAGAGCAAGTAATCGACTACCAGTTTGGGATTTGAAAGGTACAATCAATGGATTTTCAGAATCACTTTCATCTTTTTGTGTTTGACTTGCATACGTCTCATTATATCCTCGTCGATCAACGTATTTTCTATGCATATCTACTAGATGGCTTGCATCTTCTTTGGTTATGACAGTATGGGTTTTTTCCATTAGCATTTTTTGGGATGGTGATAAACATACGTACACTGGATCGGTTTTAGTTGGTACTCCAGTCCAGTGATCATCTTCTTGAGATTTCTTTAATGATGAATGGCGTGGTTGAACTGGGGGCGGAATAGGATCTTTTACCTTTGTTTGTAAAGATATCTTTTCTATTGTTGAAACATCAGGCAACGGGAAGTACGGCATGTTATGATTTTTCTCAAGTTTTTTGGTCGTGGTTGTTTCGGAAGTAGTGTTCGATGATCCAAGATTTGCAATATTTTGTAAGCGTTGCGATACAGAAGCTAATTCTTCTAATATTTTTTCACCGTATGGAAGTAATGCTATCCTCTTTACACATAAATCTCTTAACTTCAAGGGGTGGTTCACGTTATCTTCGGTTTGATCTTTGCTATGCGGAGATCCTGTAACACATTCAAATACATCTTTGACATGACAAGTATTTGTGGACATCTGGTCTTTATCTGGTATGCAATTTTCACTTATGTCATCATGCGTATTAGAAACATCATTTAAGGATGAATAATCAGGGTTATATTTTGTTGTGCACTGTGAGGACACACTACTGGAAGAATCCTGTCGGCTAAAGGTCTCTTTCAAGTTTTCATTAGATGTTTCTGAATCAGAAGATACTTCTTTAATTAAATTGTTTATAGCATCATTAAATTCACATTTTATTATTTTTGCTTCCAAATCATATTCGTTTGGTTTTGTTGCTATTTTGTCGGTTAATTTGTGTAAAGGTGACTTATTATCTTCGGTAGTATTAGTTCCTTTTTCCTTATTTTCATTTTCAGAAATATCCTTGACATATAAATTTGTTTTAATATCATCAGTTGACAAAACAATAATTTCGTGAGAACTTTCTGTTACTTTATTTTTATACAAAAATTCGTCTTCAATATTTTGTATTATACTTTCTTGTTTTGCCTTGGGCAAATTGTCTAACTCCATATTTACACTGCGCTTAGTATCCTTAGCTTGATTAGGATTGGTTTTATAGCTAGTTGGTTCAGAAACTGTTTTAAATTCAGTATGCGTATTATTTTGTTTGTTAGTCTCAGCAGTATGAGTAACATGCTGCTCAGTACTTTCATGATTTTTTTCCACCTCAATATTAATGATACGTTCATTTTTCCCCGCTATATCACATTTTGAATGTTCCTTTAAATGTTTATTATCTCTTTCTAATTCTTCTCCGCACTCAATTTTGATAATACGTTCAATGTTAGTTTTATTACCTACATCAATTCCTTTGATTTCTTTCGAATTATTTACAAGATCAGTTTCTATAACACGTTCAATATTTTTAAACTCATTACGATTTGATTGCTTTGAGTTTTGATTTAAATCTTCTTGAAGTTTTACCTCTATATTAAACGTGTCGTTGTTGCCACGTTCACATGTTTTTGTTTCAGTAATACTATTTTTAAGATCTTTGTTAATATCTGAAATGAATGATTTCTTAAGAAAATTTTCTGTATCAGTTACTTCTATTGTTGGAGTGATCATGCGTACTGATACGTCTGTTTCAATACCGTCATCGTCATCTTCTATTTCATGTAACGAACTGGTACTACTCGATGTATCTGTTAAATATACAATTTCTGCTCCAGTCATTTTTTCAACTGTTTTCATCGTCCAGTTTCCTCGAGCTTCGCTCACCTCAGGTTCTTTTATTTTAGCTCCAACAAGAACGCATTCTTGTGGAACTAAACGCCCAATAGTTCTATGTTGTGTGGAAGTGTGAGTCTGTTGAACTTTACTTTGTTTGCTTGATTCAATTTTCTCTTCAAATACATCATCATCTAAATCTTCGACATCGCTTTTCTTTTCACTCAAATATGATTGGCGTCGTGATGTCATAGACGACTCACTACTTCCTTCTTCATCAATAACATCTAACATTCTGGGTGGGCCATGTCTAGTCGTGAAAATATCGTCAGCTAATCCTTTTTTTCGTAATCTCTGCTTTATTTCACGATTAATTATTTGCTCAATTTCAGTTTTAATTTCAATTGAATTTAAGTTTTCAGGTTGTGTTGACAAATTAAGAGTTTTCAAATAGTTTCTCAATGATTTCTCCTCATCAGGAGTGAGACACTTAGTTTGACCACACTGAGCTATGTTAAGCGGTATAATGGTAGATAATGAACCAGTTGCAATTTCTTGGGCTACTGGTCTTTCATCATTAATATCATCTGTTTTTTCCCACTCTACATCAGAATCAACATCAGTAATTATTACATTATTGCTATCTACTACGTCCAAAGCACTATTATCCACTGTTGGAGCAATGCAGTCATCGGTGATTTCAACTATTTTCGTATCATCATCGTTGTCCAAACTTTTACTTTTCACGGTATTGCTTAGTTTTGCTTTACTTTTAGTAGGCTGATCAGGTGACTCCACTAAATAAGCTGCGATTTCAATGTTATCACTGCCTTGCACATTTCCAACAGTTAACAAAGCTGTGTTCAAGACTTGTAGGCTACTGCTGTTATTATTATGATCTTCAATTAATTCTAATTCCCCACAAGAAGTACCTGGGGTACTTTGGACCTCAGGTAGGGGTGGGACAGATTCATTTTCAGCAGGAGTTATACTGTCCACTTCCTTGTTTTCAACTAACTCTACATCATTATCAATATGTTGACTGCTACACGGTTCACTACTGTCAGTGTTATTTAGATCACATGTATTTTTACTAGAATCAGGTTTATTAGCTTTGTTCTTACGTTTATTTTTATTGTTTTTACGGCGCTTAGGTCTCTCAGGCATGTTTAAAAATGCTCACTGTTATCACTGGCACAACGTAATCATTATCACACAACACAGCGTCCATTCACAGACGTCTTCGCACGTTCGCGACACCGGTATCTATTGCGTAGGAGTGACGACTTCAGAGAGGTGCGTGTTAGCGTCAATATCAGGGATCTCGTGTCATTCGTCTCTCAGGATCGTAAAAGGGCCCGGGGCGGGACGGGGCGTCAGTCAGATTTCGAGTTCGAGGTTAGTGAATGTTATTTTCTTTTAGGCGAACGGTCGCCGGCCGCGGCAGTCGTGCACACGCGCGGCGATTTACTGATAATTATAAATGGGTTGAAGTGCGCGAGCGCGGGCTGTGGACTTTATTTTTACGCGGAGACGTGTACGCGAGTGGTGCGAGCGCGACGCCGGCATTCGGCCACGAAGGGAGCCCGCTCGCCGCCCGCTACACGTACAGTGCGACTGTATTATCATCAGACGCAGAGTAAAGCGTACCTAGTGCTAATTAATATTGCATACGCATACTCCTTGCCCATTTCAGGGAGGAATAACGGGGAGAACTCGAAAACACAATGGCTTGCGTTACTTATAAGGATCTAAATGGGACGCTAACGAAATATTATCATTCAAAGTTCAATTTAGGAAACAACATAGTACTGTATGCATATTTAAAATGGAACTGAATGTGTTCAAGGGTACATAAATAATAATTTTATTTTGAGGCACATAAAACACTGAGCACAACATACAAGTAACTTATGGAATTATATCACACATAACACCCTTAGCAATCAGTATAGCGACATGCATGAAGTACATTTTGCCCATAAAAAATTGTTTTTAAGACAAATGAATATATTGCGATATACAATATAAATGCGATAAAAATCTCTGAATACTAAAATGTCGTAGATAAACAGTTAGCTATCTTGTGATTGCCTTGAGATAATATTTTAAAAGTCACTTGTAAATTTGTTTTAAGGATTTGAGTTATACATAATACATTACATTTAATTATAACAGTATTCTGTTAAATTATAGTAAAATAAATATCGCCAGACTCACACACCAACGGTATGCGCCCAAACTAAGCAACGCTAGTACTATGACCACCATACAATGGACTGGGGGCGATCCCAGTGTAAACTAGACCAAGACAAATTACGAAAAGGCCGTTTCCGAAGATCATTGGATTTCATCAAAATAGCGTAAGACCATAACGATTCGCAACTCATTTGCTCCAATTACGGTAAATTATGCTAATAGGTATCGCTCTAATTTGTGTAGCAACTATCTACCTAAAACACCCTCTAATTTCTTGCCTATGATCTATAAAGATAAAACTCTGTCTAGAAGCTAGTTAACAAAAATACATTTCATAAAAAATATATTAGTCGTTACACGTAATAGCGAACGCACACGGGATATTACGCGTTAGGTAATAGCCTAGGTGGACTAAAAGTAGATTAACTGGCCTCGTATCTAGAATCTAGAGTTGCGGGTCATGAGGTCTGATTGACCACATCCACTAGCGCACCGTAGTTACGCCCAATCAAATGCAGTTACATGTTTATGTACAAGACACTTTCATACGCATTACGTGACGTTACATAGAAGATAACAAAGACATCGAAGACAAGCAAGCACATGTTGTTTATAACTTCTATAGTTTTATGGGTCTGGCAAATTGTATGTCATCTCGGAAGCAAAGCACATACCAAACTGTATTAATTTAAAAGAAGATTCCGTAGAAGAAGATTGGGATAACGTCTAGGGGAGAAATGTCACTAAACATGGTGAACCATAATTTTCTTCTTCGTTGTTTTTCTGAGTGTGTTATGAATTTTGTGTTTCTGTAATCTTATAGCCAAGGCACAGTCTATAAGCTACAGTACCATGCAGGTTAAAATCTATAATCAAGCTTTTCAGGCTTAAACAAAGCACCAAAAATTTGTTCTGTAAAGTTATCTAAGCTATCAACGAAACTAGTTAACGAAATCATTTGTTTTTTCTACTAGTACAAAAACACAAATAATTTCGCCTGATCCTCCCCTTAGTAAATAACAAAATAGGAGTGAAATTATTAACTTTCCTCAAAGGTCGACGGAAGGGATGTTTCTGATGTTGCAACAAAACAATTTATGGCTCTATTGAAATGGTTCCAAGACATTATCGATTCCGACCTTAATGGATACACCGTGTTCAAACGTGTGTCGGAAATCTACCGGTACAATTAATTAGCGTAATTGATGTAATAAAACCTTTTAATCCTTATTTCTGTTCCAAATTTGTGTTCCGAAATTACATTTAAAACGTAAGATTTTAAGAATATGACATTTTAGTTGAAAATGTACCAACTCGTTTACACAAGCTTGTGACATATCAAAAAGTTCACTTGTGAACAGGTTGCACCAGTTACACATTTAAATATTTCAATAATTACGTGTCTTGTAACAGAAATGATTACACGTAAATTTTCTTTAAAATATCCAGATTTTCACCTACCACCTACGTTTTCCAAATTCAACATAGCACGAGTGAATTTTATACAGCGGTATTACTTAAGTTGTTATCCCGAAATAACAGCAAACTGTGCCAATGAGGCGCATCTTTCATTGCCGAATCTCGCCGGTGAGGTAACGCACTATAATAGCGGCAATAATACCAAGTCACTGACTATCTTATAGCAAACTATTTGAGTAAATACATTAATTTGCACGGGGAAGTTAGATCAGCACCCAATTTTGAAGATGACTGTTTATTTTGTGTCTGATCTGGTTTGAATTTGACGGGATAGTGTCGTCACCTATTTTCAAAGAGAAGTTGTACCAATTATGCAAATTCTAGCTTTGTCATTGATTAATAATATTATTCGGTATCTCCGTTTTGGACACACCTCTCGAGGTTAGTCTTAAGGTACTAATCCCGTAAAATAAACAGATATAATATCTTCTCGTGAAAAGCGACCATAGGCTCAGTTCGCTACCTATTAAACTATATAAATAGAGAGTTAAATTAATGATGTATTCGGCTTTGAATAAATATAAATCGTATCATATTTAAAGATAAGAAAAATACACATCGAAAGGAATATTTAGGTCAAGACTTTCGCTCTTGTGTGAAACATCTTCAAATCATTGCTGTAGTGTGCTGTAGTTTCGTTCGTTTAGCATACCTACTCGATTTATTTTCAGACCCACCATTAGGTAATTTCATTTTGAATCTAGATCAACAGTTCCATAATTACCTTCCAGTATGTGTGAACAATGTGTTTTCATTGTCATTGTGGAGTTTGGTCGTATATGACTCTGATTATAAATTATGCGCAATGTCATGTGTAATGTCTATTCAGGTTATACGTAATCGATATCGAAATTTTAGGTGTATTCTGATATTTAACTAGCAATTTGTCTTGCTACCGAGAAACTAATAGAGTCTATGCACACGGAGCAACTTTAGTTGCCGAAACTATCAACTTTTTAATAGTTTTTTGGCAGTTGCAGCAAACAATTACCAGTTGCAGCAACAGTTGCCGCGATTGCCGCAACTGTTTTATATGAAAACAGCTAGTTGCGAGTTGCCAGTTGCCGCAAAAGTTGCCTGTGTGGATAGTCCCTTAGTCCTTTCATATTCTAGAGAGAAAGATCTCTAAAACTGTTATTCCATGATATGTCAAACAATAAAATGAGCTATGCACCGGGCAAATGCACGGCGGGCTCGACCTTCCAGAAATAACGCGGCGTAAGCACCCCACGCCCTCTCCGCGACCATCGCTTTCTTCGCCACAATAAAATACCATTCTGATATTTGTTTGCGGCAAAATAACAAACGGACGTTCAAAATCACGATGCATGACATAATCGCCACATAGATCCGGGCCAGTGTGCCAAAACGACCGACGCTAACTCCGGCGCTGCTTTTTTGGCATCCATTCAAAGGGTTATAAGGTGAATGTGTCGACTACACGCGTGAACCAATGGGCGCGTTTTATTGTTACACTTTAAAAATACATTTACAGATGGGGATTGGGTATGGCGCTATCCCATTCTAATTAATAACTTCACAATGGCGAATTGAATCAGAGTTTTAATTTAGTTGTATTAGGTATTTAAGGTTTAATAAAAATACTATCAAGTATACAATACGATAATTACAAATAAACTCCAAGAAAAAATTAAATTGTATAGGTACGTGTCATTACCTATACGCCAGTAGTACTCGTATGTACATTACCTACCTATGTATTTCGTCCACAGTATCATAATTTTTCAGTGTGTATAATATTCTTATTTCAGGGGACACATGCAAACCAAACACAGAGATAAAGTTAGGTCACCGCATGGCAATCGTGTGGATTTCACTTGCTAATACACGCTGCCCACTGGCATAATGTGCCTGTTATCTAGCTCCTTGCCGATTTACAATACGACTGCCTAGGCACTTATACTACCAAATATGATTATGTTAAGTTTTAAATGTTCTAGTTGCGTTTGTATACGAATATGTATCTTCAACATAAAAATTTACGAAAGGAGGTACCTATTTATTAGAGAACATTAACTATAGATAAACGAATCCCCACATGAACCTAATAACGATAATAAATAATTAATAACAAGTAGGTGTCAGACAGAAAACAAGTTCTCTGAAATCTAATAATATCGACCATCATCTTAGCAGTAGTTGATATCAGACTGATCTTTGAACAAGGTTAAAATGTCACGCTTTTAATAGCGTTGTATTTGTTTGTAAAATCTAGATGTCTGCCACGCACACAACACGCTTTTAGAATTCAAACCACAAGAGAAATAAAACAGGTCAATGTTTAGGTTACTGTGTTGGTCCACAGTTTCAAATTACGCAAAAACAAAGGACTTCTTTGAGATTTAAAACAAAGGGTTCGTCTGGGGAATGGAAAAAATAGGCTGTACTCACGTTTGGATGTGGGGCTGTGGACAGCCGCTGCCGTGGGTGTACTGGGTGACTTCACAGGCGGCTTGGCGACCACCTCGCTCGCCGGCGCCTTCGCTGCACAAACAGAACATTACACGCTAAGCAATACTCGCTATTATCCCTAACAACTTACAGACTCAACGCTAGAGAATACAATCCCGGGATCCCGAATCCCGGGATCCCGGCCGTTTTCTGATCCCGAAAATCCCGGGACTGTACTTGGCAAATTTCGGGATTTTCGGGATTGCCACAATCAGGTCTATTTTGGTATTAGACGTGAAATGAGCCTGTTTGGAAATGGAGGAATTCGTGGATATCACTTAGAAACCACATATAAGTATCTATTGTTTATTTCTCCAACCAGTGTAGAACCTAAGCGAGCTTTTTCGGCTGCTGCTTATGTTGGCAATAAACTACGAAGCAGGCTTGGAAGTCAAACATTGGATGCTTTGATATTTCTGCGATTGTATTTTCGAAATTCTAATAGGTTTATTGTTTTGTCTTTTTTATTTTTTACAAAAGTTCCTAATGGTTTTTTGTTTAGTCTTTTTGTTTTCTTACTATTATTGTGATTTGTGTTGTGTGCAACAATATTCAAAACATTTTTTAAGGATTTAAGCAAGTTTTTTTATTTGAGCCCAATTAGAAACCACATAATCTAATCCCGGGATAGCCCCGGGATCCCGGGATTACGCATTAACAATCCCGTAATCCCGGGATTGAAAAACATGCTCGGGATTGTATTCTCTACTCAACGCCTACTTAAACTTAAAGCTTCAAAAATCACAAAGTTGACTACAAGTGCCTGTACCTATGCGGAGTACGCTGCAATAATACGACGAAATACATCAGAAGATTTAGTCATCCTCGTTTTGTTTAAACACGAACAGCATCGGTGAGTAAAGTCGTCGAGTTGCACAAAGTGTTTGAGTAAGCGATGTCTCACAAACGTCTTAGTTCACTATAATAAGACGGAGAGGCAGGGAAAAATGAAAACAAATATGAGTCTTTACAAACAATAAATTATTCGGAAGCTGAAGGCTGGTCGTGTCCCGCAGTTTGTTTATATTTTGCCTGACGTCCCGACCGGGCGACGAGCCTCGATATTAACGCGCATTATTTGCTCCGGAAAGGATTTTTCTTTGGGAATAACTACCGCATTTATGTTGAGGTACAAAGGGAATAAGAATGCGCGAATACACTTTAGAGAGTAAGCATTCGTCCGATTAAGCATACAAAGTAAAAAACTATAAAAAGAGCAAAATATACTTAGGTCTAAACGGTTTCAAAAATTTTCGCAAAGAATAATACACTGAATCACTTATGAGTCAACCAAACTGACCGTAAGTTAAGTATAGCAATACCATGAGTAGATATAATTGAACACTAAAAACAGGCGCTATGATCCGATAAAAGTAAATTACCACCCACGAGTTTGGCCAAACACAATACCACTTACCATAATATCGAACAAGGTAAAACGATACAATTAGGAAATGTCATTCGAGCGAACGATCAGATTAAGCCGGGCGGGCCGGTTTTTGCTAATGCAGCTGCAATCGGCGATGGGCACAGCCGCGGATTAAATTAGAAGAACCATAGGGTTGAGTCTAAAATTAGTCGGCAACACTGAGCACGATTAATAAGGGGTTGTTGTAATGAGACGCCGGGCACTTCCCGGCAGTGCGTTGCGATTTGCAGCCCGGTAGCGACAGAGTTGAAACTAAATGCGACCGCTCAGTCTCCGGTTCGAATCTCGCATCAGGAAGTGCATACAACGTGACAGCTTGGCACGCTTTGTGTTCCAACTAACCTACTGAAAGCTACTAAAAAAAGCACACCTTTACATTCTAAATTGGGACACCTAAAAGGTAAACATCGTTCATAGAATTTTTGAATCAACCAATATTGTATTGGGTTACGATGGAAAAACAATAATTTGAGCATGGAGTCAAAATTTAACTATCATTCTCAAAATCGTACAATAAAATGCTGGAATTAATAAATGCGACTCTAGCTAGGAAAATCCTTTGGAAGGAAATTTCAATGCAAATCAATAATTTGATGAGAGTTGAATGGTACTTCACAGTGATGAATTTATTTTTCGAGTGTTATCAGTCACTAAGTAAGTGGGGATCGCTTGTAACTTAATCGTTCCCTTCGTTTGAAATGAAATCAAGCCAACACAAGATTCTCTTTTAGATAAACATCAAATAAAGATTGGAACGGCAACACTTCGTTTCAACGAGCTGATCATCTGGACGATACTTATGGTCGTAATCTATTTGGGACTGTATCGAGGAAAATCTTATTCAATGAACTTCTAAGGAACTCAATTTCAATAAATTCTCATTAGTACCCAAGCTGTAAACATAAGATTCTCTTAAAATTAAAGTCGGTTCCAAAATTTATTTTCTGTTTATTAAAAATGTATAAGCATTTTCCTTGTTTTCACATCAACATTAAAATTTAGCGATGGTTCAGAACACTTCCTGAAATATCGTCAGGTATATTGAATTCTTTTGTAAGAGTGACTAATTAAAACAGGTGATTATGTTTAGGTATGAAATTGAAATAGTAAAACGCACTTACAAGAACTCTAGCGCATATAGTTTTCTACGAGCTCCGTATCGTCACGTGACATATGACGGCTGATCCAGTGCACTGACGGAATTACCATAAATCGCGACGCGGGTCGACTAGACCACGGCGCTGGCCGGCGGAGGCCAGAGGGCAACTGTCACAGGGCGCGCACCTACAATGGACACTTTCTGTATGTAAATCACAATAAAATACCCGCTTTGTACACTGATTGCGACATGCTAAACTAAACACAAAACGCGTCATCCTGGCTACATTT
The DNA here is from genome assembly GCA_947859195.1 of Drymonia ruficornis. Lineage (NCBI taxonomy): Eukaryota > Metazoa > Arthropoda > Insecta > Lepidoptera > Notodontidae > Drymonia > Drymonia ruficornis. Next base: position 7,153,164 of record OX401912.1, on the reverse strand, counting down.
GATTTTTATAAACACAAGCGAATATCATCTTTATGTGCTACGACTTTGGAGTCAATTTTAGCATTTGCTTATCGATTGATAAGGTGAGACGAAATTTTTATCATACGTCTTAGTAGGTATTAGAAGGTAACATAGATTTAGGGCCTTTTTTAGAATCGTCAGATAACAGTTATTCACCAAATACATTTTACGTTGTGCCATAGAATAGGTAACCTGTCAAAACGTCGAATTTATTTGGGGGAATAAAAGTCAGCTAATGATATTGAAACAGGCACTAATCAAAACGGAATCATTCATATGCATAGAATAGAAAAAGAGTAAGCGAAATAATTCTATGAAATTACCTGAGTACCTATAGCTATGACTTATGTTATACTCTATGTTAGGTCTTATTCATTATGTTTATTGAAATATTGAACCATGACACTATAAGGTCAAATTCTTGGAAATCCACCTTGTAGAGCTAAGGCTCACGGACGTCGTACTGACGATAATGTAGAGTTCCGTGCGTGCTAGCAGTGATTGGCATACAATATATTATCCAATGGCAAGGTGTGGTGGCGGATTGTCAGCTTAATTGCCCGAGACCAAATAAGTTGAGTTCGAACCATCCATCACCCTGATACGTGTCACTGTGCCCCATCTATTCAAGGCAGTTCTATTAACCGACGAAAAAGTAGGGCACAGCACCGCAAAATAATTTGTCATTGTATACTTTTACTTTCATTGTTTATCTTGGGCTGTAATTATATTGTCATTAATAATTAAAACAAAGCAACTCCGATTACTTTTAAAGCAACCACGCTAATTTGGGTACGGAGCCCAAGCGATGTATTCGTCCAAATATTCAAAGGCTACTCAGATGTTAAAGTATATGTAATTTTTTGTATGGGGCGTCAAAGTTAGGCAGCTCTCAATTTTTTGTTGCGTACAAGTATTCGGCCGATTAGCACTGATAGAGCATTATCGTTCAAAATGCACTGTCCAAAATTTGTAATACCTACTATCTACTTAGTTAATTCTATACTATATCTTGCAAAATTTAAAGATCTGCCATGGAATAAAGAAAAGTGGCAGTGTTCATGAATAAGCTTTGGCTTTGATAAATAAGTAAACATGATTTTTGGAAGTTAAATTCATGTGCACAATAAACTAGAATTAAGAGGTTCTGATAACCTTTCAGTAGGGTATAGTAGTATTGGTTTAAATCTTGTACAGTATTTTCCTTACAATTTCAGAGACAGCGAATAATTTATTAAATATAAGCTCCAGCTTTTTCTTGAAACGGGATAATAGAGGCTATAAAGTATTTTTCAACTTAATATTTACTTCAGCTATATTGTACTAAATACCTTATTATACCTATTCACGAATTGTGTTTCAAGGAAAGATTATAGCAGAAATAAAAGCAATTTAATATAATGGAAACCTTACGAACATCTAATCACAATTTGAGAACAACGACATCATGATTAGTTTCTGTAAGTCGGTTCCGAAATGTTAGATAATTAATTTGGGTAGGTATTGTATTTTTATATTGATATATCACTGTGCGTTATTCATGTATGATTTTTAAGACGAGGTTAAGGTAATTGTAGTCAGTGTTTTCAAATTCCAACATAATTATAAAGATGCCCACCAACAGCCAGAAGGTCCGATGACACCAAGAAACAGGCTGATACATGTTTGACCAAACTGGTGCAGCACAGGAAAGAATTGCGTGAGAATGAAGGCATATCGGTGAAAGAAGTAAAAGATAGTAGGCACGCAAATCTAGGACAATTGATAAAAGCTGACAAAGACCATACAATTTTATATACACTGCTTATTACAAATTCTAAACGTTCAATAAACTACAATCTAGTTCGAATTACATCACAACAATTCAATTTGCGTGGGAAGGCGCGTCCGGAGCGTCCTTTCGATAGCTTTCATCTATTTTGATTCCCAATATAAAATGAACCACGTGTGTAACCCGGTCTAAATTATCTTTAAGGTCTATAAAGGTCCTCGTTTATTGGTCGGCGTTATTTGCGCGGGAAAAATCATCAATGGCTAGTTATGCAAGTATTGTCCACACACGAGCGTTCGTTGGAGCGAGTCGCCCGTACGGCCACTCAAAGGGACGGAACTGTGCTTGTTAAAGTAACGCAATGCGTAGGCGCACCCCTGTTTTGTTCGGATAGATCAGTCATTGTACTGTATCCGATGGTGTAACTGACATCACGTTCGCTACGGATATTATGTTTTGACGTAATTTAATTCATGATTTTAATGACGCTGATTTAAGCCATATTCAAAATCAACAGACTACATTTGTATTCTGACCATTAATAGTTATTCCAAGAATTTATTAACTATTTTATTGCAGTCTGACAGTCCATTAATTTTCAAAATAATTCGTCGTTGCTAATGCAGCATTCTCATATGAAGTTAACACCAACTTCAACGCCAATAAACTGCAAAATTGTTCGGAATTTAATGTTGAACTTCCCCTATTACGTTCACTAAAGGCTATTCGTACAAAACAAATGTTCTTCGAAACGGTTGCAAACAGTGCTTAGCAGGACCTTATAGATAAAGTAATAACATGTGAAAGCATGATATATCACGTTTCGACTTTGTGTTCTAGTACCGAATGATAAAGTTCAAATTAGCTTAACGTTCTGCGCACAGCTGACACCTTATTGCATAATTGCAGGTCATCTACGTTGTCGTTGAGTATTTTGAGCAAGCCCATTTTCGGTATGGTTAGTATGTGCATTGCAACCGCAACAGGTCGAATGGATTGGACTCGAACCCGGTGGATTTAGACGCAACATAGTAAGAGTGCGTTGACCCAATATAAATAAATAGGCACCGCAATGTACCAATGCGTGTTTCCGATCATTCACGGAAACATTACATTGTTTATATGACCATAATAAGTAACAGTTATTCGAGAAAATGTAGCACAGTTGAATGCATTCCGGAATTATGAATTTCATGAATCTTCCAAGAGGAATCACATCATTACCTACTCCACAGCACAGAGCAAAGAGGTACGAATTTACCTACTTTGACCAGTAGTTTAACATAAAAAAACAAGAAAACGGAAAGTAAAGGCAGCTGAAGTTTAACATAAACAAAAATATATTGAACTGTTCTTATATCCGTCCAATATTGAGAGGGCTTATTATCATAATTTTTCCTGAGATAAAAGGTCGGTCGTATGGTGATGTAAAACGTGCGACTCCGCTAGACATCCAACCAAAACATTTGGGACCGACTAAATTCTGTGACATTCAGATTTGACGATAAGTCCATCGATAACATAAAAATATTGAGAGAGACATATTTCAAATATTTCGTGAAACAATAGCACTAACCCTCGTCTTTTACTCGCTCCACGACTTTCTTCGATTTCTTACTCCTTCTAATGTTACACGTCAGCTTCTCTATAGCCTTCAGTATCTTCTTACTGACTTTGTTAATCGTTCTTTGCTTCGGATCGGTGTACTTTTTCGTTCGAAGCCCATCGCCGACAGTTTTCTCACGACCAGAGTCCACACTGTCGTCAGATTCTGTTGCCGACGTTTCCGAGACCGGGTGGAATATGTACGGGCTGCTTGCGAAGCAGGGAGAGTTCATTTTTAAACCACTTTTAAAATATTATTTAGCATGCTAAAGCAACACAACGACTGTTCACTGAGAAGTCTTGAAGAACGTTGGACAGTCGGCGACGGCACTGCTCAAGATCCTGTATGGTCGATCCAAGAAAGGCACAGACCGTGACACCGCTCCCATGGACAAGCCCCTGGGACCTTGGCCCGTCTTATTACATTTGTACCCGTAATTAATCGGAATTAGGCCACGTAGAGACTGCTCAATGACAAATGGGCTTAGATACGGTTAACTGAATCGGACTCAGACTGGAGTAAATCGACTGTGGATAATCTAAAATGGGCTATGATCTGAGCGTTGAAACGCATTCTTATCTGGAATACCTACTAGCTAAAATAATACATTCCTTTGTTGAATTTTGCCAATCGCAAGTTAAAGTTCTTACCTACCTATATTTGAGATTTAAGACTATATAAATGAATCCGCTTATCCCTTATCACAGCCTATTCACCACGTAATTGAGACTTAATCAAAGATTTAGTAGATCAAAGCATCATTTCAGCATTTTGGTCCTTAAGTTTCGTTGCTGGTAGCCTGTAAGCCCAATTTCCGTTACAATGGAGAAAACTATAACTATCTCTATAGTAGAAATGGAAACAGACTAATTAATATCTTTATTCTCAAACTTATAAATAAGATAAGTTTATTAGCAGAAAATTAGTAAAAAGAACCTTACCTCAATAAGGCTTTTTATACCCTAGTACCTATAAAAAACCCTTGTAGGTACAGTTATATAAGATAAGTACTACTTAGAGTTACATAAGTAGTAAACTACCCATCGTTTTTATTCACATACGTTCAAACATAAATTGAGGGATACTAGGGAAGGATGACAATGTGTAATATCAATAGTCTTATTGTAATACCTGCAACTACAGGGTTACAGATACCCTTATCTATGGGCGTCCTAAATATGCTAAACAAGATCGACATTGCAACATCACAGCCACGATCAGCTATATTATTATAATAATAAAATAGGTCAAATAATTATTTATGGTTATTACGTTTCGTCCATAGTCATAACTCTTCTCATTTCACTAATAGGATATCATAAAATCAAAAGATGTTTGATGTTTCGGAATAATAAAGATATAAAGTAGCTACTTACATAAATAGCCTATAAGTACCAACTTATTAAATATGCTCCTGCGTGAATTTAGATGCATAGATATTTCTTTAACATTGAGGAAACCGGAACCAGGGGAAGAATTTACATTATTCGTCGACTTTATTTGTATCTAAAATAAGATAAGTTTTGGTACCTGCCCACGGTTTGTTACGAAAATATCGCACCTATTGATCTCGGTTCTATATTCCATAGTTTGAATACCTATCTATTGTGATTTCTCCACTACATTTTTTATATTGTCTTCGAAGTACTTGCAGATACTTTGTTTGAAGTAAAAACATTCCTTTGGAATTTTAAATATCAGTACCACGACTAAAAGATAAAGAATGATACGAGTTCATTAACAAAAGTTCCCTAACACTTGTGGCTGCGGAAAAAAAATGATGTGTGTATGTTTTAACGAACTCCTACTATAAATCGAATAGCAACAACGTTAGCGCGTTCCAGTTGCTAATAAACTCAACATGGCGCGCAACATTCATTTTATTTTGATAAACAGCTCGTTAAGTTCGTATTAAATATAATAGGATTTATTTAGTTCTATAGCAACGCTTTATGTAGGACTTATATAATTTTGTATAAGCTAACAATATTAGGGGTCAGACATCCTAATTAGTATATTATAATTAAAAGCATTAAAATATAGCATGCCTATTACCTAGAATCTAGGTAATAGGCATGCTATTAAGCATTTAATGATTTTAAACCTATTCAATATGATCTAGGTCCTAGACCATATTGAATAGGTTTTAGAGGACTTTCCCACTATATATTAAGTTTTTTTTTGACAAGCCTAGTATATATTCCACTCTAATCCATTGATAAAATCCATTACGTAATGGATTGCAATCCGCTTTTAATTCCACTCTGACCCATAATATTAATAAGAAATCTTATTTATGTAGTACCGTTCAGTTTCCTTCTAACACAATATTGATAGGTACTTATCTAGATACGGGAAGTTAGTAATCTCCTTTCAGAAACCTGTGAACATACTTCTGTTTCGATGGCTCTTTAAATAAGTCGGGAAGAGTTCCTACTTGCTCTGCACCCGTGACTTACTCCACAGTTTTAAACTCCCGATGCGAATTCCCGAGATTTTCCATAATGACGCAAGCTACTTGGACTTCCTGAACTTTAGAGAATCCAATCAGTAATTGAATACCTCAAAGTTATTTTGGCCTTCATAACGGATGGTAAAGGCCTTATACTATACTCACGATCGAAATAAATTATTGACAGTGATAATAATTATTCATTAGATAGGAAACCTAATGAAAATTCTTTCACAAGCCATTGTTTATTTCAACTCTTCTATTCAACAATGTATCTGCACAAAAGTAGGCGACTAAAAAAATAAAAGTAGTGAAACTAATATTTTTACGTTCCAACATTTTGACGGGCTTGAATACAGCGCTAGTAAAAGCTACTCATAAAATGGACATGTAAAACTGCAACCGTAAAAAATCTGCACTAACAAAGCAAAGCTGCGGACGGTTTACGAGTAGGTACCTAAGTAAAATGCTTCCTTTCTATTCTACCTAGTAAATCCTGCTCATTATTATTGGTACGGTAGCATACACGACCATAGTAACATTTCCAACATAAGTGTACCCTCTTTATTATTGCCACCTCGTAATTGAGACAGTTCAACTTATGTTGGAAATTTTACCGTGGACGTGCAAGCGACTGTACAATCCAGTTAATTAAATGTACCTCGAATTGTTAAAATAACTCCGCGTCACAAACCCTAGACAAAATAAAGCAGTTTAGAATACTGGGTCCGAATAGAATTTCTCATATTTTCTCTAATACATATCGTATATTAAATTTGAAAGAAACCTTATTATTTTCGTAGCGTCAGAATAATAACATCCTACGAGTCTTCGTAAAATGAAGACGCAAAAGTATATTATTTTCTGGTTTAATAACGTGGCTAGAAAGGCATGTTTTTGTCATACAAATTAAGTCTCCGTTCACAATAAGGCTTCCTGGGATCTGATATAAATCTTTATTGGAAGCAAACCCTGAAACAATTTCGTGCCCACACTGTCTACACTTGGTAACTCAGGTATTTAGCAGGTACATTAACTGATGTCCATCTCTCAGCACCGGAGAGTTGACGCAGCTGTCAAGAAACTCAAGATAGTAGAAGAGCCAAGCCCCCAAATTTAAAGAAAGTTATGATGAACTTACACTGGCATTACAAATCACTTGTGTTCCTAGAAATGCTTTGTAAAAACATTATAAACCAGCTCAAAAACTCTATAAACTCCCTGAAAAGATTTTTATTCTTATACGCGCAGACAAACTAATTCATTTAATTAACCGTTTCTCGTAAGTGGGTTATTCATATACCTACCTACTTACTGGAATACTATCAATGTAATATATATTTTTTCTTTACCCATTTTCTCCAAACATTGAACGGAAACACACCACAAGGCACAACATGGGACATATTAAAGTTTACACATGAGACGTGTGGAAGAAACTCATTGGCGTAAATTCGTGCCGTATCAGAATTAAGCTCCCGTAACGATCCACCCGTGGCGTATTTATGTGTACGCCTTTATTGAACATCCACCAGTGCCTGCATCATTAACCAAGTTATTAAACTATCCCAAATAAAACACGTAACTTGAAGTTATTAAACGAAACACGCGGCTTCTTAATTACGATAATGTATTTAATGCTTAGTAATTTCTTATATGCTTAGGCCCTATTTGATTAGAGGCGCTCATAGCCAGCTGCAATCAAAGATCGGTAAACGATCGGAGGTTAAGCAACGCTTGGCAAGGTCAGTCACAGATGGGTGACCGTTAAGCGGCATTTGAACTGAGCGTCTCCGTGCTTCGGAGGGCACGTAAAAAGTCGGTCCCGGTTGTTGCCATCTAGGCAGCAGTCGTTAAGCCTTGTCAGACCTTCGGGCGGCTTGAACAACTCTGACACCAGGTTGGCCACTAACCATACGATAAGAAGAAGAATTTGATTAGTCCTGTCCAAGATCCGGTCTTGGTCTTGCGAGAATGCAAGACTTTAGAATCAGTGTTCTGCTTACTCACATCTTGAAAGTTCTGTCATGGTCTTGCTATAATTAGGTGGGCTTGCAAAACCGACATAAATCTTGGGTAAAACTAGATTTGATAGACTCTCCGAAGATAATGGCTGTAGATAAAAAAGGTAGGCTTTCAGGGTATTATTCCTTTCAATGCAAATGCAAAGGAAAAGAAAAGATGAAAGGTCGACGTCTAGGTAAAATAATTCTTAGCCGCATCGTTCACCACACCTATACGTATGTGCATATAAAAAAGCACTCACCTGATCTGTTTTCGTCGTACGCGGGCTCGTACACTCCAGATGCCGAGCTGAAGTTTCTCTCATCTTGATTGAATGTATTGAAATAATCATTCCGTTCCTGCACCGGGGTGGATAGAACACGCTCGTTCCTCGGCGATTGGCGTGACAGTGAACTAAAATCCGAAGCGAAATGTGTCTGTTGAGAATGCGATCCATTTATATTGCTTTTATTTATTGGTGGCCGTTCGAGTTTAAAACTTCTCTCGCTCCGAGTATCGCCGGTATCGTCGCATCCGTTCAGCACTATCTTCTTTATAGTCTTCACTTCTTCCACTTCGCTTATCTTATGCTCCGTGATCGTGGAGCGCTCTGTAATTTCCTCGTTCGAATGGAAATTACTGTCGCTAATGGAGCTCGGCATAGTCTTACCTTCATATTCACATTTACCGTTCAACTTGCTATCGGCTCGTAGATATTTTTCAAAGGGATCGCTGTTACGTTTCGTATCGAATGGATTTTTTGTATTACTATTTGGAAGACTTTGATTTTTATCGAAATTATTACCATGAGATTTTTTATCACTATTATCGTTAGTAGTCGAGGATGGGGTATAGGAATCATACCCATTCGTTTTATCTGCATCGTTGTGATAACTGTACGGAAGACTGGTGGGTCCAAAATCGTATGTTTGTGTAAAAAACGTCGGCGATTTCAAGTCCGAACCGTAGTCGTTGTACGACGACGGGTCTTTCAATTTACTTCTATCTAAACTGGAAAGCGACGGCTTGCCGTTGGGTACGGGTAGTTTGGAAGCACTTGAATAATTCGAAGGTAACGTCGTATAAAAAGGATTCGTTGGATGGAATCGAAGTGGTTCCTCATGTTGTGCGACTGATTTGACGAGCGGCGTGGAGCTTAGCGCCGCCGGCAAGGAATTGAGCGAGGCTCGAGCGGACGACGACAGCCGACTATGCGGTGACTGCGACGGTCTTATGGTTGCATAAACAGGGGCCTGTGGTGTTGCTCTGCCGCTCTGTACTTCCGCGATCAATTGCGAAGGCCCTGGAACAACAATAAATCTGTCGCATTAAAGGAATAAGTAAATAAAATAAAACGAGCAAAAAAACACCCCGGAATAAAGTTCAAAGTCAATACACTTCAAACAAAATTATTGTATTCAATTTAAAGCTTTAGCTTTGTGTATACAAAGTTAAGTTTTCTCGGCATAAAACACTTTCCTTCCAACATTTATATGCGAACAGGGATAGCGATAAAGTCGCCGCCCGCTCTGCAATGGGGCTTTGCATATGCAGACGTGCGATAACGTAATACATGTCGCAACTATACAATAGGAAATATTCCAGACAGCGAGAAGTATTCTACCGTCTCTGATTTATACACAAGCTCATATTTCGTTTCCAAAACTACGTGATCTAAGAAATTTATTTGGTTAGCTTGGAGCTTTTGTATTTAGGTTTTGAATGGATAATGTTTAGTTTGTACGTAGATATTCGAGAATATGATAGCTTAGTAAGGGTGATATTCCACTAGTCAAACGTCTTTGTCCAGTTTCTGATGGCCAAAATTTGATTAAATTTATTTGACGGATGCCCATTCCACTCCAATATCATTGTCCAAGATTTCTTTGTAACTTGCGTGGGTGGTTGAGAAAAAAATCTTAAAATTTGAATCTTCTTGCGTAGTTGAAAATCTTTGATCAAAATAAATATCGGTGTAGCTAGTCAATTGGATCAAATGTACATTGGACAAAGATATTTGACGAGTGGAAATTCAGGGGCGCCGGCTTTTAGACAATCTCGTGGGTGTTCATGCCTATTTGCTGACTCGTTTAAAAGAATAGAGAAGCAGTAGGACAAAAAGTTGATGCATTTTTTATGTAGGAAAAATAGGTATAAAATAGTAATTGCTGTAATTTTTCTAACTCTAATATTGAATCCCAAAGAACCTCGCAAATATAATTAACTTAAAATCCATCTTTTTAATTCGAAGTTCATCCGACTGACTGAAACGTGCGAAGCTGCGTGCGGGTGAGGTTGCAGATATATTGCTAACCAAAGAAATTGGAATAAACTCAAAACCGATAATAATAATATAATTATTAACCCTTTTAACATCCCACTACTGGGCACGGGCCTGAACCCGAAAGCCGATTACTGATCAATTTTAAATGTCTGGGCTCATGGGTGCTCAGCACCCACTACTTGGCTCTCATGGGTGCTTGGGTGCTTGAGCCCCCGAGCACCCACGGAGTCAGCGCCCTTAGTGGAATACCAACCTAAGCTTGTGAACGATAACCTTTTTTACACTGTGACTGTAAACTACGAAAATCGGAGTAAAACCACATTCAAATCGATAAATGTGCAACGGTAACGTATATATAAATAGGAAATAAGCAGAAGCACAGTGAGCAGAGTTTCCCCATTAAGCCGGGGGCGTCTCCGGCTAATCCCATCGACGATCCAAGCTTTGATGCACCATTTAGTTTAGGTGGAGTGTTTTGCAAGCCGCGCCCTAACAGATAAAGCTTTGATTTTCTTAACTGCTTTGGATTTCGTTGATTAAAGAAACATCGTTGTGAAAAGATTTAAAAGTAAGTTTAAAAACTAAAACCCGACTACTGAAAAATCGCGCTCTAAAAAGTATGAAACAAGAAAATATTCTTATCTGGAGGATAGCCGTGGTCCGTGGTCATATGCCATTTTGCCCTAAAGGACCTACACGGACCACGGCTATCCTCCAGATAAGAATATTTTCTTGTTTCATACTTTTTAGAGCGCGATTTTTCAGTAGTCGGGTTTTAGTTTTTAAACTTACTTTTTATTTAATTACTAGCTGTGCCCGCGACTCCGTCCGCGTCCAGTCGGTGAAGCCCTTAAATATAATTTTGTCTATCGTCTAATCTGTATTACGTCAGTCTGCATCAGTCTGAGTTCGTCTGTCCGTGGTTGTCTATCTGTACCAGTCTATACCAGTAAGGTGGTAGAGTCTGACCAGTAAGGTGGAGATCGGCATTCAAGTAGCTAATTTACCTTCGTTTCGTATGATGATGGAGAGAGCCGGAAGCACAACCCAGCCACCTCCCCGTCCCCTCCCACTAACCCCACTCCCCTTCAGGTTGGAAACGTGCTACCGATGCCTTTGGTTGCAAGCATCTATAGGGTACGGTAACTGCTTAACAACAGGTGGGCCGTACGCTTGCCTGGCGCCTTAGTTGTATAACAAAAGTTTGACTTTATTTGTCTGTGTGTATCAGTTTAGCTGTAAGTATCTGTCTGTCTGTAATCTATCGGTAGGTGAGTATCTCTGTCTGTACCAGTCTATCTGTATCCGTCTATCTATATCTGTAGTTACTCACAGTGTAAAACGTCCACTTGGTGTCCTTCGGAGATTTGTTAGCGTATAAAGTTTAAATAAAACACTTGTTGCTGTTACTTGACGAATTTGAATATATTGAATAAACACACTGGTATAAGAACCAATAAAAAACACAATGCTTGCTTGCTGCAAATTCATATAGCGACATCTATCGCGTATTATAAAAACATCGAGTTCTCTATTCAAAATAATCATTATTACAGTGCCGAACCAAACGCAATAAACCTCCGTTGTACACACAGTATCACGACTGAGCGGTTGGACTCCAGAGCTCAATGTTTAAGTTTGTACTTGATACCCATGTTCCTTATTTAAAATGAGTGAGCGCACTTCGCAACATTGTGCTTAAAAAGTTAGAGTCCGGAGTTTATCGTCTAAGTCAATAGTCAAAGCGTTTATTTTGTTTAGGCCTAGGAGGGCACTTATAAGTAGTCATTTTACATGTTTTCCTTAAATTCTAGCGCCGAATCGGAAACGCGACCTCGTTTGAGAAGTTTCTACTTGATACCCACATTGCTAATTCAAAGTTAGCAGGTCCTCCAGATTTATGTTTTAAGCAGGCAGTTACCCAGCAGCATCATTCCTGAGGGGTTGGAGTTCAGAGTTCAATGTCTATGTTTCTATTACTACTTAATTCAAAATCAGCAGGTCCTCTAGACTTACTTCTTAGGTAGGTAGCTTCCCTACGGCATTAGTACTGTGGAGATGAATTCCAGAGTTAACGTCTAAGATTCCGCGTGATACAAAGACCCGCTTAATGTTTTTTATACGTAATTAGGAATAAAAAAACTAAATTTCTTGAAGCAAGGAAGATATTAAATTTTGACATGTGGTGCAAGGCAGGTATTGTCTGATTTTAAGTATAGCGACATCTAGTTAAGAAAAACGAAACTTAAGATTGTAGAACGCAGCAATAAAATATTTATTATTATTATTAAAATTAAGATTATCTATTCCAAATAGTGACGGATCACACAAAACGTAGGGCTCCGTAGGGCTCCGCTCTAAATAGACGTATTTCAATAACTAAAACTTATTTTTTGATAGAATTTCCGTGTGGTCATAAAAAATTACAAACTAATATTTTAGAAAAAAATATCCTAGATGTTAAGTTGGACTATTAGTCATATCCATGCCAAATTTCATTGAAATTAATCCGGTGGATTCAAAGTTGTGCTCTTTCAAACATTTAGAATTTTTCAGTAGTTTTTTGAATTTTCTGTGGCAACCCTAAACATTTTCGAAAAAAAAAGTATCATAGATGTTAAGTTAGACTATTAGTCATATCCATGCCAAATTTCATTGAAATCCATCCGGTGGATTCGAAGTTGTGCTCTTTCGAAAATCTGAGCAAACATACAAACATACAAACATACAAACATACCCACAGACAAAAATTCTAAAAATGATAAAAATGAATTCTGCTGGTCCATCTAAGTCCCCCCCACTATTTTTTTTTTTAATATTTCGAATGTACAGACGCGACCAATTTTACATTCTTATTATATGTATAGATTTTGGAGTTATAGGTAACAATATATACATTTTTGAAATGTGCTCATCAAGCTCTTTCATTTGATACCCCACACGGTTTTATTAAAAAATGTTTTTTTTTAGTTCATGACATTATGTCCTCTAGAGGGCGCCATATGCAATTTTATGTGACGTCACATAGCCTATAACCAGCGCGCCATTAAGCCGCTTCTAACGATACCTCATTTGTCAAATTACGACAAGTAGTTTGGAAGTTAGGTGGGAACAGATGCACATACATACATACATACCGGTCAAAATCATAACGCTCCGCCGTAGTCGGGTAAAAACAAGTAGGTAGGTAGGTATTAACAATTTTTTTAACTTGAGAAATCGGTTTGTATTTCAAATGGCTAACTACGCATTGGCTAGATAAATCAAACATAGATTGGCTGCTAAGATTTTTTCTTCTTTTTTTCCAAACATGACTTGAGTCAAAATGCAGAAATCTAGGCTTCCCACGAGGTTTAGATTAAGCTTACCTATATTTTTTATTCAAACAGGCCGCATGGCAGGCAGCATGTCAGGTGTCTACTTAAAACTTACTTTTCAACTCGGAGCTCTTGCCAATAGATCTTCTTCGTGGTGACAACGCCCTGTCTCTGGCGACAACAAAACTTAGATTAGAGCTTGAAAATGCGTTAAAAACTTTCAAACAAGCAATGGTACTATATTAAGGAGATTTCTGAGACGGTTGGCTACATAACTGACGAGAGGTGCTCTAGGTACACATAGGTACTAGTTAAGTTAAATCACCTGTTAGTCAAGTCTGGAAAATTTGGGTGTAGCGGTGGACACACAAAATTACAAAATCGTGCTATGACGACTGGATATATGCCAGCAGAGTTAGGCAAAATTTAATTGCGATTAATTAATTACAAATTGCATGTGGTGTCACAATTAACAATTAATTTTGATTTGTTCGTGATTGACAAACAAATCAAAATTAATTGTTAATTTTGACACCACATGCAATTAGTAATTAATTAATTGCAATTAAATTTTGCCCATCTCTGTATGCCAGTAGCTAGATCTAATAAGTTACCTTAATGTTTTTCTTGTCATTAATCTCATAGATTCAAAAATTATAATATTGCGATCCCTCTTAACCTCATGCCTATTAGGGCCGTATCCCACTGACTGGCATAGCTGTTTGCGAACGGCTTGCGAACGGCTTTCTGGATCTACGTGTTCGGTGCGAGTTCGCGACATGATCGTCTCGTCTCATTTGCACTCATACTGTACCGCTCGCAAACCGCCAGTGGGAAAACTCTCTTACAATTAGGTCTTAACTGTTCGAGACGTCTTTATTATGCAGTTTTGGAATGCAGCGTGTCTTTGGCAGTTAGCTTCTATTAGATTTTTTAAAGGGTTTTCTCTCATGGATTTATCAATAATGTATATGGCTGGCGCAACTAGAATCCTTTAATTCTAGGCCCAGTTATCAAGGATTACCAAAACATAACATCCCAAATTGAGCCCTCTAAGTCTGTACAAGAGCCGAACCGTTTCACGTCTCGGACTGGCCCGCAAATCCATTTGGCCAGTCACACAGAAGCGTAAGTGGTCCAATTTACGTCACGACTAATCTACAGATAGTCCATCGTTTGATTCTCGTGCAGGCTGAAGAGTGATCGGATTACTGTCAGACTACAGGGAATGTTCAGGACGTGTGCCGATTCCGAAACGGCAGGGAATCGAGGTCGGTACGAGGGATAATGCCCATCAATCGATAATATCGCAAACGATATGCTGAAATTAAACTGTTTCATGCGAGTTTTATGCCTCTTATAAGATTGCATTCTGTAACTGATGAAAATATTGGAACTGTTTTAAGACAACTGTTCAGCAAGAATCAGCTGGATGCGGGCAGCGCAAGACCGGTCATTGTGGCAAACCTTGGGGGAGGCCTATGTCCAGCAGTGGACGTCTTTCGGCTGAGATGATGTTCAGCAAGGGTACAATACGTAATGCAACAAATTCTTTATTTATTTCGATTTAATATTTTAAACGTTTTCGTACATGAAATGGGGTGAGTAGATAAGTAGCTACTATTTTATTTTGGGATTTGTAGATTGAAGTAAGTACTTCATTGACAATTGATAGGAAGACTTATATACTATAACTTATCTTACTTATCCCCAGGTGAGAGAATGATGTTGATGTTAATACATAATTTAACACCGATTTCACCCATAATTAGGGAGTGTTTACACAACTATTCACTAATAATAAATAACAACACATACATACAGGGTGTACGTGTAAACTTACTCGTTCAACCCTAACCGTAACATGGGTCCGGCCGACCTGAGCATGGCGTGGGCGTCCGCATTGCTCATGCCCTTGGTCGGGCGCCCGTTGATGGATGATATCACGTCGCCCTCGCGGATGCCACTCAGCGACGCCTTGCGCCCTGGATTCACCTGGAATAATGTCCGATATTTCAGAATAAGTATCTACAATTTTTCTACTAAACAGTCAAAGATTAACTGGTTACTCCTTTGAGCTAATACGTTAGGACATAAGATTTATTTCATATGTGGCTATCCAAGTCTGTTTGTCGTAACTATTAACATTTTTAAACCCCCTAGAGTGCCAAACTTCACCTACTTATCAAAAAAACTGAAACAGCCGCAATCCGTAACCATAACACGCAATAACACCTCTAAAACTTCCTTACATCCTTATTACGGAAACATATAAATAACTTGAGCGAAACAAATGGGCAACTCTAAAGTTACAAACCGCATTGGGCTCCCGCCTCCTTGCCGCCGGTGAACAGAACTTCAACATGTTTCCCTCCGGAAGGCCGAACCACCCTTCACAATATGTACCACCCTCATTCACACATACGCACCTTCACACCCTACTCACACTACACTATGTTGAGAAAGGTCATCGCAAACACACATAATCACAACATCACAAACGAAACAACAATCTTCTTGGAATTGCGTAATTAGTACAATTACACACAAAAACGCCGTAACGAGTTCTAAACTACACAAAGCACTATCCGTAATGACATAATTAAGGCGCTGAGTTTGGGCGGCCTCTCACGGTACATTTCTGTGGAGCGATCTAGTCAGCTGCCCCAAGAAAGCCGTGGGCGATACTAAAGCGCGGAGGTGGGCGCGCGATCTAACAGGCAATTTCATCGGAACATTATATGGGCATTATTCGAAAATGCATGCGCGTCGTGAGGGACTCACGTCCATTGTTACGTTGGGGACGATCACCCGCTACGAATATTAATCTTGTCAGGAGCTTCGGACGACTACTGGCGCGCTACCTTCAAGAATCCTGATGTGAATGTGTTAGGACAATGAACTCATATTGTATGGTAATAATATGGGATTAGGCACACGCAGATATTTCGAACTAGGACATTATTGGACGAATGATTGCAACATTGTCTCTAGAGAAAATGATACATCATGATTTTTCGTTATGGTTCAAGCACTAAAAGTTAATTAAGCTAATCTGAATATTGAATGCTATGTTTTACAAAACCCATCTGTATAAAAAAGGTACGTACTATATACGTGAATCGTAACATATCTCCGTAATAAAAAAACTTCTAAGAAAGTCCCCGCGATAAGGAAAGAACCATTTAAGCGATGAATATGGAAGAGGAAAGGCGGTCGACCGTGAAGAGGAAATTCAAATTGCAAGTGCAAGCCCATTGTTCCAAGCCCATGTAAGTCGACGGCAAAGAGCTTAAACGTGTAGGAAACGTTCGAGCTTAGTTACGGATTAATGGCAGTTCTTCGAACGCTGATCGTGGAGTTACGTACTTTGTGCATATTTTATCAACCACATTACTAGCGAATTAAACACACTATAAGCTATGTTAACGTTCTACAAAACAGCTCTCTAAGACTTAATTCTTCGTGACAGAAAGTTCCATCAAAACGTGCAGTAGTGGCGAACATGTGACGGCGGGATCTTGTTTCGTCTTTTGGAGTGTTATAATTAAATGCACAAGTTGCTAGCAGTGTCTTGTTAGTGCAATCAAATTAAGAGTGGAGCCGCACTCGACACTAGACAACTTTATTCGATTAAAAGTTACGATTTGTATCGAATATTCGTTGGCTCTACATCACACATCTGTTTAAAATATTGCAGTTGGTATGTAAAGGCAATTCAATTAGAGCATACGTGACAATAAACTTGGATATTGTGCCCGTAATTACTTTACACACATTTTATATGCAATTCACCAATAATGGAAGTAACAGCCGAATCAAGTACATTATACGATAGGCTATGTTTTATAGCATGCCTTTCGCTTCGATGTACGGGAAGCGTTGTTAAAGCACCAATATAATGAGAGCTCTATCTCCTTTTTCTAAAGGATGTGAGAGCAACAAAAATGGAGCAAGACGTGCATCTATCGAGGCTCTACCGTTATTGGGTAGTTGAACGTCGACATGCGAGACACGTAAGCCGCGTGACTCCACCACGCACGTGCGTCGCTTGCACGATCCGACTCCATATCTACTCGATTCCTAAGCCCAATTTATCCTACTTATTTCGGGACATTCTGTATACTTTTATCACTCTATATACTTTTGTATGTGGCGTCAAAAGTAAACCGGGATGAACCAAAAACAAACTAATGGATTCCGGGAAAACAAGGAGGCGCTTGAAAATCTCTTCTATTTTTTAAGCCCTTTGATTATGTTCTCCGAAATCCGTTCGAGAAACTATTATTAAGGTGATACAAATGTTCAACTGGGTGGGTCTAAGTAAATGGTTTGATGAAGCAGCTGGCTTATGTGCAATATAAAGTATACAACATTAAACCTCATATGGTCGGGAATAAAATGGCTTAGCCGATTTACCTTAAATGTTACCAAATTTTGTAGAAATCGATTTCAAAATATGAAATTGTCTACCTTAATCGTAAATGTTCTCCATAGCAACTGAACAGATTTACGTGAAACCTATACCAGAAAAATTGTCAAGACTTGTCTAAGAATCCGTGGATCCAAGATTTAATATTAGTCATTTTATTTAAAAAATAATCAATAATAACCTTAAATATGCGACAAACGTCATGGGTCATCATGACTTGGACTGCAAAATGTTCGTCGCAGATCCGCGATGGCGGCCTCCAAAGCTGGACGTGCGCGCAAATTTTTGCGTGAAATTCGTAAAAAAATTACGTCTTCTTAGCATTTTATGAATTAAATCACGTTTTAAATAGTTTAAATATAATATTGAACATAATTTTTAGGATATTATATGATTACAAATATTTTTTAATTAATATTTATGTCAGTGACGCGTTTTCTTGTCATCATAGATTATGAATAATATAGAATGATGAATAGGTATATGATTAAAAATCATAATCATCAAAATCAGCCCCGAGATTCTTTTGAGTACTTTTTGATATCACTCATAGTTTCGGATTTGGCCATCCACGCACACTTGAAAGATTCACCCTGTATAGTCAGAACCCAACGTGACAGGTGGTGAATCTTGTCGCCGTGTATACAGGAACTGACTATTACCTAATCCCGAGGGATAGGTAGGTTTCCTCACGATGTTTTCTCTCGCCGTCAGCGAACTGTAAATTATGCACATAGATGAAAATTCATCCATTAGTGCATGCCCCAACAGGGATCGAGCCTGGGTCCTTTTGATTGTTAGCCCAACCTGTTCAGCACAGTCGCTTGCAGTGCAATTGTTATCCCGAGATTCGAGTCTTCATGATTTTCCCTGTTTTCGGAACAATACACACTTAGGTGTTGTAATTATTATGTAATTGTTCCGAAAACTAGCAAAGTGGAAGCTCGAAGAACCCCAGCGAGACAGTGGAGCACATCTTGCTTCATTGCCCTGTATTTGCACGCCAAAGATATGATGCACACACAAACATAATAAAATTTGTACGGAACCCTCAGAGCACGAGTCCTACTTGCACTTGTCCGGTTTTAATTTGTAATGAGTAGCCCAAATACAAATTTTCATATCTCTAGCTTCAGAAAAATTGGGACGCCTATACAAACTTGCACCCCCTATTTTACACCGTTAGAGGTGAAATGATCAAAAACGCTGAAATTACTATTCTTAGTTAATAAGAAGCCTAAATACAAATTTTCTTGTGCCTAGCTTTAGAAAAATTTGAACCCCCATATAAACTTCCACCCCTTATTTTACCCTCTTGGGGGTAGAATTTTCAAAAGCGCTGAAATTACTATTTTGTATTTGTATTAGTAGCCTAAATATAAATTTTCATGTTTCTAACTTCAGAAATGAGAGAATTCCATACAAACTTCCACCCCTTATTTTACCCCCTTAGGGTAAGAATTTTCCAAAATCCTTCCTTTGCTCTTCTTTTACGCTATGAAAGGTACTTACTGTCCAAATTTCATGTTTGTATCACCAGCGGTTTGAGCTGTGCACGTTTTGACGGACGGACAGATAGACAGACGGACAAAAAGTGATTCTATAAGGGTTCCGTTTTTTCCTTCTGAGGTACGGAACCCTAAAAACTCACAAAACGAGGCGTTTTGTGGAGCAAGTATTTTATTTTTAATTATACCATATATTATTATTATCATGGAGCTGCTCCAGACCCATGGCTCTGGCTTGAAAATCTTGACCTTACATGAAAATTAGTATTTCGGCTACTCAGCCTACAAATACAAATATTCATGTCTCTAGCTTCAGAAAAACTGGGACTATCCATAGATACTTTCTCCCCTTAATTGTTGAATTCTCAAAAATCCTTCCTGTGGTCTTCTTCTACGCTATAAAAAGTTACATTTTCATGTTTCTAACCCAAGCGGTTTAGGCTGTGCACGTTTTGACAGACGGACAGATAGACTGACGGGCAAAACAGTGATCCTATGAGGGTTGCATGCATGCCCGGCATGCGTTGCATTGCCACTCCATCCGTCCGTCATCCTCCATCAATCCATCAGTCAAATAAGGGGTAACCTTTTCCAAAAATGTGCGCGTACTAGGTCGCAGGCACAGCTAGTAACTAATAAGGATTAGTACTACTTTTATTTCAGTTATTACCCGATGTTGTCAACAATTTTTCTTGTTTGCAGTTATTTAGAATTTTAAGTTGTTTTAATTTTACTTATTTTGTCCTATAATATTAAACATTTAAATTATGTACTAGTCTTTTTTTAAGTAGTACTACCTATTACCCAGTGTTGGGCAAAATTAAATTTCAGAACAATTAAAAATTAACAGTAAGTGAGCTTTTATTTACTATATCAACAAAATAACAATAAAAAAGATTACAAAGAAAAAATATCCTACCCATCTACCTATTAATAAAAATGTAGTACTTAAATTGTACTTAAGATTTAGTGAAAATTTTCCTATACGAAGTTACCCTTATACGACTAAATAAAAGTAGGCAAGATACGAATTTAGTATATGAGTCACTTCTGTTTTTGATTTATCATGTCGACTTTTTGATGTATCGTGGCGTATCGAAAATTCTAAATTCAAAAAATTCAACTCGCGGTCCTTCGACATTGTTTGAGCAAAAAGCGGTCAACCTCGAGCTGTCAGTTGCAATGGTTCCAGCCTTAAAACGCCCTAAGGTGAATTTATTAGTCATTAATTAATTGCCCTAATTTAAATAAAATTCTGTGGCAAAGAAGTGTTTTAGAAATTGCCACAACTTTTTAACACATTTGTAAATCTAGGCACGGTAAAATAAAATAAATCCTGTCTGGTGCGATCTGCATGTTACGCGTTGGGCGATAGCGAGTGTAAACGTGAAGTTACATGACGATTTTCTAAATGAGCACGCGTAATTGTTGAACGTAGAGCATAATTTACGCGCCAGCAAACGACAAAGCGGCAACCCTCGCAATCTCTGCGTAATGACGCGGCGACACCCCTGCCCCTGACTCTCCACGTTACTCCGCGGTGTGGAATTAACTCAGGCTTTGATCACGAGTATTGTCCGCATGATAAAGATAATTCTTCACTTCTGTCCTTTATAGCTAGTGGGATTTAATAATAATAATAAATATTTATTTTCATATAGGTAAGAACATGAGTACAATAAAAGAGTCTGCGGTGGCCAAACTAGGCGAGTGCCATATCTTGGCAACCTAAGTTGAGTTACAAAAAAGGTACCTACAAACAATAATATCACAAAAAGTTTTGATGACAAACATTAAACACTTCATTAATACGAGTGTTGTATTTTTCTAAGTAACTGACTATACTTAACAGTTATGAAAATTACTTAAGGCTGGAACCATTGCAACTGACAGCTCGAGGTTGACCGCTTTTTGCTCAAACAATGTCTTAGGACCGCGAGTTGAATTTTTTGAATTTCGAATTTTCGATACGCCACGATACATCAAAAAGACGACATGATAAATCAAAAACAGAAGTGACTCATATACTAAATTCGTATCTTGCCTACTTTTATTTAGTCGTATAAGGGTAACTTCGTAAAGGAAAATTTTCACTAAATCTTAAGTACAATTTAAGTACTACATTTTTATTAATAGGTAGGTGGGTAGGTTATTTTTCTTTGTAATCTTTTTTATTGTTATTTTGTTGATATTGTAAATAAAAGCTCACTAACTGTTAATTTTTAATTGTGTTGAAATTTAATTTTGCCCAACACTGGGTAATAGGTAGTACTACTTAAAAAAAGACTAGTACATAATGTTTAATATTATAGGACAAAATAAGCAAAATTAAAACAACTTAAAATTCTAATTAACTGAAAACAAGAAAAATTGTTGACAACATAGGGTAATAACTGAAATAAAAGTAGTACTAATCCTTATTAGTTACTAGCTGTGCCTGCGACCTAGTACGCGCACATTTTTGGAAAAGGTTATCCCTTATTTGACTGATGGATTGATGGAGGATGACGGACGGATGGAGTGGCAATGCAACGCATGCCGGGCATGCATGCAACCCTCATAGGATCACTGTTTTGCCCGTCAGTCTATCTGTCCGTCTGTCAAAACGTGCACAGCCTAAACCGCTTGGGTTAGAAACATGAAATTTTAACTTTTTATAGCGTAGAAGAAGACCACAGGAAGGATTTAAACAATTAAGGGGAGAAAGTATCTATGGATAGTCCCAGTTTTTCTGAAGCTAGAGACATGAATATTTGTATTTGTAGGCTGAGTAGCCGAAATACTAATTTTCATGTAAGGTCAAGATTTTCAAGCCAGAGCCAAGGGTCTGGAGCAGCTCCATGATAATAATAATATATGGTATAATTAAAAATAAAATACTTGCTCCACAAAACGCCTCGTTTTGTGAGTTTTTAGGGTTCCGTACCTCAGAAGGAAAAAACGGAACCCTTATAGAATCACTTTTTTGTCCGTCTGTCTATGTGTCCGTCCGTCAAAACGTGCACAGCCAAAACCACTGGTGATACAAACATGAAATTTGGACAGTAGGTACCTTTCATAGCGTAAACGAAGAGCAAAGGAAGGATTTTGGAAAATTCTTACCCTAAGGGGGTAAAATAAGGGGTGGAAGTTTATATGGGGGTTCAAATTTTTCTAAAGCTAGAGACATGAAAATTTATATTTGGGCTACTCATTACAAATTAAAACCGGACAAGTGCAAGTAGGACTCGTGCTCTGAGGGTTCCGTACAAATTTTATTATGTTTGTGTGTGCATCATATCTTTGGCGTGCAAATACAGCGCAATGAAGCAAGATGTGCTCCACTGTCTCGCTGGGGTTCTTCGAGCTTCCACTTTGCCAGTTTTCGGAACAATACATAATAATTACAACACCTAAGTGTGTATTGTTCCGAAAACAGGGAAAATCATGGAGACTCGAATCTCGGGATAACAACTGCACTGCAAGCGACTGTGGTGAACAGGTTGGGCTAACAATCAAAAGGTCCCAGGCTCGATCCCCGTTGGGGCATGCACCAATGGATGAATTTTCATCTATGTGCATAATTTACAGTTCGCTGACGGCGAGAGAAAACCTACCTATCCCTCGGGATTAGGTAATAGTCAGTTCCTTTATACACGGCGACAAGATTCACCACCTGTCACGTTGGGTTCTGACTATACAGGGTGAATTTTTCAATTGTGCGTGGATGGCCAATTCCGAAACTATGAGTGATATCGAAAAGTACTCAAAAGAATCTCGGGGCTGATTTTGATGAAAATTGTAATTACTTCTCAAAATTCGTTTCTTATCAGTGACACTATCGAATGGTGTAATAATACAGTATTTGTTTTTTTATTCTAAATCAACTAGTTTGATTCCTGGCTACGAATATTGTTTTTACGGTAAACTTAAGGAAAGAGCTAATTTTAAACAAAATACTATTTTATTTCTCTTAAGTTACCTAACTATTAAACCTAAACTGGTTAATTGTTCAAAAATGATTGAAAATTTGTAATTAGAACATAATGTTGTGAAGATGACTGCGCTGCGAAGGTAAATAAATAAAAATATTGAGCATAATTTCGAACAAGGTAAAGGTAATGTACGTATGACTTATTACAGTCAACTTGAAAATATGCAGCAGTTTATTAAAAATACAGTTTTCTTAAGTATGCCGTATGTCATTACTTCCCAGAATTCGTTCCTTATCAGCGACACTATCGAATGGTGTAATAATACAGTAAGTGCTTTTTTTCAACTAGTTCGAAATCAACTAGTTCGATTCCTGGCTACGAATTTAGTTTTTTTCAAAAATCCAATGATGCAGTTTTAGTGTTCACCAAAGTCGGCCCCGAGACTTCTTTGAGTACCTTTCGATATTCCTTATAGTTTCGGATTTGGCCATCCACGCACACTTGAAAAATTCACCCTGTATAAACGTGGGCTTTGAGTTGGTTAATACCTCTACAATGGGGTGGTGTATATCCACTCAAGCCTCTGACTACCCCCGAATGGGTATAAAAGTGGTGACGTTACATTTCTAAAAAAATATTTTACAGGTGATGACACTAAATAAATTTAGCACTGCAAATTTAACGGCTTATTAAATTTGGACCCATCCCTAAGAAGCTGTGATGTTTATTTGATGTATGGTTTAGTAATGTAGAGCATTGAACTCCGGTCTCCCAACTTAATCCTGATGCTCAATAAAACTAAACATATAGTAATCATTGCCGACCTGAAGGGAAGGGGTAGGGGAGAAGGGGGGGGTTTGGGCTTACGGCTCTCTCACTCATCGTACGAAACGCAGCTGTAATAGCTGCTTTACGCCGATCTTCTATGAGAGGGTGGTACTACCCCACCAAACGGTGGTTAGTCCAACTTAAAAATAAGCAAACAAAAATAATTTCGTATTACTAATATTAAGTAGTATGAATAACATCCACTGAAACACGCTTAACATCAGGCGGGCCGTACGCATGTTTTTTTTGTCTTGGCTTTTCTTGTCGCATATAGCCAGTGTCAAGTACCTACCTATAATAATATAGATTTTCAATGTTGCACTTCGCCACTTCCCGCCAAAAAAAAACAAGTTTGTGTAGCAACTCAGTGGTATAAAAAGATATCATAGGCAAGACAAAAAATATGAAAAAATGAAATGTAACGTCACGACTTTCATCCCCATTCGGGGGTAGTCAGAGGCGTGAGTGGCCATACACCACCACATTGTGGAGGGATTAACCAACTCAAAGCCCACGTTTCACCAGATAGTCAGAACCCAACGTGACCAGTGGTGACCCTTGTCGCCGTGTATACACGAACTGACTATTACCTAATCCCGAGGTATAGGTAGGTTTCCTCACGATGTAAATGAAAATAGATGAAAATTCATCCATTTGTGCATGCCCCACCGGGGATCGAACCTGGGACCTTCTGATTGTTAGCCCAACCTGTTGTTGTTGTTAGGCAAGACAATAAGATTAGAAAGTAGGTAAGCGGTTTTTAGAGGACGATTATGCTTTTTAATCATATACCTATTCATCATTCTATATTATTCATAATCTATGATGACAACAAAACGCGTCACTGACATAAATATTAATTTAAAAATATTTGTAATCATATAATATCCTAAAAATTATGTTCAATATTATATTTAAACTATTTAAAGCGTGATTTAATTCATAAAAAGATAGGAAGACGTAACATTTTTACGTATTTCACGCAAAAATTTGCGCGCACGTCCAGCTTTCTATGGCGCCATCGCGCTACTGCCAGAGAACATTTTGCAGTCCAAGTCATGATGACCCATGACGTTTGTAGCATATTTAAGGTTATTATTGATTAATTTTTAAATTAAATGACTAATATTAAATCTTGGATGCACGGATTCTTAGACAAGTCTTGACAATTTTTCTGGTATAGATTACACGTAAATCTGTTCAGTTGCTATGGAGAGCATTTACGATTATGGTTGACAATTTCATATTTTGAAATCGATTTCTACAAAATTTGGTAACATTTAAAGTAAATCGGCTAAGCCATTTTATTCCCGACCATATGAGGTTTAATGTTGTATACTTTATATTGCACATAAGCCAGCTGCTTCATCAAACCATTTACTTAGACCCACCCAGTTGAACATCTGTATTACCTTAAGTAACAATTTTCACGGCCCAAGGGCTTGACCATATAACTTATCCATAAATATAAAACAGTACGTGAAAATTCGCCTTCTTAAGTGTTGCTTTGCCCAAAAATGTGATATTTTGTGTAAGTATACAAAGTCACAAAAAGGCCTGTAATTCACTATCTTTATACTTATCGGGGCCATCATATAATAATCCTTGTTCCATTGAAACGGCTCACGGTATCTTGTTACATTAAGCAGCGGGCTTTGCTCCTCTATCAGTGACATCTATTGATGCCGGGGGCAAAGCTCCGTGGAAATTACGACAAAAATATTACAGTTTTTCTACAAATAATAATGTTGTTTAGTAAAGTAATAGCAATCAAACTAAAAGGGACTCAGAAAATATTTAATCGTAATGTTGCTAGGAATTATTTGCGTAGTTCAAGTTGAGAGGAGTGAGATTCAGCTTTAGTTTTAGCATTTGGGTAATGTAATGGATCTTTAAGACTTCTTTGATTATGTCAAGAATGTAGGTTTGTCCCGTATGGTCCTTTAACTTTAAGGCATCGTTAATTCCACACATGAATTTAGAAAAAACATAAGGTAAACACACAATTGAAAAGCAACGTTAGTAAAAAACTGTCTGAATTTAGTATCAGTTTCGTTACTGTTATCAAATTATACAGAACTATCTGAATTATGGAGACTGATACAGATAATGTTATTGGTAGGATGAGGAAAATACGTAAAAGGAAATTTTAATAAAGATACGCAGTCTCGTTAGGCGCAATGATTGATTATTGTTTGGTGAGCAAACACAATTTGGCACACAATCTTACTCACATCGAGAGTGCGCTCGAGAGTATCGCTGAAACGCTGAAAAAAACAATACCACAACTTTAGAATTCGGAAAATTAGGATCATTGAAAAGATACAACATCTTACGAAAGTCTAGTATGTCGAAGGAGTTAAAAAGGAATCACCTACGATGAAAGTAATTTACTCGTTCCGACAATCGTGCAGAAGAAAATAACAAAGAACTAACCAACAAGTGGCAAGATCAATTTCCACGTGTATTTCCCAATAGGATTAGAAAAGTACATAAGTAGAATAATTTCTTACACGACCGACTAATATAACATCGAGCTATCGCTGCTTTACACTACAGTACAATTCTCTTGACAAATTGTGGCGAGTTCCCACAAACAAAGTGCTCTCGACGCCGACGGGGACGAGCCATGTTCCACGGTTTACAACGAACTTTAATTGCGTAATCTGATACCAACCGGCTGTGAGGAGTTTTCAAGAAGTAAATTGCTCACTTTTACCATGAACCGAGAGATCTTTTGCAGACTGTTTCATTATTGAGTTATTTCTAGCGAACAATTTGATGAAACAAATTGCATAAGGGTTAAAAGCCAATGTTGGTGCAGTGCGAATGTTATATCAGTCCGCAATTTTAAAAAGCACTGTGAGGATTTGTGTATCCCAAATCGTTGGTAAAACCGCATATTTTTTGTGCACCAGCACAATTGCGAGAAAACAAAACTTAGCAGAGCTATGAAATGTTCAGTCAGTACTTATTGTTAGCACACAGCGTTTTAAAACGTACCCTGGAGATCCTGAGTGGCTGGTTCTGATCGGCGCCGCCGTGCATGCGGAAGCCCCACGGCGCGCCGCCTGACAGCTCCACCTCCCTCGCCGTCATCGCCTGCTCCTCACTCCATCGCCGCGCACATTCACAATACACAACTTCACTGCCAAAATAAACTGTCAATCTGTCGCGATGTTCCCCTCATGTCGTAGAAAATATTAAAGCGTAAACTGGAAGCCCGTAGACATTTTAAATATCACAATTTCGTTATATTCAGTCAAGTTTTGCGTTGGAGCGTCGAGCGCTGGGATTCGAGCCTGCAACAAATATAATTAAATTTTTAACGACATTCAGCGAGACAAATTGCCTTAACTAGTAATTTTACGTTCCGACTTCGAGCAGTTTAGTAATTAGGAGGTGGTTATTAACGTTACTCGGATGAGCGAACCTCTGGCGCGGACCGCTAATATTGAAATTCGAGTATGATATCCCAATCACACGGTTCTGTTACTCAATCACTTTAACAGTTTGGGTGGTTTGTATATTTAGTTTTATGGACCGCCCTCGTGATCGTTTAAATACCTCATAAAATTTGGAAGTACATAAATAACCTATAGGCGGCAGATGTTGTAAAAGGGAAGTGAAATGTGAATGAAATTCCATTAGCCTATTTACGATGTTGCCATTTTGTCGTGTACGATAAATGAACCTATTTAAGTATTGGCAAGGAGTTACAGGAACACACCAGCATATTGGTAGTAGTAGGATCTAAAATACATCAAAATTGCCAAGTTCCTCTTTAAAAAAACATAGTCAATGACACATAGAAACTTGTATAACATGTGTGTGTATATGTCCCATACATGAAGAATAGTACGTATCAGTTTTAGTACTTTAAGCTCATCTAGGGAAAGAGCAGAGTCGTAAACTAGAAGTAGTTAATTTTATTTAAAGCGAGGTCAGTGTGTTAGAGGCGAATTATTTCGAGGCAATGATGCCGACTCCAACGAGGCCGAAGGTCGAGGCGTAAGCAGAGAATAAATAATTTTTCAGCTATTTCGATAACAAACTTAAATTAAGGCATACGTTGCTGTTGATGATAATTTTGAACTTTAAGCTAGATTCAAGGAATAAACACTATCATTCGAAGCGCAACGAGGCTGTTGTTGTTATAATCCTAGTGGGGATTTTTTTTTTATTGAGTGCAATATTTTTTAAATTACCTCAGAGGCGTCCCTTCACGTCGGCAATGTGCGAGCAATGCCTTTGGTATTGTAAGCATCTATAGGCTACGGTAATTGCTTAAAATCAGGCGGGCCGTACGCTTTTTTACCACCGCAGTCCTATAAAAAAAGGCTGCTCTAAATCAAATTTTTCCCATTGAACTTTCGTAGTAGACAGGGTACAGGTGTAATATCACAATACCTAACCAATAAGTATCAAAGGGGTATGACCGTGCGCTGTTGCATTCTAATTTCGTGGTCTTAAAGTAATAGAGCACGAGCCTATAACCAAAATTTATTTATCCAACTTGTAACGTGTAGAAGTTGCATACAATACAATGTACGCACAAACGCGTGATATGAGCGAACATAACCGCATACCGTGGACGTGACCGCATTGTATCAAATGGGATCTAACTGAAATGCTGCGGTCTGTTCACGCCCAAGCTAACAGCTTGCAACAAGCATTTGACAAATGCGTACCTACCTACACATCTCTACGGATATGTGTTATGTACCAAATATGATAGATACGATACGGCGTTTACAATTACATTCCTAGGTAGTCCTATAAACTCATGAACTATCTGCTTGAAGCCTTGAACCACTTGGCCTTTTTGATCCTAAAAATTACACAGCGATCGAATATCTGACTGGAACCAACGATCCCCAGCTAAGATGTACGAACATACCTAATTAAGTAAATCCAATGATTTCGAAAAGTTGCTGTTTCAACTCAATGCACAGTTAAAGCAAGTATGTTTAGGTTTTTGCAAATTTGGGATACGTAGAAGTCATGATAAATCGGTTTTAAATTTAGGAGACATAGGTTATATTGATTTATTTAGGTTAAATTTTCGACCCTCTGTACCCTTTGTTACTAAACTTTCTCAACAGATTATCTTTGTTTCTTACAGCATTTATAGAACTCAAAGGGATGAAATACACAATGCAAATGTCAGATGAAATTCCCACGGCAGAAATGTTTTATGCCTTTCTTATTTACATTTCGTGCTATTCAACGATCGGCACATAAGCGGTATTCTATTCCAGCGAGCGCGATAAAGTGGCTGCGAGCGAACAGACCTCAAAACGGCGGAAACGTGCGAATGACATGTGTATCAACCCGCCGCACCACCTCCGAGCCTCCCAGCCATGTCACCTACAATGACCTTCCTCTAAATGAGCGTTTGTACATTTGCCTAGCACTGAAATGAGAATGTCAATATTGATTAACGTTTGTGAAATGGTATGGTTGATTTAGTAACATTCACCCATTGATATAGGATAGGTTTCACGTGTGCGCCCCGTGCGAAACCAATTCCTATATCAATGCATTCGCGTATCAATTATGAGAATATTCTAAAGGAGAGGTAAAGGTAGGTACATTATCTGCGAAAAAAAATGTCTAAAACGCAATTCTAATGTTCACAAAATCATCACTTTTTGAAAAATAGATAAACGAAATCCTTATATAACTTCCTCCATAGCAAAATGGTGAAGGGTCAAAATACAGTTTATCGAGACTATGATTCAGATCTTGAATCCGCAGATTCGACCCATGAGATCTTTTATTAGGAACAATCAAATAGTAGGATGTTACTTGACGTAAATAGATCAACGTCAGTAGAAAGACGTTTGGTCTTTTAATAGCTCAGCCTGAGACTGACTCATCCTGCATTTCGTTAATCGAAGGTTAAATATAACGGCATTACACAATGTTTACAACAGTAGACTTTTTGTAGACTGATCTACCTACTGCGAGTTTGATTTAGAAAATATTTTGCTAGTCGAAAACCAGGTCTTGAAAATAAACAGTGTGTAATTTCAGTATAAATATAGAGATTCAATCATGTTCTGACGCAAAGGGTCGTGTTTAGTGGGAAGCCTAGACAGGAATTCTTTCTACCTAACAATCCCTGTATGAAAAAGGAGGTAAGTAAAATCTCCGTAGGTATCAATCGCTACTGTATGTAAAAATCAAACCACAGTCAAAAAGGACACTGAAAGTTTCACCGAAGCTCTTTTCTGCCCCTGCGATGCATAAGTCAATAACACTGTACCGATAGAAGCTGGATTTTGGACGTTGCAGGAATGACGTCGGGTTATTGCATCAATCGAGACTTCCTACCTTCCAGCTAGAGGAACCATTCTAACTAGAAACAAACGTAGATACTGTTGAACGAGTGATTCTATTTGCTAGTAGCAAATTGCTACGGCTGGTAACTAGAAGTTCATTAAGAACCAATGAACAAGATAGCAGCTAGACTAATCTTGTGAGTCTGATAGTAGTTATAGGTAAAATTACTGCTAATAATTTACTGCGAGGCCAGTGTGCTGTTGCGTTACGTCTATACAATTCGCGATATATAAATAGACGCACGATAATGCCAGTTATAAAGTCCTTTATCATTCCATCGTCATCTGATTCATATGAATCCACAAATGTGCCAAAAATAGAACTTGTTTAACTATGTTTATTCTGAATCTAAGTATTGAATTGAAAAAGGATCCTTTTTATCTATTACGGACTTCAAGATCTTTCATTACTCCTACTCATTCAGATTGTAGGTGGGCGGGTGGCGGTAACAGGATTTTTACTACCATTGCGTTACCACAAAAAAATATAATAACAATAAATACTGGTAACAGTCGCGGAAAGTAACATAATAAGTACCACTACGTAACCAAGGTTTAATAGGGCGCCATGTCGCGGTTTCTGTAATTAATTAAATTGACCCTCACCCTTAGACCACAGAAAGCACCCAAACAATGAGTTAATACAATCGAATGTGAACCCTAAATCACGGGATTAAAATACTTTTGGGTACAGCATGTTAAGAAAGGAGTGTCCAAGAATTTCGTATTTTATTAGTTCGAATGGCTCACCTAGTTATTTCCTAAAGGGTCAGCTATTAAGGGAGTGGGTTTATCCCCTTCCTTCGTCGGTAACAAGTTTATATTTAGGGTTATTAGGGATACATTTCGTATTTTAGCGTTAATTTTACGATTATTACAAATGTAGGTAAGGTCTCGCAAAACTTCAGGGGAGATTCTATTTCGTAAGTCATTTATTGATTTACATTAAATATTTACCAGAGCTTTGAAGTGGTATTGTATTTGTTATTCAAATGAAATCGATACTTTAGGTAGGAGCATAACTTTTTTGTAGGTACCTACCTAGTCTATAAAAATCAGATTTCAGTGGCAATAACTTTGGAATTTTGCGTGGGTACTTTCAAGGATGTTCAAGTGATTGACTTATGGATTCAGGAAACAAAACACCAGTTAGCAGCGATGTTGTTGCCACGTTATAAGTCAACCAATGTAAGGTAGATAAAAGTACGTAATAGAAAAACTGAGGAATATGCAAAGGTAATATACAAGCATTAATTTAATGATTTTTGAGACTTTACCATCGAAACCATTCTATGTATTTTTTATTATTTACTATCCAAAGGCATGTACATGCAATACTGACAAGTCATGCGGCAGCTTATTCGTTTGAAATCTCTACTAATTAGATCGCACCATATTGAATACGTTTGAAAATAGGTATTACACCAATTAGTGAGTTCGCCGAAAAGTTTTGAAATAAACAAATCAAATATTTTCATGTAACACGTGCTAGTCGTCGTTTTCGGCTCGATTTCTTTCGCTAATGGGTCCGGGTGGATAACGTAAATAGTTCGTTTGATATACCGCCCATAACGTTATGTACGATTGAAATGTTAGTACAGATGTTTCCGAACTTTTCAGAAGTTAATGTTTTATAAATTACGTAGATACAATCTTATACCATGTGTCTGAACTATAACGGAGGATCATAAAATGTGGGTCAGTGTGATTGGGCGTACCGGTGTTCGTAAATATCCAGCGCTGGAAACGAACTTTGTATTTTGTAAACTGGCCTGAATGTCCAATTACTTATCTTTTTTGTAAGTAATTTCTTAACAAGTAACATTATTCATCAGGATAACTATTATTTTGATAAACCAGGTAAAATTATTAAAACATAGCAAAGGCGTGGCGAAGGTTTAGATAGAGCGAATAAAAACAGCAGAACAAAATAAATACTCACGCGACAAATAAGTAGCAGCCGTAAAAAATGGTTTAATTTTGGTAATTATAACCACAACATATAAGTTCATTTAATGTTACACACAAACTGCCACCAGAACAAACAGAATGATTATGTAAACAGATGACCAAGGTGCCTCAATTGCACTGTGACACAATGTCTAATGATAAAATTGGCCAGTTTTCAACGTCTAAAAGCTTACAGGTTCATGCATTTTATTTTGATATTTCCCAAGTAACCTGAATCATTGTAAGAAGCGAAATAACTTTGAGTGGACAATTCAAAACACACCTAGTGGCCGGTAATGCTACCTATGTTTGTATTTTGAAATCACTAAAGGTAATGATACTTATGCCTAGCATGATACTCGTACTACATTTATTTTATAGTAGGTACCTAGTCTTATTGAAATAGGACTGTGTACCTACTTATAACCCAACGAAATAATAATATTCGCCAGCGAAGGGAAGGCAGTCACTTCCAAATACTGTAATAAGTAATATATTATTAACATAATAATGTTATTATCAAAACAAGTTATCTGTCTCTCCGTCAAAAATAAATTATGCAAAACTTTCAATAACGAACTTAAAGTTGTTTGCGGTAAATAATGTTTAGATTTATTACAAAGTTCTTTGTTACCCGAGCCCGAGGTGATGTTAAATCGCATTATATAAACAAATAAATAACAGGCTTTACAACTTTCCGGGAGATCACAAAAATTAAAGTATCTGTTGGTAGAGACTTTATTTTATACATAGACATAAGATACTGCCATTGATTAAGTCGTGTATAACAAAGGCTATATGCTAATAACACTACCTAAGCTTTCAGATGTAGATGAAGGCCAATAAAGTAAAAAATCAATTAGGTAATCCAAAAAGCTGACGCCCACTCCACTTTCCATTCACCACCAACACAAAACAATATTTCTAAAAATATTCACCTTTTGGTTTCACTGTAAGTGGGAGTAGGCATGCACAGCTTTCTAGGCTAGTTCTTTTTTTTTGTTTATTTAAATACCTAATTTTTTTATTTTTTTATTCACAATGTGTTAATGCCTGCCTGCTCACATAGCGTTGCTGTTTGAAAATGTATACAATTATTCTTTTGAAAAGAGTAACCATTGAGTTTCTTGCCGGCTCTTCTCAATGGAAGCAACATTACGAACCGGTGGTAACGCTAAAATATTGTTTATCTTAACTATTTATAAACGCTTTATTGAGCTTACATGAATAAAAAACTTTTGATTTGATTTGTGCGCCTCACGTTCGATACATCGACTGCGGGCAGGAATTCAATCAAACGAAATGAACGTATTCCAACTCCAGACATGGACACAAAAGCACGTAAAATTTTAATTAATCCTGTGCCTGAAACGCTTCCTACAAATTACAATGACTTCATCGTATAATGTAGTTTTTAAGTTGTTTCATGTTGCAAGCCCATATCTCGCGGAACGCAAAGCCCACAAAACGCCGCGCCAACGGATGCTCGTTCATTTGCTGCTCGTGAATTTATAGCTGCCGTGCCTCTAAATGCATATTCTACTCAAATCGCCAACATACTTTATTGCATGGCTTTCCTGTGCGACACATTTCATTTGGTCGGATTTACTACGCGCGAAAAACTTCGTTCCCATTTAGTTAGAGGGTTGAGTATACGTGTATGACGTCTTCAGTTTCATAAGTAATTTATTTTTTTTATTTAAAATAAGCAATTAAATATACCTACACTGGACTGCAAAGAAAACGGGTCGGTTAGAAAATTCAATATCTGACCTAGCTTTATGAAATAAAAAAGACTAAATTAAAGAATACTTAAATGAAAATAAAAAACCGGCCAAGTGCGAGTCGTACTCGTACATAAAGGGTCCATACCACCGTAGAATAAAAACGTCAAAAATATCAAGTCTTTATTTTTAAAATGTATTTTGTTTTTACTATTTGTTGTTGTAGCGGCAACAGAAATACACATTCTGTGAAATTTTCATGTCTCTAGCTATTACGGTTCGTGAGATACAGCCCTCTGAGAGAAAGACAGACGGACGGACGGACGGAAAGCGTAGGCTTAGTAATAGGATTCCGTTGGCACCCTTTGGGTAAGGAACCCTAAAAAAATGAATTGAAGCTTTTTATTTTTAATAAATTTAAAATAAATAAAAATGTGATTGAAGATATTATTGAACATTTTATAACCGACCCTTTTTCTTAGCGGTCCGGTGTAAATATATTCAACTTAGTTTCTTAAAATACACCATATTTAAAAAAAAATTACTCTGAAGGTACATTTTTTTTGTCAACCTAAACGTATTAACGCAACTCAAATGTGAGAGCTCAACTCAAACTCGGGCCATACAAAAAGTCACAGATAACGACGTCTCGAAAGGTAGCTAGCTACTAAAACATTTGAACAGCGTTTCGAAATTCGCTAGTCTGAGGATATTCTTGCAGCAGCTGTGATCCTGGTTGAATACCAAACATTTCAAGTTTATACCCATGAATAACTGTAAACGTACAATAACGGCAAACATGGTAAAGCTAACGAAGTAGGTAAGTTCCCATTCATGAATTGTGTGGCATGTGTGTGCTTAACGATTATTGATTCGATCAAACAGTTTAGCTTGATCACCAAACAAACGCTTTGTAAATACGATTTGATTTGCATAAAAATGGGAAGCCAGAAAAATCATTACAACACCATGTGTTCCACGTAGT
This sequence comes from Drymonia ruficornis, assembly GCA_947859195.1. Taxonomy (NCBI): domain Eukaryota; kingdom Metazoa; phylum Arthropoda; class Insecta; order Lepidoptera; family Notodontidae; genus Drymonia; species Drymonia ruficornis. The sequence goes on along the minus strand of OX401912.1, from coordinate 7,118,021 downwards.
AATAACCAATCAGTTTGTGTTCATATGTATTTTGTTTAATTTATTGCAATAGCACTGGCTTATATGCTAAGTGGATTCGGTGTTATGTTAGGGTTTCTTTGTTACGAATGTAATATCCTATAGATTTCAACAGTTTATAAGATATGATCAATTTGTGTGGTTGTCACTGTCAAACACCATAGCCACCAGCCGAAAATCACAGATAAAGCGTAGAACTTGCTTTTAACAAATATATTCAAAAAGGTGATTATATTGTTTTGGCTTATTGCGTTGTAAACAGAATCTATAAGCTTCCCTTCGCAAGTTCTGAGAACACATTGTAATGAGCAACAGACGGATCACTATGCGCTTTTGTGGTATTAACGGAGCACCCGTTGCACTCGTCAAAGGGCACTTTGTTAGCACGAAGATAATATTGGTCAACGACCCTACTCGCTGCACCTTATTGTACATGTGAAAATGAGCACGATCGTATGAAACAACGAACAGTAGAGTAAGAAGATACCTATTTTGTATCACGAATTAGAATCTAGATTGTGCTATGTTTGGTCGTCTAAACCTCCAGCTGCATGTAATAAAGTATAAATACCCAGTGTTTATTTTCTAAATTCCTGGGTATCAGACTGCATAAATTCCTAATAGGTATGATACCCCAGGAATAAAAGGTGTTTTTAAGGATGTAAAAGTTTACTGAAAATAGTTTTTATGTAAATTTAATCGTAGGTAACTAATAAACTTCCCTTTCAGACATATTGTGTATAATACCTATGGTGTCAGTGGGAACTGCTTATAATCAGATAATTTTGTCAAACTACCTAAGATAGTGAAATAATAACGAACACTACGAATCATACGAAATGTTAATCAAAGTCAAATTAGAAGGCAAATCTTAAGCAGCTAAGCCCATAAATCTAAACTAGGCTCTAACAGGGACTAAAATACTTACCGATTTTAAGGAGAAAGTTTATTCGTAACTTTCCTAAGCGACATTATTCATGAATCAATCACAATCTAAGCTTAATTGCTATCCGTGTGTAAATAGGTAATATTAGAAATGTAGGTACCTACCTAACTTACAACTTTAAAGTTTTCAAGTTCGTATTTTTGACATATTTGCTTACTGTTTCTATTATATTCATTTGGATAATATGTAAGTGGTATTTAGTTGAAAGATTGTATTTCATAACACCAAAGCAGATATCTACTTCCGAACTTGACATTTTCTTATACGTACAAAATTATTATAATAGTCCTCGCGATGCATTATGTTTCTCTTTACATATACAGACACGATAAATTACATTTAGGTAAATAATGGTAATCTAACAGATAAAGAAAAGGTCACCTTCCTAAAACGGGCAATGAAATCGAAAGAGATGATAATCAGAAGGAATCACGGTATCAGACGGACGCTGGATCCGTACTACCCTATAGCGATACCCGAGCAATAAACTATGGCTGTCCCAACACAGCCGTTTTTACGATGAAAAACCTAGTATTTATATCTACGCGAAAATACCGCAGTATAAATGGATTGTTGTGGTACACACTGCACCAGAAACATGTAATACTCTGTATCTGTACCTACGTATACACAAGTAATTACTTCGAAGTAGTTTTTAAGGGTTATTACTTTTTTCAAGTGAGTGTTTGGTTTTCAAAGTAAAGCTAAGCTAAAGCTAGTACGATGATATAAAAAGGCAAGAAAAGCAATTTATGCACTCGCTTTTCCTTGCAGATTGTAAAATTGAATGCATAGGTACTAATGGCTGGAGTGCGCTAATCATGCGCGATATAATCTCTGCCGGAATCCATTAGAAAATCAAACCTGCGGTCTTGGAAAGCTATTTCCTGTAATACATTAACTAGCCTGGTTTAATCGCCTAGATAATTGGTACATCAGAAATATAGATAACAAATGCTTGCAATTATAATATTACATGAGCTAGTGATCTATCCATCATGATTATTGATTCTTTATTGCTGAAGCAAAACGAGGCCAACCCTTAATCCTCAATTATTGCGTAGTATGGGAGAAGTTGCCAAATTATTTTTTATGGATTGTTCCCTTCATTCTAGGAAATTAGATACCCAATAATATCAAGTAGGTACATACCTACTTACAGAAGTACCTACCTATTGTAGTAAAAAAGGTGATACGACACGAGGACGACGTAAGCCACTCCGAAAAAAATACCTAATCCATCGATAGCAAACATGGAACCGCACTAGGGGCGAGGTCGGGCTCGAGGGTTGAAACGGTCAGCTGCCGATAAGTGAGGAGCCATCTGACAACAGATTTATAGTAGGACGTGAAACCAACAAATCTACCAGATTTAGAGCAACACTACAATTTTAACAGGAACAAGTAGGTATCTTATGAAGACGATATAGAAGGAAGAGTAATGTAGAGTTTAAGAAATCAGTAGCTTTTTACAGAAAACGATCACGAAACTGATTTTTCACTTAAACTCGAGGCTAGTTTAGTATTCGTTAAAACAATCCGCAACCTATATGACGATACATTTTTTGTTTAAATTGCTAAGCTATTGCTGTATACAGGTTAGAAGCTAGAGTTATGTATCGGTTTTTCATTATTATATTGTCAATTCGGCATCTACTGTAATAGTAATGTTTTAATTTATTCGTTATCTCATTTTCGTCAGGACACGTACCTAGTTGTGAATCGTAAAAATGTTATGACCTATTAAATTGTCTAGAAATTTGGTGATGCGCTTAAAATATACATTTCATGAATCGTTTAAGACGATACAAGAAAAAAATGAATTTTAGTTTCGGGGTGTGGCTAGCGTCGCGTGAGCTGCCGAAGGATATATCCCTCTCGCTTAGCTAGGACAGAACAGCTATGGAGTAGACTATAGTATAGTTATTTTTTGAAGGAACAATATTGTTTAATTCGTACAATTAAAATAATATGTCCCAGTGCACCTTTTAAAATAGATGAAATGGATGAAAATATTCAAATATATTTTTTTCGTTTTATATGGGATTTTTATGTCGAGTGTATTTGAAAAAAATAATTTAATTTCTATGTTGTTTATATTGCTGAAGACAAAGTAAGTCAAAAGAAGACAAACGATACCTATAATATGCTGATAGATACGTATAACAATATTTCGATCGTATAATAGCCTATAACCAGCGGACGATCCAGACGCGTCCAACGATATCTCATTAGTCAAATTATTATGATAAAAATAGTTTGGACGTTATACGGGAGCAGATGAACATACATACATATCGGTCAAAATCATAACCCTCCGCCCACCGTAGTCGGGTAAAAATGTACATACTCTGTGTCAGTGACTGACTGCCGGATATGAGTATCTTTTTCATGTTTCGTAGGCAAAGGAATACTTTGGTACTTAACTTCGATGCCGATCATGAAGTCATCAGCGGTGTCATAATATTTTTTTTTACCATATTTAATATTTTTTTTAATTTAATTTTCAGTTTTTATTAATTTTATTGATTTAACCATGCATTTATTTTTTGTTTATCTTTTTATCTTTATTTTTTTATCTATCAAAATCACCCTTAGACTGGTTACCGCCACAGGTGACAAGAGGGCAGGCTCTTTCCTTGCTCAAAAAATTAGCTTGACAACAGGAACAGCTTGAATACAGGGAGGACATGCAGCCAGTATCCCACGCGGACGGTATTTGTTTAATTAGGGGTAGGTTTTTATTTTATTGTATTTTATTTTAATTTATGTTATATTATATTGTATTTTAATGATAAAACATGAAAAATAAAAATAAATATATATATTTTTTTAATTTAATTTTACTTTTATTTATTGTTTTATATTTATTGTGAAATTATAATAATTTTAATAATCAATATTGGACTATGTCTGAAACAAATACATTGAATTGAATAATTTAAATACAAAAATTATCACATTAACTCGTTAAATCACGGTTTACACCCGCTAGAACGAAAAAGATCCTAACATGGTAGGTAGGACCTGAGGGTTGGCCAGTTAATTACTTAAAATACACTATATTTATTTCAAGAAAACATTCATAAGATCTGAAGGCGTCGGACTCGCACATAAAGGGTTCCGTACCACCGTAGAATAAACACATCAAAAATATCAAGTTTGAGACTTGATATTTATTTTTAAATGTTATTATATTTTTAGTATTTGTTCTGCACCGGCAACAGAAATACACATTCAGTGAAAATTTCAACTCTCTACCTGTTACGGTTCGTGAGATACAGCCCGCGCTGACAGACGGACAGACAGACAGACGGACAGCGTAGGCCTAGTAATAGGGTCCCGTTAGCACCCTTTGGAACCCTAAAAAGTAGCCTATGTTCTCCGCCAAGACCCAGTCTATCTCCATACCAAAATTCATCAACATTGGTTCAGCGGTTTAGCCGTGAAAAGGTAACAGACAGAGTTACTTTCGTTTATAATATAATAGATTGAATAGGACGGACAAACATTTTCCTATCCATATCTGTAATGTTATTTTTTACGATAATTTATTGATGTATGATATATTTATTACTTGCCCATCCATACCTACAACAAACGCAATAAAGCGACTCCATTGTTTTGACAAGCAATGTATTCCCACTGTCGGCCCAAGACCATGCTGCAAGTATATAACAGTAAGCGAAATAGGGAGTTTTTACAGAAATGACACGAATAACTATGAAATGACAAGAGATGACACAAAATGACAAGAGATGACACAAAATGACAAGAGATGAAAAGAAATTACACAAGACAAGGAAAAGCAAACGAAAATCACGCTGCAGTGCAGGTCGTAGGTTCGATTCCTGCCCAGGACATGCATTTGTGTGCATGAACATGTCCGCATGTCCCGAGTCTAGGTGTAATTAAGTGTATATTTAGTTTGTATTTACAAACAAAAAGTAGTATATGTAGTAATATCAGTTATCTGGTTTCCATAGTACAAGCTCTGCTTAGTTTGGGATCAGGTAGTCATGTGTAAAATAATTTCCATGGATATTTATTTATTTATCATAGGCGTCGGCGGACTGTAAATACTGTACTGTACCTGTAATGTGGCACGACCGTAATATTTTTTCGTAATATTTTTTAAAAAATCCTTCACAGGTCCGACGTCGAACAAGTCCGACTGGACACTGACAATACAAAGTTAGAGAGAGACATGGTTAGTTCAAGTACTTAAAATGTGAGATGGCGATATTGTGCGCGCGCTCGGAAATAAACAACGTAAGCGCCAAACCACATTTTCTTGAATTAAAAAAAAACTACTTCATGAATTAAAATATGGTTGAAGGGTAGTTTAGATATCATTATTTGCTATGTTTTAGAAATAATTTCGTGATCTAAATCGTAAAAACATCGTGGTAGCAAGGAAAATTGTAAATAATTAGAGCTCATTTCATATTTTTTTTTTATCGAGAAAATTTCATCAAATCGTGATTTGGATTTAAAGATACTCATGATAATATAGTCAAAAATCATACATCTAAATATAAGATTCCTAGTCCACATACTTACTTAAAGAAAAAGTAGAATAGAAAATCAACCAAATTTCGAACCCTCATCTTAAGAGCTCGTCGTTAATTGTAAGTAATAAAAATGTAAATGTCAGAAACATTAATGGAACGTCCTTGACATTCTGGCAATTACAAATTAGTACTATCGATCGATACGTACTATATGTTTGCTCTCATTACGTGCCTGGCTTCATCAGTGCAGATGTGTAAGGTTTCCGTAATGCGTAGCAGAGTGGCAGTGAAAAGGGTTGGGTCAGCGATAGATAAGGTCCGACAGTTGCCAACGTCATTGCCAGATCGTAAAGCCATCGCACAAGTCCCCATTTTAACAGGATACTTGCTCAAAAATTGACAATTTATAAATTTGAATCAGTTAAATATTTTCTATCAGAGAGGGACATTATTTATGTTTACCGGATATTAAAAAAGTTTGATGAAGCTGTCATCTAGCTTACAGTGAATTTCGTAAATATTATTTTCAAATTGTCTGAAAAATAAGAGCACGATATAACATCCGAAAAATGATAGTCATCAAACCGTAATAAAATATACGTACTCAGACAGATAGCCATTCACAGAAGACCTTTTGAGCTATATAGTTAACAAAACTAAATTATATCTCATGAAACCTTAAGAAATACATGTGTAATTTATTTTAGAAATCATACCAGACGTAAATACAGTCGATATCAGAAACGTTAACCTTACCCTATTTTTAAAGTAAATTGTTTATTCTCATCGTTGAGGAAGGCGGGATACAGGCTGGTATACTGTTTACAATTACAATATTTATACACATCACATGTGCAGATTTAAGTTTAGGCACTTGCCCGAATTAAAATGTCTGAAAAAAAATTGCCACACTCATATTGAATACGAATTACTTTGTAACGAAAAGACGGAACCTAAGTGTATGAATGATTCGATATTCGGGAATATAATAGGTCTACGTTTAAACGCAGACGACATCAGAAAATGGCGTAGAGTGTAAAAGGCCGTAAAGTCGGTCGCCGCAATCGTCTCTAAACACCGAGAAATGGTTGAACAAAGACGTAATGATAAGAAATGAATGTTCTCAAAATTCTCAGAGACTTAAGAATCCTTGAAATATCATGATTTATCAGGAATTCTAGTCCAAGAGAAGGTTTCAAATGAGGGCGTTAACATTACGTCTGATACTGATGATATAGCGATTACTAAAGTTAGAACTCAGACGCACTTTTTCACAAAAGCTGTCACGCCAAAGAATTCTAAAGTTCTACTTCAGTATCAGTAACAAACAACATTCAATCTACTATAGATATCGATTCATCTGGATCAGTTAAGTGTACAGAAGGGATTATAAAAGCTCCAAAAGACGTAAACACTACCTAATGACTAAAAATTTCTAAGTCATACTTACCAAAATAGAAAATTTTAGTGTCTAAAGCGTGGAGGTGATTTTTATCCCCGGTCAAAGAATTGACCCCGGTAGATTAGGCATTTAAGCTTTGATATTAACCAATTTTTTTTAAACGATTCATTGTAAAATATAGTTGGCACGGTTAGGCATGTTTTGCGAAACATTAAATCGCTATGTTAACCAGGGAGCAAAGTTACACGCGGCCTACGCATATTGTTCATAGTGTGCCGAGTTTTACTACGGAGCACAGAAATAACCGTGACTAGCACATAGGTACCCTCGTAATGTCTCTCTTCAGCGTAGCTATGACCACGTTTTCAATAGGTAATAATATTGTCTAAACTCTTAAGGCATAATATTTGTCAATGATCTGTTTCATAAGTACTAGGGGTCAATTTATCGCTTCAAGTTCTAAAAAGAAACTTATATTTTAATATTAAGTAAATAAGTAAGTCTTATACCTACCAGCGCTTGTATCTTTGAATCGTACCTAATACAAAAACGTCATGACCAATCAGGTCCTACATACTGCATGTTTGCATGGGCTGTTACGTATATGACTTTGTTTCGAGTGAGTAACTAAGTAATTAATTAAAATTGGAATTTCCAAATCCATTGAACTGTATGAAACATCTCGGACCAACTCCTCAAGGATGATCTTGATAGTACCTATGTACAGCCTTATCCCCAAAATAGAAAACTATGTTGGACTTGCACTGGCATTACAAATCACTTTTGTTCCTAGAAATGCTTTATAGAATCATTGTAAACTGGCAAAAACTGGCAAAATTGGGGGGTATAACTGTAACAATATACACTTTAGCGGTAAAGCGAAGATCTTCCGGCCAGGCGGTATGGAAACTGGCGGGATCGGCCGCTACGCCTCATGGTTGTTGTCGGGGTCTCGTATACTGATGTGCCTCGTGAATCTTGATATCGTGATTCAGGATCGTACGTTATATTAGACCGCTGCACAGAACGCCATCTGCTGGTAGCGAGATGTCAGGTCGCTACACACTATTCAGTACTATCCCTGCGTACTTATACCGAGAACCACATCATCATCTTCGCATTTTACGACGCCCGTTGGTGGATAAATCTACATTTTTCTTGTTATCTCGGGACCCGGATTAGCGGGACAGTAACACGACTCAAGTAGGTACGATAAAATATGTTTAGGTATTATGGAGGTATGGTGTGGTACTGGACTAAGTACTTAACTGTTTGTAAAGTTGTTATTTTGTGTGTGGCAGATCTCAAATTAAAATTGAATTGTGTATTAACAGTGACAATAAGAAGCTACAGTGTAAGAAGCTTTGAAGTAGGTATAATTAAAACTCTGTTAAAAAGGAAAAATCTCCGTTACTTAAATACTGTAGGGCCAGCTTGTTTTGACAATACTGACTAGAAATTAATGTGTTACTTATTAAGATTAATTAAAATTAATTGGCTTTAATAGAACACAATCAGTACATATTTAGTGATGATGTGATGGTGACTGTTCCTACTATTTAAGTATGAGTAGAGTAGGTAGGTAGGTAGGTACCTATTACTAGTAGAATAGCCATAAGAAGATGCCTAGTAGAGACGTACACAAATAAATCGATCACATCTTGTATTAGACATAGGTACTATTTGTTTTTTTTTATTTAGCCCTTTGAGAACCGTTTATAATGAACCCCAACCTTTTAAGTAATTTCATTATTTAGGGTTTCAGTGACCATACGCTCCAATCACGCAGTATAAATTTCTATGTAGAGTATTTCAAGAATATACTTAATATAATCAATCAAACTTACCCGCAAATAAAAGGAACACTTCCGTAAATCAGCTGGTATTAATTTCCTTCGAAATTATATAAAAATCGCTATATCGTTGTCGTCAATCGCATTACAGTTCGATAATAATGTCAACACACACACCAGCTACAATTTTTAACGCGGTTACAACCCGAGTAAGTTAGAACGCGAAACCGTCTTCAAACATCTCCATTCATAACTCGCGTCTTACTGAAAACACGCACCGAGCTTCGAATTACGGAGCACAGAAGCCGGCTGCACCAAACTGTTGTCTTTCAATACATAAACAAACTGGCAAATGGGATGAAGCTAGCCGCGGAAGCGGTACTGTACTCTCGTGCGACCGTAGAATACAGCCGCAACGATCACTAACAAATCACACTAAACAGCGAACAAAAATACAAGAAATAAAGGCTTTTTCACCAAAACTTATGTAAGATCACATCGCGAATAATGCAGCAGGAGAGATAATAAAACGATAGGAAAACAACGTAGAGTAAGCCCAAGATTAGCGCTAGTGTGACGTACGCGAGCTTCCGCGACTGCGCGATGGGGACGATGCGTCCTTCAGAATTAGAACTAATTTCAACGCTGTGTCCTTACAACAGAGTCTACGTGAAGGCCCTGTCACTGTAGATTGCAGCTTATTAGTTCCGCACCGTATAATTGCAAGCTCTATCAGGAAAACAGAAAGTTTAAATTCGCCTGGGCTTAGTAAAAATACTGCAGGCGGTACGCATCACGTGCGTGCAGAGGGGCGAGATGATTGCAGTTTGGTGAACTCACCCACGACCCCTCCGATATAGGGTTTCATAATAAATACAATTTGGAGCGCCTGTTCTTCCGTTCAAATTGGTTGAACATATGTGCATTCATGCTGTGTTTATACCTATATGGCCTCGTCGTAATGTTCTAGCAAGTGCTCTGGCTGGGATAAAATTATTGGGAACCATAGCGACCTACACTTATCAATATTTACATAGGTAATAGAAGTAATAGGTATTATATACCTTCCCCTATAGAAAATAATGATGGACTTACACTGGTACTATAAATCACTTTTGTTCCTAATAAAAAATAAGTTTAAAAACTAAAACCCGACTACTGAAAAATCGCGCTCTAAAAAGTATGAAACAAGAAAATATTCTCATCTAGAGGATAGCCGTGGTCCGTGTTCATATGCCATTTGGCTCTAAAGGACCTACACGGACCACGGCTATCCTCTAGATGAGAATATTTTCTTGTTTCATACTTTTTAGAGCGCGATTTTTCAGTAGTCGGGTTTTAGTTTTTAACTTATTTTTTATTTAATTATTTTGGAGTTATAGGTAACAATATATATATTTTTGAAATGTGCTCATCGAGCTCTTTCATTTGATACCCCACACGGTTTCATTAAAAAATGTTTTTTTTTTTAGTTCATGACATTATGTCCTCTAGAGGGCGCCATATGCAATTTTATGTGAGGTCACATAGCCTATAACCAGCGCGCCATTAAGCCGCTTCTAACGATACCTCATTTGTCAAATTACGACAAGTCGTTTGGAAGTTAGGTGGGAACAGATGCACATACATACATACATACCGGTCAAAATCATAACCCTCCGCCGTAGTCGGGTAAAAATGCTCGGTAAAACCACTGTAAAGTAGATTAAAGTCCGTATCAAGCTAATGATTACTCCCATTATAAGAACCCAATACTTACTCCATTTTCTTTGGACGCCCCCTAGTGGATCATAGAATATAAAAAAACAAACCAGTAGATGCGGGTAATGTTATCCCAAAAAATATTGAAACGCATTTTAACGAAATAATTATAATTTTATTACACACAAACATTCAATGGACAATAATTGTTCACAAATTGACACACTTTACAATATAATATAATAATGATCATATAAAACGCCGTTTGGTCAAGGATAAATTTTCGATAAGTTCATAATAATTCTTTTATTAAGCCAACGATCACAATAATTTAATTTATTTTTTTATAATTCTTTATAAGTATTTAAATTTTAATGACAAAGTGAAGGAAGACAGTCGAATAAAGCGGAACCGGGTAGTTATAATCTAGGAAGTTGCTAGAAGACTTGAGTAAGTTTCCATTCTTACTTTAAACCTTTGTAGAGAGTTCGTAAGTCAATTTTTTACGAAGTGAACCTAGACTGGAATCTTTTAACTTTTGTTTATTTACCTAACGAATAAGGTATCAATTTCAGGCCAAATAATAATTATCCCTTCGGTGAACTTAGCAGGCACGCCTATATTTGTCTGTTAATACACTTATTAATTTCATTTGTGTTCTAGACCACTACTGACAGAACAGTCCAAAATACCACATTAAGCACCTTTATTACAAGAAACTTCTTTGGATAATTTTTTAATGCTAGTGCCCTTAAAAACTGTTATGAAGGCAAAAAGAAAAGATTAATAATACTATTAGACAGATCATAATCTGAGATAAATATACCATGTCCAAGCTAAAAGTATCGTTAAGAATATTCTCGGAAGGTTTTCATGATAATAAAAATTTGCTAGTCGATATGAAAATGAAAGTTTGAAACTTTTAGCCAAAACATCTCTTACTTATATCACTTATTTAATGTAGGTATATTGTATTCTTATTCTACATCATTATTTTGTGTTATAAAAATGTATATTTTAAATATTACAGATTATGTTTTATTTAATAGACTAGGGTAACATTGATTGGATATTTATCATAAGATGGTTCAAACAGTCTGTATATTTAAATTCCTTGTAAATAGTTATTTAATAAGTTTGTGCGAAGCTTAGGTGGTTTCCACATTGATACAAACATACTAGCTCAGTTGCACTATGATTTCTTAAATCATATAGATATACATTTTGCGTACATACAATTACCAAATTATTGGGATCTTTTACTTTGGAAGAGGTTCTAAGCTAATGTGGAAGATAGTTTGAGTTCTAATCCAGAGTTACGTGTCGTAATTACCGTAATTTATTTGGCTAGTATTTCGCCAAGTTTAACAGGTATTACAATGTGGAAACGCTGCCTTCTAAGCATTTGTGCAGAATACTCAACAATAACAAAAGCACGCAATTAAAGCTAACATCCAACACAACTAACAACACATTACTAACAATGAAGCCTCCACATGACTAGATTATGTACCCTGCACTTATTATAAGGAACAAAGTAGGTTGGTATTGTTAAAAAACATTTGGCAGAAACTCCAAAATACACTCGCCATATCAATAAAAGAGAATAAAAAAACTTCAAGTAAGTACGACCTTAAAAAGTAGCAAACTAGAAAATAAAAATCAGTCTTTTTTAAGACATAGACCCTTTTGAAATAAATTTTGGTTCTAAATCATTTGTGAGATCTCATTTACAATATATTTTGTTTGTAAAATGTATAACAAGTACTTTTATTTTAAAGATAAGTATAAAGGGAATGTATAAAATCACAGTTATTATAAGGATTTTAGCATGAACAGAACTTCCTGTCCTGTTTTGCCTGTAGTTTCTGCAGGGATTGTCGGCGTCTCCCCGATGCACAAAGCATTGCATACTCCACCGACGTTTCCATTCTGCAAATAATATAAATATTGATATTTACTTACTACAAAAAGAATTTTTAAATATTATTCCACATCAATTATTAAGAACATAATGTAAGTATGTCGGTACTTACCTCGGTTACTATGAAATGTTAGGGCAACTTTCTGAATCTTCAAATAATATAATAGGTGAGTACTAATCGTAATAGGACAACAAAATAATAACATAATTATGGAGAAAAGACATAACAAAAGAAAAACACGAGTATGAAAATTCTTTAAAACACAGCAAATTAATAAGGTATAAATGAGCAGAAATGGTAAAATAACAGTCACAAAAATTAAATGCGGACATAATAAGTTTAACAAAAAATTAAAGTAATAAAATATCTCCCAAGTTTGAAAAAAAAAACACCACAAATAAAGCAAAAAATATGCATAATGGTTACAAAGATAATTACTAGAGTAATGACATACCTGTACATTATTCTGTCAAGCAGTATTTCAATGGCACGATCAGTGTTCTGTCCTGTTTTGGCACTGGTTTCCAAGTATGGCAGGTTGTAGTTCTTGGCAAACTCTCTGGCTCGGTTCTGGTTCACCAACCTCTTCTCTTGCAAGTCACATTTGTGACCGCATAACACTATGTCCGGCTCATCACTCAAACTGTGTGTCTGTAAATTTGAATAGAATCAAATTAATATTTAGGATTTTTAAAGGAAATTACCCATCGCTTGTAAATTTCATACATTGTGCCAACCTAAATGTTGACTACCTACTCTTAAGGTTACACCTAAATCATCACACCTAACTGTTTTTCTTAAAAGTTGTTCTAACTGGTTAGAGTTGAGACAGGAAGAACCAAGGGTAAAACCTAATTCTTGCATTTGTTAATTACAGTTATAATTACCTATACACTTATTTCATCATCATCATCATTTCAGCCAAAAGACGTCCACTGTTGGACATAGGCCTCCCCCAAGTTTTTCCACAACATCCAGTCCTGTGCCACTTGCATCCAGCAGTTTAATTAACTCGAGGCAATAACTTACAGATACCTAATGTATAAAACTATTTTATCTTGTTAGTTATATAATTGTTTGTGGTATTTTACCTTCAATTGTTCAATCCAATTCCTGACTTCCAAGAATGATGCTTCATTTGTGAGATCAAACAGCAAAAGGAATCCCATTGCATCTCTGTAGAATGCTGTTGTTAAGCTTCGGAACCTGGAAAGAATTTTCTCTTTGAAATAAAAAAACTCTGTATTCCTAGGTAAGGACAGCAGGCATTATGAAGTATTTCTGATATTAGAAAATAAATAAAAACCAGCCAAGTGCGTGTCAGACTCGCACATATAGGGTTCCGTACCACCGTAGAATAAAAAGTCAAAAATATCATGTTTCTTGTATGGGAAACCCCTATATTTTTAAACTTTTTTTATTTTTAGTATTTGTTGTTGTAGCGGCAACAGAAATACACATTCTGTGAAAATTTCAAGTTTCTACCTATTACGGTTCGTAAGATACAGCCCACTAACAGACAGACGGATGGACAGCGTAGGCTTAGTAATAGAGTCCCATTGGCACCCTTTGGATACAGAACCCTAAAAATCGCCAGATTTTCACACCAACTGCATGGTCCAAAACTAAGCAATGCTTGTACTATGGCTACCATATAATTAGTGTCCGACCGAAGATTCGGTTTCGGTTTCGGTTTCGGCCAGTTTCGGCTCAAAAATCTAGTTTCGGCACCAGTTTCGGTTTCGGCTCAAAACCCACCGAACCTTTCGGCCGCGCCGAAACTCTGCGTTCGTGAATTATCGCGCGTCACTCGGTTGATTTCGGGAGAGTTCGTGTCTCGCGTTGCATCCGCCATCGCCCATGATTGTTTTGTGGGTTTAGTGTTATTTCTCGCTTTATTGGCCTTTATTAAGCATTGAAGTTCTTTTCGTTGAGTTATTCACTCGGATTTATGAATGATGAGAATTAAGTATGTAAAAGAAAGAGGTTATACTTATTATATTATATTTGATTCACACATTCATCATTTATTTATCACTTACGTTACGGCACATTTGTTTTAGGTTATTGTTGTTGGATGAGGTTTTAAATTACCCAAACAACTACCAGCTATGATTTAGCTGTGTGTGACCTTCAGATACATAATTTTTTATTGGTAAAATAATTTCCTGTTAGAGCAGTGGTAGCCGATCGGTTAAGCACGCGTGTTGCGGGCCTAAGGCCCTGGGTTCAAACCCTGGCTCACACCTCTGGATTTTTCGAAATCTATGTGTGAATCATAACTTTAATATGATTATCACTTGCTTGCGGTGAAGGAAAACATCGTGAGGAAACCTGCATGTCTTAGACATGTGAAATCCACCAACCCGCACTGGGCCAGCGTGGTGGATTATGGCCCGAATCCCCCTCGCATTGAGGGGAGGCCCGTGCCCTGCAGTGGGACGTTAAAAGGGCTAAATTATTAATTTTATTAAATTTCCTGTTGTCCGTTTTTTTTTTTGAGAATCGATCTGAACGTGACATACCTATATACTTAAGAAGAAAATGACAACGGGGATTTAATATATTACAATCACGATTGCCACCCACAAAAACCCTACATTACCAAATGCAATTAAAGTTTAAAATGATCTCAATTAATGTTAAATTTAGTCTTAAACATGTTGTGATTATAAACGCAATCGAAATATTCAATTAATGAGGTCCTATTTTATAATGTAAAGTGTTGATTATTGACAAATGTTTGTTCCAAGAAGTGTTAACATGATTGTTATTTTGTGTTTATTTTAATCAGAGCAGTAATATTAAAAAAAATATTATGTTTTCACATACTTCAATTATTGTTTTTTATTTCATTTAACACATTCTAACATTTCTAACTGTCAATATAAGGGTATAAAATAAGCCAAATTTCAGTAAAAAAAAGATTTATAACTTGTCTGAAAAAGGTTCGGTTTCGGTTTCGGTTTCGGCCGAACCTAAAACAGATGCCGAAGATTCGGTTTCGGTTTCGGTTTCGGCAGAAAATCCTGTTTCGGTCGGACACTACATATAATGTACTGTACGATGATCCCAGTGACAACCAGACTAAGGCAAATTTCGATAAGGCAGTTTACTGAAATTGGTCCTTGGTGGGAATCGAACCAGCAACCACCCGATGCTGTGAGCTGAGCACCCAATATTCAAACCACTACTCTTAGCGGTTGTTGATTAGTTACCTATTGCAGATTAGTTAGTAATATGTAATTACATATTACTAACTAATCTAGGTAGGTACATATCTAGCTAGGTACATACCTTTCTTGACCAGCAGTATCCCAAAGCTGCAGATGTATGCGATGTTGCCTCCCATTTTGTTGATAAATCTGAATAATAAAGTGATAAGTGATAAATCCACCAACCCGCACTGGGCCAGCATAGTGGATTATGGCCTGAATCCCCCTCGCATTGAGGCGAGGCCCGTGCCCAGCAGTGGGACGTTAAAAGGGCTAAATTATTATTTTTTAAGTGATATTGTACAGGAACAGCATCAGCAAAGCACTACTTATCAATCAAGTGCCCACTCTTAATTAACAAAATCAATGTTGATATTACTTTTATCTTTATCATTATCTAGCTTATTGCACCATTTTTATGGTCGTAGAGCCAAGCTGTAGCCAATTGACTGCAGCTCATACATGTGCTGGCTCGACGAGGGTAGTACCACCCTCTCACAGAAGATCGGCATAAAGCAGCTATTACAGCTGCGTTTCGTACGATGAGTGAGAGAGCCGGAAGCCCAAACCACCATACTCTCCCTCCCTCACACTCCCTTTCAAGTCAGCAACGTGTGAGCAATGCCTTTGGTATTGCAAGCATCTATAGGCTATGATAACTGCTTAACATCAGGCGGGCCGCTAGCTAGTTTGCCACCTTATGTTACACTCGAACCAACTTGTACTGAAAGTGATCATTATTATCGTTATTAAGTTTTTGTGAACGAAAATAACAAAAATTACGGTGAATGGAACGCAGAATTAGTGCTATAAAAAAAAATTACCACACTTTTTTCCCTGAAGTCAATGCCAACCGTCGAAATGAATTGGGTATGGAAGACTCCATCAGTGTACTTGTATAAGAAACTGGTCTTTCCAACTCCGGAATCGCCGACACAGAGAAGTTTTATGAGATAGTCGTAGTCCATGATTCAAGGGCTAAAACCACTAAATAATACGCGCATGGAGTGCGCACCTAAAATGGAACTCGAGACACGATAATCATTAATTCATCATTAGGTACCTATGGGTGGCACATGATTCAATTCAATTTATTGGGGCGGGCACATAATTTTTCTTTTGGTTTATTTATTTCAATCGTGTGCTTCTGTGACCAACAATAAAACGTAAAACTTGCCTGTAAACCATCTAATCTTGGAAATAACAGACAGAGACAGGGAGGTAATCAAATCAATCGATCGGGCAATGAATAATGACATGACAGTGACAGCACAGAACTCACAGAACTAACAAAAACTAGAGATGCGTCTAAATTTAATAAGCTGTTAAATTAACAGAGCTATATTTTTTTAGTGTCCACACCTGTTAAACATATGATAAGATAGTTTAAATATATAATGAATGGACGTGAATTGTGGAAAAGGAACGTGTAATTTATGTAAAAAAGATATTTCATCGAGCTCATTTTCAAATTTAAAAACCCCTATGCAGTTTAAATCCTACAATTTAAAAAAAAGTTGAAGAACCTAAGCCTGTGAAAAGTTTTTTTTTTATTAGCCTATTTTTGTGTCCCACTCCTGAGCAAAGGCCTCTCCTTGACTTCTCCACAAAGCACGATCTTGAGCGGTCACAGACCAAGTACCCCCCGCAAAGGTGAAAAGTAGGAAGGAAATACTGTTAACAATCTGAATGTGTTTAAATGTAGCAGTTGCTAAAAATAGCTATTTATTTTAAGTGATAATTATTATTAGCATCAGCATTTAGCAGTGTTTTTTTTTACGTTTGCTCATCTCTATAACAGTCAGCAACATGACACTTTTGCTGCGTTCCATTCACCGTAATTTTTGTTATTTTCGTTCACAAAAACTGTTAGAAACGATATTAATGATCACTTTCAGTACAAGTTGGTGGGAGTGGAACGAGATTTGTGAATGAAAATAACATAGATTTATTATTAGTAGATACGAAGCTATTGTTTATGGTATACATATTTGATGTAAATATGGACCACATTAACTAAAACATATCTGTCTCATTCTTACTCGTGACAATTTAGCTATGTAAAAGTCATTGACCATAATAAGATAGAGGACAAGCCCTATGTGACGTCATCTGGAGCCAAACCCGAGCAAACGACCGTCCAATATGGCGCGACTCCGCCCGCAGCAAAAAGTGTTGTACTTTTAGATAGTCGATAGTATCCATATCGATATACCCAACGATCATGTCGCGGGAAAAGTGCTGGGTCTTGATTAGGTAGGTACAGCTATGCTGGGCTAAATCAAATAAGGCAAAAAAGGGGGAGACAAATCTGTAAGGGTCAACGGGGCTATTATGTATCTCAGTTGACAGCTCTTCACAACTATTGGCAAAGTTATCATCGATTGGCTGTCAAACAATTACAATTACATTACAATTCAAAAATAAGTATCCAAAAATCAACTTGTTTTCTCTTTCGCGCATCTTTATGTTCTTGAGTAGTGATAACAAATTAAAATACAATTTTAAGGCGACGCAGTCACGCACCTTCCAAAACAAAAATAATCTATTTGTGGTCGGTCACCCCGGGGTAACGGCGCGGCCCAACGTGTAGGTGAATAGAATTTGTATCGATAACTTTGAAACATAACATGTAAGAACAACACTACGTTTTTATGTAAATATATCAAATATTTGTTATTTCTATTTTAGTTGAAAATATGAATTGGAGAGTAAGATTATAGACGAGAACAGAATTAAAAATTAATATTATGTACACGAAATGTATTTTCACACACTATAAATACACTTAAATATGAAAATAACACAACTAATCTGAAAAATGACAATCCTTCGAAATTCTTTCGAGAATCAGAACTGCATGCCCTAACGCAACACTAAACTATATTGCTTTTTCCTTAATAATCCTAAATAATCTAATAAAGAGTCACAAAATACACACAGTTCAGCGTAAAATTTAAAATAATTTGTATAAGACGCTGACATGACAGATGAAGTACTAACCATAGTGACCCGACCATAGCCGAAAACCCAATATGGCGGCCCAAAAAGGCCCTCAGGGAGGCGGCTTACTGACGGAACTAACCAAAAACTTCCAGAAAAAAGAAATATATGACATATATTGTACTGTTTTACATAGCTAAATTGTGACGTGTAAGAATGAGACAGATATGTTTTCGTTAATGTGGTCCATATTTGCATCAAATATGTATACCATAAACAATAACTTCCGATCTATTACTATATATCTATGAAAACAGTACAGTATATGTCATATATTTCTTTTTTCTGGAAGTTTTTGGTTAGTTCCGTCAGTAAGCCGCCTCCCTGAGGGCCTTTTTGGACCGACATATTGGGTTGTCGGCTATGGTCGGGTCACTATGGTTAGTACTTCATCTGTCATGTCAGCGTCTTATACAAATTATTTTAAATTTTACGCTGAACTGTGTGTATTTTGTGACTCTTTATTATATTATTTAGGATTATTAAGGAAAAATCAATATAGTTTAGTGTTGCGTTAGGGCATGCAGTTCTGATTCTCTAAAGAATTTCGAAGGATTGTCATTTTTCAGGTTAGTTGTGTTATTTTCATATTTAAGTGTATTTATAGTGTGTGAAAATACCTTTCGTGTACATTATATTAATTTTTAATTGAGTTCCCGTCTATAATCGTACTCTCGATTTCATATTTTCAAATAAAATAGAACTAACAAATATTTGCTATGTTTACATAAAACCGTAGTGCTGTTCTTATAAGTTTTGTTTCAAAGTTATCGATACAAATTCTATTCACCTACACGTTGGGCCGCGCCGCCGTCACCCCGGGGTGACCACAAAGAAATTATTTTTGTTTTGGAAGGTGCGTGACTGCGCCGCCTTAAATTTGTTTTATAATATTTGTCATCACTACTCACGAACATAAAGATGCGCGACAGAGATAACAAGTTGATTTATGGATAGTGAACATTTTAAATTAAATGTGTGATTTGCTAAAACGGCTTAAAGAAGTTAAAAAAAACAAACCGACTTCAAAAAAACCTGGAGCACTAAAAAGCCTGAAATAATATTTCTATTTCTACCTCTGCCTACCCCTTCGGGAAAACCAGACGTGATGGTGTGTTATCGAGTATTTGGAGTCGGTGCCAATTTATCTTCTTACTTTTATAGTAGGTAGACTTGGCATACCAAGATTGGCACCGACTCCAAATACTCGATAACACACCATCACGTCTGGTTTTCCCGAAGGGGTAGGCAGAGGTAGAAATAGAAATATTATTTCAGGCTTTTTAGTGCTCCAGGTTTTTTTGAAGTCGGTTTGTTTTTTTTTATAAAAATAATTTTATTTCACGATGTTTAGTGGCGCCATACCAATGAACATTTTGGCATATTGAACCGTATGAAGTAAGCCCAACAAAAGGTAACTGCTGTAAATCGTTGAGGAATTCCCTCGACTGTCTATGGTCTCCATCATCAGACCTGTAATGGCACTTATAAACCATATGGGTGTAAAGTTCTCTCCAATACAAATTAATCAAGCCCAAACACCAGGTAATTGCTGTAAATCGTTGAGGAGTTCTCTCGACTGTCTTTTGACTCCATCATCAGACCCTTAATGACAGTCACAACCCATCTAGGTGTAAAGTTCTCATCAATACAAATTAATCAAGCACAAACACAAGGTAGCTACTGTAAAACGTTGAGGAGTTCCCTTGACTGTCCTTCGTCTTCATCATCAGACCCCTAATGACAGTCACAACCCATCTAGGTGTAAAGCTCTCATCAATACAAATTAATCAAGCTCAAACACAAGGTAATTGTTGTAAATCGTTGAGGAGTTCCCTCGACTGTCTTTCGGCTCCATCATCACATCGACTCCAGACCTTCATAAAATAGTAGTGCTTTAAAATACTTAATGAACAAAATTACAAACGCACTAGTCGCTCCTACGATTTTCGAAGGTTCCCCTCGATTTCTCTGGGATGCCATCATCAGATCCTGGTTTCCTTAACATGGTACCACCGCTGGGATATCTCCTTTCCAACAAAAAAAGAATCATCAAAATCGGTTCATAAACGACGAAGTTATCCGCGAACACACATAAAAAAAATATATATATACGGTCGAATTGAGAAACCTCCTCCTTTTTGAAGTCGGTTTAAAAATAGAGTTTATTCAAAATCTCCCGATTTTGCAAGATTTTTAGCTGATAAATTTGACGATTTTTAATTTTACGCTTTTGCTACACTGGGCAGTGGTAGGTAGGGATGATGGCCGTGTATGCATGAGGCTCTCCATATGCATATTTTCGTGGTAAAGTTTAGGCGCCAACAAGGCCGAGACATTGAAATTCTGGTGATCTCTAACGTTAAATTGCGAACCCCGAAGAGTTGCCATGTGAAAATGACTTTACTTGAGCAGCAGCGTCACTCTGCACAACCATTTTAGAGGGAAGAGGGTGACTCGCTCCACAGAGCCATAAAATAACATAATAGTCATAAATAAAAACATAATTTTGTTCTGCCTACCCCTGATTAACGTGATATTTGTGCTGCGGTATCTTTCCCCCCTTCATGACACTTGACTGACCGACTCGTTTGGTACACTCGTCGTCGCGGTGCCTCCTGTGTCTAAAAACCTTAATCGCACGAAATCTACTCAATCCTTTGTGTAATTGTGTTGTGTGAACTGGATAAACCCAAGTGAGTGCTCTAGTGATGTGCCTGCGCAGAAGAACCTGACGATCCAGCCATACCACCCTGGAAATGCACCCGCCTCCATCGTGTCGTTAATGTACACGCTTGACATTGACCTGAGCCTTACAGATTTGTCTCCCCCCTTTTTTGCCTTATTTGATTTAGCCCAGCATAGCTGAACCCACAGATTAGAGAAGTTGACAGATGTAGTCTTGGCAACAAACGAAGTGAAGCCAGGTAGCATTATATGTGTGCGTGACAACTAGGAGCGGCACTAGGGAAACATACATTTGTGTGCGTGTAAAGTTGTGTAGTTATAGGGCGAGATTGTATTCGCTTTTTTGTTTTGTATTTGCTTTGGTGGCTTCACTTTCGTGTTCTATGCGCTCCATCTGTAGCTCCTAAATCTGTGGCTGAACCTACCTAATCAGGACCCAGCACTTTTCCCGCGACATGATCGAGTATATCGATATGGATACTATCGACTAACTAAAAGTACAACACTTTTTGCTGTGCGCCATTTTGGACGATCGTGTGCTCGGGTTTGGCTACAGATGACGTCATATAGGGCTCGTCCTTTCTCTCTTAGGTCATTGGAAAATAACGAAATTAACAGTGACTGAAACGCACCATTAGTTCGCGCGTCGCGGGCCGCTGGGCCGCGTTCAGAGGCCACGCTTCAATTTTTTACTCTGACTAGGTTAGTCCCCTAAACTCAAAACCTAAACAAACTCATAATAATTTCATACTCGATAAAAACCATAACCAAATACTTGAGCCGCTACGTACCGAGCTGGAGTGCAACTATTCACTCGCTGCCCGCCCCGCCCGTACTTACTATACTCTTTGGCCGCACGCTACCGCAACTCAATAGGTAGGTCATCGTCACTCTGAGGTACGGAACGGGGCAGGGCCAGAGTAAAGAGCTGCACTCGGTGCGTAGCTTCTGAACGCGGCCTTGTTTAGTTATGTCAAACAAGTTGCCAATAATAATAAATGCAGTGTTGCCAGATGGGGGGGATTCCCTGCAAATTCGTGGGAATTTTTCGCCTTTGGGGGGACGGATTCTTTGGGGGGAAAATAAACTCGGAGGATCATCAATACCTACTTATTTTCAGTAATAAAGTCTATATATTAATTCAATTTGATATCGTTTTGTGACGAAGTAATTGAAAGACAACCTATTTTTGTTTTTGTATAAAAATGAAAATTAAAATAAAAATACAAATTGAAATTTCAAATGAGTGAAAACTGTTTTGGGGTGATTTTTTCTCATAAAAGCTAATTTTCGGGGGGATTTTGAAGAAATTTGAGGGGAAACTCACATGGTCTTCTGGCAACACTGAATAAATGTCAAAACCAACAAAACAAACAACCAGTGTTGCCAGATGGGGGGGATTCCCGGAATACGGGGGCTTTATTCGCCTTTGGGGGGAGATTCGGGGGACGGATTTTTGGGGGATTTTCGGGGGGAAAATAAACACGGAGGATCATCAATACCTACTTATTTTCAGTAATAAAGTCTATATATTAATTCAATTAGTTCAATATCGTTTTGTAACGAAGTTATTGAAAGAGTACCTAGTTTTGTTATTGTATAAAAATGCAAATTGAAATTTCAAATGCGTAAAAACTGTTTTGGGGGGATTTTTTCTCAATAATTGGGGGGAAACTCACATGTTCATCTGGCAACCTCTCTGGATGATCATCTGATCGGGGGCTTTTTGGCGGGAAGTGGAAAAGTCATGTTGTCATTTTTGTTTTAATTTCCAAAACTTGTGTTTTCGTGTATTATAGTGTGTAATATTGGTGGAATATTAACCATTATATGGTCATAAATGTGCGTGAGTGTGGGCAATTGGAACAAAAGTGATGAAACATGATTTTCGGCTTCTCACAAGAAGTCTAGTAATTTGTCAGTAAAGTATCCGCCACTTTATTGATAGGGTTTGGGGGGGTAGAAATAAGGTAGTTATAAGGTAGATTTAAGGTAGTTATAAGGTAGAATTAAGAAAAAAATGTAATAAAAGTATACTGATGTTAGGCTCCAAAGGGCTAGTTCCCAGGGGCCGTAAAACTAATCTTATAAAAAAAAAAAAAAAAAAAATCATCTGATCGAGGCTTTTTGGCGGGAAGTGGAAAAGTCATGTTGTCATTTTTGTTTTAATTTCTAAAACTTGTGTTTTCGTGTATTATAGTGTGTAATATTGGTGGAATATTAACCATTATATGGTCATAAATGTGCGTGAGTGTGGGCAATTGGAACAAAAGTGATGAAACATGATTTTCGGCTTCTCACAAGAAGTCTAGTAATTTGTCAGTAAAGTATCCGCCACTTCACTGATAGGGTTTGGGGGGGTAGAAATAAGGTAGTTATAAGGTAGATTTAAGGTAGTTATAAGGTAGAATTAAGAAAAAAATGTAATAAAAGTATACTGATGTTAGGCTCCAAAGGGCTAGTTCCCAGGGGCCGTAAAACTAATCTTAAAAAAAAAAAAATCATCTGATCGGGGCTTTTTGGCGGGAAGTGGAAAAGTCATGTTGTCATTTTTGTTTTAATTTCCAAAACTTGTGTTTTCGTGTATTATAGTGTGTAATATTGGTGGAATATTAACCATTATATGGTCATAAATGTGCGTGAGTGTGGGCAATTGGAACAAAAGTGATGAAACATGATTTTCGGCTTCTCACAAGAAGTCTAGTAATTTGTCAGTAAAGTATCCGCCACTTTACTGATAGGGTTTGGGGGGGTAGAAATAAGGTAGTTATAAGGTAGATTTAAGGTAGTTATAAGGTAGAATTAAGAAAAAAATGTAATAAAAGTATACTGATGTTAGGCTCCAAAGGGCTAGTTCCCAGGGGCCGTAAAACTAACCTTATAAAAAAAAAAAAAAAACATCTGATCGATTGCTTCCTATCTAATCTAACCTAAAAAAATATGCAAATTAAAGATTTGAATATGATATTATGATATAGGTAAACACCAACATGGCAAGTATCGAAAACGTTACAGAAAGCAGACCTAAAGTCAATGTCGAATACTGGTAAGTACCTAAGTAGGTACCTAAAATATCCCGAATTCGAGTAGAGATACTTAAATAGATTATTGTCTTAGGAATTGAGGGGCTCTATTACATTCTCTTTGTTCAGGAGAGTCCCATGCCTAGACCCCAGGAGGGAGACGTCACATTACCTACGATAAATATCGATAGGTACCTACTGTTCGAGGTAGAGTGAGAACTTACCAGCAGGCTGAGTAGGGCAGCAAATTGACTATAAGTAGTGCACAAATCATAAAGATACAATTTCATTGACAAAAAATATGTAATTAATGTGAACTAGGGTACCTATCGAATTGTAGATTGGGGGCGGCAAAATTTGAATAGCCCACTGGCGGCAAATGTCTAAATCCGCCACTGACTACCTTATGTCTATATCTGATGCATGTAAATATAGGTAGATATCTACCTACTTATCTAAAATATAATTATAATTTCTAATGAGTATTGTAAAATATGGCCAATATACCTGCATATTATTCAAATTTTTCAGTGGCGCTTGTGATTATGGAGGGCATTGCTTAACACTAGCACAAACTATCAAAAAAAGTACTCCCAATGCGGTGATAAATTGTAAAAGAGGTCGACAAGGTTAGTATTGGACTTTGGCCTCATTGCAATGAATTTATTACTCTAATGGCCGGCGCACAGTGAGGGTTTTTTTTTTTTTTATAGGACTGCTGTGGCAAAAAAGCGTACGGCCCGCCTGATATTAAGCAGTTACCGTAGCCTATAGATGCTTACAATACCAAAGGCATTGCACATTGCCGAACTGAAGGCAATGGCATGGCATGGCATTTTAATTTTTATCTATCGAATGTAATACTTATCCAATCGAAATAAGGTGCTCCAGCAGGTGCACCGAGAAAATACTTTGTGGTACTCCGAGGTTAATCACCGATAATTGGAATATATACCTTATTTCCATTGGATAAGTATTAAATTCGATTGCTAAAAATTAACTGTCACGTTGGGTTCTGACTATCTAGTGAAACGTGGGCTTTGAGTTGGTTAATACCTCCACAATGTGGTGGTGTATGGCCACTCAGGCCTCTGACTACCCCCCAACGGGGATAAAAATCGTGACGTTACATTAAATATTTTTTTAAAAATTTTAATGCCATGCCATGCCGTCCTCACTGTGCGCCGGCCATAAGGTGTAAACTATATAAGTAAGTAGGTACCTATCTATTGATCTATTGTTATAGTTACTATGGCATTCAGATAATGGTACTTTTCTACCTCATTAATGATTGTAATCCTTTACACTTATGTACCTACTTTGAATCAAATAGTTGCAACTCTTTAGCTAGGTGTAAAAAGAATTAATGGAAAAACATCTGACTAAACCAGATTTTTTGTTGAATTGTTTTTTCTCAATTTGCAGGATCATTTGAAGTTGTAGTAAATGACCAACTGGTATATTCAAAGTTGCAAACAATGGCACTACCTAACTATGATGAGGTGTCTCAAATGGTGAATGATGTGTCTCTCGGCAGTGAACCTCGACAAATAAAAGGGCAGCAACCAATTAACTGTGCGGTATCATAATGTTTATTTAATAAAAATAGGTAATTTAATATTTAAATATTTAGCAAAACTGGGGTGTCTTCCATTGCCACAAAGTTGTTGAGATTTTATTTAACAAGGCATAAGGTTTATAATGTTTGGAAATTCTAATACAACATGTTAAGAAAACTCTGTCCGAGCCGAAACCGGTAATTAGGTTCTCCAATCTCATGACCAAATAAAATAATAAAAAAAAAAAATATTCATGATAGTAAACATATTAATAAACATTTAAAGTGCCAATTTTTTTTGCCTTTTTCCCACAAAATGTATCTAATTTTAAAAATATGACAACATCGTTACCGGAAGTAATTATGTTAGATTGTGTGGCGTCACCTCAGACCACAAAGTGTGTGATGACCTCATTTTATGAAAAAAAAAAATTATGTACACGGGGTATTTGTATTACAAAAAAATATGGGAGGCCTTTGCCCAGCAGTGGGACATAAAATACTAAAAAAATGAAAAAAAAAATTTTTTTTTTAAATAAATAAATAATATAATTTTTTTTTTTTTACAAAAATGGAATCTAATCTCGATACCCAACAATAAGTTTTCGGGTCGGACAGGGTTTTTTTAACATATTGTATAATAAGAACATTTTTGTTGTACTTGAGCAAAGCATTAGATGCACCCCTCTCCTCTAAAGTATCTAGTCATAAAATAAACATCATAAGCAAGTAACATTTTGTGACAATGAATATATTTATTAATCATCAGATTGTGATGGGATAATATAGTTTTTAGCATGTTAAATGCTCTATTCTCTGTTATATATTGTTTATAAAGTAGTAAATAGGTAACCAGTCTTGAATTGAATTCATTTTAAAACATGCAACTAGGGCATTGGAACCGGTCCTTTGTGCAACTGACTGAAAATAACTGGTTCCGAAGCCCTATATGCCCCTTTCACATACAAACATTATATAGTACATTTTAAACCCTTAAGTAGTCACACAGTAGCTTAAATAACATAATAGTAAAAATATAAAATTATCAATACAGAAAACTTAACACAGAAGTATACATATAGATTTTCATACACAATAAAATTGAACTATCAAATATTCGAATCACAGCCATTATTGTAGTGATGTATAAGAATATAATTTTGCTTATGATTTTTTTTTGTAATTATCATAATTATTACGTAACCCCATTTGATATAATGTACATCATTCATATATGTATTTGTCAATACACTATTCAGTATAGTTGCCCATGCATGTACTATAATATTTAAATATTACAAATTGCAATAATTTTTAGAGATGCAACGGATAGTGATTTGGCTGGATAGCCGGATACCGGATATTCGGCCTAAGCATAGGCCGGATAACCGGATATCCGGCTGCCGGATAGTTGGCGTCAAATGTTCGTCGTGATACGACATCCAGTGCTTAACAAATATGCTGAAAAAATATGTCTGCACTGTGCAGAGTGACTTTCGGAAGAGGGTCTTGAATACGAAAATAAGCAAAGCCGTTTATTACCTACTAGCTGATTTTTTTTTGTTATTTAATCACGATTTACCTGTCATTGATTTTAAGTACTTATTTGCTTATCAAGTTTATAAGTATATTATGAAGATAAGCTATGATTCTAATGACTTTTATAATTTTTTTAAACCATCCGGCCGAAGCCGAATACCAAAAAAAAGTGGCCGGATACCGGATAGTGGCCGGATATCCGTTGTATCTCTAATAATTTAATTTAAAAATAGTGCGAACCGAACACCAAAAAAATTAACTATAGGTTGACAAAATGATTTTTGTTGCTTCACCTGCTTATATCATCATCATTAATTACAGATTTTACGGGGGAGTGTATTTTGAGAACACGGTCCTTTGCGCCGTCAACAGTTCCTAGGTAACTTAGGTAAATTCCAAAGCGCATCTTGCCAGCAAACTGCTCTGATATTGTTCGTAGAGGTTCAACTGTTTTCTCACCAGTCTGCTGATCAATGCACACCATTTGACATCTTGGACATTGGCCTTCAACCTGAAAGAAGTAATATTCGGTATAGTACCTATCTCGAAATGGTAAATTTACCGAAATTTTCTATTCGACCAAATTGAAAAATACTGTACTGTATTAATGAGTTTAATCAGAAGCTATTACTGCAGCTGGCTGAGCGACATGAACCGCTAAAAACTGAATTAATTGGAAGGTACTTTAAAAATATTCTTACCCTAAATTCATGATTTCCAATTATCAGTCTATGCCAGTCCCTTTCCGCGAGTTCTTGGTTCATATCTATTATCAGATTTCCTCTAAAACGATCCGTTAAATGGTCTATATCGTCATTAAAAAACGGATCTTCAATTTTATCTTTTAACCATCTCACAGTGGCCTTGTTTATCAAAAGGTATTGGGCCTGATTGCTCAATGAAAGTAGTTTTTGGTCTCCATCATGTTTTTTCTTTTGAACTCTGTGATCATCATTTGATTGTTTGACTAATCTGAGGAATGAGATTTCCAATGCTTCCGATATCCAGTTGCCTACTTCGTCTCCACAATCATATCCCTGTACAATGTCCGAGCATACTTTACTACGACATAATGAGGTTTCTTTGACTTTGTTTTCTGCTGCTATGTCCAGTGGAATGGAAATTGAGGATTTTCCTGAAAAATTATTTAAGTTGGTACTTACTTAAAAATTGCTTTTCAACATCATCTAACCCACTTGGAAATACAACATACCTTTGAAATGCAGTGTCATGATTCTTTGTTTTAAATCTATTTTCGGTCGAATCATACACATTCTCGGATTATTTTTTTGTGTCAGACATACACCATTGTCTTTTACAATCATCCAGTCCCGATCATACTCAAATCCTTTCGGACCTATTTTCCAGGAAAAATTGATTTTAAAGGCACCACATGATTTGATAGGAAATATTGCAGCTTCTTTTAAAATTATATCAGAATCGACATTTACAATGTCTGGAGATTCATTAATGAAAAACTCTTGTTCATTTAATATTTTAGATGTATGTATGATGCCATTATAGGTCTTATTTGCCTTTACTGTTTCTATAGCTCTGAAATGTTTCGGTATGCGGTTTGGCCGTTTTATTTTAATTTTGACAAAGCATTGGCATATCATATGAATTAGTTTGTCTACATCAATAAAGGTATTGAAGTATCCAAATGAGACTCTCACTGCTCCAGTGGGCTTTCCATTAACTAAATCAAATCCATCTCCACATACATGGCCAGCTTTGTACATGTCTTTCATTTCTTTGTTGGTAGCCATCAGGTGGCGTTGACAGGAGCCTGAGCTACAGAAGCAGCCAGTCCTTACATTTATGTTGAACAAATCTGCCATGTGTTGAAACTGAAACGTTAATAATAAATAATTAATCTCTGACCAAATGTAAAATAAAATTCGTAGGTACTAATGGCACAATAATATGAATGATTATACTTTTACCACTTATTATATGTCCAATAAAATTAGTTTGTTATGAAAGTAAAAAGTACATAAATATGTAAAAAAACATTACATATGACTCATTGAGTCCAGCTTGAGTTTATTTCCCTATAAATCGTATAATTATCTGATGTTCTTACCTCTGAGTAACCTATATAAGTTCCATCCTCTCTCAAAAGGTTAAATGTAACAATCCCACCCTGTTTTTTATAATCGCTAAAATCTGTATCCATGTAAAGAACTACCGCATTTCTACCATTTCTATGATGTAGGTCTTGAAGCTGGCAATACAAGTCTTTTGCTAGGAAAAACGTGTGATAGGATATCGTTTCCATTGGGTCATCATAGATTGTTTTCGGTATTAATCTGTGCATCATATCAAAGCATTGTTTCAGTGCAATGATTGAAAGGTATGATGATGTTCCATCTTCTAATCTGTAAACAAATACACACAATATTAAGTTCTTGAGTAGGTAATTTTATTCATAATATTAGTTTCAATTTTAAGAAGTTACCTTTCAGACAAATTGTTTCTTTTTATATGGAAATCTTCTGTAGTCAAAACAATATCAACTGTCCCACCACCAAAATATTTCTTCTGGCTCAAAACATTTTGACTTGAATTCTTTACTAAAAGTGCTCCCAAACCAGTTGGGTAGCCAAATATTTTATAGAATGACATTGTTACAAAGTCTGGCTGATTTTTCGACAGATCCAATATATTTGTAGATACATAGGAGGCACAATCTAGCATAATATACCAGTTTGAGTTTATTTTTCCCAAATGTTTTTTGATGAAGCTGTTCAAACACCCATTCCTTATGTGTTCCATGCAATCTATAGGATATTTATAGCCATTGAAATTGCTCTGTGCAGGATACACAAGTAACGTGTTTGGATCATTTTTACTTTTAAATTTATTTCTACATAGTGTTGGTGTTTTGGTATGGCCAGTGCTCAGTGTGGTTAGAAAGTCTTCATGTGATATGTGTATGACATCTGCATTTTTGTCTGCAGCTATTTCTCTAAGACCAAGTACTGAAGTATGATTATCTCTCAAGTATACAAATGACCCACAGTTTGATGTGTCATCTTCACTAGCAAACTGAAATGACTCAGCAATTAGTTTCAGTGATTGGGTTGTTCCTGATGTGAAAATTACTGAATATGTTGAAGGGTCTGTGTTGAAGTGTTTCAGTAGTAAACATCTTATTTGCTCTATACAGTCCCTTGTATATTTGTCTGTATGTGGATTCATGTACACATTGTTCATAAGATCTTCGTGAATACTTGTAATTAAACTTTGTGGATATAGTGCTGCTCCGGCATTTTCAAGGTAACATCTTTCTGAAAAAGTAACATTAAAAAATAAATTAAAAAGCTAGCATTTTATAATTTGTTTGTACAAGTGATGGTAATGCATAAAATTTGAATGTCTTATGAAACACATGTGGGTGTGAATGAGATAATAATGATAAATTAACTAATTATATTATATAAAATTTATTAATTTATTAAGTAATTTATAAAAATAGGTAGGTACAAGTATCCTATACCTAATAATGATATTATATCTTGAGTGCCTAGTTTTATGTGCAGAGAAATGCATGTATTCATTACATAAGTGAAAGGAATTTTGAAAAGTTGACGTCAACAAGTAGAAACATATCTTACCTCCCAGTCTTGCGAAATTCGACGTAATTTTGACCATTTGATCATGATCAATCACTTGACTCAGTGGAGTCATCTCGCTGTGATCTTCATAGAGGCCTGACATAATTTTTATCGTATGTACTTTCACAGAAAAACAAAACAAAACTCAAAAATGGAAAAACAAAGCACTACCTCACTACTTTGCACTGAGTAAGTATGAAATGAACACATTTATCAATATCGCCGATGAAACTCTACAAACAATTATATATTGTGCGTTTAACCTTGTAGGTACATACGTAACATAATAACGTGCTCATAAATAATTATCTGCAAAATACACACGCGAACGCGTAACTCGTTTCAAGTTCTCAACAAAAAGTGTTTGATTGTTTTGACGTTTTGGTCAGCTGGCTGGCTGGCATTTTGACATAACTTTGACGTTTACGTACAAAATGCTACCAGCGTTTACGTGCAAAAATACTACTATTTAATAAGTGTTGCTATTAATGAAAACGTTATAGGAAGCTACGAAAATAAATATTAGCCAAGTACCTAGGTACCATCCATTAAAAGCAGTCTTGGCACATTGGCAGGCCTAAGATTTTGATAGTGTATTCGTGATTCACGTGGAATACGGTTACCTACAGCTTATACTTTTTGTTGCTGAGAGTGTCTCGGTAGGTATTTTATACCGACCTACCCAATGGTTAACTGAAACTTCTATCCCTTCGCATAAAATAATTCAAAATAGGTCTGGGTGTTACTGGTTGCTCTAGGGTAGGACCTAGGAACCTAACACCGAGGTCGCGTTTTCGAACTGGCCGTGGTAGAATCAGGGTTGTAAAAATCACCTTGTTTTAAACACCGTGTTTAAAACATGTTTTAATCATTTAAAACATGTTTTAAACATGGTGATTTATTCCTTCTGATTTAAATCAACGTTTTAAACAATTATTTAAACACGTTTTAAACAGTGTTCATTTTAAATGACCCGTTTTTTTGCAACTCTGGGTAGAATTAAGGAAAAAAGCCCACATAGGCCTAAACAAAGTAAATGGTTTTAGTTGAGTTTAAGTTTAAACTTATTTAGTACATACCTGCTTTCTAACCTATAGGTACAGGAGGTATGTTCACCTTCGACAGCATCGCCTTACTAAATTGAGTTACGCCAATTTAATTATTGCTTTTATGGAGGGCTTTTAGTAGCTTTTAGTACCAAGCGGCGGCATGATCGACTCCCCCTAAGTGAATTGACGTTCACGACAGAGGGAAGACATTAGCTTTACTACCTCACACTTTTGTTAAGATGACGAGTTGGTCCTTCCTCACTCTTCCAAGTTAGGTATTGTCTTTATAAGTACTTGTTTCCTATATACCTAGGTTCTACTTAAGTAGGAACTTTTAAAAGTTTATTTGTTTTGATGTGCGAACTTCATACGGGCGTGGATGAAGTGTAACAAAATAAAATTAACAACAACTTAATTTGTGCCTTCCGAACCTTTAACTTTGACCTCTCCTCGATGTATTTATGTCCGAACAACAGGAGTTGAATCACTGCAACAACCTCTTATTATACCTCTGCTGACACTACTGCCCTAATGAGACACTCGCAGACAATAGGCCAAAGTTTCTCAATAGGAATCCCATAGTATAACCGCGGTATGTTTGTGTCATCGATGACTTGAACCCGCGTGTTTACAAATATGACGAAACACTCGGCCTATGTTTTACAAAACATACTGTTAGGACGTACCACGTGAATGATAATTATGAAATCGTATATAATCGACTTGTTATGTTTATATTGGTACGGGACGGAACCGATAGATAAATATAAATCGGTAGACTCGAGTTGTTATCGTAAGTGGGTGTAACGTGTTAACTAGCTACCGCTAACAAGGAATAAACACCGTGTATTGTTAACTTGCCTGTTGCCCGCGGCTCCGCCCGTACTTCGATGTTATAGCCTAGCCACTCAGAGATAGTGTAGCTTTTCAGATATTTCCTTCTTTATATTATTATTAAGTACCCTCTCCATTTGTTGACTATATAAGTAGGTACAAGTATGTATGTGGTCTAAGTACTAAGGAGTTAGTACCTACGTAGTACCCTGTAGGGACCTATTTACTTATTTTTACACTCAATTATATTTTTTTCCTGCTTCTTGACCCTATTGTTACAAGTCATCATGCGGGTTCCTATATTCATCATAGCATACTGCCGTGGTAACCGAGAAAGCAGTACGATTACTACAGCATAGTTATTTAGGAACTGATAATTAAATTAAGGCAATCACTTCTTCGAAATGTATTTATCTTAGTGCGTCTAATCTATTACGATCGAATCGAAAATTTTGCAGGACCTTGAATTCTGCCTACCAAGTTTCGATTAAATATTTTGCACACGCAGAATGAATGGTTGCGTAGCTCTCGAGGCAAGCGGAGCAGTTTACAAGGTGCAAGATTGCGGCCTCGACCTTAGCGGCTCGACTTCCGACCGAGGCTTTAACTAACGTTCTATGAGTATTTGCAATTTACGCGAGGATATGCGTAATCATCGTGCGAGCTAAATATGAAGAAGTAAAAATAGGTAATCAATTTGTAGGTGGCTCCATATTGAAATCGTAATTCTAATTAAGTACCCACTTAGAAAAATATTTCCGTTTGGAGTAATTACCTAGGTAATAGAATAGAAAACCTAAACAGTATATCTATTTCTCTACCTTTAAGGTCTCCTAGGTACCTACAAGTCCTTACCTTTATTAATAGGCACTTCTTATCACCAGCAGCATGTCAGCCAAAGGCCTGGACATGGCCCCTACCAAGGTGTTCTACAACGACCGGTCCTGTGCTACTCGAATCCTTACATTTTTCCCATTTTGTCTTTGCCTGCTGCTTTCTGAAACAGTGCCTATGTATGATAAAATGTAGGCAAACAAGTACCTCTACCGAAATAAATTATCGTTATACTTGATACTAAGTACCTACTAGAAAGGTAGTTAGGTACCTACATACCTACTCTAGGTATCTACTTATCCCAACTGAAAATAAATAGGCATCGTCTCGTCATACTCACAGTTACCTATTGGTAGGTTAGTAGTAGTAGCTAGTAATTATACCTACGTAGGTATTATGCATTTTATTGGAGTCATCAGTAATGATCATTTGCGGCTCATTTAACAAATGAGGTAGAGCTGCGGCAAGGTCAGGGCGCGACTCTCCTTGAATGTTGTTCACATTAAACATCAAATAGGTAATGGATCCGCATCTGTTTATACACTTATAGGCAACATTTCGAATGTTTTTTTTTTATTCGAAAGGTTGGCTATTGACTATTTCCTTGAAATTTGCATTCTTCTCACATACTTATTGTACATCTAAGAAATATTGGTCTTACAGCAAGTAAAGGATGTTGTTTTTATCTAAGTATATTGGAGAGCATGATACATCATCAGTGAGTAGCTCTATCATGAGTTTCTTTCTAGGTACACATAGGTAGTAGACTGTACTGTGCATATGTAATAAATACCTTGTGAGTAACTTTATCGAACATAGGTACGTTTACTTTTTTTTGTACCAAACAAACAAATAAGACCCCTGAGAATAATATATGTTCTGTTTGGCTAACTGTGACTAGGCACCATAGATTTATAAACCCTCGCGGAAACTAAAATTAATATATGTTAGGCACCTTATTTAAATTTTATACTGTTCTAGTTCTTCTTAGGTAAAATAGGTCTTTTTTTTAATTTCTCACGGTATTTTGTGGGTAATGTTTAGGATAGATATTGGAAGAAGTGAAACTATCCTTCGAAACTAGTTTAACGTTTTACCCAGTTCTCGATGCTGCCATTGACACCGGTGCTATTAAGTATGTTACAGCATCAGCATAAGATTATGGCATCGGTGCCGGCCATCTGATACTGGTTTTCGGCTTCGGAACTTCAAGAACATGATGGCGTAACTGGCCAGCACAAACTACCTGTAGAATAGTTTACCTCTTCTACAAAAGTACTACCAGTAGACCGTGAAATATTTGTAAATAACATCCAATAATTTAAAAAGTTGAGCAATGTTTACATCTCGATAGATAATCGACCGGTTTTGTCTATTTGCGTAATGACAGACTTACGTAACCATAATTATAGATATCAATAACTTAATGGATACAATTTATAGGTAATCTATTCTACAAACTAGTTTATAACTTTTGTTGGAACCTTTGCCCATGAAATATTTGCTTCCGGTTGTAATCTGGCGAACTTGTGGATCAGTATAGTAATGTTGAACTAGGCGGGCAAGTTGAATGGCATTGACTGACACCGGCGAGTAAATAACGCCGGCTTGTATGAAAAACTTCAGATACATTTTAGTTTTCGCGACAGCGGCACGTTTTGTTTACAAAATAACGCTATGAAATTCGGTAACGCTAACGTTATCCGTACCGTTATACTCATATTTTGTTTCGGTTGCGTACATAATAGGGACAAGACAAACAATTCAATAGACATCAGTGATAGAAACTCTGATATTTATTTGAACTCTTTACAGTTAATAGCTAAGTACGGTTATACACCTCAAAAACATACAGTGATTACGCAGGATGGATATATTGTGACTCTTTATAGAATACCGAAGAGCGGACCTCCAGTGTTGTTAGTGCACGGTATTGGCGATAGTTCCGATTCATGGGTGGTTCTGGGACCGGCGAAGTCCACAGCGTTCCTGTTGTCAGACTCGGGCTACGATGTTTGGTTGTACAACGCCAGAGGAAACAAATACAGCAGAGGCCACATCAAGAACCTCGCCAAAAAACAGTACTGGGATTTCAGCTATGAAGAAATGGGAACACAAGATCTACCCGCCGTCATCGATCACATACTCAATACAACATTTCAAAAGAAATTGTCTTACATTGGATTTTCCCAGGGCACCACAATATTCATGGTTATGTGCAGTATGAAGCCCGAATATAATGATAAGATTAAAGAAGCGACATTACTGGCACCGGTAGCGACGATAGCACATTCACAGTATACGTTTATAGATATATTAACTCAGAATTTAGATTTAGTGAGGACATTTTTCGATGGGATCGGCGTTTACGACCTATTTTCTAATAACGCATTGGAGAATTTGTACCACGCTAAGGTATGCCGAGACGGGGTGCCTGAACAAGTATTATGTGCCCTTGAGTTTTTTGTCAGTTACGGTATCAGGAATATAAGCAATTTGTACCCCGAAAGACTGCCGGTCCTCGCTAGTCACATACCGGCCGGGGTATCGACAAAGACATTCGTTCATTACTTCCAAAGTTACCTAAGCTCGCAGTTTCAGAGATTTGATTATGGCCCTAAAACGAATCGGATCATGTATTCTACACCGAAGCCTCCACTGTATGATGTATCATTAATAAAAGTACCACTTTACGTGTTCGTCAGTGAGTCGGACTGGTTCAGCACAATAGAGGATGTACAGGAACTCAGAAAAAAAATGTCTAGTATAGTGCAGTTTGTCGTGTATAATAAATCATTAGATTTCACGCATTTGGAGTTCGTTTACGGAAGTAGAATAAATGCATTCGTCAACGAGCCTGTGATAAACATTCTGGGTGGATACAGGTGAATATTTTACATACCTATTTGGTCACATTTAGAAGTGTCTATGTGGCTACTCCCAGAGCTTATATTTTCTATTACGATAGAGATGATTGAGTAGCAGATTTGTTATTTTTACGAATAGAGTACCGTTTAGTACCTAATAACTGGTTATGTTGGTATTTAATTAGTACCTATAACGTTTATTTATTTACCACCACGCACTACCAGAAACGTTCCTACAGGCCTCTGCTCTGGCAGTGTTAGGGTAGGTAGGTATAGTAAGAAAATCAGCATGTTTATTTATAAATATAATATAAATTGTATAAACCAGAAGATTAACATCGATAGTTAACTTAAGTAAGGTAGATTATTATCGGTTATCCCAACAGAAACGTCCGTCTAAGTTAAGGCTTAAATATTTCATGAGGGTAGTCCATGGTGCTCGAGGCAGTGCTTTCCACACTAGCCGGTTTAATTCGGCTGCGAATTGCGATCGACTATGCATCAGGCGTGCCTACGTACCAGGTCACGGAGAAAATTACTACAATATCAAATTTTAGTCTCCCATGTATTTTTGATTCATTGTAGAGCACAATTAGCAATACCGACAAATTCAAATATTTAGCTGCCCGTTTCTGATCTGAATTAATGTTAATGTGGTTTAGTTATTGCGTTATTTTTTGGATTATTATAAATGGTGACGTCTAACTCTTTCAACATTTTGAACTATGACTCTAGATAATAATAATATGATTAATTTTGTTCAGGAACATTAAGCAATGTACGGAATGATCAAAAATAAATATGAATAAACCTGACAGTAACATTTATTATACTTACAGTTAATTGCTCAGATACCTAAGCGAATACCTTGGCCAAAAAATTACAATGATTTCCTACTACTTAGAAGATATGTCCATTGTTAAAATAATGTGTGCTATCTAGTAAGTAGGTACTCTGTGCTATTGTTAATATGTAGAGATAGTGGCGTATCTTATGTATAGTATATCTAGTCTAGTCTAGTCTAGTTTTTTAATTCAGTAGGTATCTATTAATAATTCAATGAAAGTCTGTTAAAGTTATATGTGTCACCAAACATTTAAATAGTAAAGATTAAATATTTAGTTAGGTAGGTAGTTCGTAAAACCCGATAAATAATTTCATTACAAAATGTTTTATCTTTTTTTAAGTTCTGTCATTCTTGTATGTACCTGCCTGTTTTAAAATGTATTTACTTACACTTAATCATTATGTTAAAATAAATATTACTATGTTATCTTTAGGTAAGTACCTAAGTAGACGTATTAATATAAAATTGCATGTAGGAACCTATAAATGTGTTA
The DNA here is from genome assembly GCA_947859195.1 of Drymonia ruficornis. Taxonomy (NCBI): domain Eukaryota; kingdom Metazoa; phylum Arthropoda; class Insecta; order Lepidoptera; family Notodontidae; genus Drymonia; species Drymonia ruficornis. The sequence goes on along the minus strand of OX401912.1, from coordinate 7,080,152 downwards.
GCGTCATGTCAAAAGGTCCTTCTACTGGATCACCTACTTTAGTTAAAATAATCTTAGGTAGTATTTTTCAAAACCCAAACATTTCTATCAATAATCACCTACCCAATCCAATGGAGTTCAACGGCCACACTGAATGCTGCAAAAAAATAAACATTCTATAAACATCACCGACTCCGCGTACCTACATAATTGAAAAGCGGCGCACACACGGAAAACGGAGAGTAAAACAAATAGTATGTGTATGTGTGCACATGTAGAGTACAAGCCCCGGTGAGCGGAGGGCCAAAAATTAAAAAACTCGGCCCGTCCGGGCCGGTGTCGCGGGCAGGCGGCCCGTTCAAATTGCCTCTCTACACTCAATTTAACGTGGAAAACACTCTGCTTTGTCCGGATAATGAACGCGGCTACCTGCACTGGCTGACGGTCAACAGGCTCTTCGCCGACGTTCAACGATTATCACCCTTGCCAATAATTACAGGTTGGAATTCAGAATTCAGGCTTGGGGTGGAAATTATAGCTACCTACCTATTATCTGTTGATACCTTTACACACTTGCCTACTGCACAAATTGTTTAGGCATTGTGTTTTTTAATAAAATAGGTAGGTAAGTAGGTAGCGAAAAAAGTAGAGTTCAAGTCTTATAAGTTATTAGCGGTAATTTTCTAACTAAGCAACGTTGTACCTACTATGAGGTACCATACAATGGACCGGGGGCGATCCTAGTGACACCAGAACCAGGGAAAATGATGAAAAGGCCGTTTCCAAAATTCAACTCTAGCGGGAATCGAACCCGCAACCGCCAATATGTATGTAGTGAGCTGAGCGGCCAACGCTCAAACCACTGCGCTAAGCGGTCGTAAATTTTACCAACAGGGAACAATATTTTGTCTTAATTATAATAGGTAATCAGCCCTTCAGGTCGGCAATGTGCGAGCAATGCCTTTGGTATTGTAAGCATCTATAGGCTACGGTAACTGCTTAACATCAGGCGAGCCGTACGCTTTTTTGCCAACGCAGTCCTATAAAAAATAGGAAAGAAAGATTCAGATTCAAGATTCAAAGATTCAAAACGTTTATTTTGTTTAGGCCTACGGGGGCACTTACAAATTGTCATTTTACATTTTTTCTTAAATTCTACTGCCGGATCGGAAACGCGACCTCGACTGAGAAGATCCGGCAAAAAACTCAGCGGGCTTGTCTTTTTTACATTGTTTTAATTTTATTTTATAGAAAAAGGTAGCAAATACGTTTAATATAGTTATTACACAAAATAATGTGCCTACTGGCACCCGGTAGTCGCAAACAAGGCGAGTTTTAATTTAATTAAAGGTCAGTTACCCATTCGCAACATTTTTACATTTTAAGTGCTTATGTCGTGCGGAACTCAAGTATAATGTTTAAATTAAATACCAATACGTACACATAACTGTCTTCCTGTTCCGCAACAATTTACAACGAATAGTGTAAATTTGTTTTTAGTGTTAGTGAGGTTGACCCTGTCGTGATATAATCATCTTGAATATCTTCATAGCGGGTATGTAAGTATAACTCGTAACTGTACCAGTAATAAAGTGTGAGGCTTTTTTTGCATGGTTTATGGTATAAAGTGCTAAGGTAGGGTCTGCTGCACATCTCCGTTGAATACCTACCTACCTTATTATAGCCAACTATAAATGTTATTTTAAATAGGTAGATACTTATCAAGTTCATGTTACCTAATACTAATAGATAGCAAAGAAAGCAAAGAAAGCAGAAAAGTAGGTCTAAAAATTAACTGGGAGAAGACTAAATTAATGACTAACATGCGAACCGTAATTATAAAGTCAGACTCAACAGAAATTGAATACGCCGAAGACTATATTTACTTGGGACACTTAATATCCTTCAAGTCATGCAATGATAAAGAAGTAGAGCGAAGAATCAAAATAACCTGGAGCAAGTATTGGGCAATGAAGAAGGTATTCAAGAGTAATCTACCAGTTACACTGAAAACTAAAGCTATGCAGACATGTTTAGTACCCTGTCTCACTTACGCTTCCCAAACATGGCCCTTATCAACAAAACAGATTCATAAGGTCAAAGTGTGCCAAAATAGCATGGAAAGGAGTCTCCTGGGCCTTAAGCTAAGCGATAAAGTCAGAAATGAAGACGTCAGGAAAATCACCAAGGTAAAAGACATAGCAAAAATCATAATGACCCAAAAATGGAAATGGGCTGGACATGTCCAAAGAGCACCAAGGAACAAATGGTCCAGAATCGTCACTAATTGGTACCCTATTCACAAGAAAAGACGGAAAGGAAGACCATTCAAAAGATGATGACATAGTTGCCACGGTGGGAAATACCTGGAGCAGACTGGCAAGAGACAGAGCGAAATGGAAGGAAATGGAGGAGGCTTTCACCGCCAGAGCGGTCCTTACAACAAAACGCGTTAACTAACAACATAATATATTATACTAACAAACTAGAATAAGAACAAAACTAACACTACAAACAATGTCTAGATTTAATGTAACTATTTGTAAGGAATAAAATAAAGCTATTATTATTATTATTATTAATACTAATAGATTAACCCCCTTATTCATAGAGATTTTGCCCAGTTTGCAATGGTTATGAAAGGCATTTTTAGGAACAAATGTGATTTGTAACTCCACTGCAGGTCGATTATAACTTTCTATGAATAAGGGGGAATAATTACAACTAAACCTAAGTCCACCCATGAATAATTGATATGAAAATGCTTTGTTTGATAAATAATCTTAATTATTAGGTAAGTCAAAAAGGGTTCAAATTACTAGGAAAGTAGAATAGTTTACAAAAAAGTAATAATCTCGGAATCACATCACCCTGGTGTACAGTTGCGATTCCTATTTCAATGGTAGAGCTAGGTGAACACTAGTTATAGGTACCTACCCAAGCTACACTTCTCATCAAAAAAATCGAAACACCTCTGACGTTAGGTTTTGAATGAGTTTTATGGTATTTTTTTACATTAAACAAAAAATAATAATAATGCCAGTTAATTGCGGTTATTATACTAAGGTATCGTTTTACGAATATTAATGTTTCAAATTAAAATTACATTTCTTTAGCTATCGTATTTTGTTCAACAGGTATGTTTTTACCTTATAAGACAAATTTGTAAAATTTTAGGAACCAAGGCGTAAAACAAAAAAATAATTATAAAAAGTTTATTCAGTATCTCGTATCTCCTCCCCGGGCTCTAATGACTGCTTCCATGCGGAAATTCCGAACGGAGAAATTCCGACGATAAAAACATACTGTTGAACAAAACACGATAGCTAAAAAAATCCAAAGAAAACCTTATAATATCCGCAATTAACTGGCATCATTATTATTTTTTGTTTAATGTAAAACAAAACAAAATATAAAACTTATTCAAAACCTAACTTCATAGGTGTTTCGATTTTTTTGATGAGAAGTGTATAACGTCTTCATTACATACCTACAGCTGTGATGAGCAATATTATTACATATTCAGTAATCGATCACGAAGCGCATATTGGCGGGCCCGTTAGCGTGGTTGGCGCGGAGGCGACTTTCACGCTGCAGGTCGTAGGTTCGATTCCTACCCGTGACATGCATTTGTGTGCATGAACATGTCTGTATGTCCGGAGTCTGGGTGTATATGTATATTAAGTATGTATTTACAAATAAAAAAGTAGTATATGTAGTAATATCAGTTATCTGGTTTCCATAGTAGGTACAAGCTCTGCTTAGTTTGGGATCAGGTAGCCGTGTGTAAAAAAATGTCCCCGGATATTATTATATTTATAAACGCATAATTTCTAGGATCGTAGTGCTTTCGCAGTTTGGTGTTTACAATACCTATCGTCAAACAGAGCGTGCGACGTCACGAGCGAGCTTCTACCACTCTCGCACCGCCGTGTCGATTCGTCGGCAGGATTTATTTCCGCCTGTCGCCTGGCAATACGATAGGGGTTATATTTTATTTCCAATATTTCAGTAGGTAATCGAAATAGAAACATGGCTCCTACGTTTGTGAAACGTGTCCGAGCGCCGGAGCGGCGGCGGCGGTGGGCTGGCGAACGCTGATTTTTTAGAATTCGAAAATTGGTTTTACTGCGTATGTTTTGTTTGGTGTGTGCTCGTCGATATTTTTATTTTATTTTATGATAGATACCTCCTACCCATCCCATAAAATTGAAATGTGCAATATCGGTTTATGTACCTAGTGTCTTATTAAAGTTGTTTTTCTGAATGTGTCCTACTTGCAGTGGCTCTGTCGTCGGTTCGGTCGGTTTACCCTCTTTCTTCTAAAAGTCTAAAATGGTTGAGGCGAGTGATGTCGCTGCTGAAGTCATGCTCGGGTTCGGGTACTACTTGCGGGGACTTGTAGGCCCATTTTCCCTCTTGACAACATTGTTCCTTAACGTTCAAGCCTGCAATGATTCTTAAACATAAACCTACCTAAGGTAGTACTAAAATTGCATCTCAAAATTCTTGAGTTATGGTACCTACTCTATCTATACAAAATACAAATACCTAAATAAAATTGAAGTGTCTGATTGTAATGTCAAAATAACGGCTTTTCACTAAATGCATATAAAAGTACATACGGTACGTTTATAACAAAAACGATTTTTTTTGTCTGTATGTTTGTTCCGGGTACGGGACCGGGTCCGGGTCTCCGTATCTCCGAAACGGATGGACCGATTTTGACGGGACTTTCACTGGCAGATAGCTGATGTTACAAGGAGTAACTTAGGCTACTTTAGTTTTCGAAAAATAATTAGGGTTCTGCGGAAAACATAAAAAAGCGCGGGAAATTTCATGCGGGATTAAAGCGGTTAATATTTTTCAAAAATTTACGCGTACGACGAAGTTTCGGGCACAGCTAGTAGTAAGTTAACTACTTATAATACCTATATTAAGTTTAGGTATAGCCTAAATAAGAAACATAGTAAGTATGTCAAGTGGCATCTCGTTAGTCCCTGCTCTTACCATTATTTTCGTATGTTCGCGTCTATTGTGTGTTGTTCAAATAATCCAGGCTCTCTCTCAAATTGAACTGTCAAATATCACCGCGAACAATAGTGAACTCGGTAAACAGAAAACGCTAAAAAAGTGAACGACGTCGTTTACACACCTCAATTTTTAATCGAACTTCGTACAAAATATCAATGAAAACAATTTTGGTGGCTTTGTGGTTTGAAATAGAGTAAAACTATCAGAAAACGGCCACGAGTTAAAATTATACCTATTTAACATTATGATAAAATTCAATAGTCGATACGATAAGAAGGTAAGTACCAAAAGTTTATTTTATTACTGACAATAATTTTATTATGACGTTACGTTAGGAACTTCAAATTACCAATACCTATGTGTCTGTATCAGTATATACTGTATGAGTGTAGATTATTAGTTAAAGCTAAATTTGATACAACTACCTACGGCGGCAACTTATCGATCCAATAAGCTTACTGCAAGATAGAATGCTACACTATGTACCTACCTACCTATGTCCCTAATATGGTCATTACGCGTGAATCAGAACGATGAAATGTAGATAAATAGGTATCTCTGATCCGCGTTTAGTTTCACGGTGCGGATTCAAGATGGATAATTTAGATTATCAGTTAACTAGATCAAAGTACCCAATAGATTATGGTAGGTAGTAAGTAATTGAAGGTAGATTATAGATAGGTAGGTACCTATATTTGGGTCGTAAAATGGTTCGGTGAGGGTCGAAAATTATGGAGAGAAGAGTTATCTTATCAGTATAACTAATCTTGTTAAGATTTGATACTTCCCAAAGTATTACTCGACAGGATTGTTTTGAAGTAGTAGTAAAGTGTAAGTAAGTACCTATCATGTACGTAAGCACCTATGTAAGTACCTACTCTAAGGTCGTGGCCACATCGGTGAGGCAATTGCGACGCGACGGCGATTTCAATACAAATTGCTTACCTATGTGATGCGGCCACCGACATTGTTTATAGGGGTTTGATCACATCGCGGTCAGCGGTGCGTCCCCGGCCTTAGCACAAAGAAATAACTAGTACTATTTAGTCTCAGATTCCACAAACCCTAAATTCAAATCTTCTAATATAACTTATTAAAACGATGAAACCAGTCGACAATCATCGTCAGTGCACTCTATAATTTTCACCGAAAACCACAAGCCTCCCTCAAACGGCTTTAATGGTACAACTTGTGCCGTACAAACCAAAATGGGGTCAATGTTACCCGCTAAGACCAAAGGAATCAACCAGGTGATTAATTTCACATTATCAAAAGTAATGAACTTGCTTACAACGGTGAAGGAAAACATCGTGAGGAAACCTTAATTCATGTCTTAGAAAATCTATCAAACAAATTTTCAAAACATTTGAAATTCAGCAACCCGCGCTGGGCCAGCTTGGTGGATTATGGCCTGATTCCCCCCTGCATTGAGGGGAGGCCCGTGCCCAGGAGTGGGACGATACCTATAAGGACAAATATTATTTTATATATTGCTTATATATGCGGTGTAAATACCCATAGCTAAAGGATGAACGCAAGCTTTTAAAACATAACCCAAATGATTTACTCCACTAAACACATCGGTTCAACAGCTCCAGTGGATTTTATAAATACATACCACTTTGATGTGGGGCAGTGCTCTGAAAGGGTTAATTAAGTGAAAGATTCTCAGGGCCGGTGGGCCGAGTGATCGCGTTACACGAATTAGAACGTATTATTGAGCAAAGAACCTGTTTATAACCGTTCTAACATAACAACGCTGCTCATTTCTAAAATGATAATCTCTACTGCGATGGTTTATGAGAGAAAATCCATTGATTTCCTGAATGATAATTACCCGGTAGAGTCTGTAGGCCTGTACGCACATAAAGGGTTGGCGCATGATTAATAACAGCATATTGGTTTCCATCAGTGAACGATGTTACTTGCATTAGCATTTGTAGAGCATTTAGTAAATGTAGAGACAACTCTATAGAATTGCTTAATCTGGTACAATTGTCAATGTATTTATTACATCCATTTATTACGATTCCAAAACCCAATTTAATACCTATCTAAAGAGAAGGTTAGTACGGAGTAGGTAACCGAGTAATCAACGATATTTTAATTTTCAGCAAGTAATTGCCAATAAGCAATAAAATAATTCAGTAAGTGGGTATATAGGTACACGTGTTTTAAATGATGCGTTTATTATATTGTATTCAGTGCTTTCAGGCTTAAATCACTTTGAGTGGTTGTGAACCTTTATTGAACAAAACTAATTGTTTTAAAAGCTTTTCCACTGTCCAATAACCGCTTTATGTGAAAACAACGATGCAATATGATGCGAATGCAATAAAAGACATACCTTTTAACTTATTTGTTGCCCTAGGTACTGTACCTACCTAAAAAAGAGCAAAGTTATCTCCCTAGCTAGTTTTTTTTGATGATGCTGGCCGTGCCTACTTCAAACACGTTTGCCGTTTGGTTGATGGCCTTAAAAACTCTGAGGGCAATAAAGCCAAAAATGTTTGAACCAATGTTACCTAATTTAAATGTTAATGGTATTACATGAGACGAGCTGCCGCGTCCGAGCCATCAGCTATCACATTATGTCTATGCGTTCCGATGCTCGGGCGCCCCGCTCGCCTCATATAAACGCACCCAGTAGCTAATCCTATGCGCTATTAAAATATAGTTCATAAGGCTTTTATTAATGCTCAATGTCAAACAAAATGCATTAAAGTTATGAAATGCTGTTGTGTCTCTATTAAAATCTGGTAAGTAGTTGCTCATTAATTTATAATGTTGACCTTTTGGTAAGATTTTGGTAGGTACTCTAATAATAGAAAGAGTGACTGCCATGCACTCTAGCTCCACTCTATAACCAACTGACGATGTTTTGAACGTTGCTACTTACAACTCTATTTACTAAATATCAAATTAATAACAGTCTGCTAACTTCTGTTTGTAACTATCAAATATTAGTAAGCATTGGCTGTTTTCTTAGTACTACCTACCTATTACAGAATTATTAGGTACGTAGGTATACGAATAAAAGTTGCGAATTCTCTGAAATTGCGTTTGCACTTGACAGCTTTTCGATTAAAAATGTCTAAAACAAAAACAGTACCTAAGTAGAAATATAGGTATTCGGGCCCTTTCATTTTTAAAAGGTTTAGTATTTGCTCTCATAAAAAAAAACAATACAAACTTTCCGATAATCAGTAAAAGTCGGTTTAATTAAACGGAACATTGTTGTGAAGCCTAGCCCCCAAAATAGAAAGTTACGATGGACTTACACCGGTATTACAAACGACATTTCTTCCTAGAAATGTTTTTCAAAACCATTGTAAACTGGCAAAAATCTATAAATTTGGGGATATTGTTTTTAGGACCAGGTTCTTAGCAGTGAAATTTTCATGTTTCGCAGAATTAAAGAGAATTTTCCGTGGAGCGTGCATAAAGGGCGTGTAAGCGATCGCCGGGTTAAGTGTGGTGTGACGAGGCGCGGGCACTAAGCATGTTCATGAATTATTAACGGGCCACCACTGCCGATGAGTCTGCCCTGCCGCCGCACTGCACCTTTATTATTGAGAAGATCGCTTTGAGACCTCTCGAGTGGATATCGTTCAGACTATTTTTGTTACAGACCCGTAATAGATATTATGTACTAAGATATACAAATGAAGTAACGGAAAATAATTGGCATATAAAAATCTAGGTAGGTACTACATACATAAATATTTATTATTGGGATCAAAATTTTTAATTGTTTTAAAAATATCTGTGATAATGATCGTCTTACAATTTGGTCAAAATTTTGCGAATACCTACTTTAAATAAAGTTATGATGAAATTATACTGGCATTACAAATCACTTTCGTTCCAAAAAATGCTTTGTAAAATAATTGTAATCTGGCTAAAAATCTCCATAAATTTAACGGAAATAACTATAAATGGGTACCTACTGCCTACAAGAATACTAACAAAGGGAACTAATAGAAGACAGGTTTTACTAGGTAAGGTACCTTTTCTAATCATCCTAGGTATTTTTTTTGGTCTTGTTGTCTTGCCTACTCTGCTAATATACAACGTTGGACAATAATAATTATGAAGTCCTCATAAAATCGCCTCATAATTTCTTATTAGTACTGGATGTAATAGGAAGCAGGAAATATGGCTTTAGTGTAATAATAATAATTCATAATTAACAGTATTTATTTTGCCAGTAAATTGGCTATTTACCTACTTAGTAACACAAGATATTAGAAATATGACCTAGTGTAGGTAGAGCTTTGAAGATAAAGATCATTTTAATGTTTTGATTAGAGTGTTATTGATACCTATTATAATATTCAATTTTTGTAATTATTTATATCAAAAATATTTGGTAAGTAGTACTTATGGGTTATTAGCTGTACCCCGCGGCTTCGTCCGCGTGGAAATTGGATAAGCATATGTCTTATTCCAGAGCCTACTCTATTTACGTTTCAAATTTTATTAAAATCGGTTTAGTAGTATGGAGATGTGGTAACAAACATTCACACACACGCTCACACACAACACTTACACTTACTTTTGCATTTATAATATTAGTAGGATTATAAAAATGTGTCTATGATATTTAATATGACGAAACATCCCTATTAGCACAATTTTCATCAATACCGTCAATAATTCGTTCTTGCACAGTTACAACCCTGTCTGTTGTTATATGACCGTCTTTAGTGCCTCCCCGTGCACTGGTTACTCAACAGTCTGTGAAGTCGTTCTCCACAAACGTTAACCTGCTTCGTAATAACAGTTCCTTATCCTGAACGAGGACTTCGCTGAGACCTGATATTTATAGCCCCCGCTTTATACTCACTGCGGGAGGTTATATTCATATTGTTAATCTTTCCTTTAATTAACGTCTATATTTTGTTTGTGAGATTGCATTCGACTGCGCTAATTGTTGGAATGTTATGTTCGCTCGTGTCTTTATTTACGCTAAGAGGGTTGTTATAAGTTCATCCCTCTGTCTGCCTGTGGCAACGAACTCCTGAACGGGTGGAATAATTTCAATGCGTTTTTCGGTTCGATAGCTGGTATTCCTAAGATGTTTTTTAACTATGTTTGATGCAAATGGATTTAGCTGTTTTTGACTTGAGTCCCGTCGGAGGTTTTTGACTTAAGTTCTCATATTGGTGAATTAGACTAATTTGGTTCATAATTTTATTATGAAGTTACACATTCAGAAGTTCAAGCGCCTGACCATTTTCGTATTTCACGATGCAGCATTTAATCGTTTATATTATATGAAACCAGTATTAGATAAATTACGCTATAAGAATACCTACTTAATAAAATCCTTTGGGAGGGTAGTAAAGAAACCCAACTCAAGCCTTTCGAATGATAAAGGATCACGCTGTTGGCTGATACCCATCAACGTATTAATTTCTTTTCCCGAATTAATTCTGTTAAGTGTTCACGAGGGCAGGGACCAGCGCTTACTTCAGATAGGTAATAATTAGTGTGGCTATTTAAATCCATTCAATGACGTGTGTGCGAGGAAAGGAGTGGCCTTCAGGTAACTATGGAAAAGGCCAGCAGTTTGGTGCTGGTATTTTTTTTCTAATAGCTTTCATGTATCTTTAGTCCAAGTCCTACATTTACGATTAGACTGACAAATTAAGTCTCTGTAGGTTTATAGTAGGGTCGCGTTTAGAGGCTACGTGTCGAGTGCAACTATTCATTCTGAACCCGTTCTGTAATTGAGAGTAGCTTCAGAGCGATAACGTGTTCAGTTGGTGCATACCCCGAGTATAAAAAAACTAGAAGAACAATGATTGTCGTAGTACCTATGTGTGTAACATGATGAATGCAAAGTGGGCCACCCTTCCGATTTCCGTCAACGTTCAATAGAATAGTACCTACCGACGTGGTGGTGCGGACACGGCGCTAGTGTCGCGACGAGGAAATAAGATGTCACTCAAACCTCGGCCGTGGTGACTAGCGGACGTGTCACGCTGCCGTGTCCCATCCGTCGTGTTCCTACCATTTGTTAAACGGTTTTATTTATATTGAATAGATAATATTATTGGATATGAAAATAGTGCCTATTAGATTCGGTACCTACCACTTCATTTATGACTGTAGGGGATAAAGATCCGTTCAAGATTTTACCAACAAAGTACAAACTATAACACCGACACTACACAGATAATGTATTACTTACAGCATTAGCAATAAAATATTTAACACTAGATAAACACGAGTTACGTCAAAATTTACAATTTGACTAGACACGAGTTCAAAACGAGTTTAACTTTTTTGTAATAACGCTGTTTGTTTCTATTCGTTGCCAACAACGTAGAGCAAACCACAATTAACTTTTCCCTTTAAAGATAATAATGTGATCATAATGTATCACAAGCCAGAGCTCCCAGGATATCGTAATTGACATGTCATGACCACTCGCGGACACAAAGGGACAGAGATTGTAGAAATTTCGCTTGGCTGATAATGTCGGCCCAGCAAATAGGTTCCAGCCTGACCACCGAGTGTACCCGACAACTTTGAATGCAGATGTAACAGAATCTCATGTCACGCGGGGAAATTTATCTCAAAGACGAAATGGTTTTTGTATTTGGAATAATGTATGATCATAATATCAGGAAAAAATTAAGCACGTAATACTTATTTTAAGATGCAATTAAATCGCTACCGACTCATAATTAGGGCCAGAGGGGTTACTCCGAAATACGTCGCTGACGGATCGTCCGAAGTACGGATTCGATTTACGATCAATACAATGTCAAATCGTAGAGAAAAACGAAAGAAGAAATGTCAAATCCACGACAATCCGTCAGCCGAAACGTTAGGTTCGTATTTCGGAGTAGGCCAGCTGTTTTATACAATAATTATTATCAGAGATTAAGTTTCTCCATGTAAATTGTGACAGTTTTTCCATAGAATATCTGTCAAATCCATTTGGAAAATATAGCTAATATAGGTGGCTACTATGTACCCGAGGATTATGAAACAAATCCTCTATGGTAAATACTTACCCACTAATTAAGTGACGTGACGAGCGCTTTTCACACATTTTCTAATGCCATATTTGTAATTTTTGACTTTTGGAAGTACCTTTTTAATCAAATCAGCCTTTTAAACCCTTTACATAATTATAAGGAAAAATCCTTCTAGAAATTGGACTGAAATTTTTTCCGGTCTGTTATCTGGAAAGGGTTTTCGAGGCATTCAAAATTTATTATATTTTATGGTATACAAAGAATTACTTACCTTATACATAGCTTTGTCATTAGGTTCTGGGTAAAAAGGGTATTTGTTTCATATTAAACACGTGGCAGGAACTGGGTTGAGTACATAGCAGCACACGAGTGACGCGAGTACGCGCCGCGCGTCGCGCGCCGCGCGCCGCTGGAGCGCGGAAACAATCAAATATTGGCAACCCCGTGCTCTCGGTGTTCGCTCCCACACACATTGTACACTTTTCATTGGATATTTTTTAAACTTGACGAATTTAGATTCCGAACAATCATCCGACCTGCATTTTTTTACAAACTGTTGTGGTTAAAACAATGTTCCGAATCCGGTGATCGATTCAGGTCAGATGGAATTGGACGATGCTATAATTAAAATGATCGCAAACAATGGCCACAAATGAAAATTGACACTAGGTGCGATTGTTTATTAAGTAATATGTTCACCTATCTAGTGGATATGTACATTTAAAAAATAAATCGCCATTAAATTTGGATCAAAAAGTTCTACTGCACCGAGAATCTAGTTTTGCGTTTATAAAGTGGGTATGTGTGTAGCTACATGGACAATGGGTGAACTTAAAAGCCGATGTTAATTGAATTGGCTTCAGATTGCAGGACGCCGTCGGTGTGGCGGTAATTGCGTTAGCAACAAACATGTCCAGGCTCTCAGCTTCTATGCTCATTCAATATGATTTTTTGCATACACGCGAGAATGAAACAAAACCTCGCTGGAGCTATAACTGACTTTTATTTTTTTTTACTTTCGTGTATTGTATATCACTGTGTACCTAAATTTGTACAATGTGTAGTTAGTAGTAGTCTTGTCTAGTGTACTAGTAGTCTGGTGATTTCCGTAAGTTCATACATACCTAGTACATATTTTAAATAATTTGCACGATTAATATTTATTTATACTAGCCTAAATCGCCTACAAAAATAATGAAAAATATCTCCATTAATTTAAATCTTTCTTAATCTCTTTATCATCAAACAAAATGATATTTTATCAAATGTTAATGGTCAATTTTCAGTGGATTACAGCGAAAGATTTATGGAGTGTTGCTGCGTAACTGCGCACGCCATTGATAATAAATTCAAAAGGGGAGAAAAATAAAATTGCCGACTTTATCTAAGAACTTAAGAGGTGCTCGAAACGAGTCCGGGTTTTTCTCTTTATTCGAATAGCGAGAACCAATTATAACTTGTAAGTAATCCTCTTATCTGAAACTCTACGAGTCGACGCTACCCGCCACTCTGAATATAATTCACTTTATCCATATTCAATATCAGATCGTGCGACGGCGAGCAAATAGAGCGATTCAAGTGAGAATTATTATTGGATAAAGCTCGCCTCTTTCCTCCTTGTCTATTTTCAGTGTCCGCTGGAGCGTGATAATTTACGTGTTGTAGTCGATATTGCGCTGTGGAAGTGCCATCTTTATTGTCCGTTTAATGCTTTGTAGATATGACTTTTATTTGCGTTTTTTTATTTAATAACAATTAGAAAGTCGTTAAGTTAATGAATTAGACGCGTCGTAGTAATAAATCATATGTACTTACAGTTGTCAAGAGTCTACGAGTAGGTATCAAACATGTTTATAAAAAATTGGTTAATTTATTACAGATCGATGCGACGGTCTATAAACTGGTTTAGTAGGTAGGTAAGAAAATAATTATTATAATAGTTGAGTACAAAAAACTCACACTTATTAATAAATAAGTACATTATCGAACTAGTGCTAAAACATTTAAAATGTTGAACTTAGATTTAAAAAGCGTGTAAAGTAACAAAAGAGGTAAATAATTGCTTTAGCGAGCAACACCAACGTGTTTGCCTGGGCCCACGTTGGGCGCCACTTTTACGTGACAGGAATTTCTATGAGCGTACGAATTCACTCGTATAAAATGTTCCATTTAAGTAGTTTAAGAGAGGTAAATAATGAAGTATGTCTGTATTCTGTTAAGCTTTATTTATTTACTAATATTATAAATTTGTATTAAAATAGGTACACAGTTTTGCATTTTATAGAATTTAGTGCCTACCTAATTTAGTAAGTAGGAATCTATTGTAGGTAGTGGGTACCTACAGGTGGTGCTGAGTTTAAGAATTTATTATTTGTCTAGAGATTTGCATGTCTTAGCATATTGAAACATGAATACGCCGAAGTAATTTTCTGGAAATTAAAAAAGTTTAGTTAGGTGCGTACAAAAAATAAGTACATACCTATTTAGGTTCTTTACTAAGCACATGTTTCATAATCGTGATAGATATTCTAGGGAAAAGCTGTCAAAACACCATATTTTATTGTTTGCATAAAAGTTATCTATCGATTCTGAACCGTCTGGCAAAAAAAAAAAAAAAAAAAAAATTGACGTTTTGACAGATATTCTCTGGAACATCTGTCAAAACTTCACATTTACTTGGTGGATAAAAGTTATCTGACAATTCTGAAACAGTTAGTATAGTCTTCAACTTACTCTTGAGAACGTTTGAATGGATACATCTTGGAAGCCCGGCGCGGACAGTGGCAGGGGTCGCAGTGACCGCTGCATTATGAGCACCATGTAAGGCCGTATGACTGGGTCAGCGTTCCAGAACGGAATGTTCCAGCACGCGTCGCATATCGAGCTGAGCTGAAAAACATTCGCGAGTCTACCATTTGAAAGGAGGTTTCATTTACTATCCATCACTGGAATGATTACTAGTATTCGCAAAAAGTTAAGAAAGAAAATAACACATAATTATACCTAAACCATCATGCTTCTTCCTTGCAGGGGTAATCAGAGGTGAAAAATAGTGCACCTAAATTTCGCCAATGGTGTTTTCTGTCCCAAAAGTAGAGGGAGAGCCCTTTGCCACTTGTTCTGAGAATAACAATTATTTATTCTAAGACCGAGTACTACAAAGTACCTACCAGTAGGTTGACCTATTTTCAGTTACGATTGGCAAAACATATTGGTTTTGGTTATGGATAAGAACTGGCCTACCTTCGAATGATGCTGCTTGTGGTACCTAGCATCCTAAGAATAAGCTCAACCATTAATTATTATAAAGTTATTTTACCTTAACAGCAAGAAAAGTACACAAGTAGCTTGGTATAAAATACAATACTATGGTAGCGATAAACAGCAATGCGAGTATAGCGTTGAATTCACCCTCATTAAGTTTCTGAAACAAAATAGATAAAAACAACAGGGAATTAGTTTGCCTTAAAATTAAAACCTGATGATAAATATTTTTGTTCCTGAATTAATCAATTAGCAGATAACAGTAGATAGAAGTACCTCAGCCGTGCAGTAGGCGGTGAGACAAATAACAGGGCCGCAACATGTCTGTTCGAACATCAGTAGTTTCTTGTAAACAACGACGTAATCGTCCAGCAAGCTAAATGAATAAAATTAAACAATACCTGCATGCTAAGAATTCTTAATTCAAATCAATGTGCGCACTTAAGAGATTTTGCAGGAGGTTACTAGCTGTAAATAGATGTGTCCATATGGCGCGCATGCCTCAGCCGAGCACTCATATTATGACATTACATCTATGCGTTCCGACGTCAAAAGTGAGTGCTCGCGCGAGGCATGCGCCTGATGAAGGTGCCGCCATTGAATTAAAAAAAAATGTGTTCGGATCTTCGGATACAAACATCGCGACCTCTTTAGGTAATGACATCATGGTACCTGCCGAGTATGACTTTCTATTAATAAAACTACTTACTACTTACATTCTTACCTACTGTGTTACTAGCTGTGCCCGCGACTTCGTACGCATAGAATTTAACAATAAAATAAAAGTAGCCTAACCTTCTCCGTATAACATCTGCCAGTGAAAGTCCCTTCAAAATCGGTCCAGCCGTTTTGGCGATTAGCCGGAACAAAAAGACGGATACACATTTTTTAAATTGCTTTTTTTTATAAGTAGGTACTGTAGGTATATACTTTCATATCCATTTAGTAAAAAGCTATTATTTTGACATGATAAAGAGACACTTCGATTTTATTTATTTGTATAGATGTAAAGAAAACCAATTTTTCTTAACCTTTGTCTTTGCCGAGTCATCGGCAAAGGCTATGGTTTTCAGAAATGTGTCAAATGGTGACATACGAGAAAGAATAATTATTTAATTGATTTTTACGTTTATATTCAGTGATTTTCATAGGCTTAGATAAGGACATTAAATGTTGTTTTTTTAATAAAGTCTCCTTCTTAGAATTAGGTAGGCATTAAATAACGACAAAATTGTATTTGTTCTGAAAGCAAAAAAAAACAACATTTAATGTCCTTATCTAAGCCTATGAAAATTACTGAATATAAACGTAAAAATCAATTAAATAATTATTCTTTCTCGTATGTCACCATTTGACACATTTCTGAAAACCATAGCCTTTGCCGATGACTCGGCAAAGACAAAGGTTAAGAAAAATTGGTTTTCTTTACATAGATATAGTAGTAGGTAGGTATTACAGATAGCGCGGTGGCTTATTTATTGTAATCGCACAATGTATAGGATACCTGTACATGGACTGATGGTGAATCACAATATCTCTCAAACGCCGTTGAATTAAATGGCAGAAATATTGTTTTTCTTCTCGGTTATTCGCAGGGTAGACATCCATCAACAGATCTTGAATGCTCCATATCACGATATCGGCTTTTGAAGTTATGTGTCTCACCCACACTATTTGTGTTTGAATCATAACTGCATACAGAGACCAAAATTGAATATTCAATCTCTACTGAATATTTCAAATTGTAATTGGTATACAAAGCTACAAACGCGCAAGACTCGGTCCAATTTTTACATGTTCCAATACATTACAATCTGTGTTACTTTGATTAAATTAAATTAAAAAAACTTGCGAATATATAATAATATAAAAACATAACAATCACAAGTTGCGATTTATTATTAGCAATGTCTGTTCTAGCAATTATATAGGTACGTGTTTCAAAGTGTTTGTGAATTTGTATGGCGTTGATCAAGGACTTACAAATATAATTGTACGAATACAGCAAAGCGCAAACGTTTGAAAAACAAAAGAACGCTTCGTAGATCGGTGAAGCGCTTAGATCAACATTATGGAGCCAAAATGGAAAAAGCAACGGTCTCTTTCCCCCATCTCCCGGTGTATGAGTCGCTAGGAAGTAGAAGAGTGACAGGAAAGCGAAAATATTCATTCCGATTGATATGCTAGCTGTGAAAATGCACGCGAATATGCAGATCTTCCTTGTTTTCAGTTGATTTACAAAGAATTGTTTCCTGGAATTTAAAAGATGGAAGAATAAAATTATACAAATCCGATACTTGGTGAGCTCTACAATTGGTTTTAAAATACTGTATTATTTCAATTCACGGTGAACGAACACGGTTGATTCACGGTTCAATTGACGGTGAGGGATAACATCGTGAGGAAACCTACCTATCCCTCGGGATTAGGTAAAAGTCAGTTCCTGTATACACGGCGACAAGGTTCACCACCTGTCACGTTGGGTTCTGTCTATCTGGTGAAACGTGGGCTTTGAGTTGGTTAATACCTCCACAATGTGGTGGTGTATGGCCACTCAAGCCTCTGACTACCCCCGAATGGGGATAAAAGTCGTGACGTTACAGTTACATTATTTCAATTCAGACTAGCCGTGAAATAATTCTGTATTTTTTTACTAGCCAATTTCTGTACCCCACTCCTGACCAAAGGCCTCTCGTTGACTACTCCACAAAGCACGATTTTGAACGGTTACAGACCAAGTATCTCTCGCAAAGGTAACCAAATCATCCCACCATCTCCTCTTGGGTCTACCCCGGCTGCGGCGTCCGTCCCTTGGTTTTCGTTTGTGGAGGCGTTTCTGTATTACTGACCTGTATTTTTCTCCAAAGGTGCATATATATTGAAAATCTTTTTTCATTGCTCTCAATAAATTGTGATATTGCGTCAAGTTGTCCTTAGTGCAGGATAATATCAAGAGCTTGTACACTAAGATGATGAAATACGTTCCAGCCTCAGTTATGTGGGGAATCTCGAAAATGTCCACGCCGTGTAGTAAGGATATGAAGGACAGAACTGCCGCTATTAATCCAACTATGAAAATAACTAAGTTCTGATTGAAAAAACTGAAAGATGAGAAATATTTATTCACTAGGACTGATCTAAATATTCTATAAATAAATAAGTTCTAAGTATGCTTAAAATAATTAAATGTATGGAAAACTTACGTAGGCTTCATTTTGTTCTCGATATCGGTAACTTGAAACGCCGTCAGTACAAAATAAAAAGTTTTATGAAACTTAAAAGGATCAATATATCCATGTGAATAGTCTGAATCGCCTTCATTTACAAAAGCTTTGATTATTTTTAATAGTTTCATTTCAAGACAGCTTTTGGTAGACCGGACCGTACACGGTAGAAGTCACAGTTAAGGTGAAATAATATTCAACTAAGTAGGGACTTAATACGTTTTGAAATAGACATTAAAAGGCACTTGCTATTGGGATCGTCACAACAAATATAATAAACAGACTCTACTATGGAGTTGTTAAGTCCATAAAAAAACGAGGTGTGACTGATGGGTGTTACATGAGGAAGAAAGTAGTTACAACAAAATAATGATATAATTTCACTTGATACAAATTTATTGATACGTATTAAGGTCCTACAACGTAGAAATTCATTAATAACATCGGCTCTTTTATTACGTGCGCCTGATATTTTCTGGGCGGTAATATTAAAGGCCAAATAGTAGACTTCGTGCCTTATAGCCGCGGGCGCTATAGTTCGCTAAGTGCTTTTGGAAAATGTGATAGATCAGTATTATATGAGATTTTTTTTTAAATATAATAGGTGTACCTTGTGAAGCTCTACCTAAAATCTGTGTTAGAATTTTAATAAATACATAGCTAGATGATTAGTGTTTAACTAGATATATGTATTATGTCCCTAAGAGTAGTATTTTTTGTGTTAATTTCACTAAGGTGGACAACAAGCGTACGGCCCGCCTGACGTTAATTAGTTAAAGATGCTTGCAATACTAAAGATATCGCTCGCACGTCGCCGACCTGAAGGGGAGTGGGGCAGAGTGAGAGGAAGGGGGTTGGGCTTTCGGCTCTCTCACTTATCGTACAAAACGTAGCTGTAATAGCTCCTTTACGCCGATCTTCTGTGTAGGATGAAAAGCGTCGGATAATCGTTTTTCTAGTGTAATGCCTGGGTAGTTCTGTGACGCGAGTGAAATGTCCGTCTTTATTTTTATTACTTGACATTTCCCGGCCATCGTTTCGATGGCCAATTATGGCGAGCGAAGCATTCGCTGCATCGCCTCAAGCCTCGCACCAAGTACCTAATAAAAATTGTCCTTGACTGCGATAAAACAACGCCATTAAAAAGAGGTCGCTTAACGATGACAGTAGGAACTCGAGTACGGATGTAAATATGGGTGTACTTAGTGTTTAGCCAGGTCGGGGGAAACCAAACCAGTTTCTGGCCTTGGAATTTCTTTTAGCTAAATGACAAGGTAAGTGGGCCCTGGTTGGGTGCCACTGGGATCGCCGCTGTCCATATTACGGTAGGTACCCATAGTAGGTACAATCATTGTTTATTATTTCTCATCATCACCATCATCATAATAATATGAATACGTGAAGCAACTCCTATCGTTCCCTGTTTTACGAAGATTACGTGGACGTAGGAGTATGAAATTTGACACAGTTAAAATTTACATGGAGAATGAGTGCACAAACCTAATATTTTTAGAAAAAGTATACGTTATAAGTGCACTAAATTAATAAAAGAAAACATAATACACACAATATTCGTTTCAAATACAAACACATATATAGTGACGTAGATTGTATATTTTGCTCTTGGCAAAATATACAATCATACAATATACAATATATTTTTTGGCATTAAACGAAAAATGGATTATTTCGTGTTCTATTTAGGCTTTTAGCCACAAGTTTGCAATATTTAAATCATTTTAGCCCTAAAGTTATAATTAGTTTGAATACACTCCTTGCAGTAGTGGGTAAGGACTTACGGCCAGAATTGAATAAGCGATAGCTGGAGGCGTCAAAACAAAAGTTCTGTGTTCTCTAAGTTAGTTATAGTTCAGATAACTGATATTGTTTGCCCTGCTGTATGTATTTATGAATATTTTGACATTGAGAACTATTTATATGTTTGGTAGCATACATATTTCATTCGCAAACGTGGATTTGGAACGACAAATTTAACCTCACGATAGGTAAATTGACCTAGGCATTACAAAAACAGTAATATACATTTTAGGAGGGTGAACCAGGTAGGTAGATTTTAGTACTTATTTATATTTGAAACTGGGATATTCTTCTTTATCGTTTCTTTTCTGTCCAAGGTATGCGCAACATTCTCCTCCAACACAACATTCAAAGCCTCTATTTTCGTCGGTCCACTGCTCGAATTGAGCATGATTCGGATCCGTAGAGGACCATCGGGAATACCAGAGATCTCACGAACGGAACTGGGACACAGACCAAACTGAGGTTTTATGGGTATTATTATATTACCCCCAAATTTATAAAAAGTTTAATGGAGTTATACTTTCGGGTTTATCAACCTTTTTGGAAAGTGAACAGTCTTATTATGTAACGAGTTCAATTTTAATCGTACCTCATTTGGAGTCATTTGTATCGCTACACCGGCGCGGATTAATATTTGCCCCTCGCCGCGGTTGAGGGTACTTTTCATCTTGACGGTAATATATGGCACCTGGATTGTTCATTATTAGGTGCGGGTGTCTTCCGCGATTCTTTGTGTAATATTTTCATATTACTTACTGAGCTCTGTACCTACTGGCTGAGAATATTAGAAGAAGATTAACCATTAATTGCTTTTTATTTTATTTGTTCCGCAACGTCTCTCGTATGACGGATTGTATCTATATCTGGGAATAACAACTCGGATATTAAACAGAGTATTAGGTATGGTACCTAGATACCTACCAATAAAATATAATCATTGTAAAGTTATCATAATCTTTGTAGCTACACCTAAGGGTGAGTAGCGTCTGGTCAAAATGCGCCTGACCAACGCGTTTTAATATACAAAGCTGCATCTTAACCCACGTACCTGAATTTCGTTAACTTCCCAATCTGCCATTAATTTATATCCTCTTAAATTGTTGTTCAAAGTTTGGGTGGCATTTAAAACAAATCGTGTTCCAAGTAAGAGTGGAGCGACAAACCGAACGTTTACGGCTCCCGAGACACAGCTGGTTGCACTTAAACCGAGGCTTTATGTTAGCGCCGCTTCTATTAGACGTCATTATTACTGCTACCTACGAATTTGTAGCAATGTAATCTTCTGTATCAACTGCAGGAGCCATTTGTGAGTGTACTGCAAGTTGCATTAAAGTTATGATCGGATTATTTAAAACTGTGTCTTATAGTTATGGTGGCATAGTTTCTTCTACAAGTTCGGTAAGTATGATCCAAGTCAGTCTGTCTGGACATAAGAAGGTAAAAAATAAACGAATGTAGCGTTTAAATGTTTTTTTAGTAATACCGTCTTAGCTTCAAACATTGTAAGGTTTTATATCGTATTAATTCCCTATTTCAGTTTACTCGTTAATTTAACCCGATACTTCCTCGCCCTAAAGAAAATAAGGAGGACTATTACTGCTAATGGTTCAAGAAACTGATTAGTAACGCTATAAACTGTAATTTCCTGCTGATGTGCAATCACTGACGCTGCACGAGCAGTAGCTATATAATTTTATCCTCCACTTTACCTTAGGTAGAGTCCAGAGAAAAGTGCTAATCGTGTTTTTATATCTTGTATTTTTTATTCCTTGTTTCTATAGATAGATTTCATGCCTTTAAATCTTTCTGACATCCTTAACATAGGTATGTACCGAAGCTACAGAATAAAGTATTTTAAATTACAGGTGTTATGATTTAATTTATGTCAAAGCTCTGTGCCGCAGTGTAGAGGTGGGAAAGCTCAATTACACGTCCGGTGCCGGATGTGAAAAATTAATGTGTGTGAGTAATGGCGAGACCGGTCCGGAGGCAGAGACCGATCGGCACCCGCTTCACGGTTTTACTGCCAATTAGATATAATCAAAGCTACACCGTGCACCGAGTACATTTTATAAACTGAGATAGAAGTACCACTCAAGCATACAAGCGTACAGCGCACCGTGTCATGCAAAGGCATCATTTCAAGGAGCCAAGACGACTGCCATTTGAATGCCATATGTAAACCATTAAGGAAATACTATTGACATCGTGTCAAACCGTAGTCTGATGTAGACTGGTAGCCAACTGTTTTGCTATTATGTTGCTATTGTGTGGTAGAATCACCAACCGGAGAAGACAACAAGGCCATTGTTCTCTTCTCTGATTGGTCATTCAGAATGTAAAAGTGTCAGTTCAATAGCAAGGAGACTATTGGTTGCTATTGATAGACAGGAGACTTCAACTAGAGACTTCAACAAAATCCGTCATAATTCAACCAATTCAACAACTTTCATCATATTCTGCGCCATTATTGATAAGCGACTTATCACCCTGGAAATAAGAAAGTTACAAAATGTACAGATGCAGTGAGGATTCGAACACGTGTTGACCGAACTCAAACAGGCATCGCTTCGACTTCTGAGTTCGACCGTTGAATAGGTACCTATTAAACTAGGATGTGTATAAGTGCATCTAGCGTTTGCCTCAACTGACGGCACCATACATTATGAGTTCGGTGTCGACGCCGCTAGACATCGAGTGTGTTCGAGTACCTATGATGTCAAGAGTGTCAGTACCTACATTGCCATCCAAGCTACGGTAATTATGCTAATACACACCGTACGCTTTATTATATTAAATCTTGCTAAAATTCTAATTCAGTATTGAAATCATGTATAATGGATGGTATAATGGTCATATTATTGGTGGTAGTACAAAGATGTAGCCAATTTGACGGGCCCGTTAGCGTGGTTGGCGCGGAGGCGACTTCCTACCTACCTTCCTACCCGTGACATGCATTTGTGTGCATGAACATGTCTGTATGTCCGGAGTCTGGGTGTATATGTATATTAAGTATGTATTTACAAATAAAAATGTAGTATATGTAGTAATATCAGTTATCTGGTTTCCATAGTACAAGCTCTGCTTAGTTTGGGATCAGGTAGCCTTGTGTAAAAATGTCCCAGGATATTATTTATTTATTTTAATTGGCCATAGCTCATAAGCCGACTCGACCGGAAAAGTACCACCCTTTCACAGAAGATCGGCGGAAAGTAGCAACAGCTGCTGCGTGTCGTACGATGAGTGAGAGAGCCGGAAGTCCAACACCCTATCCCTTCCCCTACCTTTGTCAAACTTCCCTTCAGTTGGGAACGTTCCAAAAGTGTCTTAGGTATTGCAAGTATCTATAGGCTACGGTAACTACTTAACATCAGGCGGGCCGTACGCTTGTTTGCGGCCTTAGTCACATAAAAAAATATAATGTTTAGAATATATTGCGAAAGTTTACCATGGGAAATATCTGATGACACATTGATCTCAGTTTAGATAAAGTGAGGATAAGTGGCCAAAGTGACACGTGATTTCATTTCAAGGATTTTTAAAAAACGCATAACAAAAACTTAAAATCATCGATATACAATTAGACCGGCCCCCCCCCCCCACATTGAAATAAAAAAAAAATCTCATTCATAAATAGAGTTTGCAGAATGTTGTCAAACTATATAAACTATGCGAACATAGTAGTACTTATTTACGAAGGTACCTAGGTCATGGAAATATAATGTGATTAGTGTGTGCATTACAAAGTATGTTACATACCGCAGTAAATGCACTGGGAAGCACACTATTAATTTATGAGCAAACTTGGTCGGCAAGTTCAGCGGTCCACGTATGCATGAAATCACTGTTTCTAAAGGAATGTTTATAACAGACCTGCAACAACGATATTGATACTTGTAGCTTTTGTGTAAGGGTTGTTAACACTTTTACTCAAAAAAGTTTATAATGTTGTCATTATTTCACAAACCTTCTTCGAGCATAATCGGATTTGTCGTACTGCAAGAGCTACTAGACATACAATGTATTATTACCCGATATTATCGTCATTATATTTGTCATTTGACCGTTGCCATGGAAACGTAAAAACAGGTATGTTTATGGTTCGTAAAAAAACTGATTGAAGGTTTAAAACGAGTTGGTCGTGCCGTTGCCATGGAAACGTAAACAGGGAAAATACACAACTATAGATATAGTTCGTAAAATATAAATATAATTGTATTAATTTTTATACCCACTTAGCTAGATTTGTTCAAACTAATAGTCGCATTTTTGAGTAAAGCACTATACAAGCCTTGGTCTCCAATGAGTGTACTGCTGACCACGCTATAATGGCCTCAAGCTTGGTCATCATAGCTACCCTTGCCGGCCGCGCTATAAAGGCCTCGACCTTTGGTCTCGGCCTTTATTTTAGCTTGTCCATCAAGGGTTGCAATGCTGACCGGGCTGTGAAGGCCTGGAGCTGCGCTGCGCCGCGCTTTCGGTCATCAACAACGCGGTCAACAACACACTCATTAGAGACCGCGGCAGTAATGCACTATTATATTGCCCCCTGATTTTTGTCACATAAAAAACCTGTTGTTTAGTCTATTTGGGTCGAGTCTTTTACTGGAGGGAGGGGAAGGGGGAATGGGCTTCCGGCTCTCTCACTCACCATACGAAACACATCTGTAATAGCTGATTTACGCCGATCTTCTGTGAGAAGGTGGTAATACCCCGGTCGAGTCAGCCCGTATATGAGCTGCAGTCAATTGGCTACAGCCTAAAGACATATTGTCTACCTTCTTAAGTCATATTGTTTACCTTCGATTGAGGAGTTTGTTTGCAAAAGGGGTATCTGAAAAATATCAATTTGTTAGCTAACACGGCAACGCGGTTAGATCCCGCGGCACGTGATCGCAATAACAACGAGTACGGAACAGATTTGGAAGGATCGACTTCGGTTGGATGCGACATCGACAGGGTTGGAGTAGTGTGCGGAAAACTACGTGAAACATTTACAATATTTGTTTAGGTTACCGTACACTTTGCAATCACGAGCATTTGCGGAAGCCTGCAAAAGGATGAGTGACGTAAACATTCTTATGCTAATTTCAAAGGGGAATGTAGTAGTTACGATTACCTACACTGATACTATTGTTATCGAAAAAAATTACTAGACTTATTTCCAGCGTTTGATTGTTTACTAGCAATACCTACTCACACAAGATTTAAGCTGGCATATTATTATCATAAAGAAATAGTTCATTTCCTATGGTTTTTTTTTTTATAGCCTATTAAATGTCCCACTGCTGGGCAAAGACCTCCCCTTTCTGTCTCCACAGGTCCCTATCCTGGGCTTGTAATGGCCATGGAAAATATAAAATATATTCTTAGTTAATATTAAAGAATTTATAGCGAAGCCACTCAAGCACTCATACGGTCGTATATTCCTGGCTGCAAGTGAGCCGTGCTTTTTAAAGGACTCCCTCGTTCCGCAAGTGGCATCTCACGTTGCGTCATCGCACTTCAGCGCTGGCTTTATCGATAAACGATATTCCATTAATTCTGAACCTGTAATCGGATTACTTATTTCATTTGTTTCAAGTATCGCGATGAGTCAATGATTGAATCAGGTACAATGGATTCATTGCAGGCTATTTCAGTATACAATTAATGGCATATTTTACACGAATGGATTTTAAATGGAATGAGAAAGTTACTCGTACAATATATTAATTTGTTAATAAGTTTATACAAATCTCTAATTTTATCTCATTAATTTAAATTACCTATCAAAAACTTCTGTTCTACTAGGCCTGAGGGATAAAATTAAGTATGCCTGGTTAAGCTATTGAGCCGTGTACCTAAGTTATAGGTTTACCTAACTACAATAAATAGAAATATACAATTTCTTTAAAGTATTAAAATTAATAATTAAATTGAAACGTCGTCAGTCGATAGATCCATCATTATTTCCATAACAAGATGCTCAGCTTTGCGTTGAATGGCTGAAAACGTGCAAGCATTCAGAGCATAAGCGTCGTTTCAGCCTGAAACTGGGAGATAAGTCACGTATTCATTATACCAACTTTGGATTAGCCGACGCCACGTACACTTTATGGGCGCGTGTGGTGACGGGAGGCTTCAACGTCTAAACATCAGCCGCAATATCATAAAGCTTGGTTTATCTGGCCTAGGGAATATGGCATTTCTAGGTTTAAATGCACGTACTTTTCTTATTCTAAGTATCTATCATAATCAAGCGGTCTTTATTTTTTTATATTTATAAAGTAGGTAGGTGCCTACACGCTGAATGGTGTTTCATTCCACCGATGTACCTACCAAAATTCACTTTCACGTCCCCATTAGGCAGCAGATGTAAGAGTTAGATGGTTCCAACAATCGTTAAGTGTTTTACGTGTATCTCGTTTTGATTATAATTGGCGGCGGGTGCCGATCGGTGTCTGCCTCCGGAGGCCTCGCTATTAACTCATAACAATATTCATTTTTCACATCCGGTACCGGAAATGTAATTGAGCTTTCCCACCTTACTCTGATGATCGTTGACGCAAATTTAAACGTTATCGTAATTTGCCCTGTAGCCCGATTCACGTAACCAAAACCGTAACGACATTTCAGCGATATAGTCGTTGATAGCCTTTTCGTAACAAGAAAAGGCTATCAACGACTATATCGCTGAAATGTCGTTACGGTTTTGGTTACGTGAATCGGGCCCCTGGTCTAGGTATCAATGGGATCGCCCCCAGTCCATTGTATGGTAGCCGTAGTAGGTACACGCGTTGCCCCCTTATTCATAGAAAGTTATGATCAACTTGCAGTGGAATAATAAATCACATTTGTTCCTAAAATGCTTTTCAAAACCATTGTAAACTGCCTAAAATCTCTATGAATTTGGGGGTTAGTGTGTCGGTATGTCTTCCGATATTTTATCTACAATATAGGTAGGGATATTATGTTATATTATTCTCGTTGGAAAATCTCCAAACCAACCGATTGATCTCTGAATTGTAAGTAGGTATCTAACAGATCCATAGCTGTTACAGCCGTCCTAACAAAACATTGCATAATGTTTTACCCGAGTCTTTCTGTAGCTTCTATTTTTTTATTTCCTACTTTTTGCATATTGAAATATACATTTGGTTACAGGTACATTCGATTTTACCAATTCTATCTTTTAGGACACACCAAAAATACCATTTTCATTTATATCTGTGATTTTAACGTATCTACCTATAAACACTTTTACTTTAAAATCACTGTTGTAAGTGTATTCAAGGTATTCAATCCCCGAAGCTCGGCTCTAACCTTGCAGTCATAGCGATATCTCCTGAGTAAACGTACTCTGACAACTTTATTAAAAGTTTGCTACGTGATCTTTCCTCCGTTCGGTACTTAGGCACTCTCGATGCAATTTTCTCCAAAACTTGAACGTTACATTCGCCAAGCAGTATATCACTCTTCGGCCATGTAACGGTATACGGGCATATAGGTAGGTGGTTTTGTATATCCTTGCTGAACAAAAAAATCGTGAGGAAACTGCACGTCTTTGAAATGTGGATGCACTGGTTTGTATCTAAGTAACTAAACTCCAAACTGGACCTTCGGGAATTATAAGCTTATAATTGAAGGAACTGAAAATAATGGTGTTTATCTAACCCTTTGTGGAGGAAAATTGCCCTCCAAAAGTAGAGTACCTATTATTGTACATAATCGTCACGATCCTCAGAATTGAGGTAATGACTGGGAAGAAGAAGAAGGTCTCTCTCTATTTAATAACAACAAAAACTAGAGACAAATATATGATTATTATGAATGTTTTGTAAGTGCAAGGGCAAAACAGATAACAACCAATGTACCTACAGTGTAGTGACGTCAGATAACATGACTGTCATTTAGGGTGATGAAGGAATCTGTGGATCTGTTGTCAAGACGTGTCGTGTATTCAATTAATTTCTAACTACCCGGTCTCGGAAAATGTACGTGACTAATTTGAGTTGGGAGTTGTATAAGTACCACAGAATAAACAATAGTAGGACCTGACAACGCTAACTTCAGATTAAAACTAAGTGCGACACAATATAAAAAACATATCTCGCTCTAGCATGAAGAATATGAGATGGACGGCAATAGACTTAGTTTAATCAAGTTTAGTTTGTGTACCACGAGAATCAATCAGCACCATTATCAGGTTCGACTAGGAATTCTCATATTTTATAGGTACATCTATTATGGAATAATCTACACGTGGACACCGTGGATATCATTGATGACTTGAAAATGAAAATGATGTAAATTACTTATATTACCTTTTATGGAAAAATAAACCAAGGAAAAACAAACCCAAACAAACATAAGGATCACGTGGTCCAAAATATGTTTACATACGATAAAAATAACGATACAAACACGAGTTCAGAGGCAGGGATTGCGTTTGCACTCCGACCGCGAAGACCAAGTTCACCCATAACTTAATACTGGTGCTTTCAAATACATACAGTTTACACACTGTGTGCCTTCATGACATTTACTACATTATGATATTATTGGAGTAGCCTTTTCGGTTTAGAGTTCAGAAATTTGGGCCCCAAGTCGTCTCACATTTGACCATTGATAAACCACTGGTCTTTAATTGATCTTCGTGGATTTTGACGACCGTTTGGTTCAGTGGTTTGAGCGTTAGCCGCTCGGCTCACTGCATCGGGTGGTTGCGGGTTCGATTCCCGCCGGAGGCAAATTTCGGAAACGGCCTTTTCGTAAGTTGCCCTGGTCTGGGTGTCACTGGGATCATCCCTGTCCATTGTATGGTAGACATTAGTACAAGCGTTGTTTAGTTCTGGACCATACAGTTGGTGTGTAAGTCTGGCGATATTTTTTATTTAACTTTACCTCTGTCTATGAGTTAATTAGTCTAGGGAAATATACCTACCTATCCGGAAACGTAGCTGCGCTAGTTCCCCTCGTATTTTTCTCCAATTTCCGACAATGGGTCAAGTGAAACCATAAAACCAACCAGAAGTGGACGTGTAATTAGGTGATTACTGTTTCCCGAGGGATAACCGATAGCCCTTTTGCTGCGATACGTGAGTCATGTAACTACGGCGAAACATTTGCTCTCACAAGGTAATAAAAATAATTTTATTTCCCCCTTGACCAGACATACTAATAAATTTATAAAATAATGTACCTAATATAAATAGTTTATTCAGAGACACGTTGGTGCTGATTATATTGGTACACCAACTAACCTTGACTAAACTAACTTGCAACTGCAACTGCATTGCCATCCCTTTGCGGCTAATTTATCGCCAACATTGACTTCATGTTTTTTATATCGCCAGACAAACTCACTAACTGTAGCCCGATTCACGTAACCAAAACCGTAACGATGTCTCAGCGACATAGTCATAGATAGCCTTTTTGTATTACGAAAAGGCTATCTACGACTATATCGCTGAGACATCGTTACGGTTTTGGTTACGTGAATCGGGCTACTGTATGATGCCAAACTAAGCAACGATTGTACTATGGCTACCATGCAATAGACTGGTGGCGATCCAAGACCAGGACAAATAACGAAAAGGCCGTTTCTGAAATTTGCCTCGGGCGGGTATCGAACCCGCAACCACCCGATGCAGTGAGCCGAGCGGCCAACGCGCAAACCAACTGCGCCAAGCGCTCTCCAACGAAATTATTATCCAGTCCAAATTTATAGCGATTCTTACGCAGTTTGCAAGGGTTTTGCAAAGCATTTTTGGGAGCAAAAGTGTTTTGCTAGTGTAAATCCATCATAACTTTCTATTTTGGTGGTAAGTCCTTTAGAATACAAGATCAAAGGCAAATACGCAGCAGTTTGAATAATATTTTCGACATCAAATCATGTGGATGTGCGAGCGTGAATGAATTTTGAACTTGGACTAACTTGCAATCTAAATTCATGGGACGCTGGAGCGGACTCCCGACTGTGGTCAGCTTTATTCATTTTAACATTGGTGTTTCCTATCTGCGCACAAAATATTGCAGTTGAGTCGCTACGTGACTTCACTTTGACGTGACCCTTTTTATTTTGCTTTTAATCAACACTAGTTGAGACTTGAAGTAAGTGCTTTCATTCATCAATTAAGTCCTGGGTCGCACTGGTAGGCGACCGCCATTCAACAGCGACGCTACAGCAATCAAGCCCTATAAAAATATGATGGTGAATCAAACCCTATAAAAATATGATGGTGACATCACGCATGCGAAAATTTGTATAGAAATCGCATTCGCGTCGCAATCGCCTTACCGGTAGTAAAATATATAGGATAATGAAGACAGTTCTGTTAAAGAAATTGGAAATATTATTAGGTAATATAACTAGAATATACATTTTACGAAACCTATGAAACATAATAAACGTTTACTAAACATGCATACACAACAGCCGATAGGCTTTTCAGGCTGTTGTGTATTGTTCTCGGAAAACTGACCTATTGAATAGTTTACGGGAGCCGCTTCTGAATATTAACGTGAACAAAATATGGTGACAATGACGGCGCTATCTTATTGTGCCGTGCCGTGGTGGAGCGTCCCGGCCCATGCATGATTGAGCCGCGTTCGAATGTAAACTTGAACCAGAGAATAGATACAAACAGAAAGTCCTGAAGTTTATTTTGGTGGAGTCAAGCTGTAGTCAATTGACTGCAGCTCTTATACGGGTTGACTCGACCGGAGTAGTTACTTTCTCACAGAAGATCGGCAAAAAGTAACTTTTCGTAGGATGAGTGAACGAGCCGCAAGCCCAACCTCCCCTCCCCTCCCTCTGTCTCACTCCCATTCACGTCTGCAACGTGTAAACGATGCCTTTAGTATTGCTAGTATCTATAGGCTATGGTAACAGCTTAACATTAGGTGGGCCGTATACCTGTTTGCCGCCTTATATCAAAATACCTATACTCGATAGAGTTATTTTGTTAAATCCCATTTTAGTTGCTTAGGTAAACGCAACTGTCAATCAAATGGCGGTATATACTGTTCTTACCTTGCTGAAAATCAGTGTGAAACCGTATGCATAGGTATAGCGGTACTTCATGTTTTTTACTAATTAAAGAAAAGAAAAAATCATATTATTTGGCACAAAAAAACGGTATGTAGGTAATCATTTTGTGTGCATGGTTTAAACATCCGAACAGGTTTACTTGTTCAGGTTTAAACTATTATTTAACAGAATAATATACCTAGGTATTACTTTAACAATGAGGACTAGACCCTCTGTATCTACTTCATGTTCGATTACCAGAGGTGACTCCCGGGTGGCGTTAGTGAGCAAATGTACAGCAATAACGTACGCAGCGATACACACTATTGGTACTATTGGTCTCCGAGCGTACTGCTATACGTTTTGATTCTCGTTATCCACGCACTTCAATCGGCGATAAAGAGTATAGAGGCTCAGAGTACACACTCAGCTTTACTGGATTTGTTTTACTTGATAACATTTTGGTAGTGTGTGAATCATGGATAAAATTAAAACACTCATTTGTCTATAGATATATTTTAATTAAGTATTTGGATATTTTAAGATGAGGGTTCGAAATTTGGTTGATTTTCTATTCTACTTTTTCTTTAAGTAAGTATGTGGACTAGGAATCTTATATTTAGATGTATGATTTTTGACTATATTATCTTGAGTATCTTTAAATCCAAATCACGATTTGACGAAATTTTCTCGATAAAAAAAAATTATGAAATGAGCTCTAATTATTTACAATTTTCCTTGCTACCACGATGTTTTTACGATTTAGATCACGAAATTATTTCTAAAACATAGCAAATAATGATATCTAAACTACCCTTCAACCATATTTTAATTCATGAAGTAGTTTTTTTTTAATTTTAGAAAATGTGGTTTGGCGCTTACGTTGTTTATTTCCGAGCGCGCGCACAATATCGCCATCTCACATTTTAAGTACTTGAACTAACCATGTCTCTCTCTAACTTTGTATTGTCAGTGTCCGCTCGGACTTGTTCGACGTCGGACCTGTGAAGGATTTTTTAAAAAATATTACGAAAAAATATTACGGTCGTGCCACATTACAGGTACAGTACAGTATTTACAGTCCGCCGACGCCTATGATAAATAAATAAATATCCTTGGAAATTCTTTTACACATGACTACCTGATCCCAAACTAAGCACAGCTTGTACTATGGAAACCAGATAACTGATATTACTACATATACTACTTTTTGTTTGTAAATAAAAACGAAATATACACTTAATTACACCTAGACTCGGGACATGCGGACATGTTCATGCACACAACTGCATGTCCTGGGCAGGAATCGAACCTATGACCTGCACTGCAGCGTGATTTTCGTTTGCTTTTCCTTGTCTTGTGTAATTTCTTTTCATCTCTTGTCATTTTGTGTCATCTCTTGTCATTTTGTGTCATCTCTTGTCATTTCATAGTTATTCGTGTCATTTCTGTAAAAACTCCCTATTTCGCTTACTGTTATATACTTGCAGCATGGTCTTGGGCCGACAGTGGGAATACATTGCTTGTCAAAACAATGGAGTCGCTTTATTGCGTTTGTTGTAGGTATGGATGGGCAAGTAATAAATATATCATACATCAATAAATTATCGTAAAAAATAACATTACAGATATGGATAGGAAAATGTTTGTCCGTCCTATTCAATCTATTATATTATAAACGAAAGTAACTCTGTCTGTTACCTTTTCACGGCTTAACCGCTGAACCAATGTTGATGAATTTTGGTATGGAGATAGACTGGGTCTTGGCGGAGAACATAGGCTACTTTTTAGGGTTCCAAAGGGTGCTAACGGGACCCTATTACTAGGCCTACGCTGTCCGTCTGTCTGTCTGTCCGTCTGTCAGCGCGGGCTGTATCTCACGAACCGTAACAGGTAGAGAGTTGAAATTTTCACTGAATGTGTATTTCTGTTGCCGGTGCAGAACAAATACTAAAAATATAATAACATTTAAAAATAAATATCAAGTCTCAAACTTGATATTTTTGATGTGTTTATTCTACGGTGGTACGGAACCCTTTATGTGCGAGTCCGACGCCTTCAAATCTTATGAATGTTTTCTTGAAATAAATATAGTGTATTTTAAGTAATTAATTGGCCAACCCTCAGGTCCTACCTACCATGTTAGGATCTTTTTCGTTCTAGCGGGTGTAAACCGTGATTTAACGAGTTAATGTGATAATTTTTGTATTTAAATTATTCAATTCAATGTATTTGTTTCAGACATAGTCCAATATTGATTATTAAAATTATTATAATTTCACAATAAATATAAAACAATAAATAAAAGTAAAATTAAATTTAAAAAAATATATATATTTATTTTTATTTTTCATGTTTTATCATTAAAATACAATATAATATAACATAAATTAAAATAAAATAAAAACCTACCCCTAATTAAACAAATACCGTCCGCGTGGGATACTGGCTGCATGTCCTCCCTGTATTCAAGCTGTTCCTGTTGTCAAGCGAATTTTTTGAGCAAGGAAAGAGCCAGCCCTCTTGTCACCTGTGGCGGTAACCAGTCTAAGGGTGATTTTGATAGATAAAAAAATAAAGATAAAAAGATAAACAAAAAATAAATGCATGGTTAAATCAATAAAATTAATAAAAACTGAAAATTAAATTAAAAATTAAATTAAATATGGTAAAAAAAAATATTATGACACCGCTGATGACTTCATGATCGGCATCGAAGTTAAGTACCAAAGTATTCCTTTGCCTACGAAACATGAAAAAGATACTCATATCCGGCAGTCAGTCACTGACACAGAGTATGTACATTTTTACCCGACTACGGTGGGCGGAGGGTTATGATTTTGACCGATATGTATGTATGTTCATCTGCTCCCGTATAACGTCCAAACTATTTTTATATCATAATAATTTGACTAATGAGATATCGTTGGACGCGTCTGGATCGTCCGCTGGTTATAGGCTATTATACGATCGAAATATTGTTATACGTATCTATCAGCATATTGTAGGTATCGTTTGTCTTCTTTTGACTTACTTTGTCTTCAGCAATAAAAACAACATAGAAATTAAATTATTTTTTTTCAAATACACTCGACATAAAAATCCCATATAAAACGAAAAATATATATTTGAATATTTTCATCCATTTCATCTATTTTAAAAGGTGCACTGGGTCATATTATTTTAATTGTACGAATTAAACAATATTGTTCCTTCAAAAAATAACTATACTATAGTCTACTCCATAGCTGTTCTGTCCTAGCTAAGCGAGAGGGATATATCCTTCGGCAGCTCACGCGACGCTAGCCACACCCCGAAACTAAAATTCATTTTTTCCTTGTATCGTCTTAATGCCATAATGTGGTAGGCACCCCCAGGTATATTGCGGTATCATTTAGTACGCTTTGTTATGTATATAAATGGGAAATTATTTTGTTGGACACATTCATAACTTAGCATTGCAATACACCGATGACTCGGTCAAGGTACCTAACCAACAACTCTGTTGATGCCGTATCTATTCGACGTCGGTTCTTCAAAATTGCTCGTTATTATTTCGATCACGTCCCGGATCTAACCGTCACCGTGTTAGCTAACAAATTGATATTTTTCAGATACTCTTTCTGCAAACAATCTCCTCTACCTTGAATGAAAGACTCGATTAACAGGGTTAAAGATAAGAAGTTGATTATTGAATAAGTAATTATTATTTCCTTCGTTATCGGCTTAAGGTTAGCTTAAGATCTTAAGGTACGCTGATGTTTTTTTTGTTTTCATAAAATTTCAAGTAGGTAAGTTCGGTATGACCGCGTAACGTATTTTAAGACGTATCAAAAGTGATGCATAAAATAAAGCATAACATACCGATCAAAATAAAATCAGGCATAATTATTTTTATATATTAAAACTAATAGATATGTAGTGTAGAAAAATGTTCTGTAATCGGATATAAAATGGTGTTCTGTTTATTAGGTTACATGGAATTTGTAATACATTTTCAGTGACGCCCAGAAACATAAAGGAAATGCGATTACACCGGAAGCGGATGTTGAAGTTAATGGCGGCATCCGCTTTACATGGACGGGCGTACGATGCGAACATTATTAGTTAGCTAATAGTTTCCCTGGACTTGGTATAAGGCCAGTAATATTTTTTGTTCCTTCTTATATAATAAAGGTTTTAAGAAAATCACCTACAGGCATAAAGAATGTCGCCTGAAACATTTTACTATTTTCCAGGTAAACGTTTCGAATACTGTCCCATATACGTATACCGCGTTGGCGCAGGCTCAATCATGCGAGATTTCTGCATATTTTACTTCGAAACTCACAAACAAATAAACATTTAGAGAGAAAACGTTCCTCTGTCCATTATCTTGAGTGACAAAATAGTTTTCATATAAATTTTTGGCTGTAAAATTTTCTGATAAACTTTAATCACAATTTGGTACCATACACATTTTATTTTAATTATGGTCCTAGCTAGATTTGAAACAAGTGATCTAACTACAATAAAATCCGGTTTTATTAATAATGAAAAATAGATACACTTTTTGCCCAAATCTAGAGCTGGTTCAGCACTTAAACGTTTTATAACCACGCCACGCATCCAATACGGGCACATTAAAACGTCTATTATAAAGGCAATAAACCCGAAAGGGGAATTGTAAATATAAACAGGCAATTGGGTAAATGAAACGACAATCCATCCATCAAAGCGGAGCGGCATGGCATTGGGATCGATTTGTGGCATATCGGCGCGAGACATATTGGAGAGTGTCATGCAAAGTCACGCGTGCCGTCAACATAACCACATCACTACTGTCACTGTGGAAACGCGGAAGCATACGATATATTAACGCTATTAGTAACGCTTTGAGAGCATTTGGTCTTTAATTAAGTATATTGTGTCGAAATCGCTTTACAAGGCAACAGAATTTATCCTTTCAAAACTATTATACATTGGATTTATGTAATTAGGGCTAAACAAGACAGAAAACATGTATTTTTGGCGTACCTATCTCATTGTTTAAAATAAATTTGCTGGCCATTTACAGGAAAAAGGAAATTCTTAGTAACAAGTTCGTTCAATTTTCTTGATCTTTCCTTTGATTTCAAGGGCTTCTCATAAGATATTATGTTTCTTCATTTTATTAAACATCAGAGTAATTAATTTCGAAACATTTGATCGACGGTTAACCGCTTTCCACCGTGTCTTATGTAGGTAATATTAAATCAAAGTAATGTCTATAAACTCGTGTACCCAAAAACATAATGGATTGTAATATAAGAAAAATATAACGTGTGGATTGTAGCCACATGTCTTGTAAGACTTGTGACTTGTAAGACTCAAGGTAATGAATTGCCCTATTTTCCTCTGTTGACTTTTACAACTCGCCTCTACCAACACATCCCTACGAGTAGGTACATACATACCTCGTACTATTTAATTCCCCAGCGAGAGAGATCACTTAGATAAAGTGATTCTGCTATTTGTACTTAGGAATTTATTTTTACAAATACTTCGTTGCTACTTATAAAACTCTAAATTCGACGAGCAAAATGGATAATATTGGCTGCGTCCACATCGGGCCAGCCGCGCACGACCACTCAGTTTTGACGTCGGAGCGCATAGACTAAAGGTACGATTCCGACGAACGCGGCAGACAGCAGACGTCAGTCGGTTTGATACAAATTGTGGTGATGACATGTGCCGCGACAGCAGACGGCATTACAAATTGTATGAGACCGACTGACGTCTGCTGTCTGCCGCGTTCGTCGGAGTCGTAACTTTATGTCATAACATGAGTGCTGCGAGGCATGCGAGGCATTTGGAAGTACCAATTTCAGTATTCTCCGATAACGAATTCTCGCATTATAGTGAGCAGAACAAAAATCTAATAGCATTGTAAAAGAATAAAAAAATGTTTTTGAAATGTTTCGGCGAGGCTCGCAGTCTGTTTACACACAGCTCGTTCCGCCGGCAACTTCCGGTAGATGTGCGCTTAAATATTTCCCTTTAAAACGTTTACATCATGCGAATAGCAAAAAACACGTTTGCATCAAGAAAAATAACGTAATAAAAGTCACTTTTGGAGGCTTTCGTGCGTCAATACCTGCCTGCCTAGCGTTTTCGTGCGGAAGCCTGATAATTGCGAACCACTTTTTTATGTGATTAAGGTGGCAAACAAGCGTACGGCCTGCTTGAAGTTAAGCAGTTAGCGTAGCCTACCTATAGATGCTTGCAACACCAAAGGCATCGCTCGCACGTTGCCGACCTGAAGCGGAGTGGAACAGAGGGAGGGTAAGGGGGGTGGGTTTGGCTTGTGGCTCTTACACTCATCGTCAAAGCGCAGTTGTAACGGCTATTTTACGCCGATCTTTCGTGAGAGGGTGGCACTACCCCGGTCGAGCAAGCCCATATATGAGCTGTTGTCAATTGGCTACAGCTTGATGGCTCTACCATCAATGAAATTACAGATTTGTTATAATTTTTCAGTTTCAATAGAGTTAACATTTTTTGGATACGTGCCTATTAGATTTAAATATGTTTTCAATTTAATAGGCTCTTTGTATAAGTGGGTAATATACGCAAGCGCGTCATAGATATTTGCTATAAATCTTTAACTGCTTTTAGACATCCCTTTATGGAGAACCAGGAATTCTCGCAGGCCCGGTATCCACATGGTATAGTCTGTCCGCTATATCGTTATATCTTTTAACATTCCACACATAATCCAATATGTCTGGGACGTTAAAAGAAAAGTTTAATATTTATAACTTATTCCTCTCCCACTCTCTATATAAGAGTTGTTATAATTTAAAAGCATCACATTTTTTGACAATTTCAATTAAGATTCCAGATAAGAGAAGACAAACAAATGATCAGATCGAGTTTCTCGCAAATTTGCCTATATTCGGTAGACAGAGGTAAGGTAGCCCTAATTGATTGATGGATTGGAGTTGTTCCTATATTCCGTTGGCAACGGTTCCCTCGTAAAGGTTAACCAGCCGAAAATGTGCGGGGAGAATAAGTACTTTTATACAATATATGTTTGAATACAATCAAAATAATTTCGAGAAAGCCAAACTCTTAATGATGCAGACGGCCGGATTAAACTGCTTTATCATTGATATAAATAAAATAGTTAGAAGCGAAACTTCCCCTTACCTCCTACAAAGCATCCGCACGCTCTAAAAGCTCGCTCGAAGGACGAGAAAATTTCCGAGTGCACAATACAAGCCGTAACGTTGCATAATATGGCGCGTGTTCAGCCAAAGTATTCGTTATGGTATTTGCTACACCTAGCCAACGGGGGCATACGTTTTTCGATATGACGCCGAACGTCAGGTGTTCATCTCCTGACCTAGATATCAAAATCTATTTTAAAACCATCGCTTTAAGATTCAAATGGGAATGTACACGCGGGTGTCGTTTGAGATGTTTTGGTAACGAGCCCCAGGGAGCCCTCCCTCTCGGAGAGAGCGTTGCCAACGGCGGAGAGCACTTGAGACTCTGCGAGCTGATCCGAGCGGTGATATTCGCGGGCTGGGGGGTTCTCTCGCTGCATCCCTCTTGCTCGCGGCCGCGCGCGGCGGCGGCGCTAGGCGGGCGGGAGGCATCCGCACCGGGCCGGCTTCACTCACGTCGTTTCGGTCTCCTCGGTCGTGTGTCCGAACCTCTCCCATCCGTGACGTACGATCTCTCCGAACCCTACCGGTACTAAATCGAGCGTGCCGCGTCTGACGCGAGATTTATCAAAAACATATCCCTTTATAATATCGCGAAACACCCTCCACCATCCGGTCGCCCGCTTCTAACTACGGTTAGTAAAGTTTCATCTAGTTAATTAAGTACTTATTGTTTTCATTTCAAATTTATCTGAGTGTCTCTAAAGGACGGTTAGATTTAAGACTTTCCGCGTGGTTTATTCCATTAGATAGAACTCTGAAGGTCGGTGCGTATAAAGGATTGTTTGGATTGTGGTAAACGCAAAGCGTCCGGAGCGGAAGCGGCCGGCCCCGAGCCGCCCGGTCTCATTTGCATCTGTCAAGCACTAGGTGAGTACCTGCCTGCTGCGTCTGCTTTTTAAAATCCTCTCGGTTTTTTTCCAAGTGTCCTCGGAGGGATCTTTCTTGGATCGCTTTAATCTTCACAGACCC
This sequence comes from Drymonia ruficornis, assembly GCA_947859195.1. NCBI lineage: Eukaryota > Metazoa > Arthropoda > Insecta > Lepidoptera > Notodontidae > Drymonia > Drymonia ruficornis. The sequence continues at coordinate 7,040,659 of OX401912.1, read as the reverse complement.
GGATTGTTAAACAAACAGAGGGCCGTAACTTTAATTATATCACCTCATTCTAATTATATTGTGGCGAGTAGGCGGTATAATTAAAATCTTTAATGAATTTGCACCTGTCTTGCTTTAAAAGCAGTCATGTCATTTTGCTTTGGTATTTTAAAATCCGTTAATTAATCTCGCAATTTATGTGTTCGTCTGTAATGTTAGTGTTAAATATTTAATGCATGACGTTAATTATAATTTCGTTAATAGGATATGTATAGGTATGTAGATTAAAACAGACTTTAATTTCTATTTAAATATAGTATTTTTGGAAAGTTAGCGCCATAATTTGCTATGAAAATGTGGTAGGTTGAAGGGTTACTAACTAACGTTACCTTGAGAAGTTAAGGCTCGACAAGATATAGTCAATACATGATTATCTTGTAGTAATAAGTGTGATAAATGGCTCGTAAATAATAAAGTTGAGGAAGTTTCAGATTTTTGCTCTAACTATTACTTCGCTACGAAGTACTAAATCATGAAGAGCCTAACATCACTTTAAACTATCAATTATTACATTTACCAAAAAAACTATAGCATAGGCCATTTAAAAAGTAGAAATGCATTCGGACCATTTTTAAGGCAAGTACTTATCTATATCAATCAAAGTACTTTTACATGAAACTACAAGAGTGCGCGAAAAGACCCCAACATTTTAAATTAGGAACATCATTTTTCAGGAAAAACCTACCTCCAAAAACCTACAAAAAATTACTTCAACTTATTTTGTAAATCATACCATATCTTGACCAATGTGGTGGTCGAACGATCTCAGCAAGTAAACCGATCTTTCCCATATCGGTATCGAGTCAGGTCAGTGAACAGAATACGGTATCTACCTACGATATGCATTCCCCTGCGGCTTGGCTTGGGCACAATATCCCCTGTGGGGTATTCTGTCTACTTGAGTCTACTGAATGGTATACTTAACCAAAATCGACTAGAAACTTTACCTAGTCGAGTACAAAATTTGAGGTAGGTATAATTTACTTTTCAAAAATCTTAATTTGGTGGGCCTAAGTTAAATCAGGTGAAATAAAGCAAAGCAATCAAGGTAAAGAAAGGAAGTTTGGATTTTCACACAAATATTCTACATCCCTATGAATGCCGGAGATTAGTTTCGCAATTTAATTTCCCATCGTTTTGTCGGCGGCCTGATAGGAAATTCTCGTTACGTTAAAAATACCTCGTCTACTATCTATCGTAGAGTGCATTATTGTAAAAGCATGTATTGCTAGTTACATAGTATTTATTTTGGATTGTCTAATTACTTCTTGCGTCATTTGTTTAGGAACTGTCTTAATAAATTCTAATTTTAGCGTCTCTTGACCGCTATTCTGTCTTTAAATTTTGAATCTTGACACATTTCCGTAGTAAATTAAATAAATAAATTAAAGTGTCAAAATCACGAACGAACGCAACAGTTAGTCCGGGTTTGTAAAAGGTCCCCCGTTTCGTTCGTTCGTTTGTGATTTTGACACTAGATTTCTACGGAAATGTGTCAAATTCCAAAATTCGAAGCCCAAACAAAACGGGTTATTGATTTCGTTATAGCAGCCCGAATGTTCCAGGTTCATAATAGGCCCGCTTCCCCTTTATATTTTTTATTCATTGCACATCCAAATGCCAATTAATTTCCTTCAAAACAAGAGTGTCTAATTAATTAATCAACAAAATCATGGTATCAGTGGTACGGGGAGCCCGCTCGTCTCTACGGGGAAAGCGTAAACGATGCACAAAACGTGACTTGTAAACCAATATTGGTGAACGCGATGGCACAAAACTAGTATAAATTGCAACCGGAATAAAAATAACACTATATATCTCAAACGTCACCGTAGTTATTCATTCATTCCTGCAAATAAAATAAAATACGTCGCAAACTTTCCCCTTTTTGGCTCTTTAAAGGCGAAATTATATACGCTCGGGGGTGGAAAATGGAGACATATACCACTGCTGGGACCCTAGAGTTATTGTACTCGTACATGGATACGCCACAACAAGTGCTACCTACTCTGTTCTATTCATATTTTATATTATTACAACGCGGATTGTACGTTATTCAATAGCGGACTCTGACCGTATTTTTTATAAGGCACATTCTCTGATACGATCTATTAGGCTGGGAGGAAAAATTACAAGTTCTTGACATAGGTTTTTCTCTGTGGGAACCGTTCGGGCGGCGTTGATGTCTACTTACATTATATTTTATGGTTATTTATGGATTGTTTTCGAAAATAGGATTTGTATTGATATTATTGGCATAATCATCTGGATAGCTACGCGAATTGTAGGTAACGTGACAACAAAGTTTGGTATGATGAGTGACGATTAATTTCTAGGAATGATATACTTCCTATGTTTTTATGGAACTAACTACTGAATATCCGGATCTAGACTACCTCCCAGTAATGTTAACCTAACCGAATATTAAACAACCGTATAAAATTTTCCTAACAGCATTAACTTTATGTTTAATATTTTGTTAGATAATTTTGTCCCAAAGTATTTTACTGTTTACAAAATTACGTAATACAAAATTACAGTTTGTAGCTACCTAAACTTTTAAGTAAGTTAATACCCTGTCTGAATTAATGCTCGTCACAAAGCTTTCAGGAGTGACACAATGTTACTTTAATTTTGTTCCCGGTGGAGTAATAAGCAATCCAACGAGGCGTCCCAAAGATATAAAACGAAACAAAAGCGATTTCGCACCTTATGGACAACAAAAACAAAGAAACTTAGTTGAGGTATGCTTTGCAAAACGGTCTAAATTAAATTAAAGGGGGGATTTAAATCTTTAGTAGTATTTAAGATGATGTAAGGTATTGTTCTAAAGCCAGGTTATTAAGTGCGGTGAAGACTTGTTGATATCTCACGTCATTCCTGATTTACCGTTGTGAACAACTTCACAGATTTTATGTCCCCGTAAAGCTTGACTGACTGATTAGTTGTAACATTTCCACTCTGAGGGTTCAATTATAACAAAGAATTAGATACTTTCATGCAGGTAAAACCCGAAACTTGAAAGAGCCGAAGATAAGATGTTCAAAAAGATAGCAATGCTACAAATAGTCAGGAAACACTAAAGCTCGTGGGTTATGACGCTAACATTAAATAACGATTAATTTGGAGAAAATTGGTGAAGGTAGCGTGACAGAGTAGAAATTTTATGAAAATGTCAGACCTATTTCGCGCGTCCATTTTATTTGGCATAATCCTTTACCGGCACAATTTTGCCTTGTAAAACCGACAATTAAGAAATCGGAATGACATTACAGGCGATAAAAGCAGGATGAAGGATTCTCGAACTACCTTAGCGATATTGGTAGGAGTTTAGTGATCTTAGTAGGAGCTAGTACCTACGCACTGCAATGTCAGGGCTCTAATAACTGGTATGGCTGGTGGCAAGTACTTACAGTGAAACGCAGTACTGTGAAACGAAAGCCGGTGGATGCAACTGCTTAGATTAGTTTTTGTGAGGGATCGGGTCGCAAAGCCTGTGTACGGACAGCGTAAAACTGCTGACATTATTGTTTTGTAGATTTTTGTGTAAGTAATTATTATCATAATTTTAACCGAAAGACGTCCAGTACCCGAGGTTTTCCACAACAACCGACCCATGGGCCTATTACGAACCCATGTGTTACGTTCGTGATTTTGACACTACTACGGAACTATGGCAAAATTCAAAATTTGAAGTCCGAACAAACAGGATTTAGTACGAATCTATAAATTCGTACTAAATTCGTACCGAGTTACAGAAATGTGAGTTACACTGACACATCAATAGTAGGTATATTAGTGTCAAAATCACGAACGAACGAAACGGATTGTCCGGGTTTTTAATTCCTGTTTAAAATTTCGTTAGGTACCTATCAATTTTTTATTGCATGGCGCGTCAAAAGCAAGCAGTTCTCAAATTTTAAGTATATTTTAATTTTTAATGAGTGCCGGTATACGTTACAACAAAATAGAAATACAACATTGATATTTAATAGCTTAATGATCTACAGAACGTTATATTCAGTAATGAGCGAAAAAGTATTAGTTTTCAGTTTTCACCTTCATTATGTTTTACGTGCTATCATTAAAAGATACGTAGTCCAATACGAAATAAATTGTGAATGCGAAGTCCCGTGACTACGGGGCATAACATTAATGAGCCCGTATCTAATGGACCGCGTTCGTAAAGAATAGTATTCCATAAAACAAGGATTTCCATTCCATCTAAGTTCAAAGCGAGTTGTAAAATCGATTTTATTACTTTCACGTCATAAAGTCTCGAAGGCATTTTTATATCGATAGGTGCCTAAGCACTTCCTTGGTTAAAGTACTTACTTATAAAACACACTTTGCGGGAGTTTCCATATAGTAAAAAATATCAGTCTTTCCTCTTTTATGGTGACATTCAATGGAAATCAGCATAAAATGAGCATAAAATGCATTTTTTTAATTTAATGGCTGCGTCCGCATTTACCGAGCATCGGAAAAATTAATGACGTTATGTGGCGTGCTGTTCGATACTTGTGGACAATCTACTGTCCAGTGGCTTCTTTTTCGTAAACGGACAATCCATCATATTTAGCTTCAGGATTCCATTTAGCGATAACATCTATTAACAGGTACCGCGTTGATATCAGTTCATCAGTATCAGTATCTACTGTCTTGCCATTCATGCCACATACAAATCTTTGCGCTTAGAATAAATAATGTTACAAACAATCTAACATTCAAAATAATTTCAGACAATCATTTCGAGGCAAACTGAATAACAGTAAATAAATTTATTTTTAAAAATATAGTTCGCGATTTTTGCTGTCTCTACATAACAGTAGAGTGGCTTACGTAGGTGTGTGATAGTGTCAACAACCTGACAGGTCTTAGCGGAGGTTCCTGAACAGGTTTCCTGCGATACCGCGGGGGCGAGGGCCCGGGAATAATCCTTGAGGACGCTTTATACGCTTACACGCTATTTGCTGTGTTAACACTCATTTATCGGATGATTTGCGCTAATTAAGTTCGTACGTGAATGTCTTAATAAAATGTTTTGACAGGAATTTTTCAAACAGTTTGGTTGGATTCTCTATCAAATGACTTTACTTTTGATTTTTTAATACATTGAACGGTATTGATAGTAGAGGCAAGTTGTAGCCAATTAATTGACTGCAGCTCATATATAGGCTGGCTCGACCGGGGCAGTACCACCATCTCTCAGAAGATTGGTGTAAAGTAGCTATTATAGCTGCGTTTCGTACCCCCTTCCTCTACTTTTGTCCCACTTCTCTTTAGGTCGGCAACGTGCAAGCGATGACTTTGATATTGCTATCATCTGTAGGCTATGGTAACTGCTTAACATCAAGCAGGCCGTACGCTTGTTTGTCACCATAGTCACATAAAAAACCGGCCAAGTGCGTGTCGGACTCGAACATGAAGGGTTCCGTGCCACCGTAAAAAAAAACGTCATAAATATTAAGTTTCTTGTATGAGACCCCTTTTATATTTAAATTTTATTTTATTTTAGTATTTTATGTTGTAGCGGCAACAGATACCTACTTACACATTCTGTGAAAATTTTAAGTCTCTACCTGTTACGGTTCATGAGGTACAGCCCGCTGACAGACAGACAGACGGACAGATGGCGTAGGCTTAGTAATAGGATCCCGTTGGCACCCTTCGGGTACGCAACGCTAAAAACTACTATAAATTTTGCCAGTACCTAGCGTTGAAATCACCGTGGACATAAGTTCATTTTTCAACTAAGTCTATTTTTGAAAATTCTCTAAAGGTCAATTTACCAATAATTTACAGGTAGGTACGTGCCTTCAATGTGAAGAATCTCTAAAGCCCAAAGTGACGACGAGCTTACTAGCTTGCATCGTAAAGGAACCAACATGACCGTTAAACTATCGTGAAGCGCACGACTGTTTACGAACACAGTACGAAAGCAATAATCCATTACATTCGGGTATTCGAATTATGAAATTTGACACAACTATTCGTAGTAAAATTAGTGTCAACATCACGAACGACGGAAACAGATGGTTCGGTTTTGGTTTGTAATAGCCCACTTGGGGCGAATCTCTCGCTTGCATCAATCTAGTTAATCTTTAAATCTCTGTACGTGGCCTAGCTATTGATAGAATAGTGCTAAGAATAGTTTCAGTTACATGTTGGTTGGTTTAGTACAAATCTTTGTCACTAATTAAATTAGTGGGGTATAATTTTTCGCTTTTGGAGTAATTGGATAATATTTGTGTACGAAACAGAAATGTATTTGTCGCTTGATTTTTTTCAATGACAATAGTTTTCATAACTTTTAACCGACCAACGATCGCTTCATATACATACATAGTTAAGTTTAGTAATACGAGTAGATATTATTTTATAGCGTTTGTAAACAAACGATGAAAACGTGTAAAATCTATTCAAAAGCACATTTCTTGAGGCTAACGCGAAAATACATTATCTAAAAGAATATCTACGCAAAACGCACTAACGAAATTTTGAATTAGATTGGATGCATGGTGAAGTAAACGAGTAGCGGCAGCAAAGCTATCATTTGAGCTCAGAGGGCGACAGCCAACCGGTCGCATCCGCATCCGTTTGTTGACGACGGCCTACCTCCAGGGAGGAAAGCATGCCATTACCATTGGTTATATGCACAGAGTAAAGACTAAAGAAAGAGGTACCCTTATTAGATATATGTATGAAAAAAAAAACGCGGTCATTGTTTTTTCATTTTCATTGTTCTATCTTCCGGTAAATAGTTGAACTACTCGCTTCTTTTTATGTCGATGTTAGTACTAGGCCGACCACTCGGCCGAGTTGCTTAGGGCCAGTCTCCTTAGTAATTGGTCCATGGTTATATGAGATAGTGATTTGATTTAACACGGTACTGGAATATGATTTACAACGGAAAAGTTGTATGATATAAGGTTAGTATGTTAAATATTTTTAAGAATAACATTATGTTACAGAAATGAAAAAGTACCTAATAGGTATTCAAAAATATATTATTGTGGTCCTTTTTATAAGGTGCCATACGATACTGTACGTTCAGTATGAAGAAACACAATATATTCTATTAAATTAAAAATTAAAGTCGAAATTCGAAATTTTACACGAGTAAATTTCACGAGTATTTCAGAGTTATGCTTGCTCAATTGGAAAATAACGGTACAATTATTCATCTCACAAGACAAATTCAGTGATATAAACAAAACATGCTGAATAATTTAACAGTAGAGCCGTCGAAATCATTGTCCTGAATATTTCCGATAAAAACTCCGATTGAAAATAACCGTGTTTCCGCATGGACAAGGCGAATATTGCATTTTCGCTCGGATGACGTGTCAACTGCATTTTAAATAACTTAGTGGGCCTCGAGCGGTGCGGCCGCGTCCCGTATTGATTTGAGATATTTCTGGGAACACCACTTTTGGATGCTGCTCGTGGATATGCATTAATTGTTGTCTGAACTATTTGTTTCGTCTAGCACCCGCTGAAATGGCGGACAGAAATATAAATATTAAACGGACAGCGCAGACAAGAGGCAAAGATTATTTCTTCTGATCTATGATTTGAGTAGACGTTTGTTTTATTTTGAAAACGTATATCATAATATTAGCCCTATTGAACCCGGACCATCTGTTTCGTTCGTTCGTGATTTTGACACTAATTTACCATGGAAATTGGCAAAAATCTAAATTCGAAGCCCAGACGAAACGGATTTGTGTTTTTGTACCGGGTTTGAAATAATAGCCTGCTAACTGGCATTAAGAAATAATTCTGTTCTCGATGTTTTTTTGTACAAAGTGATGAAGGTGAGTCAGGAAAACCTAGCTAATCGTCCCAAAAGTAAAACCCAGGTGTTTAAAAAATAGGGTTGTGTTTACTATTTATTTATATAGCTAAGTAATGAAACACGAACTTTAGGGAGCTGATATCACAATGATTCATTAAAAGCGAAGCGGATTCAAAGAACAACATCAAAATAAATTTGTTCAGTGGAGGAATTTTTATTATATCTTTATTGGAGGAGAGACATTACACAGGGAAAGTGCTTACCTCTTTGACGAGATTTAATTTGGCTCAGTACAAATACAATAAACGCTAGTAGGTACTTACATTTCCTTTATGCTCAGTTTTGTTAAAATAACACAATAGGATTTTGTCACAGATAATAAACGTTTTCCTTTGATGTTGTATTTCCAACCATTTTTCGAAATATAATTTGTTATCTGATTAATTTCATTTCATTTCTAAATGGTTTTGAATGAATCCAATGCAAATGAAAAAATATCGAATTATTTTATGAAATGGTGTAGTATGTTGTAGATATATTCAATTGAAATATTTAGTTTGACTTCGCTCATCCGCTTGAAGTAATCTGATTTTTTTCATGATTTTTTCCCGTCGATGTGTCCCTCGCCTGGGATAGGTATTTTCGTCAGTTGTCAATCTGGCACGCGTGACTGGCCACGCTCTTGCCCAATGTGCCCCGGGATCGAATTTCCCCCAAAATCGGAAGCGATATCGCACCGAACCAAAAATCTTTAGTAATATTATCATTTCATAATACACTTTTTTCACGGGCTTCTGACTTTATTGTTTTGCGTTTGTAAACGTTCCATAGAAGAGCTAGAATACAATGGGTACTTCAATTTTATTTATAACATAATATTGAATTTTACGAACCCGCAGATTTCTTTATATCCTGTAATAATCTGCTGCGGGATTTAGCTGTAGTTACTATAAAGTTACCTACTCTATTGCACGTTATCAGAATGTTATGCAGTTCGCTTTCGCGTCGAGTGTAGTGGCCATCGGGTCACTGGGGAGTTTTTATTAACTGTTAACAAACTATAGCTTTTAGAGAGAGATTACAGCACTCACGATATATGTTTTATTGAACAAAACGAATTTGAAACGGACTCGATATTTTTGACGTCCGGCACGGAAACGCTTTTACTTTGATTAATATTTTTATATAAATATTGGGCTGATACTAGAGCAGGTACCAATCGGCTTCTTCAATTTGGAACTTTAAGCTCAGTCACATAGAAATAAATAAGTAAATTATAAAGTTATACGTTTCGCAATGAAACTTTACATGAATATTGGATGAATTGCTGTATGATAAAAAAATACTCTGTCCGACATTCATTATCGCATTTTGATTAATTCGTAATGAGGCAAATATTGTGTGTCAATCAATTTTCCCGTTTGCCTTTCCTTATTTATTCACATCCAAAACGTGCCCTTCTTTTGATATAAAAATTGATATTTGAACACAGATGAAGCGGCAATAATCTTACGATTTGAGACGAGAGATTAAAGAGCCCGTAAACTTTATGATGAATTCATACAATATGAGCTCACCTGCTGTTCACCACTATACATTGTTGGATGAATTGGTTTATCGCTTTGAATAAAAGAAAAATAATCATTGCATATAAAATAAACCCTAAGTAGGGAAAAATCAATAGATGTGTCCATATGGCGCGCATGCCTCACCCGAGCACTCATATTATGACATTACGTCTATGCGTTCCGACGTCAAAAGTGAGTGCTCGCGCGAGGCATGCGCCTGATGAAGACGCCGCCAATGGGAATCAAATGCCAGTCGAAGTATTTTTTGGTATTAAGATTAACTTTAATCTTAACTCAAATTTTCGAAAGACATGTGAAATACACCAACCCGCACTGGGCCAAGGTGGCGGATTATGGCTTGAATCCCCCTCGCATTGCGGGGAGGCCCATGTCCAGGAGTGGGACGTTAAAAGGGCTAACAAAATTAATGTAACGTCACGACTTTTATCCCCGTTCGGGGGTAGTCAGAGGCTTGAGTGGCCATACACCACCACATTGTGGAGGGATTAACCAACTCAAAGCCCACGTTTCACCAGATAGTCAGAACCCAACGTGACAGGTGGTGAACCTTGTCGCCGTGTATACAGGAACTGACTATTACCTAATCCCGAGGGATAGGTAGGTTTCCTCACGATGTTTTCCCTCACCGTCAGCGAACTGTAAATTATGCACATAGATGAAAATTCATCCATTGGTGCATGCCCCACCGGGGATCGAACCTGGGACCTTCTGATTGCTAGCCCAACCTGTTCAGCCCTAGGCTACAGTCGCTAACATTATGATTATTTTTTATTACTTTTTAAGTCTGTTTTAAGTATGCTTGTTGGTTTAAACCAGGTTTATCTTACACTTAACGATACACATTTCCGACATGGTACTAACCTGTTCCAATGAACAAACTTCCAATTAAACACAGTGCAAGTCGTTTCAAATAGGATTAACGGTGTTTATTTTGTTAGCTTAGTTATTAGTTTCCTCATTAGTTGGTACATTGTATTGCTGTTGCAGGTGTTAGCGTGTATTGATTGATCGCTATTGTCGTATCTTCTATGAAGCGTCGTTTAATTACCAATTTTCGTATGGGATGAAAATAAAAATACTAAATTGTACTTACCCGTATATGTCTAAAGAAGTTATGTTCTTAAAACAATTTCTTTTTTTTTCTTACGGCTCTCTCACACATCATACGAAACGCAGCTGTAATAGCTGCTTTACGCCGATCTTCTGTGAGAGGGTGGTACTACCCCGGTCGAGCCAGCCCGTTTATGAGCTGCAGTCAATTGGCTGCTTGGCTCTACCACCTTGAAAACCTTTCTATACAAAAGCCTGTCATAACCCCGATTTTTCAGATTATTATGAAATATTTGTCGAAACGTCAAATAGAGGATATTTTGTGACAGGTTTTGCTTAGGGTAATAGGTAATAACTCGACAGATTAAGTACCTAACACCTGTATCTGATGGGGTTTACAGTAGCGGCATTTTACGATGGCTGCTTTGACATGTGGAGGGGGGAAGAAAATGAAACTTATTATAACGGAATAAAATTGGCCGTTTTAAAAAATAAGAATGTCAAAAAATTTATGCGAAAATGAATTTTATTCAGTTATAATAAGGTTCATCTTTTCCCCCCTCCCACATGTCAAACCGGCCATCATAACGTGTCGCAGGTATAGTAAATTTGTTACGTTCTATTTTTACTGCACTCTTATAATATGCTAAAATGATATTTTTTTTCTAAATAGGATCTTTTGTTGTCTTATTCGATTTTTTTCGCCTAACACAATAAAACGGGTTATCTTTTATTAGGTATTATTCATCTATTCCTCTATTCCCACAGCTTTGCATCGGGCGGTTCTTGAAAAGCTCTGTCATATTGACTTCACTCACATTTCGCTGAATGCATTTCTGGATCGCATTATTATCGGTGCAAGGGGTTTCCCCTGTCAATAGGAAGGTAGGTCTCAATATCGCGGCGAGTGAGCGACGCGAAGCAGCGTCGATGTCGCGTCGGGTTACGTCGTGACAGGGACTTCGAGTGGAATTTGGTATTTTGGTTCCACAAAGTGGGAACACTCCCAGAATGATGACAGTTGGCAGAATTATAATAGAGGCTAATAAAAATGGTAGAGTTCAGAAAAATACAGACTACAATTGTTTATATGACGTAGGAGGTGTCTACCAGATATTGTTAAGGTCCTTTGTTATGTGATATTGATATTTGTATGGTAGTACGGTAATATTTGCAAATAAAATAGGTCATATTTAATTTGGTACTTACTTATTAAAACAATTAATTGCCATATATAGAAACACAAATACCTTACTTATATACAAAGTACCTTATTTAGGTACTTATATAGAAAATTACAGAAACACGAATACCTTACTTACTTATATACAAATTACCTTACTTACTTATATAGACAATTAAGTGAAATAAAACATTCGGCAAACATAAATAATGAGAACATTATCAAATAGAAAAAACCAGGCAACAAGTAGGTACCTAGGTAATGTTGTACGTAACACAAGTGAATGTTATTTTTCTCTTGATGGGCGACATTTTGTGTAACCTCGTTACAGAAGGAGGTCCACGCTTCGCTTCTTCCTTCGCTTTGATTTTTGATATGAAATGTAAAGAGGGCAGACGTCGATTCATGCGATTATTGAGCCTCAGAATGTGTTTATTCACTGCCTTTCAATAAATGTGTACTCAGTATACTCAGGGACACAAGAATTCATTAAATTATATTAGAAAGCGATCGTTCATCCGTGGAGAATAGACTAAACTAAACCATCCTAATAATAATTATAATAATAATAATATCAGCCATTAGTGTCCCACTGTTGGGCAAAGGCCTCCTTCCATTTCTTCCACTCCTCTCTGTCGTGGGCTATACCAGACCAATCCCTCGCAAAGGTGTCCAGTTCGTAACGCCATCTCCGTCTGGGCCTCCAAAAATCATCCTATCATCCATCCTAATCATCCTAGTACTGTTTTAATAAAAGGTGGTGTGGTAGCTCCATGTATCAGTAGAGAAAAAATTGTCAAATCTAAGTTTAACTGCATTTTTTTTTGGCGGTAAACAGGCGTACATCAGTACCGTAGCCTATAGATGCTTCCTTCCCCTTGGGGGTTGGGCGTTCAGCTCTCTCACTCATTGTCTGAAACGCAGCCGTGTTAGCTACTTTACGCCGAACTCCTGTGAGAGATTGGTAATACCCCGGTCTAGCCAAACTGTGCCTATATTAACTGTCATCAAAGAGATTTAAATTACATGTTATTGCAAACTATTATCGCATAATACAAATTGGTCGCCTGAAAATATAAAGGTACAACATTATTACATTCCGTAGGCACATATAAATAACATGCAGAACAATAAATATGCACCAGACAATTATTAATCTCTAAAGATATCGCGCAGGAACAATCAATAAATATCAAGAGAAAAGCGCCGCTCACAAAACGAAATTAGAGAACATTAATTTGATTCAATTATGTGAGACGTTTTGATAGGCGACATTAATAAGTGACGTAATAATTCCTCGTACTCGCACAATTCAGGGCAATATTTGAAATATGGATCCACCCACACCAGCACAGACAGTTATTGGATTACGAAACAGGTAACGTGGTGCTACGCTTAATAAAATCCGTTCAATGGAGTCACTCGGGGTTTCTTATATTTCCGACTCCTTATCTCGGAGGATGTTTTGACGTTTATAACTTCTGGTGAATTGATTATTGTATTTTTATTAAACACCAATTGAATGAGGAACATAGAAACCATTGACGTTATTATTTTAGGAAGGTACCTTCTAACATCGCAATCACTGAATGTGTGCTCTCATTTAGCATGCAGCGAAATTCACGCACCTATTATCGCACTCGGAATCCGACAATAATTAGCTACGTCCAGAAGTGTCACATGCCGCGCGAGGCTGCTCACCCACATGCCTCGCGAAGCACGACGTTTGCCTCAGTCGCATGCCGCGCGAGGCAAATGGCGAGGCAACTGACACTCTAGACAGGGAAAGGTATACCCGATCAATCAGTTTGACACGTTTGACATCGTTCTGTCTCACGACTGCCAAACTAGGCGACGCAAATGTGAGTGCTCAGGTGAGGCAGGGCGCGCATTTGCCTCACGTGAGGCAAGTCAAACACCGTGAGGAAAATTTTCCTCGCGCGGCATGTGACACTTCTGGACGTAGCTATTAACTTATGAAGGCATTTTGATGCGTATCATTCACCAGAAAAGCACCAGCACTATTAGCAAAACCGACATGTTTTCTACATTATTTTCCGCGAGTGACTGAGAAGTACTGTGTCCATGGGCCTCGTTTAGTAGCACAAACTATTTTGGACAGTCACGTGTTTCCCTCTTGGCAATCTCTTTGCTTTTAACTCAAATTACGCGCTTCTAAGTTAGAGTTAGTTGATAGCGCACTTTATACAGCCGACTCACCAGCGCGTGTTTTGCCCTCACTACGCAAAACATCAACACAGTTAACGCGCGCGGGAAAAGAACGACAGGGTAGAATAAAATGTTTTGTCCACAATATGAACACTGCATTACAAGTATCACAATGTTTTAATCTACATTATGATATCACCCGAGAACCGCTATAGAGTAGACGCATTACCAAGAGTCCAGTAAAAACGGCATAGATGTCTTAGAACAAATATGGGCACACGACTATCCAGTTACTGCATTGACTAACGACAGTCTCTAGGCTCAGTCCCGTCGCATGATGCCTTTTTATAGGTCGTCAACCTGTCAACATAGACCTAAGATATGCAGACTCGCTGGAATAGAGACGTATTTTAAAAGGACGCGTATTTTTATACCGAAGAATAGGATTGGTGTTAGATTTTTATTATTTCCCTTTTCGCGTATAAGTTTGCTTTCCATTGCCCGCTCTGAATGAGCAAACTGTGATTTTTTAATGTTCGTTTGATTGTGTGAGTAATTAAATAAAACCAAATTAAGGGAGCAACCTGAGACTAAAATAATTGAATCGAATCTAAAATAATTGAATAATTGATTCGAGATAATTGCGCTTTCACTTCATTTGAATATATCGATAGTGTTGTTATTACCTGGGGCCTAAAACGCCACATAGCAATTCGTTATAAGTTCATTGTTCTTGTATTCTAGCAGAATCCATAGCAATTCTGCTAAATTTCACACACATTTTACACCATTCCTTACCATTGTAGATTGCTAAGGGATCTGCTAGAAAATCAGAAAAATGCATTAATTTTGCGGAATTGCTATGTGGCGTTTTACTTATGGATTAGCCTTATGCGTAGCACCCCCTGTACTTATGCCATTATGGGTATAACGCATCTAGTTACGAGTTAGATCAGTTCGAATGCACTGCGATAATGATGTGTACGATGAAAAGCTACGCACCGCTTAACTCAAAGATTAATGGCCTAACTATTAACTTAATGGCCTACCTATAGTTTTTGTGTCCCGATAAATTTCGGTAGATTTTTTAACCGAATTCAAAAAGGAGGAGGTTCTCAATTCGCTACTGTATGTTCTTTTTTGTGTGTTTGTCATTAATTAGTACGAACAACTGAGCACTTACCTACTTACAGAAATGACAGAATAATGAATTTAACTTTATTTCATTAAAACCGACAGTTCTCAGAGTATGGCCCAATAAAACAGTTTCGAATAGACCTCAATGTCTGAACTTTCGTAATAATCATAGTTATTGTATTGAGCTTCAAACTATAAAACGTATTTCAAACATCTCTGTTCCGATGTACCTTCTAGCCCCCCGGATCCCATAAAGTGCCCAGATACCCAGATAGAACTAAATAGTTTTAATTTGTAAACAGTTACAGCGTTTGATGGAGTAACTTACTGACCCAATTAAATGTTATTAAATTGGACTTAATGGATAAGCTTGGACTTTGATAAAACTGATTTACCTTCAATATCAGAAAATTAGGCGGCTTTGTTGTACTCTTATATTTATTTAATAGACACCAAACAAACTCGGACCCTTTTCATTCGTTTGTTCGTGATTTGACACTAGTTTGCTACAAAAATGTGTCAAAATTCGAAGCCCGAACGAAACCGATTATCGCTTTCGCACCGGGTTCGTAATAGGTTTTCTTATTAGGTACTTGGCTGCGTTAAAATATTATAAGGTCTGCCAGTTTAATTACCTTTATTAATAAAACAGAAGGTTATGTGGTCCTGTGACATGAAACCCACAAAGTTGTTTGTATTTAGTAATAAAAAGTTAGTAGGTAATTCAAACTGTACCAATTTAGAGTTCCAAATGCGCCTGCATTTCTATCACGTACGTGACCCGCTCACGTACAATCTGGACCTTAACTGCTAACAACATTTGCAATATTAATTATGCGAGCCCGCCGGCTTGATGTTCCGGGTTTATAACGGACGATTCGCGATGGCATCGGGATTAAACAATATGCCAGCCGTAACTATTTAATGAACATTTACACAACGCCACAATCACGCTTCAAAAAAATTCATAATACTCCCAGGTTTCCCTTTATGATGAGCCGTTCAGAACTCTACGCACTTTATATCACGGGTAAAAAAGCGATCCTCGCTTGATGAAATTTTATATTAATCTATCCATGAGAAAAGTGGATGATACCAAAACATCAAGGCACGGTTCATCAATTTGAGGCTGATGCCGAGTAAATTACTTACTTTGTGTGGAGACACATTAATCAATATAGGATGATTAATGAGCGCCGGCGCACGGGCCCGATCGCTTGATGGATTAGCGTCCATATGGTTCTGCATAATTTGCTAAGTGCCGCCACCTGTGCCCCTGTTGTTTCATCTCGACCGAACAAGTTGGGGGATGCGAAAAAGTCCGGAGATGTATTCCGTTTGTCCGGAATATAATTTCCCTTTTTCAAAGTAAATAAAGTAGCGGGAAAAAATGAGGAACATTTTATTTTCATATTTCGGTGGCGCGCAATTTGAATTTCAAGCGATCAAATGTAAATCCAAGCTTTTCTCAATGATTATACGTTGAGATAGGCAACGAGATAAATACTCGGACCGGCTCACCTGTCGCTCTCCTCATTGTTCGCTTAACAAAAATAAATGGAAAACATTTTTGTTTTTTATCTTACTTTCCTTTCTACAGACTTGCTTTAGAAATCTGTTAACAAGGAATAAGTAGGACCTTTTTACCCGGTCGAAGTATTCGGTTGCCTCCAGCGGTTGGGGCGCACGGATTGGCGGCCGCCAAATCCGAACAAATCCCACGTAGCACCCCGGGGTGGAAAAAACACAAAATTTATCAAAACACGGCGGAAAATAATGAATTCTATATCGCTATAATATGATAATACTTATTATACCTTAGAAAACCTTGGTGGTAGAGCCAAGATTTTGCGAATTGACTGCAGCTCATAAATGGGCTGGCTCGACCTGAGTAGTACCACCCTCTCACAGACGATTGGTGTAAAGTAGCTATTACAGCTCTTTGAATTATGAAAGTTGACCTATAACCTTTATGTAAGTATAAGGCCCACCCACAACCCTTCACCATAACCCACCCTTCTACCTGAGTAGTAGGGATTCACCGGTTATAGCTCACGACCCAAAACATTCTGGCTCACCAAAAAAAAAAAAAAAAAAAAAAAAGGTCATTCCATCGATCCGTGGGTCGACGCCGACTAAAAAAAATAAAAAAAAAAAAAAAAAAAAAAAAAAAATAAAAAAAAAAAAAGTTTGGTGTCTTTTTGGGGGTTTTCGGCCATGCCCGATCGATCTGTGCTATTCCCGCTGTGATATCTGTAACGGTTCCTGAGATAGCTTTCAGACTCAGCGGCCTCGTAAAGGTTTTATTAGGGTCGTCTATTGTATTGAAGGGTTCTATTGTGTCACTATTTCGCGATGCTTAATGAGGGTCGGGTTTTATTAGGGTCGTCTATTGTATTGAAGGGTGCTATTGTGTCAGTATTTCGCGATGCTTAATGAGGGTCGGCTTATTGTTCCTGAGGGTGTACTGTTCCTAAGGTTGCGTCCGTTTGCAATGATAAGACTTTTTTTTTTTCGAACATCTTTATTTATCAATAAAAAATGGATTTAAACATGTCATAAAGTAGTATATCATTGTATAGTGTATTCGTATCGAATATTCTTATGAAATCAGACATTGAATTACCATTGAATTTATAGTACAAATACAATAAACAATATTCACCGCATACGGATGTGAAATCGTTTTGTAACCTATTGCTATTAAATTGCCATTGTTTGGAATTTCTCTTCAAAAATGACCTGTGGTAACCTGTTGGTGGTCGACCATAAGAATCAAAATATTGTCCGATACCATTGTCAGCGATGTGAATGGCGATCCAATGGCTTCCAGGTCTTGTATCAGGGTCTAAATTAGATATAATGTATGTAGGAGTATGAATGTGTATTGGCAATCGGTTAGCTGCATACACATTATATTGTAAGCTTGGATGAATTTTACATAAACTTTTCTGTATATCTATTGTGTTCATATTGATCGCCTGCCACGTTGTAAGCTGTTATCGATTCGACTTATCAGATGCAAGTGTAAAATTGAATGTATTAACAGGGTATTTCTAGTCTGCTGAGATCTTGGAAATAATACAAGGTAAAATATGCTGAAAATTATGTCTTTATTCAAATTTCAATGAATAGCTGCTTATAACTAGTACAATGAATACTTAAAACTACATTTTTTTACTTAAAACTAATACAATTAATACTAACCTAACCTAACCTTAAGGCCAATTATCTTCATCAAACAATACACGCATAAATACATGCATATTATTTTCGATAAACCATTTCTTAAGTAAAATTACAGTTTTTAATGCACTATGCTTCTTATGATATAAACAATTTACCGTACTTCTGGTATTATCATACAATTGATTTAAACGCAATAAATCGGGGGCACCTTTTTCACTAATATCTGCTACACTGCACTTATTACAAATATTTTTTATCCACTTGATTTTTTCCGTTCCAAAAACTAAAATTTTTTTATTTGTTAAAATTGGTATAATCACACGTTTGAACTCGCGATAGTCAATGAAACCGGAACTCCAATAAAAATCGTGTCGTCTTTCTATGGAAGAGACGTTTTTCTTTTCTGCGTCTGCCAAATTATATGGGCATGGTGGTTTTATTAAAAACACCTGGGTATAATCTTCCGTAGCTAGTGCAAACTCCTTTATCAAGAAAACATTGTTGGAAACTTTAAATCCTTGTAAATCGACAAACATGACGTATTCTGGATTCATGATTATCTTTTAAACTGATGTCTACTCAACTGGGCGATGTAACGTAATGAACGTTCGTTTGTCATGCGTCTTATATAGATATCGCGACGTCCCATTGTTATTACGGTCGCCTTTTGTTCACTGCAGACGAGTACAAACATGAATCCTGTACATCGAAAGATCCCCTAACAATGAATGCCTCCCTCTATTCACAGATAACAGCACGACGGGGGGTGCAAGTTCGGACACGACGCCTATAAATCATGGCATTAACATTGTTCTCCTGTCCCTTTGACGGTGGTCAAGTCGAGACGTGACACATGATGCATAAAGGTAAATTCTCAAACGATGAATAGTATACAATGAATAGAACACAATTAACAAAGAATTTGAGTTATCTACATCCGTCACAATAATATGAAGCCTAAATAGGGAATTTAATGTTTTAGCTACTATAATCTACTGATACATTACGGTTTTTATCAATTTCAATAACATTATCGAACTCGGCATAAACGATACAGTTTATGGTTTGTGAAAGTGCTGATTCAAAACGAACTTCCAATCTCACGCTACCATGTTTTATAAGATTCCAATGGCCTGATGAGCTAGCTGATAAATCAGGTGTTAAGTCGAAAGCTAATAGACAATATCCTTGTGCATATTGTTCCCTAGATATGCCATTACCTTCATTAAGGAAATGTATACCCGTTCCCGAGAATAACGTGTGATAAGCTGAAGTATACATATTATTCTCGAATGATGGTTGTAAAGCTTTGGAAGGTATTTGTTGCCCATCAATATATAAACTAAATGTATTAAAATCGTGATTTTCAAAATTAAATGGATTTTTTGTGAGTTTACCATTAAAGCCTGCGTTATTAACAAATCCTATTATGCATCTTTTAGGTACTTGTCCTAGAAAAATGTTATCTAGTGTTTTTCCCTGAACCCCCGATGGTATTGTCAAAACTTTAACTTCAGCACGCGTAATAGGATATTTAGCTGTAGTAGAGGCTAAAACTTTTTGATGTGCAAGTAAAACTGTTGGATTGATTCGCGCTCTACGAACAATAAGCGTTGCATCAGTAATACATACTTTCAATTTTAAATCGTCTGAAGAAGCCATTAAGTTGAATGTTTCTCTGGAACGAACTAATTTAACAGACATCTCAACACCATTAATTAAAAACTTTTCTTGGTTGAATATATCACCATGTAGATGTCCAATCATTTCAATTTCTTTACTTTCAGCTGTTAATTTACTTCTTTTAGTGAATCCTTCATTTTTCTCATCGGTTGAATCCATTTTCCCAGCTGTATCTTCATACCAAAGACTGCATGTTAGGTGAGATTCTTTTGATGCAGGAGCATAATTCAACAAAGTTTCCATGTAAGCACGATAGGCGTATGTATTATTTGGCGGGGATACAAGTTTTTGGTTCAAATAAACATCAAGCTGACTAAATAATGAATGTAACCAATTGTTTATTGGTGCCACTGTCGTTGTAGCTAGCAGTTTTGTTGAGTCTTGGTTTAATATCTTTGCTTTAATATGAATCATAGTATGAGACAAATCTATGTAGTCATCACCGGTTCCTGGTACTTGAAATTCGATGGGGCCATCATCGGCGAGAGATGAAATAGGTTTGTAATGTATCCACATTCCATGTTCTATACTTGTTTGTGTAGATGGTAAAGCAAATAAATCTAGCTCCGACTTAATGCACTCACAAGAATGATTGTGTAGAAAAGACATTTTATTATTATTATTAGTATTATTATTATTTATGAAAATATATCTTTGATATTATTACGTGTCAACTTTGATTTTTTGTTAGCACCTTTCACCTTAGCACGTAGCGGTGGAATGAATGAAGCCAGACGTTTTTTCTTAGTTATATATCCTGATCCAGACATATTAATTCGATCAATTTTCTCATCGGCTTTTCTTTTTAAGTTTGACCCAGCCTCTTTCAATCGAGTCTTAATAGAATCTTCCATAGGACGTGCACTAACCATATCCGATAAAAGCCCCACACCTGTATTTAAAACCTCTTTACCGATCGCTCGAGCTCCACTAGACAACAATGGTAAAACAGATCTGAATAAACCTCCTAGAAAGCTACCAATTCCATGACCGCGCTGATATGGTGCCCCTTTATAAATTACTCCAATACCTGATCCACCTTGATGTGAATAGTAATGTTCGTAGGGACAACTTGTATTATAACGTTGGGGATGCATTATAATTTTTTAAAATGTAGTTTAATAGCCACAGTTCCGAACTGGAATGGTATTTTATGCCCCGTGCTTGATCTTATATCTATTTCAATGGTATCAAACTCTCTACGCATGACAGGCAAGTAGTGAGGTGGTGAGAAAACATGCTTTTTATTAGCACCGTAAATATATTTTGAAGGGTCTAAAGGTATTATTCTGAGAAGAGGGGTCATTACATCTCCGACGATCTGTGGTTCGATTATATCACAATAAACAAATAACTGAGATGGCAACCCTAAATGTAAATTCGCTGGGCACTTTCCAAGACTCTTAGAAACAAGGTTTTTATTAGGTTCAAATCCTAGTTGAAGAGACAAATTAGGCGATAACGTTATTGATTTTAATGCTTCATCATTTACAGTAACAAATACGAACTTTGATATCTCATCATAGCGAAACTTCACTTTCTCCCTCAAACTGTTTAGTGTCACTATAATTTGTTCAATATTATCATAGTTAGTGGCTGGTATATGAGTTTTGTAGTACGCTAGAGAGGTGCTAGGAGTGCCGGTATTGTTGGGTATTTTCATCCATTTACTTATGTAAACAACGTTTTCATGTTCTTGAACAGTAAACATCGTGCATGGATATTGGAATTCAACCACACCAACCGACCACGATCCTTCCAATATAATTGCTTTAGGTAATTTTGTTGAAAAAAGAGTTGTTGAGTTTTCTGGAAAGTATTCCATAGAACTATTACTAAGTAATGTTAAATAAAAACTTTCTTTCATCATAGATTTTCTAAACTAGCAGCCAAAATCCAAGAGTTAAATTTATCTGGATAACCTTTCCACTTCACTAATACTTGCTTTCTGTTGCCAGAGTAGCGAGTGCTAATTATTTTATCTATTTTATAACTGGAGGTGGGGTTATAATCAATTTTTTGCAATTCTCTTTCATAAAAAGTACCCACTATCGGTTCATTTTGCAAATCTTTCAGTGTATATACTATCCATGGTGATCTATCTATTATTGAAGATATCATAAAAATTTCGTCACTCCAGTTGGATTCATAACCTTTTTGGAATATATGTTTAAATTTTGTAATTCGTACATGATCACCAACATGAAATTTTGGTGTTGGTGTAATATCTGCAGCTTGTTTTCTACCCTTTTCATATAAATTATTCCAAACAGTCATTATATTGTTTGAATTTACATCACAAGGACACATTTTAATACTGGAATGGTAACTATGATTATATGCATATAATAAGTCTTGTAAAATATCTATATACCTATATGTATTTTTATGGGTAAAATAACGCCACATTTTCATCTTGAGTGTTCTTTGAAATCTTTCTACAATGCTTGCTTTAATATCAGGATTATTTGTTGTATAATAGTTTATATTTTTGCTCCTAAAATACTTTTGTACATCTTTTGAAACAAATTCAGTTCCTTTATCAGATTGTATATGTGTTGGAGTGGTACCGGCCTCATTAAATATGTGTTCAAAACATTTTTTTATAGTTTCAGAATTTTTATTTTTCATTGACATAGCATAAGCATATTTAGTAAATACATCAATAACACAAAGAATGTAATTATAACCATCATTATATTTAGAATAAGTTCTCATATCACTTAAATCAGCCTGCCAAAGTTCATTTAGATTAGATAAAATGTATTTATTCCGAGGGAATCTTCTATGTACTGGCTTATGAAGTGTGTAAGTTTCTTGAGCTTGCAACCATTTTTTGATGTCGCCTCTAGTCATTTTACCTTTCATAGCTTTTACTAGATTGAGTATACTACCATATCCGGCAGGATGTGATACATCATAATATATTTTATTAATTTCTAGTAAGGAGTCCATTTTTCCCAATCAATCTTTTTCTTTAGTTTTCTTTGATACTTATCAGCACTACTTGGTGTAGTATAGATTTCCTCTTCCACAGAGTGTTGTGTAGGATCATCCGATTGGAGTTTATTTATGTATTCACTTCTGTTTGGATTTCCAATGTAAGCTAATGGTATTTTAATGTCTTTCAGTGCTTTGGCAAAATCTTCCCAACCTTTCGGATTACTTTTTTTCAATGGTCTAAGAAAATCGTTTACCAAATCTATGATATTACTTCCGGCAATTTGTTTGTTATCTATGGTGACAGTACCGCTGTCGTTCCAGTGAATTTTGTTTTTACTCAATGATATTGTATTAAGCAATAACTCACCCTTTTTTATATAAGTTTTTGGTATTAAACTTAAAATTTGTCTAGGTGTGTATATATGACTTTCTTGCTGTTGTTGTTGTTGCTTCACGTCGTCTTTCGATGTCTGATTCACAACTAAATCTTTACCGGCGATTTCAGCTTTTATATTAGAAACTTCATTGTTTGCAGTGTCTCCGACAGCATCGATATTGGAAGTAATTATTGGTAATTCTATAGGTTGACGATCTGCTTCGGTAAAGTGTAGATATCTTTGCAAAATTTGTTGATATAAAATCCATTTTTTTCTATCGTCCATATTACTATTCAAAATCTTTTGCATTTCGACGTCTAATCTTGAGGTAGGATTTTCAATTTTGTGTTGATTGTTGTTTTGATTTAATTTCTCTAATAAACTTGGATCAATAAGTAACATCTTTTTGGCGTGCTCCATTTTTAAACAAGTGAATTAACTAATACACTCAAAATGGAACCCAATATAATTGGTAGGAATGCACCACCTTTTTGAATGATTATTTTCTTTCGTATTTTATCTGTTCCTTTACGTACCAACTTGCGAAGTATACTCTTAAATTTACCAAGTTTTTTCTTTTCTTTATCTTTAAGCGGTACTTTGCCCTGGAGAACGTTATAAATACACTCACAAATGCAGTTTATTTCTTGCTCGTCACACGCTTTTAATAAGGCTCGTTGATATTTCGGTTTAAGAGTGTGTAGTGCGCTTAGTAAATTCTTGTGCGTCTGGATGCTCTGAGACATTATTTGTAAATGATGGGAATTTGTTGGTTCTTGGCATATTTAAACCCTTTTGTGGGGACATATACAGTGCAATATCCATCTGAGGGGAATATTTTCGTTTTAATACGACATGTTTCATTGGTGTCTTGTTTAAGATCAACCATTAAATATCCATGTGCTTCTTTAGTGGAGTCATTGTATGCATCTTCAATGAATTTTGAATTTTCTGGTGATACTTGTCGCGCTAAGTATCTAATTTGGGTTTTATCACGAGGGTTTTTGAAATAAATAATATAGTTTGAATTCAAAGAAATGTCTCTTTGACCTTTACCTTGGTGGAATAAATTTTGTGTAATATAGAATACACTTAAGTTTCTATGATGACTGCCTTTAGTAAAAATATCAACAATTCTACCATCAGATTCTCTCATAAGATCGTCGATAATTACAAGGTTTGCCTCCTTCCCATCAAACATACTTAGATCTGGTATACCTTGATAATAGTTTACGTTTGGTAAATTGTATAAAGGTTGCATTTCATCGAAGCACCAAGTAATTTGTCTGAACTGTTTGTTGCATATCTCTTTGATGGATTGAATAAACTTTGTAACGAATATAGATTTGCCACAACCACTTGGGCCTGCAACTATGGCAGTAAACGGATGAATAAATTGGAACATTTTTAAACACGTGTAGATTCTTAGAGGGTATTGAAATGAATAAGACAGTGTTAGAAAAATATACATTTATATTTGGATAAATAAAAATACATTTTACACAATATGACACAAAAAATCTTACAGAAATTTAATTACTTGTTATTATTTTCTCAAAAATATTTAAAATCTTAAAATTTACCTAAGATTTTATAAAATTACATATTTATTTATTCATTTACACAGTATTATTATCGCAAAATATTTAAATCTTAAAATTTACCTTATATATTATAAAATTACAATTTTATTTATTTACATAGTATAACACAAAATATTTATTACAATTGAAAGTGCATTCTTTAACTTAACTTATAATGACCCCATGCTAATGTATCAATTTGATTTGGCAAAATATATCGTTTTGTATCGTTATAGGACAAACAGGTTTTGTTAATTTGTTGAGTGAAGATTGTGTGTTTAATCGATTTAAATCTATACATACTACAAAATTGATTTTTCTTCTCAAAGAGACATGACTTGTAATTTTCAATGTTCATTTTTTTTGTGACACTTTTATTTACACCTTTTGCTTTGGCTATCATTTTATTTTCAACCTTAAATGCATACATTTTAGATCGAAGTCCTACAAATTCTTTCATAATTTTACCATTATTTTCATCTTTAAAGAAACCTATCTTTTTTTTATTTAGATTTGGAAAACCAAATATATTATCAGAAGCATAATCAGATGTATCAAATCGTGTAGCAAGGTCGGGTTTAATATCTTCATAAAAATTGTCGGTAAAAATTTGATATATTAAACTGTCAGTATCAGTGTATAATAATTTTGTTTTATTGCCGAATTTATTTAACATGTAGTTGTAATGAAAATCATACATCAGAGTTTTTGAAATATCTAATATACAAAATCCTAAGTAGATAGGTTTGTTATGAATCAATTTTATTTTTCGTAACTGTACTGCAACTAAGTTTTCAGAAAAAATTGATAAACTGTGAAATTCTGGTTTTGCAATTAAGTCTTGCACGCCTAAAGTTTTACCTCGATTTTCCCAGTGCGTTAATAATTTAACATTAACTCGTTTTTCAATGTTCTCCATTGTTTTACCGAATACTGCGTTGTTCATTAATTTATAAAAATCTTTCTCAAAATCTGATGTTGCTTTTGTTCTTAATTTCGTATTCAGATCTATATATCTTTCTAACCAAGGACTTTGATGAAACTTTAAAATTCTATGAATTTTAATCAATTTTATACCCATCTCAAGACATTGTTTAAGATTTCTATAATGAATTTTATATTTGCTTTTTTTATTAAGATTTGGAATTAGTTTTTTTTCTTTAGAATTACCTGCAATTGTATTCTCTGGACACAGTGGTAAGTCCGAATGTAAATCGTGAAGTTCGACGGGATACTCTAAATCGACTTCTAAAATGAAACCACATTCAGATGTATCTGACACATCAAAATTAGTATCCGTACTAACCCATTCAAAACTACCTTCTGGAAGAAATTGAGACATAGCCCAACCATAAAGATTGTTAGCATCAAAATATGCAAGATATGACCGAGGTTTTTTCTCATCAAAATCTTCCAAGAATTCATTATTTGCCTTTGCATATCGATTGCTACATTGAGATACACCTCCTCTTATTCCTGCCTTAATAAAAGCCAGTTTATCAAAGTCTGTTAATAGTTCTAGTTCAATTTTTGTGTATTTTAACATAGCGTCCCAACTCAATCCCGGCGCTGTATAATAGTGAGCAGGATCTAAATCATAAGTTGTTATACAAATGTTTCTAAAGTTTTCAAACACATCAGTCAGGAGCAAAACATCAGTTTTTAGGTATAAGTCTGAGTAATTTAACATTTCGCGACACTTAAAATGTTGCCAAACATCCTGAGCACGATGATAATCATCATCAGAAACACTTGAATCGGTCAGTGAACTGTAGAACTGATCTTGACTAGGAAGAGTTGTTAATTTTAAACAGTCATATGATACCATAAATTCGTAAGGATATATACCTTTTTTTCTAAGACGACTAAAGTCTTCATCCCTAGGGAAATTACTTTTAAGTGTGTAGAATTGTTCATCTTTGAGATTCTTAGCTAATTGATCAAGATAGCATGGTAGGAATTTAAAAGAATCTACAAATCTTAAATTGACTCTCTGGTTGTTTATAGTTAATATCTTTGAAAAGGATATGTATCTTTCTTTGTTTTGGGGAATTACTTCCACGTTGCCATCTACAAAATTTAATGCATGGACAATGAAATGTGCATCATAGTGACTGAGATTATGAAGGAATACTGGAATGTGTTGCGGTGTTCGGAATTTTGTTACACATACATCATGCGCAACTCCTCTGAAATCACCTGTGTACCAATCAAAATAGTGAACGTCGTCTCCTTTTAAATCAGTCTCACAAATGTAACAATTTTTTGAATTGTTGATTGTATTCTCATCTTCGGTTGATAGTGGTTTGGGGTGTTTTTGAAAACTATTTTTACAATATATTTTTTTTAAATCTTCATATAAACGTTTCATAAATACTTGCGCGCAGTCTGGTCCACTGTAGGTTTCATATTTTGATAAACTATCATCAAATGAACATTTTATGTAATATCCGAAACTATAAACTTCGTGTTTATTAACGTTGTTGGTATACGACTTAGTCGGGTCATTAGGACATGATTTTATTGGGTTTAAGAATGCTTCAAAATCAGCATATACAACAAAAGGTATTTTTAACTTTCTTTGGAATTTATCAAATTTTAATTTGTCGTTAGATACTGGTTGACCAAACCAATCTTTCGATGTTTTTATATTACTCGGAAGTTCAGTAGATATGTGAGAGCAATCATGCTGTTGGTGATTAGCCAACCTCTCTTCTGTGGGAAAGTGAAGTAAACACCCATCACAGATCCACACCTTATGATCTTGATTTGAAATTTGTTTTCCGACTAAGCGCGCCAAGTTTTTAATAAAACAGTAATGGTTAGTTGCACTATTGTGTATGTACAATAGATTAACATGTTGGCTTTTACGAGATTTCGTCATAAACAGTGGACCCACCACATTATGTTTCTTTGTTTCTTTGTTTAATTCCAAACCAAAGACATTTATACTGATATTGTTTAACTTTTCAACTTTCGGTATGTCACTCAATTTAACCGGGAAAGATACACCATCGAATTTAAGTTTATTGAAATGTATACTGTAAGATGATGTGCGCTCTGCATTTTTAGCGATGGGAAATAACGCCGAGAGTAATGCCCATTTAAAACATAAATTATCATTATTTTTTACATTAATTATGGCTCTTTTAGCTTTTATGTCTGGGGGTAAATCAACATATGAAGATCCACGTAGAGGATTAAATTTGTTTACATTCATTTCGATATATTTGATCTGTTTGAGACTCCATCCGCTATCTTTTTTCTCGAAAGCACTTATTTTATCTGTTAGAGTGTCACATAAAGATGAAAAGAATATATTTAAGTCGTGGCCTCGAGAAATTTTATAATTAGTGGTTTGAAAATCAAAAGAATTTGTAATATTTTTAGTTTCCTGTACAAAATCGGCATTCAGACAAAAATTTGTTTTAAAAATAATGTGTTTTTCAATGGATTCTTCAATCAAAAGTAATATTTCATTTTTTATGGAATTTAAAAATAATTCCGGTGTTTCAAATACCAAGTCTGATGAGGGATCATTTTTACTTTTAATTTTATATGTTATGATTCTTCGTCCAAAAGCAGATTCAACAACGGAAACATTTGTCAAAGAGTTGTGCAATTTCAAAAGATTATTTTTATGTATGTTACTTCTTAAATGATTTGCGAAATATCTCCTACTAAATAAAAGCTGACATGTGTTACAATTTACCTTATCACTATTAAGAGGACCAGATGATGATGTTGATGATGAAGTTGAAGGTCCTTCTTCAAGTCTTGGTCTCTTCGTATGTATTGTTTCTTTTTCTTCTTGAATACTCATAGTTCTTTTGAGACCACCGCCAATTTGAAGTATTGGTTGACTGTAATAAAAATAAAACATGTTTAAAATAAATCCTACAGATCAATGTTTATTTTATAAATGGTAAATTCAATTTCCATGCAACTTACTTTAAGGTTTTTTCAGCCAGTGCACAGATATTGTAAAGCTCCTCATCGTAATATGAATTACTCAATTCACATTTTTCTGTCTCTTCACAAAGCTCGTACATATCCACATCTTCATCAAGCGTTGAATTGAAGAAGGCACCGATGCAAACTTCGGTACTTTGTTCCATATTGTTTGAGGAAATAGACGGCAGATCTAACATCGATGGTTCAACGTTTTGAAATGATGCTCCTTTGAAATCTACACTGTATATTTATATTAAAACTACTTAGTTACAAAAAAAATAAAAATGATTAAAATTAACTAATTGTTATTAGTTATTACTGAAGGAATATTTCTTGCAACTTTTTGTTTTTGAAATTTCTTTTGTTATTTGATAGATAACATTTTTAGTATCTACAAAGTTACTATTTTTAATGTCTGTGTAGTATTTAACTCTACATTCAGCATATTTCCAGTGTTGTTGTTGAGGAATTTTCGACAACTTTTTTAGATCATAAATTTCAATTTTTATGAGATGACTTGAATTGATATTGTCATCAGCATTTGTTGATAGATAAGTTATTCCCCCCTCGGCATTAGCCCTTGCAACTGTGGACGATTGCTTTTTCTTCTTTATCGGTGATGGATTTTCAAAGAGTTCATCTAAACTATCCAATGATGTGACCATTGTCTTTCTTTTAATTTCTTTTTTAGGTGAATCTTTGATGGTTAAGTCTTCACAATCATCCGATAGTGGATAATAATAATGTTTGTATGTATTTTCTTCAACATCGAATGAGTTCTGTAACAATTTACATCAAAGTTGTTTATGAACAAACTAATGAATTGATAAAATAAATAAAAAATCTGTGCCCATCTAATGAATTGATGAAATAAAACTAAAAACTTACCTCCATTGTGCAGTTCTGAAGATTTTAAAGACACAAAATCACTTTCACAACACTCTTAGATGCAGCTGCGTTCACAAATTAACGAATACTGTAGCTCTCAAATTCTTATTTCTCGCTTTTATACCCGATTGCTAGGGAATTTACCTGCTAGCATCATGCGACAAGTCTCGACATGAAATAAGGACCGGGATAACAATGTAATTGTCGTGATTTATAGATGACACGTCCCAACTCGCGCCCCCGCTGGGAATGTTATTTCTGAATAGAGGCATGGCATTAATTGTTATGGAATCTTTCATGTTTCTACTTGTCTGCTTTCATATTTAAAATTGAAAGTATGTATTACTGATGCAACGCTTATTGTTCGTAGAGCGCGAATCAATCCAACAGTTTTACTTGCACATCAAAAAGTTTTAGCCTCTACTACAGCTAAATATCCTATTACGCGTGCTGAAGTTAAAGTTTTGACAATACCATCGGGGGTTCAGGGAAAAACACTAGATAACATTTTTCTAGGACAAGTACCTAAAAGATGCATAATAGGATTTGTTAATAACGCAGGCTTTAATGGTAAACTCACAAAAAATCCATTTAATTTTGAAAATCACGATTTTAATACATTTAGTTTATATATTGATGGGCAACAAATACCTTCCAAAGCTTTACAACCATCATTCGAGAATAATATGTATACTTCAGCTTATCACACGTTATTCTCGGGAACGGGTATACATTTCCTTAATGAAGGTAATGGCATATCTAGGGAACAATATGCACAAGGATATTGTCTATTAGCTTTCGACTTAACACCTGATTTATCAGCTAGCTCATCAGGCCATTGGAATCTTATAAAACATGGTAGCGTGAGATTGGAAGTTCGTTTTGAATCAGCACTTTCACAAACCATAAACTGTATCGTTTATGCCGAGTTCGATAATGTTATTGAAATTGATAAAAACCGTAATGTATCAGTAGATTATAGTAGCTAAAACATTAAATTCCCTATTTAGGCTTCATATTATTGTGACGGATGTAGATAACTCAAATTCTTTGTTAATTGTGTTCTATTCATTGTATACTATTCATCGTTTGAGAATTTACCTTTATGCATCATGTGTCACGTCTCGACTTGACCACCGTCAAAGGGACAGGAGAACAATGTTAATGCCATGATTTATAGGCGTCGTGTCCGAACTTGCACCCCCCGTCGTGCTGTTATCTGTGAATAGAGGGAGGCATTCATTGTTAGGGGATCTTTCGATGTACAGGATTCATGTTTGTACTCGTCTGCAGTGAACAAAAGGCGACCGTAATAACAATGGGACGTCGCGATATCTATATAAGACGCATGACAAACGAACGTTCATTACGTTACATCGCCCAGTTGAGTAGACATCAGTTTAAAAGATAATCATGAATCCAGAATACGTCATGTTTGTCGATTTACAAGGATTTAAAGTTTCCAACAATGTTTTCTTGATAAAGGAGTTTGCACTAGCTACGGAAGATTATACCCAGGTGTTTTTAATAAAACCACCATGCCCATATAATTTGGCAGACGCAGAAAAGAAAAACGTCTCTTCCATAGAAAGACGACACGATTTTTATTGGAGTTCCGGTTTCATTGACTATCGCGAGTTCAAACGTGTGATTATACCAATTTTAACAAATAAAAAAATTTTAGTTTTTGGAACGGAAAAAATCAAGTGGATAAAAAATATTTGTAATAAGTGCAGTGTAGCAGATATTAGTGAAAAAGGTGCCCCCGATTTATTGCGTTTAAATCAATTGTATGATAATACCAGAAGTACGGTAAATTGTTTATATCATAAGAAGCATAGTGCATTAAAAACTGTAATTTTACTTAAGAAATGGTTTATCGAAAATAATATGCATGTATTTATGCGTGTATTGTTTGATGAAGATAATTGGCCTTAAGGTTAGGTTAGGTTAGTATTAATTGTATTAGTTTTAAGTAAAAAAATGTAGTTTTAAGTATTCATTGTACTAGTTATAAGCAGCTATTCATTGAAATTTGAATAAAGACATAATTTTCAGCATATTTTACCTTGTATTATTTCCAAGATCTCAGCAGACTAGAAATACCCTGTTAATACATTCAATTTTACACTTGCATCTGATAAGTCGAATCGATAACAGCTTACAACGTGGCAGGCGATCAATATGAACACAATAGATATACAGAAAAGTTTATGTAAAATTCATCCAAGCTTACAATATAATGTGTATGCAGCTAACCGATTGCCAATACACATTCATACTCCTACATACATTATATCTAATTTAGACCCTGATACAAGACCTGGAAGCCATTGGATCGCCATTCACATCGCTGACAATGGTATCGGACAATATTTTGATTCTTATGGTCGACCACCAACAGGTTACCACAGGTCATTTTTGAAGAGAAATTCCAAACAATGGCAATTTAATAGCAATAGGTTACAAAACGATTTCACATCCGTATGCGGTGAATATTGTTTATTGTATTTGTACTATAAATTCAATGGTAATTCAATGTCTGATTTCATAAGAATATTCGATACGAATACACTATACAATGATATACTACTTTATGACATGTTTAAATCCATTTTTTATTGATAAATAAAGATGTTCGAAAAAAAAAAAGTCTTATCATTGCAAACGGACGCAACCTTAGGAACAGTACACCCTCAGGAACAATAAGCCGACCCTCATTAAGCATCGCGAAATACTGACACAATAGCACCCTTCAATACAATAGACGACCCTAATAAAACCCGACCCTCATTAAGCATCGCGAAATAGTGACACAATAGAACCCTTCAATACAATAGACGACCCTAATAAAACCTTTACGAGGCCGCTGAGTCTGAAAGCTATCTCAGGAACCGTTACAGATATCACAGCGGGAATAGCACAGATCGATCGGGCATGGCCGAAAACCCCCAAAAAGACACCAAACTTTTTTTTTTATTTTTATTTTTTTTTTTTATTTTTTTTAGTCGGCGTCGACCCACGGATCGATGGAATGACCTTTTTTTTTTTTTTTTTTTTTTTTGGTGAGCCAGAATGTTTTGGGTCGTGAGCTATAACCGGTGAATCCCTACTACTCAGGTAGAAGGGTGGGTTATGGTGAAGGGTTGTGGGTGGGCCTTATACTTACATAAAGGTTATAGGTCAACTTTCATAATTCAAAGAGCTGTAATAGCTACTTTACACCAATCGTCTGTGAGAGGGTGGTACTACTCAGGTCGAGCCAGCCCATTTATGAGCTGCAGTCAATTCGCAAAATCTTGGCTCTACCACCAAGGTTTTCTAAGGTATAATAAGTATTATCATATTATAGCGATATAGAATTCATTATTTTCCGCCGTGTTTTGATAAATTTTGTGTTTTTTCCACCCCGGGGTGCTACGTGGGATTTGTTCGGATTTGGCGGCCGCCAATCCGTGCGCCCCAACCGCTGGAGGCAACCGAATACTTCGACCGGGTAAAAAGGTCCTACTTATTCCTTGTTAACAGATTTCTAAAGCAAGTCTGTAGAAAGGAAAGTAAGATAAAAAACAAAAATGTTTTCCATTTATTTTTGTTAAGCGAACAATGAGGAGAGCGACAGGTGAGCCGGTCCGAGTATTTATCTCGTTGCCTATCTCAACGTATAATCATTGAGAAAAGCTTGGATTTACATTTGATCGCTTGAAATTCAAATTGCGCGCCACCGAAATATGAAAATAAAATGTTCCTCATTTTTTCCCGCTACTTTATTTACTTTGAAAAAGGGAAATTATATTCCGGACAAACGGAATACATCTCCGGACTTTTTCGCATCCCCCAACTTGTTCGGTCGAGATGAAACAACAGGGGCACAGGTGGCGGCACTTAGCAAATTATGCAGAACCATATGGACGCTAATCCATCAAGCGATCGGGCCCGTGCGCCGGCGCTCATTAATCATCCTATATTGATTAATGTGTCTCCACACAAATTAAGTAATTTACTCGGCATCAGCCTCAAATTGATGAACCGTGCCTTGATGTTTTGGTATCATCCACTTTTCTCATGGATAGATTAATATAAAATTTCATCAAGCGAGGATCGCTTTTTTACCCGTGATATAAAGTGCGTAGAGTTCTGAACGGCTCATCATAAAGGGAAACCTGGGAGTATTATGAATTTTTTTGAAGCGTGATTGTGGCGTTGTGTAAATGTTCATTAAATAGTTACGGCTGGCATATTGTTTAATCCCGATGCCATCGCGAATCGTCCGTTATAAACCCGGAACATCAAGCCGGCGGGCTCGCATAATTAATATTGCAAATGTTGTTAGCAGTTAAGGTCCAGATTGTACGTGAGCGGGTCACGTACGTGATAGAAATGCAGGCGCATTTGGAACTCTAAATTGGTACAGTTTGAATTACCTACTAACTTTTTATTACTAAATACAAACAACTTTGTGGGTTTCATGTCACAGGACCACATAACCTTCTGTTTTATTAATAAAGGTAATTAAACTGGCAGACCTTATAATATTTTAACGCAGCCAAGTACCTAATAAGAAAACCTATTACGAACCCGGTGC
The DNA here is from genome assembly GCA_947859195.1 of Drymonia ruficornis. Classification (NCBI taxonomy): domain Eukaryota; kingdom Metazoa; phylum Arthropoda; class Insecta; order Lepidoptera; family Notodontidae; genus Drymonia; species Drymonia ruficornis. The sequence goes on along the minus strand of OX401912.1, from coordinate 7,006,489 downwards.
GAAAGCGATAATCGGTTTCGTTCGGGCTTCGAATTTTGACACATTTTTGTAGCAAACTAGTGTCAAATCACGAACAAACGAATGAAAAGGGTCCGAGTTTGTTTGGTGTCTATTAAATAAATATAAGAGTACAACAAAGCCGCCTAATTTATTATTTTATTTATTTAATTGCACGATTGGCATACGACTGGTAATTTTTTATACAATTTGTGCAGGTAGACAATAGAGCAGGATCCATCTCCTGTCGTTTCCCATCGGAAAACAATAGAATGCACTCGACGCCGCAACTCGCGATAGCTATGGAAGCTTACTACATATTTCCTCAGACTTTATGACTTTTGGTACAATGTCATCATAGTTTTGTGGAATGACGGAATTTTATATGAATATAACACTGGAATTTATACGCGACCAGCTCGGGTATCTGAATATGAAACAGCCACAAATCGAATAAAATAAACTTACGTTACATTTGTACTAGATAATAAAAGTTACTTACTTATTGTACTTCACTCATAAGTCATCAAGCTATCAATAAAGTCGTAGACGGAAGTAAAAAATGGAATTACCTAAGAAGGCTTTAAACCTATAAAATGCCTCCATTTTTAGATGAAGAAATATGAATTCAAACTTTGTGTGATTTATGTACCTGCATGGCTATTAGTATAGATAAGAGTTACAAGATAATATAAATATAGGTACCTCCCGTATGACATAAATTAGTTATCTAAAATAATTTCTACAACCTAGTTGGTATAAAACCCTAAAAAGCACTTGAAATATTGCGAGTAAATTTTATTGCTCTTTCTTTACGTCCGCTAGGATTCCAGTTAATTTAATTTCGGGTTTTCTTTTGTCTCGGGGTAAATCAAAAGATAGGTTTATGTTTCTACACAAAGTACACATATTATAGGTAAATAGACTACAATGTATGAAAAAAACCTTGTCTTTGACGCGTTTTACTTAATATTTTATAAAATATCATTGATTTTTAAGTAGGTAACTACTATATTACTACTATATTATATTGTGCCAGCATAGTCATAGTGTTACAAGTGTTAAAATGAACAATTTACGTAACTGTGAGTGGTAATATTCTAAATCTACCTCGTCAGTAATCACGCATACGCGGCATTCCCGGTGACCGCTTGTTTAATTTTGCAAATGTTATTAGTTGGTAGGCTCGGGACGCGGCCGCCCGCCCAGCGCGGCGCGGCGGCCGGCGGGCGGCGCGTCGTCCGTCACACAGCCCCGACAAACAAGCCACAAAAGCAGCTAATTAAGCGACTAGTGTGCATTGCGAGCCTCAAAATGAACTGTTAATCCATTTTGATAGACAAAGAGCTTAAAAGCTTGTTCAACCTAACATCAAATTAGGTCTAAAAGTCAAGTGGCTTTAGTTGGAGTTTAGAGTATTATAAAAATATTTCCTGATCATAAGTAGGTAAATATGATCGCAAATGCTATAATTAAACCCGCAATCACTATGAAGGTATCTGAAATCGTTTTCTTTGATTAATATAAGCTAGAACACTTAGTTAATAAGTACCCATCAGTCTTATAAAAGGTTTTTTTGCTAAGAGCTTTCAACATTTTTTGGTAAGGCAAAATCATTTAATCTGGAAGCATTTGGTTCATAAAAGTAGGAAATTTTCACAAAAAAATAATCTAATCTTAACTTTATTAGTGGGTATATTTATTAATGTCTGTCATAAATAAATTAATGGAATTAAGTATAATAATGTTAAGCAAATATTTCCTATTAGTATTTTTAGAAGGGGCAATTTTACTAGCACTGGATCTTCTGATTTGAAAATTGATACACATAGCACAGCATAAGAGGCAAATGAACCCTCAAAACGATACAGGAAGTAAATAAATCGACAGACAACAGCATCGTTTAAAATCACAAACGTGCCGCCAAACCACTATTGGGTTCCAATAAGCCGTGTAGACACGAGTGCCCATAGACATGCTAATAAGTTCAGCTAGTTAGTGATGCAAGACTGACTAGAGTTCACAGTAGGTGCGAAATTAAAGTCCGTTGTACGAGACCCTCCTTCAACACGATCTTCAACTTGAGGCATCGCTGGGGTCCACAGATAACTACGAAATTAGTTCCGAAGAACATTCCCGTACTGTGGGAGCTTTTCAAAACAATTGTTACTCGGTATAAAGTGAAAACTGTATAGTTTAATCTAATAACGTACATACACAGAAAATAAACTTAGTTTCTGGGCTCAAGCTGTAATATAAACAGCAGTTTAATTATGTTGCCCAGTACTTGTTTGTTTTAGTCGTTTTTGCATGCTTAGTACAACTGTTAAGTAAGATAAAGTTGCTATTTGAAGTACCTATATTTATTTCTAATTTTAATTATTATGCTTTGCTAGGGTATTAACAACTTGGAAACGTCTATAAGAGTAGCAAGCTATCTATACAAATAAATAACATTAAAGTTCAGCTTGTAATGTAAAAATAGCAGCTTTTTACTACATGCATAGGTATAACAAAAAGGCATTTTATAAATTTTTTGTCTGTCTGTCTGTGTTTTTGTTCCGGAGAATCTCTGAAACGGCTGGACCGATTTTGATGGGAATTTCACCGGCAGATAGCTTATATTATAAGAAGTAACTTAGGCTACTGTTTTTTTGGTAAAATCCAACGCGTACAAAGTCGCAGGCATAGCTAGTTCCAAATATAAAGAAACTGGATAGTAAAATCCTGGAATAAACAAATATGTGTCATGCATACACGATTGAACCCACATATACATTCACAACATTTTAAGTAGCCATAAAAATTCAATCAAGAGTCTCTGTGAGGTATGTCTCGGTCAATATTTAACCCGACACCGCTCCAAACTTGCTGTTACAAACCAATTCAATAAGTTTTCCTGCTCGTTCAATAAAACAGCAATGTCTTGCTGCTCTTGTATTCGGCTTCTTTGTGTGAAAACTTTTGATTAGTTTCGATACCCGCAAAATGCACTTAGTTTATGGCTTTTGAGATGTTATTTATTGCTGTTATTCAAATTGCTGGTACTGTCCCGGGAACTGAGTTATCCTACAAGGCCATAAGTTCTATTTAAACAGATGAATCTTCTAAATCTTCACACCAAGGTGTGATAAAGCTTGCTTTTATTTTTCAAAAATTATCAAAATCTTTAAATAGGGCTCTGAGAAGGCTTTCTGCAGTTGAAAACAAATAAAAGAAAAATACGAAATAGTTTATTTTTTACGCAGTCTGTAAGTAGGGACAAATACTTTTTGGCGAGAACCTGCTTTGGGTTTTGTGTTCTATTATTGCTGGATGTTTTTGTGAAAACAATATTTTGAAAGCCGTTTTTAGTATTATAAAATATTTATTTTTTGGCTACAGCAAAAAGTATTTAACATATAAATTTAACATTATGAATTTGTTGGTAAAAGGCGTGTTTATTAATGAAGAAATACGATTCTAAACATCGATGATATGATTTTAAGTTAATAGGTACCTGCCTGAAAAACATGCTTTTTACCTGAGTAGGTACCTCATACAACTAGGCTATAATTCGCTATAGATTGATTTAAGAATATTTGAATGAACAATTCTTGTAGGTATTCTGTGTTTGCATTTTATAATCTCAAAAGCAGAGTTAGAGTTATAATTTAGAATTCCCTTTAAATCTGGCTTCAAAACGAGTGAATTTGTTTATTAATTAACATTGCCGTGCTACGAGAGTTAACTTCGCGTTTTACCTACCATCATATTTTAACAACACTTTAAAACCTAAACCTGAGACCCTGACTATCTGTTTTGTTTGTTCGTGATTTTGACACTAATTTACTACAGAAAAACCTTTGCTAAAATTCAAAATTCATAGCGAGATTCAAATTTCGAACGAAACATTTAATTGATCTGAGTTTCTAATGTTGTTATGAGAAAGAAAAATAACGAATGATACAGTTCTTTTATTCTCCTTTAAATTAGGTAAGTATACTTATAAGTAGTAACTAAGGTGTAGTAATAGTGGTCTGCTGCGTGTAGGTATTTGAGTTGCAACTAGGTGTTAGAACTAAAATTATATTCAGACTATTAATACGTTCTTGAGCGGTGACTAATTTGTTCTTAGTAGACATATTGAGCGTGAACTAAATTTAGTGTCACTTCAAGTGGGGCTAGTCGTTCAAATAATTAGTATATTCAGTATACGCAAGACTTAACTTGAGGCCTAAATGGCCTCATACTAAAAAAGTAGTATGAGGTTTGGCCCAGTAACCTTTCGCACGAATGCGTTAAACTATTATTCCCTGTAAAACTCTCAGAACAAACTTAATTTTTAACGACAATTGCAATAAAAACAGATTATTTTAGGTAAGTACATAAAATTAAATAAAAGTCCAGGAAAAAATTCGTTTTTATACCTACATGGTTTCTTGCATTAGGTACACTTAACTTACTAACCTTTTGAAACTAAAATAGTTTCATTCCATCTGAAAATGAATTTTGCTTTTTTGTCACATAAAATGTCATTTTTCAAATCCTTAAATAGGTAAGGAACCCATGGCAAAAGGTAAAGCAAACGATGATGAGTGATGACCCAAGCAGTAGGTATAAGTAAGATATAGGTTTGTAAACGATTTGCACTATGGAGGTAAGTAAGTAGTTATTTTTATTAAAATCACATCCATTATTTCATTTAATCATTGAACATTATTATTCCACTTTTCCAGTGACTGGCCACTGATATTGCATAAAATGCGCAATACGGTTTGCATAAGTAATTGAATGGAAAATATTGAGATTTTTTATGATTTAGGTAGGTATTTGTGTTTCATTCATCGCTGAGCAATGAAATTATAATTATAATACTATGTAGGTAGTTATTGTACGTTTGTTTACATAGATTGTATTCCTTTACATTTAAACAGATATACGATCATTACCTACGATACGAGTACCATACAATCGATTGGTAAATTTTTAAAATTTATTTTTAAAGAAAACCTTATGGGCCAAAATGTTTGTGTTTAGTATGTAGGTACAGGGATAAAATATGTGTTATTTTAAAGTGTAGATATTCCTTCATAATTCAAAATCAAAAATAAAAAAAAAAACCATTTAGCTACGCAGTTAAAAAAATCTCATCTTTCCCAGCTGTTATAATATGTATGATAGGTACTAATTAATTTATTCTATTAGATACGTATAATTTATTTATCGACTGCAAGGAGAGTGTGTCGCGTGAAGACGAAAATATATTATTAGTATTGTTCGAAGCAGAATTAAGTAATACCTACACAAATCTACCTGAACAATGGGGCTCACATTTATATCAAAAGTATCACTATACAAAGGGCTTTTCAACAAGCGTTCTGATAAATAGTTCCCGAGAGTTTCTCAGCACAAATCAATACATGAACAATCGCCTTACAATTCAGTTATTTAGAATAATCGAGCTCTACTCTTTACTGAAATATACGCTTTGAGCGTCAGACGCTTTGAAGGAGGCATAAGATTGCTTTTATTATTTCTTTAGTTTATTTTTGACCCGTTAAATATATATTTTTGGTACCAAAAACACATGAGTGCCTACTAACTTACCAGAAGAAACTTTGGGATTATTTCATTTCTTATTAAATGGCGGCGTCTTCATCAGGCGCATGCCTCGCGCGAGCACTCACTTTTGACGTCGGAACGCATACACGTAATGTCATAATATGAGTGCTCGGGTGAGGCATGCGCGCCATATGGACACATCTAATGAACAACAAATACTAAAAATACAATAATTTTTAAAAATAAAGTGGTCCCCGTGCAAGAAACTTGTTAATTTGACTTTTTATTCTACGGTGGTACGGAACCCTTTATGTGCGAGTCCGACACGCACTTGGCCGCATTTTTTTGATAATCCCACAGGAACCTAACATTTTTCCGGGAGAAAAAGTAGACTTTGTTCTTCTCCAAGGTCCTGTCTAACTCTATACCAAAATTCTTCAAAATTTGTTTAGCGGTTTAGTAGTAAAACGTAACAACTGAGAACTGAAAACTAGTATTATTAGTAATTACAATTAAATTAAAATAAAGTAATTAAATTAAAGTACAATTACTAAAGATATACCATGTTATTTCCTCAAGAAATTCTGTAAATGCAATATTAAATTCATTTCAGTCGCTTTTGTGAAAATATAGTTAGAACACGCGCCGGCCTTGCCATTAGTTCCAATAACAGTGTTGTTTCAGTTAGTATCTAACTTTAAAATATCTTTACTTATTATAAAGTGCACGGGAACTTTCGAAACTGCACTGCACAAACGACAACTCGAATTTCAAGAACAACCACGAAAACTCGACGTGAAATGTGACGTAGCGTCGTGAACACGTACACTGGTTGTCCCAACTCCGCTTTTAGGTAAGCCATGTTCAACGCTGACCAACATGTTTTCTTTGACTGATTGCAGTAGATTGTTACATTCATATATCTAACATTTATTTATATTTAATTTTCATGATGCAGATTTGAAGTCTTCAATTTTGTGAATAATATTGCAAACCTGAAGCCAGAATCTAAGTACGTTATCGAGAAAGCTTACCTACTGTAATTGTCTTCTTATTTATTAAGTCTGTGATGTGAGTGGGACAAAGCACGTTAACAGCTAATAGACTGTGAGTTGATTGATAGGATCCATCCCTGCAAAATAACACCCGCTTCAGACAACCTGATCATATAAGGGACAGAGCTATCCAGTTAAATGAGAAGCACTGTCATTTAAGCAGGGACAGAGATGGATTATCTATAGGAGCAATGAGGACAACTGCCTACGGGCCCAGCGCTGCCTATAGTGTCCCCCCGGCACGTGAGTTAAGTTCTGACAGATTTCTTTGCGAAGAAAAGATAGCGCTAAGATATTAAAATTTGGTTGTTTGACATATCAATATTTCAGTTTACTGCCATAACGGTCCGTTAATATGTTAGTGAACTCAGCTGTTATGGTTTAGCTACAACCTACCTAAGGCAAGAAGGGTTCCGAGAATAGCAGGCATCTATATGGCTTAATCTGCCCCGATATCTAAGTGCAGTCCTATAGCTCCGACTCTGGCATCTAAATGACCGGATAGTACGGATGTAAGTAAATACTATGGTTACGCATATCACACATAAATAAAACACAAACAAATTATACGAAAATCATTGTCAATAGACGCTCGTACATACTCACCTTCAGTGAATTAGAGGGTCTCCCAAACAAATATGGGAGTACCGGATTATGATCACATTTCCCTTTTACAACCCTTCCACCGCTTTATCCGCGGTACACGACATAGGGTGAGCGGGAAAAAGGCTTTTTCACATTCATTTTTTAACGAAAGGGACCGTACTGAGTGAGGATATACGTCGTTGCAATGACAAGTGAGTCAATATTTTATTATTCAGATTGCTATTGTGTTTCGGGATCGGGATGGACGTCACATTTGTATGTTATTATTTGATTTGATATAGTTATTACATATTTAAATCTCTATCTATTCCGAGTAATGCCCGGTTTACAAGATCCAAGTTGGCAAGTTGACAATCAATTTATTTGCGTACCGCGGCAACTTGCCGACTTATGAAGTTACAGAGCGGTAAACACGAGGCAAGTCAGGTCGATATACGTAGGCACTTGTCAACTTCCTAACTTTAACTATTATAAATTACCGGATTTAAGTGACAAATAATGTATCTTACAATAATAATCAACCAGGTAAATAAAATAGTTAAAATTATTTTAAAACTAAACCAAAGTATAAAAAACACGTAAGGGACATAGGTATCTCCTGACTGACATCCATCCATTAAATGTTTTTTTTTTTTTAAATTTCAATTCAGTCAAATATTGGGTGTATACGGAAAGTTAAAATATTTGCTCCAAAATCACTGGTGCGTTACCAATAAAAAAACATTACCTACGTACATGAACGAAGTGTTTTGTAGGCCAGCCAATGTAGAGACGAAAACGTGTGCATATTAGCTTTCAATCAATCGATCTCAAATATTCAAATGTTCTTCCCAAACATAGAGTAGCTGTTAACTTCAGATTACTCTGTCAAAAAGGACAGATTCATTAAAGACTTAGCGGAAGCTTATAACGTGTTGTGCCCCTTTTTGATTGCAAATTCCAGTTACATAGTAGACGTGTCACCTATAGTAGGTACCTATTAAACTAAAATGTTAGGTATACTGAATTCATTATGTTTTACGCGAATCGCAGAATTTAAACAGTACGTGGAGACGTATTAAAAAGCCAACAATGTATGTATCACGATACACTCGTAAACTAATACATTACAGCTTGCAACAGAGAGTAACATTAGTCGAACAATGTGCGTTTAGATCGCGAAATATTACGGTCGGTCTAAAAATATATCGGTGTCAAGATGTTAGTTCCTTTATAAATAATTCGGTCAATATTATGGTAGATTTTGAAAACAAATTCAATAATAATGGACAGTAATTTGTATTCCTATAGGCGAGTGGTAGCGTGCGATCAGTCATCATTAGGTGCGTCCACAAGATTCAAGCGGCGCGTCTGAGTAATCATTTTATGACATTATGTCTATGAGCGCGCCGCTCGCTATACAGTGATTGAGCCAGTTTTGACATCTGCACGCGTAGATGTAATGTCATTGATGTTGGCTCGGGCGGGGCAGCTCGGAGCATGTTTACGCACCCAAGAACTCTCGTTCGAGTCAGAACCAGTCATAGCAAAAATAATACGTAGATAAGTACTTTGACGGATGGAGGTATAGGGGACACGACACGACCTCCTAATCACAAATAAATAATCACGAGGAAAAGAGAATACCGGATCGCATAAAAAGCCTTTATATTGCCACTCACAATGCGAGTTGAAACATGATTGAATCAAAGGCAAGGCCTCTGTAGATGCCAGTACCTACCTAAGTATCATTCACTGTTTAGGATTGAATACAATATGGATGAGGGGCTAGTTGTGGGGGTATTTAGATGAAAATGATCTTTTATTTTTTCTATTATAATGCAAAGTCTACCCGCGGGCTAGTAAGATGTCCCTGTGGTAGGTATCCAATTTTATATTTCAGTTAGAGCATTGTAGCTGTAGACAGAAGGCTATAAAATGTTATAACAATGTTGTTAACTGGAATTTGGTGGAATTCATATTTAAAAAAAAACTTAATGTTCTGGGATTTAGAAAAGAAATATAATATTATCGTAATCTGCATTTGACGCGTGCTAGTTGGATGCGGGCAGCGCAAGACCGGTCATTGTGGAGGCCTATGTCCAGTGGACGTCTTTCGGCTGAGATGATGATGATGAGTCGAAGATCTTAAACAAAATAACATTCATACGAGTGAAGCCATGATTAAAAGTAGACTTTTTCATAATTCAAAGGTAAAACTAATATTGGAATCCAATTATAATGTGCAATTATAATTATAATGTAATTATTATTATTCAATTAGAGCGTATGTAGGGTAAGTTTCGATCCTATTGTAGTACAAACATGCGTGTTTGCACATACGAACACAGGTAAATGGGTATAGTTTGTCGGCTCGCGGTTTGCGGTCATTACCGCAGGCTATCGGAGGCAATACGACGCCTATGTTGCTTTTATAGGACAACCAAGGCTTACGAACATATTGGAATTGAAAGATGTGGTACTTAAGAGGAGGGTTCGAAATTTGGTTGATTTTCTATTCTACTTTTTCTTTAAGTAAGTATGTGGACTAGGAATCTTATATTTAGATGTATGATTTTTGACTATATTATCTTGAGTATCTTTAAATCCAAATCACGATTTGATGAAATTTTCTCGATAAAAAAAAATTATGAAATGAGCTCTAATTATTTACAATTTTCCTTGCTACCACGATGTTTTTACGATTTAGATCACGAAATTATTTCTAAAACATAGCAAATAATGATATCTAAACTACCCTTCAACCATATTTTAATTCATGAAGTAGTTTTTTTTTAATTCAAGTAAATGTGGTTTGGCGCTTACGTTGTTTATTTCCGAGCGCGCGCACAATATCGCCATCTCACATTTTAAGTACTTGAACTAACCATGTCTCTCTCTAACTTTGTATTGTCAGTGTCCGCTCGGACTTGTTCGACGTCGGACCTGTGAAGGATTTTTTAAAAAATATTACGAAAAAATATTACGGTCGTGCCACATTACAGGTACAGTACAGTATTTACAGTCCGCCGACGCCTATGATAAATAAATAAATATCCTTGGAAATTCTTTTACACATGACTACCTGATCCCAAACTAAGCAGAGCTTGTACTATGGAAACCAGATAACTGATATTACTACATATACTACTTTTTGTTTGTAAATACAAACTAAATATACACTTAATTACACCTAGACTCGGGACATGCGGACATGTTCATGCACACAAATGCATGTCCTGGGCAGGAATCGAACCTACGACCTGCACTGCAGCGTGATTTTCGTTTGCTTTTCCTTGTCTTGTGTAATTTCTTTTCATCTCTTGTCATTTTGTGTCATCTCTTGTCATTTCATAGTTATTCGTGTCATTTCTGTAAAAACTCCCTATTTCGCTTACTGTTATATACTTGCAGCATGGTCTTGGGCCGACAGTGGGAATACATTGCTTGTCAAAACAATGGAGACGCTTTATTGCGTTTGTTGTAGGTATGGATGGGCAAGTAATAAATATATCATACATCAATAAATTATCGTAAAAAATAACATTACAGATATGGATAGGAAAATGTTTGTCCGTCCTATTCAATCTATTATATTATAAACGAAAGTAACTCTGTCTGTTACCTTTTCACGGCTAAACCGCTGAACCAATGTTGATGAATTTTGGTATGGAGATAGACTGGGTCTTGGCGGAGAACATAGGCTACTTTTTAGGGTTCCAAAGGGTGCTAACGGGACCCTATTACTAGGCCTACGCTGTCCGTCTGTCTGTCTGTCCGTCTGTCAGCGCGGGCTGTATCTCACGAACCGTAACAGGTAGAGAGTTGAAATTTTCACTGAATGTGTATTTCTGTTGCCGGTGCAGAACAAATACTAAAAATATAATAACATTTAAAAATAAATATCAAGTCTCAAACTTGATATTTTTGATGTGTTTATTCTACGGTGGTACGGAACCCTTTATGTGCGAGTCCGACGCCTTCAGATCTTATGAATGTTTTCTTGAAATAAATATAGTGTATTTTAAGTAATTAACTGGCCAACCCTCAGGTCCTACCTACCATGTTAGGATCTTTTTCGTTCTAGCGGGTGTAAACCGTGATTTAACGAGTTAATGTGATAATTTTTGTATTTAAATTATTCAATTCAATGTATTTGTTTCAGACATAGTCCAATATTGATTATTAAAATTATTATAATTTCACAATAAATATAAAACAATAAATAAAAGTAAAATTAAATTAAAAAAAATAAAAAAATATTTTTTATTTTTCATGTTTTATCATTAAAATACAATATAATATAACATAAATTAAAATAAAATACAATAAAATAAAAACCTACCCCTAATTAAACAAATACCGTCCGCGTGGGATACTGGCTGCATGTCCTCCCTGTATTCAAGCTGTTCCTGTTGTCAAGCGAATTTTTTGAGCAAGTAAAGAGCCAGCCCTCTCGTCACCTGTGGCGGTAACCAGTCTAAGGGTGATTTTGATAGATAAAAAAATAAAGATAAAAAGATAAACAATAAATAAATGCATGGTTAAATCAATAAAATTAATAAAAACTGAAAATTAAATTAAAAAATAAATTAAATATGGTAAAAATAAATATTATGACACCGCTGATGACTTCATGATCGGCATCGAAGTTAAGTACCAAAGTATTCCTTTGCCTACGAAACATGAAAAAGATACTCATATCCGGCAGTCAGTCACTGACACAGAGTATGTACATTTTTACCCGACTACGGTGGGCGGAGGGTTATGATTTTGACCGATATGTATGTATGTTCATCTGCTCCCGTATAACGTCCAAACTATTTTTATCATAATAATTTGACTAATGAGATATCGTTGGACGCGTCTGGATCGTCCGCTGGTTATAGGCTATTATACGATCGAAATATTGTTATACGTATCTATCAGCATATTGTAGGTATCGTTTGTCTTCTTTTGACTTACTTTGTCTTCAGCAATAATAAAACAACATAGAAATTAAATTATTTTTTTCAAATACACTCGACATAAAAATCCCATATAAAACGAAAAAAATATATTTGAATATTTTCATCCATTTCATCTATTTTAAAAGGTGCACTGGGACATATTATTTTAATTGTACGAATTAAACAATATTGTTCCTTCAAAAAATAACTATACTATAGTCTACTCCATAGCTGTTCTGTCCTAGCTAAGCGAGAGGGATATATCCTTCGGCAGCTCACGCGACGCTAGCCACACCCCGAAACTAAAATTCATTTTTTTCTTGTATCGTCTTAACTCAAGATTCGTAGTTTGATGTATGGAATTTTGTCTGCCCTTCATCGTTTTATTTAACTTGGCGGATGAAAGCGTTCGTATTGTAATATAATTAACAAGCATTTGTGCTCGTTAAATTCTTCAGTTTTAATTAATGTCAAGTTCTCTTGAGTATTAAGTACCTACCTACAGCAATATAGATTTTATGAACACTTAATGAAAATGTTTAATGAATTCGATTTGATTTTCCAAATAGCGTCGTCGGTCAGACGTTGTCAGCCGAACAGCTATATTCGAAATTCGATTTCAAATAAATTAGAAGGCTTTTGAATTTTCATCACGTGGCGAGCTGTTATTGGATTTTATAAACAAATAGTTATTCTGAATTAAATTTTATTTATTAAATGTGTCAATTACAGCTCATAATAATGGAGTGATTTACGAGAGTGAAGTACAGCACTTTTTAGCAAACATCATTATTTGCGCCGGTACCTATAAATAAATGCCGTGCAGGTAAATCCAGGGGCTGTTTTTATAAAGAGTGACGTCGGAACCTCAACCCGTGTGAGTAAGGCATTTCAAGGGATCACTTTTCAAAGAAAATACGCTTTTCCGATCCCGTTTACTACTCCAATGCGGGCAGACTGTTTGAGCCGGGCACAAGGGGGACGACGGTGAAGATTATAGCTGTTTTTGTTCAGTAGATTTTTTGTCGTGCGTGTATTTTTTAACACAAAGAAAACTGTAAGCCTAGCTGACCTTTTTTGCGATCTATGTATAGTTCGGAAATATTGAGTTTTTTAAATAGGTTTACTTACGTATGGTAGAAAGTAAAGTCCTTTGTATACGTTTTGCATAAAAGTTTTCCTCAGTCGTGTATCAACGCTGAGATAAAATCGCAATCCAGAAATGCAATATCATTATAACAAATTAATAAAAAAATACAATATTACTATATTTATTCTCTAACATTTCTAAATTAAAACTTTTGTGTAGGGCGTCCCAATATATATAACACGGAGAGGTAAATGGGCTAATTCAAGTCCATTATTACGTACTCTATAATCAAGATGAATCTGTTCGTCTGACATTGACAACGACATTATTACAGTACAGTACAGGTACACTAATGGCGGCGAGCTAACATCGCTGTTCTCTTTATTCCTTTTACCGACCCTAATAGTTGTTTTTCCCCAACGCCGGGCTAAGTGCAATTTATATTAATGCCATCATATTTTCACGTTGGTTACCCGCATTTTCATATTAACCGTGGCCCGGCTCCCATGATAATGGGAGAGGTCCACCTTCGTCATTTGTTTGGGAACTGATTAAATTTATACGGCTAACGCGGCTTGCCATTAAATTAATAAGTACCATTAATACGTACATTGTGTGTGATTTTTAGGGCCATAACACACCGGGTAGCTATGGTGACGTCGCCAGCCACCGTAGCCAACTATTCGTATTGAAATGTATGGGAGGTAACACACCTGGCGACGGACTGGCGACGTCGCCAGTCATTACAAATTGTTGAGATAAGTGGCTGGCGACGTCGCCTACCGTCCCGGTGTATTATAGATGGGGAGGCGAGCGGGCAATTCGTGGATTTGCACAAGCGTCGTCCAAACCTAGTAGATTCGGTAGATGAGATGATAGGAAGGATACATTGTTCTAGATGTTTCCACTTTCAGCGGTGGGGGAAGCGTATACCTACCTACCTACATGAACAATTTTTTTTTTGTATAAAAAGCAATGTCATAAAAATACTCAAGCGTGGCAGATATTGATACTTTTCATGCTCCAACATGATAAATTGAAAAAAAAAAAATTACTCGAGCGCGTCAGAATTTTTAAGCATCTATATGCTACGTTAACTGCTTAAAATCAGGCGGGCCGTACGTTTTTTTGCCACCGCAGTCCTATATTTAAAAAAAAACTGAGGGCGTGAAAAAGTGAAACTTCCAGATGCTCCCATTTCTTAGACTGACGATCAAATTAGCAAAATTGACACTTTTGACACTTCTTAGCTAGTAATTAATCCCCCTTATCTTAATCTGACGAGTTCGAGCATTTTAAGATGGTCTATTTTTTTTTTGGTTCCCCTTAGCAAACCCACCAATATTAAGGGCTCATAATTTTATGAGGTTCTTATCAATATGTATCTCCCTTATCTTAATCTGACGCGCTCGTGCAAATCCAGAAACCCCTTCTACGGCTCCCCATCTATTATCGCTCTTAAGATTTTTTTAAACTCGTCTGATAGTGACAACCTTTGTAGTTGTAACCTTAAGTACTTGTAATACACGGTCGTGAGTAGACACGTCTTAAGTTTAACCCCCAAATTTACAGAAAGTTATGATGGACTTACAAATCACTTTTGTTTCCATAAATGCTTTGTAAAACCATTGTAAACTGGCAAAACATGTCTTTGAATTTGGCGGATAATTTACCTGCTTTCTTTTAGGCTTATGAACTTTTTTCAAGCTAAAGGATTGTTACTCGTTTAAGCGGCCATCGCAAAATATCGTCACCATCAGTTGCGACGGTCAATATTTTATCTTCATTCAAATTTTTTTTTTTATACTTCTTTAAAATTATGGAAATATTCCCAGTGATAAAAAACAAGGAAGAAGGAGATACTTGGAATCAATTAGCTAAGTTGCGACATGCCAACTGTCCCGGAGCGACCGGGAAATTTTGATGTAACAACATCAAGAGAAGCTGGCGGTAACACGATATAATAACATTGAAAATGATGAGGTCATAATGAAGTAGGTATTAAACCTTTGACTTAAAAAACTATATATATGTATACCTATTTTGTTTTATCAAGCACTGCTTATGTTAAAACATAACAGTACCACATCTAGTAAATCATCAGTCGTCCAACGAGAGCCCGAAACAGCAATAATGACACTATTTTATAATAGTAGTTCGGGACACCAAGACTGACTGTATGATTTACTTAGACTGTGCCAGTACTGTCTTTGTCTACTACCTACTAAATATAGGGAATCCGTGCGTTCACTCACCAGCTCTACAGCTAGCCACCCCAGAGCCGGAATTTGATATTGTAAATGCCGCTCCGCAAACAAGTTGATTGTTTTCCCATTTCACATCATCCCAGCTTTCTCTTTATTCCATGTATGTATTAATATTTCATTTTTACATCTACAAAATCCCTCTGTCCGTATGTTCTATTATCCGACTAATTCGAAATAACATTCGAAATTGAAATAACCTTTTGTATTTTCACTTTATATTGTTTTCGGGAAAGGGTAATTAATTGCGTTTTATGGTTGAAAATTACGAGTACTTTAATATTGTGAAGGGTTAAGAAATAATGGGGAGGAAATATATTTTTTAAACCAGAATCACGATTTATATTATAAAATACTTATACTAAAGGTACACACCTACGGGTTCTTATTATGTTGGCTACAAATTACAAATGATCTAAACTTTACACATTTGATACATTACAAATTTATATTATGTTAAGTGAGCAAAAGAAGAATAGTTAAAATCTACGCCCCACCAAATTTATAGAAACTTACGATAAACTTACACTGGCATTACAAATCACTTTTTGTTCCTAACAATGTTTGGTAAAACCATTTTAAGCTGGTGAAAATCTCTATAAATTTGGAGGTACCAGTTTCAGGATTATTTACAAGCACATAACAAAGTCTAATTACGGAACGTACTTTCGTTTATTTATACGTTGCTTTCAAATATCGGATTTCAAAATATTTCTCCGAAATCTCGTTGTGAATTGAAGTTCGCTAAGAATCGAAAACGTTATTAATTTTCAGGGAGCCTGCGCTGAAGGTATTCATTGAGCATTTATTGAAAGGCGGAGTGGTGAGGGAGCTTTTCAAAAGGCTCGCCTGAATACCTACGTGACGTAACGCAACTCGCCTACGCTTAGAACACATGCCATTTATATGCTTTTTATTTATATTATTTTCTACGTAGAGCCAAGCTGTAGCAAATTGACTGCAGCTCAAATACAAGCTGGCTCGACCGGGGTATTTCACCCTCTCACAGAAGATCGGCGTACAGTCACTATTACGGCTGCGTTTCGTACGATGAATGAGAGAGGCGGAAGCCTAGCAGAAATGTAAGTAGTAGGTAATTATCTTTTATCAAATATCTATTTAGATCAAGTTTAAATCAAGAATCAAGTTCCAAGCGTGCTTTGTCAATAATTAACCTTACATATAGGTATACATATGTACCTCAGTACTTTGTTTTAATAAAATCTGGAACATAAAATCATAACTTGATAAAAACATAGATGTTTTGTCGTTATAACAAAACTACTTATAAATTAACAAAATGTGAAACTTTAAAGCTCAAATCTGCTCGTATGAATCGTACCTACATGAGATTGTTTTTCCGAAAACTTTAAGCAAACCCATTGAAAAGAACGGTTGTAGAAAAAACCACGAGTAAAATAAACACAGTCGGGAGGCAGTCGCATAGAAAAATGTGTGGAGTCATGCAAACTGTGTACCTACCAAATTGACGAGGTGAACACGCGTTCTTGATTTTAAAAGAGTGTAGGAAGTGTTTGCCTCGAATACCTGAAAAAACACTGGAATGAATAAGCGTATTTACAAAAGATAGAAGACGAAAAAAACCGAAATCATTAAGTTGCAGCTCATTGGACTGCCTCGATCAGGGTAGTACCACCCTCTCACAGAAAATTGGCGTAAAGTAGCTATTAGTACTATTGCGTTTCGTACGATGAGTGAGAGAGCTGGAAGTCCAACTCCTTCTCCCTTAGAAGGCCGTTTCAGAAATTTGCCTCCGGCGGGAATCGATCATGCAACCAACCAATGTCGTGCGCCGAGCGGCTTACGCTCGAAGCACTGCGCCAAGCGGTCATAAGTAGGTATATTTACAGTTTCAAAAAGGTACTTATTAGTTCGTTTGACTTAATGGAACACACCCTTAAATCTATTGAAAAGTAAATGGCGATATAAGAAGTTAAATGCTGCTGTAGAAAACTTTTGTGATCGTGTTCAAAGGCTGCGCTATGAACATTCTTTTCATGCCTCGAGTGACCAACCATTTTATGGCTTCATTCTAACGCCTAACGTTTTAGAGCACGAACAAAAAATTCATTATTCCTTATTTCTTCACACAAAGTATTTCTGATCAAGTGTCTGATAAGATTGATAGAAGTCTTGTACTTATTTAGAAATTTGCAAATGCCTTTTCGGATCGACTTCAAACGGCCGAACCCAGTTTTTGTTTACATGTTTGACGTGCGAGACTTTTCGTTTTCGTATGTATTTATAAGATTCGTCGTATCCCGAATAAATTAAGGGATTCTCAATCTAGGAAGTAGGAACCTATGGTTGGCTCAGAGGCTGACTACGTTATTTGTTTCAGGCAATTTTGGTATATACACATTTTACGAGATGCATAATTCTCGACGTTGCATCTTGGCGCCGGTGCACTTTGCCTTATTCAAACTGAATTTTCTGGGTTAACATCTTTCACAATATTATAAAATGTGGGTTATTTTATTTTATAAGTTTTAAAACGACAAGTAGTACCTATTCTAGTCTATTAAAGTATACGGAATATTATAGAAAACAATTAGAACATTCAAAGGAAACGCAGTAATAAGTAAATAAAATATGTTATAGAGGGAAATATGAAGAATACTTATCTCCCATTATTTTTCTACACCTTTGTAATGATAATTTATTCTACAGAACTTATCACAGCAAAAACATGCTTACCTAGCAAAGTTGCTTCAAGTTATTAAAAGGCAGGCCACAAAGTTAGCGCATGTTGGCGGCAACACTACATAATTACGTTTATTATCCATTACCCCCTCTTACACGCTCATTCCCCAGAAGTTAATGTCCGGGCCCTCAACTCAAAACAGCCTAATTTTATGTCAAGCAAAATTCATTAAGTAAATAATACTCGGAAAGGATTTTGAGGTACGATTTTAAAGTATTACGCGTTGTAGGGATAACTGGCAGTGTGCGAAAAAGGGATATAAAAGGTCTAAATCGTCTTAGTAGGTAATAGTAGGTATACAGAGTGGTGACGACATATCGACAATAACTGAAACCACATATTGGGTATCACGTGAGTAGGTCGTACATAAAAAAAATCAAAATATATTCAAAGGTATAGCCACGGAATGTCTTTTTTACTTCTACCATTTTAACGTTACGCCTAAAAATGCACCGCCAAATACACCGACACCGAAGCGATTTTGCCACTCTCGTACCTACAAGTCAGTCGATGAGGTCAGTAGACGATAATAAAGGATGTAGTGTTACATTTAGATTATTTCCGCATTTAATTTGTGTGAAAATTTAGATTTTACAATTTTGATGTAAACCTAATTTGACAATTTTAAAGTATTGTGATTGACTAGTAGGGATCGTGTTTTTTATTGTCGGTATGTCGTCACCACCCTGTATAAATGTGGGAGTATCCTCATTAAGGACATAGGTAGTAAAGCATATATTTTTAAGGAACAATGATTTATTTATATATATTTTTTTATATATTTGGTGTTGTGGACCTGTAAAAGATTCTGGTTTAGGCCTGATTTATTGTGAGCAAGTACTTACTAGATTGTTATTATAATTTAGCAGTAGGTAGTACGAACTGAACTACTATACTGAACAACATGCTATCTACTTGCTACGAATAGTTGGCTCGTAGCCGTCTGCTACGAACTCTGTTTCAAGTCTAAATAAATAGCTGTAATAACAGCTGCAATCTGTTGTACGACAAAGATATCTGCAACGTAATATAATGGTAAAGAGGCAATTTATTATGACGTGTAAGATTGGCCGCTAGAGCGCGGTAGCTAAGGTACGTTTTATATATTCTGTAGGTAAGATATTTCCTGATTTATGTTCCGCAGACGAAAACGTCGGAGCAAACAGGTTCCCGTTCGTAATTATGTATATTTGAACATGCGTGTGCTAAAACAAGATTCATGTTAAGCGTAACGTGGGTAATATGATTGTGGAGACCGCGTCGCGGGCGCGGTCTAAAGACAATATTTCACTGTATGTTTGGGGCAAAAAATTGGAAAATTTGTTTTAATTAAGGAAAAATGCTGACCATGAACGCGCCTGTTTATTTATAATTAATTTTAACTTGCGGTTATTATTTTGTGGATTGGTATTTAAATCTGTACAATAATGGGGGGCTGAAAACGTCACATAGCAATTCTGCAGAAGCAATACATTTTTATGATTTTCTAGCAGAAACCTTAGCGATTCCGCTAAATTTCCGTAAAATAGTCTCACATTTTACTAAGCATTCGTTATTTGTTCGTCTCGATACACTCGTGAACTTGATAGACATAAGCTAGTACATATTTGTCGAGGCAATAAAAAGTTGTGTGTCGTTTTTAATACATTTCACCCACATTTTCGTGGTTGCAGCGCATTATCTGCGCACGGGAGGCACGTCACGTACTAGACCATTAGTGGCAAACAGTGAGCAACGTGCTTATTTAGTACGCATACAACTAACACAACAAACCAACATTGTTGTACGTATTTTACGAACCTTTAACACTTATTTTTTTCAATGAAGGAGACGTATGCTTAGTGAAAAATAATGTTAAAGTTTTGAAATGATACGAATTATAATAAAATTAATGTTTATTGAATAGGTCCGAAAGGTAAGTCACTAAATTTCCTTAGGTCCACATTGTACATTTTTCGTAGCGCTATGACAAAATAAATTAGAATCAGTTGTGTATCGAGAGTCTGATGTAAAACTAAAATTAATTTAGTAGGTACTTACGTATGTATCGAAAATATAAATTCATAGGTGAACGAACAAGATGGAATATTAAATAAGACGCTAGTAAGCATGAAACTGTACCTTCACTCGAAATTGAATCAGATTATTGAATAAGTGCGCTTCGACATACGACGTCGGCCCCATATAACGGAGTAAGGGACTGAACTAGAAGCGACATAAAAAAAATATTTGCCATAAAAGTTCAACTCATGAATTCAGTTCACTTAATAAGTAGATAATGACTTACATAATAAATTCTTAATGCTAAACAAATGGCATAAATTTAGTATTAAGGTTGGTTTTGTTCAGTTAACTCGATGATGTCTGTTCTGGGATCAACTTTGTTCTATCTATACATATAATAAGAATGTAAAATTGGTCGCGTCTGTACATTCGAAATATTTGGAAAAAAAATAGTGGGGGGGACTTAGATTGACCAGCAGAATTCATTTTTATCATTTTTAGAATTTTTGTCTGTGGGTATGTTTGTATGTTTGTATGTTTGTATGTTTGCTCAGATTTTCGAAAGAGCACAACTTCGAATCTACCGGATGGATTTCAATGAAATTTAGCATGGATATGACTAATAGTCTAACTTAACATCTAGGATACTTTTTTTTTCGAAAATGTTTAGGGTTGCCACAGAAAATTAAAAAAACTACTTAAAAATTCTAAATGTTTGAAAGAGCACAACTTTGAATCCACCGGATTAATTTCAATGAAATTTGGCATGGATATGACTAATAGTCTAACTTAACATCTAGCATAATTTTTTTTTCGGTAAAGTTTAGGGTTGCCACAAAACATTCAAAAACTACCTAAATATTCGAACACGCACAACTTCGAATCCAGTGGATTGATTTCAATGAAATTTGTCATGGATATGACTAATAGTCCAACTTAACATCTAGGATATTTTTTTATAAAATATTAGATTGTAAATTTTTATGACCACACGGAAATTCTAGCCAACAATAAGTTTTAGTTATTGAAATACGTCAATTTGAGCGGAGCCCTACGGAGCCCTACGTTGTGTGTGATCCGACACTATTTGGAATACATACTCTTAATTTTAATAATAATAATAAATATTTTATTGCTGCGTTCTACCATCTTAAGTTTCGTTTTTCTTAACTAGATGTCGCTATACTTAAAATCAGACAATACCTGCCTTGCACCACATGTCAAAATTTAATATTATCTTCCTTGCTTCAAGAAATTTAGTTTTTTTATTCCTAATTACGTATAAAAAATATTAAGCGGGTCTTTGTATCACGCGGAATCTTAGACGTTAACTCTGGAATTCATCTCCACAGTACTAATGCCGTAGGGAAGCTACCTACCTAAGAAGTAAGTCTAGAAGACCTGCTGTTTTTGAATTAAGTACCTAGTAATAGAAACACAGACATTGAACTCTGAACTCCAACCCCTCAGGAATGATGCTGCTGGGTAACTGCCTGCTTAAACCATACATCTGGAGGACCTGCTAACTTTGAATTAGCAATGTGGGTATCAAGTAGAAACTTCTCAGGCGAGGTCGCGTTTCCGATCCGGCGCTAGAAATTAAGGAAAACATGTAAAATGACTACTTGTAAGTGCCCTCCTAGGCCTAAACATAATAAACGCTTTGACTATTGACTTAGACGATAAACTCCGGACTCTAACTTTTTAAGCACGATGTTGCGCAGTGACTCTTACCTAAGCCGTGAGTCTGGAGCACTCACTCATTTTAAATAAGGGACATGGGTATCAAGTACAAACTTAAACATTGAGCTCTGGAGTCCAACCGCTCAGTCGTGATACTGTGAGTAACTACAGATATAGATAGACGGATACAGATAGACTGGTACAGACAGAGATACTCACCTACCGATAGATTACAGACAGACCGATTCAGACAGACAGATACTTACAGCTAAACTGATACACACAGACAAATAAAGTCAAACTTTTGTTATACAACTAAGGCGCCAGGCAAGCGTACGGCCCACCTGTTGTTAAGCAGTTACCGTTCCCAATAGATGCTTGCAACCAAAGGCATCGGTAGCACGTTTCCAACCTGAAGGGGAGTGGGGTTAGTGGGAGGGGACGGGGAGGTGGCTGGGTTGCGCTTCCGGCTCTCTCCCTCATCATACGAAACGAAGGTAAATTAGCTACTTGAATCCCGATCTCCACCTTACTGGTCAGACTCTACCACCTTACTGGTATAGACTGGTACAGATAGACAGCCACGGACAGACGAACTCAGACTGATGCAGACTGACGTAATACAGATTAGACGATAGACAAAATTATATTTAAGGGCTTCACCGACTGGACGCGGACGGAGTCGCGGGCACAGCTAGTCTAGGTAATATTTTTTAAAGTTGCTCTATGGTTATCTTATTCAAAGTTATATAATTTTGTGCTATCGATTGTTATTAGTGAGGTTTTCAAACCTTTTCAGGTATTTTTACTAATTGTCATGATTCTACTTTTCATCCGTAGCTTCAAAAAAATATAAACCATTATGTTCCAATTTATTTTTGCCTTCTTATGTATAAGTTAATACTGTTCGGTTCTTGACAAACATAATATGCGCATTTATAACGTTTCCAGTGTGACATACATCATCCTCTGAAACTAGGTAATCTAGTTAGGGGCAGGTTGGCCTGCAGGACACGGGGTTTCATGCTGTACCCGTGCTCGTGACGTCACGATATCTCATTTGGACGCGGCTCTAAGCTCCGAGACGTTGCCTTAATTTTTGTCTTTGAGGCAAATGAGCTCGGAAGAAAGCCTGTTTCTCTCGTCGCTGAAAATCGGTGAGCTTGTTTGGCATATTGCTTCACTGTACTTGCGCAATGAAAAAGGTTTTATGTTCATGTGTAGTGTATTAAATTAAGTAGGTACTTCTTATAGGTCATAAACGAATGCTAGTACCTAATACTAAGATTATCGTTTTTAGTTTTTTATTTCAGATATTAAACTAAACAGTAACATTAGCTAGACTTTCCTTTCCATTGTCTAAAATGTTAATTACAGCATTCATTGTTTTTAATAAATAGTAGTTCGAGCATAGTGCTCCGTCCACATTTCCGTAATATTACTCCGTAACCATGTTATCAACGCGTGTCCTTATGATAATATGGACGGAATTTGATACGCGGTGATGACACAGTTACGGCGAGTAAGGTTACGGTAATGTGGATACGGCATAGCCCGCTCGGCTTACTTTATCGGGTTCGATTTTGCCTTTTCCTAATTTGCCCTGGTCTGACAAGCGTTGCTTAGTTTTGGATTGTAAAGTTGGTGTGTTAGCCTGGAAATATTTATTTATTTATAATCCTCATGGGTAAGGTAATCCGTACAAAGAAAACGGTTTTTAAATATCCGCGTACATAGGTACGTTTGTATCTAATTTCCTATTAATTAAATCCCTCTCATGAGGGAGCTTAATCCATTTTGCTGCTTGTTAATTCGCGGAGACGTAGACGACCCATATCTCAGTTTTGACGTAGGTACGCGTTTCGCTGTAAACACGAATTTATTAACATATAATTATGATAAACATAACGGTGGCTGCTTGTAGCGTGTAACATACAAATTTAAATACATAATATATGAAATATTATTGATTTTATGTATTTTGCGAGAAGGATGGAAATTCACAGGTAGACACCGAAAAATTGTACAAACAAAAACAATTAACTGAATTTACAGTGAAAAAGGGTCATATTCGTGCAAACGTGTATATCGACGCAACATAGTATTCCTAATAACTCTTCGGCCGAATGACAATGTTCAATTCCCAGTTGTAATACGTCGTAAATTTATATTACAGCTGTGAGCAAGTTAACACACGTTAACTATAGGTATTTGTGTGTGCGAGTAAAATATTTACGCGGTCCGGTGGAGCATGGTTTAATTTAGGCCAGGGGGCTCACCACCACCTCTTATAGCAGTTTTGTTTTAACGTTTCAGCGGCCATTTGTGCAATGACGTTTCTTATTGTCATGGCAATAAGGTACGTCATTGCACAAAAAGACGCTGAATCGTTAAAACGTTCCTGTAATTGAATCGCAATAAGAGTTCGTGGTAAGCCCCCAGTTGGCATCAATGAACGAAATGTAGCGTTGGTGACCCGACCACTCTTTAATATATTTTTATTCTGCAGTCTGATTGCTGTTTGATGTTGAAATGAGTTGTACATTTAGATAGTTGCTCGTCGCAAACAACTGTTGGTAATGGAAACTCTGAACGCCCTATCGCGCGAGGACACCAGAGGTAGCGCAACCGGTCGCTCCACCAAAACCGACACCGAATTGGTAGCGCTACCAAGCGGAGACCAGGTGCAATATCCTCCATAAAGCTCTAGACATTTTGTTGGTGTGACTGGCTGCGTACCACTGGTGTCTTCGTGCGATATAGCCCTTAGGTTTTTTTTAACTTTTTTTTCCAACATAGTTCTATTTTTAAGATAATATTTGACTAAAATACAAGGTATGGTAGGCTAATTGAGGTTCCCAAGACCTACAAAATGGTTGGCTCACAAATTAGTGTTACGTTTATACATATAAACGCAGTACAAAATTAGTTATTGTACCAATGTGTAATTAGTACAATAGCTCTCATGTAATATGTCGCAGTATTTCAAGCGGTGAAGTTGTTGCCAATTACTTCCTAGTTAATTAATACACTTACTCAGGTAAGATCCTCGGAGTAACCACGAAACTAGAATTTAACTTGACTACCCCTTATCACAATTCTAGTTTGTGATCTTGATTAATATACTGAATATAAGGTATTTAAGTTCCTAACATATTGAGGTTTATCTACTGAACTGTACGTACTTTTCACTATCGTCATAGTATATACTACATAATAATAATTATATTCTGTAAGTACTATGATATGGTTACCATATACTTTATATTTATTCTCTGTAAAGAATCAGCTTTAGCGAAAGTTCGTTTGGTGCCAAGTCATCTCTTAGCATAGAGATAAAGATACTTAACTCAGGTTCTGTTTTTTTTTTCCAAGTTAAGTCACGCTACTTGCTTCAAAGATATGAGATCTGAGAGCATTTATGCCGCAGCCCATGATTTCATTAAACATTTTTCTTTTCAACTTTTTTTGTAATAACTAAGGCCTTTGACTGAGGCGGTACACAAGAGTACCTACGGTAACTGATAGGTAAGGAAGAAGCAACTCTACCGTCTTACCTATAGTTTGTGGAAACACAAAACCAATTTTCACAAAATAATCTGCTCCTCTAAAACTATATGCCTTTCCCTGATTACCGTCCCACCTGGCCAATACAAACTTTCATCCCAAAATCTTGTTTTGATAACACCCGGATACCCTTTATAGAATCAATTCGACCCAGCACGTTATCGCATCACATAGTTATCCCGTGGTGTACCGTTTGATCCAACAACCACAATTTAAAGGGTCGCAGGTAAACTACTATCGGACTTTGTTGACTTTGCATATGCAACGGAAAAGGTTAGTTTAGGAATTGTATTTTTTTTCCTATCCTACCCAGACCTGTAATCATTTTTCATAGCTAAGTCGTACAAAAAAGAAATTGATAGGTAAATTTCCAGTGGTGGTAATTTTAAGATGTAGTCATCTGCAGAAAAGGTAGTTTAAAAAAATGATAGCCCTTTTAATTGTGGGTCTAAACCACTGAAAGAATCGATACAAGTGAAGGTGCAAAAAATTCCATATTCCGATAAAAGTAAGCGAAGAGAATTCACATCGTTTAAAAGGGCTTATAGTAGCGTATTGCTGCTTACGGTCAAGGGGTAAACTACACGTGTCCCCGCTCTAATGTATACTATCAATATTAGATGACGTCATGGCACCGGTGCGACGTGCGCACACGTCAAATGGACTTTATTATTTTGTTTCATTTCGGTGTAGGCAACTTTTTTACATAACCGCAACTTCTGTCCAATTTATGAAATATTTTTTAGGATTCTGTAGTCCCTACGAGGAACCCTTATAATTATTACCAATATGTAAGTAGGTACCTATTTATGTTTATAAACAAGCTCAATAATATTTATTGTAAGTAAAGCTTATTGTAAATAGGTATGTACCTACTCTTCTCGCAAACATTTTTATTGTAAGTAATTATATTTCTGCACTGTATCACGCTCACAAAAAATCTATAGGTACTAATATTATTATTTAATATTATACATGCGAAAGTAACTCTGTCTATTTGTTAAGTTTTTGGTATAGAGATAGACCTTGGAGAAGAACATAAGATACTTTTTGTTGCGAAAATAAAACTGAAAGTTTGTGTGTGAGACCAATCAATTCTAAATTAACAGTTTTTTAAAATAAATTTAATTAAAATGGAGATATGTGAAAACTTAGAGAAAAAAATAGGCTACTCGAAGTACAAATTCTACGCAGACGAAGTCGCGGGCAATAGTAAACAATATTTTACACCGTGCATCGCACAACACTTGCCAACGACGCGTCACTTTTGATGCAAAAGGCTGCACTGGCGGAAACGGGCTGCCTCTACAATTTCCCTATCCATATTTGATCGGATTTATCCGACAACACTTACCCCATCTACAAACTCGCACCAAGGTGCTCTATGCCGTGTATCGAAAAATTCACTCTGGCCGCACACGTTTATTGGATGTGGGACTGAAATATTTGGTGCCATCGAAATTTAGGAATAGCAAAGGGACTGCAAAGCTTCTGTTTGGGGAAATCCAAATGATCATGGCCAAAAAGAAGTATGGCCGATTATTACTTGTGTAGTTCCCGTAGTACTCTTCTTATCCAGATTAAAACAACAATTGCAATATCCTTATGATCGTCCAATAGCTTTTCCAACTACAGTTAAGCTTCTTTTCGTTCACGACGATGCAGTGCAGTTGCAACCAATACCACTAATGGTAATCCCTTATGGACCTATCTTGTTAATCTTTATCGACGATTTATATCCGACTGTAGACATAGTATCTAAAATCTTTTGAGCTTTAGGAGTTCGGATTTTAGGAACAATTATTTTGGATTTCAATGTTATGGTTAATTTAGGACAAATAATTAAAAGGTCATTTTTACTTAACATCCTAGATACAATTCAACATTTGATTACCACTAAATTACCAAATAGTATTATACTGAGCGATTGTAAACTGTGAAAGTGGTTGCTTGCAGCAATAACTCTCGGCGATAACTTGCTGTAACTAACTGTAACTTGATTCGTAGCTCAAGTCGCGAGTTTGTACTGAGTTAGGAAGTTTAATTCAAACATCACTTTATGTCTAGACGAACAATATGCACTTCATGCGTTTCATGATATGTTTATTCATACGTACATTGTAATTTTCTTATTTATTTAAAATAAAAATGTTTAACGGTGTGTTTTTGCAACTTCATTTCTTCAAATATGTACGTTCATTTTAACTTAAATTTACGTTAAACCAATACCCACGGAATAAAGTCTATATCTGATATTGAAAGATACTATTTTAAATTTACTCAACGGTTTCATTTTATCAAAGCATTTTCCGAAACTCCTCAGAGTGTTTTCTTGTAACGCGATTTGTACTAATTAAGCTTGTTCTCTCCTCTAATTATCTCCTTGAATATTCACCGGCGAAATCACTTGACCCCAAAATTGTTAGAGATATTGTTTGTTTACTCCCCAGGGTGGAACAATGAACGCTTTTTTGTAAGCAAACGGCGATGGGGGCAGGTAATGAATATGCTGAAACAAAGAGCCGAATGGCGGGCCTCATTACCCATTCAGTCGCCGTGCCTGCCTCAAAAATCATTTACAAAAGTCTTGATGAATGTTAGTCCTGTTTATTTCAAACGTCCGCTCTTGAACACTGGAAATTGTTTTACATTTTATTATAATTTTTCCTTTTCATATAACGTCGTTGTACAACGGTTAACTTTACGCTTAATAAAGTTGGTGTGTTTGTTATTCTGAAATGGCACAATGAATTTCATTGTGAATTTCGCACTTAGAGTTGATGACAGGTAGCTTTCGGTGGAGTGAACAATCGCTGAGCAAGGTGACCAGCTAATGTACTATACGGAATACTATTTGTTTGTATACCTGCCAAATAGATGAATTATTTCTGTGTTAGGTAAATAGTCTAAAAAAATATACTGTGTGTATTTAACAAGTTTAGGTTTTGTAACATTTTTACATCAGTTACAATATCTTTACCGATATTTTAAATATTTCACTCAATACGTAAATTTAGTTTTAGATCTTTCATCAAACCAGCAACAGATAAAACAAAGTTACCGAAATATATTGAAACCTTTCAGCAAAGTTTCTGTTTCTCGAGTCGGTACTTGAAATATGTAAATCGATAGTACAATTTAGTACAAAGTAAGTAGACTTTAAGTGGTGAGAGAAGCTACGTGGCGCACCCCTAGAGATTTGAATTTGGCTGGAGCAGCGGGTTAGAGTATTTGCATTGAAAACTGTCATTTAGTGCAGGCATAATCTAGGTAGTACACTCACTTAGTTTTATATTTTATACCACGTACGTAGCATACTGATACACCCGAAATATGTAATTAATTGTTATAATTACTTGGCCGTTGCATCGTTTTGAAAATTAAGTGTATAAAATTTCAAAAGTGGATTTCTAAAGTCATGAAGAGTACAATTGTAAAAGTAATTAACTGTACTTAGTCATCAATCCTTTGTGTGTTTCACAAAAAAATAATTCCAAAAAGTCAAATAATTGGTACTCATGATAGGTGATCGTTCCAAATTCACGTGCGCTCGTCGAAATAGATCCAACCAATCATAGCTCGAGTTATATTTTATTTATTTGCGTTGTATGTGGCAGGTGTTGCAGATGTTTGTAGATCAAAATAATGGCCTGCCATTTGCGACGTCGTGTTAGGTCAACACATTTCTCTTTGTATGCGGCTATTTGTATAATAATAATGACTGAACACGTACCACCACATTTTTTGAACTTGATTAATCTTAATCTGACTTATTCTGCATCGTGCAAACGTATTAATGCAAAGTGAACAATTTCCTGCTCCGTAGTTTGTTAGTATTGTTAATGCGAATACAATATCTTGTAATTAGCGTGCTGTTCAAAATTCTGTTTTGTGCAAATTTACTACTCCGCGAGCCAGCCAACTTCTGTAAATAAGCACGGACTTGCTTACTACAAATTCAACTTCTAAATGCAATCAACTGGAAGTTTTTCCGGTGCTTGAGCATTTATTCGCCTTCTTGTCATCTAGAGGACTGCCGACTGCAGCGTAATTTCATCAAGTTAAACAATACCCACTTTATCATAACAGATTCCCTTACAATTAAAAAAGATTCCTTCCAAAAGTAATCCCCCATTGTTTACTCGATTATACCTTTTTCAAAGTGTGGAATTAATTCGAATTAATTAACATTCAAACAAGGATTATTGTTCGGATTGAGCGCGGATAGAATTTCTTAAAAATAAAATTCAAACACAATTTGGTCTTCTTAATTAAGTTAGTAAAGTTGTAAAATAATCTTTTGTATCGTATTTAGCGGACTTAAGTAAGGTTTTGTATAATTCTTTAATTTACTGTGAAATTTATATCTCAAACCTATAGAAAGATATGAAAAATGTTTTGCTAGTAAAAAGTGAATATACCTAGATCGTGTAGGCACCTCTTGCTCGTAAAAACGGAGGGTTAGTGCGAGTAGGGGGTCATATGTGTACCCGGCCTTATGCAAATGTAACGATAACACGCCTTTAGGGTCAATAAACTGTTACCTACTCAGTTTTACGACACGATAAGTATATTGCTGGTCTTATATCTTTGTTCGACATTAGTTTCTGGGTCACGTTGCGTTTGACTGACATAATATTGTTTTCGTTTCAGATTGGAGAACGTGGAATTCAATACAAAAGGTAAGGGCCAGTTTTACACCTTTCTTGATTTTACGAAGATTGATTTGTTTCCGATTCCGATTGATTAGATTAAAAAAAAAGTTCTATCACCGAATCCGTTCACGATCCCATTGAGGGCCACCATTATAGACGTTTGATAGTCTTATCAGACTGTTGGAGGTAAACTCGGACGTCTATTGCCTGCCTTAGTAACTTGACGTGGGCCGTTTTGGTTTAAATTATTACTTTGTCATTACATTTCTTTTGCTATATTCAAATACAAATTTTTGTTTCCGCGGAAACGCAGAAAAGCTTTTGTAAAACTATGGCCGTATTATTTGGGTATTTAATTGGAAATCATGACAGCTTTAAAGAATAAAAAAAACAAGTTGTAAGGAAGCTCAGGCTGTTTCGTACATTCATGTGTTATGATGACGACGAGCAACAATTGGGTGGCGCTATTGGCTCATTGTACACCGGAATGGACGCAGGATTATGCCATCCACAATATTGATTGACTCCAGTCACCGATATTGCACTACATGTTGTCTAATATACACGTACCTCTATTAATCACATTTCCAGAAAATCTTAGGGAAATTATACGCCTAGCGGCCGAATACTCGTACGCAACTCAAATGTGAGATCTGCTTAACTTTAAAACGCTATACAAAAAATTACATAGGTAAGTATAACAACTGTTGAGTGGGACTAAAATATTTGAGTAGCCTTTGAGTATTCGGCCGTATGTAGCGAGTGTTTTCTATAGGTATTGTAGCTAATTATTGTTATTAATTGCATATTGATGCAGGTACCTATGTTCGAGTAAATTGAAATCGAAATTAGGACCAGCAAAATGTGAGTGTAAAAAAGTGTAGCTCCATCATAACAAAGTGTGTGTTTGTTATTAAAAAGAAAATTAATCGTTGAAACATTTTTCATACTAGTTATAAATCAGGTGAGGTCATGTAGGCTTGATGACATTGGAATCTTTATCCGTGTTCAGTAAACTACTACTGGCTAGGTCTCTACCTAAACTGCACCTAGTCACCCAATCTCTACATAGTCTCTACTCCTAAACTAATCAGCATTCTGTACCATTTCTATGCATAATCTAGTTCAGACCGCTCAATCGCTGGTTTGACGTGAGACGTGCAGGCTCAGTGTGCCATTGTGTCGTGTGATAGAGCCTGTGTATTACGCCGGCGCCACTCCTCTCAATAGGCTTTCTAATGTTTAATTACTGAGACACACACTATGACTATAGGTCAGTCCCAATCCATAAATATCCTTACAGTATTGAAAAAATACCTTACTGTAAATAACTAGAACTTTCGTATTTATAATGTGAGTTCCAAACATAGCCAGATTTAAAAGATTCTTAGCCCTTTGTGTCTCGTATTTACTCCTACATTATGCTTCAATCTACAACCTGTTGTGACTACATTTACCGACAAAGGTGTCCAAATCGCCACACCATCTTCGCCTTCGGCCTCGATATATGCGACCGTCGTCGTCCATTTATGTAGGTACGGTAAGTACCTACCTATATTTTATTTTAATATAAATACTTGCCTATAAACAATTGACAAACAAATAATTATTCTATAGAGAGGCGCCACTCAACAATATTGCGTAATCCGTCTTATAGAAATCCATAGAGTTGAGAACATCACAGAGACAAACGATCCGATATTGCGAATTACGCTTGAGTGAAGTCTTTTAATTAAGGCGGGTACGCGCCGACATCAGTGCGGGCGTCCTGAACACCCCATCAATTTCTGCTTGACTTCTGATTGTTTGAGCCAACCTCGTTAGCGAGACGTTCAGGCCTTTGGCAACCCTCCACGAAGAGGTGCAACCCGAGCCTAACCGCACACGCACTGGTCCGATATTAGAGCGAGCCTCTCTCAGTATACCCCAAGTTCATTGTTCATGCTTGACTTGGCGACAATAAATTGTGATCACCCATCTGAAATTTTTCTTAGTTGTCAAAGAATTGTTTAAAAGGTTTATAATTTTTTGTATGCTTAATAGGTAACTTTCCATCCGTTTCTTGTAACATATGCTTTAATATATAGAAATAATGATTAACTACGAATTGTTCGAACTGCATTTTTTTAATGCACTGTACAACTTCCCATTGAAAAAATTAAATAAATCTGATTTATTATCACGTATATTGCGTGCTAGAAGGCATGAGCAAAGTGAAATACGTAGGCATCGCCGTAGGGTTGTGTAGCTAAATAATATAATATTCACGCCATTAAAACCCTCTCGCTGGCTCTTTGAACGCCCCTGTCAACATCTAAACTATGTATAATTTCACTCAGTCAAACAAGTAACGAACTGCCAAAGTCAGCAGTTTGGAGGTTGATGCGAGAAAAGCGACGAATTTGATGTGAATTTGTATTTTTTTATTTCTGAAGCCGGCCCTTTTTATATTTTCTGGCCCTTTGAGTTTCTAATATTATTCACGATTGGTGAGAAAAAGATGAATTTTAAAACGTTTGTTGTTATTAAAAATATGGACCAGTTTTTCTAATATCGAACCGAAAATCACAACAAATAAAGTCGGATGATTTATTAAATTACATTTAGGCACCCACCGATAAAGTTAGTTTTGGAAAAGTATAAGTGAATTATACCGGTTCCGTGATGCCTTTCTCAACCTAATCTTTGCTCATAAAAGTTGCATTTTGTTCCTTCACGTCAAGATGAGTTTACTTGAACTTTACTTTTGCGTTAGGCGGTTTTATATGTGGGTTTACTTTGGGGTATCCGTGAAAGTAATTTCGTTCCAATTCTACGTTAGGCGTTTGGTATTGGGTAGGTATTTGAGACTTAAGTTCCTACATTCGGTCCTGCCTTTGGAATTAATAAATAATTTGTCTGAGGATAACGGACTACGATTACCACGAAAATGTTTTACGCAATGAGATATATTTTATTAATAATATAGTAAGTACATTACAGAAACTTAATTAAGGAATAGGTACCTACACAAGTAGGTACCTATTACTACAAAGTAATCCATTCTGGGTACCTATAGTCAACGTTCATAAGTGCACAACCCTAAGAACACTGCTTATAAGCTGGCCGGAAAGCTGATGGCGCGACTTTACACCACAGAATATAATTTTAAGAGACGTTTCAAATTTAATCCGATTCTTACTGTAACTATTTTCCACTATCTGAGATTTTTATAACGTTATATCCACTTAAATCTCAGGTACTCTGACGCTTTTTATTAACGATAGCTTTGTTTTGTAAAAATAGAATGACATTTGAGTAAGCTAACAATTCATCGATTTCCTGAAACTCAATTAAAACGTAGCTAACTGAAGGGTATCCATACATAATCGGGTGCAAGCGAGCGTTATGTAGGTAAACAAGCGTCGATCCCAGTCACGTATGGGTGCGCTCCGGTCAGGAGGTCAGGACCTCTGCCCTACGCCACTAAATTGTCTGCGAAAGTTGAGCCTGCCCGTATTATGTCCGGCCGGGTCGTCTACACATGTACCTATGGATATCGTAGCTAATATTTACTCACCTATGGGCTTTCCATATTCAACATGTGTTTAGATTCATAGATACGAATAATCATGGCCTATTATTATTGTACCAAAGAACAGAATGCTGACGAGGTAGACTATAGTATTTACACGGAAATATTAAACTAGAGGTGATGATGAAAATTATATTAGGTATGCGAACGAAACACTTCTGGTTGAAATAGGAGTTCAATGAAACCAAAAATCTTTCTTGACGGAAAAAATAAACAAATATTTATTCACCAAATAGAAAAGCAACGCAAACAAGCGGAAGACTAAGTAATATTGCTCTCAACTCGGGCAGGGCGACCACCACAATCGCCCGAAACAATGTGACCGCGTACTACACAGACATTAGAAAAATAACATCAAATGAACCTGTCCGGGAAGTGCAAATTTCCAATGTGTTCCGGGCCATTAAGCTACTTACTGCCGTTAGCCGTTGGAATCTCACGCAGTGGAGGCTCTCTTTGAACTTCGATCATGACTCTACTAGATTAGAACTAATGGGTACTTGCATAGGTATTGTTTCCAACAAGTAGATATAGTTCGTTGAAATAGGTAGACTTAAGGTTCTTTTTATTTTTTATTTTATGAAACAAATATTTAATATATATCCCTACAGCTAATTAAAGAAATACAAAATTTACATTTTGTTATTTTCTTATATGTAATTTCAACTTTATTTCAGAACTGGAACCAAATGTATTACTTATTAAACTAGTAACACTATAGCTATTGAACATTTGAGCAGTCTTTAGATAACAAATAAACACCGCAGGCGAGTCGCTGGAACGGTCTGAACAAACCAATACCGGCAAGTAAGTACCGTGCTAATCGGCTCTACACTAATGGCTATCGCGCTATCTTGCTTTTATTTTAAAATGTTTTCTGTTCATTGTGGTAGATAAATAAGATATTTTCGTATAAGAATATACGCACTTTTAGAGATGTTTTGGAATGTCCAGTGTTTAATACAGAAACAATTGAGGAAATTTAGTTTCGAATCTTCGACTACTATTAATGTATTATAGATTTCTTCCCATTTATTAGCAATATACTAACCAGCGATAGAGCTTATTCAATCCCATTCAATATTATTGTGATTATGAACATTTTTGTTTCTACTTCTGATAAAATGGCATATGAAGTAGGTACTTACACAACCATCGCGAAAAAGGATAGCAGCTACAAAATTAATTTGAACAAAGGGGTTAACAAATTAATATTTCGTGACCAAAAGTTTGTTCGTTACGTACGTGCGAAAGAATATCAGTAGGTACCAGATGCGTACTGTAATTAAAATTTTAATTATTTTCCTCCTTGACGTTCGCCGGATGAAATGTTAGATGATAAAGTATGTCTCCGTCAGGTAACGTTGAATAAATGTAATTTGTTTTGTAATTTCCAAACAAAAAGTGGGACGTCGTGAAAGAATATGAAACGAATTAATGTTTGGGCAGCACCGGGCCGGGATATTGCCGGCCGAGCGTTTGAGCTTTCATTTAGATAATGGCTGGTAATTCAGAAACTTGCCGCAAGTAATTAAGATTGATAGGGTCCTGCCGGTTATGTTTAGTTACTTTCAGGTGATCCCACTTCTGACTTGCTATCCAGTTCCATCTTGGAAAGTTTTAGGTCTATGCTCGACATTTCTGACTCGGAAATATATAATGCGATTAAATTTATATGAGAACTGATAAAACTAAAAATATTCAACGGATAAACCAAGCTCAACCAATCATAAACATAGCTACCAATACATACTTATTATTAGAGTTGAGTTACACTAAGAACTTTTAAATGTTTGTAAATTCTAAGATTATTGTGTTCAATTAAATTATCGCGAGATTTTCTAAATAATTAATTGGTACCTACCTATTCTATAGGTACATACCTGTAGAAATAGTACGCCGAGCTCGCACCTTCATAAAAATCACATAGCAGGCAGTAAATTGAATAGGTACGTCGATTTCAAAAGAGGGCTGGTGACATGTTCAATTTGCTCTGATTGACTTGACGGCTACACTCGACAGTCGATACTTGCTGATTGAAATCCCGATTCCGACGATAAACTCAATTTAGTGTTTGATCGTATCAGTAACTAAAAACGGGAGGGCAAATTAAGTTCCCTTGTCGACTTTGTGACATTCCTCCAACACAATTATCGATCAAATGTATGGTAGGTAGGTAACATTACACATGTGTATTTGTGTTTCATAGTTCTTCGCATTTATTTCGAGCGTTGGCTAAAAAATAAACATGAAGTTAACAACCCGTTTCTTAATAAGTGTTAAGTACTTATAGTAAGAACTACTTTGTTTCCATCACTTACAGACTTAAAGTTATTATGTAGGTAAGTAACTAAAGAATGAATCACAAATAATTACCTTACTTTTAGGTACTTAGTACAAAGGTAAGTTTAATGCAGGATTACCACCACACCACCCCTATATTTGGCACCGTTGTGACTGACATGTCATTGCCGGTGCCGGATATAGAGCACCATAGTGTAACTTATGTTAGCAAGGTTTACCTATAGGTCATGTGACTTGCGTTAAATTAATTGAATTTATTTATATATACTTGTGTAAAATTAAACTGCACCCAATCAATCAATACTCAAACGGCTTTGGCCCATTAATTTGAATGATCCGTAATGATGTTTACTTATACAGAACCGTAAATTTATTCTACACATATTGAGTTTTTCCATCACCCAATATTGTTGATACCTACACGTAACGAGCTCATTTTCGCCGTATGACGGCTTCATGTCCCTGCTAACAAGATTTGAGCAAACAAGTCTCAAATCAGTATGGCAATGAAGCCATTCGTACGTTCTACATAAATGAATATTTGATTTTGTTTGTGATGCTTAAAAGTTGAACGCAGTCGAAATGAAATACTTGCAAACAAAGTAGATACTTACTTAACTAATTTTGGTGCTTATTAACGCGGTATTGCCATAGATAGCAAAATTCAGCATAGGATTCAAAATTAAAACTGAACAACACCTATCCACCGACTTTGCATAAAGTACCTACAGACCGTGGAGAGACATGTACCTATTCTTTAGAAAGTTAAATTAAATTTTCTCTTTGAGAATTCGAAATTAGACTTAATCCTCTTAATTATGTTAGTCTTGAAGATCCAATACATATTTCATTTCACATCTTATTATATTTGACCTAATTTAATGATAAGTCAGTAAAGTTTATTTTACCTAATTAAGTATTGTTGATTATAAATGAAATGTAATATAATATTATATGTACCTATATTATATATAATAATATTAATAAATATCTAATATAAAATATTAAACCTGAAAATGTAATGAACTATTACCACTAGCCATTTTCATAATGAATGCATTTGGTAAACAACTAAGATATTCAAAACTTGTCGCGAGCACTCTCTCAGCTCGTTAAATTGAATAAAAAAGTATTTGTGTACAAAGTGAGCCGATAATCGATGCTGTTGAATATTTCAAACAGGCGGAACGTGATGAAAATAAAATAATAATAACGTATATCTATAGGAACCTATTACCGCGGGGTCGCCACCTCTATTGTAGCGCATTGTAAAACAGGCTCAAGTTTGTTTTGCAAACAATATTAAACAATGCCTAATGGTTTTCATAACGGCAGGCCTATTTTAAACATTGTGAGGAGAAGGATGTTTTCTTTTTATTCCGTTGTGTTATTTTTACTGAGGCGTGTAAATTATATTATGATTATATTAGGCACCGCGCTTTCTTAGTTGGTACGCTCAACGCTGAGTAATCTCTTATAAAGATATGAACAAAAATCTTATGTTTACTATAAAAGTTCATATACTAAAGTCAGTTTGTGAAATATTAATATTAACACTAGCAGGATATTTTAATACGTATAAAAATGTTTTTAGAAATAATGTTAATACCTATAGAGGCTAGAAAATTCAATCTCCAAAACAACCACTAACTTATCACGCCGTTTCTGATAGGTAACATTCTCGCATTATAACGTGCGTTTAGTGATAGATTAACGATGCACAAATAACAATTTGCGCAATGTTTATTAATATTATTGTGCCTCGGAAGTAGGAGACGCTTCGCACCGCGTCTCGCCCCGCGCGCGTCCGCCGCGCCGCGCCGCCCGCCCGTGGCTCGGCGGCGAGCCGCCCGCCCGCCGTATAATTTCTAAACAGAGCGAGCCCAGCCTCCCGTCAAAATATCGTCTGCGGATGCCAGGGCTGTGTGACGTAACTACACGCAAACAGCCCAGTGTGAGTGCACCAGGTTAT
Organism: Drymonia ruficornis; assembly: GCA_947859195.1. NCBI lineage: Eukaryota > Metazoa > Arthropoda > Insecta > Lepidoptera > Notodontidae > Drymonia > Drymonia ruficornis. The sequence goes on along the minus strand of OX401912.1, from coordinate 6,968,521 downwards.
TGATTCATGGCGTTGGAATTTATGCCTGCTCCCTTGCTCGTAATCACAACTACGTCTGTGTAAAAGGGACGGAAGGTTGCCAGGTAGAAAACTACCCACGTGGTTAAATAACTCTGTAGACGGAACTTATTCTGTTATCTTGGCTGACGTCAAACATTTATTAATATCCGGGTGTAATCATTTTGCTGTGGTAATGTTTCGTTCAGGGCTGAGATTGATGCTTATTTTGTTGGTACACCACTAAATACTTAACTCACTGTATTGCCATCATTCTCATGATCGCGACGTATGAGCAAGACAGAAATACATTTATGTGTGTCAAATTTGGTACAGTCGTAATTTATAACCGACATAATAAGCACAATTACCTGCCTGAAGAATCGTACTAAGATTAACAATAAACTATCGGGAATTTCCTAGAACTGGCACTATACAAATCCTCAATTAATTCATGTTTATTAACTACTGGAATCCAAGGAATTGACTACAATTTCATTGTTTACATTCAGTTACAAGAACTAAAGACGACTAGGTAAAAAACGCAATGATATCTACACTCTTATATCTACGTAAATGAAACTGTTATTTGTAAGAACAATAGCGGGTAGGTACCTAGATCATGGGAAGAGGGAAACATGTAGCAATGGCCTTGTTAGCTGCTCACTGTTCACGAATGCCCGGAGGCGACAAAGCAATCACGATGGTAAAGCAAATAGTCTAAACGGCTAATTAGTTTGTTCTACCGTTCGAGAGTGAATCCACGTTACACCCCTGCTTTTAAGGTACCACTCAACAATGATCCCCATTCACCGACTACATTGGAATAAACAGAGCTCTTTGTAATTAGACGCACCCTTTTGTATATAAATACCTACTTATATTAAAGAACTTAGGAAGCTACTTATTAATAGTCGCCATATAAAACCGAAAATCGAAATCGTTAGAAATATGTAATGTCGAAACTTTTGCAATTACAAAGTGAAATTGCGCTGAAAATTACGATACTCTGAATTTAACTTTACTTCATTTAAACATTTTAGGCATGAAATCCTTTTCAAAATTCAGGCTTATTATGGGCACTCGGTCAGGTAGAAAATTGTATGACATACAATTTTCTCGATCGAAGACATCGATTTTATTTCGACTGTGATTGAATAGGGGCAAATAAATGTAGTAGCTCCTACTTAGTTTTATTTTCGAATGTTATTGTAAAGCATTAAACCTCTAGAAGGTACAATGTCAAATGAATAAAATATGAATAGTCATACCTTCTTAGAACAATCGTTCAATGTTAGAGCGCTGGACTTGAAGCCCCGTCAGCCGCTTGGTGGACCTCATTAAAATTTCGTAACAAATTAGCTATGCTCAGTGTTGCCTTCATTTCTCAAATTCCTCATTCTCGTAAGTTCTGAAGAGCATTAAATTTTCATGAAATTGCTTTCAAACTTTTCCCCTCTCAATAAGCTCCAAACTCAATTTCCGAAGGCATAGTTTTGATTACATAATATGCTGTAGTGTATGTTTACCTGGTGTGTAAGTATGCCTCGTTAACTCTTTTAAGTGATTATAATTAAAGCAATGTAGAGCCGGCGTCCAACGGCGGCTAAAAGCTTTCAATTGTTAAAAAAGGCTTTTTTATTTGGAAACTGCCTACTGCGGCTTATATTCATTCGCCGACCACTTTATCCGGGTGTCAGAATTGAAAATGAGCTCGGTTCCGTTTACGGAGCAATAGGTACGTATACATTCAGACGTTGACTGCCGGCAGTACGAATATAGAGCCAGCCGGAGTTGCCTTAATAATTCAACAGTGCAATGCTTTTACAAAACCTGTCGCCGTCAATCCTAATTTAGCGACGCCGATCGACTCGCTTTTGGAAAGTATCGCTAGACAAACGTAATGGAACTCTGCTGTTGCAGCTATAACTGATCATTGCCACTCGGCGAATCGAATGTCAACCTTTAGATTATTTTATTTTTGTACGATGTCATGACCTCAGGTTAACCCCTTTTGATTAACTTTTTAATAGATATTATTTATTTACGTTAATGTAAAATTCTTATACTAAAAAATCTAGAGTAGCTGGGATCATTGAACATTTGCAAGTAAAATAAATTGGTCGTCATTATAACAAAGTATGATTGCGTTTAATACAATGGTAATAGAGTTAAATTAAGTTAAGAGAATGAAGTTACAGTAATACAGTTCATAATTCAAGATTATTTTACTTTAACTAAGTATCTACTTGAAAAATGTTGTTAAAATACCTATCTAGCTTGTAGGTTCAATTTTAAAATGTAAATAACAATATTGAAAATATTTTATTATATAATCCATAGAAGTTTTCTTCCTCATCCTATGAGGTATTAAGTCAAATAGGTCTCCTTAACTTTTTGAGCATTGTGCTATGAAAATTATAATGTAGGCAGGTACATTAGAAACAGTAGAATGTTTTAAAGCAACACACGACGTTTGTGGAGAGGCAAAGACGAGACGCAAGTTAGTCGGAGATGAAGACTCAAGTCTAGTTTGGCGGCCGCAAGGGGAGACGGCAAGATTGCTAAAATTTAGGGTTACCATAATTCTATACTAACATGGAACTGAATCAAATCATGGGACAAAATTAAACAAAATGAGAAAACGAGGTATTATGGGGAAATCACTTGTTAAGGTAGTAACGTTCAATTGCAGAAACAGTCTTTAAATAATGCTGATATTAAACGCAAATCTGTCAATATTAATGACAGATTGGCGTTGGCTTTTTTAATGAATGTGCCTGCAACTGGGTGATAAGCGAAGTTGGCTTTAAGTACATTTACAACTTTTAAAAGTTTACTGCGATGTGTATATTTTTATATTAGTCGTATGAAAAATCGTAAATGCCGGGAAAGATGGACAAAAATTCTTAAAACTGAACAGAACAAAATGTCCTAAAGACAACTCTTGTATGGTCACCTTCATTAAAGTTCACTAAGTTGAAAATGGCCTCGCACCTGCACTTGCACTTGGTTCATTTACATTAACTTGTGACGCGCCGCCGCCTGACTTACTGCAGCTACACTTCTCACTGATAACATCCAACTTCGAAAATAGGGAGTCTTTTCATGAACAACAACAGGAGATGATAATATTTTAACAATAGTTCAAATTATAGATTACTTACCTACCAGTTATCAGTTCTACGTCTTCACTAAGCATCTGACATGTCAGCTAACGTATATGTACCTCAATTATTGCTTATGAAACACCTTGTGTATAACGTAGGAGAGCACTAAGAAAGAGTTTTTAAAAATTCATCAGGCGATGAAAATTTGTATGCAAATCCCACTAGGCTGTCAATAATTTTATTTCAAATGTTCTATTGTGTCTATTGAAGCATTGAAAAGCGGATGCGGATAATTGAAAACGTGAATGCCTTTATTACAGTAATTACATCGTTATCATTATCACCGGATATAATAGGGACACCGAATAATGTTTTATGAGAAACCACGCGTTTAAACCGGATCATAATATTATTATTACGGGCTCGGTAATGAGAGTATTTCAGGGAAACACATTCGAGGAAAATCACAAAGAAAATTACAATCTCTGAACATCTATGTAATTGCTCCCATTGTTCGCGAAGTACCCAAATAACAAAGTGAACAAGATAATCACAGTGATTCACTCATTGTTCTAATAATAGCTAATTGCGTTAATTATCCACGATTTGAGCGCTACAGTAACGTCGCTACATTTAATTTGTTTAATGACAGATAGCTCTACAATTATTAAGATACTGATGAGGGTGCGAATTCTTAAATGTAAACATTGAGTTAGTCTAAAGGGACAATCAAAGGGTCCCTTAGTCGTTCCCTGTACAAGGGAACTGTAATTAATTGAAATGTTTATGATACCAACCTTGGGGGCTATCTGTCTGCAGGCCAATTCGAGGTAAAATTAACAACTTTAAGGAAAGTTACATTTTGGGTCAAAGTTGTGAAGGTTTCAGGCAAATAGACAATATTGTGAGTCAGCCCTCTCTATACTGTTCTTAATTAGTCGTTTCAAATTAATTGGTCTTCAAGTTCTGTGAAAAATTTGATGTTAATAATATAAAAGGGTACTAAAAAGTGAGCATTTATATTACTTACTTATTTTTACCTATTGTTTTTATTGCTTACAATAAGCACTCACCTGTTTATAATTTCACTCTCATTTAAAATGTATCCAAGAACAATGTGGCTACTTTTCTGATTTGGTAAGACTATAGAAATTAAATGAAATCGATTTGAATAGATATCTACCTAATAAGTTTATTCATATCTTATAGGTACTTCTAATATATTATAGGTGTGTAGCTAAGTTTAGTTCGTATTTTTTCATACATATAAATCTGACTGTTTTCCAAAGACATTACCAAGAAAGAGCAAGACATGTGACTGTCAAAAATAGTATATCCTACTAAACAGATTCCACGAGGACTGCACCTTCGACTCAGTCGGAAAATTATGTTAAAAACATGTCCTTATTATATTGGCAATACAATAATATGATTGACAATATGACATCAGAATCTTATGGTGAATAATACGCTTCAAAATGTCTTAAAGTTTATTGTCGAATTGCGAGTACGATAACAGATGTGTGATTTTCGCTGCATGTAGTGGTGCGCTGAGCTTAAGTCTAGTGATTGAATGTTAGGATGGACCATGTCCGCCTAAAATAATAGAACAATGCTATTTTCATATTCGTTTGATGTAAATTTGGCACACATTTAATTCAATCAAAGGCATAGGTTAGAACACGAGGTGTAATCCCCGCAAGCCGTAATACAAGGGTCCTGTTTATGAATTCTCTATTATATTAGTTGGGGATTTCCTTCATATTTTGCCCAAGCTTACGGTTTGACACAAATCACGAACATGAGACTATAAAGTCACTTGAATGGTGCTGTAATCCGACTTCTGCTTTTATTTAAGTGGTAGTGTAAGTACTTAGTAGTAGTACGGAAATGTTAACAAAATATGAACATTTATTAACTAATAAAGAAAGACTTTTCTTATAAAAATCTTGTCTTTTGGACGTACCTACCCATTTAGTAGAACTGCTTGATGTGATATTTGTTGTTGCTAATAGGCAGTACAGTTTAAATCCACTAAAGCAGTCCTTACTTACATTTTCCCTCTAAAAGGGATTTCCTTCCTTACGTACGTGTCTGTTTTTTGTAAATAAGGGTCAGTTTGCCATGACGGCCGGTGTGTTAAATGTAGTGCCGCGCCGCCCTTCGGCCCTTACGCCATTAATAATCAGATCGCGCAATCTAGATTTAACAGCGCAAATTAAAAATCGATACTACTGTGAAACACAGAGATTAAAATAAAATTGTGTGGAAATGTTACGGGTGATTTACAAATGATGTTTCGATTAAACCCTCCCCAATTGGTAAGTAGATATTTATGTAAATTTCATAGAATCATACAGCTTTTGTAAGGGAGTTCTCCTCATTATCCTTAATTAATAGGAATGGTGGTCTAGTGATGATAATTCTTTTGTTTAGAATTCTTAATAAATATAAGAATAGTTATCTAATTAAAATGACGTTACTTTGAACCCCCAATAAGCCAACAAGGAATTTAAAATCATTTTGCAATGAAACATAATATGGAAACGGGAAGCGGAATATGGGTACATATACTATATAAATGGTTGAATAAATGAAACGTACACTTCCACACAAGAGAAATAAAGAAAAAATAAAAATGTTATCAGCCGGCCCATCCGACGAAGCACAAAGAGTATGAAGATCAAAAACATCACTTTACTGAATTCCTTTTGGGAATGTTTCCATGTTTTTATAATCATAACATACGCGAATACCTTAAACCTATTTCAAATATTACTTAGGTACAACTCCAGTTTATATCCTTATTTTTGTTGGTATGAAATATAACCTTGTAAATACATGAAATAATGTTGAAGATCATTTTCTAAATACCTACAAACATTGTAGGTGCCCGTATAATAATTTTAGATGATCCTCAGTTTACTCGTGTAAAAGATATTTTATTATACCAAAGTCCAAACAGATTGAATTGACAAGATGTAGCCTAATTTCCTGAATACATTTTTATATTCGAGATTTCGCTTTCCCGGAATTTCCCAGCGCCTAGCTTTGTTTACTAACTAACAAGATCCTTTGACTTTCTTCGCAACATCTTGTGACGTTTCTTTGCCGATGATTTTCTTTTGTTCTATTCCGCTGTCAACTTCTTTTGACAAAACGTTGGCAAATTATTTTGATCCGTGCTATTAAGCCATTTTAATGTACCTACTTTTACCCACTATATTTTGTTATGCGTTGTTTTATTTTGTTTAAATTTCACCCAGAGTTAAATTGTCAGGTAACAAATTTGATGCACTTACTTAATTTTAAAGTCAGTATGAACATAGTAGGTACGTACGATAGGTACATAAATCGGGATATTTTGAAACTGATAAAAGTTGAATATAGATTTATAGAACTAGCTAACAGCAGTTGGTTCTTGTTTAAAAATAAAATGAAGGACTTACGTCGTACTCCTCAACTATACATGGATACCGCAACACGGAACTTTTGAAATAATATCAAATGTAGTTTATTCTATTCAACCTTATTGGAATTTGATATAAATACCTTGAATATTATTATACCTATTGTGATTAGAATCTACTTCGAAGATGTTGCGTAGGTAGGTACCTCAACATCAACATCATTCCCTAAAATTATTTCTTGATTGAAATTCAGAACTTATTAACTTCGTAAAGTGATTATCTTACTCATTCCACTTCAGGCATGTAAGTCTAGAAACTTTACATTCTCATTATAATATGGGAAATATGCTAACGTGACTTAGGTACTCATCATCCGATTAAAATTTTATGAACAGTGTTCCAAAATTCATAAGTAGAGGTTGCTTATTACATAGTGATCAATTAGGACTAGTAGAGAGTTATTCAGCAACCCATCCAAGTTCGGACCGGACTGACATGTATTCAAAGGTTTTTAGTATTTATAGGATACCTGAGTTACTTAATATACAATAACCGCCACAAAAGTCTTAGTTTCGACTGCTAGTTTCATCTCATTGAACTGACATTGAACTTCGAGTAATTATTATGTATTTGGGTATGATGAGGTGTGGTTACTTGAGGTTATACAAAGGGTCGGGAAGATGTAGGCGCAAATTGCTTTTAGTAGTGGTGATGTACTGGGAAACGCATTAGTCGTCCTGATGGAGCAATCAGGCAGACACTCTAACTTTAATGGGCTAGATCAAAAATCGATGTTGACGGTTAAGGGTGCGCTGAAATTAATTTTAAACGACATTATGAAAATTATTTATGTAATACTTTGGTACATTTCACAAAATTTAAGGCATACATTTGGTATGTTTTCTTCTTCTTTTAGCGTAGACTGTTTTGTTACTTTGAATAGGTACCTATGCCTCTCTTCTTTACCGATACTATGGTATTTCATGCGTTATTTGTTTATCAGGCTCTTGTTAGTGCGTATTATTAAAAGTTTCATTGAAGTTTATTCACATACTTATACCCATGCCATTTATTTAATAATAACCCATTCGGCAAGTTTAAGCATCTATATTGGACTTTGGTGCAATCCTTTTCATTTTGATTTAATCCATAAAAAAAAATATTTTTTCACTGTTAAATGCCCTATGGTACGTTCAATTACACGGTATTACCATAATTATAATACTATGTTGATATAGTTGCTAGGTATATGGCAAAGTCTGTGGAACATCGTTCCTCCCGTGAGATGTATGCGGAAATGAGGGAACTTCACTTTTCAACGCAAAAAGCTTGAAAGTTGCGCCTCGTCATGTAATGATGTTAAGTAAATTACATTGAATCGAGCTCCGTGGCAAATTGATCCTTAATTTTAATAATTATAATTAATGAATATCGTGATTGGAGATGAACAAATTGAACAGGTGAATGAGTTTGTGTATCTGGGTTCAAAGTTTACAAGAGATGGAAAGTGTGACAGTGATATTGAAAGAAGAGTGAATGCAGGAAACGTGATGAATGGAGCTTTGCACTCCTTTATGAACAGTCGGAAGGTGTCTAACAAGGCTCGTTTGGCTGTGCATGGGGGGGTGTTGGTTCCGACACTCATGTACGGAAGTGAAAGTTGGGTATGGCAGAAGAAACATGAAAGCTGAATAAATGCAGTTGAGATGAGAGCGTTAAGAAGTATGATAGGAGTTAAACTGAGTGACAGGATAAGAAATAGTGAGATAAGGAAACGTTGTGGTCTGAAAGAAGATGTAGTGACAAAAATTGAGAAAGGTATGCTGAGATGGTTTGGTCATGTCGAGAGAATGAAGGAAGAACGATTGACGAAAAGAGTGTATAAGGCGAGTGTGAATGAAAGTGTTGGAAGGGGTAGACCTAGGCGGACGTTTCGAGACCAAATCAGGGACGTCTTGAAAAAAGGCCAGGTCAAGAGTACCCTAAACCGAAGAGCATGTATGAAGGGAATAATGAAAGTGGACGAAGCGAAAGAAGTATGTAAGGATCGTAGCAAGTGGAAAGAAGTGGTCTCCGCCTACCCCTACGGGAAACAGGCGTGATTATATGTATGTATGTATGTATAATTAATGAACTTATAAACATTTAATTATTTCTAATCATCTATCTTCTTTTTAATAATTTTAGTTATTTTTGTGTGTACTTTTTCTTTAAGTAATGATAGTCTTTATTTTGGCTGATTATTTAGTTACTTAACTCCCATTAGGTACACATCACAGCAGCTTACACGCTGTTTTCAATCCTGTAATAATACAATACGGTCCGAGATGACTTGGGACAATTCGACAGGGGTACATAACCTGGCGTGCTGCCACGTACATACGTGTACCCGTGCAGCACAGAGGATGCTCTCGAGTGGTGCCTGGAGCGACGACTGCGAACATTTGTATAGTGAGCCCTCTTATCTCTTCACCTACATCGCGTAGGTACACTTGACACAGTCATAAGTCTACATCGACTTACGTCATTATACAACATGCCTTCCATAATATCTTCAGTAATATCCATCCCAAAATTTTGTTGATTGTTTTTTGTAAATAGAGTTTAAGATCTTATTATAATGGTCTGCGAGTTTCTCCGTATTATTATTCTCGCGTACTTAGAAACGTCCTTATTAACGTTATGGCTTGTACCGAAACATAAAGAAAATACCGAAGGTACTAGGTATATTAAAAAAATAAATTCACTTTTTAATGAAAGCTAAGTGCTATTAAATTGAAACGTGAATTTATTCAGACGATCGTTAGGTAATGAATAGTATTTTTTATAAATTGTAAAAGTAGATTATATTTAATTTTGTTTGGAAATATGTCTAACAACGTCGAATAGCACTGGAACAAAGATCTAATTGTATAAAAAAATATTTTTAATCCACAATCGGTCACGACGGAAACACGAACAGAGTCTCGTTTTTGAAGTTTGGCAGTTTCAATAACCGTTATTGTTCGAAAATGATTCATCCCTAAAAGGAAAGTGGCTGACACTTGTGTTAGCCGGCCGGAGATTACGGAACGACAGAAATTATTTGCCTTGCTTAACTTACTAATTGCAATAAACGAGATGAAAATCCGATGTTTCATCTTTTTTATTAAAAAGTATACGTATACTTACTCACCTACTTATAGACTATTGTCGTAAACAGAATATTTTGTTAATTTAATTAATTATGACAGTTAAACAAAACAACAACAAATTTAACAATTATCTGTAAAAACTAAATTAAAACTCAGTAAAATATAAATGAAGTCAGCACACTATGGCGGAAGTAAAAGAATTCGAAAAGTTTGCCATGAGACAGAAATCTAATTTTGTCACACATTAACATAACTGACTAGTTAAGATTAAATTAGGAACTACAACCATTAGTGTATCTAACGCTTTATTTATTGTTACGAGTGTAGTAGTCAACCCGACGAACAAAACATTTCAGTGATCATTATGAACATTTGGTATTTTGCTCACACTGAAGCTTTTACTGTGGTATGAATAGAACGCTTTTAGCAGGTAAGTATGAGGCGCCACCACACAATCTATGAAACAATAATTTTTCCGACGACACTAATTGAGGACATAATCAATATTTTATTTTATTTTCAAGTGTCTATAAAACTTGAGGTAAACATGTATGAATTACCTATATAAAAAGGACTTTACAAGGGGATTATAAAGGATGACGCGGGTCGGTTTCTTCAGTTAGTCTTGTATTAAAATATCCGCATTTAAAACTTCTGAAATGTAAAATGAGGTTTCCCCTTCTAAACCAAAGAATTTTATAATGAAATCTCTTTGGACAAAATCTTTTCGAGCGCTTTTCAACTTCCGATGTCTGAATGACGGAAAGGGTTGGCAGTTTCAATAATATTTATTAGTATTATACAGTGACGTTGGTATTATAATTACGACGAAATTTTTAATTTATCCGAAATCCATTTAAAAACGATCTTTCTCACTTAGTAGAATACCATAAGCTACAAAATGTAGGTAGGAGTCGTCAAGACGCGCCATTGTGTAAAGACACTGTTGCTCCTCGAGTGTCCTAAGATATCTATGGATAAAGTAGATGCAGGAAAAGATAGAAATTATTCCGCTGAGTTAGTGTATTAGAGTCGCTTTTTAACAGAACTTGGTACAGGCCCTACCGTGCCTTACCTACATACTTACCCACTTATATCAAGTAGGTAACTGCAAGTGATTTCATGAATCAGAATGGAGACGCCGTTACTTCTTACTTGATGAATTAGAAGAGTCAAGTGACCTCATGATCAAGTCATTGTCAAACCAAACAAAATACAGCAAAGTTGTGTGTACGCTTTCGCGTTTGCTACCGCATTGGACTCTCTCCGGCGCCGCAAACGGAAGCGTATTGTTAGCGCTACGTACGACGGCTCTTATCTGTCGTTTGAAACGTCTAAAATATACCTCGTCGAGTTTACAGGCGCCTGGCTTCAGGCTACTCGGCCAAAATGATCAGCCTCCCGTAAAATTAGTGATAGCGTGGACGTAAGTAGCGTACAGAACCTTAAGTTCTGTAGCGTAGGTATTTCTTTGATTTTTTAAAAAGTTTTAAATAAAACTTGGGCTTAGTTTTGTAGGATTTTAAAAAGTACCTAGGTCTTATTTTATTCTGTCAGCCAGACCTACAAGTTTTCTATGTCACCGAAGCCTTAGTAGACTATGTTATCAAGCCACTGCGTTCATAGAGACATAGATACTTACTTAATATTATTCTATGCCTCATATTCTGCCTTAAAATCAGTTCTGACTATACTGTGTAGGGTGGCAAAATGTTTTCTCCTACGAATTCCCGCGAGCTCCACGGAAGCGTATTGTTCGCGAGCCGCCACACTCCTTATCTGTCACTCGGTAAGCCCAAAATATAGGTATAACTCGTCGAAACCGTTATTGAGTGTAATTTCCGCATCGTGCATTAGTACCATAACGTTATAAACATGACTATTTTTGGAGGAAAACGCGCGATTTTTCTGAAAACAACATAAAAGGTATATTTTATCGTCAATATAATGAATTCCTAAGTCAACTTGTTAGATTTTTGTAAGGTGTTATTTTTATTACCATTTAAGTACCTCTCTCTATTGGTATATGTTCAGAGATAATTTAATTGAAAAAGTCCAGGGTTGATCCGGTAAGTCGATCGGTGAAGGTCGCTCTTCAGTGTATCTGTGTGTGTAAGTCGACTTGTTAGATTTTTGTAAGGTGTTAATTTTTATAACAATTTAAGTACCTCTCTCTATTGGTATATGTTCACACATATTTTATTTGATAAAGTCCAGGGTTGATCCGGTAAGTCAATCGGTGAAGGTCGCTCTTCAGTGTATCTTAGACCATTAGTACCTAGCTTATCAAGCATCTTCTTTTGTAAGATTTGTTTTTACTCCCTTTATATAGGTAATATACCTAAAGCTGCACCCTTCGTCGCCATATAAGTAATCTAATAAAATTATACTACGTGGGTAGCTACAAACAATACCTAACACTAAAATAATGAAAACAAAACACATAACACTAAATTATATTAGACCCAACTGTTGCACTGTCCTTACATAATTATTAATTACAAAGCGCATCGTTCTAAATACAAATGTACAGTTTCAATAATAGAATATGAATTTCTAATACTATTTCTGTAGCTGGGCGCTGCCAGCGTGGGGGTGCCCGCGGGCGCGGGGGTGGGGCATGTAGCGTCTGAAAGCATATTATTGCCAAAATAATAACGTGGAGTAGACAACGCTGAACTTCCCTTGCGGGGGTTGTCGCTAACCCTACAGATCATTTATTGCAAACATTGTTTTGAGAGGCACTTTCACGTGCTTTTCAAAATAAAATACCTAGCGAAATACCTGGGTATATTGTAGGCTCTTTATAACATGGGTAAACATTAAGCTGCGTTTACATTTCAAATTAGGTACTTTCGGATTATCGGAACACATTATATATTGCTATCCCAATAAAACCTAGATCTCATTTATAAACAAAGCGAAGGCAAAAGCTTCTTACTTGGCATTGACCCCAGAAAGTTTTGTAATAGTAAATAAAGCATGTATTGTTTTATTTATTAAAGTGCAGGACGCAAATAATGTTATTTAACCAATGAAGCTTCCAATGAAATTGTTACAAGTAAAAATTAGTTCTGACGGTAGAATACGCGATAGTTATAATTCCTAAATACACATAGTGCTATCGGCCAGCTAATTCGTAGCCTAGAGCGATTGCTTCACATCCAAATTTCAGAGACAGCCCTGAAGATTGACTGACAAATAAACGTGTTCGATATAGTCCGGCGTCGTGAGTTTAATCGCCGGACAGGTGCTGGCGACGACGTGGCCGCGATGCCACACGTACTATCCCAATCTATTTATTGCCCTTAACTGTAACTACTACTCCACTATGTGTCAACGTTACAATGACAAATGAATGCTACAGATTGTTAGGAAGGATCTTGTAAGCGTTAGGTACTATCTTTCGTCGAATTGTGTCTATTTAATTGACTTGATTAAAATAAGGTATTATAATTACCACCAAGATCTCAGTAGGTAGATATTCTGAAGGAAGATAATTATAATCAATACTTAAAACATCATCAAGTATATCTACTTAAATTATGTGGCAAATAATTACTCGGAACATTATCTCTATGTTGAGGATCTTAACACACGTCTTACCCACGTCGTCGTCGTCGCGTTGGAATTTAAACATTTTAACTGGTGACGTCAAAACAGAGTTGACGCGCCTCATTCCGCGACTTCCCGGCTTGTCACACACAAAATGGAGCGTAGCCAGAGCCTTTTGTACTTGTAGGCTTTGTGTGCAAAGTAAGCTTCCTACCGAAGCATCTGCGCGATGATGAAACTTGCCAGACACCGCTTTTGAGCACTCTTTCTGTCTCGAATTACAAGTTTACAGGAGGAAATTAGGCGGAAAAATACGTGCGTGTACTTCCTTGCCGTATGTCTGTGATGTTTGTTTGATGCATTGGTAGAATATCATAGATCAATTTATATTGTGCAAATCAGTAGGCATAAACTCTGTTTTGAAAACCTTTGCGGGCGGAATATGATCACAATTAGCCTTGGATAGAGGTTTGTGGAGACGATCGAACAATTCAGGCTAAAAAAATCTTTTTTGAATTTCGACTCCGATGTTATTCTCAATTTAAATGATGTCATATAGGTACACAATATGATGAAAAGGGGTCATGTTATCCTTTCCTCGCATTATCATACATACGCCTGACATAGAGCTACGTCACGAACAATACAATAATATTACAAAATATCAACTCCAACCGAATCGTGGCACGAGGCTTAATCAAAGTACCGCGCGAGCAGTTTCACAACAGCAAAATTATCATTGCCGAGATGTATATTTCCACCCTCTTTTGCAGAACAAATTCCACTTGTCAAAATGTTCACGCTATGTTCACGGGAATCACAAAGCGAGACGTTTACAAAGAACGGTCCTAACAAATTGTCCCGTCAAGCGCCGTGTTTGCGTAATGCGCGGTCGGCCGGCATCCACTATCAACTCTGATATTATGTGTTTATGTTCACCGCATTTAGAACATTTACCCCTGTTACACGTTAGTTGGGTATCATTAACCCTACCTACGCGAGCTCCGTACAAATCTGCTTTACCATGTATTTGAACAATCGGTAGATGAACTGAATTTTACGGTCGGCGCCGTGTACTTAATGGCAGGGGCTCTAAAAGTTTCCTCATTAGAATTGTTTAACCTACTCAAACTGTTGCCACGAAATGCAAATTTATTTTCTGAGTCCTCGTCTTTCTGGATATAATGGCGCATAACTTTGCTATTTAATATTATATAAGACATTATTTAACAGTGCCTAAATGAGTTTCTACAAAAAATAAAATGTTTGTTTTGTTTTGTATGTCTCTTTCAATTTCCAGACAAAACTCACATTTAATAATACCTTCTAATCTCAATTATTTACTAAAACCTCATTATGACATGCCACGTCCAACCTTTTTCAATTCTCGTAACGGTAAGTAATAAAAACCCTACAAGTTTTCTTATTATCCAAGCTTTTCTGCCCGCGCCACATTTTTCTACTACGTGAAGATTAAACCTATTGTTCTGTCAGTCAGGGAATCGCGTTTCTGACAAATTTTTCTCCATGTAATGCGAACTGCGTAACCTGAGATGCGACCGTCCTTTCACCTATTTATAACGGTGTTCAGCCCATTTACACAGCGACAGTAAGTGGAGCTTGATGTACCCACATAATGTGACACCTTGATATTAGACCGTTACTATTTGTCTTGTGATGTTATTTCGCAACTTTCTAAACGACGTATTATGATAAATATGATACACAACATTAACTATCCCAGAATCTTTTTGGTATGTTGCCAAAATATGGTAAAACGATCTCCCATCAGTTGGCCAGAAAACTGCTGCGGCGACTTGATGTAAAAGATAGCTAGAGGTTCATGATTTAGTAAGGTAAATGGTAGTAAGAACAAAACAAAATAAAACATGATTTTCCTAAAGGAAAAGCTTAACGCGGTTTAAAATTTTTTTTTTCATGTCATGTCATATATGTGTAGGCGACAGGTTCGGATGACATTTTTCTAGTGATGTGGCAAAACGTACCAGTAGTTTTATCGATTTTTTTTGCAACGTAACAAAATAAGGTTTATTATAAGTAAAATGAAAATTGTTTTTCCGTTCAGTGTCCCAATTTTTAATACTTTTCTGTCTAGTTCTCGTGTATCAGAATGAATTATTGGTTTTTCTGTTTTAACACGTGACGAGGAAGCGACCAAAGTCATTTTAATACACTACAATAAAGAACAATGTGAGCGAGATCGATAACTATCGATAGCGATAGTTATCGATAGCGGACTCGTGCAGGGCTATGGCTAGGAGCGCGCGGGCGATGCGCGGGTATGAGGGGTGTCACCTCCCCCGCGCCTCAGCCCATACCCATCTCGTCATCTCGACCTGTCGCCTACTATATGTCAATCCTCATCAAAGCCAATGGGAAGTTTGTGTGAAAACCTCAACGGTAATCACCCACTTGAATAAGTAACCGAGTTGACTTATTGAGTGGCCCGAGACTCTCCCAAACTGTTCCTTGCTTGAGCGTAACGATATTATTCTACTTAGGTCCGCTTTAGTAAATTGCAGAGGTTAACTCTTAATAACTCTGCACCAACTTTACGATGTTCTTAATTGTTTTACCGACGGTGTTTGGCTAACAATTAGGCAGTATTCATGAGGTTTAAAGTTACATTTTAGTAATTATTATGTAAATTCAGGATTACAGGAGATTGTTTGATTTGAAGCTATAATATTTTTTCACTGCAAACAACTAATACAATCGCTGGTTTTCACGCCACTCACACTATGGCCTAGTGCGTAAAAAACACGTTATTTAATTAAAACAAAATAGTATTTGCCCGTGACTTTATCACTAAAGCAAGTTTTTTTCTACACACATATAATATAGCTTTAAAGTCCCATAAAACTCTGATTTTTTTTTTATGTAAATAAGGACTTCCAAATATACAAACTTTTTACTAAAGTGGGGTCGTGCTCTGCATCGGACGCAGTACATCACAAAATTGTTGGTTTAAAAAAAAGATATTGTGTGTAGAGTTTTGTTGCTACTATTTTAAGGTAGAGTTCAAACAGAATAAAACGAATAAAACAGATATTCTGTTCAGTTTCACATTGTAGGTAGATTTTTTTATATTTTTATTATTACACAGAGCTTATTTTTATAAATTTAGTTAATTAGATTTTTTAAATAATAATAAAAATGTCAAAGGTGTATAGCAAAAAAAATTGTTTCGTACATAGTAGATACCTATATTATTATCACAGTAAATCAATGGGCGCAAAGCGAAAGAAACCATCTTGAACGATCGTGGCAAATTATGATGAATGGAGTACCCACGTCATAATAATATATTGACACGATAGCTTCTTCACTGGGATGCCACATGCGTAACTCTGAACAGCCTTCTTATAATTTATTTGCCGAGGGATTTCGAACATGCGGTGAGGTATATTTTTTTCTGAAAGTTGCTCTATTCCCGTAAGATATTAGCTTACTATGAGTTATATTTTGTTTATAAATCAGAATAAAAGTTACCCAGTTATTTTGCCGCTTTTGATTTTTTTATATGGGACGGGGGTAAAAGCTTGGACGGCGACGAGAAACATTCAGGCCTCGTTATTTAATCTCTATTCTTTAAATAGTAGAAAACAAAGTTATTCGCGTCTATGATTGTCGGCTTAGTTTTTCTAAACGAAACGGATTTTCATCATTCAGATAATTTCTTCAATACATAAATTTATAATTAATAGAGAAAACCCTGCGCCGAAGCCTTACCGATCGCTATGGTGTATTATTATATTCATCGCATGAACAAAATGTTACATATTTATCATAGAGTGTAGAGTCCCAATGTGGTCATCTACTACACTTGTTAAGCTTATCTCGTTCTATATTTTTGAAAACATATTTCTCATTATAAACTCCACCAATTTGGGGGGTGGAACGTTAAATCTAGACAAAGCGCTCAGACGGTATATCATGAGCGGAACAGGGTAGCCAACAACATGTTTTGCCCTAGTACCCATCGAGAATGATGAGCATGACGTGTAACAAGGTACGTCTGCATATTTGATAGTCAGTTCGTACGTGCTTGTTACCCCACCGGAATGTAATAAAGTAAATGGAGCCGAAAATTATCTTCTGCTTGGTCTCTCAAATTTTGCGATGTAAGAGGAACATTTTTATTATAATTCTGTATTAGGATATCCTAGGCTGACTTCATGCAACTAAACCCAATAATATGTAACAAGATATTTCAATAAGCATTTATATTTAAATTGTTACAAAATATTCCTCCGTAAACGTGAGGTTGCGATATATAATTGCAAATTGCAGGTGATGTCACAATTAT
Organism: Drymonia ruficornis; assembly: GCA_947859195.1. Classification (NCBI taxonomy): domain Eukaryota; kingdom Metazoa; phylum Arthropoda; class Insecta; order Lepidoptera; family Notodontidae; genus Drymonia; species Drymonia ruficornis. The sequence goes on along the minus strand of OX401912.1, from coordinate 6,950,985 downwards.
CAATTAATTGTGATCTGTTCGCGATTGACAAACAAATCAAAATTAATTGTTAATTGTGACAACACATGCAATTCGCAACTAATTAATTGCAATTAAATTTTGCCCAACTTTGGGTACGCGGTAGATATTTCTCTAGGAAGGTTCTGAAAATTATGTGTAAGTACCTAGGTATATGTATATTACACAATAGCACCACGTATGAACGATCTACGCTAAGCTAAATATTTTGATCATCAAAACAGTGATAGTGTCCGGCGCCTAAATACTCATAATTCAATTTTTCTCCATGAGGATCAATCATTTTCAATCTTCTAAAGTGTCGCTTTAAATAATAAATCAGAATGAAACTGCGCGCGGTTTTTATACTCGAGTCGGTTATGTAATTTTTCTACAAGCACCTTTGACTTTATTATTTTGAATTTCTTTATTTAAAAAGCCTACTTTTGTAATTCAATAAAATATTAAAAGGAGGAAAAAGTCCAAGTAAAATAGTTTTGTGGGTAAAAAGTGGAAGCTGAGGGAAAATAGAGTCAGACCGTAGCTAAGTGATTTGTCGTGTCGTGGTCAATCGCACTTAGTGTTGGTTTCTTCTAGTTTCTAACACAAAAGTGACTTAGAAACTTTGACCTCACTTGTATTATAAATCCACAATATACGTAATATTCTGAACGGATACTTATATACAATCAATGTCTAGTTCAAATTGTTTTAAGTATATACCTTTATAATTTACAAGCTTTATGCTTTGTGCAGAAAATATAGCTGATCTTGTGATGCTTTCCTTTTTGTTATTTTTTTTTATTATAGGTAGGTAGGTGGTATAAAAAAATACTTTCTCCTTTAGGTAAATTACAAGGCTTCTGCATCCTGTTCAAATTATAGAAAATACGAATGAAAAGTATGAAAACAAAAGCCAATTGGGGTAAAACCACTTTATAAAGGGTAACAAAGACCGCGGTTTTCCTTTCATTTCTTCAAAGGTTGTCTTAGGCTAATCATAAACAAGCAGTTTTAACAATAGATAAATAAAATGCGTTAATGTAAATATTTTTGAGAGTTTTTCTTGCAAAGAATATATTATGATAAACATAGGCTATTGTTAGATTGTAGGTAGGCATATAAAAGTGTTTCAATAGTGCGAAATAACACTTGGAGGTTTGAATGAGTATCGGGAATAGAATTGAGCAAATGTGTTTTTCTTGCCAATTAAAAAAAAATAGTTATCTCAAAAACAAAGCAAAATTTTTACAAACTATTTCTCTAATATCATTGGCTGCTGATCCTTTGCAGTTTACGCTCTTTTCTAGGCCACTTGTTGTATTCTACGGTAACAACACGAAAGTTGTCACAAATATTCTAGGCCTATGACTAAATATGAAAGTTACGTATAATTTCACTAGATATTGATATGGCGGCTACTATACCTATATGTAAATAAATATTTTCTTTTTAATAATCTGTATATTAAAAAGTAAATGTTGAGATCACCGCCGCTATGGAAATAAATAAAATAAATAAATATCCTGGGAAATTCTTTTTACACACGGCTACCTGATCCCAAACTAAGCAAAGCTTGTACTATGGAAACCAGATACCTAACTGATATTACTACATATACTACTTTTTAAAATGATTATAGTTGTATATATTTTTCTTAATTTTGCGGGGGCTATAGGACAGAATACAACGAAGTATTTGCCAGTGTATGAACAGAGGCCCAACGCCCGCGAACAAAGAAAACGGATAATTAAAGCCAAGCAACGAGAAAAGAGATTTTTAATGAGCCCCGACGTTTGCCACGTAATAAGACTTTATTATAACCATAAAAATTCCATTATTAAATAATAAATACGAGAAGAAAATGGCTTAATTAATACGTATTTTATTACAGATATTGACTGCTTTACTCTTTCGAGTCGTCTACGAAATTCGTTAATAAACTTTACAGAAAAATACGTACTCATCATTGTTTAAAATCATTCCAATATTTTATTCCAACAGAATGATTAACTTATCGAAGAAAGTTATTTTAAATAGTCTCCTGGATAATAATAGTATAAGGCGTTGACAAGTATAAGAGAAAGTTTTGTTAATTTTCCACAAAAAGTATTTAAAATTTTCAAACTGGGATTTACGTAGGTATAACTAATTTGTCTCGCCAAGGTATAGTCAGATAGAAAACTAATAGAATTTTTGAAGAGCTAAAGGCGTGATCGTATCTCAAAGGAAGCCTGCTCGCATATAAATTGACGAATTTGCCTCCATTTACACCTTGCTGCCATGCAGCCGGCTCAACCGGGCACCAGCTCGTTAGTGATTATAATCGATTCCAATTATACACGCAAACGATCTTCACCTAAAATTGTAGAGATGATGTTTTCATTCAACATTGAGCCTACAACTTTAATACAACGTTTCCCACTAATTTGCATTCTACCTTATTCGCAAGCAATCAAGTTATGTAGGTACTACGCTTAGCTTTATTTTTAATTTATATTACACTCTTAAAAAAATTTATTAAAGCAAAGGAAATACTTCAGAAAATTACACAAAGAAGCTTAAAAAGATATTAAGCACGTTCGAATAACAACTCAAATATTTTCAGATTTTTCACGCAAGACTGGCGAACGGGGCCGTGTATTAATAAGTACCTACCTTATTTGGGCCGTCAAACGCAGTACAGTCCTAATGAGCCGACGTAATTACTTGATACGTTTGTATGGATCAATAACAGAGTGTGGCTCAGACGCATGTTTAGCGAAAAAAAAAAACGAAATTAAACGAATGGCGGAAGGACACTCGAGATTGTGGCAAGCAGACGTGTTCAAGTAGCTGGCCGTGCAGGCTCATAATAAGAGGGTTCCATCAGGGCTGCCAGCGAACACGCTCGCGCCTCTCCCGCCTTATCTTCTAATCGCGACATCTCCACCTTCACTATTTTTGTTTTCAACCTTGTAGCTGGCAGGGATACAGATAGTTTTAAATGGAGAAACTGACTGACTGACTGATTTATGTCATAGTGGCAGTACATAAGTATTTCATGCCATAGACATCCTCTAAGGAAAGAATTTAGTATCATAGATTCTACCCTTTAGAGGGTAAAATAGTTCGTCAACTGCTTGGCCCAGTGTTTCGGGTGTAAGCCGCTCGGCTCACTGTATCGGGCGGTGGCAGGTGCGATTCCGGCCAGAAGCAAATTTCAGAAACGGCCTTTTCGGCCGCCCCCAGGCCTTTGAACGATAGTAATAGTTCAGACATTGCTTAGTTGGGGTCCATACAATTGGTATGTAAGTCTGGCGATATTTACTTTAATTAATTAATTTTAATTTACCCAAACTAAGTCCGGCTACTCAGAAGTAGATCGGTAAGTAAATTATCATTTATTCAATTAGCTCTACAAACACAACTTGAACCATTTAATTACCAAATCCTAGTAATATAAACTTAGTGAATAATTAAAATTCTGTTTTTAGAAACTCCATTCAATATTTCGATTAACCGATAGAGATTTCAATTTCCCGTAGTCACGTGCGCCGGGATATCGGATCCCGCGGTTGGCTCAGTCGGTAATGAGCGAGCGGATGGCAATTTCGCTAGATGGGCTTTTGGTTACAGGGGGAGCCTGTTTTTATGTCAATGTGCTTTTAATATGTCTACCTCGCTTGTGTCATAGGCAAGCGACGCTGTATTTTATCGACATCTTCGATTGACGTTCAACCATAGGCATACAAAAAACTGGCAAATAGACAAGAAATGGAATATAAAGTGTTTGTTGTGTACTGTACCATAATGTCAAAGAGCGTTTTTTGTGTATTATGTGACTAGTTAATTAAATGAAGAAGAAAAAAGTAGCCAAAGTCAAACAACCTATTATTATAGGGAGTCTGAAAAATTCAATAAAAATGTATCTGACATTCAGGTTGGTCCCTTGCGTAACCAGTTTTTCTCGACTGTAGTAGGTAAATCTGATCAAATAGGTCAATCTGTGCCTACATTGTCAATGAAGGACGACTACACAATTCATCAAAAATACCAGGGTATAATAAATCTTTGGGTCTTACAACTAGAGTAGGGATATGCAAATTTAATGAAATCAAGAGCTCTATATCAAAATACCATTTTTGTTGAATTTTTCAGTGGGTATACGGACGTCGAAACACTAACTTTGGGAATCCCATAGGATACTTACAGACAGATACGACGGACCCGACACGGTGGAGCTACTAAATTGAGTTGGTCATGAAAAATGCAAATGATAAAACGTAGGGGTTTCAGCAAAAATAAACAGTGTTTTTCGGCGGGGGTCGTATGGCATTTTTCTGAAAAATTGGGTCATTCGAGGGGCCTTCAGTCTTGTTCGATGTTTCAGCTAAATAATAATGAAAACTTAACATAGCTATATATAGTTAGTTTAGGTAAGTATATCAATTAATGTTCTGTTCAAACTCACTTTACAATCATCGGTTAATGAAATTTATGCTCAGTTTAGCTTTAAACGTGATTTGAGTACTTGCGTGACTGAATAATTATCGCACTCGTACTAACGACCACGGTTAGGTATATCGTGATGTTCATTACGTAACAATCAATATTTAATTTACTCAGATGAATAATTACAATCGAAACATTTTTTAATTTTTCTGTTGTAAGTAAGTATGTTTTGCTTTAGATACTACTCTGCTATTTATTGATGGTTGATGTTGATAGTAAAATTTCCATCAAAAGATTATATACATCTAGATAATTAAGTAGGTATATTCTTCTTATAGGTATGTATTTTATTAGAACCAACTGTAAACATTATTGATGACTATATTAAAAAAAACTTTTTTCAAATCTAGGCAGTATTTTATCTGCAAGTTCGTCTGTCTTTTCATGTAAACATGACAGCGATTTGCATGGTCACAGCACCTTCAGAGGTCGGGCCACCACTGAAATATTCATACTGAACATTACTCCAGCCAGAAACAAGGAACATCGGAGCTATTACTCAAGTAAGAGTACACCTGCAGTAGGTACATTAAACAAAGTAGTGAAGCGGGTCGCACACGAATTGAATTTGAGAAATATCACCGACAAAGAAAGCGTTTGAGACTTTTCTCGACTAGAGCATAATATAATATTATGTACACAAAGTTTCTTTTATACTTTTGGTGTGTATTCCAAATTCAAAACTTTGACTCTTTCCTAATTTTACAAAGTACCTATTTCTTATTTCAATAAAATAATTACGAGTCAATATTAAATATGAAAATATGTAGTAGGTAGATAACAATTATTTTAATTATTTTTATGTCTATAACAATTATTCGATAGATCGACTATAGGTTCATCAAAATAATCGATAAGTAGACGAGCTTAACCCAAGATTATACCTAAGTTCGATAAAACTTTTAAACAACAACAACTAAATTAAATAAGTACCTACTAAATCAAATTTAATAAATCGAGAAGTAGGTAAGCAAGTACTTAAATAATAATTCATAAATCAAACTCGCCCAATTACTTTGTATTTATTTGTATTGGAAAATAAAATAAACATAAGAGCTCGGCCCACTCATAATATTTCTGCTCAATTATCCCAAATAAGTTTGTATAAACTCATTACACGGCAAATTGCCCTACTGGCTCGTACGTAAGGCACCTTGCCCATTATATTAATATGAAAACTTTGTGGAGAACCTGACCATTGAATCTTTACGCAAATATTTTTTTCATAAGAAATTATTCGGCTCAAAACATTTCTTAACACAACTTTTTAGATCTGACTTTGTTTAAGTACCATTTAATTATTCGTGCTTAAAGTTCTACTCATCAAGAAATGGTGAACACTTACCTAACATTTTCAAAATAATACGGGCCTTGAATTTCCCTGGAATTCGTCGTGATATTGTGCCGTTAAATAATTGAACAAATTAACTCTGTCCTCCGAGACGACACGAATTGCTCAGCGTTAATTGATTAATATCCTTACGTCTGATCTCATCAATTCACGCATAATCCACACCCATAGGTTGGCATCATTATTTTATTCGATTGATAATTACTTTACATAGGTACTACATTGATAATTTATTGATAAAAGATATCAAACATGATAATCAAAACTTTTTCCACCTATTTTAAAAGAGCATATTAATTCAGTTAAAGCACTTTTATTGAATGAAGGTCGGATCAAACAAACCATTTTAAATATAAAACACATGTTAACTTTAAAACGGTGCTCTTCACTTAAAGTTGTCTTGATTAGTGCAATCTACCTTTGTCTCGAACGAATGAGACCCGACGCGGTAAAAGGGCGCAGGCCCACTTGACGGTAATTCAATTAATAGATTTCTCGTTCAAATGAAGCGGTGGTCCCCAAACCTCATCCCAGTATACTGTTATACTGGAAACTCATTACCTTTTAAACTGGCCAAGATATCTTATAATCTTTTCCTTGAAAATTGAAAATCTTGAATAATTGAATATTAAAATTATTTGGCGGAAAAGCTTTTTCATCTCGCCACGTTCTTTCTTCCTGTAAGTTTTCTTTTCATAACTATTACGTCCAATAAGAAATGGTGGAGTAAAAGTATTATGATAGAATTATTACATCATACTTTCAAGGGAATAAAGTGAAGATATTTTGTGATATACTACGTGCGTAATTTTTTTGTTTGTTTCATTGGTATTTTAGAATAAGAAGAAAATTGTACTAAATTAGGTGCCCGTAAATACGTTGATGAAGATAAACTACCAACGCAATAACATGTACCTTTTTATTAAAAATTTGATATCAAAATTGGTCTTGTCCAGATGCGTCCTCCCTTTGTCAGACATTTTCCAGTGGCCAATTTTTACCTTACAACTGCTCTGAATATCTGGAAATTTATTACTTCATTTTATTATACCTGACTTGCGAGGACTGCACTCGGAAATATTATATTTTCGTGATAACTGTAGCCTAGGGGTGAACAGGTTGGGCTCGCAATCGAAAGGTCCCAGGTTCGATCCCCGGTGGGGCATGCACCAATGGATGAATTTTCATCTATGTGCATAATTTACAGTTCGCTGACAGTGAGGGAAAACATCGTGAGGAAACCTACCTATCCCTCGGGATTAGGTAATAGTCAGTTCCTGTATACACGGCGACAAGGTTCACCACCTGTCACGTTGGGTTCTGACTATCTGGTGAAACGTGGGCTTTGAGTTGGCTTAATACCTCCACAATGGGGTGGTGTATGGTCACTCAAGCCTCTGACTACCCCCGAATGGAGATAAAAGTCGTGACGTATGTGTGTGTGTGATAACTGTAAAACTGTGCTTATGTGCTAACGCTAAGTGCGACTCTGTGTTGAGGGCAATGGATTCGATAAAATAACAATTTCGATAAGAGAAAAATATAGATAGATTAACACCTGATTCCGTACCGTGACCAATGACGTTTTATAAATAGACGCGACATACACGAACTCAGTGCTGTAAAACAGCACATTAAACAATACCTACGTATCAATTAATTCAAGCCAGACGCCAGACCTGTTGTTAGAAAGAGATGAATATACTTCGTAGCGTTATTAGCTACATAATCATTGCAGCCATGCAGCTGCGATGCTGCGTGTTGCGTGACTTAGTGGATGTCAAGCATTAATGATGCCAAAATAAGCGCGGTGAGGCGCATCTAAAGGTTTAACACATCATTGACCGTGGCCCGATAATTCCTAACATTTCTCATTAGTTAGCCGTTCACCCTCGCTTAACCCTCTTTCCGCCAGCCATTACCAACCCAAAAATGGCCACTCACACTAATATCGAGGACGCCGAGAAGATTTGCGCTATTATTAAAGGTGGTAAAAGCAGCCACAAATCAAATTATACACACCTAAAGGTATGGTTTATTCCACTTTGTGCACCCAGGTGCATAAACCACCCAGGTGATATCACCCAGGTGCACAAAGTAAATAATAATTATTGTCCTTTGTTCATCTCGGAATTTATATGTTTTATCTTGTGTAAAAAAGAACACCATAAACCTTGACCTATTCAGGTGCTTTGCGTGTGAATGGCTGCGTCCACAAGCTCCAAGCAGTGGCGCCTGTGCAATCAAATATGATGTTATGTCTACGTGGTTAGGCATCAACCCTAATCGCTCAGGCGCAGCGCTTGGCTCATGTAGACGCACCTAATGACGCCTAACCGGGTACTATACGGGAAATATGTCATGCAATAAAATCATGCGGTTGAATACCCCCAGTGGTGCAAAATCCTCCAGTAAATCAGTCTGGCAAAAAGTTGCTCGCATACCTCCATCTCTATTGTCTCTTTATGATTAAAATTTACCGGAGCCGAGGGCAGGGAGTTTTAAAATGAGACCCCAAACTTGCGCGCCGTAGTTTGCAACCAGGTTCGAAGGCACGAAACAAACAGACCCGGGCGGTAGGTACGGTAATGTAAAAAGTTTCGCGAGGTGGTAATGCTGTTGTTTGCTTCCTAAACATCAACTTACGGCACGATCGGGTAAATATTGTGACGCTGCGTGACTTTAGGCCTGATAAACTGGGTTAGGTATGAAGTTAAATTGTAGTTATGTTTCAACAGGTAGATATAGATAGGTGTAGATGAGTGATACTTTCATCGTACCAAAACAAAATAACGTTGAGCTCAATAGTAAGCTGTACCTGCTACCCTTTGTGCCCTGTAAGTATTTATTTCTTTAAAATGAATATACAAGACGGCGGTGGGTATTGTCTTTTGGAGTGCGGCCAACGGTTCGCGACTTGGTAATATTTTTTAAATTCAATTTCGTTGAAGCCACAGCGCTGTATCTAGTCGGCTTAATGTACACCTGGTGAACATTTAAATGAGATACTACGCTACTATTTATCTATTTATTTGTGATTTTACTGCCCTGAATATGCAGGTACAAGCAAATAATCGTTTTATTCAAAGTACGAGTAGGAAGTATTTTTCAGATAAACTGGTGAAAGTATTTTATGAGCAATGACAATATTGTTAAACATGAAAAATTTTGCTGTACGTAAGTGGTCTAATTAGGTTAAGTATTTAAGTCAAAACAAGAGAAAAAGGAGCCTAATAAAAAGTACTCATGACGTAAAGTAGGTATAGTATAAAAAAATATCGAGTAGTTTGGTATTCCAGTTCGTAGCTTGTGATGCATGATAATAGGCTTGTAGCAATCAGTGGCTAAGTGGCGACTCGTCACGGCACGATGACATTTACGAACTCTGAAATTCAGCACGGAATTAGGCGAGGTCTAGCATACCAGCTGAAATAACTAGTTTTGGAACTGTGATGATAGGTATTTAGCTTAAAAAACTTAGTTTTTCAATTAAAAACTATTTTTAAGGACCTCTACTCTTCGATGATAGAATTGTTTGCCTCTACTAGTTCTGTTTTTGTCTTGGTACGTTTAACGATGAACGTAAGCCTCTTTCTCAGAGACACAAAAGAAAATAGTAGTTACGGATAAAATATTTACTAAAATGCTTGGAAATATGGTAACGTCAAGCTTTTCATTTTCTACGTTAAATTCTTTTACGGTTACTTTACATTCCCTTTTTTTATAATTTGATAATTTTCGATCCACATTCTCCCATAATAATATATCTATATTTTCCAAGAAAATGCGCTTACATTAAAATAAAGTTAATAAAACACACTATTCAAAGCGCATAAAAGCGAAGAGTGATCCCTTAATAACGTGCGGGCGCATCCGTGGCTTCATTAGAGCGGTAAATCTACCTGCTAGCGTGCTGCATTAAACTTTATGAAAAAGCCATAATTCCACGATAGTGAGTTACACCCCATTATAAGATGTAGGTCGGATATGTGAATCCACGATGAGTACTGTTTGCCCAAGTGAGCTTAAGAACACTTCATTCTGAAGTGTGGCTTAATCCTCTTTGGGTTATCGAGAATGGTTGAGATTAATCATCTCTTCAGGAATGGTGAACTCTCATCCCGGGCCTTAAGTAGACTTCGATTCAAAAACATAGCAAATTTTACTAGCCACACGATTTAATACGGGGTAACTCGTTCGTGTGAACCGACCAGCTGATGCAATTTGTTTTTCTTTAATTTACTGATTAGCATGAGAGTAATTTTGTGTGTGGAACTGGATACATCTCGTTTGTGTGGTTAGCAAACAACATGTTGTATTACGTTTGCCTTGTTAAAATATACAGCTTAGCTATTAGGTACTCATCTGTAGATTACCTATTTACAGTCTCACCACAACGTGTAATCCTGAATATGATCTATTATGTGAATTATGCCAAAATCTCACAGGGTTACCATTTTCATCCGACCTGTCATGAAATTTCACTATTTCATTTAAAAAATAGTATTTTTATTCTAAAAAATACGAGCCTAGCTTTGTATTCTCGTCACAACGACAATCCCATAAGAGGGCTCTGGCTGGGGTCGTCGTGAAAGCCACGTTAATTACGACTTTTCACAGTGCACCGCGTCGGGTAGTTGAAAATAAGCTATTCCTCTGTACCTCTATCGCGAAGTTTAATATATTTTAACTCCTCGAGCGAACAAAGTTGGCGAATTCCTGTTGTTTGTGAGGTTACCGAACGCCACCTACTGAATAGAAAGTCCGAACTGAAAACAAATGTATTAATACAGCAAAGAGTATGGCTCTCCAATATTGCGGTACAATATTCCTGGATCGTGAGATACCCAGCTAACCGGCATCTCTAGTTTATACGCCATTTTATTTAAAAGTTTCTGTTTATGTTTCGCTCGAGCAATTGAGCCGTTCGTTTTAAGAAAGTTTACTTACCATTTCGCGCTAGAAGAATCCGGCGCCCGCGCTGAACGGCAAAAGAAAATAAAAAGCTAAAGTTATCGTATAAACACTTGATAATAGAATTTCAATGAAAAGCAAATAATGAGCTCCGTTGTAACTGTAGTAATGAGATTCTACAATCTATTCTCAAATACTTCAGGCTGAAAATGTATTGAACGCTGTTTTTTTTTATTCTTTAACTAACCTATTAAATACCAGCCTCGATAACTAAATATACAAAGTTTTTTTTAAAAATCTAAACAAAGGCAGAATCACGATGAAATTAACACTGTTATTTTACGCTTCTAAATTCTGATAGGCACAGTTGATATTACGCGATGGTTCGGCCCTCTATTGATATTTTAATCCTAATCCTTGATTGATTAATTAACTAGTTACATTAACGGGTCGGGTATTACACTACCTGTTGGCTAGTAATTAAATTCACCGGTTTAACATTCAATTATTGATTCTAAAAGTTATCAAACCACATGATTCATAGGATACCGCATTACTGCAGCAAATAATGAGGAATGTTCATTCTTCAAAAAACCGCACTGATTGGAAAACTATTTCGAGGAATAGAATCATGTTTATCTGGTTAAAATTGAAAAGTTTAAAGTTCTTTTTCATGTTTTGTAAGCAAAGGAATTTATGCCTCAATCTTCTTCGATAAGGATGATGACGTCATCAGTTTTATAATTTCAAAGGAAAGAGTCGGCTCTCTTGTCACCGGTGAAAAAAAAAAATATGGAAAATTAACTCTATGCCTAATACAGGGAAAGTAGTTTTGAAACATACGGCATACAAGCAAAGTGCTGTTACGGTCACCTCTCAAATTGCAGAGATCATTGCATGTTTCACAAATTGCAGTGTTAAACCGGCCGCCGGCGCCGCCGCCGTCACATCACTCGGGGCGGCAATAAAACAGCTTAGCAAGTTGGGTGTTAATGCGATTTACTTTTATTAAAGTTGTGTCGTTGTTTGCTCTGAGCCGCCAGCGGCCGCAGCCAGATACTAGTGTCCGACACGAATGTAATAATACAAATTATTGTTCTCTCTCACTACGTCATTATATGATTGGTACCTATCTCCTCGAATTTCAAATTGGGAAATTGTAAATTTTGAAAGATGTATACCTAAGGCACGAACGTAAATCCATACCTGGACTGTCCACTACTGGACAAAAAACGAGCCGAGCGAGAGGCCCCAGTTGGGACCGTGTCCCTCTCACTCCGAGTTGCCATGCCAAAATAATATTATCGTTGGGTAGTGATTGGTGGTTTTTAAATCAAGCAAATAAATTAATATATTATTTATCGTGATCCTTGACCTAAGGTAATTAGTCTTTACTCTGTGGTTAAGACGCAGTATATTTTTTTTCTTCTATGGTCTAGAGCAATTAAATAAATATATCGCGACTATTCCCTATTCTTCTATCTTACCATGTCATAGGGATAACTTGAGAATTTGTATTTACGAAAGTATGAAATAAATCCGAGGTGTGTCTGATTCCTCTATTACAATTTTCCAGTTGAGTGGGTGTCTACTCAGGTATCCAATATTGAATAAACTATAAAGATCAATATTTCCTCAGCGGTTCGACAGCTCCGTCGTTTTGAATACAACACAATGGCCCTACTTCGGATACTGCACAAGTTTGCTTAGGACGTGGACTCATTCACTTCCATCAATCCCTTGCTCCCATTATTTGTTTATCGGGTAGAATTTAGAACGTCACATTTACTCATCTGGTCAACATATCTTACACCTTAAGCCTTCCATCTAAGGTTGACTTTTGATCTTAAAGCTGTGCTATCAGTAGTACTCAATGTTCAGATTTTGGATACTCGAGACCGTTCGTTTTGTAAATCCAAGCGAAGACTTTCAATTTCACAAAAGGGTGAACGAAACATTAAATTTGCTTTAGAAACTTTCTTCTCGGTGTAACTGCACTAATAGAAGTCAAACGGGTTAGTAATTATATTTGACTTGCCGTAGAACTCGGTACTTAATAGTCGATGAATGTTGTCGACCACATTTTTAAACGCGAGCTTTAATCGTTGTGCATGTAGAGCCTGCCATGTGCGATAGTGCTTAATCAAAACTTCAATTAAATTTTCGTAATACCTTTCGTCGAGCGCCCTCACCCGAGAGAGCCCACAAATTAATACCTCTACGCTCCGGAATATGTTTTAATTTCAATATATCATGATGGTATTATGAGTTTTGGTTACAATCAACATAATAATTAAAACATTTATATCGAGACTCGCTTTACATAATTATTTCAATTTAATTTGCCTAAAAGAAATAGTAATCACGATACATACCTATTTTATCTGTTTTATTAAGTGCATTTAGAATAAAGTTAAATAGTACTGTTTAAGACTGGTCGAAAATTATAAATGCGTGTATAGTTCTCAATTAAAACACAATTTATCCGAGCCAGGTCTAGTTTACTTTTTCATTCGTATAAATGATCTCGGTTGGAAAGTTTGTTAATACTAATAAACGGGTCGGAGGAGGCGCCAACTCTTCGCGGCTCGCGCCATTTGTCTCCGGAGGTAACGAGTACAGACTAATGGGGTCCCGGCCGAACCTAAGTAATTTAGAAAAACGATTCTCAAGATAGACGACTTCCCGTTTTATTTACTTGTGAAAATGTTGAGAGCAACTGGCCTATTTGCCACAGTAGTACAAATAGCGTTCTTGTGTGCTTCAGATAGTTTATTTTACACCACATTTTTTCATCATTAGCGTACTTACTTATACTCCTGTGAATAAGTTCATAATAAATGCTCATTTAAACTAATTAGGTGTGTAATTAACATTTCAAAAATAGTAAAAGCGCTTTGATGAAATTCAAACACAAAACTATTGATTTTGATTGAACGCTCCAAGAACGTTGTACCTAACATAATGATTAATAACAGAGTGTCTAGAACACGGTTCTAAAACAATATCTGAATACTTGCTATTAATTAGTACACATAATTAAGACATCAGCGGCAGTGGATGTAATTTACGAAAGAAATCACGTTGGCCGTTATTGGGTTGGGCACAAACACTTCACACGAGAGGTTTACTTAGGGCCCTCCGTCGAGATACAACGCCAGACAGCTAGATTAACCACTTACTATCGGATTGCAAGCCACTGATTGTGCATTATGTTACAAACATATTTATTACACCGCATCAATGGATTTATTTACTTCGTTGTAATAATGTATGTTGAGGAAATACAAACTATTGTAATTATAGCTTGCAAGTTCCATAAATCATTGGTACTTAAGAAATTTTAAAATTATTTAATTGAACGTACTATATTTACAATAAAACTGTGAAAACAAATTACATGAAGAGAGCTTTCCGTGCAGGTTCATGTCTGAGAGAAACTAACCAGTTATCAAAAGGTGTATGAAGTGCTCTAGCCCGTAATGGCTAGAATATTTACTATGGTTTGAATCTGCCCTCGAATCGAGAGGATTCCTCTATTTCTCAGGGGGATATTTAAAACAGCTATGAATAATGGTAGTTACAAAAGTAAACAATAGAATTTCTTAAGAAGTTATGATGAAAATATCTACTTTATATACTTTCATTTTAAAATAATTCAAGTAGCTACGTCCAGAAGTGTCACATGCCGCGCGAGGCTGCTCACCCACATGCCTCGCGAAGCACGACGTTTGCCTCAGTCGCATGCCGCGCGAGGCAAATGGCGAGGCAACTGACACTCTAGACAGGGAAAGGTATACCCGATCAATCAGTTTGACACGTTTGACATCGTTCTGTCTCACGACTGCCAAACTAGGCGAGGCAAATGTGAGTGCTCAGGTGAGGCAGGGCGCGCATTTGCCTCACGTGAGGCAAGTCAAACTTGGCGAGGAAAATTTTCCTCGCGCGGCATGTGACACTTCTGGACGTAGCTAATAGATGTGTCCATATGGCGCGCATGCCTCACCCGAGCACTCATATTATGACATTACGTCTATGCGTTCCGACGTCAAAAGTGATATAGTGAATAATGAATAATAGAATTCGCTACTCACATCCTCATTACAATGATACCTAATGTTTTATTGTGTCGAATTAACGCTCAAGTTACGTTTCACCCGCGGCTCTTCCGAGTACACAACCTAATTTTACCTTAACCACTTCGTTCCTGTCCGTAAGGAGTTCTAATTCCGATGTTTCTTGTTTCAGTTCATCCGGAATTCGACACAAATTACCGATAATCTAATTAGGTAAGTACTTCTCACCTAATTAATGATCGCGTTTCGTGTTCGCAATCTAAGGTATTCAGTTACGAAGCGAAGAAATGCTACGTTAAAAGCAACGTAGTGAACACGATAAATTTACATTTTTAATTCGAACTGCAATAACCGATTAGAAATCATAAAGGTCGGTCTCATAGAAATTGAATGCCGTCTGCCGTCGCGGAACATGTCATCGCCACAATTTGTATGAGACCGACTGAAGTCTGCTGTCTGCCGCTTGCAACGAACTCCTACCTTTAACGTATCTAGCAAACGATAGCTTTTTAGCCTTGATAGGCGAACTAACAAACGTTCTACCTGATGATAGATAGGATGAGATAGGTAGGTAAAATGACGGAGGGTAATTTCGCCGGCTCTATTTCGCACCGTATTGATTGCCACCAGAATAACTCGGCGTGGTCCCAATCGCACCTTGCATTGTTTGTATCCCGCGCTCGAGACGAGTTGCGGGCTTAAACTGTCTGTGTCACCTACACAAGAGTTTCACATCACAATGAGATAAGCCCCACCGACACGACGAAACATACACCTACTGGGGAGTAACCACAAGTGTCCTATAGTAATAATATAGGGAAAGTGCTCATTCACCTAAATTGTAAATATATTTGGTTTTTAGGGTTCCGTACCCAAAGGGTGCCAACGGGACCCTATTACTAAGCCTACGCTGTCCGTCTGTCTGTCTGTCTGTCTGTCTGTCTGTCTGTCCGTCTGTCTGTCAGCGGGCTGTATCTAACAAACGGTAATAGCTAGAGACATGAAATTTTCACAGAATGTGTATTACTGTTGCCGCTACAACAACAAATACTAAAAATAAAATAAAACTTAAAAATAAAGGGGGTCCCCATACAATAAACTCGATATTTTTGGCGTTTTTATTGATAACTCATAAATTAAACAATATATAAAGAGAAAACTAACATTTTAACCATAAGTGATCATTATGACATATTTTAGATAAATTGTTGACAAAAAAAAGAAATGTAAAACTACATTTTTGACCCATAAATAAGTTTTAAATTAATAGTACCAGTCAAAGTAGCGCCATCTAACATTGTTATGATATCATTGGCATTACAGTGTCATAAGTAGTATAATAATTCGAGTGCAACACTAGAGATCATCTTAGCCGTATGGTTAAGGCGTTAGTCCACGTGTATGTGCGTATTAGGTTCGAATCTTACTATGAGTTGTTTTTTTTTTGAGTAATTCGCATTTTTTTTGTCACCCACAGCTTAAATTAAAATAATGTTAACACTAAACTGATTTGTGCAAATACATTGTTTACGTACGTAAACATATTTGTAAATCAAGTTTCAAATGCATTCGGAGTTTCAAGCACAGAGTATTAGAACTATAGATGGCGTTGTAATAGTTTTTCACAGAATGTGTATTTATTTATTTGTGTACTTTATGTACCTATTATTGCAGATGTGTACTAACAATTATGGGACTGAGGTGGCAAAAAAGCGTACAGCCCGCCTGATGTTGAGCAGTTTTTTTTTATGGGAGTGAGGTGGCAAAGAGTAAATAATTGTTGCTATAACAAAGATAATATAAAATAAGAACCTCATAATATATAAAATAATAGTACCGCTACGCACCACTAGATGACGCTAGATGAGCTCCTAGATCGCGCTATGGTTTCGTTTTTCAGATCGCAATATAGTCACGACCAAAATTCGCCTGCTATTGACAAGTTTTGCGTTATCTCTAGGTTTCGATCGATTGGAAATTATTGCTTTCATAGTGTCATATTTAATGGCAGAATACTCCCGTTGCCTCCGACTATAGTGTGCGGGGATTTTAATGTAGACTTACTGGAATCTAATGAGAATGCACCTTTAAAAAAATATTTTGACCATATTGGTTTAAATTCAAACCTTCCTCGTGTTGTTACCACAACGGGTTATACTCAAATAGATAATGTGTTTATCAATATTGACTTGAATGCTGGCACATACTGTGCACTCTTTAGTTACCATAGCCCTTTATGGATACAATTTCGAATTGAGCAATAGATTTTATCAAAACTATCCGAAAAGTCAGAATAAAATTTGTATTTCTGTTGCCGCTGTAACAACAAATACTAAAACAGAATAAAAAAAAATTTAAGTGGGGTTCCCATACAACAGACATGATTGCCGTTTTTATAGAATGGTACGGAACCCTTCGTGCGCGAGTCCGACTCGCACTTGGCCGGTTTTTTTTCCTATGATCCTTGATGCGGAGGATAGTTCATAATTTTGCAATTTATTGCTAAAAAAATATTAAATAATTATTTTGAATAATGCAACATACAGAACAGGCAATATTACTCAATTAAAAGTTAATTTAATTTCCAACACGGTAATTGGTATTTTTTGAATACGAGAAAATCTATTAGGTAACAATATTCTCGACGAGTAGGTAGGTAGGTAACTATAATAATATAACTAGGTAACTACGCGTAATAAATTTAATCAAAGGTAAAAATTCAAAACTGATATCAAACAAACCGGCCATACGATATTTAGTCGTTGCAAGCCAAGATAGAAGTCAGCCTGAGCCGACCGCTCGGCATCCAATAGGTAAATTTCAGTTCGGTTCAGAAGGCATCAATTATTGCAGTACAGTCGGGCGAGCTTCGATACTTGCGATTCTATAGAATTGCAACTCAACTTGCTTTGAATTTGTAAGATACTGACTTCTGACAGTACTTGCTGTTCTGTAAAGTATTTATAGCACTATGAAGGTATGTACTCGTTTGTGTTGCAAAAGACTCGAGTTCTTTAGCCTCATTTATAGGGCTCGAGCCTTTTTAAGAAACCTCGAAGGCTAAAGAACTAATTCAGCCCCGAGTCTTCGAGGCGAAGAGGAGGCTCTCGGAAATAAAGCCTTTATTTTGAAGCTCTTTCTAAAAAGGCTTGGAGCCCTTTTTTATTTTAGCCCTTTGTAACCATTCTTGACTTTAGTTGACTATACACGACTATTCTCAACTATTGTTGACCACTATTGACCATTCTTGACTATTTTTTTCTATTTTTGACCGTTGTTGACTATTTCGACTATTTTTGACTATTTTTTACTTTTTTTGACTATTTTCGAATATATTTGTCTATTTTTGTCTATTTTTGACTATTTTTGGCATTTTTTTGTCTATTTTTGACTTTTTTGACATTTTTTGACTTTTTTGGCTTTTTTGACATTTTTTGACGATTTTTGGCTATTTCTGACTATTTGTGACTATATTTGAATATATAAGAGTATATTTGTCTGTTTTTGACTATTTTTGACTATTTTTGTTTTTCTTTTAATTTTTTTGGCTTTTTTTGACTATTTTTGACTTTTTTGACTTTTTTTTACTGTTTTTGTCTATTTTTGACAATTTTTGACAATTTTTTTGTCTTTTTTTGACTTTTTTTGACTTTTTTTTTACTTTTCTTGACATTTTTGTCTTTTTTGACTTTTTCGACTATTTCTGACTATTTGTGACTATATTTGAATATATTTGATTATATTTGTCTGTTTTTGACTATTTTTGACTATTTTTACTATTTTTGACTATTTTTGACTATTTTTGACTATTTTTGACTATTTTTGACTATTTTTGACTATTTTTGACTATTTTTGACTATTTTTGACTATTTTTGACTATTTTTGACTATTTTTGACTATTTTTGACTATTTTTGACTATTTTTGACTATTTTTGACTATTTTTGACTATTTTTGACTATTTTTGACTATTTTTGACTTTTTTGACTATTTTTGTCTATTTTTGACTTTTTTGACTTTTTTTGACTTTTTTGACTTTTTTTGACGATTTTTGGCTATTTCTGACTATTTTTGACTATTTTTGACTATGTTTGACTATTTTTTACTTTTTTTGACTATTTTTGACTATTTGTGACTATATTTGAATATACTTGTCTGTTTTTGACTATTTTTGGCTATTTCTGACTATATTTGAATTTGTTTTTTTTTTTTGATAATTTTTGACCATTAT
The DNA here is from genome assembly GCA_947859195.1 of Drymonia ruficornis. Classification (NCBI taxonomy): domain Eukaryota; kingdom Metazoa; phylum Arthropoda; class Insecta; order Lepidoptera; family Notodontidae; genus Drymonia; species Drymonia ruficornis. The sequence goes on along the minus strand of OX401912.1, from coordinate 6,931,924 downwards.
TGTAAATTTTTGACTGTTTTGGACTATTTTGACTATTTTTGATTATTTTTGACCATTGTTGACTATTTTTAGCTATTGTTGACTATTTTTGACCATTGTTGACTGTTTTCGACGTATTATGACCGTTTTTGACTATTTTTTGGCTATTTTTGACTATTTTGACTGTTTTTTGGCGATTTTTGACTATTTTTGACAATGGTTTGTTGACTATTTTTTACCATTGTTGACTATTTCGACTATTGTTGACTGGTTTTGAACATTTTTGGCGAATTTTGACGAATTTTGGTCAAAAATAGTCAAAACTCGTCAAAAATAGTCAAAATACGTCAAAAATAGTCAACATTGGCCAAAAACAGTCAACAATAGTAAAAATAGTCAACAATGGTCAAAAATAGTCGAATAGTCAAAAATCTTCAAAATTCGCCAAAAATATTTAAAAACAGTCACCAATAGTCTTAATAGTCAACCATGGTCAAAAATAGTCAAAAATTGTCAAAATACGTAAATAATTGTCAACAATAGCTAAAAATAGTCAAAAATAATCAAAAATAGTCAAAAGAAGGTCAAAAATATTCAAAAACAATTACCAATAGTCAACGATGGTCAAAAATAGTCGAAATAGTCAAAATACGTCAAAAATAGGCAACATTGGCCAAAAAGAGTCAACAATAGTAAAAATAGTCAACAATGTTCAAAAATAGTCAAAACTAGTCAAAAATAGTCAAAAATAGTCAAAAATAGTCAAAAATAGTCAAAAATAGTCAAAAATAGTCAAAAGATGGTTAAAAATATTCAAAAACAATTAACAATAGTCAACGATGGTCAAAATTCGTCAAAAATAGTCAAAATACGTCAAAAATAGTCAATATTGGCCAAAAACAGTCAACAATAGTAAAAATAGTCAACAATGGTCAAATATAGTCAAAATTCGTCAAAAATAGTCAACATTGGCCAAAAACAGTCAACAATAGTAAAAATAGTCAACAATGTTCAAAAATAGTCACAACTAGTTAAAAACTGACAAAAAATGTCAAAAATTGTCAAAAATAGTCAATAATGTTCAAAAATTTTCAAAAATTGTCACAAATAGTCAAAATAGGCAAAAATAATCAAAAATAGACAAAACTAGTCAAAAATAGTCAAAACTAGTCAAAACTAGTCAAAACTAGTCAAAACTAGTCAAAAATAGTCAAAAATAGTCAAAAGAAGGTTAGAAATATTCAAAAACAATTAACAATAGTCAACGATGGTCAAGAATAGTCGAAATAGTCAATAATGGTCAAAAATAGTCAACAATTGTCAAAAATAGTTTAAAATAGTCAAAAATATTCAAACATACTCAAAAATAGTCAAAAATAGTCAAAAATAGGCAAAAATAGGCAAACTTAGTCAAAAATTGTAAAAATAGTCAAGAATAGTCAAGAATAGTCAAGAATAGTCAAGAATAGTCTAAAGTAGTCAAAAGTAGTCAAAAATAGTCAAAAATCGTCTAAATTCGCCAAAAATATTTAAAAACCGTCATCAATAGTCAAGAATAGTCGAAATAGTCAACCATTATCAAAAATAGTCAAAATACGTCAAATATAGTCAACAATGGCCAAAAATAATCAACAATGGTCAAAAATAGTCAACAATAGCTAAAATTGGTCAACAATGGTCAAAAATAGTCAAAAAATAGTCAAAAATTGTCAAAACAGGCAAAAATATTCAAAACAGTCAACAATAGTCAACAATGGTCAAGAATAGTCAAGAATAGTTAAGAATAGTCAAGAATAGTCAAGAATAGACAAAAATAGTCAAGAATAGTCAAGAATAGTCAAGAATAGTCAAGAATAGTCAAGAATAGTCAAGAATAGTCAAGAATAGTCAAGAATAGTCAAGAATAGTAAAGAATAGTCAAGAATAGTCAAGAATAGTCAAGAATAGTCAAGAATAGTCAAGAATAGTCAAGAATAGTCGAGAATAGTCGAGAATAGTCGAGAATAGTCGAGAATAGTCGAGAATAGTCGATAACAGTCGAGAGTAGTCAAGAATAGTCAGGATAGTCAAAAAGTCAAGAATAGTCAGGAAATTGAAGGACCGTTTAATCTTTACAAAAACGTCGATATAAAAGTTTCGTGCTCTTTAGTTTTTTTTTAAGGAATAGAATTCCGAATGGGTAGAGTCTAACCATACCTAATTTTATTATGTTTGACGTTATAAGTACTTTAACTGTTCTAAAATGGCACTGAGCATTTTTTTGGGGATTACTAGTTCATGTATACATTTACCCCCTTATTCATAGAAATATATAATCGACCTGCAGTGGAATTACAAATCACATTTGTTCCTAAAAATGCTTTTCAAAATCATTGCAAACTGGCCAAAATCTCTATGAATAAGGGGGAAATCGACCTGCAGTGGAATTACAAATCACATTTGTTCCTAAAAATGCTTTTCAAAATCATTGCAAACTGGCCAAAATCTCTATGAATAAGGGGGAAATCGACCTGCAGTGGAATTACAAATCACATTTGTTCCTAAAAATGCTTTTCAAAATCATTGCAAACTGGCCAAAATCTCTATGAATAAGGGGGTTACAGTATAATTGATAAGTATGGGTAGGTTGGTGCAGGTTAAGTTAGTATGATTAGATATAAAACCGGGGGCGGTTTATTGCAGCAAGTAACTTCAAAACGTCGCTTCAAGCAAAGGGTAGTACGTGATCTAGGTATATTTGTTTTCCCAGTTTATTACAGTCTCCCTTACAGGTCAGTCAGGACTCAAAGCCGGTATCCAGTACATTTCGATCCGGTTGAGGAAACATCAATAATTGGAGAGCAGTCGCCTGAATCTCGATACAAGACTTGGGATGGTATTGAATACCGTTGTCACTTGCTAGGCAACGATACTCAATCGGCTCAAAATCGTTATAGATAGGAACAAAAGAAAATAAACTTAAGATGAATATGAAATTCCGTACTTTATCGCACAAGTCACAACAACAAGACTAATCCAAAGACATTGTTTTGCTTTCATTATTAGATCAATCTCTTCATAGATACCTACTTATCGAAATCGAAATCGAAATCGATAAGTATCGGTAATCATTGCTAATACTTACATCTCCGCAATGAAATAATGTGCAAAAAACTTAGTTTAGACCAGATATTAAGTACATGTTTTAACCACACGATACTAAGCGCACCACCAGTGAACATAAAGCACGAGTACAAAGTTAGCTATGGTCAAACTTACCCACAAGGATGCACATGGCGACACTAAAACCCACTTTACCTCGATGTAACTTCGCCGCTAAAACAGCTTAACCGACCGCCGAGCAAACATTTATTATTTTACTTAATAATAGAGCAAATGGACTCTACTTACCACGTACTAGAGGAGAGTTGTTAGCACAATTCTGGTGCGGTAGAGTCTGGAATTTCAGATTATAACATATAAGTATAAAACGAAATTATGTAACTGAGATTTATTAAAGTTAATTAAGATAAGTGTGTTAGGTACCTAGTTCTGTTAATATTTATTTGTAGCTAGGTACCATATTAGACTTAAAAATTAAATTATTAATATGAAAATCTTTTGGAGAAATTGTAATCGAAATTTCACTCGATTCCGCACTATAAATAAACCGCACGCGGTTTAATTGGCGTAAAAATAACGATGAAATTGAAATTTACGCGTTGTTGAGAGTAATACCCGACCCGTGGATCGTGGCCCCAGAATGATACTCGTATTATGCTGATGTTTGTTTGACGAACTCATAATTAATTCCGTGTTTCTGTAACACGGATAATAATAATAATATAGCCCTTTTAACGTCCCACTGCTGGACACGGGCCTCCCCTTAATACGAGGGGGATTCAGGCCATAATCCACCACGCTGGCCCAATGCGGGTTGGTGGATTTCACATGTCTAAAGACATGCAGGTTTCCTCACGATGTTTTCCTTCACCGCAAGCAAGTGATAATCATATTAAAGTTATGATTCACACATAGATTTCGAAAAATCCAGAGATGTGAGCCAGGGTTTGAACCCATGACCTTAAGCCCCCAAGACGCGTGCTTAACCTATCGGCTACCACTGCTTCTAACACGGATTTGTAACACGGATGCCTTTTATAAAAGCTGTAATAATATCGTTTAATTCGACACCTAAAGATTGGAAAGAGATAGCCAAACAAATAAAGGTATTATGGCACATGGCCTTTGCCCAGCAGTGAAAAGGAAATTGTGAAAAAGACGAAATACTTTAGGCACTTCACATATTTTAAGACATTATCACAATAAATATTCATAATACATCAAACAAAATGTTGAAGCACCTAAATAGACGCTCGTAAATCTCTGGCATCTTCGGTGTAGATAAAATATTAAGCAAATTACAAAATTTCCCCTGATTTTAGTGCCTACTCGATAAAGATGATTAACCCTCGAAAATAACGAGTCAGCCATCTTTGTTGTTATAGACAATATTTCTCAAGTTTCAGTAAAATTACTTTCGTTATACTTTAAACAAGAATGGGTGCTTAAAGTTATTGCTTTATTCCAGATTAATCAATTGGAAACGAAAGAATTGAACAAGGAAACGAGTAAAATTCTTAATGTTTGGTTTTCCGTCGACTTTTGGGGAGGTAAATTGAATTACGTTTACGTTCAAAAGTACTTTGGCCTCAGGCATTGTCGGAAACATGGCTAAATGTATGTTACAGCATGCCTTTAATGCCTTTTGCAAAAACCTTTCATAAACTTTTAGAAGAGTTTTGAATGGAATACACCACATTAATTAGGACAGAAAATTCCGGATTTACAGCTTCTTCGGTACAGTATTGTTTAGATTTATATACCTCAAAGAGATTTTTTATTTAACAATCAGCCGTTAAATCGCACTTTAGAATATAAAGCACTCTCGTTGAATAGCAATATTTTACGTCGATGTACAATAGGCTGCAGTAACCGCGTGATATTGAATAGTAAAACTTCCCGGGAACCTTCATATAAATGAGAATATTAGTAGGAATATTTTATGTGGCCATTGTTGGATGAAACTTAAGCAAGATTTCCCCCGACACCACAGTTTATAATCACTACCGTGTTTCATTTATCTCCCATGTTTTTTTCTCGATAAAACATGCGAGCTCGCAACTTCAGATGGAAAAGTTTGTAATGTTACATTGGATATGTACCAACCTACATGCAAATTAGTACACGTTGGTGAACTCCTCAATTTTATGACCGAAAGTGTTATCTTTAAGCTCATTACAGTATTGATAAATATTTTATAGCTGTTAATTACCAAGTTATTATTGCTTTAAAAAATATTACATTGATCCATTATCAAAAAGTTGTGATATTAAAACACTGAGAAAACATTCATAGCATTTTTGTGCTTTTATTCATCGCGCGTCATAAGCTTTGTATGAAGTCCGAGGGTCGAGGTGCGACATTACATTCCCAGCAAATAATTTTAGCACCAGACAGTACGTAGGTACTAATTACTCTCTGTAAATATAATGAAGTCATTGGAGCTTTTTTACCTTTCGTTTTGGAGTTGACTCAATTTTAATCAGACTTTCTGTTTACTCCTTTGTCAAAAAATGTAATGTAACAGTTAATTTTATCACACTTTTTGAAAGCCTTTTCTTTGATAAAAGTATTCAAATGACCTGAAATTGATCGAGCGTCAAATTCTTTTCAAACAATTTGTCAACTGATAAAGTTCGGTAATCTGCCGCAGACCCTTGAGGCACATATTTGACAGTCTATACCGACGCTGTACATACCAGTTGTTAAAATATTTATGAGGAGACCCTTTTCTCATGGCTTTTTATACCCGTATAATGTGAGGAATTTACTGCTCTGATCCTTTAATGTAATTGAATGTACAAAATCGATAAGGACCGAGAATATTTTGCAAACGATCACTTGATAAATTGTATTTTAGGACAACTGCACCTACCACACATTTTCCCACCTGCAAATCGAATCATGAAACTTGTTTCCGAAAAAAAAAACTAGTCTTCACGCAGCACACAAAGAGTAAATGCAATTCGTATCAACAAACAGTGACAAAACCAGCATAGGATGGTTCACAAAAAATAATACAAAACGTTATAATGTTCACGTGCAAATTGTTGTTACTGATATCCGACGGGCCAGTCGGGAAAAGGTGGAAATCCGCACTGGCCTGCATAGTCGTTCTACGTGGCTTCACCGTGCCGTTGCCAAACTACCGCTAATTAGTTAGGTATTTTCGCACGAAAACTTCAATTAATTCCGTCAAAGCCACCACCGGCGCGCCCGCCAGCCTTTTTGTTGGCCAGAAAAGTCAAAGGCGCGCGAAAATCGGAATTAAGTAATGAAATTTCTATCGGTGAGCCATTTGAAAGTCCGTGGTTTCTTTCTGCCCTCTCAGTTCATTTCTGCTCGGCGTAGTGAATTGAGTGGTTCGGTGAATTTAAAATCTAACTTTACCTTGATAATGTACCTATTGACCTATTAATTGATAAACCTACCTGCTACCTTACTCTATGTAACATTAATATTTAGACATAAGGTAAATACACTAACAATGCGGTGTATTTATAATAGGTAGGTAATAGGTAGATACGTTGTTAAGTTTCGTTAATTGATTTTGAATGTTGTAGTTTGTTAATTTTGAGAAACTACATGTTTTCACAATGTTTACTCATAACAATAGCATATGATAGTATCCGCGGATAACCGTAAGAAATCACAGTAGAGTCGGAGGCGCGAACTCATCGAAGCGTCGCCAGCTCCGCGGACGTTGGGATAATCTCATTGAAAGATTTGATTTTCCGCTAAATTAGATAAAAGTAATGAAATGAGTGATTCTATGATTTCGTGCAAATTGGAAGAATTTAGAGAATTTTTTTCACCAATTTTTTTCTTATTTTTAATGAAAAGCTACATGAAAAATAGACATACTGATTTAAGTAATACTATTTTTTCGCCAAACTGGCGGAGATATGGACCTGATAATTTTTCTGGAAATGGTAATGATAAATGTGATATGGTAATGATATTTGTTAAATGGTAATGAAAAATTAATACCGGTAATGATGATTTAAATATTTTTTTTTTAGATTAAGGTTTTATATTGATGTTCAAATGAAATCAAGTTAATTTAGGTACCATTGCTAATAGTTATTTGAATCATATTCGTCGACTAAAGATAGGTACCTACTACAGTAGCGGCACGTTATGATGGCAGTTTTGACACATTGGAGGGGGAAAGGATGAAACTTATTATAACGGAATAAGATTCATTTTTGCATTCATTTATTGACATTCATATTTTTTTATACGGCCAGTCTTATTCCGTTATAATAAGGTTCATTTACTTCCCCCCCCACATGTCAAAACTGCCTTGGTAACGTGCCGCTAATATACGGATAAAAACATAACAAAAATCAATCTTCTACACTACAAGATCTGGGAGCTAACCACCACGTCTTATAGTAAGTAGTATTATTTTAACCTTACAGCGACTTTTTGTACTAAGACGTCCCTTATTGTCATGACAATAAGGAACGTCATAGTACAAAAAGGATATAGGATAAACAAAAAAAACACACACTACATTCGCACTTTTGCTTTTAGATTGGACAAACAGTTTCGTTCAATAAAAGAAGTAGACAATATTTAGCTCACTACCATAATTTTATCATCATTACCATAATTACAAGATCATCACCATAATTGTATGATCATTACCATTTTCATAAATAATGGATGGTAAATACTGGTAATGAGAGGATCGGTAATGATATTTCTGCACTTTCTTTAGATTTACTCCATTAATAACTACAACACCAAAGTATTAAATATTTAAAAACGATTTGTACTCGATAATTATTATGTTAGCATTAATAATAATCTAACATAATAAATAATTTTCAGTAAAAAGCGCGAATGGTAATGTATCAAAATATTAACTCAGCTTTAAGTCTCCAGTTAGAAAATTCTCTTAAAAAAAAGTTGCACGCGTTCGCCTGCCTTAATGTTCGTTGATCGACTGCTGGAACATCATGCTCGGGGTGAGGAATGAGTACGGGCAAATATTTCGCCCGTTCGTGAATATAGAAGCTGTTTTCACAATAAAAATTTGAATGAATGGTAGTGAGATTATTTTTTTAACGAAAATATTTTGTCACCGTGAACAAGTAACAACCATAAAATACTACATTTATTGAAATAATTTTATAGCTTAATGTGTACTCTAAACATACTACTACAAAAATACATAGTAAAGCATCAGAATATTTAGTTATATCCTGTCAAACAAAAAAAACAAAATCAGGACACTGTTGGTAATGAGATTTAGGCATATCTTTATTTATTTTTTAATACTTAAGAGCCTGTTAAATAATCAAAATGTGGTGGCAGATACGCCTTTTTAACTTGCCTAATTAAAAAAATATATTAGGTAGCCTAAAAACGTGTAGTTTTGTGTATTTTTCGGTGAACATGTGATTTGCACGAAATGATAGAATCACCCAAATACTCCCCGGGGTCTCGCCAAAACCGTGAAGACATCGATAGAACTCTACAAAACACGATGATATTGTAAAATGAACTCTGTTAAAACTGGACTCTGTTAATAATATTACATTCTGTCATATTTTAGAAAATGAGTCATGATTTTAATATCTACCTGAAATACAAATTCCTAATAACAAATGATCCTCTTTTCATTGAAATGTAGGCACATAGTTGAAAGACAAAATATTCATAACTCAAATTGCCTAAGATACCTAAATAAGTGTTGTTTGATTACTTAAAAAATATCTAGAACCACAATATATTATTTTTTATGGGAGTAGGCCCGCCACACACTCCCACCACTGTTGTTCATGTAAGCCAGGCTCAACAACGCAATGGTGTCCAAAGCTTGACCCGCGATTAGTCCCGGGGAAGAGCTAAGTTATCTTGAAACCCTCACGGATTTAATGAAAAGAAGGAATATGAGAAGTTTGAATAACCGTTGCATTAATATTTGTTGCAAATGAAAACCCTTTCGATTCATATAGGTACGAGTAGGTACCTAATGTAGAGTCCTAAGTAATCCCTGCCTCTACCATGCAAGTACTCACTTATCTTAATGTGTCCTAATAATGTTCCTGATATAAACACTTGTTCGCGCAAACTTCAACATTTCATTAGTAGAGAGCAATAGCTTATAAGTGGAGTGTTTCACAGTTTAAGCGGGATATCGGAGTCCCGTCCCAACTCCCTGCGCGGCGGCGGCGCGGCACCCACTCGCGAGGGGTATATTCCGTGCCTCTTATTCAATTTGTGAGCGAATCAGTTCCGCCAACCCGATTATCTTTCACGTCGAGATTTATATGCTCACAAGCGAGGTTTTCCAGAGGTTTACTTCAAGAATGTTTCATATTCACGTCGGGAATTCTGACATGGAAAATGTTAAGCCATTTGCTTTAACTATCAAATATTTTCCTAAATAACAGAGTCAATTACGTCTATTTTAATGAACGCCTTTCAAAATAGACATGTCAATCTGAAACAGACTCCGTCGTTGAATAGCTCCGTAGAAGCGGAAATGTAACTACTATTAGCTATTAGTCTCCGTTTATTGGCTCATTGTGCTATTGCCAGTGAGTCTGTGAGAAAGCAACTAGTACTTTTCTATAATGGGGAAGCACTTGGCACATGTACAGAGCAGAGAGCAAGAGGCCACTCGGCTCCGTAAACATTTGCCCAATAATTGCGAGTCCTCAGTTACGCTGCAGGAATAAATATTCGCTCCCCGTGGAGCGCCGTACATTCCTTTAATTCAAAGCATTTCTTTATTGGACAAAAGTCATGGAACTTAATATTGTTTTATTAACGAATAACTTGCGAGTCCCCGCCCGCGTCGGTGTGTTTACAGATGTATTCGCCTAATAAAATGACAAACTTAGAACATAAACAAAAAAGTACATTTGTCTCCTCCCGTATTGTTTTTCTCGCATTGAGTATAATTCAAAAGAATCTCCAATATTGGTCGTAGAGTCATAGCTATAGCTATGTATTCTTCATACAGGACAATCTATGAACATTATCTTTTTAAATTAATTATCATCCTCTAGTAAGTATTAGGGAAATGTAATGTTTCTGTAGTTCTGTAAAAGCTGTGCACGTGCTGAAATTATTAGCAGTGACATCACTCGGACCCGCTTAAACACACTCTTCAATGCGAGCGGGACGCGGACAGCATAAATATTACCATTCATGCAACCGGCACAGTAAATATCTGCGAGTGTCTAGATTTAGCTAGTTATACTTACCTTACCTACTTCTTACATGACTAATTGTTGACTATTTTGACCATTGTAGACTATTGTTGACTATTTTTGACCATTGTTGACTATTTTTGACTGTTGTTGACTATCCTTGACCATTGTTGACTATTTTGACCATGGTAGAAAATTTTTGACCATTGATGACTATTTTTGAACATTGTTGACTATTTTTAGCCATTGTTATGTACCTAAGTATTCTGTTTTTTTACTCGCTTTAGAGCAGATTATAAGACGTAGATATATTTAATGAGAGGAGCTTAGGTTTATGATTTTATCCTAATATAATATCTACATCATAGTTTCACAGAAATTTACGTAGTTTTACATCCTAGGTATAAAAAATACGATGGATTCAAAGAAAATGTATTTAAAAAATTCACGTAAATAATAACTACATGGCTATCTATTGTAATGTATTCAGTGAATGTGAAATGGACCGCGATGGTTTCGCTACTCGTTTCGAACCATCGGCCGGAGATCGTGGCCATTATTGGCGCAATTCAAGTAACGGCCAAATTGTCTACTACTATTTCCATCAAGTCGCATCGCTGACCCGCACTTTGAACACAGCCGTGTATAAGATGTTGTCTATTTTATTAAGGTGGTAGAGACGATTTTGAACGTTGTAAATTAAACAACCCCTACAGCCATGTTTGATTTTATACATTTCTATCATATTACAAATATTAAAATTATGGTAAATTAGGGTTGCTATAACAAAAGGTACGAAAGCAATAATCCGTTTCGTTCAAGTATAGATTTTTTAATTTTAATAGTATCAAAATCACGAACGAACGAAACAGATGGTCCGGGTTCGCAATAGACCCCCTAGGTTTGCTCTAACTACTCTAAATAAAAATAAATAAGTAATAACATATTTCGCTACTGTTATGTATAAGCTGAATACATGTCTAGCATACCTGCGTTGCGATCAAAAAATACTATGCCTATAATATGATTTTTGATACCGAGATAATGTAACGCGTTACAACACAAATTAGTTTATCAAATTACCAATCAAGCAAGTGCAATTAGAGGGTGTTTATTATTTACAAAGCTAATCCTGGTTTCGCTTTGAGCGACTGCACTAGTCCATTTTGCATAAATGATGCACGTGCAAGAGTCAGACAGTATACCTTATAATAAACTGCAAACATGCCTGCACAACCATTGCAGAACGAGGTACAATGCCACGAGTACAAGCCAGAAATGTCGAATAATTTCAGAAATTCAGCACACTCGAGGAACCGTAAATACAAACGTGAAACATTTTAAGTCAACTTGCAACAACTAGACGAAATTATGTCACACACAAATTACTATGTTTCATACGGTCATAGAATATGTTTCTGCGTACTCCAAGTGTGACGTGAAATGAATAGAACGTTCAAGCGATGTGTTCAAAGGGTGTGTGGTGCGGTTACCCAGCCTACCTTTGAACAAATCGCTGAGGCATAGTGGAATATGCTGATATGTAGAGAAGATGTGGTAGCGTGTTTCTATGATAAATATTAACCATTATCATTTTATACATTTGTACGTCATATGGCAAAAATATAACAAAATGTATCCAAAGATGATGATGACTTTAGATTGGTTTTACCACGCTTATTTTGACAACAAGAATGCAAGGTAACTACCTAAATATCCACTTAGTCGCGTGCCACTAAGCGTCGCGGCTGCACGGCTGCACGTGCGCGCGATCCAATATTTATATAGGTAATAATGCTACTGTGTATATTCATCTCTTTCTAACATCAGGTCTGGCACATATGGCTTGTTTTCATTGATATGTAGTTATAGTTTAATTTGCCATTTTTTTAGAGTAGGTACTAATGTTCGTTGACATACACGAACACGGTCTATAATATGAAACATCATAGAATGTATCACTATACCGTTTCACAGATAATAAACCATTGATTGATAGATTAGAGGCTTGTATAGGTGAGGTACCTACTCTACTTCCAAAGCTATATTGTTGCTCTTTGTTTCTCTATAAAAATGGAACCCAAAAAGATCAATCATCAGGATACAAACGAAAAAGGGAAATTGAAGATACCATTTAAATAATTAAATAAGCCGATAGCTCAAAAAATAATTTGTCAGATCAATAGGTAAGTCTACAATGGCATTGAAAAACAGGTATCTTTTAGAATTAAATATCCGAAGGAGGAAATGGAAGCTTTTTGTATAAGGAAAATTTATTATTTAAATAACAAATCAAATCGACAGCAATTGATTCTGATAAAAGAGAAAATTGGATGTTTCGTTCGCTTATTCGGTAGGTATTCAAAATTAAATTAGCATTTAGTAGGTATCAGATCAAATTGGTTCGTCGTAGGTTCAATCGCCTCGCCTCATGTTTATTTATTAGACCCTTGAAAGGATGCGGCTAATAATATGCTAAGCTCAAAGAATTTGCATCACTAATTCGGTGCTTAATGACGATATACTGAAGCGTATAACAGGTGTAAAACGAGGTTGTTTCGCGTTAACATGGAATATATTTCATTGGCATTATTTATGTTATAGCTATCAATTCAGCAAGTAAATTGTAGTCATAAATTTCGTAATTTCTTTATAAAAAATCCCAACCCTCGTATGCCCCAAATGTATTTTGTTTTTATTTAATTAATTATTATTATATTAACAGCGACCGTAGCCTAGGGGTGAACAGGTTGGGCTAACAATCAGAAGGTCCCAGGTTCGATCCCCGGTGGGGCATGCACCAATGGATGAATTTTCATCTATGTGCATAATTTACAGTTCGCTGACGGTGAGGGAAAACATCGTGAGGAAACCTACCTATCCCTTGGGATTAGGTAATAGTCAGTTCCTGTATACACGGCGACACGGTTCACCACCTGTCACGTTGGGTTCTGACTATCTGGTGAAACGTGGGCTTTGAGTTGGTTAATACCTCCACAATGTGGTGGTACTCAAGCCTCTGACTACCCCCGAACGGGGATAAAAGTCGTGACGTGACATTACATTACATTACATTATTATATTAAGTATTATTTTTATTTATTTTTTATACTACCTGCGACATACAATTGGTTAGAAAACTTCACATGTCAACCATACCTATATAAAAAAAATACTGACTCATTAGTATAGCATCTTCAGCATCTTAAGGTTATAAACTTGTAGTACGAATTGTTTACATCGCGAATTGCGTGTCTACGTCGTGTCTATCACTGTCATACAGTGAGGGAGCGGGCAATATACAGCGCTCTAATACAACAACATTTATCTGAATGGCGTCCTCTTTGCCTTGTGACATTGACAAGTGCTTCCGTGAGTGTCGGCCGTTATGCCTAACAATGGTTACCCCACATCTGTCCTGCCCACTATCGCATTACCAGTCTCTTTCTACGCGATTTGTAAAGGTTTCCTCTCGTTCCAGATACAGCGTTGTGTTGACATTTTCAATCAATGATATCTAACTTTGAATCAATCGCGATGATAGTGTATCGTCAACCCCAGCCTTCGTCAAGTGTATCTCTTACGCGTGAGTGTTCCGGAAACTCTATTCAAGTTGACTAGGCCACGTCAGAGAAAGTGATATGTAGGTATAACTAGATAATACCTTCATTTCATTGGGGTTTGCGAAATGTTTCAGAGACAAAACAAAAGCAGCGTACCTCAAATTGTTCATTTTATTAAATAGTTGAATGAACAAAAGAAAATCATGGAATGTTTGAAATAAGAACTCCTTTTTATAATACAACAAACTTCAAACTAAGCGGAAAGAATGGTTACTCGAACTTTTTAACTTTCCAGTGAATTGCTCACTGAACAAACGGAGTAGCCCGTTAGTCACTTTTCTAATAAAAAATCTTTTATTTTAATATCAAAAAATGTTTAACCTGTTTCGCAACAGGCTAAATTTTCATCAAACATTTAAAATTTTCAGAGACAATATTGCATGTTCATGAAATGACAAATAATTTCCAAGTTGAAAGGGACAAAGTTTTCTCATCGCTGCAAACGAACAAGTTCATAATTATTTGTTAGCCTCAACGCGAACTGCTGCACAATTTTAATTGAAACAAAACAACCAAAATATGAAGTGCGCTTGACCTGCCACTGAGAATTTAATTTAGTGCTATCTCGTTGACTCAATAAACAACTTTTAACTTCACTATAGAGAAAGATTTTCTGTATTGCATTTTTACAGACATTTTCAGTCAGTTGATTAGGTAATAGAGATTGAAATAGCTTGAAAACCCAAACACCTCAGATGACTGGATCGGAATAGAAATATTCCAAACATTTCAATTGGAAGTTTCTCAATGGAAGCAGCTGTTAGAATTAAGCCCTCCCATTTCGACGACTATTTTAGAATAGTTGTAGAAGTGGACTCGATTGCGACATAATGACAGTTTGACACTACATTTGATCCCTTCTAAAATGTTTATGCATGTCAGGCACGAGGTGATAAAATTGTATTATAATCGGATCATTTGTTTAGTGTTAATTATAGCGATTTTGACCCGTATTCGTGTCGATTTTTTTCCCTAATTTAAGGCCACAAGTATTTGTGATATGGTTAACAAATAATCTAGGCATTTACTCAAGGAGGCATCACAAATATTTGCATAACAAGAAAAACTAACGACTAGTGTCAAAACTGATAGGTTCAATTAAAAACGGTCGATAATAATTCAGCTGGCCTACTCCGAAATAAGAACCTAACGTTTCGGCTGACGGATTGCCGTGATTTGACATTTCTTCTTTCGTTTTTCTCTACGATTTGACATTGTTTTGATCGTAAATCGAATCCGTACTTCGGACGATCCGTCAGCGACGTATTTCGGAGTAACCCCCCAGGAGCGGGCTAGCTTGCAAGTGGTCCCCTCGCAAAGTTACCTGCCGATGCCGGCCGAAGCTGACTGTGTCAAACTACTGAAAATTAGTTTCTGAATTCTGATGAAAACTTTAATTGGTTCCTCTAAGCCAATATGTGGTTGCTACTGTTGGTTGAATCGAAAAGTCTACATGAGCCGGCCAAGATGTGGCCCAACTGTGACCCAATGTGACCAATTAGTTTGACATGTAAGTTGTTGAAGGCAAACAAGTTAATGGCTGACTTGGTGGCTGAGTTGTGTAACTTTTTCTGCACCATCCTCTCAATCTTTATTTTCTGTGGAACAAGAGTTTTTATAGTTTTATCTGCATTGTTCACTTTAACTACTTATGTTTAACCTGGCTGCACACAAACATTTGTAATTCCCTGTAAAATATCACCAGCGATATACGGAAATATGCACATATGAGGGGGCAAGGTTTCCGTGGAGTTATTGTTTGGTGTGCCATTCTTCTTAGCCTCGCCTGCTCCCTGGAATCTGATTAATAGCAGCAATATTCGGGGACGCTACCCTCGAATGAACCACAAGGATTGTTCTGCCGATGTGCCCAGCTGGAGTTTGTATTTCTACTCGTAATTCAACGCCATCTCTGGAACTAAACTTATTTCTGCCAGAACTTATATTGCATATAAATAGTATAGATAAGTAAAATTTGACGTTATTCTGACGCGTCAGAATAACGTCAAATTTACATCTAGAATATTTGAACTCAGCTTAAGTAGGTATATCAGATTTACAAATTGCTGAGATATCCTTACAAAGAATTTACAGCATAATGGCTCGTGTAATATCAGAGAAAATGCGTATATTAAAAATGTTTCCGTGTGTATAAAGAAAGTTTATAGCGTGCCATTATGATTCAATAATGTCCCTCAAATGTCCCCCAAATAATTCCCCCCATAGAATATTATCTTTCCATCTGAAAATTGGCGAGTAATGTCGGAACGGGAATAAGCCCCTATTTTGTACTTTGTTTATTTTGCGGCGTTGGCACATTTTCCACGAACAATGATAGCTTATTCGTCAATTTGCATTGTTAATATTTGCCGTATTAATTGTTTTGTACAATAATATTATGAACATTCAAATATACCTAAGTACCCAAATGCTGATAATTTAGATAATTCGAATCAATCATTTCAATTTGCATGGAGTGAAAATTCCCACGCAGAGGTGGCCGTAATGTATTCAGTTTGGATTTTGGTAACGATACTACTTATAATACTCAAAACGATTTAAAGCGAGTTCCAAATCAATATTTAGTTTTCTCTACCTACTTCCATTCTCTACCAACATGTTGTCTACGCTTAATCTGCCTGTATTTCTCTCCCCATTCATTTTGCGTCTACATGTAGGTAATAAAAATACACGTACGTTTACTAACATAACGTGGTTTTTATTAAACGTGTTAGGGGACACGTCACGGCAGCTATTGAAAATGATCGGCGAGATGAGAGGGCAGCTATTTATTCAGCGGCCCGCGGGATCAAGCAGGGCCGCGGACAACGATAGCTTATTTGCCAATTTGCATCATTAATGCGGCACGCTTAATTGATTTAATATGTAAATGGTCCAATAAAATGGTTCACTACCAACATATTATATTTTATCATCGTACAGTAATGAGATGCTTAACCAATGCTTTTTTATGTGACTACGGGAAACAAGCGTACGGCCCGCCTGCCTATAGATAGATAGATTGCAATACCAAAGGCATAACTCACACGTTGCCGACCTGACCGGAAGTGAGACAAAGGAAGGGGAAGACGTGTTGGGCTTCCGGCTCTCTCACTCAACTTACGAAACGCAGCTGTAATAGCTACTTTACGCCGATCGTCTATGAGAGTGTGGTACTACCCCAGACAAACCAGCCCGAATATGAGCTGCAGTCAGTTAGCTACAGTTTGTCTCTAACACCAATAATGCTAATTAAAAATCCAACCAACATTTTATTAAGTACCTATTAACTAATTAACTAATTTGGTAGCAAGTGTGACCATCATGTTCTCCGCTTATACTATTGGATTGGATAACCCTACGTAGGTACAATGTTTTATCTATTCCCGTAGCGAACTGATCTCAAAATAATGTTCCACTCATCTATTATTTGGCTCCGACTCAGAGTAGTTGAAATAGATTACCTGTTCCCAACTTTCGCACTGACTCAGCTACTTTTAGATCAGAACGCCACAGTATTCTATTAAAGCATCCCCCAAACTGCCTTGAGCAAGCCAGCGAGCAAAGTACTCAAGCCGATGCAAGCCTGCATTGTACGGAAACTGGGAAAATCATACGCTCGCTCGCGTCCGTTAGGTCAATACTTAAAACTTAACCAAGTTATGCTTACATAAGTCCAAGTTTTTCTTAAATATTTGCTCAAGAAGGCTTTGCTCCTCGCCTGTGCAGCGAATTTTTGTGTTTGTTATAAAAGTTGGGGTAAAATTAGCATTTATCGTCTATAGACGGGATTAAATGGCACCGCGGATTGCATTTTTATGCGGAGTCTGCGATCACAGACGCGAACTTACTTTATTCGATTAAACCTCTGCTTCTGTTATTTCATGAACTTTGCACTGCTATTTTGTATTTTCTTTCTAGTTTAGTTTGTTGATAGGTATCAGCTTCAGGCTTCATGTACATAATAAGTAGGTATAAGTACTTATTTATATTTGAACAGTAAGGGGCGCATTTGCTACACTGGCTGCCCTAGGCTTATAGAAGATGGCCGCCCCCTACTCCTTATAAAACAAGAAAAATTTCATGATAATGGTATAAGAACTAAAATTAAAATATAACGAAAGTCTGTAAGTGATATAATTATCTTAATCAGTGTCTTAAGAAACTGATGCATTCCGTTTCATTTGTGAATTTCAACAAGTTCTTCCGCCCCCTAATTTTTATTGCCCTAGGCCCGAGCCTACTCGGTCTATATATAGATAAATCCGCCCCGCTAGTCTTTTCATTTCTCTAAATTATTATAGGAGGTAGGTAGACACACATTAATTAACCCTTGTCAACGCTGTAGCCAAACTATACAGACTAAATTTTAGTGGTCTAAGCTTTAGCAAGATTAACATGCTTGTCCTCGATTATGTCAAGTGGGTAAACAAACTTTCAGTATGGCACAACTAAAGTTGTGTGATACATGAACGTTGATATTCGATGCCTTCCTCCCAACGTTAAATATATTTATAGAAATTTCTGTTAATTGTAAATAATATCGATTCCTGTGGTTATTTAATATCAAAATATAAATACATATCACCAGACCAAACCACCACCACCAAACAAATGGTGTCACCATACAAATGGTGACACACCCACACCAGACCAGGGAAAATTACAAAACGGCCGTTTCTTAATTTGAGTCTAGCGGGAATCGAACCCGCAACCACCCGATGCAATGAGCCAGCGGCAAAACGCTTAAACCACTGCGGCAAGCGATCGTCTAAGCCACTACAGGCACTACCGTTGCATGTCTTAGATGCATCCGTTCGCATCCGTGCCGTGCCCAGTCGTAGGCCACTGTAGGCCATCCCACTAAATGAAAATAAAAGGAACCTTATTTAAAAATCTTGCGTATAGCTCATAAATAAACAATTAAGAACGTGTATCTTCCAATCCACACCTTTCCCTTTTACCGACACAATATCTCATTTACGTAGGACGTGTAAATGTATTTCGCGAGACATCGAAAGCTTTTTGCTTCATTCAAATCACATCTGTACGTTTTATATTTTTTGTTATGAAAGCTCACAATGCAATCAATATAAAGTAGCGTTTCTGTTGAGCAAATATTTTTTATTCAGATTTATGTACATCTGGCGTTTCACATACAGCTACCCTTATCTTGTCTCTGCCGATTCATTGAACATGTTTTCTTTCATAAGAACGCGTAGATTTGTTTATGTAGTTTTGTTGGGTAATATTTATGTCCCTACAATATCCTTACTCAATAATTTCAAAGCCATTTTGTATCGATAAACTCACACTAAAATCTCAACAGTCAGTGTGAATCTTTGCGCACTAAAAGCAAACTTTTCTATTTCGCAATTTATTTTATTCTACGGACATCTGTCTAGTTTCCGGACCCTTTTTATACCCTCTTCGAAATTTCGACACTATTACCTGTCAATGTCTTCATAGTTTGTTGTCAATATACTTATACACTTTTTGAATATTAAGCAATACGCCTTTTATCCAATACCTCCTATCTTTGGACAATCAAATCAGTAATGACTATATTTATCAAATTTAACCCAAGCTAATTTATTTCTCTTGTTATTTATGGATAGAGTTAAGATACCTTCTTTTTTTTTTGGGACTAAGCCCGCCACACATTCCCACCACTGTTACTCCTGTAAGCCAGGATCGACAATGGTGTCCAACGATGACGCCAAGGTTAGCCAGAGTTAAGATACCTACTGATATTAAGAGGATACCTATGTAGGTCGGTGTAGATCTCAGGTAACATTTCCAGCGTAAACTAAGCTCTCTTTACTATTGACAACCGTGATAAAGAGATCTCAGCTTACGCTGAGAATGTCCCCGAGGAGATGCAGGTGAATGTAATAACCTCTCTTTTACTTACAGATAAGGTTCACTTACCTACCTACCTATGACTTACTTAACTACGAGCTAATAATATTGAATCACTGTTGAACATTTATATTATTACTCTGCGCATTGTTATTACAGAGCCTGGTTTTACAACAAAACATTTCTCAGATTTCTCATTTTGTTTATCATCTAACCCGGGTTACAAATTTGGGACAGCTCCGCTTATTATAGGCGCCATTGAAAGCACTCTCGAAGAAATTTTCGGCGTAACACAAAAGACGTTTCGGCTCGTGAACCTCCTCGAAAATGTTAGATGTCAAGTATAGTGGGCAGGGATTAGGCACCCTGCACATGAAAGCGTCAGTACCCATGATATTATATTATTTATTGTTTTTAACAAAAAATTAACAGTCAGCGTTCATAAGTGCAGTGTATTGCACGCTTCAGATAGTATAGATGTGGACATATACGGCACAGTATTGATTCAGGTTGCTACTTATGCCCACCAATGGTGCCCCCCTTAAAATTTGCATAGTCCAAAATTAGGTAGAGTAGAATAGAAGCTGAAGACGACATTGATTGAAGGTCACTTTTGCAACAAAATTCGCCAAGAAGATAGGTAGGTACTTAATGAGACAAAGAAGACTATGTACACAATTGGAATTATTGTACATTCATAATAATTAATTAACTGGCAACGTGATCCAGACTTAATGCTTAAATTACCCATAGCGATTTAAATCATACATTTATTAAGAATTTACTCGGAACTTAACGCCACTTCATTATACATGGTTTTGTTAACAATACTAATAGATACATTATGATTCAATTAATTTCGGCTTCTGGCATAGCGTAGTTAAAGCCAAATTAATAAATATTAAAATAAATTTGAGTCTACAAAACACTCATCTGTTAATACTCTATAACAATAATTTTGTTATTTCGTGGCTTTTATGATAGTGAACTCTCTCTGTCTCTGTATATGTAGGTCCCTATAAAAAAACAGGTACCTACCTACTTAGGTACCTAAGTAGTTATACTTAAAATAAAATATTCAGAGTACATTACGGTACTAATGAATGATCTCGTAGATAGATATATGTTTTGTGCTCGAGTGCTCGGTTACCCTAACGTGAGCCGCGACTTCACCCGTGAAGTGGGGGCATGATGGCAGGGCCCGCGGGACTAAAAGGTAACATTACATTACCTTACTGAAACTCGATACCGGGAATTTCTTATATCTAACGGTGGTTTTATTCCACTATCAATCTAGCATTAAATATTTATGAGAATACGCGTATTTTTGTTTTTCTATTGCTCTTTGGTATATTTTCTAGTATAATCGTTAAATTACCTACTCTGCCAATGACGGCGATAAATTTCTCACGATGACGGTGTTGTAGTGACATTGATAAAAGTAAAGTGACAAGAGCACACAGGCAAACAGGGGGCTTACCACAAGCTCTTATTGCGATTCAATTATAGGAACGTTTTAACGACGTTTTAATGACGTTTCTTATTGTCATGACAATAAGGTACGTCATTGCACAAAAAGTCGCTGAAACGTTAATACGTCCCTGTAATTAAATCGCAATAAGAGCTTGTGGTAAGCCACCAGGCCAGTCGTATCAAACAACTAAAATTTTCGCCCTCATTGTGACCTTGTATAAAAAAAACTCGAATGCCCAAACTAGTACAAGCAAGTGCAAGTGGTCAACGTAAACAAATCGCTCGCTGATTTCCCTGTTTATATGAAAATATCGTAAATTAAAAGGTGTAATTTATTAGGAATTACATAAGTACCTACCAACGTTAAAGCAGCAATACCTATGTACCCCTACCTCATACATCTATGTGTATGAGGTAGGGGTACGTATACGTTTCGCCGCGGGCACATCGGACCAAATTACACGGCCGTCCTGGCTCTTTGTCCCAATTCTACATTCTCGTTAAATATATTCATAACAGTTGCCCCTAGACTTCCTTTTTTTGCGTTCTACTTCAACCGCATTGAGAATTAATTTAAAAGGTTTTCCGGATTGGTATAGTAGAAGGGATATTAATAAGTACCTACAATTAGTCCGGCACGACGTATAAATAATTTGAAGCGATTGATCTTTCTTTATTAAATCCTTGAATCCCTAAACATTAAGTCAGCGGCC